>JASTWQ010000778.1:0-2400000 GCA_035220615.1 Leptothorax acervorum
CTTTGGTTCACGGTGAGCGCACGTGCTTCCTCATTTTCGCGGGCAAATTATCCTTTCGCACAAGGACATCGTTAGCACTAACGGGTTTCATTAACGCACGGCACTGAATTGAGAATGTGTCCGTCGCATAACGGACTTATCCGAATTCCGTCGGATTAGCTCGAAAGAGCATGTAGGAGCGTGGCACACGCGTTATCCGATCGATCGGAAAGAATAATGCTTAGGGTACTTAGCATTGTCGAGTAATCTGGTGGACGATAACGGCATCAGGCGTAGCCCAGGATCTCTCGGGATGGTCTCCTCGATTGAATCTCGAGCCAGGAACAGCGTAGCGCAGCGTCGTTGTGAGATGCCGATGTATGGCACTGTTACGTTTGTCTCTCGGTCACATTGAGATACAACGCGCGCACTCTCTCCTCGGTCCGCAATCGCGGGAGAAAAACACCGAGGCCTCGCTGGCCCGTGCGGACAAAGAATGTTCACCGTTTCGTGAGCCTCGAAGCAATTATGATTAATGCCGAATAAATGTCACCACCCGATTACGATCCGGTTACTCTATGCTCGGTTCCGACACTCGAACGGTAGATCACGATGTTATGTATCTCGAATACAGAAACGCAATTGTAAAGCAATCGGAATGAAAACGATCATCGGTCAAAAGCGTGCTCTCGCTTCCGCGTTTCCCGACACAATGCGCAGCCGAGCTCGTCGCTGCGAGTCTCGCGTCGCAAGCAACCGGCAAAAACCCAAAAGACGATCGGTCGCCCCGCCCCTCGTATCGCTCTTGCGTCGCTGTCGCTACCCGGGCGGCTGTTGAACGCGCGCTAAGTTTCAAACATCTCCTCCCCGCCTTCGTTGACCTGGGTCAACGAAAACGTTACAACGATTCTGCTGGAATCGGGAGTGGACACACCTTAACAATGGGTCGCTTAAGTACTGAGTGTTGCGTGCGCACTGAGACGACCCGAATATGACCGTCGTGGCCAGGGAACGTCTCGATGATGCGGCCCAATGGCCATTTTGCTGGAGGTACCTTTCGTCGATGACTAGAACAAGAGAGCCAACAGTTAACGAGGGAGAGGCTTTATTCCATTTGTAATGGAAAGATATCGATGCAAACACTCCCCCGACCATCTTGTCCAAAACTTTGCAACATTTGGCTGATTAGTTGCCAACGAGATAAGCGAGAGGCTTTAACCGCAGCAAGGGACGGTTCTGGTATTATCGCTGGCGCACTTCCAATCAGGAAGTGTCCAGGAGTTAATGCATTTAGATCCTCAGGATCGTCAGTTAGTGGACTGAGAGGTCTTGAATTGAGGGTAGCCTCAATTTGAGTTAACGAGTATTCATCTCTTCGAACGTGAGCATTTGCATCTCCAACGGCTCGTTTGAGATGAAACTTAACGGATCTGACCCCGGCTTCCCACTTACCTCCGAAATGAGGAGCAGCAGGAGGATTGAACTTCCACTGCGTTCCGTTATTGGCCAAGATTGCCGCCAAATCTCCAAGTTTCCTTGGAGGAAGATGAAAATAATTTCTTAAGCTCCGCATCCGCTCCCTTGAAGTTAGTGCCGCAGTCACTCATAAGGGTAGCGCAGATCCCCCTTCTGGCTGTGAATCTCTTATAAGCGGCTATGAAGGCGTCCCGTCGTATATCAGTCACCAGTTTCTAAATGGATAGCTGAGGAGGCGTGGCAGACAAACAGGGCGATATAAGCTTTATACGTTTTTGCATTTCTTCCTCGCCAGGTTCTTGAGAACAAAAGGCCCGGCGTAGTCAACGCCCGTATTTAGAAAAGCACGACATGGCGTTAGATTTTCAACTGGGAGTGGTCCCATCAATTGCTGTGCCCTTTCTGTCTGAATCGCGCGCATCGCACGCACTTTAAAATGAACGAACGTATTGGAGCCCGTCCTCCGACTATCCAGTATTCAGTCCGTATCAGGTTGGTTGTCAGTTGTGTACCTCCGTGCATTGTTTCGTAGGTGTGCATCAGAAATAAGTAAGGTTGTTATAGGTGATGCTTTAGGCAAATGAGTGGATTTTTGCATTCATCGATAAGAAGGCAGAATCAAGACGACCGCCTACTCGGAGGAACCCATCGGAGTCTAAGATTGGTGTTAGTCTGAGCAGTGGGCTGTGTTTGCAAGGGTTGCCCGTTAACCTTGGTTTTCAGCTCTGTTTGAAGTACAATTGTTGCACCGCTTTTATCCAGAATAGCTTTGCCTTTTCTAATTCTGGAGGAGTTAATGGTGTTCCAACGAGTGCGTCGTTTGATCGCCGGAAACGAGCAATCGCTCTCATACAAGTCGCTGTAACGCGTAGCAGGCGAGTTAAGCTTGAGTACCGATAAGCAAGATCCCATAACTCACAGCTCAAATCTTTCGAGATCGTGACGACTTTAACCGGTCTTTCTTCCAGGTTATCTTTGATATCAGGAGTTCGAAACTCGTTCCGGCCATGTTGAATATGACTCTGACAGCCATGGTGGACCTTGCCACCAGGTCACAAACTTTTGAAGTTGCGCAGGTGTGAGTCCTCGCGTAGCACAATCAGCCGGATTTTCCTTTCCTGGTACGAATTTCCATTGAGCATGCGGTAGAGTGTTCTGGATAAAAACAACTCGATTGTGTATGAAGTCTTTCCACCGGGACGGATGACTCGTTATCCAAGTAAACGCGATTGCAGAATCCAACCAAATAAAAATAGGTAGATTTTCCCATTGGAGAATGCTCAGAACATGAGAGATAAGCTTCGTGACCAGAACTGCGCCTTCTAGTTCAAGACGTGGGATGGTACTACGCTTCAGAGGAGCGACTTTTGTCTTCGCACACAGCAGAGTGACCTTCGTAATTCCGGTTCTGTCAGTGGATCGTACGTAAACAGCTGCCGCAATGGCCTGTTGGGAGGCGTCGCAGAAACCATGTATTTCCGTTTGATGATCTGATTTAACACCGATCCATCGAGGGATCGCCATGTCAGGTTTATCTTGTAGTTGACCTATGAATTTGCTCCATTTGCGAGATACAGCCTCAGGTAACGGATCGTCCCAGCCTAGTTTTAACGTCCACAATTCCTGGATAATCACTTTCGCAGTTATAATAACCGGAGCCATGAAGCCCAGAGGATCGAAGATTTTGGCGATGACCGACATGATGGCCCGTTTTGTTGCTACCTTGGTAGGCGGTAACTTGATGGAAAAGTGAAAGGTGTCCGTCGGAGGATTCCAATGTAATCCCAACGCGTGGACAGTCGCATTCTCGTCGATTTTAACGGGCGATGAAATGGCCCTTTTATCCGGGGGAATTGATTGTAGAATTTCCGGTTGATTTGCTGCCCATTTATGCAGAGGGAATCCGCCTGCAGCACAGATGTGAACCACCTGCTGTACCGTTTCCTGTGCCTTTGTGAGTGAGTCAGCGCCGCCAAACACGTCGTCCACATATCGTCCTTTCTTTAAAACAGGAACGGCAAGGGGGTAATGGATACCCTCATCCTCAATAAGTTGCAGTAGTGTCCGAAGTGCTAAGTATGGCGCGCAGACCAACCCATACGTGACGGTGTTTAGCTTAAAGATCCGAATGATAATGATGCCTTTGGATTGAAGAATCCACAAAATTCGTTGAAGATCTCGATCAGCGGGGTGTAACATAATCTGCCGATACATCTTCACCATGTCTGTCGAAAAGACATATGGAAATCGGCGAAGAAAGATCAGAACATCAAAGACGTTAATTTGAAGCTTGGCTCCCGTGTGGAGTAGCTCATTCAACGAGTATCCTGTTGTCGTGATGCTCGATCCATTAAAGACTACTCGGATTCTGTTCACATCATTCTCACGCAGTACCCCGTGATGTGGTAAATAGTACACTTGTGGAGGTTCCGGAGTAGAGTCTGAGACTAGCGTCATATGCTGCAGCTCTTCATATTCATTCATAAATCCATGATATGCTTCCGCATAACGTGGATCGGATGTCAATCGTTTAGTTAGGCTATTCAATACTTGGACAGCTTTCGCATAAGAATCGCCTAATTTATCCGCTGATTGTTTGAAAGGGAGACGAACCTGATAACGTCCATTCTCATCGCGAGTGTGCGTTGTTTGGAAGTGAAGTTCGCATTGCTGATCCTCGGCTGAAAGAGATGAATTATTGGCGGACGGAACTTTCTCCAGTTCCCAAAGTCGTTGGATCAACTCGTAGAGCTCGTTATCAATTGAGACGTGGTGACTTTGAACAGGAAGAGATGCCTGATCGTTTCCTACAGGACCAGAAACGATCCAGCCAAGTTTTGTACATTGCGCGATTGGAGAATCCACCGCTCCTTTAACAATTCCTTCCTCGATTATTTTGCAGTAAACGTCTGCCCCAAGTATGACGTCAATAGAACCTGGAATTGTAAATTCCGGGTCCGCGTATAGTAATCCTTTCAGATGATTCCACGATGAGATATCACAACGTACGGAAGGCAATGAAGTTGTAAGTTTAGGTAAGATAAGAGCATTGATAGAACATTCGAACTCGCTCTGGAAATGTGGCTTCAATTTTAACGTGACCACTCCTCGTGTTCTACGTGTTTTCTGTGCCCCTACTCCAATCAACGGAGTGAGCGAGTGTTTCCTCGGAAGGTGCAGCCGTTGTACCAGTCGTTCAGTGACTAATGACACCTCAGACCCTTGGTCAATTAACGCGCGAGCCTTAATAACTTCCCCTCGGGGATCTTCAATTAAAATCTGTGCGGTCGCTAACAACACGCACGCAGTGACTCTTGAAGTGGAAGTAGAATGTACGGCTTTTACGTTTGTAGCAGTAGAAGTTGAATGTGCCGATTGCTCATTCGTGATCGTAGACGGTAAGTTTGTCTTGGAGTCGCCCTTGGTGGAAGTCGAATCAGATTTACTATATTTTTTGTTAGGTTGATGAATGGTGGTGTGGTGTTTGCTCCCACACTTTAAGCAGCGTTTGGTGACGCGACATGCCGAAGCTCTATGTAAACCGAGGCAGTTGAAACACAATCTGTGTTTCGCAATTAGGGCCATACGCTGCTGGACTGTTTTAGCGGTGTACTGCGGGCAGTGAGCTAGATAATGTTTCGCTGAACAAATCACGCATGTGTTTGGCTTATCCGCTTTATCGTCTTGCGATTTCCCCTAAAATGGGATTTAGCGGAAGGTTGTTGTGAGCGGGGTGCTGATTTGCCCGTTCGGCATTTTTCAAAAGCTTGGAGAGAGCGTAAGCGATTGAACAAGAAGGTGGTAAACTGATTCCACGTGGGGGGATGCGTAGCTGAACCTAAATGGTTTTCCCAGGCCTTAACCGACTCCGAATCCAGGCGTTGAGCAGTATTAAACACCAGGATGTCGTCCCAATGTTGTACGGGGCGTTGGAGCGTCTCGAGAGTTCGGTAGATTTGCATGACGTTCGTGTATAGCTGCTCCATTTCAGTTGAAGATTCCTTAGTCATGCGTTTCAGAGCAAATAGCGATTGAAGCGCCTCATTAACAAGTAACCTTGTGTTCTCGTAAAAAGAGATTAAGGCATCCCATGCCTTTTGAAAATTATCGGATGTGAGTTTTGTGTTCTTAAGTAACAGTGCAGCTGATCCTGTCAAACTAGTCTTCAGATACTGCAATCTTTCGACGGATGTAAGAGCAGGGTTCGTTATCACAAGCGAATTGAACATATCCTTAAAGGAAAGCCAGTCAGTTTGAGATCCGTCGAACTTAGGTAAATCTATCCGAGGCAATCGTGCATGGTGGTAGATCGTCGGATTGTTTGCAATAGATTGCGTCGTAGACGCTGGCGTTATTGGCTCTTGTTCCGGGACGAGAAGCAAATTCAACTTATCTATTTCCTCGAGATAGCATTGGTGCGTCAATGAATAAAACCCTTCCACAAAATATGCGTTATTGAGCAATCGTGAAGTATCCTCGGAATTTAACGCGCGCATAGCCACACCGATGGCTTGGTGTCGAATAGCGAATTGATTCCAATTATCTTTGAGATCTGTAATACGCGTGTGCACCATCTGCGGTGTAATATTTGACCGGCCGATATTAATTAAGCTGTCCACCGTATCAGCAATCACGCCCATCAGGGTGAGCTGCTGCTCTAAATAACCCTCAATGTGGCTGAGCCTCATCCTGCAGCAGCGCACCGTATCCGGCTCGAAGGACCAAAATGTTTAAAAACAGTATGAAAAGTGACTCGACAGTTCTATGTTGAGGTGAACAGACCACAGGGATTTAGTTATCTCAGCCAATTAAACTAACAACTCTCCCTGATAGGTTAATAGAGCAAAATATATTGTTGCACAAAAATATCATAAAGCATATAAAGATTCATATATGTTCTGCACGTACATAAAACGCATTGTGTGTTGCAATTAATGGACATAATAACGATAGAAATGATAAAGACAGTAATGCCTGAATTAAAATATACATAGAAACGATAGATATACCAATTAATGTAATAACTGAAAGAAAATCTATTAATATAATGATTAGAATAACGCACTAGATACTAAAATCTTATTAAATGAGAATGTCTCGCGTAGCAGCTTGTCGAAATATCGTGTCTCGACCACAGTATTGACATGTGACAAAAAAGAGAGAATTGTACTGCTACGTAAAATATTAAATGATAACACAAGTGATGTGCACGAGAGAATGCCAGCGAGTATGCATGAATTGTAACACACCTAAAGCTAATAAGAACTCAGCGCGAATAATATAACAGTAATGAAGCAATGAAATGAGTAGATATAATAAATCGCAAGTAGAGAATATAAGTACTATCACGTCGTGCCACGCAATAAAACCATTTATCAGAGGATGGAGATTATGAGCTATCGACGGATTTGTCAAACAATACGAGGACTCGAATGAACGCACTGCAAGTGTAAGGAGATCGCGTCCGGTAGCACGCATTAATCTCTCACTCGCGTAGGACATCACACAATCGCACTTGTCGAATAATGTTACACCGTGATGTTATTAAAGACTCGATGTGTCGGATTAACGCAATATGAATACGTATTCGAAACAATGGGCGATTCGTTGCAAGGTTACACCTGTCGAACGGTGCGCAATGGAAACTTCCGGATTTCGAGGAATTTCTGGTGGGCCGTGGCTTTGGTTCACGGTGAGCGCACATGCTTTCTCATTTTCGCGGGCAAATTATCCTTTCGCACAAGGACATCGGTAGCACTAACGGGTTTCATTAACGCACGGCACTGAATTGAGAATGTGCCCGTCGCATAACAGACTTATCCGAATTCCGTCGGATTAGCTCGAAAGAGCATGTAGGAGCGTGGCACACGCGTTATCCGATCGATCGGAAAGAAATAATGCTTAGGGTACTTAGCATTGTCGAGTAATCTGGTGGACGATAACGGCGTCAGGCGTAGCCCAGGATCTCTCGGGATGGTCTCCTCGATTGAATCTCGAGCCAGGAACAGCGTAGCGCAGCGTCGTTGTGAGATGCCGATGTAATGGCACTGTTACGTTTGTCTCTCGGTCACATTGAGATACAACGCGCGCACTCTCTCCTCGGTCCGCAATCGCGGGAGAAAACCACCGAGGCCTCGCTGGCCCGTGCGGGACAAAGAATGTTCACCGTTTCGTGAGCCTCGAAGCAATTATGATTAATGCCGAATAAATGTCACCACCCGATTACGATCCGGTTACTCTATGCTCGGTTCCGACACTCGAACGGTAGATTACGATGTTATGTATCTCGAATACAGAAACGCAATTGTAAAGCAATCGGAATGAAAACGATCATCGGTCAAAAGCGTGCTCTCGCTTCCGCGTTTCCCGACACAATGCGCAGCCGAGCTCGTCGCTGCGAGTCTCGCGTCGCAAGCAACCGGCAAAACCCAAAAAACGATCGGTCGCCCGCCCCTCGTATCGCTCTTGCGTCGCTGTCGCTACCCGGGCGGCTGTTGAACGCGCGCTAAGTTTCAAACAGGGATTATAATAAGCCACTACGTATAAAGACTGACTTCGTAGACGATAAGTCTATTCCTCGAAAGCATCAAAGATCAGATAATTAATTTCAGAAGAAATATGCGAGAGAATATAAAAAACAATAATTAAGAGAACCAACGAAACATACTAAAAAAGAAAAAAGGTCACTTTTTCCAAATTTACCTTCGTAAAGCAAAACATTTTTATTATCGGCTATACTATTCAATGTTACATATTCATATACATTTTCTCTAGTAATTTAAGCGAATTATGTTATGTTGAAAAATGTTTATACCGAACATCATATTGAATAAAACAAAATATTACTTTCGCAGAGAAGTAAACGACGTTGTCGTTGACACAAAGACTTTCGGCAGTGAGGGAAACAGTTTTCGTTGAACTCAATGGACTTTCCGCCGGTTTCTTTGTCCACGACTGCAAAATCTATTAGATGTGCTCGCGGGTCCCCTAGGAAAGATACTCGCCGAACTATTGGCTTCCTCTGTGATCGAAGGAGATACAGAGTCTACAACCGAGTTCAAAGATGTTACGCTCAAGGCCGCTTAAACTTTACAAGCGAGATGTTCCTCATGCACGATATCGTGGCACAGACTTTTCAAGAATCTTTCTCTTCCCGTCGTCCCCCTTTAACTGCCTTTCCTTCATACCTTTACTCGAAAACTTTCACGACGTTCCAGATAAAGCCGAGGCGAAAAGCAGGCGCGATGAAATCGAGCTCGGAGAAAGCGTCCCGTAAATTAGGTAAGATTCTGTTTACCTTTTTTCGCCGCGCGCAAAGACAATGACGATCAAAACTTAAAGTCCCGTCATAAGAAAGCTTTTACCACCTTCCTGTCACCGTGGTAATCGAATTTAACCTGCGTTCCTATTAAATTAATTCGCAAACTTCATTATCGATCAATGTGTCACCTCAAAATAACGTTTCGCTCTATTAATTTTATAGATATTGTCAAATATATACACATTCATCGGAAATCTGTTCTGACAAAATTCACATAATCACGTTTATATCACATATATTATATATGACAAATACAGTATACAAACGAAATATCGTTCATACGCAGAGGTCGCAGATGAGGAAAACGAATCAAAGATGAGATTGGAATTGATGAAGAGAATAGCAGGCACGAGAGAGAATGGAGAATTTTTTAAATCCCAACGGGATTCCTGCGCCCGTGCTCCCGCGTATACCTTAATCAATGTAAAATGAAATAAATAGCATTAAAAAAATACTCTTGCCGGTACGCGTTACCGAAGGGGGCAGGCAGGATAAACTCGGTCGGCACGCCTCGCGCGAGTTTCATCGATTGCTTTTATCGGGTACGCCTTCGGAAGTCGTTAATAAAACGCGATACTTTTTTTTATTTTTATAACGCTTCTGCAATTCGAGAGACGTTTCAACGGAGCTATAGCAGAGAAAATTCAGTGCCGGTGACACGTTTGTACGAAATTCCTCCTCATAGCGCGTAAATGCAGCAAGGCAAGTTTTAACGCTGAATTATCGCGAGGTTTTATTTTATATCACATAGGTGTTAAAATTTTAACATAAGAGCGAAAGTACAATGTCCACAATGTTACGTATCTCTATGAGACAAAATCAAATTGCAATAACAAAATTTTTAGCTGTTGTTTCGTATGTTACGTTATATACGTTATTTACTCGAGATCTAATCACTTTTACGCAACGAGAAACTACGTACAATAGCACATAACGATGCGTAGTACTTTCGGTTTTTGCCGGAACACTCTCGTAAATTAGAGCGCACTGCTTTTCAGAACGGCGGATAGTGACAAAACGTTCCTTGTGAATACTGTTAAAAAATCAAATGCTCCGGGCTACGCGCACGGAGTGCAATGACGTGAATGGTAGGTGGAACGTGTATATAGAGAGAATGATATCCTCGCGCACGCTTCATCAATCAATAGACAGATGCCAACTGTGACCCAGGCGGCTATCTGTCGATAGTTTTACAACACACTCCGTTCGTGCAGCGGCGTGTGACTGATCGTGCTAAGCACGATGTGCCGTAATTTTCCAACTCGCGAACAGCCGCAGCTCGCGAGGAACATTCTTAATCGTGATTTTGTAACTGCAATTTTCAAGCGGCACTATCATAAACTTCCTATCGATATCGTCGTGATCGTTTATTAAAGAAAGTTATTAAACAATTGTTACATGCAGGATATCTTAGGTATTCATAGTCGGATCTTATATTTAAGACCGCGTCTTAAGTACAATCTTAAGATGTCATGAACCAATCTTACAGAGCCGTATTAGCGTCTTAAGACATTACTTATAAGACGGTCTTGAAATAAGATTCGACTATGAATACCGGCCTTGAGACATTAACGTCGTTATACTTATTGTAAGTTTTCTATTCTTTAGGCTTTAGGCATTCCTTGTAACAGAAAGATACTGTATGATATAAGTTTTCTAACAATTTTTTTAATACGTAATAATCTTTGTCGCCGCTGTAACGCGCATTTCATTCACGTCGTCTAATCTCGCGCGACACCCGTCGAAAAAATATAAATAAAAGTAAATAGTATGCACAGGTACGCCTGTGCGAGCGAGCTGCAGGCTAAAATGTTCCATAAAGATGCAAATAGCCGAGTGGCGTCCGAAATGAGAAATATCGAGTATCGTTCACGGAAGGGGAGAAGATCGGTAGTCGCATGCTTCAGCTTCCGCCTATGGAATCCTCCCCTTTCGCCACGTATCGGCGTGTTTGCGCGAGATATTTCAAAATCCGTATAAGCGCGAGCGCCCAATCATTTTTTACAGCGCGACCCAATTCGCAACGGAAAAAGCTATTTTATACGCTTACACTTCACGAACGATTGTTCGAACGTCAAGATAGCGCACGAGTTTGTTGCCAATTATTCCTGTTGCATGTATAGTATATTTATATCCATTCATTAAATCTCGTTGTTTTAATGTACTGTCGATTTCCCGACGTGATACTTACTAAAATTGAGCTTGCAGTGCTCTCGTCCAAAATTAAATTGTTTGTATCGCTTTTGCTATTTCTGTAAACAACTTCGACGTATTGTAACATGGTCTTAATAACATCGACCTCATACCTCATCCTAATAATAACGAATTATTTGATATTCCGGACAGAAAATTCAAGCTAAAATAACTATTATATCATTAATATAATATAATACGGTTTTTACACGAAATTATTAAAACCAATTTCGAATTGTTGCAAGTTTTTATTGAAAATTATTGAAATATTATTTCTTGCTAAAATCATAATATTACGAAATTAACCATACTACTATTAAAGTTAGCAGCGTACGTAAATATTGAAATTTCTCTGTTAGTAAAATAGAAACGACGATAATGTAAGAAAAATTTCTATTATTATCTTCATGCATTCTTTATATGAATATATAGGGCAAAAACACTGGATGTTAAAGCGCACAGCTGTTAGATTACTCAAACATTAGTAAGAATGGTGCAATGTCCTATTTTTACCATGTAGGTAGATATATTATATATTATTATAAACGTTGCGTTTTTTATATTTCCAGAGACAAGTAATTCATTAATTTTATTTTTATCGTAAAATTTAGTTAAATCAGTTGAAAGGCTACAATTATTATTAACCCAATGAATAAATCAACCTAAATAATATAAAATGTTATACAAATTTAAATAAATTATATAATATTTATATATAATATTTAAATATTTAAATAAATGCTTTTTCTCTTGAGAAAATTATTTCAGTTCAATGTTTTGTCAATGTAATTGTCCATTCATTATTGTAATTGCTGTTTGTTGTTTCTCAATATAAATCAAATTGTATTAAAATGAAATATAGATACATGAATGTCGGTTAAGAATTAAAATCGATTAGTAGTTATTACATAATATTCTAGCAATCTAATGTAATTATGTAACTGTAATGTAATCATGCGTAATTTTTGTATACAATATTTAAAAATTTAATTAGATACTAACAAAATAATTTTAGTGCTCCGCGTAATATTTCTTTAGATCATATAAAATAAAACAAATATTTATTTAATAATAATACAACTGAAAATAATGTATTCTGAGATAAAATATTTTTCTCTCTCGTATAAAATTCTTTTAAAAAAGATCGAATATACAAACATTAATTTTACTGTATCTATTTAAATATTTAAAACTTCTGAAATACGAAGAAACCCCGACTTAAAAAAATGGAAACAATTATAATTTTTTATATTATATTATAATTACGATTTTTAGTAAGTTGACACATGTAGTATAACAATTGTTCCACTTAGTTTCTTTAGTAGCGCCGTTGTATACGAATTTTTTATACCCTTTCCACCAGAGCTTTACCGAATGTTACAGAAGTGGTGAAAATAGTTTTTCCACGGTCGCCTTCGCGCGAAGAAACATCTTCGGAAACGTTCGTGCTTGACACAGATGCGAGAAAGAGTTAAAAGCTTGTACGCGCTTGTAGTCTTAAATATCCCCGACGTGGACACTTTCATTTCCGAGTGTTTCCGCCGAGGAGAAGTATCATCGTAGGAAATTATGGCCGCGGTACAGAATATAAGAGTCAACGTAGACGCCGTAGACATTCACACGGATGATGATCTCCGTTGTTTCAGAACTCACAAGAATTACTGGACGATCTCCGGTGTAATTACACGCGCGAGTTAAATTACAATTAACACCGACGGACGCGGCAAACAAAATTTGGTGACAAAATAAAGGAAAGCCGATGTTAAATTCTAAGTTTAATCAATTAGTCGACGCGACTGGATATTGCGACTCGATAACGATTCAGCATCTCGTCGTTGTATCGGTGGATAAGCGCGATATTCGCACACGAAGCAAAGTTACACCCTTCGAAGATCGGATCAATGATTATAATCTGATTATTCATGGCGCAGCGACGACGATTGCACTTTATATACCTATTGAACTTTACCATCGTACAAGTTGTGCGATAATTATGCTCGATAAAGGGCGCGCGCGGTGTCCCGAACGACTTTCCACTTCGAAAAAGCGACTCCTCCCTCGGGGTACGTTGCTCCGATAAAGGAGACACGCCTGGCGAGATGAAGATAATGCAAAGGCATGCGTAAGCTTACTCGCGAGTTCCACGAAGTGATAAGAACCGGTTTGCGGATATTGACGATCTCTGGAGTAATGGCAAAATATCCGAGACATCCTGAGCATCCTGCTTTAGTAAGAAAAGCTAACGCTATACTTTAAAATTAATATAGAAAACGTCTCATTAGATTCATACTGGTAGCAATTAATGCTGCCCATTTCTATTGCAATTTGTTGAAATTCTCCTGATTACATTGGAAGAAATGGACCCTGTCCGTTGTCTCGATTAAAATGGTCCACCTGCGCAAGCATCTAACGACGAAGTTAAGAATAACTTCGGATTCCAATGACAACAGCCAGAACCTTCCGACTGTTTATCGATGTTCGGAGAGGAAGAAGTGGAAATTAGTGAACTCAGAAGTACACCTTGCAAACGGAAAGCGGGGGAGAAATTCGTTACGCCTCTTCGCGGAGGAGGGTGTTGCCCTCCTCTAACAAAGAAAACGGGAGAGGCTGAGAAGGAGAGCCGAGAGAGAGAGAGAGAGAGAGAGAGAGAGAGAGAGAGAGAGAGAGAGAGAGAGAGAGAGAGAGAGAGAGAGAGAGAAAGGGAAAGAGGAAGGGAGAGAGATAAGGGAAATACTGGTTTGGCATCTACGCAATTTCCTTCATTAGCATCGAATTTCCGCAGGATACTCCCTTCCCACTCCATCTTGCCACTCTATCAACGTGTTTCTCTCCATCTCTCGCAGCTCCTCTCGTCCTTCGTCCTCCTTTCTCAGTCGCTATCTACATCCCCGGCTTTCCCTCTCGTCTCTCTCACGGCGAATCCCGTGCATCCCCCTTGGTATCCTAAACGCCTCTTTCTGTCTCCGTCAACGCGTCCCACCAAATCTCGGGACTCGAGATTGAAATACACGGTATCCGCGTTGTCGCCGCCCATTGCAATTTGGTTAGTAAACTGAAGCCCGCTAAATATATGCGTAGACGCGCGTAAGGAGAGCGAGAGATAGAGAAAGGACGGATTTGATATTAACGTCGACTTTCGCATGACTAAGAGAACCCGTCAATTGTGCATGTGTGTGCGAATAAATAATGTCAATAGTGCTAATCGTAGTCGCGCAATTTTATCATACAAGTCTTATTAGATCATAAATCTCATAGGTCGTTAATATTTGATAATCTGAAGACAATCAATTTATTTTGGTTTTGAATGGAGAAGTACACTTTAAAAAGGTGTATAAATATACAGAATATGAATGGTAAAATATGAAACATTTTATCGAGGAACTTTTTGACCAGTCTAAAATAGCCTTTCGCTTAATGCACCTTCAAACTCGATATTGCTATCTACAATTCGTTTTCCCTCTACGATACGCATGAATCATGTCGCCTTGGTCGCAATCGAGATGAAAACAGTGCATTTAATGCTTTTTAATGGTTTTTCATTTGCAACGCCATTGTTGCGTGTCGCGCGGGCACAGCATCGGATAAATGAATTACTTATAGGCCACGGCGTTCACAAGGGCGCAATTGGGTGTACAACAATTGAGCATACGCATTTGGCGTACAACAATAGAGCGTAAATGTATAGATGGGATAATTCGATTATGCTTCATAAAACGTGTGTTGTAAAATTGTTTGATTCCGCGAGAAAAGTAATACGGAATCATCGGAGAACTGCCACTATTGTACGATGTCAATTCTAATCTCAAACGTCATTGAGAATATCTCAAGATAATGTTGAATAATCAAATCAGCCGCGTACCATCACGCGATCCAAAATCAATAGTTTATCTGTAGAATACAGATATTCTTAAAAATTAATTGAGTCTCTCTCTCTCTCTCTCTCTCTCTCTTCCTCTTTCTCTCCAAAATACACGGAGTGCTCCTCTGACCTACTTACAAACTTAATATTAACCCGAGCTTCTTTAGAGATTCCAAAGATTACATAAAGACATTAACACAAATTCATTCAAGAGAACGACCGCGCTAACTGCGCGTGTCTGCGAGACGAAAGAATAAGCGTTCTGTGCACTTCTTTACATCTGTTTTCACATGTGTATCAGAGTAGACATCCGTTGGATTCGCTTCGAAATATATCGAAATGGACATGACAGAATCGATATGAAGGATCTTTGAAATAGATTTAAAGAGACGAATGCATCTCTCATGTAAAACCGTTTGCTAAATCACATCATATCTCGTGTGCAAAGCGCAAAGTGCACTCTGTCCGCTGCATCGTCCGCACCCCTATAGTCGATGCCGTCCGAGATCAAATATCGTTTGCCTTGATTCTCAACGACGACCGAAATGCAATTTTCGCGCAAACTCCGGCACGAACCCAAACTCTCCGCGCGAGCTACGAGGCGTCGATGTAAACTACGACTAACCAGGAACCCGCGGGTTTGCAAGTGATCGAATTTGATGACACTAGGCGGGTTTGGGAAACGGACGAAAATACCACTACGGTCGTCTCACAAATCGGAAATAAATCGAATACGAATCGAGCTTCGTGAAATTGTAATAAAGACTAAAGAAATAATTGATCTCATCTGACTACCAAAGAAGAGTGCAGTTCTATTGATAAAAAAGCTTTTATACCGTATAGAAAATGTATATGAAAATATGAGAATTGTATCACATTTTCAGTAGACGTTTTTACTAGGAATAACTGAAAACACGAAATTAACTTGTATTTCCAAAGTTACAGATAATAAACTATCCGTAAATGTCGAAGTAACAAAAATACATTTGATTAATTATATATTAACGTTAAATATTGCTACTACGTTATAAAATATTATGGTATAAAACCTTTGTATAAAAATCCTTGAATTGAAGATGCACTCGCAGGGAACAAGCATACGAAGCCTTGTCGGCTAAACCGAGCGGGAAAGAAGGAAAATGAAAAGACCACGGTGAGATAAAGGGGGTGATGGTAGCGCGATATCGAATGTCGGATTGCTGCCGTCGGGCTGCGGAAAAAGGAGTTCCAAAAGGGGTACGGCGAAATTGCGGAAGAATTGCGATGCACATACCTATAAAAGACGGCCTGTCAATAGCATGGACCCGCTGCCGCCGCGCCGTGCGCGATTTCAATCGGTATCTTCTCTCCCCCTTTCTCTCCTCTTTCTCCTCTAAAGTGATACGTGGTGCATACAAGGCGCCGCGGCCGTACGTATGCATGTCACAGGGTGCTTGCACCTGCGCAAGCACAGAAGCGGATTTCTGCGTGAAAGCTAACGGGATGGGTTAAGCAAGGAAATTGAGACAGCGTAATTTCGAGGTGAGATAAATTTCCAAGTCTATCAGCATCCAAACAGAAGAGGATGCGTCAATGTTTATTCCAAAAATAAATGTAACTGTAATTTTTATATTTGTCTTAGCATCTCAAAGTCTGAATAGGATAGAGAAAAGAAAGAAAACTTAATAAACAATTGCAAGAACTTTTTCTTTCTCAAACAGTTTTCCTCTCGTCAATCATAAACTTCGAGCTTTATTCGCAGCAATTGAAATTTGTACAATTTTTCTAAATTCAAATTGTAACTCAAAAGAAATTGTTACAACTGTTCGAATACTTTTATCAGCTGTATATATTTTGAAAATTTATGCAACATGTTAATGTGGAAATAAATGATTGAGTTTTCTGGTCTATCCGTGATCGGGTTTATCCGTGATCACATCTTTTCTTGTATAGTAATCAATTCAATTATTAGTTTCAATCCCCAAGAAGTCAGTAATCCGCCCCTGCGAAAGAGCACGGGAGAATACCCTTCGGGACGTGTATTCGCGACCCCGAATAAAACTTGTCCGAGAAATTTCCTATCGCGACTCATTCCGCCGCGTCTTATTTCGTGGTCGAAAGGATTTCGCGGGAATCGAAAATTTCTCGGCCTCGGCCAATGCAGTTGACAGGCACACGAAGGAGAAGAATCGAGACTTCGAGGATCATCCGTGAAGCACCGCGCGTGATGCGACAAAAAGGAAGAAGTATACCTACCATAAGAATTTACGTGAAAAGAATTCGCGTTAATTCTGGTCGACGATTTGGCGAAATTGCGGGATCAGTTAATAAGCACTTTGAGAAATTATAGAAATTACAGATTCCTAAGCTTCACAATTATTCGAGTCACGGCTGGTTGATAATTTGCGAAATCGAGAGCAAGAGCATATGGTCGCGTTTAATTCCTATCTGTATCTTAATTACTGCACGAGCAAGTCCGTTTTGCATTATCGCTTAACGATGATAAGGGTAGAATGCAATATCTACCTAGAAAGTTGTTCGAAAAATTATGCTTTAAGAGCTTAATAAAAATATCTTGAAGTAAAGTTGATTTTTTAAATATAATATCAATCGTGCGTTACAAGAAAATGCGTTTCACCTAAGACCCCCTACGGGCAAGCGTGTGGCCCATAGAAGTAAATTTTCGTGTAGCAATACACGGAATCAAATACAATTACGTGCTAACCAGGTAATATCCCGGGACGCCGAAACAATAGAAGGAAATGTCCCTCAATATTTTTATTTTATTTAGTTCGAAAACACTCATATATTTCGAAAAATCGTTGAATGATTATATATATTTATGATATAAAATAATATTTATACATAAATAAATAAATATACAAATATATAAATATATATAAGTATATAAATAATATTATATATAAATATAATTTCATAAATGATTATACAGCTTCGATATCGTCTTTATTCTTGAAAATATAAAAGCATTTCATGATAATGTTTTATCTTCATATAAAATAATTTATGCGAGCAGTATAAGGGCGTTATAATTCTGCCATAAATAACGTAACAATTTTCTAATATTTTAAGCTGCATCCAAACGAGGACGTACGAATAAAATGTCGCGTGTCCCGACCGAAAGATACGCGGCCTACTTTGGTGACGAGCTTTTTCGAGCTTGCGAATAACGAAAGCGTCGCGGCAGATTCGCCGGACTCGCCGTCCCGTCTCTTTTTACAATCAAGATAAAATGGCAATCGACAAACGAAAAAAATTGAGGTCTCGCAAACTCAGCCTCGGAATTGCAAACGGAGCGACGCGACGCGAGAGACCGGCGGGCGTCTAAAGAGAGAGGGAGAAAATTTAAATGCAAAACAGACGCTATATATAAGATGCTATCTCGCGCGGATGCAGGCTTTTACGTATAACGCATCAACGTTTCGTGATAACCGATGCGATGCGAATTTTCAACGAATAAGTACACTGAAATATTACGCACTCACCAATTTCGTTGTCCCTGGCCGCCTGGATCGCCGCATCCGCGTCATGGTCCCCATGATCGCCGCGTGTCGTGCCGTGTGTCCGCGAACCTCATCCCTGCGGGTGAACAGAAAACGATTGGTACTTCAGTGAATCCTGAGTATTACTTAGGCTGTGTTCCGATATTCACTGCTAGTACTGAAAATCTATAGTTTACATCACGTAACTGGCAGTGAATTATACATATATCGGAACGTAGCCATAATATCCTAATCATAAATAAATACGAATGATACCTTTTCGACGAATTTCACACGAGACGGAAGAATTGAGGTCTCGCAAACTCAACATCTCGGAGTTGCAAACGGATCTACGCGGCGCGAGAGACTGGCGTCTAGAGAAAGAGAGAGAAAGATGCAAAATAGACGTTATGTATAAGAGACGCCGCGCATTATCTCGCGCGGATGCAGGCTTTTGCGTATTCAGTATTGCATCAACGTATTGATAACCGATGCGATGAGAATTTTCAATAAATACACTGAAATATTACGCACTCACCAATTTCGTTGCCCCCGCCTATGGGCCGCCGCGCACCGTGCCGTGTGTCCGCGAACCTCATCCCTGCGGGTGAACAGAAAACGATTGGTACTTCAGTGAATCCTGAGTATTACTTAGGCTGTGTTCCGATATTCACTGCTAGTACTGAAAATCTATAGTTTACATCACGTAACTGGCAGTGAATTATACATATATCGGAACGTAGCCATAATATCCTAATCATAAATAAATACGAATGATACCTTTTCGCCGAATTCTACACGAGGCGGAAGAATTGAGGTCTCGCAAACTCAACATCTCGGAATTGCAAACGGATCGACGTGGCGCGAGAGACCGGCGTCTAGAGAAAGAGAGAGAAAGATGCAAAATAGACGTTATGTATAAGAGACGCCGCGCATTATCTCGCGCGGATGCAGGCTTTTGCGTATTCAGTATTGCATCAACGTATTGATAACCGATGCGATGAGAATTTTCAATAAACACACTGAAATATTACGCACTCACCAATTTCGTTGCCCCCGCCTGTCCGCCGCGTCCGTGTCCTGGCCGCCGCGCACCGTGCTGTGTGTCCGCGAACCTCATCCCTGCGGGTGAATAGAAAACGATTGGTGCTCCAGTGAATCCTGCAGTATTACTTAATATCCTAATCATATATAAATACGAATGATACCTTTTTGCCGCATTCCACACGAGACGGAAGAAATTGAATCAAGTGTCCGTGACCGACGCGCGGAGATAAGCCGCGCGCAAAACCGAGAGGCAGGTGAAGAAACGACAGAACCGCGATCGGTAATGGCGTATGCGGAAAGGGAATCGCGCGGATGGTATCACCCAATTGGTCGGACGGTATCACGTGACTGATTCAAGTAGAACCGAGTTGAAAGCAAGTGCGGGTGAGTTTTTCTGCAAGAGAATCGAAAGATACTTCATAAATCTCTATTTAATCGATATAGATAAATTATTCTCCTTCGCGGATAAAATAGTAATACCGCTGGTAATACCGATAGCTGCCATTAGAAGTGTGATATATAAACGTAAAATGCTTAATTAAGTGTCATTTTTTTCCCTTTTCTTACCACGATTTCTCCTCCAAATTTAATGCAAGTTTTTCTCGACACTCGATACTCGATGCTGCTCGATACCTCTCGCGAGAGGTGCGAATTACCGAGTACCGACAGACAACAACGGCAGATGGCGGCTTCGGCCTTCGGGTTCGGAAGGTTCGGAACTTCGGAACTCTCTCGGAAGGGCGCCAATGGAAAATTAAAAATCCATACGTAGCGCGAGCCGCGGCCCGCGGCGCCGGCCCTGTGAGGGTGGGTGACGTCACGTTCACCTACCCCCGAGAGAAAACATCCCCGGCGAGAGGAGAGGATGGCGGCTCGCCCCCGTCCGACAGCGCGTAGGATCCTGGACCGCCTGGACGTCGTTGCGTCGTAGAGACGACGCGAGGGGAACGGCGAACGCGCGCAACGATCGACGTGAAGCGAGCGTCGCCGCCCTGAAGCCTGAAGGTTGCCGCGAAGCGGGGACGGCGCTCGCGACGACGACGACGACGCCCCGCGCCCGTCGGCGGTAAACGGGAAACGGGGACGGTGACGTGACGACGACGGCCGGGGTGCAAGGTGCAACAAGCGTACGCGCGCGCCGGGGGCAAACATGAGCGAGCGGAACTCGCGGCTGGTTGCGAGGCTCGACCTGTGCGTCGCGAATCGCGCCGAGTTCGCCGGAACGGGTGAGTAGGACCACTAGGACTCCGTCTTTCGCGAAGTTGCTCCTTGGTCCCCCGGAGTCGCTTGGCCGAGCTCTCGGCTCGGGATCGCGCCGGGAGGGCGAGAGTTTAAAAGGGCGGAGGCTGGCCGCGGAGAAGGTTAATCGCGGTTCTCCTTATCTCGCGAATAAGTACTTTGCGATTCTTTCATTATATACTGACCGCTGTGCAAAAGTGAGAAAGGTAAGTCGAAGCCAACGACATTGATGCCACCCGACACACCTCTCGATATCCTCGACTCCCATCTCCACGCAGGAAACTGAGAGGAATAACACGTTATTGAACGTGGCGATCTCGGAAACCCTCTTTTATTGCGTTTCTTTGAGAGAGAAGGTATCTCTACTCTCTCTCTCTTCTCTCTCAGGGATTGATCTCGAGCTGTACGCGCCGCGTTGATGACGGTGGTGGTTTCGAGGAGAATGTGTGTCGCGCAATTCTCATATATTTTTGCGTCGCAATAACTTCGAATAAGTATGTATATGTACATACGTGACTGCGCGAAATTTGCAGATATATTCCACGAGAGGATAATTTTTTCGACGAGGATTAACAGCGAGAGGATTACCCCGTGCGTCGCAGTTTTTTATGTTCAGAAATCGCAAAAAGTCGCTAGCTGGAAAGAGACGCGTGTATATTAATTTTGGGATAGAATTTTCGACGCGCAACTGGATTCTGGATTTCGCGTATACGCATGATGAAACTTTTCCTTCGGTCGCTCCAGCGATTCCTAAGCCGCGTAAAATTGTTTATGTCTTATTTCACAATGCTGTTTAGTACGAACTTTAAATTTCCAAGTTTTCTCATATCGAAGTAGAAAATTTACGTCGTTTTTCAAAACTTTTAAACGCCACCACCCTCTCACTTGCTGAGCGATGAGAATGCTCCGCGAAGCGAATGCCGTAACAAAGGGTTTTATACGTCCCGCATAGTGCATACCCTCGAATCCCCGTCCACCATCACCCCGTATTAATTACGCTCTTATTAACATTGTTCGGATATAGCTGTTGTACTTTTGTTGGAGGAGATAAGTTACTCAGTTACTGCATGGTTCGCATCGAGAATCGCGCTCGACCGAATTAGCTCGGATCATTAGCGGTACCAGTACGAATTTCTTGGTATCCTTAGGATTACAAGGCTGACATTATAATTTACATTCGCCAGAGTCACTGCTTGCATGGATTTTCACTCGAGCTTTGCATAGTAATTGCGTGTTGGCCATGTCCTTTTTCAATTATCTGAAGAAGAAGCGATTTAATCTGTTTGGAGGACGGATTAAATTACATTAAGACTACTTGACACATTTCCATGGAAAGCGATTATGTTATGCGCATACTGATTGAGCAAAAAGAACTTGAGATACTCCAAAATTAAATATATATGGAATGCAATTAAATGCAACCATGTTAGCTTCAGATCTAATTGAGATTCTATTTTTATATCCATATGGTTAGAATTTCTGAATATGTGAATTAATCCTCCAAATATATATTTTGAAATATTTCTTTACAACATAAAAAGATTGAAACTTCATATTATAAACAGATTTCTATAATTTTCTGGTCCTTATTGCTGTTCTCAGTTCTATTTCTACGTTACATGATTGCCTCAACTTTAGTCTTAAAATAACGCGTGTGATATTTAAAATTGCACATAATAAACATCCATGTTATTTTTTAACGATTATACATGCTCAATATCCCTGAGATTATCACCATCCCAAACGACATCCGTACATTTATCGCTCATTAATCGCTCATTTATTGTTGCCAAGATGTACGTCGGAAAGCAAAGGACATGGCACACCTGTAGATATGAAATGCCGGACTAGTGCGAGAAGCGAGCGGCCGACCAGTAGAGGCAGAGCAAGCGAGAAGCAGAGCAAAGTAGTGAAGACAGGGTAGAAAGCAAGCACGTAGAGCGAGGGGAAAGTGCTAGAGAGAGAGAAAAAAGAGCATCCCGTCGTTGAAAATTTGCGTGGCGAGCAAAAATTAGCGGAGAGAATGAGTCACGCTCAACAGCATGTGCTTGCGAGCGCGATCGTCCTCGCGCTGTTAGTGGTATTCGGCATCCACGTCTTCCTGTTTCCCATGTACACGTCGACCCCGCCGGCGCGTCGCATGAAGATCTTCGCGTACGAGCAGGCGCTCTGTCGCACGAACCTGAAGTACAACGTCCGTATACCGGCGTCGGAGTTGCGTAACAATCCCTGCCCTAAGTACGGCATAGTCTCGGCGGTACAGGGCGGTAGACTGGGCAACCAGATCTGGGAATACGCCTCCGTGTGGGCGACCGCCCGGAGGACCGGCCTGGAGCCGTTCATGCCGCGCTGCATCCTCAAAACCCTGGAGGAGCACTTCGAGAACCTCAGCATCCCGCCGCTCGGCTACATCGGCAGATGTACCCTGGACGTCGGCCAGGTGGTTAATTCGCTCGGTCAGTGGAACAGCACGGAGCAAAACATTATTATACCCAGGTTGGCATCGTTGAAGATTTTATGTACACAAATACATAAATAAATGCATGAATAAAATGATACAGAATAAAATAAGTTTTATAATTTTCTCTTAATCTTTTAAAATATATATTTAAGTTAAATAAAAATTGAATTTTTTCTCAGACACGCGGCTTATTGGTCTTTGATATTGGTCTGGCTGGACGATGTACGGCGGGAGTTTACGTTTAAACCGAGTCTAAGGATCTACGCTGAGAAAGTATTGAAACGCGTGGCGGAGAAGTTCAACCTGTCCTCGCCGACCTACGTCAGCGTACACGTGCGCAGAACCGACTACGTGGATTACCTCTGGCAGAAGTTAAAGACGCGGCCGGCGCCGGTAAGTTACTACCTGTCGGCGATGGATCACTTCGCCGGCAAATACAGCAACGTGGTATTCGTAGTGACGAGCGATAATATCGCCTGGTGCAAGTATAACTTGCGCAGCCAGCGTCACCGAATCAGCTTCGTGTCGGAGAACGACGGCAAGGGCCCGGGGAAAGATCTGGCGGTCTTGTCCGCGTGCAATCACAGCATAATAGATTACGGTACTTACGGCTCCTTCGGGGCCATTTTGGCCGCCGGCGATACCGTAGTTTATAATGTAACAACATACTTTTCTACGTTGATCGCTGACGTTCTACCAAACTGGAGGATAATGAGTTGAACGAGAAAATCAAATAATCCGTAAAGCTATAACAGATCGCATTTATGTTACGTCGTACGCGCACATTTCTTTGTAATACATAATCTTTTCGAAAGTCGATAAATTATTCTTGGGAACTTTTAATTAATTTACAACGAGAGAGTTTCCGGAAACTTACGGTTCCTTTTCAATGCCGGTAAAGTACAAAATTTGCAATTCAACGTTTAAATTAATTAACACAACTCTTATCAGACCGCAGACCAAGTGTGTACAAGCAACATAGATAATCATCGTACATTTACATCTGCTATTTATGCAAGTATGGTAATTTTGAACTACTTGAAAGTGTATCTTGCCTTTCCCCTATCTAGATAATACATATATGCTCATATATTTTCTTTTTATTTATCATGCAAATGCGTAAGTATCTTGCTAGTAGTAAAATGAAAGTGTGTTGCTACATCACATTATATAAATTTTATATATGTATAAAAATGCGTCATACTGCTTAACGATGTTAAGCATATATTACGCTCTCATTTAAATTTAGTGTGCGCACCAAAGTAGGAATCGATGCACCTTTAAACGTAGCGAGCGAATCTTTAAAGGAACTCGAGGAAAAGGTTTACAATGGAACAATGGACCACTAATATCTAAAATTAAAACAGATGCTTATTTTTTCTACGACTCTGATACACACTCGACACGGCCGTAAAAATTTAATGAAAAGAAAAAACAGCGTAGATCGGATGTTCTTTCCAGATAAGGTGGTAACCAAACGAGCCTAATTCAAAGAAAGAAAAAAAAACACGCGTACAGATAAATTCTAAATTTTGCAGTGCTCAGAATTATCTGGTTAATCTCTTAGCGTTTCGCGCGATCTTTTCCGAAAAACCTGGATTTTTTATATATTATTTCGTAATTTATGTAATTTTCTATAATGTAGCCTAGTGTTGTGGGGTTTCAAGTTAATTGTTTACACGTTTCAATGTGCATTTCATATCGTAGCAAGCGTGTAACATACACTTCACAGACACGAAACCGACACGTATTGACAAAACCATCTGTAAATCTTATAATGTACAATGATTTCAACTGTGATTCTATTTCTTATTGTGCCAAAATTCTTAATATACATATAAGCATATATATAAATATATATGTATACATATATACATATATATATACACATCTATATATGTATTATAAAATTATATCTATACAAAGCGTTGTCTAATATTTACAAATCTGTGAGCAAATGATAAATTATTTCTTCACTTAACCGTAAAGTATTATGAAATGGCAAAGTTTACAGACTATTACTATTATTGCGCGAGATGGGGAAATATTTTACATAAAGCCAGTGTTTGAAATTTATTAACCATGTGACCTGATGTATTTGACTTATAGTGTTTTACAAGTTAGACTAGTCAGTGTCTAATATCTATATATGTTAATATCTATATATGAATGTATCTTCGGTGTATTTGTGCCTGCCAGTTGTTAGATGTCTGACAAGATGTTGGAGCGCAAAGGAAAGTTATGCAATTAGTAATAAAATCATGAAAATGTATGAACCGTACATGATATCAACATTTTCATTGCCAATAATAACTGCGACGAGAGGTATGATTAGAGGCAAAAGCATAAATATGTTGAATAATTACTGAGACTATACAACTTCCAGGCATCGATACGATCTACTCTGTACATTCTCTGTGATAATTTTATGTAATTTTTGAGAACATAACGCATAAGCTAAAATGTATTTGTTTTACAAAATAAAAATACTCTGTGTCAAAATTAATTCTATTCTGTTAAAATTAATTGTATATCGATCATGTTTAGAGATAATATTTCAGGTTTGAAGAATCGCTTTTTAGAAAGTATTGTTAGATATAATGAATGCGCGTATTATCGAATATCTTGTATAGTACTAGACACATGTCAAGTATTGTACGACTTATTGCAAACTTATTATCTCTTCCATTAAAATATATAAAAATAACGATAAAACATGTCACTTGTCGATACGATTTTCTCAGACAAAGCATATAAAATTTTCATAAATTGATTATATATAAACATCATTTATAAAATGTATTACTGATGTGCGGTAACGAGACCAGCTGGACCTAAGCCCAATTTCGCGCCGGCTATCTTCATCCTCAGAGGCTGAAATCCAAGTTCAGCCTTGGGGATTCCATATTCTTGAAGTTTACTCTCGTAAGCCGCTAACAAATCGTCATGTGCTTTACACACTTTCGCCAATTCATATTGTAGATCTTGTATTGCAGTATTTTTTCTATTAAGCATATCCTACAAGGAAATATTGTATTACTATATCGTATCCGTATCTAAATTCAAATGATCATAATGAGATTGCGTTTAATGCATACCTCTAATTTTTTATTCACACTAACCACCGCCGCAGGATCCAATTGGGCAGCAGCTAACACTTCGCTAATCTGTGCTTCGCGTTGCTCCAGTAAGTCCGACAACTTTTCTAATTTTTTTTCTAAAAGTACATTCTTTAGACCCGTTTTCTGTTGCAGTTCGAATATAGCCGAGACAAATCTAGAATGTAACTCGTCTCTCTCGGATTGACACTAAATAAAATGTATAAAAAGGTATATATACGTTTCAAAGATGTTATATGTTTGAATATATATATATATTTAAATGTCTTACTTTTTCAAAACGCAGCTCGAGAACTTCATTTTCCCATTTTAAATTTTCTAGATCCTTTACTGCTACGGACAATCGCCGTTTTGTATTCTGTAATAATCATAAATTCAATTATGTTTCAGTTTTTCATAGCGCTATTATATGCCAAAATTATGTTTCAGATACTAACAACTAAGCATTGTTTGTCTTTCTCGTAATTTGCAAGTTGCCGATTAAGTTCGGCAGCCGTTTCCTGCGAAGCTTTCAGGTCAGCAGAATATTTTTTATTCTCTGTTGTTAATTCCCGTACTTGTTTCTTCATACGTTCCTCATTGTTTCTCATCACTTCCATTTGTTCCTGTTAAAAGATTTGCTATAACGTTAATTGGAAATTTCTCGATTTTTGTTTTCTATGACTCTATAATTATATGATTTATAATAACGGTAGGGTTCACCTTCATGCTCTTAATTAACGATAAGTTATTCAGAGTGATATCGTTGTAATAATTTTTTATTTCAGTAAACGCGTTCTCGTGATTCTTTATCAGATTCGCGATTTGCGCGTTTTTCCTCTCTTCCACTTCAGTTATTTCCATGCGATGTTTCAATATTAAGGACTCATATTGACTAGTTAGTTTTTGTTCGTACTTTTGCTCTAATTCTATCGCTTCAGATTCAAATTTCTTCATTATATTGTTCATTTCCTCTGAATTACGCTGCATTTTGAACGTATAAGAATAAGGGATTTTTTTCTCAATTAAAGTTCAATAAATATATACATGCAGATTGCAGCAAATCGTTATCGTATGTGCGCCTTACCAGTTTCAATGCGCGGATTTCGTTCATGTACGCCAATTCTTGTTCTTTCTGCGCTTTTTTGAGCTCCGTTTTGTCTTTAATAAGTTCATTTTCTTGCACGACATGATCGTCTTGCGCAAGTTTAAGAGAAACTAGGTGCTCGGCCTTGGTTTCAGACAAATTAGTCTGATGCTCGTACATCAAATGTTTCACTTTCTGCTTGTATAATTTAAGTTCGGCTTCATGATTCTCTGCCAATTCCTCTTTCTCACGTTCTTTATTTCTAAAGAATTTTAAATGCGTTTACGTAACATCGCAAACAGTCAGTAATTACCATCAAAATACCTGACTATAGCACGTGCTTCATCCAGCTGATGTCTCGTAATTTCCCAAAAAGTTCGTAATTTATCCCTCTCTAGTTGAAAAAAGTTTCTTTCCTCCCGTTCACGTTCTATCTCTTCCAAAATTTTATGGGCATATATCTCCAATTGCTCTCTGTTCATTTTTGTTGTGTCTATCCCATCAACATTATCTGTCGCTTTCCCTTTTGCTTTCTTGGGACCCTTTTTAATTTTAAATAATTAATACACAGTTAAAAAACATATCAATTTATAAGAGAAGAGAGAGAACACACAGATCATAGAAAAAAATCATAGTTACATATATGGAATTATATAAAAATGTTTGTAGTGAGAAAGTATGTATTTATGAAATACTGATAATATTGATAAAAATATTAATAATCTATCATTGTGCAAAGCTTTTATATAACAGGTTAATAATTAAAATTAATAAACTTACCATTTTTATAGATATCAAAAAAGACGTAAAAAGATTTATGTATACTGGTCTCTTCAAGGATTGTAAATAAATGTAAGGCGAATAATAATGACGATACCACTAAATCTATAGTCTCACATCAGCTGACTTATGTCTGTACAAATCAGTCGGGCTTGACATTTAGATTTGACTGTTTTGTAAGAACGTTGCTAAGTAACCGTGTCCTGTACCGTGTTCTTATTCCTTATATAGGTATGCAGATTTCATGCGACTTTGGATGCGTCTTTCAAATATAAAATTTGTGTAAAATATACATTATAATACGATATGATATATATTATTGAAACTAATATTCAGAAAATATTTACATATTATGTTAACTACTTAATTTTACTTACAATATTTTATTTCTATAATTTGTGAATAACACGATGTAACGGGTGTGGACATAATACACAGTTTGCCTTGTATATTAAAATGATATTTTATTAAAGTTTGTTTGGCATGTTTCCACAATACATTGCAACAGAAATAAGTTATTCGTTTGCATAAGGATACGCTTGTGATAATAATATCAAATTATTCGACAAATTACGAATAACATATCCAAAATTTTATTAATTGTCACATTTCAAATAGTTAAAATAGATGATAAATATATCATGATTATTGTTTTCTAAAACAATAAAATGTATGCATTTTCTTTACGCTATAATATCAGTATTTTAATGGTATGTTTTCATTCACTCGCATTACCAAATCATATTTCTCGAAAACAAGATATAAAACATTTGACACATCTTTGATAAAACTTGGAGTATATACTGTATCATTTCGTAATATCTTGACGGAAGCGTATATTTTGCATTACAAATCGCAATAGCTCATTGAAGCGATATAAACAATTCTTAATTTATGCAATTGCCAGATGCGCAACATGCGAATGAATAATGTTTCATTAAATAGTTGCGTTAATATTCAATTAAAAATTCGTACTAAAAAATTCATCTTATAACACGCAATGCATTAATAACAAAATTACGAATATTAACAATAAGTGCGAAAGTATTTACCACTACAATCATTTTAATTGATTATAAACTTATGAAAAGATGTGCGAGTGTAATAACGATTGCCATATTACTTATATACATAAAAACATGTGCACATTTGTAGAAAAACTACAATATAAATTATGAGGTAGAACTAGTCTATATGCGGTATGTAATGAACATCGGAAGGAGAGGCAATCCTTAATCCCTTTAGATTTGGTCCATTATTGATTCTATCTGCCGAGTCGTATTCAATTTGTGCTCTTAATCGTACAATTATATCGAAATAATTACCCTCCGATCAAAAAGAAAAGAACTATCTTGACACAATTATTTTTTCCTACATTAAAATAGTGATAAATTATACTATAACATTTTACAAATATACCCTTAATCCTATTGCTAAATATTAAAGTTTTTCCGTTCTCATTATAATAAACGATTATTCAATAGACTGTAGATTCGTGAATAATTGAAAAGTAACAAAAATAAATATAATTATATCGAACAATCTTGCTCACTCGAGAAGTGTTCTATGAAGTTGGTCATATGGAATGCTGCATGTTGTATGACTGTTTCCCCGACATTTCCTATTGTGTTTAGCTCGATTCGCCATTAAATTGTAATAGACATCCCACCGCGCCGAAGTAGCCCTGAAATAAAGACCCAATGATATGTCTGGTCTGAATGGCATTTTAAAATATGCTTTTAGATTTTTACTTCATGTTCCAAAAACAGGGCTTTCAAAGTTCCTTTAGACCAATAATCCATAGCATAGGCCAACAATTTCATCGATATGGGATTTACCCTGAGAAAATTCCCTACAAATACGACCTGAAAGCGAAAATTGTTACAAATGGCCAGTTTGAGAAATGATATACAACATAAATTACATATATTATTACCCTCTCAATTTTTTCGTTAACAGCACACATACGCGCAATAGAACCAATATTATTCGTGATAGTAACAAGAGTTGCACGCGCAAGATCTTCTCTCGTGACGGTATGTCTGCGGTCTTTGGAATTCATTTGTCCAAAACTAAGAACAATGAAATATAGGATATAAGAATCAAAGTAAAGAAATTGCATCTTAGAATAGGAGTTAATTATGTATTGTGCTTTGAAATTGTACCTGCTTGCAACCAAATCTCCAGGAAGACCGAAAGGACCATAATCGCCGCCGTATATATCCTTAACCAATTTATCTACTCTTGTATTATCGCCGCCTGTTGCTAATTCTATCGCCTCTTCAAAGGTATTACATCCAGTAAGCAGACAACATAATCCTAAGAAGGTTCCGCCACCTAAACTATAAGGCAACTAAATGTTATACTGCTATTACTTGACAACAAACATCTTGCCACTACAAAATATAACACACGCGCATTTTACCTGGTTCCAGATATCCTCTTATAATTTTCTGGTCCATATACAGCTAGTATGCTTACCCCAGAGCCTATGTTAACGAGCTGCAGGATATGGTCAATCAGTAACTCTTTTAGCCAAAAAGCGCACAATGAAATATTTCCCTGTATACTTACCAAGAAAGGATATGGTTCGGAAAAGTCGTAGGGTACTTTTTGGCATTTGTTGTCATCGGTGGGATTCGACCAATAATAGCATTCACGTGGATTCGTGGTGTCTATATAGAGCATTCCGCGTATTAAACTATCTAATTCATCAAACTTTGCCAAGTTCATATTTACTTCCTGCCAGAGATATTCCATTATATTTTAACAATTATTCATGTCGCAATTATAACAGGCAGAAATCAAGATAGACGATTTTCCACATACACAAACCTTTTTGAAATTATCTTCGAACTTAAAAGCACCACCACCAGTGGCGCAGACAGTAGTCACGAGATTCGCCATACCCTTTGATTTTGCTAGTGCTAAAAAATTTCCCATTTCGCTTGTGGGAAATCTAATAAAATGTAACGTTCCTCGTCTACCTCTAATGCAGGCGTTATTCATCTGAAACAATCGTTAAAATCGGTCGTTATCAACAGGTCTATGTAAAAGTAAACCTATATCCATTCCAACTAGTGAATTGTAAAAAGTACAAGTTAAATATTTAACAATGCCCACTTGTAAATGCGTATCACGATGACCAGTTTTTCCGTATGCCGAATTTTTGGTAAGATATCGACGAATATTTTTTAACGTCTCAACTTCTGCGTCCGCCTCATCTCTCGTTATATCTTTTGGCTCAAAGTACACTAATTTGCACAATGTACCACCTATATCCATCCCAAACCAAGGCATCGCTGTAACAACAATGTACGATTAATATTTCATTTTGTAATTTGTATGAAAATATGATGTTAAAAATACATTTTTGTAAAAAAGATGCGATGATTACTAGCAATTAGAAAAGCACAATTTTGTAAAAATCACGTAAAAAAATTATGTAAGATTAAATTTTTAGAAATATGATTATTAATAGGCATGCAGAAAAATTGTGGCAACAGAATGTAAAGATATATATATGCAGTAAAAGAATTTATCTGATTACAAATGTTATTTTGAGTAACAATCAAGCGGAGTAAGGATAACATTCTTGTATCAAGCACTTTGTTACGAATGTTATTTAGCTTAACAAAATTAAATTAGGAACAAAATTTGATACTTTTTTTTATAGAACAAATCTAAGCGACGATATTCAGGCTAGTACAAAAGCCGGTAAGCGTAGAGGTCTATACGATATAATAATTATTGTATATAACTCTTCACATTAGACACAGTAAAGACGCAGTATTTCTAAATGCATATAGTCGTTCAAGTACAATATTCATAACATGGTATTTCCAGTTTATAGTCTTTTCAAAATGCAATATTCTTAGTTTCATTGGTTTTAGTATTATCAGCCGAAGGTTGGACATTCCAATAATTAACTGATAAAAATTAATGATCAGCCTTTCGCTAAAATTTAAATTATCGATCGTTATACTTTATATTATGGTACTGGAGATATCGCTATATACAGTAAATATTGTATCGCGTGGATATTTACACTCGTCAGCTTATATTGATCTATGATACATCATTGCTCAGTTATTTCTTTTGTATAGTCAATCATTCTACTTCGATATGCATAAAAAACTAAAAAAAAAATTTTTTTATTGTCATGATACAAGATATAAAGTACTAAACACCACTTGCAAACGATGTAGCAAACAACGTAGTAGGTATATAATAAAAAGTAAAAAATTGGCAATCTAAGCACACATACAATCCACTGACTCACAAGGAGATGAATGATTATTTGCTTCTTTCGCCATGATATTGCCAGCAGAGTATCCGTTAGACTGCATGTTTTTTGGAGTTAAATTATTCTTATGACTTTGCGGACTCATTGCTCAGAGTAAAATAGCTCACTGCAGATCCCTCTGTTATAGTAAATAATATAATCGCTGAAAAAGATACATACACATTAAAAAACAATTTAAGTATAATTTCAAGCAAGACAGTATCTTCAGTATATCTGTCTTATATGACATCATGTTTAAAATATCATGCAAATATTCCTATAAATTTCTTTAATAGTCAATATATCTTTTTCAAAACCATCAAACGCAGAGAGCTTCGGAAACTTGCGCGTTCAAAGAACTATTTTCAAGTCAAGAGTCAAAGATCAATTCCTTCCATTTTCGCACACAATGTGTAAGGTACACACGTGCACGTACGCGGGCATATATTTACATAAGTAACGTCACATAAGTTCATATGATATCGTATGCACATTTTTATCCATTTTTAAGTCGCTTTAATGTAAATCTGCTATTATACACTTACTGATTGAATTGAATGAAAATTTAAATTCTGTTTTTTTTTTTTTTTTTTTATCATCACGTTGCCTGGTGAATGCTTATCACAAGATAAAATATAACAATTTTTTCTTGAGACGAAATCTTGAAAGTAGTTTATCGCGCAACGTATAAATACAAGTTTCTGTTAAAACATTGAAAGCAACAAGTACTTATGGTACCGCTGAGAGTTTACAATTCATGCTTTGATTACACGCACGGATATGAAAGCGCCCTTCTAACAATAAGCACTCATCGGCTCCTCTGCCTTCAAACGATAACGGCACAAACGCGCGATACGTTACGTAAACGCGTATGATAAATTAGTAATTATCTAAGCGATCGATCTCCCGCTTCGTGACATTGTTCCAATTTCGCAGCTCGCGTAAACTACCTATTCCTAACGCTCGCCGACCTATTGCCAGCCACGTGCGTCATACAAAGCGTTGATATTTTCGACTGGTTGCCCGACGAGCTCCTGTCTTCAAGAGAACTTGGTGATGCACGAGCTACGCTGAGCTACGCTCTGTTGACGACCATGTCAGGCGACGGCGACGTCAAAGCGTCACGTCGAACGTCACCGCGTCGATCCGAAAAATCGCGTCGGCGACGGGAACGCGACGGAGGAGCGACGCGACGGTGGCGTGACGTCTCACGCCAGGCCGGCGTGACACTTACTCATCAGATTTTCGTGAGAGCATCGAGAGACGAGAGCGGCGCAAGTCACACACACCAACGATCCGTCGTCGACCCGGACCGGACGCTCCCTTCTGCTCCGCTCCGCTCCGCTCGCACTTGCTCGCACTCACTCTCGCAGTTCACACTGTCCGACTGACCACACGAGACTGGAGCAACGACGACGAGCGAGCGACGACTGCAGCACCAAATACTACTGCGATAACTGGTACAACGAACGGGACGACGCCGACAGGAACGCTACTATGCGGAAACGCGGCGTCCGCGCGGTCCGCGATTGCTCGTACAGCGAATTCGATCTTGTCGAGCGCGCACCGACGCCGACCTCGAGACGGACAGTACGGACACTGTAAAGGCTGCCATGCATGAGATATAATCTCGAGTTATGTAAAAGCGTGACGCCTAAGCTAATCTTGCTAAGATACCCGGACGTTTTACTCCACTCTAATGCTAATGCCCATTTTTACCAATGCAGGTTAATTTTAATCTTTTGGTTTAGCTTACTCGCTTTATCATTTTCTAGTTCTAAAAGTTGGAAAAAGATGAAGAGTAAGTTAAACCAAGATTAAAATTAACCTGCATTGGTAGAAATGGAAATAAGCAACGTGATGTCTCATTAAACATATCGCTACAGTTTAATCGACTTTTACGACTATTGTGTCGTTTTGTGTAACAGAGCTTTTTGATGTGCGTGATCTCGTTCTCTCCATACGCGCTTAAAAATCCTTCCGAATTCATTGTCAGGGAATACTTATCCGTTGACTCATCGTCTGCGTCTCCTTCCTCTATGGATATCCTTTCTACAATCATTCTTCACTTATTTACCTGAGATGACTGTTTCGTGCCGTCCAGAAAACATCACGCGCCATGGTAGAATTGTAAGAACGACGCGGTGGCGATCAGCTGATCGCGCGTTGATATCCTTTTCCTTCCTTTTCTAAAATGGACATCCGTCCTTGTTCAAGTTGACGCGCAGTTTTTCCTATCCCTTCCTCTTTGCCTAAGTTTCTTCCTTTATTTTCTTTGCTGTATCGTCCACAGATCCTTGAAATTACTTGATTGTATTTTATTAAACTGCCTTAATTATTTTCTTTCTGGAGAACTGGATTTGTAAAACTGCTTCCTTCTCTTTTTTCTTCTCTTTATAAACTCGTCTCTTTTTTAAAATGCACATTCTCATTCTTCATCCGTCGGCGCTTGTGTTCATAATTTTCTCGAAAACTAAAAAAAAGCGTTACGTATGCAAAATTAATTTTTCATTTTACGTAAAGTGTTTGTCACGTTTATGTAGATTGTAGATGGTAGATATTCGGATTTGACTTGATAATCTTTTCTTTTATGTATAATTATAATCGTATACGTCCTACCACGTGCCGATTTCTGGTCTGACCGCGTTCTTATCGCTTTATATGACTTGATATTTATCGATATCACTGCCGTTTACGACAACGCGCGAATTTTATTTCTGCGAGGTTCAACATTGCGGTTTAATATCAGTTGATTCTACCATCCTCCGTCGCAAAATCGTTTTCTGTTTTACGTAATCCTGTTGCAAAAGATATAATCGTTGACATTATTAGCAATTAGGCAAATTAGTTATTCGGGCTTCAAACTAATCTGTTTTCAAGCGATGTAAGTTGCTCAATCATCACGTTGTGACCATTAGTGAATCGTAACGTTGCGCTTCATTTAAATATCCTGCACTTTCTCTCTCTTTGTCTCTCTCTCTCTCTCTCTTTCTTCCTCTTTTCCTGTGATAAAATAATAAATTACATATCTAGACTTTGAACGGGAAAAAGAGAAGTTATAAGAGAAATGCGAGAAGACGTTTCCGGATGCAAGCAAGAAATGCAAGAATGCATCGATAATTTTACGAGATAATTTTTTCTTGGAAAAATGTTCTCTGCAAGCTTGCAACAACAATGACTTGCAACAGTGATTCTCGTCGTTAATCAATGTTTCAGACGAAGCAGTAAAAATTATCAGCGTAATATGTATATGTATATTCACGTTCGTTTACGAATGAAAATAATAATAGTCGAAGACAAGAATTATAGAATTCAAAATGACAAAAGATAAACGTACATTTACCTTATTGTAAGATCTAATTAGAAATTTTTAATCTAATGTCGCAAAAAAACAAGTTACATCGAGTAAGCTGTGCTTCAATTTACTCAATGAACAATTTACTCATTTATTCTCTTTGGAATTTTGTTATCCCACCCCTAGGCACTCCTATTGACTCAAGAAGGATAGTATCATTCACTTTGGAAATTACTGACATCCACCAACCTCTCAAGAGGCTATCAAGGACGATCAAACTTCGATTAATTTAATTGGTGATTAATTCATCAAAATTGCTTCAGACAATATTTCTAACTACGTAATTCGTCGTCCTTGATCTAATGAATCTAATCTCTCTTTCCATATGTCAAGCAACAAAAAACTGATAAATTATATCTATGTTAACGAAATAATACAATTAACTACTATTTAAATAAGCTAATCACCGATTAAGCTAATCGACAGAATTGAGAATATATGCAGGATTATTGAAGTTTCATTATAATTAAGTTAATCAACACTGTGCAACTCGTCGTCTCCAATCTTTCTTTCCATATATTAAATTCAACAAAAAATTAATAGATCTACCCATGGTGCTAAGCGATACAGATTACCTGATAAATTAATCACCGTTTAAATTAATACAAGTTTAGTCGAAGTTTGGTTGTCATCCTCAATCGGCGACGAGATCAGTTTACACGACGCTTCTCCTCGCTGTGGTCATGTGGTAAAAAATAGCATCATGTAAATACGCGTCACGGTCGGGTGGTTACAGATTACGTCATAAAATGTTATCGCGCTGAGCTGACCGCTGTTGTCGCCTCTTTCTTTTCGTGGTGACGGAATCGATCTTATGCAGACAAAGGAATCGGTGACACGTACGAAACCGAGGAGAGATGATCGGCGAACGTTGCCCCGGTTGTCCCCACGGTCGTAATCGTCTCACATAACCTTACCCTAACCTCTCGGAAGGGCTGCGTTGACGTTTCTCCACGTCTCCCGGCGAGAATCTCGAAATATTCATGCTTCTGTCGGATCGGCCTGAAAATGCCGAGTATTCTGAAGAGCAGCCTGGAGAACGCTTCGTTCAGCATCATATTTCAGGTACGCCTGACAAAACCTGGTGTCACCTGGAGAAATCCTTTGCGAACGACCCGAGTGACCTGAAGCCCCCTCAATGGATCACGCTGTATTTGCACCAAGTTCCCCTCCTCCGCGATGTCCGAGTCGTTCGTTTTAATCTAAAAAGTTCTAGAAGCACCTGCTTCTGTGTACATTAACAGATGCCAAGTCATGCAAGATCACAGAGAGACTCTTCTTCCACAGATATTCTGTCGCTGCGTCACGTTTGTCCTGAACGCATTTGTTGTCCGCCATGTGGGCCAGGCGGTCCTGGGTGTCATTAACGTGAGATTACTCTTACTGGAATCTATGATACTGTTCCTGTCGCGCGAGCCATTTGTGAAAGCATGTCTGACTAACACTGCGGAGCATAATTGGGCTCAAGTCGTGAATCTACTCTGGCTGACGTTAGTTCCCCATATACACAATAATCAAACTTCTCAGAAGCTAAACTGACTAAGCCTCATTAAATAAAAAAATAAAAAAAAACAGAGAAAATTGATGAAGTTGTCAAACTAATCGCATTATTAAATTTAAGAATATTATAAAAGAATGGAGTCGATCAGTTTGGCTTCTAAGAGACTCAATTACTCCTATTTAATAAATTGTATGAATTAATTAACGCGTTCTAGAGTACCCATATGCGTTGTGATGTCCTTCCTGTTTGGATACACTTGGTTGTTCGTGCTGTCTACCGCAGAGGCGTTACCACCGTACCACACGTTTGCAGTTTTGGCAGTTGGACTGTCGTGTATCATAGAACTGTCTTCCCTAGTCGTTCAATTAGTCGCGAGCGCATTTCTCTTCGTTAGGCTTAAAGTAAGGCACAACAGAGACAGAAGATACATGAGACCCACGAGAGACAGGTGTTTCAACTGTCATGTTTGTTCTTCCAGATAATTCTGGACACGATCATGATCGTTATTCGCACTATGACGTTTGTCCCGCTAATATTATATCATCCGGAGAACGCATTACTTGCGTTCGGCATCGCTCAGCTTGTTGCAGCAGTATTTTACACGACGAGCCATTATGCGTATTTTCATTATCACATCGGGAAACTGAACAAATGCTCGCAGAAACGAAGAATGTCTCTGAAAGGCAGTAGCGATGAATATGTCATAAGAGAGTTTCCTTTTCGCGATATAAAAGATTTTTTACCCGGGCAGCTAGAAAATAACGTATGTATTAATAGGATTGCATTTGCTACATTATCGTCCTATAAGAACACAGTACAACAGTTACTCCGTAGGATTCATATCTTGATAGGAAGTTAACTGTTCTCACATGGAGCTTCTTTAGGCAAGGAATATTGAAGCAGATTTTGACGGAAGGCGAAAGATTGATCATGACTATAATGCCAGTATTGACGTTCACAGAACAGGTTTGTTTAATATATACCGCGATATCATCATCACGCTAACTCTCATTCCTCTCTTTCTTTAAGGGTGTCTACGAGATTGTGAATAATATGGGTTCGCTAGCTGCTAGATTTATTTTCCGTCCAATTGAGGACAGTGGATATTTTTACTTCACGCAGATGGTAAAAAGGGATAAAACGATATCTGATCAGAATCCAGTGAGCGTCTGTTGCACCCTTTCTACTATAAAATTTTTATATACATATTTATAAACTACGCGATTTTCAGGCGAAGGTACAAGAGAGCGTGAATGTGTTGACACATTTGTGCTCTGTCGTTACGTGTATCGGTCTGGTTGTCCTAGTATTCGGTCAATCCTACTCGAGCATGTTGCTCTGGTTATATGGTGGCTCGAAGCTGACTTTACCCTTACCTGTTCTCTTGCTAAGAGCGCATTGCCTCGCCGTGTTATTGTTGGGAATCAACGGCGTGACTGAATGCTATTCTAATGCAACGGCCGACAGTGCGACCATAAACAAGAGCAATTTGATCATGGTCTACCAGTCAATCGCGTTCTTGGGCGCATCGTACTTGTTTGCCATCTGGTTTGGCCCGGTTGGCTTTATCTTCGGCAACTGTGTGAATATGAGCCTGAGAATCATACACTCGGCGATATTCATCAATAAGAGATACCAAGACACGGTATATCGTCCATTACGCGGGCTGGTACCGAAGCCCATGTTCTCCACATGTCTGCTCGTCGCGGCGTTCGTCACTAATTTGTCACACGTAAAGTATCCTTGATGTGTTTTCATAAACGTATGTATGCACGCTTAGATCGCATAGCGTTAAAGTAATCTCTCACTATTTCAGACTTACTTCTTCCCGGCTGAAAAAGCATTGCACCTAATGATTGGCATAGCAATGTTTATGGTTGTACTTGTATCTTGGATATATGAAAATTACGAATTAATCAAGCTTGCCACAAGCAAGTGGTACGAAAGAAGAAACAAACAGAAAAAGAGCGACTGATCCCAAACCCTCATGTACTGTAAATTATTTTATTTATGTATAAATCAACTACAGATTCATTGCAAGGTCTTGTAAAATGTCAAAAGATCATATATAAACAGTTATTTTTTTCTACAACTAGTTGAGATTGCTTATAAATTCCTACACGATGAAAGCCATTCTTACATATTAAATTTTTTTTTATTAACAACTTGCATACATTTAACACCTAAATGATAAAATATTTTTGTAAAAAAAGCCATCTCATTTCGCATATAAATAAGTTTTAGCTGTGTATACAACAGTGATTATCTCAAGTCGATAAATCTTTATATATAGCACCGACTACAGGTTCCTTACGAAGTATAATACACTGCCTGAAATTCATTGAAGCAAGTTTTTGTTTTAGGATTAGAAATATCGCACGGCTGCTTGACATTCCGCTTACCTGTTATCATTCTGAAGCGATATAATCGGCGATCCTCCAGATTTTGGCTCCAATTTTGCGACTAGATCTGCTATGGCCGCTATCAAACCGGCACTGTCGCTCGATGCGTCACCCTTAACTGCAAAAGTTTATTTATAACTGTGCTGTTTTCATCGTGCATGACTTTCATGCCTGCAACTTCCTGGTAACGTCTACAATTTTCTCATTTGCGTCTTTGGCGACTTATTACCTCCTAGACAGAGACCAGCATGATCAGCCAAGATGCAGCCAATGACACCTTCCTTATCGTATCTGAAGGATATAATAACAATAACTTTAATGTGTACATACAAGATTGTTGATCACAAGATTAGTAACAACCTAGATAGATGTAATGTGCATGAGACAGCGACGGGCACGCAATTGTAACAAATAATATCAAGTAATATTCGTGATATAATATTCATTATTACGTGACAATGATTCAAAAACGTTTAAACAGTTCACGCCGTGAAAAATCGTTTCCTAACCACAACACTTACGCGTCGTCCAACGTTTTCACCAAATTTCGTTCCATTCTTAACGCTCGCCGAACTGAAATCGATACGAGAGAGCCGGCAGTTTCCAAAAAAATTAATTCGACGGTTCTGTCGAAAGAAGAATCAACAAGGAGCCGTGTTATCACTGCCGGTTATCACGCGAACGCCGCTTGAAGTTTGCGTCAGATCGTGTGACAGTCGTGACAGATCGCGATCATCGCGCCACGCACACACACGCACGCACGTTCACACATATGTTACCTCCCACGTGACATTGCTCCGTGTACCGAGCGTCATGTAACGAATTCATTTACGCGGTAATTGAACTTTGCCCTTCCTCTCTCGCGTAATTGTATCGCGCGAGCGGCGTATATGCATCGAATTAACTCGAGGGAGGTGTCGCATTACGCAACCCGACAAAGTTACTTTTCGCGCTCCGTTTCGTTTTTCTAATTCTCTCCCTTTTTTTTTCCTTTTCGCGCCTGGCGCAGTTTCGATTCGAGAAACTGAACGATCTACTCAATCTACACTCTGCACTGGTCCGCGGATTCGCTCCGCGTTTGCGCAACGCGCGGGCGGAAAATCATCGGGGAACTCTCGTCGTCTCGTCGTATGTACCGCGTACGCGAACGCCGGTGTTTCTGGGACACTCGGTATAAGCCGCTATATACGTATCCTGCGACGGGGCCGACGTGACTTGTTCAGTGACAATCATGGCTGGTAAGTGGAGTGATCTGTACCCGTTTGTTGCTGTTATTACATCGGAAAATGAAACGTAAACAATTGAAGACGACGAATTTTGTTATCGCGGCCTCGTTGCGTCAGATCGATTTGTTCCTGTGAAAGATATTAATTCGCACGTCTCGTAATAATATCCGAATTTAAAGGAATTAAACACATGAGTGTTCTAAGTGAGAACATAAGTTGCGACATAGAGCGACATAAATCTTATTTTTATATACTTAATATCGAAATAAACGCGAAAAAAAAAAGTATCGTAAAAATATTATAGTTTCTTAAATATTCTTCGCGATGTGAATTTAGGCACGGATGTTTCAATTGATGACAAACGGTTACACGTGCAAGAAAAAAAACTTAAAAATTTAAAGTTTACTTAACGGAAGTCTCCTAAATATTTATTTATTCGACACTTTCCATACATTTTGCAATTTAAAATGCAATAATTAAATTTAAAAGAAAATAGAAAATATTAAAATAATTATATTTTGCTGTTCAATATCAAATTTCGCATTTTTTTGTTTTAATAATACGTAATGAAAATGTAGAATTTATATACTTTGTTCTGTATACATGTTCTTTTTAATTTGTAATGATAATAAACTACTTTTTTATTTTAGGAATAAATCCTTATAAGGGTCTACTAAAGTCCATCAAAATCGGATTGAAGGAGTGCCAATATTATGACATCGGCAGTTTTGGCACAAAATATGGTAAATATTTCATTTGTCACTCGTTTAATATTCAGTGCATAGATTTATGTGTACATTTGATTTTTAACTTGCAGACAAACTACCATTTTCCATCCGAGTTCTCTTGGAGAGCACCGTGCGCAATTGTGACAATTTTCAAGTAACACAGACCGATGTTGAGAATATCTTGGATTGGGAAAATAATCAAGCTTGTCAAGATGGAGTCGAAGTGGCCTTTAAGCCTGCAAGAGTCATATTGCAGGTAAGGAAATCCTCTCAAAATGTCTGTATTTTATCAATTTTTAATCATGTGCAAAAATGCACTTATTGCTATTTATTAAATTACAAACAGGACTTTACTGGGGTACCGGCAGTCGTAGATTTTGCTGCGATGAGAGATGCTGTGAAGAGACTCGGCAGTGATCCTGATAAAATTAATCCAGTCTGCCCATCAGACCTTGTAATCGATCATTCGATTCAGGCTGATTTTACGAGGAGGTACAGTTCATTGCTTTAGCAAGCATGTTTTAATTTTTGATAATAGAGAGTTAAAGGTTATCACATCAGCTGGAAAGCTCCAATATCTCTGCAAGTATTGCGCAAGAGAAGAAAAATTTTACGTGATATGCTTGATAATATTGTAAAAAAAGATACGAATAAATTGCAAGTCTTGTTTTTACTTTGTATTATACATTGCCAGATAATCTAATTTATATATAAATTTGACTGTCGTGCATGTTTCAGCAATGATGCCTTAAAAAAGAATGAGGATCTTGAATTTGAGAGAAACAAGGAGCGTTTTATGTTCCTCAAATGGGGTGCAAAGGCATTCAAAAATATGTTAATTGTACCTCCCGGAAGCGGTATCGTGCATCAAGTGAATTTAGAGTATCTGGCAAGAGTGGTATTTGATTCGAACAACCTTCTGTATCCTGACAGTGTAGTTGGTACTGATTCTCATACTACCATGGTCAATGGTCTGGGTGTACTCGGATGGGGAGTTGGTGGTATCGAAGCAGAGGCTGTTATGCTTGGTCAAGCGATTTCTATGTTAATACCAAAAGTCGTGGGATACAAATTGGACGGTATATTAAATCAATATGCCACATCTACTGATCTTGTTCTAACCATTACAAAAGTAAGAGTTCCTTCATCAAAGTAATCATTCAAAAAAATATAAATTTTTTTATTTTAATTAAGTATTTTATATATTTTTAATAATACAATTTTACTTGTTTTTTAATAGATAAAGTTTACGCAACAGAATATGTATTTATATATAATATATATTTGTAGAATCTTCGGCAACTCGGAGTGGTTGGAAAATTTGTCGAATTCTTCGGACCAGGCGTAGCGCAACTAAGTATCGCGGATCGTGCTACCATTTCTAATATGTGCCCAGAATATGGCGCAACCGTTGGCTTCTTCGCAGTAGATCAACAAAGTTTAGCATATCTCAAGCAAACAGGTAAAATTTTTTTACTAATAATTATATATTTTTATAAATATCGTTTCTAATGTGATACTTCTAAAATATCTTATGCAATATATAAATAAATTTTTTTATATACTTTAGGTCGATCCGAGGAACACATTGATAAGATTGAAAAGTACCTTAGAAACGTACGCATGCTGAGGAATTATGACGACCCGAGCCAAGATCCAGTCTTCTCCGAGGTGGTCACTTTGGATTTAAGCACTGTAGTTTCGAGTGTCAGTGGACCGAAGAGACCTCACGACAGAGTTTCAGTAACCGACATGCAAATAGATTTCAGGAATTGTCTTGTAAACAAGGTTGGTGGCTTTTACACATTTCTACATAAAATAGATTGCACTCACGAGCAAATTTTATTTCATTTCTGATATATTCCGTATTTCGTTACTTAATAAAATGCATGATGATACTAATTATATCGATGATGCATTATACATGGAACATTTATAACAATAATGATGAATCTAAAATGCTAAAATGAGCGCTCTAAGGAAGATGATTATTTAGTACATACAAGGGACGAATATTACCCAGTGACTATAAAATGTAAGTCAAACTGGATTATATCCATCTCATGCTGTACCGCTGTTCCGTCAGCTAGAGCTAAAGCGAATTTGATCTTATTTTCCCTAAAAAGCATGCATGGTACTTTCTTGCTAGAAAAAGAGCACATGAAAAATGAGAATAATCGACAGAGAACTAGGTAACTTATTACTGTGATATGATTGTCCTTCATTAACATGTCACAATAAAAGTCCCTTTAGACTCTGCGATTAAAAGTTATTTACTTTCACAATAATCTGCAGTATTATGTGAATTTAATGTAATTAAATGCGCGTTTTTTTGAGAAGACGCCAGCGGTTTTTAGTTTATAATAGTGGCACTCTGATATGTTAACGCCGTGGTAAAACAAGCTTGATAGAAATATACTATTTCACATGCATTAGTGACACTAGCATTAAATTGCTGCGAAAAGCGTTATCGGTGATATGTGATCGTTGAACGATGTTCCGTGTTGCTATGTCTCGAACATCTTTCCTTTGCTGATCTAGCTTTATGATAATTCGATTCGACATATAGTTAGATCACCAAAGATAAATGAACGAGATGCGAAGTGATTTTTCAGGCGATACATCTTGCCATTAAAGACGAGTATATGATCTAGTCACAAATTCTCACTTGTGGTACCAGTCACATACTCGACCCTAACAACAATACTTAAGAAATCGATGTGCATGTGCATTCTAAACGCCAGAAGTATAGGGATTTGATATTGGATGCAATCATCACCCGGTGAAGTTTTTGTTACAACTTTACCGGATACGATCGCATCCAACAACATAATCCTTCATGCAATGTCGATATATGGATTCGGTTGAATCCATGAATCCTATTAAGTTTTATTCCTAAATATAAAAAAAAAAGAATTATTTTAACTGTTGGAAAGAGATTTAGGCAAATTCAGCTACTTTACGATTATTTCAGCTATTCAGATTATTTCAGGAAAATTGAGAATGACTTCATCTATTGGATATTTCTTCAAATACCCTAAGCTGTTATTCCGCACGCAACAAAGCTTTAAACAGATTGAAATTTAAAACAGATTAAAGTTTAAAATTATACATACACAAATGGATACTTACAATAATTATTCATTGGTTAATGTTTCCAATGATTGTCGAGATCTTTTCTCATCTTTGGATTCACAAAACACAGTTCCAACAAACTATAACATTTTTACGATAGCTTTATTAGCAAGTTAGATGAAGAGGATCGCACTGACAAAGAATTTGATGCTTGGGTTTACTCGTTGCTTATTACGGCAACGGTAAACGGGCCTTGGAATGGGCTGACTTTCGTCAGGTTTTGTCTCCCTCTTCCATGGATATCTCCTTACTTCTGATTTACTCCTGAATTTCTATTGAGTTCAGCATTTATAACTAATTTTTAACACTAAATTTTCAACCAAAGATTTTGAGAAAACTAAAAATTATGATCTTACAAATTCGAAAATTATGTTTTATGATTTTCACAACACTGCATACTGGATTGCTGTTGTATACGTCTTCGGTGCAAATAGCGAGACTGCAGAGAATTTCAGTAAACATGTGAAAAGCATACGAAACGCAAAAAAATGTTTATCACGCGAATATTATATTTAACTCGCGGTCACATCAAGAAAGTCGCGGTCTTAATCCGGCAGGCGAAACGCGACGAATGGTCGCTCAACGGACGGAAACAATACGTGTTTAAGAACATGCCGATCGATTTCTATTCGAAATGTTCAACATTGGCGTCGCGTTACCTGGCCTATGACAGGCACAAGGACATTTGCCGAAGAAACTCATCCACGTGAATCATAAAGCTAACGCTTCTTCCGCGTGAAATTCCTCTTCGACTGAGATTGATGTTGAAGATCGATGAGATATGCTTATCTACTTTTACAAATAAATATACGAAGATATATTGGTATAAATCCAAAAATTTTAGAAACAAAAATTTTGAATTATATTAAATTTAAGAAATTTTATAAAATGACAATTTTTTTTATATTTTCGACAATATCTTCAAGATAAAAATGTTCTAATAATAATCTAATATTCTAATAATATTAGATTATTATTTATTGTTTGTATTAGTTTAATTAATTGAAAGATTAAAACTTTATTTCTTTATTTCGTATAACTCCAAGATGATGCTTTAAACTACTATTAGCAGCTTAAAAATACATCATTATATACTCTTATTATATATAAATAATATGTATTTTGAATATCTATAGAAAGGATTTGAATTTACAATTTAATCATTAATGTCACTGTGTCGTCGTTGCTTTCGATAATAGAAAATAGCCAAATATAAGGTTTTATTTAAAATAAACAAAATTAATAAACATGTTACGTATCTTATTTAAAAAGTTCCGATTACTTATGCATCATCTTCCTATAAATCTTTGTACAGTCTCTCTATACAAGAATAATCGCACGTATCAGATCAACGCTTGAAATTTTCGATATTTGACATTTATCGATATTTATTTAGTGTTCAACACCCCACCGATAAATATCTGTGGGCTGTTGAATACATTACTCTTTATTCTTCAGAATGTAGGAGAATGCGAGTGTGGCACTTAACAATTTATGAAGAAAGAAATAATTCTTACGCACATACCACTAATCGATCGATCCGTCCGCCTCGTCGGAGAAGACAGGAGTCTTTGGTCATACTTCGCATAAGTTCTGGAAGACGTATTCAGAGCTCGCGCTGAAATTGCTGATACAACATCCTACTACATTCGTTTTGCAAAGCTCACACATTTCATTGCAAATGAGCCATCGTTTTGTCGTGCATGCTGGTATAGAAAGAGCTCGGATTTCCCATCAAGAAACGGTGCTTAGGGTCTGGAAAGGGATACCTCTTATGTTTACGGAAAACTATAGAAAATTTTGTTTAAAGGGGAATCTTTGATTTAATTAATATTAATATTGTAGCAAATGGTTGATTATGTACGTGTCACTATATTAGTGACCAATATGTTAAAAGAAGTATTTGCATCTTGTTTAGCACATTTTGTTCGCAATTAATGTCAAGTACTTTCTAAGTATTTTTACAAAATATAAATAATATGAAATAATTAAATACCTACTTATAAAATTAAAATAAAGTATGACGCATATTCGTCACATTTTGCATCATTACGGATTTTTCTTTGTTTTTTATTTTTATTGTTCTTATTTAAAAAAATATATTTTTATTATTCTGCATTTATCTTTTCCTCTATATCTCTAATAAGGTATTACTTGTTTATCACTTTTTTTTGTGTAAAAATACTTGTCATCGCTGGGTTGTCATTATTGGATTGTGCACGCGTGAGGTGAACACGAGGTCGTAGACCTCATGATTGCTTAAAGATCGTTGCCAGTTCCTGTTGCTTCTTCAGCATATCGTGTATCGGGCAATGAATTTCGTCATGCCACTCGACGCATTAAACCTGCCGAATTTGTAGGGCAACGAATAGATGCGAATGGCTGAAACAATAAATCTCGTAAAAAGAAGCGTGCAGTTCTTAGTTTATAATTGTTTGCGAATTTCATCGTGGCTTTTCAGAAGGGATATTATATTTTTTTAGGGAAATACTGTATTAAGAAACAAGTACAAAAATAGACAAGTAAAAGATAAGGAATAATATTAAATGCTGATTTGAAACTTCTACATTTTGCTTATTTGCAATATTTGTTCAAGCATGTGATTTAACTCAATTATTAAAATCTAATCCATTTTTTATAATTAATAAATACATGCAATTTAATTGTTTTTTCATTCGCATTAAAAGAACGTTAAATTGAGATGTTTAATCTTCTCTTTTGTTTTAAAACATTTTTGGACACTCTTCTACATTTAGATTTAATTAGCATTGATCGCTATTGAACTTTCTCATTAGGAAAGATAAAGAACTGAATATTAATTACCACGAAAAGAATCCGTTTCTTAATGACCGCATACTTAAGCATAAATAAGGAAATTTTCACTAACTATCGAAAATGCATAAATGGAATGGCGATTTTTATTACAGGTAGGCTTCAAAGGCTTCGGTTTAACCCCGGCGAAGGTGAATACCGTAGTGAAGTTTAAATATGAGGAAAAAGAATACGAATTGAAACATGGCTCGGTAGTCATCGCGGCTATTACCAGCTGTACGAATACCAGCAACCCTAGCGTTATGCTTGGAGCAGGTATGTTATGAATTTTGTCAGAAAAGTCTAATTGTTACATAACGTTTAACATTTTATAATTTATTGATGCAAAGGATTTACGCAAAATAGAATTGGTCTACTACCTTAAAGACCCAAAATTATTAACTTTTGCTAATGCATTACCGTAAGTTCTTGTATTTTAAAGGCGCAGTTAAAATTTTAAATTGAATTGAAAACAAAACAAATATTTTACAGATGCTTCAAAGTAATCATTATTGTCATTAGCAGCTTAAAAATTGCGTCTGCCTAAGAAAAACTTGCTTTATACTTTGAAATTTAGATTAGAATGATAAGAAATAAAACATTGTTGTGAAGAGATAAAATAACAAACATTTAGTTTTTTATCATTTTTTATCGTTAATGTGAAGCTTTATTAGCAGCACTATTATTTAATCGTGGAAGAATATAAAGCATAGTTCTGTAAAAATCAAGTATTGTGAATGTAAGATACGCTACTTTGGTACACAGGCCTTCTTGCTAAAAAGGCAGTGGAAGCTGGTTTGAGCGTCGAGCCGTACATAAAAACATCATTGTCACCTGGTTCCGGAGTCGTTACTTATTATCTCCAGGAAAGCGGTGTGATTCCGTATTTAACAAAGTTAGGATTTGACATCGTGGGTTACGGATGTATGACCTGTATCGGAAATAGCGGCCCGCTTCCTGACGCTATAGTCGAGGCTATTGAAAAGGTAGAGGAATTGATCGATTTTGTATTTGAATTTTACTTGATATTCTCTTAATGTTCCCTCAATTTTTATCAAAAAGTAGAAATAATTCATTTAATTATTAACGATTGTGAAATGAATAAAATTGCGTTTAAAAATCATTAAATCACAAATTTTTCGTCGACTTCAAAGCTCTTTGACTAATTAAATGGAACTAAACGATTTCTATTTTCCTTTAGCATTAATGTCTTTGCATATAAATCGATGCTTATCTTAAACATCTTGTGTTTTGTTTATAGAATGAACTCGTTTGCTGTGGCGTTCTGTCAGGCAATAGAAACTTTGAAGGCAGAGTGCATCCGAACACCCGAGCGAATTACTTAGCGTCCCCACTTCTGGTAATAGCCTATGCTATTGCCGGCACTGTGGACTTTGACTTTGAGAAACAGCCACTGGGTAAGACGTAGAATCCTCTTAGTTTCATTGGACTTATAGAGATGCATAAAACATAATTTACACGTTGCATCTGTTATCTTCAAGGTCACAAAGCCGATGGGAAACCAATATTTTTGCATGATATCTGGCCGACTAGAACGGAAATTCATGCCGTCGAGCAGAAATACGTCATTCCAGCCATGTTCAAAGAAGTCTATAGTAAAATCGAGCATGGTAGCGGCAGTTGGGCAAGTTTGGTAGCACCTGATGGCAAGCTGTACCCATGGGACGTTAATTCTACGTACATAAAAAATCCACCCTATTTCGATAATTTGCAAAAGGTCATTAGAGTGATGTATATAACCTATTGCACACTAAATACTTTAAACATTTGAGCTTTCCTCAAAATTTTCTTTAGAATACAGAAAGAATTTAAATTTAATTTTTCTTAATCTTAATATTAGCTTTTACTTCTTGAAAGTTATCGCATATTTAGGATATTATTTATCTATTTGTAAAAAATAAAAAATTTTGCAGGAGTTGCCTCCAATAAAATCAATCACGAAAGCGCGAGTGCTTGTAAATCTTGGAGATTCCGTTACGACCGATCATATTAGCCCAGCGGGCAGTATCGCGCGTAATTCGCCAGCGGCGAGATATCTAGCTAATCGAGGGTGAGTTTCACATTAATGGAGATTGTAAAGACAATGCGCTTGAACTGGCCGGATTCTTGATTGTGATGATCTCATTTCCAGTTTGACGCCGAAAGATTTCAATTCTTACGGCTCGCGCAGAGGAAACGACGCCGTGATGGCACGGGGCACATTCGCTAACATTCGTCTCGTGAATAAATTCATTGGTAAAGCGGGACCACGAACAATTTACATTCCAACTAATGAAGAGGTATATGTTTGCTTTCTCGCTTCACGCGTTGATTTTTTTTCACATATAGCTTCAAAGATTTAACTTAATATTCATTTACTATTAATTTATTTCGATCCATATGCACATGTTTTGCATTTTCTATTATACATAATTTAATAATATCGCAAAAAACTGCTTAGAAAACATTATCTGTAACGGATAGTTTTTAAAATATACATTGATATAGCGAACATATTAATAATAATTGGTTGAATGTTATTTAGATGGATATATTCGACGCGGCCGAGAAATACGTGAAAGACGGGACGCCTCTGATCGCTCTGGTTGGCAAGGAATACGGATCTGGATCTTCCAGAGATTGGGCCGCCAAAGGACCATATCTACTCGGTATTCGAGCGGTCATAGCAGAGTCATATGAAAGAATACACAGGCAAGTCCTCTTCAAAATATTATTTATTTTCGATTGAATTTAAGTACAGTGTTTTCGTTGAATTGTAAGATAAGTTTCTTTGAAAAAAGATTTAGTTAAAAGTTAGCTTGTTTAAAGTAACAACCTTCGGTTGGCAGCAGTCGGGAGTAAAAAATTTTGAATAAAAAGTATTCAGAGTTAATTTTTGTAAGAAATCTAGTTTACATTTGCTTTTATTTCATACGCACCTATATTTAAATTTATTTATTTCTTCACAGATCCAACCTTGTGGGTATGGGCATTGTTCCACTACAGTATCTTCCTGGAGAAAACGCAGAGTCCTTAGGATTAACGGGTTATGAGCAATACGATATCGCGATCCCCCCGAATTACCAACCTGGAGAAAAGATCACTGTAAACACGGACAACGGCAAGAAATTCGAAGCGATTGTACGATTCGACACGGAAGTTGACTTGACTTACTTTAAACACGGCGGTATTCTCAATTACATGATTCGTACGATGATTTGATGAGTGATTTAAAAAAAGAGAATATAAATGATCCTTTTAGAAGATTACTTAATGAGATACTTAATATTGGTTTTGGGATATAAGATGTATCTCTTTTAAACGAGATTGAGTTTCAAATATGAAGAAAGTGTAAAGGAAATGTAGAATAAGACTATATTTTGCAGGCGCTATCGTAATAAATGCCTATCATTTCTTTCATCTAAAATGATTAACATGGCATTTGTAATGTTCATGTATAGCACGCCATTAATATATTTATTTCATAACATTTCAAATTTTTGTTGTCTAAGTTTTTAACTGCATTGTAATGATTTTACAGTGGAAGTAGTCCAAAGAAAAGCGCAAAGCTTATTAGTCGATTAAATTTTTGCCATCGTTGTTCGAAAAAATTGTTCTTTTAATATTTTATAATCGTTATATATCTTACATATATGTATGGGGAAAACTATATCGTCTTCGCTTTTGTGTATGCATCGCAATAATAATAAATTGTTGCAATTAAATTGTCTATGTTATACAGGATTATTCCTAATTACATGAAATACATCATGAATATACATCGTCTTGTAATCTAATTTCTTATATGGACGACGGACTGAGAAGTTTAATTCGACCACGTGTCGATCTGTAGCGCAGTAGAGATGTGTGCTATCAAATTGTATAGAATAGATCGGGCTGCGTTGAAATGCTCCTCGCGAATTCACGTAATAGAGCTAGAAATATTGAAAAAAAGTTTGTCATGGACAACTTATAATCTACAAAGCGCGTATATATATTAGTTTAAAGTTGATAAGAACCTGAACGAAATCACTCTTCCTTTGATCCCACAGAACGGATAAGCAATTATACTGCGTCCCAGTTATCATGGTATACCGATGATCGGATGAAATACAATATAATGTTGCATCGGTTGGATCCACCCATGAAGAGACACAGCTTTCAGTTCTGAAGTCACAAGTGTTAATTTAATGTTACATAAAGTTGAGAACAGTGACTGAACAGTCGAGATAAGTTACCTTAAGTCCCATTTTCGGATGTACGTATCATAACCACAAGTAAGTAAAGTGTTGGGATCATCCCATACCATGTCTAATATGCCAGCGCCGTGTTTCCATCTATGTCGCATTGTATCGACCTCTGTATAACTGAAATCTCTCCATTAGCTTGTTGAAAATTATTCGATACATATTAGAGCTGTATCTGACCAAAGATCTCAGCGATCGATTAATTAATTACAATATTACGCATACCGTTCGATATCAATTACATGTAGTGGGGGAATGTTGTCAGCAGAGGTGGCAGTTCCAGCTGAGCCAACAGCAAATTTTACTCCCGTAGGATCAACCGAGAGCGATCGCACTTTATCCCCTAGATTTATACAGCTCTCACTTATGTCATAAACATTTGTTTCAGGCATATCCATATCTGGATGTCTCTGTATCTAAACAGAAATGAATCTTACATGATACACTGTCATTGTATACGTCATATAGCAGATTTTTTAAACTTTACCTTTATCACACCATTTTCTAAACCTGCAATAACATTCTCCGAGGTGGCATCTATAGCATCGACACAAGACTGATTGTTCAGAAGCATCTTTGCGATGCGACATTTCCTTTTGTCAGGCCTCTTTAAAAAGTAGTTTATGGCGCCATTTCTATGGAAAGATTTTTGCAAAGGATTATATGGCAGAAATAAAAAAATAATGAAATAATGAACAAATATAATTAGCTAAATATGTATATATATAGATATGTACGCATAGCCGCATATGATGAAGTCTTTCCAAAGAACGAATTTGCAGATGTCGCCTCCAAAGTAGGTTTCCGTATAATAACAGTTGTTACCATACATGCTATCATTGCTATCTCTCATCGCTCCAAAAGCTAATCTATCATTGCGGCGAAAGCCGAGAAGCTCCTTACCGCCGCCCCACCAGATTATATCGTTTGTCATTTTCAGCCATGGTATCACCTTTGTTGTCGAGTAGAATACCACTTTCTTTTTGTACATTCCATACTGCCAATTGTGAGATACATTACATGTTAAACGTGGAGGCAATATTGTATTACATCTGAAAAGAAACAAGCAGCTTTCAATTTTTGTTTCACTTTTCCATGTATTTTATTCTTTCATATGTATGTAAAATTATTAGAAGAGGACAGCGTTCTTCCAAACTGTAAAATGTTGAAAATATTTCTCGTGGTCCACGTGGATATACACATATTACGTACGCAGCAATAAATAAGATTATTTCGTTATTTTATCGCAATACTAAAGTACTGTTACTTTTCTGAATTGCCGAATTTGCTTCGTTTAAATCCAGATTTGTCAAGATTTAAACTCAAACGGAGAAATTGCAGAAGTTTAAGCTCGAGTACAGGTTAACCTAACGTACCTCTCACAAAATCTTTCCGACACTTGATTTGTAACAAGGAATCGTCTGCACTTCCTGTTCCAGGCTGAATCCCCGCTCACGATGTCACGAAATCGCGTGCACACCCTGCTGAGCCGCAACAAATCGAATTCATCACAGTAATCAAATATTATTAGCAACACCTCCGCCGGCAGATCATTCAGACGCATAGTATCCATCATCTTTCTAACCGGAGTAACCACTAACCAGTAAAGGCCATCACACACAAAATGCATAACGTCGCATAAGCATAGCATAAGACCGCTGGACCAATGAGCATCTTATGTAAATTAATATGGCGACTTTATGCTGGATGCTCATTGGTCCAGCGGTCGTATGCTATGCTTATGCTACGCTATGCATTTTGTGTGTGATGGCCTTTACTGCCAGTAACCACGTGGCCCACGTGGGTCCACGCATGGTGTGATGGCTCCTGCACACAGGAGTATGAGGACTGACAGGACGCGGCTGGCGGCAAAGCGGCAACGCCTACTACTTTCGGAAATATTACGGAAAGGCAAGACGGTGATTTGTCACCGCGTTACCGCGTCCTGTGTGCAGGAGCCATAAGAAGTGAAGTGAATTGTAGCAGACGTCCCATTCCACTCCCACACTCCACAGCCGCGTGTATCACGTGACATCTGACATGTGTTTGATTTTGATGTTAAATATATTGAATCAGTGTGTTTAATTCTGACCTCTGTATTTTGTTCGCATTACCTAGAGATTATGCAAGATTATATAAGATCGAACTGAATTTAAGTAACCGGTTGGAGAAGCTGTGTTTAACTTAAAAAAACGACGCAAAATCGAACATGTATGAACATATACCTAGTATGTTGAATGCGGCTCGAAACTCTCGAAAAAATTTTAAATTAATGTCCAAAAAACTTTTTTCTTACAAGCATTTGAATGTCGAATTATACAGTTATCATATATTATTCATATTTTGTGGTATAATTTGCCGATTAATTTATCCGAGCGACTATATATATGTATAATCGTATGTACATACGTTATAGCCGATCGAATCGATAGCTATATATGCGTTTCTCGAAACTGTTTTTCGGAGCGACTTAAGTGTTTAAAGTAATTGAAGTAATATAAGGAATGCGAGGTAATGGTGCATGATGGAAATTATAAATTATTATTTTGTATTTTCGAACAGTCAATCATTTCGTAATCAGGCGCCAATTTGACTCGCGTCGTGTCGCGTGACGTCATAGTGAAGGAGTGAAGCTGGCGCGCGTCACTCTCGAATCTCTCGAATACTCTCGATCGTCGCGTCGTCGCGAACGGAACGTCGCGTCGGAACGTCGCAGATCGCAGGTACATATACAGGACGGCCCATCTATTCGTCGCGGCATGTTCAATCGGTAAGCGCAATGAGCGTCATATTCAATCTTACAATTAGTATTTAACACTCGCGCGTAGATTCGACGATAGATTCGGCGTGCGGTACATCGCTAATACAACGAGATGCGTCCGATCGAAAGCTATCGCGCGCCGTGCCTATCGCGCGCGGTACCTATCACGGTAACGATGCATGGCTGCGTCGCCGGCGGATCACTCTCGAGTCTTTCGTCGCCGCGAACGGAACGTACGTCGCGGATACAGAACGGATTTACTTGTTGCGGCATGCTTAATTGGTAAGCGCAATTGTTCGTGAGCTTCGTATTCAATCGTGTCTTAATATTTTACACATGCACGACGTAGATTCGACGCTCGGTACATTGCATCACCGCGGCGCGGGCGGTAGTTGCTCCTGGGCGCGTGCAGTTGACCGCGCAATTCACGCGAATTCTTCTTCGCGATTTTCAGATACATCCGTCGCGATATGTCACGAGTGTCAAGCGGATCGTAGTCTCGCGAGATGTACGCATTTCCTGCATCGATTTTCCGTCCAACGTAATAAAGTTAATTCGAGTCGTGCAAATATAATTGACGTCGCGAATCGCGAGTGTCGTATACAGTTTATCATGCAATCGTATAATATAACGATAGATGAATTATGTTCTAGCGAGCGCTGGGTGAACGTTATGAATGGCCGCGGAGGGACGAGGGAGGATGAGGAGAAGGCCCAGGGAAGCATCGGCGAAGCAACCGCGAGGTGAGCAATTATTGTCATTGAATTTATTATTTATAACTTGTGGACTTACTGGTATGATGCGTAGTAATATATAGAGTTGCGCAACATTGATCTATATCATTGATGTGCAAAATGTAAATATAAATTAGTGTTTAAAATAATATTTTAAATTTCAATATTTAAAAAAATTATTACATGCATTTAACTTTTTATTCTTATTCACTTTTACTCTTTTCATAAATTCTTAATTTTTTGTAGATTTCTAGCTTTTTAATTAAATATTTAATAAAAAATTATGTCACTCTCTACACGAAATAATTTCATATAAAAAGTTGAAAAAATTTGATAAATAGAATCTCTAATTCTTGTGTATTTATAATTTAAATGATTGTAACTTTTTAAACGTTGTAAAATATTACGTGTATAAGGTATATTAAATGTTATAAATATTTTATTAAATATTTTAAGGCTCTCAGATGTAAAAAATTTGATAAATAGAGTCTAATTTAATGCTTGCGAATGTATAATTTAAATAATTATAACTTTTTATTATTATAACAATCGATTGCAATGAGTATTCCACGCGTCAATTACAGTAATATTATATGTATAACATTATAGAATATAAAATAGTTTTTACATTTGAGAGCCTTAAAATATTTAATAAAATATTTATAACAAGTAATATTTTTACGTTTAAAAAGTTATAATTATATAAATTATTAATGCGCAAAAATTAGAGATTCTATTTATCAAATTTTTTAAAGTTTTTATATGAAATAATTTCGTGTAGAGAGTTACACATTTTTTAAATTAAATATTTAATTAAAAGGCTAGAAAACTACGAAAGATTAAGAATTTATATGAAAAGAGTGAAAGTGATTAAGAAAAAGTTAAATGCATATAATAATTATTTTTTTAGCTGGCTATTGGAATAATGAATAAGATGTTTGATGCGCGTAACAATTATTTAATGAAACCGTTTATTTCAATGTTTCAGACAATAACGACGCGGGTAGTCATATCATCGAGGGAATCCAACTGGACAACCCGAGAGGACTGCAGTCTGAGAGGAGGAAGAGGCCTATCTAGGAGAGGCATAGCGGTAAATATAATTTACTTATACATATTTTATATTTTATGCGGAAGGGTTATCTACTTTTTAACTGGATATTTATTCGGAAAATGTGAAAATTAGAGAAAAAGTTATTTATTTTATGAGTCCTGTAAAAAAACTTGTATTCAATGGATAGAGTATTCTTAAAAGATTACGTGATTATTTCATTTCTGTTTAGTGAACTAAAATATTATAGAATTCAGTGCTCTGTATTTAGTAATTATTTTTTTAAATATTTACTGCTTCAACTATTGATCTCTTTTCTGTCCTGCTTTAATTTGAATTGTATATTTTTTTGTTACAGAATCATCGTAGCGACGTTGCTGCGCATCGGTTGGTGAGTGATGAGCAAATTTTTATAATTGAGGTATTGAGGTAACGGATTTATGACAATTACGTCAAATGTGTGGCAGAGATGCTTGTGTTAAATTACCACAATACATTATTACCTATATCTATATATCCCATTTCATAGATCCGCTGCCTTAAAATATATTAACTGGAACAGATTAGGATTTGACATTTAATCCTGGATAAATCACATATATTGATTTATCATGCATTCTATCATGAAATAAATAAAATTAAATTGTATATAAAATTAACCAAAAATGAGATTATTAAAATATAAATAGAATTAATAAAAAGATAAATACAATTGCATATGTATATGTATTAATAGTATTCCATTGATGGAATAAAATTCGCAATATTTGTTGCTAACAATGAGTAACAAATACTTTATTTTATTCTCCCATCTGTTCTCTTCCCAAATACCTATCTTCCATGCAGGATTAAATGTTACATAAATTGGCGCAAGAATGCAATATGTGAATATGTATATGCTTAGGGATGTTTTCAGTAAGCATATATTATCGTTTAAAATTAAGTAATCTACATATATTATCGATTAAAATTATGTAATCTGTTTAAGAAAATCATTTGTGTGTATAATATTCACGAACATTAATTGAAATTATTTGTTTTTATAAAGCGCCAATTTTAGCCTAAACTTTCACAGTCTATCAATAACTGGTTTTTATACCAGTCAAAGTCATATGATGTGAGATTCAATAAATGTTATTTCGTAAAACAGAAATTTTTGTAGCGTTTATTTTAAAGTTGATTAATTTTGCATGGATTCTTGATTTTGAGAAATATAATTATAGTAACGATCGAGATAACTTTTTCGAAATTCTAATTGTGTTTCCTCGAGTGCACAAAATATTCAAATTAGTACAATATTATATGCGGGAAATTTATTACTTATCCCTTTCGAATCTCACGTCATTAATTCTTTATTTCTCACTCTTTTGTGATGAGACTCGATATTCGAAACGATAAATCGAAAATGTGATCCTTAGATTTTCTCAGTTCGTGTTAATTAATTTTTACTCACTTACTTCACATTGTTATTAAAATCCTGCATGCTTATATTACATTTAATGTACCTAAAGTTCCTGTTATTCGCGAAAAGCAATCGAATTTATACGGATTATACGCGGTTGATTGAAATCTTTTTTCAACATTAAAAGCTTTTGATTAATTAATATCTTTTTTATTCTTAATCAAAGATTGCGTGTAAATTATAGTATATAAGATAATAAATACATTTTAGACGTTAATAAATCCGTATTTAATTAATTTAATTTATATAAATGGCCCTTCGCGACGCGGTCGTGTTTCGCGGATCGTAAGAAAGAGCGTAAAATGATTACGCTCATCTGCCGGTTATGATCGGCCGGCAATGAAAGGAGTATTTCTCCTTTTTGTCTTTGGTTATGCCGCCAGAGCGGATTTGGCCAGGCAAAGGAAAGGTGAGGTCAAACTGGCCAGAAGAGAGAAGAAAATCTACACAAGGTAGGTTGGTGTCTACCACCACCAATGTAATGTATGTAAGGTCACCGGCAGAAATGCCTGGATATTTGACATCTGACAAATGTTCTATATCAAATGTCCAGGCATTTCTGCCGTTGCGTGTACAACGTGCATACAAATAATGTAGATATCGGAGACAGAAAGGTGACGTCTCCAGTTCAATTACTATATTAACCACAAATTTCTTAAACTCCCTTTTAAAATCTTACACCATAAATCTTAATAACACTTTCCTAATTTCGGGTAATCGCGGTCGCGACTAATTAAAACTAATGAACTAAATAAAAAATTAATTAAATAAACTAATAAATACGGGTAGGTAGAAATTAGAAATATGATGCGTTAGGTAAATAGGAGTAATAAGTTAGGTAGCAATATGAGTATAGGAACATGGATAGGTTGGAAATATATTGACATAAAGGTTCGGGTAGGTAGGGACACGGAGGGATTCGTTATAGAATAATTATGTTATAAATTCAAGTTATATAAATCTGAAGTATATATTGTAGCTATATAACATTATATAATATTATATTATTTTAATTGTTATATTACTAATTATGTAATTAATTTTTAATTTATTACAAGGTATGTAATTGTAGAGTACCTATATTATAACCATATAATATTATATAATGTTACTTAATTAACATGCAATATTAATTATAATGTACTTATTGCAATGAAAATTTGTAAGAAAGATTGTAATGAAATTGAAATTATGTGATACTAATGCCGGATAAATTACACGAAATCGACAGACGTACGATAATATATTTGCTAAGTTAGCGCGTTTAATAACCATTGCTGTTCAGAATTTCACATTTTTAAGATTATCGCCAATTATTAATCATAAAAAATAAGAATAAAATTTTCTCATTTTTCTTTATTGTTATTTCATCTTTTACTTATTTTTTTAAGTTTGTATAAAATATATAATAATAACATGCGTATATTCATTTCTATAGATCTTTAGATGACGTCTCCTGAATAAATACGAAATTTATTATTGCATAACGAGGAATTTTTATATTAATTTAATATTCATAATACGTTTTACATCAGTTTCTTATCTTAAGATATATATATGTATATATTTATATTATATATATATTTATATTACGTATATAGTATCTTAAGATGTGTACGAAACATATCATTTTTTATTATTATTTATAACAAAAATATATAAAACGTGTACCTATCATTCTGCTACAGTACAGTGTTTCTGTGCATCGTCAGGTTTCCTCCATTCGACATTTTTTCGTGCATCTACAATAAAAGAAAAATCTCTTACTTCTCCATGCAGAATGTTTTTAAAAAATTTGCCACATTCCGACAATTAAAGATGCTCATCCCTTACCTGGTGTTCTATGCTTTAAGTACAAAGTGTGAAGAATAAGATACATGAACGCGGAAAATGCTGCGAGTGCTGAAAATATTCTTAAAGTCACTGCACCACCAACTTGTTTGTATAAAATACCTCCGATCAAACTACCGACCGCGAAACCTGAAGATAACAAATATCAACGATGATGAGCTTTGATTAATTGGGAAAAAATACATTTATATATGTATATTGTATAAGCAAGCTCTTGTTGTAAAATAATTCTTGATAACCAGGAAGGGAAATTTACCTAAACCGTCGTCCATCCCTGCCACAATTCCTTGAACAGTAGCTGATGTGCCGGGTGGTGATACTGCGCTCGCGTATGCTACTATTGTTGTATAGCAAAGCGCATACGTTGGTCCCTGCATGACAAATTCCACCGGAAGCATCCACCATGGCGTTGGGGCGAGCGATATTAATCCCAACCGCAGTGCATAGCATAAAAAACAAAATGTAAAGGTGTAATCGTATCCAAACTTCTTCAGTATTTTGCCTGAAAAAGGAGACTCGATATTATTGACACAGCGATATCTTTAATTATGGAAATAAACTAAACTGTCACAAACTGTGATAGAGAAATAATTCACCAGACAGAGAGAAGAATATTATCTCGCCACCGAGAGTCTGCGCGGCAACAATTAGACCTTCTATCAATTTAATTTCGCCCATATAACCGGTCGCCATAGCAAGATCTTCAAGATACCTAATACAATAAACTACACTGAATATGATTTGGCTTAAATAAATTTAGAAATACTATCGATTGTTACAATGAACGAAAATACATGTTGATTGTAGAGATAAAGATTTACCAGAATAAGAAGTAAATCATAAAGCTATCAAGGATACCGGCAAGGGTAGCAAAACATAGAAATATAACGATGGGTTTCAGTTTCAAAAGCATGCATACATCTTTCAGTATGCTTGACGATTCTGACATGAGCGGCAGCTGTAACAAAAATATACAATGTAAGATGAAAAACCTAAGAAAAAAAAGGCTATATACTACTGTTCATTTATTTTTATTTTATTCTTCTTAATATAATTAAGAAGAATAATTACCTCCAATTTTCTGCAACAAATTAAATCGAAACAAGTAAATGCGAGCACAAGGAGAAACGCCGGCGTGTAAATTTTGTAGATTTCCCCTTGCGACCACAAGTCTACTGCGTATCCAGCTAAAAGCGCTGCCACGCCGAAACCGATTGTGCCCCATACTCGCTGCCTACCGTACCCCATTTGTCCACCTTCACCTGAAAATATAAGTAGTTTGTTAAAAAAGATATTATTTTTTACTTGAATTAATATATAAAATCGTTAAACCATTTGTATCGTTGAAAAATTTGTGTTGTACATACATCAGGCATTTTTATATTTTACGTAGCGTTAAAATATATTCCTGCGGATCACTTACCTAATACGTCAAAGCAAATTGCATCGCTTATGCAATTGGAAACATTAAAACCAATATTACCAAGAGACATCAAGAGCACGAATCCCCAGAAGGTAACAGATGTATATAGACAATTATCTTCGAAATTATCGCAAGTAACATTACAATTCTTCATTATATTTACTTGACACAATGATGTCTCATTAATATTTAATAAGCATGTGGTATTTGACGAGATTACTGCTTCCTTCTTAAATCCATAAAAAGATAATCTCGTAGAAAAATTAGCATCCTTGCATACCCAATGACACGTAGTGTCTTTTGTACCATTACATGATGCCATTGCTGACGCATGCTTAAAAGGAAAACAAATAACTTTAAAAATATATTGTTTCTTAAAAGCATTAATATACAAATATTTTTATAGATTTAGTATTTAAAAACTACTAAAAGTTTTAAAATATTAAATTGTGAGATGTATAAAAATAAATTCACAAATTATCATAAATGTCAATCAATCGTTACAGGAATTTTATTATCCGAAAGATGAGCAATTGTAAGAAAATAAAAAAAAATTACATAGTCCATATCGCAAGGCGGTAAAGATGCACAGGAAACATTTTGAAATTGATGATCTGGTAGGAGTGGACCGGGCAGAGCCGGTAAAAAGTACATAAAAATGTAGCAGGCACTTGTTACGGCAAGCAGCGCTATAAATATCAATTTTCTCCAGGCGCGATAATAGTCCACGACGAAGCCAAATGCTGGTTTAGCGATCAGGAATAAAATAGGCAAAATCGCGGTGATGCTACCCATAATTAATGGCGAAACACCGAGTTGCTTGCCGTAAACTGGCAAAAATGGCAAAATAGGACCCATAGCTAAAATAAAAACGATAATTATACCTAATAATATTATTTATTAAACTGTTAACATCTTATTTGGTAATGTTTTTGTAGTCGTCTTAATATATAACTATAATCTTTTTTTGTATAATGAGAGAGCGCATTATAGTTTTGAGTTTTATTAACATTAAATATATACCAAAGTATATTTCGATTATTCTTTAATGTTGCAAATATCATATTTTTATGTCTACGCATTCTTTATAAACTGTATCGTGTAAAAGAACTAAAGAATTTAATAAAATTAAGAAAAATAGAAAAATTCTTAAGAAAATTAGATAAATCTTTAAAATGTGAGACATATACTCACCCGCCATAAAAAAGAAATAATGCGCCTTTATAGGCAGTTGCGTGTAATTAATTTTCATGATTTATTTGCAAGTGTTGACAGACACTGATAAGCCCAACTATAATCTCGTGTCTCGCTCCTTCGCCGTTTTCTCATGCTAAATTGGCGCCATGCTGCAAACTAATAACGCCATACGTAACGATAAACGTGCTCAAGAATAATAACGCGTGGAAAATGTTTTACAGCTACATTGCACGATCGTAATTAAACTGCATAAACGTTATATTCGATTCGAAGATTAGCGTCGCCATACGCGCCATACGCGCATTTGAATTCAAATCCTCGCGACTCGCGATATATCGATAATCTCGAGGTATTCTTTGTAAAACTTTAAACAATAGGTTTGTTCTCTGTAGCTGAACTGGCTGCACTAGTTCAGAGTTTATCTTTTTTACTTCACATTGGAAGGAAAAAGATAAAACTCTGAACTAGTGCAGCCAGTTCAGCTGCAGAGAACAAACCTGATATTACAAACAATTTCAAAATGGCGTCGCGCGATGTCATTATCTCATCTGCACGCCGTATGAAGAATCAATGCATGTTTCAGTCGCAGGCACCCGAAGGTTTCTTAGGAAAGTTCCCCGCGCGTTTCCGCTCGCCAAGCACTTCGCAGGACCGTTTTATTATTCTCTCGGACGAGAGAAGCCGTCGATGAACTAACTCACCGCGTTTGTGCCTGCACGTACGACGTCAAGCTTGCGCTCCGCCGACCTTTCGTTCGCAGATTGAGCCTCTTAATTGCACGATAGGCCACATACTATCAGCGATACGGCTCTCAATATCGGAGCGACGCGAAGATACGCGCAGCTGTATATGTGCGACCGAGTAGACGTGCCTCAGTTTCAGATGCGTCTCTTGCACTTTCTGCATCTGCGGAAAGAGAGAGATGCACGCGTAGGAGACAAGCCGCGTATACTTGGGTCTCCGCGGAATGATGAGGAGAAGCGCGAGGAGAAAGTAGCGATCCGAGCGCAACTAAAAAGCATGCTCCGAAACATGCTGACAGTACTGATGACAGCACCGCTGCTGACATATATTGCATTCTTGACCGTTCCAAAATTGTCAGCGGATTCTGGCAGCGCTAGAAACCGAAACTTACCTGCCAGTAGGTATATATATTTGTAGATAATATACAATACAGCTTAAATGAGGAGACTGTGTGTGTAGTTGAGAGCCTTGACGCGTCATAAATGTTTCAGCGTTCGCTGGATGAGCGCTTCCCCTTCTAGCGAAAGCGTTGATCGTGTCTATTATAGTCGCACTGAAACGCATTAAAATTACAATGATTACATTGATATCCTCGACAGAATGAACGCGATAGCTTTCGACGGTGACGCGCCGTACTAGGTACAATGAGATGTTCTTTTAAAACCGCGTCCAAATGGCCATCGAACGTATACTGACCATCGGGCGGAACATTGTCTTTCGTTACTTCGATAAACGACACGCACGTGAATCTAATAAATCGTTTAACCACGCGCGCTGTACTTCTGATACTGAAATGAGATTTATCGCGAGGAAGATTGATAAGGCAGCGAATGTCTCGCGACTTGTTTATATTGAGAGTTTGACTGTTCGCGGCACGTATCGTTTACGAGATTATCAATGAGATGTGGTTATCATAAAAAATTAAATTATAATAAAATAAATTCTTTAAATTGCGCTCGAAGAATCTGCGATTACGGAACATCTGGAAATGATAATATCCTGTATTTGCAATCTGATATAAGAATGTGATAACAACACGTGATTACTTAGAAATTATGATCCTCTTGCTAATATTCGTAAAATTACTAATTCTATGTATCAAGCGCAGTAATCGTTACATAATTATACATTGTTCATCGATATCAGCATAAACAATGCGCGCACATTTGAATCAAATCGAATATTTAACACATTGTATATACATATAGTCGTTAAATAAAGCTTATCACGTACAAAGATAAAGGCATAAATCTCTAGCAGCTCGTTTGCACAATCAGTTTAATTTTTACAGTATAGATTTACGAAAGTATCAAATAATTAAATAAAAATTATAAAATAATTATAAGATATGTTATCAAATCATTAATATTAAATGTATATAAACGCAAATAAATGTAAAGTCTATATTGTTAGAAAGAATATATCTGCAATTGAAATATGTTAATATTGTAATTTTGCGTTTATAACAACTGCAGCATTACTACCTCCAGTGAAAATATTAAATAACGATGCGGGTTACAAAAAGATTACCAAAACATCAATTTCTCTACATATTTAACTTGCGGCATTTGTCTTAAAACTGTGTTACATAGATACATCAAAATTGTTGCGACATAAATTATGGCACATGAATTTTATTTATCGCGGTGACCGACGAAATAAATGACAATTTGCTTCTTTGTTATCGAAATTATTCTCTTATTTTGACATCGATAAGTACCTATAAAAAAAAATATATATAAAAAAATCAAGAGTAAAGGTAACTCAAGAATAAAAATAACCCAACTACATAATTTCAAAAATTATTTTTTTATAAACTAATATATATTCAAATCTGCACATTGCTTCAAATTTCGAATAAGCAATAAGACATTTCTTTTTTTTTATATCGCACTATTTAAAGCAGACATAAAATATTATACCAAGCAATATACAATTAATCGTGATAGATCTTAAATGAAAATATAAGAAACATAATAAACCTTAATCTATACTCAATTGGCGACGTTTACTATGTCTGCAATTGAGCAAATATTGAATACTATTTCTTATGTATGATCTATATATCTTTATATTATTATAATGTGAAATATGCATCAAGTTTTTATATCATCAAATCAAATATGACAATATTAAAATGTTTTATAATATATTATTATTTACAAAAAAGATAAGCTCGAAACACGTATTACATGCCATCTACATCACTGACATCACATTGTCTCCACGCAACGTCAGGTTTTCTCCATGCAACGTTATTTGGTGTGTCTGCAATAGAAAAGACCGAAAAGACATTTCTTATAATTTCACAATCTGAAAAAGTTTGTCACATTTCGACAAATTAAGATACTTGATTCCTTACCTATTGTTGTATGTTTTAAGTATGAAGTATAAAGTATAAAATATATTAACGTGGAAAGTCCTGCGAGCCCCGAATATATTTTGAAAGTCATTGAACTACCAACTGTCTTGAATAAGAAACCAGCTAAGAAACCACCAATCGCATATCCTATAAATATTGCGACGTTACACATAAAAAACGCTAAATATATTGGAAAAAGAATTATATTTATATTTTTAGTAAAAATTATTTTTATTGTAAAACGATTCTTGAGAACTAAAAAAGATTACCGAGACCATCCTTCATTCCAGTCGCAAGTGCTTGAACGGTAGCCGATGTGCCAGGTGGTGATATTACGTTCGCATAAGTTACTACTGTTGTGTAAAGAAGTGCATACGATGGCCCCTGCAAAATAACTTCCACCAGAATTACATGCCATGGCGTTGGCACTAAAGATAGAAATCCCGTCCTCATCGCGTAACATAAAAAGCAAAATGTAACAGTATAACCGTATCCAAATTTTCTCAATATTGTACCTAAAAGAATTCATTATTATAATTTCCAGAGCAAAATATTTCCAGTTGCTCACAATTATATTTTATATGGCAAATATGAAAGAACACATTTCTAACATTACCAGACATAAAGAAGAATATTGCTTTGCTACCGAGAAAACCTATGAACATTGTCAAACCCTGTATTAATTTAACTTCACTCATATAACCAGTCGCCATAGCAAGATCTTCTATATACCTAATAAAAAAATTATTTGAAAATTATTAATCCAACATAAGTGTGTTTCTACATTTTATATAAAAAATTTACCAAAAGAGAAAATTCATCAAGAGACCCTCAAAAATACCAATAAAAATAGCGGTAAATAGAAATGCAATAATTGGTACCAATTTTAAAATTGCATATACATCTTTTAATATATTTGGCGATTTTGTCAGTGGCAACTGCAATAAAAACATATAATAATAATTGAGAATATAAAATTTAAACTAAACTACTGCACTATTCTTTTTCTAAACGTATAATATATAGGTACCTTTAATTTTTTATAGCAATAAATCAAATCGATACAAATAAATACGAGCACTAAAATAAACGCAGGTGTATAAGTTTTGTAAACTTTCCCTTGCGACCACAAATCTATTGTATAACCAGATAGAAATGTTGTGATAGAAAAACCAATCGTTCCCCACATCATCTGCTTGCCGTATTTTATTTGTCCATCTTTACCTGAGGAATTAAACTTTTTGTAAAATACGTCTTTTTCACATTACAATGTAAAAGATAATATTTGTAAAATAATTTATTGTTTTGATTGGTATATGATTATTTTTTTGTATTTCGGCGCACTGCTCTGATCGAGATGTACGCCTATGAAATTATTTACCTAATATGTCGAAGCAAATTGTGTCGTTTACCCCTAAGGAAATGTAATAACCAACGTTACCCAAAACCATCAAAATAACAAAACCCCAAAAAGTAATAGATGAATATAAACATTGATCGTCTTCGAAATTATCGCAGGTAACGTTACAATTAGAATTCACTGTTACACTTCTTTGACACAATGATGTATCGTTAACATTTAATAGGCATGTAGTGTCCGATGAGATAATTGCTTCCTTCTCGGCTGAATGAAAAGATAATCGCATAGAGAAATTTATATTCTCACACACCCAATGACACGTTGTATCTCTCGTACCGTTACACGATGCCACTGCTAACGCATGCTTAAAATTAATAAATAAATAATACTGAAATTGACAGTTGAAAATATGTTTTATATTAAAAATATTAATAATTAAGTTTTGTTACAAATTTAGTGTTTAAAAGATTCGGTATTTTATTATAGCATTTTTGTGTTGACGATGACATATGGAACATCTTTTTGGTACACAATATAGGTGCTCTATTTCGTAAAAATGAGTTTCTTAAATAGTTACAGGAGACCTATTATTATTGGTCCATCAAGAAAATTTACAGCTACAAGAAACCAAAGACTAACCTGGTTCTTGTCACAAGGCGGTAAAGACTCGCAGGAGACATTTTGAAACTGATGTTCCGGTAGTATCGGACCGGGTAGAGTCGGTAAATAATACATCAAAACAAAACATATACCCGTTACGGTGAACAATGTCATAAAAATCGCTTTTCTGTAAGCGAGAAAATAATCTGCTGAGTAACCGAGTATTAATTTACCAATGAAGTATGCAATAGGCAAAATTGCGATGATACTACCCATAATTAATGGCGAAACACCGAGTTGCTTGCCATAAACTGGTACATATAATTTAATGGAACCCATAGCTAAAATAAGAAAAAAATGATTGTAACTACATTCACACAGATACTTTAATAATATAATTTTTTAAATTATTGATATGTGATTTATTGTCAATGTTTTTTCAGTTACCACGCAAGTATTTTAGAATTAAGTGAATTGATGTAACATGTTATCAGATGCCATAGGTTTAATGATTACTCACCTGCCAAAAAGAAAAAATAATGCACCTTTACAGGAAGATGAGTGTAATTGATCTTCATAATTGTTTATATTAGAATAAAAATTTTAAGCTGCAGATAGGATCAATAAAGTTTTATATTTTACTATTTTACGTTCTCTCGTAAAAATGTATTTAAACTAACGCTACTCTCTCTGGACTGCAAGTCAAATGTAAAAACAAAATTGTTTGAAGTGTTAACGTGCAACAATTTTATGGACAATTTTGTATTGCGCAATAGTACATTATGAATAATTGATGTTTTAAAGTAAGATATGTTATCTCCTAATGATATTTAAATAGTGACGCAATAAGTTGTCAAAAATAGATTGATTGCATCGATGTATAGAGAGAGGAACGAACACAACTGCAATTTCTGTAACGATAGTGTTTTACTAGAGATTATTTAACCCTTAAAGCGCACACAAATTTAAAGCTGGGTGTCCGACACCCAGCCCTTATCTTTATAGATATTTTTGAGATAACTTTTGGACATACGTGTCTATAAAAGACACGTCTTTTGGACATGCGTGCTGCCTGGATAATCTTTATCAAATTTTTATATCACAAGATATGGTAATATTAAAATGTTTTATAATATATTATTATTTATAAATAGATATATACGAAAAATGTATTACACTTCATCTACGTCATATTGTCTCAGCGCATCGTCAGGTTTTCTCCATGCGTTATTTCGTGTGTCTGTAATAGAAAAGACATTTCTTATATTTTAACAATCTGAAAAAGTTTGTCACATTTCGACAAATTAAGCTACTTGATTTCTTACCTATTGCTGTATGTTTTAAATATGAAATATAAAGTATAAAATACACTAACGCAGAAAGTCCTGCAAACCCTGAATATATTTTGAAAGTCATGGAACCACCTACTGTCTTGAATAAGAAACCAGTTAAGAAACCACCAATCGCATGTCCTAAAAATATTCCGACGTTACACATAATAAAACGCTAAATTTATTGAAAAAAGAAATATATTTATATTCTTAGTAAAAATTATTTTTTATTGTAAAATGATTCTTGATATCTAATGACTAGAAAAGATTACCGAGGTTCCTTCATCCCAGTCGCGATTGCTTGAACGGTAGCAGATGTGCCAGGTGGTGATATCGCGTTCGCATAAGTTACTACTGTTGCATAAAGAAGTGCATACGATGGCCCTTTGAAAATAACTTCCGCCAGAATTACGTACCACGGCGTTGGCACTAAAGATAGAAATCCCATCCTCATCGCGTAACATAAAAAGCAAAATATAACCGTGTAACCGTATCCAAATCTTTTCAATATTTTGCCTTAAAAAAGAAGAAACTTATTATTATAATTTTCAACAAAATATTTTCAGTTGCTCACAATTATACATATTTTATATTACAAAACATAAAAGAAACACATTTTTAAAATTACCAGACATAAAAAAGAATATTACTTTGCTACCGAGAAAACCTATGCATATTGTCAAACCCTCTATTAATTTAACTTCACTCATATAACCAGTCGCCATAGCAAGATCTTCTATATACCTAATAAAACAAATCACTGTAATATTATTAATTTAACATAAATTTTTACGTTTATTACAGAAAATACTTACCAAAAGAGAAAATAAAACATGAGAGTGTCAAAAATGCCAGCAAGAGAAACGGTACATAAAAATATAATAATTGGTACCAACTTCAAAATTGCATATACATCTTTTAATATGTTTGGTGATTTTATCAGTGGCAACTGCAATAAAAACATAATAACAATTGAGAATATAAAATTTAAACTAAACTACTGCACTATTTTTTTATTCTAAACGTATAATACATATATACTTTCAATTTTTTATAGCAAATCAAATCGATACAAATAAATACGTGCACTAAAATAAACGCTGGTGTATAAGTTTTATAGATCTTTCCTTGCGACCACAAATCTATTGTATAACCAGATAGAAGTGTGGTAAGAGCAAACGCGATTGAACCCCACAGTCGCTGCATGCCGAATTTCATTTGTCCATCTTCTCCTGAAGAATTAAACTTTATTGTAAAATATTTCTATTTTACATCATAGTTAGTATAAAAAGAAGTATTTGTAAAGTAATTTAATTGCTAAATTGTGATTGGTATGGTTATATATTTTGACGCAATGCTCTGAGATTTACTCTTATAAAATTAAAATTATTTACCTAATATGTCGAAGCAAATTGTATCATTTACGTTCATGGAAACGTGACAACCAACATGCCCAAAGAACATCAAGATGACAAAGCCCCAGAAGGTAATAGATGTATATAGACAGTGATCGTCTTCGAAATTGTCACAGGTGACGTTACAATTATAATTCGCTGTTACATTTTTTCGACACAATGACGTGTCGTTAATATCTAATAAGCATGTAGTGTCCAAAGAGATAATTGCTTCCTTTTCGGGTGAATGAAAAGATAATCGCATGGAGAAATTCATATCTTCACACACCCAATGACACGTTGTGTCTTTCGTACCGTTACATGATGCCACTGCTAAAGCATGCTTAAAATTAACGAATAAATAATACTTTTAAATATACAGCTGAAAATATGTTTTATACTAAAAGTATTAGTAATTAGATAATAATTAAGTGAAATACAACCGATATGATATCCAATCAAATTATTTGTTGTTTATGTTAGTCACCGAGAAAGACGTTTTTTTTTTGTTATTAACCGGTTGTTGTGATAAATATCACCTCACTGGTCGCATCGGTTGAGACGCCCGTCACGGAATGAGGTCCAGTTTCGAATCCTGGCTGGGGTGTTATTTTTTGCAACAAATTATATATATACACATATATTCCGTATCCTATTCTATCTATATTTTCTCATATGGTTTATTTAATTTCTAATTTCCTAAAGATGTGTGTTAGTTTGATTAAATTATCATTTTAATTATATGATTGTGCTGTTCTAGCTTTGGTTGACACTGCGATTCAAGTCCGTAAGTAATGGCGTGTACATACAGTTTGCTAAAGCCAAAAATTTTCTCGAATAATATTATTAATCAATCAAGATCCAGTCCTGAGCGTTTAACGGCGTTTTCCCCAATTTGATTAATAATTAGGTTTTGTTAAAGATTTAGTGTTTAAATAATTTTGATATTTTAAGGCATTGTGTGTTGTGTTCCTGATGATATATGGAACATCTCTTTGGTACATAATGGGTGCTCTATTTCGTGAAAGTAACATTTTCAAACAGTTGCAGGATAGTTATTATGATTACTTTATCAAGAAAATTTATAGTTACAAGAATATAGAGACTTACATGGTTCTTGTCGCAAGGCAGTAAAGGCTCGCAGGAAACATTTTGAAACTGGTGGTCCGGTAGTATCGGGCCGGGTAGAGCCGGTAAAAAATACATCAAAACATAACATATACCCGTTAAAGTGATCACTGCCATAAAAATTGCTTTTCTCCAGGCGAGAAAATAATCCGCGGCGTAACCGAGTATTATTTTACCAATCCAGTATGTAATAGGCAAAATCCCGATAATGCTACCCATAATTAATAGCGAGACGCCTAGTTGCTTGCCGTAAACCGGTGTATATATTAAAATGGCACCCATAGCTAGAATAAGAAAAATGATATAAGTAACTATACACATTGACGTATTCTTGATATAATTTTTTCAATATTATTAATACGTACATGTAATTTATTTTTTATGTTTTTGTAGTTATCGCGCAAGTATTTCAGAATTAAGAGAATTGATGTAACATGTTATGAGATGTCATTGATTTAACGATTACTCACCCGCCATAAAGAAAAAATAATGCACCTTTAAAGGAAGATAAGTGTAATTGATCTTCATTATTTATATTTGAATACAAATTTCAAATTGATGTTCATTTACTGATAATCACTAAATATTGTATTTTACTATTTTACGTTCTCTCGTAAAAATAAATTTAAACTAACGCCACACTCTGAACTGTAAGTCAAATGTAAAAATAAAATTGTTTGACGTATTAACGCGCAACAATTTTATGGACAACCTTGTATTTTGCCATAATATCATAAATAATTGGTGTCTTAAAATAAGGTATGTTATCTCCATAAAGAATATTACTTTTTGAAATGCGATAAGAGACATAATATGCAAAAGCGACTTGCAGCTATAATAGGGGATTCTACGTACAATTCAACTAAAAGCAGTAAGTGCGTTTTAACATCTTTCTCATGACAATCGATTGATAAAAATTTTTCTAATTTACAAAGCATATCTAAATATGACGCAATTTGTCGAAATTGGATCGATTGCATGAATGTATTGACAGAAGAACAAACACAACTACAATTTCTGTAACACGATATAATTGCCTTTTTAAAGTTTTATTTTAAGGAACTACATTATGTATTAGTGATATTTCAAAAACCTATATATTTGCTTCTAACATAAACAATGTACCATTTATTCGGATGGCTGAGAAGAGAAGAAACAACTAAAACAAATAAATATATACCTACGTACTCTTTCTAGAATATGTAGCGCCGTGAATGTTTTAAGAAACAATTAAACCAAATAAATATATATATAAAATATAGAACGCTGTATTTGATTTACATTTTTCGAACTATCGATAGCTAATGTAAAGTACCAAAATTATTTAGATCCCATGAATACACACTTGACAAAACGAATGCAACTGCAATTGTTGGCGACTGTATACTGTTATACGCTGCGCCTTGGAATGATGGTTTCCAAAATATATTTCTGATCTGAATATCAAGTGTGATAAATAATATAAAACATAAATAATAAGAAATTTTAATTTTAAAACACTTATGGATCTATCAATAATTTCTTTCACGTTAACAGTTTAAATTATTACGTAAAATATTCTTTTATTTATAACATGAATAACGAAACTTATAATGACAACATACAAGTGAGCCTTAAGCAGTTTCAACAATATGCACATGACATTTTCAGTCATTGCATAAATTATTATGCATACATTTATTATTATCTACATTAATAAAATGTGAGTAGTCGGCCTGACTGGCATTAATTTATCACTGGCGAATAATTATCTTATTGAATTATCTACATTCTAAAAAAATAAATTGTGTTATAATTGCGATGTTCTCGTAAATTTAAAATTTTTTCTGACGACGTACATATATAAAATTTTACATCGGTAGACATATGATGAATTTGTAAGTATTAGGTAAGTGATCCGTCCATGTTAATTTAACTTTTGAGATATTTTGCTTATAAAAACAGTTTGCAAATAAATATAGACAATAAAATTATAATAGGGATACAAGATTAAATTTGATTTATCCGTGCATATTTTTGCAAGTAATATGTAGAATTCTAATAAATTAGTAGGATATTTTATTTTAGACCAAGGTTGGCCAAACGTTTGTCAACTGTTTACATGAGTAATTGTCGAGTCAGCGATATCTGTTGTATGTCTCCTTCTGTATTTATTATGTTAAAACATAACAATCACGGAAAGAACGGTCATCCTCGTGCGGTAAAAGAAAAAGGAGAGCTGAGACCGTCGTGTACTGTGCAAATTAGTTGCAAGTCTTGTCCAAGCTTCAGACGCATTTGTTATAATTATATTATAATTATATAACGCTAATAAATACTGCACAGTACATCTTTTTGGGAGCTCAGCTGAGATTGGATAGGACAGATTCTGGAGATGTAACGTGTGTTGCGAGGATACTTGACAGGACAACGGTGCGAGTTTTCGAGACTGTTTTGAGGGTGAGGGTTGTGACGACGACGGTGGCAATAGGGAGGACGATAGTGAACGACGAGAATTGACAGACGTTTTGGCTTCTTTCACGTGCGTATGAACGATGCTAGTATAAAATATACGTCGTGCCTGATGGTTAATATGAGTTTCTTCTTATAGTTCCATTTGGTCTGTGTAATTCTCCGTCAGCTTTCCAGAGATTCGTTAATGAGGTTTTTAGAGATTTAGTAAAATAAAACATTGTCTTAATTTATATGGATGATTTAATTGTACTATCCAAAAACAAAAGTGACAGATTAAAAAATCTCGAAATTGTTTGAAGATGGCTAGCTTAGCCGGATTGACGATCAAGGCTGCGTTCAGAAACATCACCCGAGTATCCCCGGGCATCATTATATCCTTGTTTAACATTCGGTGAACAACAAGGATAAAATGATAGCCGGGGGCCACAGGTGTTGTTTCTGAACGCAGCCCAATTGGAAAAAGTGTCGTTTTCTGCAGCAAAGGTCGAATTTGTCGGATACATAATTGAACGCGGAACGATATGATCATCTAAACGAAAAACTGAAACCGTCATGTATTTTCCTAAACCGCGAGATGTGCGATAAGTGCAGGTCTTAAGTTTGAGCGGCTATTTTTGAAAGGATATTTTATCCAGAAATACAGTTTGCGCGACCATTATCAAATTTGCTGAGGGTCAATGTAAAGTTTTCTTTTAATATAGCTAAGAAAAATGTATTTAAATGAAAACTCACATTATCAACTGAAGCTTTACCACACGACTCATTTTCCAAAGAAGAATTTCCAAAATGCAATTTTTGAAATCAACGCTATACTATTTTCTCTTATTAAGCGTTTTCTCTAAAAGCTGTGTTAATATTGTAAATAGCCGCAGAGTAGCATTTTTCAGCAATATAAATTCGTATAAGAAAATTATACTAATTTCACTAGAATTCATGCTTATTTTGAATTTTAAATAAAACAACCAAAAAATTGTGTTTTTAAAAAACCTTTATAAATAAATATAATAACTACAATGATAAGCGTAATTATAATAATAAGCGATTAAATTGTATACACATAACATAGGATTATGTTATAGAACTAATATAACTGAAACACTGATATCAATATTTTCAATTCGAAAAAATTCTTCCGACATTTCATATATGCACCAACCAAATATTATATCATGTATATATGTATTTTATCGCAATATGTATTTGCAGTAATATCATCTAAGGACATGATGAATGCTACAGAGGATTGCGTTGAGATTACAGTTTTTCTATCTTGTATAATGATCGTCATGAAATTGTATTACGTAGAAATGTTACAAATTATCGCAATTTATCGTGATGTACATAAAAATATTGCATCATATTCTTTCTTATTATATAAAAAAATTAAGAAGATGTTTCTGCTATTACACAATGTTTTCGTGCATCATCCGGGTTTCTCCATTCAACATTATTGCGTGAATCTATAATAAAAGAAATCTTATACTTTTCGACCATATTCTGAAAAAATTTGTCACAATCCGGCTGTTAAAGTCATTTGATTCCTTACCTGGCATTTTATTTTTTAAATATAAAACATAAAAAATAAAATATGTTAATGCACAAAGTGCTGCGAATATTGAAAATATTCTCATGGTTGTTGTACCGCCAAATGATTTATATGAGATACCTACTATAAAACTACCAACTAAGAACCCTAGAAATATTGCAACATTTCATTAGCAATAACGTCTAACTGATTGCAAAAAGTATGTACAAATATGTTTATGTATCATATATTTGTATGTATAAATTATTTTTGTGACAAAATACTTATCGATAAGTATAACTGTTTAAGTAATCTTACCGAAACTATCATGCATGCCTTGAACAAGTCCTTGAACAGTAGCTGACGTACCGGGAGGTGTTACTATGTTCGCGTAAGCCGATATTGTTGTTAAGCAAAGTGCATATGATGGCCCGTGCATGATTAGTTCTATCGGAAGTATCCACCATGGCATTGGAGATAGAGATATTAATCCCCACCGAATCGCGTAGCATATAAAACTGAATATAAAAGTGTAACTATATCCAAGCTTCTCCAGTATTTTGCCTAAAAAGAATAATGCATTATAATATTCTTTACAAAAAAATTATTTTAATTATAGTTTTAGTTACTATTTAGTTATCGTCATATATGTAACAAATTGTAATGAGAATTACTAATATTACCAGAAAAAAAATAGAATACTATTTCACCACCAAAAGTCTCCGCTATTATAATTAATCCTTCTATCAATTTAACTTTGTTCATATAACCAGTCGCAATAGCGAGATCTTCTAAATACCTAAAAATCAAATTACATTGAATATAATAAATTTTATTTCAATTCCTACATTTTATAAAATGACATCAGAGATACGCGAATATAATTGGCGCCACAATAGAGATAAAAGTTTACCAAAATAAATAGTTATGCTTGATGGTATGAAGAATACCGGCACATGCAACAAAACACAAAAATATAACAATAGATTTTGATTTCAAAAGTGTAAACACATCTTTCAATATCGTTGTCGATCCTTTTTCAATTGGCATCTGTAACAAAAATTTATGATAACATGATTACTTAAGAACAATATATGTGCTATTACTTTAGTTTATTTTTGTACTTCATAAAACGTAATCACCTGCAATTTTATACAGCAGATCAAATCGACACAAATAAATACGAGCCATAGAATAAATATTGGGGTGTAGTTTTTATAAATTTGATCTTGCGACCATAAGTCCATTATATATCCGGATAAACATGCTGCAACACCGTAACCCATTGTGGCCCATAGTCGCTGTTTACCAAATTTTGACTCTTTACCTTGTCCTGGAACAATTTTTATTTTGAAAATAGTAGTTATATCTAATTTACATTCGTAATATTATTATATGACACTATAAAGTTATTTTTGCAACACCTGTGGCGAAAGTTCGATTTTCGATTGCTGTTTAGCGTGCGGAAAGTGGCTTATTTCTCAATGTATGCCTTACTTTACCGCACTACTGCGAGAAAAGCACCTTTATGATTTACTTTACCGCACTAGTGCGGTAAAAAACCTTTTTTTCACGATTGAATGTTTTTCTTTTCCGATTTTCGACTGACACAACATACTTGAACGTAACGAAATTTACGCGAGACAAAACGTCAATTCGTTACAACTGTCATCATTCACGAAGGATAAAATGGATAAAGAAAACGAGTGTGTCCAAGACCGTTCACGCCGGTGGAACTCGTAGAAGCAGCTGGATCTGCCACAGAGAATTTACTACCGAAGAAATCGAGAGATAAATATATAAATGTTTATGAAAAATTTATAGAATATGGAGAGCATCTAAAAATACAATCTCATTTTCGGAAAATGTCTTAATGACATATTTTGATGAATTGTCAAAAAGTGCGAAACCATCTTATTTGAATTTTTTAATCTCAAATCGAACTTTCGGACAGGCATTACAAAAAATATTGTATGTGGCATGTGCGGAAGACAACAAATTACGTCGTGCGTGAGGTTGCCGCATTCGCCTCAGCTATGGTGCATTCCCACTCGTACTCGTGCGAATGCACCATAAGCCTTCGGCCCATGCGGCAACTTCACGCGACGTAATTCGTTGTTTTCACACTTGTTACACAAATTACTATTATTACAAAAATTTAATTTGTATGACCAAAGTTATATATTTTGGCAATCGGTACTAAAACTTCTGTTTATAAAATCACTCACCTAATATATGAAAACAAATGGCATCGCTTATGCTGAGGGAAGTTACATGACTAGTCTCGGCAAGAGACCATAAGATGACAAAACTCCAAAAAGTGTTAGATGTATATACACACTGATTTTCGAAATTATCACAAGTAACGTTGCAATTATAATTATTTGTTACATTTTTTTGGCTCAATGACGTCTCATTGACATTTAATATACATGCAGTATTTGGTGAAATAATTGCTTTCTCTTGATCTGGATAAAAAGACAATCTCATGGAAATATTCATATCGTTGCATATCCAACGACACGTAGTGTCTTTCGTACCATTACACGATGCAATCGCTGATGCATGCTTAAATAAAAAACAAATTAAAAATAAAATTAAACATGTTCTTCTTTAACAAGCACTAACAATTAGATTTTATTGATAGTGTGCTGTTTTACACTTTTGGAAAGTTTATATAAATATTTTATTAAATAATATTATAGATAGACGTTTTACTATTAACGCTTTATCATAAAAATTCACAAATGCGAGAAAATAGAAACTTACGTATTCCATATCGCAATTTGATAGAGATGCATACGAAATATTTCGAAAATGCTGATCCAGCAACATTGGGCCCGGCAATGACGGTAAAAAGAATACCGTAACAAAGGAGCCACTTGCTAACGTGACCAATACGATAAAGATAAATTTTCGCCATTGAGAATAGTCTATTATAAAGCCACATACTGGTTTCACTATCAGATGCAGTATTGAAAAAAACATGCCAATGATACCTAAAACTAATGGCGAAACACCAATTTGCTTTCCATAAACTGGAATATATGGATAAGTAACACCACCACCTAAAGTAATAGAATCTTATTATTATAAATGTTATATATAATATAATGTATTAAAATACATTACATTGTATTTTAATACATGAATTTTTTAACCAACGTTTATTGTATATTCGTGGTACAGATTTATATATTAAATATAAAAATAAATATTTTTGTTTTAAATTGAACTTTAAATTTTATAATCTGTAAGACAGAAATAGTATATATATGTATATATTGTCATATATGTATTTAATGATTACTTACTTGCCGAGTAAAAGAAATAATGCGTCTTTATACACAGATGCGAGTAATTGATCTTCATGGTTTATATTTGTTAGAAAAAACAAACAATGTTATCTTCACCAAGTTTGTGTCTCACTACAATACACTTGTTGGATATTTTATGCAAGCCTCAGATAGTCCACGAGAGCACAAACGAAGTATGGACCTTTGGCTGATAAATTTGATAAAGTTGCGGATGGATCGGTCAGAGAAGGCAGACTAATTTTGGTAATTATGCATTTTAGTGGAGGCTCCTCCAATTACCTTGACCTTGACATATGTTGTCAAGGTCACCCTCCTGAGTGACCTTCAGAAAGTTTTAGCCGTCGCTCGTTTTTTATTAAAAAATTATAAACAAAAAAATTTGAAATATATAGCAGTTATTTTGAGTATTGAAAGGCATAAACGACCTTGACTCAGGAGGGTGACCTTGACAACATATGTCAAGGTCAAGGTCGTTTATGCCTTTCAATACTCAAAATAACTGCTATATTTGTCACTTTTTTTGTTCATAACTTTTTAATAAAAGACGAGCTACGGCTAAAACTTTCTGAAGATCACTCAGGAGGGTGACCTTGACAACATATTTCAAGGTCAAGGTAATCGGAGGGGCCTCCCCTAAAATGCATAATTACCCTAATTTTTTTGAAAATGCTCAGTTATTAATTTAATCTGTATATCTTGATTAAGGGCAGTGCTTGTGTATTATAATAATAATTATCTTGGAGCAAGGACAAGACCGAACTGACCTGGCGTATCGAGATCAACAGGCTTCTAAGCGCGATTATTCCGAGAATTGACGATAAGTCACGATCGACACGAATATGTCAATACAATAAGAGCGTTAAAGTGAATGATTTAAATTTACGAGAAAATACAAACAATGATATCAATACAATAAGAACGACGCCCGGGCGAAGCCCGGGTAACCAGCTAGTACTTTATCTAAAATATGGAGCGCTGTGAATATCTTAATGTTTATTTTATTTACCTTTTTTAACTGTATGCAGACTAATATAAAGTACTAGTATATAAATCATTTAGATCCCGTTGATACACACAGACACACTTAACAAAACGAATGCAACTACGACACTTGCTGTGTGCTGATGTACGGCGTACGCTATGAATTGGAACGATTGTTTTCGAAATTTTTTTCTGATCTGAATATCAAGAATGATAATTGTTGCATATTATCAGCAACATAAATAATAAGAAATTATAATTTCAATGCACTTATAAATTCTTTGACGTCAATAATTTTAACTGTTAAATAAAACATTTTTTTTCTACATAAATTAGAAAACTTATTAAATTACAATATACTTGTGAGCCTAAGAAAAATGTTTCAGCAACATGCACATATCATCTTCAGTCATTGCATAATAGATTATATTATACATATTTTTTTTATTACCTACAAAAGTTAAAAATGTTATAATAATTATGTTCTTATCAATAGACAAGAACAGAGATTAATAAAACAGAGATTCAGTAAAACAAAACGTTGTCTTAAATTTTATAGACGATTTAATTGTACCATCCAAAAACGGAAGTGACGGATTAAGAAATCTCGAAATTGTTTGAAAAATGCTAGCTTAGCCGGATTGACGATAAATTGGAAAAAGTGTCGTTTTCTGCAGAAAAGGTCAAATTTCTTGGATACGTAATCGAACTCAGAACAATATGACCGTCTGAACGAAAAACTGAAGTCGTTATGCATATTCCTAAATCGCTAGATATGCGACAAATACAGGTCTTCTTAGGTTTGAGTGACTATTTTCGATAGTATCCGAAATATAGTTTGATTGCGCGACCGTTATCGCTGAGGATCAATGTAAAATTTCACTTTAATACAGCTAAGAAAAATGTATTTAAATGAAAACTCACATTATCAACTGAAGCTTTACCACACGACTCATTTTCCAAAGAAGAATTTCCAAAATGCAATTTTTGAAACCAACGCTATACTATTTTCTCTTATTAACAGCGTTTTCTCTAAAAGCTGTGTTAATATTGTAAATAGTCGCAGAGTAGCATTTTTCGGCAATATAAATTCGTATAAGAAAATTATACTAATTTCACTAGAATTCATGCTTATTTTAAATTTTAAATAAAACAACCAAAAAATTGTGTTTTTAAAAAACCTTTATAAATAAATATAATAACTACTATGATAAGCGTAATTATAATAATAAGCGATTAAATTGTATATAACATAGGATTATGTTATAGAACTAATATAACTGAAACACTGATATCAATATTTTCAATTCGAAAAAATTCTTCCGACATTTCATGTATGCACCAACCAAATATTATATCATGTATATATGTATTTTATCGCAATATGTATTTGCAGTAATATCATCTAAGGACATAATGAATGCTACAGAGGATTGCGTTGAGATTACAGTTTTTCTATCTTGTATAATAATCGTCATGAAATTGTATTACGTAGAAATGTTACAAATTATCGCAATTTATCGTGATGTATAGGTACATAAAAATATTGCATCATATTCTTTCTTATTATATAAAAAAATTAAGAAGGTGTTTCTGCTATTACACAATGTTTTCGTGCATCATCCGGGTTTCTCCATTCAACATTATTGCGTGAATCTATAATAAAAGAAATCTTATACTTTTCGACAATATTCTGAAAAAATTTGTCAGAATCCGGCTGCTAAAGTCATTTGATTCCTTACCTGGCATTTTATTTTTTAAATATAAAACATAAAAAATAAAATATGTTAATGCACAAAGTGCTGCGAATATTGAAAATATTCTCATGGTTGTTGTACCGCCAAATGATTTATATGAGATACCTACTATAAAACTACCAACTAAGAACCCTAGAAATATTGCAACATTTCATTAGCAATAACGTCTAACTGATTGCAAATGGTATACAAATATGTTTATGTATCATATATTTGTATGTATACATTATTTTTGTGACAAAATACTTATCGATAAGTATAACTGTGTAAGTAATCTTACCGAAACTATCATGCATGCCTTGAACAAGTGCTTGAACAGTAGCTGACGTACCGGGAGGTGTTACTACGTTCGCGTAAGCTGATATTGTTGTTAAGCAAAGTGCATATGATGACCCGTGCATGATTAATTCTATCGGAAGTATCCACCATGGCATTGGAGATAGAGATGTTAATCCCCACCGAATCGCGTAGCATATAAAGCAGAATATAAAAGTGTAACTATATCCAAGCTTCTCCAGTATTTTTCCTAAAAAGAATAATGCATTATAATATTCTTTAGAAAGAAATGATTTTAGTTATAGTTTTAGTTATTATTTAGTTATCGTCATATATGTAACAAATTGTAATGAGAAGTTACTAATATTACCAGAAAAAAAATAGAATACTATTTCGCCACCAAAAGTCTCCGCTATTATAATTAATCCTTCTATCAATTTAACTTTGTTCATATAACCAGTCGCGATAGCGAGATCTTCTAAATACCTACAAATCAAATTACAATAAATATAATAAATTTTATTTTAATTCCTACATTTTATAAAATGACATCAGATACGCGAATATAATTGCCGCCACAATAGAGATAAAAGTTTACCAAAATAAATAGTTACGCTTGACGGTATGAAGAATACCGGCACATGCAACAAAACACAAAAATATAACAATAGATTTTGATTTCAAAAGTGTAAACACATCTTTCAATATTGTTGTCGATCCTTTTTTAATTGGCATCTGTAACAAAAATTTATGATAACATGATTACTTAATGACAAAATATGTGCTATTACTTTAGTTTATTTTTGTATTTCATAAAACGTAATCACCTGCAATTTTATACAGCAGATCAAATCGACACAAGTAAATACGAGCACGAGAATAAACATTGGGGTGTAATTTTTGTAAATTTCATCTTGCGACCATAAGTCCACCATATATCCGGATAAACATGCTGCAACACCGTAACCCATTGTGGCCCATAATCGCTGTTTACCAAATTTTGACTCTTTACCTTGTCCTGGAACAATTTTTATTTTAAAAATAGTAGTTATATCTTATTTACACACGTAATATTATATGACACTATAAAGTTATTTTTGACACGCCTATGGCGAAAGTTCGGTTTTTGATTGCTGTTACCGTGCGGAAAGTGGCTTATTTCTCAACGATTCAATGTATGCCTTACTTTACCGCACTAGTGCGAGAAAAGCACCTTTATGATTTACTTTACCGCACTAGTGCGGTAAAAAACCTTTTTTTCACGATTGACAGTTTTTCTTTTTTGATTTTCGACTGACATAACAAATTTGAACGCAACGAAATTCACGCGAGACAAAACGTCAATTTATTTGAATTTTTTAATCTTAAATCGAACTTTTGCGACAAGCATTACAAAAAATATTGTATGTGGCATGTGCGGAAGACAACAAATTATGTCGCGCGTGAGGTTGCCGCATTCGCCTCAGCTTATGGTGCATTCCCACTCGTACTCGTGCGAGTGCACCATAAGCCTTCGGGTCATGCGACAACTTCACGCGCGACGTAATTCGTTGTTTTCCACACTTGCCACACAAAATACTATTATTACAAAAATATAATTTGTATGACCAAAGTTATATATTTTGGCAATCGGCACTAAAACTTCTGTTTAAAAAACACTCACCTAATATATGAAAACACATGGCATCGTTTATGCTGACGGCAGTCATACAACTAGACTCGGCAAGAGACCATAAGATGACAAAACTCCAAAAAGTGTTAGATGTATATACACACTGATTTTCGAAATTATCGCAAGTAACGTTGCAATTATAATTATTTGTTACATTTTTTTGGCTCAATGTCGTCTCATTGACATTTAATATACATGCCGTATCTGGTGAAATAATTGCTTTCTGTTGATCTGGATAGAAAGACAATCCCATGGAAAAATTCATATCGTTGCATATCCAACGACACGTAGTGTCTTTCGTACCATTACACGATGCAATCGCTGATGCATGCTTGAATAAAAAACAAATTAAATAAAATTAAACATGTTCTTCTTGAACAAGCACTAACAATTAGATTTTATTGATAGTGTGCTGTTTTACACTTTTGGAAAGTTTATATAAATATTTTATCAAATAATATTATAGATAGACGTTTCACTATTAACGCTTCATCATAAAAATTTAGAAATGCGAGAAAATAGAAACTAACATATTCCATATCGCAATTTGATAGAGATGCATACGAAATATTTTGAAAATGCTGATCCAGCAGCGTTGGGCCAGGCAATAACGGTAAAAAGAATATCGTAACATAGCAGCCACCTGCTAACGTGACCAATACGATAAAGATAAATTTTCGCCATTGAGAATAGTCTATTATAAAGCCACATACTGGTTTCACTATCAGATGCAGTATTGAAAAAAACATGCCAATGGTACCTAATACTAATGGCGAAACACCAATTTGCTTTCCATAAACTGGAATATATGGATAAGAAACACCAATACCTAAGGTAATAGAATCTTATTATTATAAATGTAATATATAATATAATGTATTAAATTACATTACATTGTATTTTAATACATGTATTTTTTAACCAACATTTATTGTATATCCGTGGTACAGATTTATATATATATATATTAAATATAAAAATAAATATATGTATAACATATTGTCATATATGTATTTAATGATTACTTACTCGCCATGTAAAAGAAATAATGCGCCTTTAAACACAAATGCGAGTAATTGACCTTCATGGTTTATATTTGTTAGAAAAAACAAACAGTGTAACTTCACCAAGTTTGTGTCTCACTACAATACACTTGTTGGGTATTTTATGCAAGCCTCAGATAGTCCACGAGAGCACAAACGAGGTATGGACCTTTGGCTGATAAATTTGATAAAGTTGCGGATGGATCGGTCAGAGAAGGCAGACTAATTTTCTTGAAAATGCTCAGTCATTAATTTAATCTGTATATCTTGATTAAGGACAGTGCTTGTGCATTATAATAATAATTATCTTGAAGCAAGGACAAGACCGAACTGACCTAGCGTATCGAGATCAACAGGCTTCTAAGCGCAATCATTCCGAGAATTGACGATAAGTCACGATCGACACGAAGATGTCAATACAATAAGAGCGTTAAAGTGAATGATTTAAATTTACGAGAGAATACAAACAAAGATATCAATACAAAAGAACATTAAAGCGAACGATTTAAAATGATAAGAGATTATACGAAACAACACTCTTACATGTATAAAAACCCCAGATTTGTCGAGAACAGATTTTGAAACTGCCTACAACAAATTTTGTCGATAGGATGTCAGTAGGAATATAATTGAATCTGCTAACTGAATATATTATGAAAAATTGACTGCAAAATCTATAAAATTGTAGAATCTACTGTTTTTCTTGCCAACAGGAGTTCTCGACATGGAGTTGCCGACATGAGTTTAATGTTATGGGCATACATATATTATCGGATCTGTTACATTATTTGAGAAAATCTACTGCCAATCTGTTGTCACACCGTGGGCAGTTTGCTGCACATGGGAACGTACCAACACAATTAACACTTTACGGCGAATTGGTAATTAAGACTTAATAAAATTATTTGGAAATTGTAACATACAAAATATTTGCACTGCATTATGCAATAGTGATATATTAGAAACGTATATTTGTTTCTAAAATAAACATTAAACAGTTTTAGACGGACGAAAAGCTGAGAAGATAAGAAACAATTTAAAACTAAATGAATATCTAGTCTATCTATATATATAAAATAGAATGTCTGTATGTTTGTTCTTTATACACTCATTCGACCGATTTAGACCAACTTTTGCACAGTTACTCTTTACATCCTTGCGCAAAACATAGGCTACTACGGAACTTCGATATTTTACTTACCGATCAGCGACTTCATCCCTTGGTTTTCCCGGGCGTTTTTTCGGGAATTTCGAATTTCGAGGTTGCTCGCTCGCGATGTACACTAAACCTCGATATTTCACTTATCGATTACCGATTTTATCCCTTGGTTTTCCCGGGCGTTTTTTAAGTGAAATATCGAGGTTCAGTGTACATCGCGAGCGAGCAATCTCGATATTCCCGAAAAAGCGCCCGGGAAAACCAAGGGATGATTACAGTATTCGCTGAATACTATTTCTTATTTGAATTTAATTTCCACCTCAAATCGAACTTTCGCAACAGGCATTTTAAAAAATATTGTAAGTATGTGACAACTTGCGGAAGATAACGAATTACGTTACATGCGAGCAAACAATCTCGATATTCCCGAAAAAACGCCCGGGAAAACCAAGGGATGAAGTCGCTGATAGGTAAGTGAAATATCGGAAAAGAGGAAACGACTCAATAGCGTGAAACTCGAGTAGAAAAAGACCGGTTACGACATGTTCAATTAACGAAAACATTTATGCGGTCCGATTTGAAATTAGAGGCGTTTTATAGTTATGATCCAAATTACAAATATTAATTTCATCCGAGAGTAATAATTGGGAAATTGGATTCAATATGTGATCACTGTAAAGCAACAAAGTTTAAAACTGAAGCACCTGGTGTGTTGTTCAAACGAAAAAGTTAAACTACCGCCTTTAAACCCGATACATTCTTTATGTTTGTCCATAATATGGATATTGAAACACAAATGAAATCGTTTGAAGAAAAACGACGCCCGGGCGAAGCCCGGGTAACCAGCTAGTACTCTAAAATATGGAGCGCTGTGAATATCTTAATGTTTATTTTATTTACCTTTTTTAACTGTATGCAGACTAATATAAAGTACTAGTATATAAATCATTTAGATCCCGTTGATACACACTTAACAAAACGAATGCAACTACGACACTTGCTGTGTGCTGATGTACGCTATGAATTGGAACGATTGATTTCGAAATTTTTTTCTGATCTGAATATCAAGAATGATAATTGTTGCATATTATCAGCAACATAAATAATAAGAAATTATAATTTCAATGCACTTATAAATTCTTTGACGTCAATAATTTTAACTGTTAAATAAAACATTTTTTTTCTACATAAATTAGAAAACTTATTAAATTACGATATACTTGTGAGCCTAAGAAATATGTATCAGCAACATGCACATATCATTTTCAGTCATTGCATAATAGATTATACATATCTTTTTTATTACCTATAAAAGTTAAAAATGTTATAATAATTATGTTCTTATCAATAGACAAGAATAGAGATTAATAAAACAGAGATTCAGTAAAACAAAACGTTGTCTTAATTTTTATAGACGATTTAATTGTACCATCCAAAAACGGAAGTAACGGATTGAGAAATCTCGAAAATGTTTGAAAAATGCTAGCTTAGCCGGATTGACGATAAATTGAAAAAGGTGTCGTTTTCTGCAGCAAAGGTCAAATTTCTTGGATACGTAATCGAACTCAGAACAATATGACCGTCTGAACGAAAAACTGAAGTCGTTATGCATATTCCTAAATCGCGAGATGTGCGACAAATACAGGTCTTCTTAGGTTTGAGTGACTATTTTCGAGTTTATCCGAAATATAGTTTGATTGCGCGACCGTTATCGCTGAGGGTCAATGTAAAATTTCACTTTAATATAACTAAGAAAATTGTATTTAAATGAAGACTCACATTATCAACTGAAGCTTTACCACACGACTCATTTTCCAAAGAAGAATTTCCAATATGCAATTTTTGAAACAAACGCTATACTATTTTCTTTTATTAACAGCGTTTTCTCTAAAAGCGGTGTTAATATTGAAAATAGCCGCAGAGAATCATTTTTCAGCAATATAAATTTGTATAAGAAAATTATATCTATTAATTTCACTAGAATTCATGCTTATTTTGAATTTTAAATAAAACAACTAAAAAATTGTGTCTTTAAAAAACCTTTATATATAAATGTAATAACTACAATGATAAGCGTAATTTTAATAATAAGCGATTAAATTGTACATAACATAGGATTATGTTATAGAACTAATATAACTGACACTGATATCAATATTTTCAATTCGAAAAAATTCTTCCGACATTTCTTGTATGCACCAACCAAATATTATATCATGTATATATGTATTTTATCGCAATATGTATTTGCAGTAATATCATCTAAGGACATAATGAATGCTACAAAGGATTGCGTTGAGATTACAGTTTTTCTATCTTGTATAATGATCGTCATGAAATTGTATTACGTAGAAATGTTACAAATTATCGCAATTTATCGTGATGTACATAAAAATATTGCATCATATTCTTTCTTATTATATAAAAAAATTAAGAAGATGTTTCTGCTATTACACAATGTTTTCGTGCATCATCCGGGTTTCTCCATTCAACATTATTGCGTGAATCTATAATAAAAGAAATCTTATACTTTTCGACAATATTCTGAAAAAATTTGTCACAATCCGGCTGCTAAAGTCATTTGATTCCTTACCTGGCATTTTATTTTTTAAATATAAAACATAAAAAATAAAATATATTAATGCACAAAGTGCTGCGAATATTGAAAATATTCTCATGGTTGTTGTACCGCCAAATGATTTATATGAGATACCTACTATGAAACTACCAACTAAGAACCCTAGAAATATTGCAACATTTCATTAGCAATAACGTCTACTGATTGCAAAAAGTATATACAAATATGTTTATGTATCATATATTTGTATGTATAAATTATTTTTGTGACAAAATACTTGTCAATAAGTATAACTGTTTAAGTAATCTTACCGAAACTATCATGCATGCCTTGAACAAGTCCTTGAACAGTAGCTGACGTACCGGGAGGTGTTACTACGTTCGCGTAAGCTGATATTGTTGTTAAGCAAAGTGCATATGATGACCCGTGCATGATTAATTCTATCGGAAGTATCCACCATGGCATTGGAGATAGAGAAATTAATCCCCACCGAATCGCGTAGCATATAAAGCAGAATATAAAAGTGTAACTATATCCAAGCTTCTCCAGTATTTTGCCTAAAAAGAATAATGCAATATAATATTTTTAGAAAAAAAATGATTTTAATTATTATTTAGATTTAGTTATCGTGATATATGTAATAAATTGTAATAAGAAGTTACTATAATATTACCAGAAAAGAAATAGAATACTATTTCGCCACCAAAAGTCTCCGCTATTATAATTAATCCTTCTATCAATTTAACTTTGTTCATATAACCAGTCGCGATAGCGAGATCTTCTAAATACCTACAAATCAAATTACATTAAATATAATAAATTTTATTTTAATTCCTACATTTTATAAAATAATTGCCGCCACAATAGAGATAAAAGTTTACCAAAATAAATAGTTACGCTTGATGGTATTAAGAATACCGGCACATGCAACAAAACACAAAAATATAACAATAGATTTTGATTTTAAAAGTGTAAACACATCTTTCAATATTGTTGTCGATCCTTTTTCAATTGGCGTCTGTAACAAAAATTTATGATAACATGATTACTTAAGAACAAAATATGTGCTATTACTTTAGTTTATTTTTATAATTCATAAAACGTAATCACCTGCAATTTTATACAGCAGATCAAATCGACACAAATAAATACGAGCACGAGAATAAACATTGGGGTATAATTTTTATAAATTTTATCTTGCGACCATAAGTCCACCATATATCCGGATAAACATGCTGCAACACCGTAACCTATTGTGGCCCATAATCGCTGTTTACCAAATTTTGACTCTTTACCTTGTCCTGGAACAATTTTTATTTTGAAAATAGTAGTTATATCTTATTTACACACGTAACATTATTATATGACACTATAAAATTATTTATTACAAAAATATTATTTGTATGACCAAAGTCATATATTTTGGCAATCGGCACTAAAACTTCTGTTTAAAAAACACTCACCTAATATATGAAAACAAATGGCATCGCTTATACTGATGGAAGTTAAATAACTAGTTTCGGCAAGAGACCATAAGATGACAAAACTCCAAAAAGTGTTAGATGTATATACACACTGATTTTCGAAATTATCACAGGTAACGTTGCAATTATAATTATTTGTTACATTTTTTTGCCTTAATAACGTCTCATTTACATTTAATATACATGCTGTATCTGGTGAAATAATTGCTTTCTGCTGATCTGGATAGAAAGACAATCCCATGGAAAAATTCATATCGTTGCATATCCAACGACACGTAGTGACTTTCGTACCATTACACGATGCAATCGCTGATGCATGCTTGAATAAAAAACAAATTAAATAAAATTAAACATGTTCTTCTTGAACAAGCACTAACAATTAGATTTTATTGATAGTGTGCTGTTTTACACTTTTGGAAAGTTTATATAAATATTTTATCAAATAATATTATAGATAGACGTTTCACTATTAACGCTTCATCATAAAAATTTAGAAATGCGAGAAAAAGAAACTAACATATTCCATATCGCAATTTGATAGAGATGCATACGAAATATTTTGAAAATGCTGATCCAGCAGCGTTGGGCCAGGCAATAACGGTAAAAAGAATATCGTAACATAGCAGCCACTTGCTAACGTGACCAATACGATAAAGATAAATTTTCGCCATTGAGAATAGTCTATTATAAAGCCACATACTGATTTCACTATCAGATGCAGTATTGAAAAAAACGTGCCAATGATACCTAAAACTAATGGCGAAACACCAATTTGCTTTCCATAAACTGGAATATATGGATAAGAAACACCAACACCTAAAGTAATAGAATCTTATTATTATAAATGTTATCAGTTATATATAATATAATTTATTAAAATACATTACATTTTATTTTAATACATGTATTTTTTAACCAACGTTTATTGTATATTTGTGGTACAGATTTATATATTAAATATAAAAAATAAAAAAATTTCCGTTTTAAATTGAACTTTAAATTTTATAATCTGTAAGACAGAAATAGTATATATATATGTATATATTGTCATATATGTATTTAATGATTACTTACTCGCCACGTAAAAGAAATAATGCGCCTTTATCCACAGATGCGAGTAATTGATCTTCATGGTTTATATTTGTTAGAAAAAACAAACAGTGTTATCTTCACCAAGTTTGTATCTCACTACAATACACTTGTTGGGTATTTTATGCAAGCCTCAGATAGTCCACGAGAGCACAAACGAGGTATGGACCTTTGGCTGATAAATTTAATAAAGTTGCGGATGGATCGGTCAGAGAAGGCAGACTAATTTTCTTGAAAATGCTCAGTCAATAATTTAATCTGTATATCTTGATTAAGGACAATTCTCGTGTATTAGGTATAATAATAACTATCTTGGAGCAAAGACAAGACCGAACTGACCTGGCGTATCGAGATCAACAGGCTTCTAAGCGCGTTCATTCCGAGAATTGACGATAAGTCACGATCGACACGAAGATGTCAATACAATAAGAGCGTTAAAGTGAATGATTTAAATTTACGAGAGAATACAAACAAAGATATCAATACAATAAGAACGTTAAAGCGAACGATTTAAAATTTCAAGAGATTATACGAAGAAACAATTTTACATGTATAAAAAAACCCCAGATTTGCCGAGAACAGATTTTAAAACTGCCTACAACAAATTTTGTCGATAGGATGTCAGTAGGAATATAATAGAATCTGCTAACTGAATATATTATGAAAAATTGACTGCAGAATCTATAAAATTGTAGAATCTACTGTTTTTCTTGCCAACAGGAGTTCTCGACATGGAGTTGCCGACATGAGTTTAATGTTATGGGCATAGATATATTATCGGATCTGTTATATTATTTGAGAAAATCTACTGCCAATCTATTGTCATACCGCAGGTAGTTTGCTTCACATGGGAACGTATACCAGCACCATTAACACTTTACGGCAAATTGGTAATTAAAACTTAATAAAATTATTTGGAAATTGTAACATAGAAAATATTTGCACAGCATTATGCAATAGTGATATATTAGAAACGTATATTTATTTCTAAAATGAACATTAAGCAGTTTTGGACGGACGAAAAGCTGAGAAGATAAGAAACAATTTAATACTAAATGAATAGGTCAAATTTCTTGGATACGTAATCGAGCTCAGAACAATATAACCGTCTGAACGAAAAACTGAAGTTGTTATGCATATTCCTAAATCGCGAGATGTGCGACAAATACAGGTCTTCTTAGGTTTGAGTGACTTTTTTCAATTCGAAAATGATCTGCCGATATTTCATATATGCACCAATCAAATATTACATCATGTACGTATGTATTTTGAGTTATCACAACGTATATTTGCAGTAGTATCGTCTAAGGACGTAATGAATTCTATAGGATTGCGTTGAGATTACAGTTTTTCTAACAATAAGAATCTATTTTGTATATAATGATCATCATGAAATTGTATTACGTAGAAACGTTACAAGTTATCGTCGCAATTTATCGTGATGTACTCGTACATAAAAATATTGCATTATATTCTTTTCTATTATATAAAATTTAAGATGTTTCTGCTATTACACAGTGTTTTCGTGCGCCATCCGGTGTTTTCCATTCAACATTGTTGCGTGAATCTACAATAAAAGAAAATCTGATACTCTTCAACAATATTCTGAAAAAATTTGTCACAATTTGGCTGTTATAAGTAATTCAATTCCTTACCTGGCATTTCATGTTTTAAATATAAAACATAAAAAATAAGATATATTAATGCAGAAAGTGCTGCAAATATTGAAAATATTCTCATGGTTGTTGTACCGCCAAATGATTTATATGAGATACCTACTATAAAACTACCAACTGAGAACCCTAGAAATATTATAACATCTTATTAAAATTAACGTCTAACTGATTACAAAAAGTATAATATATACATACAGGGTGATTCAGAAATACACCGACAAACTTGGGGGATGAGTTCTTCACATAAAAACAAGAAAAAAATGTCACATGAACATATGTCCGGAAACGCACCCCCTCTGTAGTCTGTGCTACACCCTTCCAAAGTTTTTCGAAAAAACTCGAATTTTCTGTATACTCTGGGAGAAATTTTGACCGTTATTTTTGTAGTTAAGCAACTTAGCATTTTGGTTAGTGCCCCTTAAGTAAAAATTATGTTTGCGTAACTAAATATCGACAGAACTAATTGAAAAAATTGACTAGTATAACTTAAACATCTTTGACATAGATAGAATAGCTAATTGCGATTTTGAGTTACGCGGGGTTAATTAGAAATCTTGATTAAGAGAGAACTGTGACGTCACAGATGAAGACGGAACGTATCTCTAAATCTTAATTACGTTTTTGCAAATGTCAGTTGTCGGTGGAAAGTTTAGTTAATCATCTTACAAATGCGATTACCTTAACTGAACTCATATTCATAATCTATATAACTTGGAATTGTGGTTGTTCGAGCTCAGAATTATAAGTTTCAGAATAGTAACTATAAAATAGATTGTTAGCTCAGCGTTAGCGTACTAGGCTACCATTCCGGAATCTCATAGGTTCTTAGGTTCGAATCCCGTCAAAATGCGTGCGTATAAAAAAATTGTAAAACAATGCGTAATTGTAAATAATAAAATAGAATATATGCGAAACCATGAATACAGATTAACTAAAAAATAGAAAAGTAAGAACAATTTACAAATAAAAATTCTTTTTTTTTTTTTTTTCGTTAAAATATCCGTAATAGTCGTTGTCTAACTGAGATGTGCAATTACTGCAACAGCAATTCGATGATATAACTGTTTGGAGGACTCGAGATGTCTCTTCATAACCAACACTCACACTTGCTTAAGTCAATTTTTAGGTTTTTTAACTGATATTATTTATCTGACGTCATCATTTTGATGACAAATTTCTAGTCTAAATACGAGGTTACGTAAAATTAGTGTTACGAGCAATCCAAATAATTTGATTACTAGTCTTGGGCCCCAAAATGGGTTGCTTAACTATCTTTTTTTCTCCCAGATTATTGTCTAAACTTGGACTTCGAATTAAGGATATGTACCATTTTTCGTAAAATTCGAAGCCCAAGTTTAGACAATATACAGAAAATTCGAGTTTTTTCGGAAAACTTTGGGAGGATGTAGCTCAGAGGAAGTGCGTTTCCGGACATATGTTTATATGACATTTTTTTCTTGTTTTTATGTGAAGAACTCATCCCCCAAGTTTGTCGGTGTATTTCTGAATCACCCTGTATATGTATATGTATCATATATTTGTATGTATAAATTATTTTTGTGGCAAAATACTTGTCGATAAGTATAACTGTGTAAGTAATCTTACCGAAACTATCATGCATGCTTTGAACAAGTCCTTGAACAGTAGCTGACGTACCGGGAGGTGTTATTACGTTCGCGTAGGCCGATATTGTTGCTAAGCAAAGTGCATATGATGACCCGTGCATGATTAATTCTATCGGAAGTATCCACCATGGCATTGGAGATAGAGATATTAATCCCCACCGAATTGCGTAGCATATAAAGCAGAATATAAAAGTGTAACTATATCCTAACTTCTCCAGTATTTTGCCTAAAAAGAATAATGCAGTATAATATTCTTTAGAAAAAAATTATTTTAGTTATAGTTTTAATTATTATTTAGTTATCGTCATATATGTAACAAATTGTAATAAAAAGTTATTACTAATATTACCAGAAAAAAAATAGAATACTATTTCGCCACCGAAAGTCTCCGCTATTATGATTAATCCTTCTATCAATTTCACTTTGTTCATATAACCAGTCGCAATAGCGAGATCTTCTAAATACCTATAAATCAAATTACATTGAATATAATTAATCTCATTACAATTCTTACATTTTATGAAATAACAGATACGCGAATATAATTGCCGCTGCGATAGAGATAAAAGTTTACCAAAATAAATAGTTACGCTTAATGGTATTAAGAATACCGGCAAATGCAACAAAACACAAAAATATAACAGTAGATTTTGATTTCAAAAGTGTTAACACATCCTTCAATATGGTTGTCGATCCTTTTTTAAGTGGCATCTGTAACAAAAATTTATAATGACATGAGGACTTGTAAAGAACAAAACTATGTGCTATTATTAGGTACTTTAGTTTATTTTTCAATTTGTAATTCATAAAACGCAACCACCTCCAATTTTTTACAGCAGATCAAATCGACACAAATAAATACAAGCGCGAGAATAAACATTGGGGTGTAATTTTTATAAATTCCGTCTTGCGACCATAAGTGCACCATATATCCGGATAGACATGCTGCAACACCGTAACCCATTGTGGCCCACAGTCGCAGTTTACCAAATTTTGACTGTTTACCTTGTCCTAGAAAGACAATTTTTATTTTGAAAATAGTATATCTTATTTACGTAATATTATTATAAAACTATAAAATTATTTATTACGAAAATATAATTTGTATATGATCACACACACACACACACACACACACACACACACACACAAAGTTATACATTTTGGCACAATCAACACTAAAATTTCTGTTTATAAAATTTCACACCTAATATATGAAAACAAATTGCATCGCCTATGCTCATGGAAGTGAAAAAACTGGTCTCGGCAAGAGACCATAAGATGACAAAACTCCAAAAAGTGTTAGATGTATATACACACTGATCTTCGAAATTATCACAAGTAACGTTGCAATTATAATTATTTGTTACATTTTTTTGGCTCAACGACGTCTCACTGACATTTAATATACATGCTGTATCTGGTGAAATAATTGCTCTCTGTTGATCTGGATAGAAAGACAATCCCATGGAAAAATTCATATCGTTGCATATCCAACGACACGTAGTGTCTTTCGTACCATTACACGATGCAATCGCTGATGCATGCTTGAATGAAAAACAACAAGCACCAACAATTAGAGTTATTGCTAACTATTTTATACTTTTGGAACATGTAGCAAAATTTTTTATTCAAATTATACGTTTAGCATGTTTCAAAAAGTTTCATATTATATTTAAAACATATATTATATATGTATATATACAATATAATTATATAAATTAATTTATAAGTTCATATAAATATTTTATCAAATAATATTATAGATGGACGTTTCACTATTAACGCTTTGTCATAAAAATTCACAAATGCGAGAAAATAGAAACTTACGTATTCCATATCGCAAGTTGATAGAGATGTATACGAAATATTTCGAAAATGCTGATCCAGCAACATTGGGCCCGGTAATGACGGTAAAAAGAATATCATAACACAGGAGCCACTTGATAACGTGATCAATACTATAAAGATGAATTTTCTCCATTGAGAATAGTCTATGATGAAGCCACATACTGGTTTCATTATCAGGTGCAGTATTGAAGAAAACATTCCAATTATACCTAAAACTAATGGCGAAACACCAATTTGCTTTCCGTAAACTGGAATATATGGATAAAAAACACCAGCACCTAAAGTAATAGAATCTTATTATTAAATATATAATATAATGTAAATTGTAATGTATTTAAATACATTACATTAAGCCGGGTACTCACTAGGACCGTGCAACTTAACCGTTGCGTTGCACGTGCACGGTCCTAGTGAGTACCCGGCTTTATATGTATTGTGACACGTATTTTGTAATTAACGTTTGTGTATCTGTGGTACAGATTTTTATATTACGTAAATATGAAAATAAATTTTTTGTTTTAAATTCTACTTTAAATTTAAAATTTTATAATCTGTGCGTAAAAAAAAGAGGATATTATCATATGTATTTTATGATTACTTACTCGCCACAAAGAAGAAATAATGCGCCTTTATACACAGATGCGAGTAATTGATCTTCATGATTTATATTTGCTAGAAAAAACAAATAGTGATATCTTCACTATTTCTCTCGGGTAGTCTATGAGAGTACAAACGAGGTGGGACTTCTGATGATGAGTTGCGGATGGATCGGTCTGAGAAGGCAGATGAATTTTCTTAAAGAAGTGCTCAGTTGTTAATTTATTCTGTATATCTCGACTGCTGGCAGTGTGCTCGTATATTATAATAACAATTACCTTGGAGCAAGGACAAGACCGAACTGATCTGGCGAATCGTGACTGACAGGCTTATAAGCCAGATTGACGAAAAGTCACGATTAATACACGAAGATGTCAATACAATAAGAGCGTTAAAGTGAATGATTTAAATTTACGAGAGAATAGAAACAAAGATGTCAATACAATAAGAACGTTAAAGCAAATGATTTAATGTTACGAGAGGATACGAAACAAACTCTTACATTGGCCGGTATTCATAGTCGGCTTTTATATTTAAGACCGTCTTAAGTACGATCTTAAGATATCATAAAGCAATCACAGAGCGTATTAGCACTATACGTGAAGAAGACGCGTTATTTTGATCGCAAAGTCGCCGAATAGTTTATGATATGTCTTTCGCACGTAACCTTGACATAATGTACAATTAAAATAATCACTTTAATTAGTTGTCTGTTGGATTTTATGCGGTTTTGTAATTGATATTTCGGAAATAAATTATATTTTATTTCTTATTATAAATTTAAATTTTACACGTAACTGTTACGTCGCAGAGACGTTTCATAGAGTAATGTTTTATTTAGTTGGTACCAAAAAGAGGAATTTGACTATTAGTCACGTGGCAGCGACGTGTTAATCACGTTTCAAACCTCATGAGACGTCGTTGTAACGTTACATGCGACGAATTAGCACGTCATAGCGACGTACTTATTTATACGTACGGTGCTGTCAGGGATCTTAAGACATTACTTAAGACAGCCTTAATAAGATGCAACTATGAATATCGGCCATAGAAACCCCAGATTTGTCAAGAATAGATTTTGAAATTGCCTTATACAACAAATTTTGTCGATAGAATGTCAGTAGGAATATATATACCAATCTGCTAATATAATATAATAGCAAATTGATTGCAGAAACTAAAACTGCAGAATCTGTTGTTTTTCTTGCCAACAGGAGTTCTCTGCCGACATGAGTTTAGTATTATGGATATAGATATTATATCGGATCTGTTACATTATTTGAACAAGTTTTCTGTTAATCTGTTGTCATACTGCGGGCAGTTTGTTTACTGAGAACGTACCAACACAATTAACACTTTACGAATTGTTAATTTAAAACCCAATAAAATTATTTAAAAATGCAGGTAACATGAAAAATATTTACAAATGAACATTATACAGATTCAGTCAGACGAAGAGAAAAGCTGAGAAGATAAGAAACAAGTAAACCAAATGAATATACTTTAGCTAAAGTGTAGAGAACTGTGAATATCTTAATGTTTATTTTATTTACATTTTTTGAACTGATACAGGCCGGTATTCATAGTCAGATCTTATATTTAAGGTCGTCTTAAGTCTGGTCAAAGGCAGTCTTAAGACACCATTCAGCCAATGAAATGATCGTATTAGCATCTTAAGATAGTCTTGAAATAAGATCCGATTATGAATACTGGCCACAGACTCATATAAAGTACTAGTATAAATTGTTTAAATCCCGTTGATATACACACTGAACAAAACGAATGCAACTGCGACAGTTAGCGCGGCTGTGTACTGTTGTATGCTATGCATTAGAACGATTGTTTTCGAAATATATTTCTGATCTTAATATCAAGTATAATAATCGTTGCGTAAAATATTTTTTGTAATGCCTGTGGCGAAAGTTCGATTTTCGATTGCTGTTTAGCGTGCGGTAAAGTTACTTATTTCTCAACGATTCAATGTATGCCTTACTTTACCGCACTAGTGCGAGAAAAGCACCTTTATGACTTACTTTACCGCACTAGTGTGTAAAAATCCTCCTTTCTTTCACGAGACTTATTCTTGTGAGAATAAGAGTTGATAAATACATTAATGTTGACAGTGGATTTTTAGAAAATTTATTATAAGCTGTAAATAATTTGTTACTTAAACAATAAAGTAGAACAGTACGTAATATCACTCTTATCACAGTAATTTCTCAGATAGCACAGCTGATAAATAAGAGTTGATAAATACATTAATGTTGACAGTGGATTTTTAGAAAATTTATTATAAGCTGTAAATAATGTGTTACTTAAACAATAAAGTAGAACAGTACGTAATATTACTTTTATCAGTAATTTCCCAGATAGCATAGCTGATCTTTATGAATTCAAAAAGATCTGAATCTGATCTTTATGAATTCATAAAGATCAGCTGTGCTATCTGGGTTTACAACTGTACATTCAATAGCTCTATCTCGGAAACCGTTTGGAATAGGTCACTTGTTCATATAAACATTTTTACTTAAAATGACCGATATTATCACCTCCCAGAGTATTGACCTTTCTTCCTGGGACACCCTGTATACATATATCGCGTCCCAATTTCAGGACGATGCATATATAATAATATATATTATTTTATATTAATATAATTTAAGTTTTAATTTATTTCAAACAATATGTTATTTTACTATTCGTTGCATTTGCTGAAAACTTTATGGTAGACTAATTTCCATCACGATTAATCATTATCTTATTTTTATTATTTTAGTATGAGGAAGATTAAATAAAGTCAATACATTTCCGTTTATTCAATTTATTTATAAATAAAATTTATTTTTAATATAATATCTTGATTTTAGCTCGTATTGTGGCCCATAATTCTCTCATATTGATTTGCATAAAGAAGCCTAACATTTATATGATTTATTATATGTATATATTATTATATTTTTGCGCGAGTATCGTATTCGTAAATTTTTTTCAGCTTTTCTCGGGTGATCGCTACGACGCATGAATCTCTGCGAATAAAGCGCATCTGTGCGCAGATACAAATTTGAACGCCGGAGATAAAATCTTATCTCACTACACAGCTAATTGTGACTCATCCGCGTTACTACTTCTAACATAACTATTATTACTTCTCCGCCTACCAATGTTATAATCTTGTCAATCCTTATTGCACGCAGCGATTTAATAATATTCGTGGCTAATCTACGTTAATAATAATTGCCGTATTAATCTTGGTATTAATACAAAAGAGAAGAATAAGAGCGATGAGAACAAATCGTGATTGCGGCATTGCTAATGAATAATATGACTCACTTGCACGTAAACCATACGTTCCGATTTAATGTTAAAGCAAATTATCCAGTTAAAAAGATACGCGAGAGAAGATAAAGCAAATAAATTATACTTCTCATCAGCCATAAACGAATTTATCGCGAAGCACGAAGCGACTCTTCGAGAAGTTCTCTATAACTTGTGAGGTCTTTCTCTTTCAATTGCAGAGATATACATCAATATTAGAGAGCATTTGAAGTTAATCATGTGTATAACGATAAATCAATTTATCATCTAATACCCATCTAAATCCAGTTCCATGTGTTCTTTATTGACAACGCGATAATGAGAAACGCGCTGTACGCGCTCGTTGTTCCGATCGCTAATTGAAGCTAATTGAGTTTCTTCCTAGGAACCATCTGGAACGCGTATATCTGAAGAACAGACGTTACAAGAAGCTAAAAGTTTTAAAGAAGGAGCTCTAGTTCTAAAAGCAGAGGACGATCGTCCGCGCAACTTTTCGAAAATACGATTTTAACGCAACTTGAAGAATTCCAGGAGAACATGGCATTTCTAATTCCATAAGAGCTCATCAGAATGTTTCCCTTGTTAAAACCACAAGTAATTATATCCTAATCTTTCTTTCTCTCTCTCTCTCTCTCTCTCTCCTTCTGATCCGCCGTCGCTTTCGTAACGCAACACGCATCGCGCGCACGTATTACGCAGAAGTCCCTCATTGTGTCTTTAATCTCTTTCTCTCTCTCTCTCTCTCTCTCTTCCTCTCCCACCAGATTTGATGATTCCAGCTCCCCGCATACTTGGACTTTCCGTCGGATCGGCACCGGGTATCATCAGCTGCGCGTGATACATGTCGCGCCGGACAGTCGGGAACTTCGGTCGACCGTCGTTTCATCCGTTTCGTACGCGATCCGCGGGCTTTCATGTTCAGTGCGGTTGTCTTGTATTCGCGATCGCGTGTCAGATGGTATTATCAACCGCGAGTTCTCGCGGTCTTCTCACGGGTGTATACTCAAGTGGGGAACACGCGTCTCTCGCATTCGCCTGCCTACAGAGCGCCGCGAATAAACAAGAGGACGAGCAAGGAGCCGTGGAGAGGCATGGCGAGAATCTCGGTGTGAAGGCACGCGATATGAAAGTGCTGACAGATCGGAAGCGAGTCTTCAGGTCGAATCGACGTTCCGCGAGTTCGGAGTAACAGTTAAGAAGCGAGAGCCACCCCTTCGTGAATTATAAAAGGGTTTACACGCGTACATTTGAGAATTTTTGGAGCGATTCAAGCAACGGAATTGACCGAAGAATATATTTCGAAGCTTAGACCGATGTGAATGTTTAATGACGCTAAATAGCTTCATGTTGGAGCAAAGCCTGTCTGACTTTAATTTTTAATTATAATAGATCGCGGATTACGTGTGGGATTCAGTGATGCAAGCGGTCTGGCCGGTTCTACGAAAAGGCATTCCTCGTGTCGGCAAGAAGTTTCAAGGACGGAGAGCGAAAGTGTGCAGCGGTTCCACCGACCACATTTCGGCACGACGCGTGCTCGAATCTAAACGCGATAAATCGCATTGTCGATCCTAATCGTCTCGCGAAAATTATACTACGTATGTCGTTGAAAAATCCACACTTTCTTTGGATAAAAATAAATTTCGCGATAATTAGTCCGGCTTTTATATAATGAAGAAAAATACATCCTTTGCGTTACATACTTTATTTCACGTACACCCGTATGTGTAGCCATATCTGATGTGTCCCTAAGAAAAATTACGTTATAAAATCGTTTGAAAAACGTATTTATCTCGCCAGTTATCGTGTGGGTACTTGGGATGTATATCTAGAAATGAATGTTGTTATTCCGAACGTCCTTCCTGAATATACTTCATTAACGTACTAAGAGGTTTCTCAATTCTGAAAATAAAGCGATGCGACTTTTCGTTAAATTAAGCGGATAATAATTTACTCCAAATTACATGTGACGTTTAGAATACAGGCGGCTAAGATTACGCGTGTGTTGATTCAGCAAAATATATATAGCTCGACGATAGCTGTATCATAGCGCGATTACCGTGCCGGTTGTTCTTCGTGCGATAAACAGTGACCGCGTTAAACAAATCATGCGAATGTGATGACGTTGGAAAATCTCTCTTCGGGAAATTCTGTTAAGTAAAAGGAAGGAAATTTCTATTCCAAAGAATCGCGGCGAAACGAAGATCAGCCATGGATCTTCGCACTTCCTGTTGGCTTGTTTTCTCTCTTATCATAACTCTCGCGGATAGCTACGAATTCATCAGCGCTGCTAAAAAGTGTAAGTAACACGAGAATCGCGATAATTCTATGAAATTATTCTATTACCACAACGAGCTCTTTAAAATATACAGAGCGAATATATATAATTTTTCGAGATACCGTTAAAGTAAAATAGTCTGTCGACAATAAGTAAATATTGAAATTATAATAAAAGAGTTTGTGTTATCGGAGAAAAGGATGGTTCTGTAATTCTCAGTTAAACTGCTAAACTGTATAATTAATTGCAACACGCGAGTTCCATCGGGAAATTGCCAAGATATATGCGTGCGTGCGTGTGCATGTGTGTATTTTGCGGTTAACTATTTTTGCACGCTTCTTGCCAGGCAATTGAGATATTTTCTGCCGAAAAATTCATAGAACTGCAGATAGCTTTTCTATGTCAATAAAATTATATATATTTTTAGCCATTATCGTTACAATGAAAAATATAGCTCAACGATAGCTGTATCATAGCGCGATTACCGTGCCGGTTGTTCTTCGTGCATTAATAAATTGTTTCTTTTTTTGTAAACGTTGACGAATTTATTTTCGATCGTGTGAGAGAGATCAATATATACGTAATTAACATAAAATACATGTGCTTGGAAATGAAAATTTGTGCCAAAAATTAAAATTGTGATGTTTTAGGGACACTGTGCTTAGTCGACAGCATACATACTACGCAAAGAATTCTTTTACTCTGCCCGAAACTCGCTACGAGTCCGATAGAATGTGTCGTAGAAACTGATAGGCAAGTATGACGCAAACATAATGGAATTTTTCTAATGATGGATGCTTCCTTCAATTTTAATGCTTACAAATTAATTTCTTTTGTCTCGAAAAAGCCACATCTTTGTCCTTTCTTTCTACCAGAGACGATCGTTTCCAAACAAGCTAAAAAATTATACTTCATAACAGTACACAATAATAATATGTGTTATATAATATGAGTCATTTGGAAAGCAATTTTTCGTTCTTGAAGGATTCAGTGAAGATATGACTTTTTCAGGAAGACCGATTCGATCGCGAGACTTGTCAATCGATCAATTTTCCCGAAATGCGAATGTACCGAAAAGTATATTTCTCATTATAAGGAAGTAATCTCTGATTTATAGATTTGGCTGTTTACGTCGAGTAACCAATGGTGATGTCGATCTCACTGTGTTGGAGCCAGAAGAACTCGTAGCGATAAGAAACTACAAACTATACAATGTACTAGTCACGAATGAATTAAGACTCTTCCCAAACGGTAATTAATGACGTGTTCGATTGGTGACGAACCTGGCTCGGGTTAGCTCATGGACATAGAATACATACCTAATATGTATATGTATTCTATGTCCATGAGCTAACCCGAGCCAGGTTCGTCACCAATCGAACACGCCATAAGATAAAATATTGAGCGAGGAACACATAAAATGTCTCACCTTTGCCGAATTAAATTTTGATTAATTTCTGAACGAATTTGAATCATAATTAATTAAGTAATCCAAGAATATATATCCTCTCAAATTCTCAAATCATAATTAATTAATTAAGGAATATACGTATATCCTCTCTGCTCACTTGGAAATTAATTATTACTCAATTACTACTCTCGAAACTAATAATTATTGTGCAAATTATACTACTCAGAACTAATAATTTCGAATTTTTTCAGTAAAAATTTATCGGCGCCGATTTGATGTTGAAAAATCTATTATTAAAATTATGGTTATCTCAAATGAGACGTTTTTCTTTTAGATGATTATCGCTTTGAAGTAGTGGCCATAGCGCACAAAAATGTGCGACGCATATGGGATGTTAAAGGGAAACGATTGTGTCATCCCGGTCTAGACACCGTCGACGATTGGACTAAAATTTTCTCGACGGTTGGTGAGCTGTTTTTATTTGTACCAGCGTACTCGTTAGAATCATACTTATCCCACGATCTCTCATATTTCAGTACTTCGAAAATATGATAATTAGAAAAGAGTGCAATGAGAACATAACGCTGTTCGAGAACAGGATACACGCTCTGTCCAACTACTTCGACACGGCTTGCATCGCTGGCCCCTGGTCGGCGGACACAGTACTTGATTATCAATTGAGTATGTATTTAATTGCAAACATATGCGAATGTAACAATGCGATGTAAACATCGCATCTTACAATTAGATGCGCGTATACCTATTCATGACTTATTTATAATCGCGATTTATACAGCATGTATAATGCATGAAACTCTGCATTTCTTCGTGCAGCGCCGAATAAGTGCCAGCATCGTGCCAGGAATCAGAAATTTTTATTGTAATTTACAGAATCGAAGTATAGGAATCTATGTGCCGCTTGTGAAAAACCGGCCAGCTGTTACAACACCGACAAATACTACGGACGGGAGGGTGCCCTGTTATGTCTCACCGATGGCATGGGCGACGTCGCCTGGGTCAGATTAGGCGACGCACAGGTGCACTTCAAGGTAACTGATAAGTCAGCCTATCGGTTAATTCGATCGCGATGTCCTTGAGGCAATTCGAGCGAAGAACTCGGGAAGAACCGATCTCGTTCTAATATTTATTTCTACCAACGCGGATTAACTTTAATCTCGGTTTAACTTATTTCTTATCTTTTCCTAATTCTTAAAACTGGAAAAGGATAAAAGGTAAGTTAAACCGAGATTAAAGTTAATACGCATTGGTATTATAGAAAAATGGACAAGTCGAGCTAAAAAATTATAATTAAACGGATTGCGACGCGACTCACGGTATACTAACGTCTACCGATGTTTTAAGATGCAGGCTCAGATGATCGACACAAAAGATTACAAGTTTCTATGCCCGGACGGCACCACGAGACCGTTCGACAGTAAACCCTGCGTGTGGATATCGAAACCGTGGCCGGTCGTCGTAGCTAAACCGTAAGCGCTTTAACGCCGCTCCTCCGCGAGATCACCTCGTGAGGATTAATTGTGTAGAATTGAGAGATTGAAAAAGCCTTCCTTTTCGCTAGAACGCATGCCGAGAATATCGCCCGCATGATGAACTCGATGATGAATAGGACGTTCAGTTGGGAATCGAACGTCCTGCAGCTCATGGAGAACTATTACATCACCTCGACTGACGTGAATGAGCTGCAAACGCCCGACGATTACTTACATCGATGTAATGTATATACAGCACAGCTATTTTTATTTTTGACTTCTCGCAATAAGGCACTAACAAGTGATCTGTTAAAAATATGCTTTTTACTAATCACTGAACAATATATAACTATAGTAATTGTCAATTTCACGAACTTTCTTTCCACCGGATAACGTCTATTATAACAAAGATATAATTTTGTAAACACACTTTCTCTTGAACTATGTTAATATATGCAATTTATTAATCTCTATTATTAAAGAATCTGTTAACGATTTAATTATTAATTATTAATTTAACGGTTGTTAATTATGATTTGATGAAGTTTAGTAAAATAAACTATAAAAATTAGAATGGACAAAAAGTTATCTACAAAAAGAAAGCGTCTAGAAATGTTTCGAAAAATGATATGATAACGTTTCATGTCCTAACAATTAACATGGATGTTCTGGTTGAAGATCCGAACTTCCTGAGCGCTAACGTACGAACGGGTTGTCAGTCGAGAGACGTACGTTGGTGTCTGGTATCCAATCTCGAGAAGCGTAAGTGCGGCTGGCTGAGAGACGCTTCCGTCGTCTACGGCGTGGAGCCGTTGATCTCTTGCCTCCAGGAAGACAGCAGAGAGGCATGCGTGGAGGCTGTGCGGAACGGAAAGATGGACATCTTCTTGGCGCGGCCCGAAGAGCTTCTCGAGGACAGAATGTAAGCGAAGAGCCAAATGAAAGTTAAACACATTTTCTCGGACATTTCTCAAATTGTTTCTCTCTTACAGGATGGGTCTGAAACCTATTATCCACGCGATGGCGAGCAGCCGGCAAAAATTGAACAGGATCGCGGCGGTTGTCAAGAGGAATTCCAGATTCAGAGTTATGAAGGATCTCAAAGGTGCCAAGGCAGCCTTCACGGGCTACAGAAGCGTCGGTGCGATTATATAAATGGGATATAATTTCGTATTTCGCAGTTTCAGAATTGCTTTTAACCCATTTCGCCGTTGTGATCTCTTGGTCCCAGGTTGGAACGCTTTTGTCACGTTAATGAGGAACGAATCTGACGGAAATTGGGACTGCTCGGACGCGCAGGCCATTTCGAAATTCTTCAAAGATAGCTGTGTCCTCGGTTGGAACGATAAAGATAATGGCAACGACCTCCCGGCTAATTTACACACGTTATGCAAGGAAGGTGAGACGTGGAGGACACATACAGTCGCGATTAAGTTCACGGGCGCTCGTAATTGAGCTGCACTCATAAGGATATACGATGCAAATTGTATATGATGTAGTAGACCGTTTAAATTTTCACGACTTGCTAAGAACAATGCGCGCAAGAAAAATATAAAACGCGATATAATCGCGAAGGAAACGAGTAATTAAAACTGCAATCTCTTTGCAGATGCGCAGCATGCGGGCGACGATTTAAGTGCTTTTAACTACCTGGCCTCCGATATCGTCGACGTTGCCTTCGTTAATCTGAAGATCATAGAAAACAAAACGGAAGCCGGTGAGTTGCGCCGATTGTTCCGACTTAACTGTCCTCTCTGTATTATAATATATTTCTGCGTATAAGTACCTAATGCCTTCTGATGTCGCAGGTGATTTTTATTACGAGAAGATTGATAGTATAAATCGCTTGCCTAAGTACAGAGTATTAGGCCCGACCTTGGCGGAAGCTATAAAAGGAGTTCCATATTTGCTCGCTTGGACGCCTCTCGGCTCGGTATACAACTCTTTTCTCTTTAGAGAAGTTTAGTGATTTAGCTAATATTAGATGTGCAAATATAAATTGTACGTAACATGGACTTTTTTTCCTTGGCAGATAATAGCGCATGAGAATATCACGGATATGAGACGCCATGAAATCTATACGATGCTGCTCGAAATGGACAAGATATTTGGGAGAAAGTTCAATGGACAGGCACCTACGTTCTTGTTATACGGGCCGTACGAAGATAATCACGGTGTTATCTTTCCCGTAAGTTGAATACATCAGAGCAGTTTTATCACGAAAACAAATTTGTGTAGCTCGATCTAGGGAACCCAGCGAGATAAAGTCGAAGTGAAGACATCGTCGTAAAAAAATCGGTAGAGTTGTTCGAAATTTATTTGAGTTAACAGAAAGAAAAAAGAAGAAAGTTAAATTATGCTTCGGGTGTTAAAAATACAATTAAATTGGGGTGCAAAAGGTATGTCAAGAAAATTAGCCTGTTCTTTTTAGCTGAAATTCTTGCACGGTTCATCTTTCCTCCTTTTCTCTCCAACGTGAAAAGAAAAAGAGGAAAGATGAACCGTGCAAGAAGTTCAGCTAAAAAGAACAGGCCTATTGTCATTTAAATTCGCCGCAGCTCTCTCTGGTAAATTGCATATTTCGCCTAATTGGAATCTTCGCACATGCAGTCCGACGGTCGTTCGAGGACATCGATCTTCTCCGAGAACTTCTCATTTCTCGCGTATCCGTAGTACACGTAGCCCTTGTCGCAATACGCCCATGGAAAATGCGCGCATTTGAAGGACACTGACGGTATCCCTTCGCCGGTCAACGCGATCACGCCCACGTCGGATTCCGGCGGAGATGCTCCTCCGGTTTCTCCCTCGAAGTCCCTCAACACCTCGGCGACCGCATCGTCGATCGACGTCGCCTTATTTCGCCGCAGTCGCCGTAAGATACGTCGGGCTGGCGCGTGTTTGTATATGGCTTTGTCGCAGCCCGAGACGGACACGGAGCCGCCCTTATCAACGTAGATACCGCAACCGATCGCCGTGCCGGTCGCGCTCACGATTCCGTGCAGCTTTCCCGGCTCTCCAGCCGTCGAGGTCCCGCTGGCGAGACGCTTCTTCCGGTCGTACGCCACTGCTCCGACCGCGCCGAGCTAATACAATTTTCTTTGAAAGTATTATACACACAAATGTTCGTGCGATATAGGCATAATATAAGAATACTTCAATTACGTGAAACACCCAGAACAAGAATATTATAGATATTAGGTCCGTAAAGAAAGAAGAGAAAGAAAAAAGAGCTAGAGATTCGGACTTTATACACTTAAAAGACACTTCTCTCTTCTATATCTTCATCTATCATCCATAAAATCTATAAATTATAGGCTTATTAGTTAATGTGTAAAATTTCACATTGGATACGGTTTATATTTACGATTTGATTTCAGAAAATCTTAGGAATTTAAAAAGGCCTAAAAAATTCTATATTTATTATATTTTTGCCTGAATATTTCACGTATTCGCCATCGCGACGAACTCATCAACCTGTATAAAATCAGGTTCGATCTCCAGAGATTCGTCTAATCCGGCGACTTCAAAGATAGCGCCTTCTTCCTTATCTCCATATCTTTCGATCACACACTCCGGTATGCATTCCTTTTTACCAGATGGTTTATCCCCGTCTTGTAGAAGCTCTTGCGTCTTTCTCGCTTCTTCATCAGTATGATCGCGATTAATATCTTTAAAAAAGTTCGTTTTTCCCGTTTTCTATCCTTTACCGTTAATCTCTTCTTCGTGCAACGACGTCTTCGAGTCGGATGTGACGATCAACTGGCCGGGTGACAAAGTGGGAACGCCCGACTCCAAGGCAAACTTTTGCGCTCCAGCTTCGACTATCAGCACGTGTTCCGTTTGCTGCAGGACCATTTTGGCTGCAAGAGTGTCAAGCGCTTTTGAGCAGGTCGTTAGACAGATAAATATCTAATTTCTACCGCATTTTACTGAAAAAGGCATAGACCTAATGTTATGGGATGCGCTATATTGCGAACGGCACCCACGCAACCCATGCGAAGATTATTCGTCATTATCGCAGCATCCATCACGACCTCTCCGTTGGCATCCAAGCAACCTCCGTACGCGCAATTAAAATACTTCTTATTCTCCATGTGACAGATCGCACGCTCGACCGCGTCCAGCGAGCAGCGTCCTTTAATTAGATCGCGATACGCCGCTACTGCGGCGTTTTTCACCTGCATCCATTCATTAAACATCAATCTCATCATTAAATAATGATATATTTATCGTTCCCCTGGTGGAAAAATGTCTCAGAATTTTTCATATTATTAATCAGAATTTTAAGACTTTTTTAGATTTTTTATACGAATTGGAACACTTTTCAGAAAAATTCAGACAAAATAATAATGAAATATTTTAAATCTTTCTCGCCAACACATCTTTATAGAGATTTGAATAAATATAAGAAAATTTATCAGAAATTTTTTTATACATACAGATACTGAAAAATTCCAAAAATCCTCATCCAATTATTTCTAAAAGTATCTGAAAAATTCAACATATATTTTCAAAATGTTTTATAAATTTAAAATATGAGATTGTTTAATGTAATCTTAGAAAATTTCTAAGAAAATGTGAGAAATATTTTCACCAGTCCTATGGAAAGAATGATCTTTTCCTGATTTTCCCGAACGATGTAATTTCAAAGTATCTAAAAACTCAAATAATACTGGAGCAATGTACTGTCTTAACTCTAAAACAGCCACATTTTTTGCTTTCTTTCTACATAATTGCTTTTCCAGAGTCACGTTGTTTAATGTAATGTTGACGAATAATTAAACCTCGTCAAGCATAAATTTCCGTGCGTATCGGGGAATTGTTCCGGCACCTCCGTGAACAACGACAACCGGATCTACCCGCGACTTTTTCTTCTTTTTCCTGATCCGCGTCTCGGCGCTGATTCTGGCCAAGATCTCACTGATCCAGGCACAATAATCGCACATTACATTAGCAACCCGTGTTTTAGCATTTTCAGGATTTTCCTTGCCTCTTAACATTTTTCTTCGCGAAAATTTCCTGAAGCGTCTGTTAAATGACAGCCAAGTACCGGCGAATTTTGCTCGAATTTGGATTGCGCAGAAGTGTGCTTTTTTACGCATATGTCATTTGAGGATAAAAAATTACGACGATGTTATTTTATTTTCGACAGAAAGATATGCAATATTAAATGTATAGTAAGCGTTGTAGACACGATTGCGTTTGAATACGATAATAAATGAGAGTTTTGTTCTCGCAGGATGGCACACGCTATTTAGAGCTACACGGTCAACAGATATTAAAGGGACGCAGTTACGACCAAATCGTGGAAGAGTTTGTGAAGCAAGAAGCTTGCAGTGCTGCTGATGCATGGATTTCTCGTTTCCCAAAAACTCTTCTTCTATGCATGATTATAGTCTTTGTTCTAGATCGATTATTAAACTGCTGACGATGGATGGATAGCTCTCTTATGAAAGTACAATGTAACACAAGACAGTTTCGTTATTGGTGATGCAATAATTTTGTATAAAAGAATAAGTTTTTTTCTTTTAGACAGAATTTTACTTTCGATAAAAACAAATTTGAATATTGCAAAATTAACAACAATTAAGTTTGATCAATGTTCAACACATATCATAATAATTCAATAGCAATTATTGCGATATATAAATATAAAAATTCTTATACAAAACGTATATTCGACAATTTTGATATATGCTTTAAATATTTGTCTAAGTTATTATTAATAATAACTTACACAAATAATTTTTTAAAATATTTTTGTAAAATATATTCACACATATATTGTATATTATTATAATTTTGTATACATATGTGTATATGCACGATGTTATACATATATATGCATACATAATATAATATGTCACATACATGTGTATATATATATACATATAATATACATACATATACGTACATATTATTTATATATGTTACATATATATTATTTATATATATGTATCTCTTTCAACACTTTAATAATTTTGTTAGATTTCTTTGAATAGGACATCTAATTTCTTTTATTTATATAATTGTTCAGATTGTGAATGATTATGTAGAAAGATAATTTTACAATTATCTAAACTCGATGACAGGAAACATAAACAATTGTTTAATAACAGATCTCAAAAACAAAGTCACTATTGAAGTTGTTGAACAATTACGTCGAACGAGAAGTAGTACGATGTTGAACAATAAATTATTAAACAAAAAAGCTTCTTTATGAAAACTTTTTTCTACATTTATTTTTAAGTTAAAATCATATCATCTCAGTTGTATCATCAATAATGGATTTACATCAAAAAATGCGATATCAAATCGGCTAAGGCTATGTATAAAATTCTATGTATATTTCGATTGTATAATCTTATCATTTGCCCTTATTTATATGATATTTTTTATACGATACACTATATAAATGTATGTATAAATATGTTACGAATACTATTTTCATCTAAATCTAATGGTACTTATTTCCCTGGACGGAATACTGTGATATGTATATTATATTATAGAAAGTGAAATAACGAATAAGTGCGCAAAAATCTCATTCGTAATACGGCGCGCTTGTAAAATATATAAAATTACAACAGTTTAATCGCACTTCATTGCACATTGGAAAAATTCAATATTATTCAGTTATCAAAGATGACTACCACTACGTGTTGCTTTGCAAATCTTATAAATTACAAATTCGGGATCACGTGAAATAAATTGAAATTGTATATAACTTGTCAGTTAAAAATTTCACATTGTGTTTAAGTATTACTTTCTATGACTAGTATCTCAATTATCTATTGCAATAATTGCAAGTGCACGTATACACTGGAAGTATAAAACCTGTGAATCTTTCTATTTTCAATTCCTTAATATAGCAATTGTAATTCTAGAGAAACTATTAGTGCTTATATGATTCTCTTTGTTGATGACATATCTATTTTCGTTTATGATAACGAAACGTATCGTGAAAATATGTTCAGTTCTTGTAAAAATTCCTCTTTCTTTGAATAGTAGAAACCTTTTTTCAGTTTGTGTACTTCCACATTACCAGATTCCATACCAAGAGCCTAAAAAATATATTTAAAAATATATAACGTATAAAAATCACCATTGAGTCTTTGGATCATGTTTAGCTTTTTAAACAATTTAAACTTACCAGGTATTGATTTGTCATATCTTGATCTATTATGCAAGGAGACAGCTGCATGCTTCTTATTTTTCCCCACTTTTGCATAGGTAATGTATACACAGGACAAATATCACTCTGACTCAAGTCCCATACGTGAATTCTGTTAAATTTATAATTTATATTATATTATTCGTAATTGCGCCATCTTATTTCTTCATTTGCAATTTTGTTCATTTTGTAAGAAGTTCTTACCGAGAATTATTATCCAGAGCATATATAGTCAACGGTTTCGTTTTCGACCATTGCAAAGCTTTAATTTCGTCCGCATGCTGTTCACTTTTCAGTTGTACGATTGGTCTCTCCACATTTAAGTAATGAAGTCGAATCGTTCCGTCGTTACAGCCGACCTAATAAATATAAAAATCGATAAAAATAAAATAAGATTTTGAAGCTAAACTGCGAAGGAAGACTTACCCAGAAAAAGGATTGACCGAAAGGACAAACGTCGATGCAAGTTGAAGTACCGCATTCACCTGTAATATTTAGTTGAATATAAGTCTGACGTCACCATAATGCATACATCGAAGTGATAAGACTATTTCCACTCACTTATGTCGGTTGGTTTATACGTTAATGGGTTAGTTCTGTTACCGATATAAGTAGCATGCAAGACATCAGTACTGTTAGTCGCGATATAAATGTTATTTGTATTCGCGCTGTCCACATGCATATCGACAAATGCGCTCGTTCTAAAAGAAAATCAAACAGTTACGGAAACTTCATATAATATATCGAGCCTTTCAAAAAATTAATCTCAATCTATTATGTTTACATTTCTGCGTTCTTCCTCGTCAGAAACGTTTTCTGATTCTTTATAAGTCTTATGTCGCCCCAGTGAGAGAGTCCCAGATCGTCGATATTTATACCCATGTTATGCACAATACTCCATATTATGAGACAACCATCCTCGTCTAAACTACATATCTATCAAATTTAGTTTAAAAATAAGCGTGGATTAGTATGTAGGACTAAATTTTAACAGGGAAATGTCAATATTGTAACAGTGGTAACCTGGATAGGGACGAACTTGTTGCTCCTTTCTTTAACAGAGGCAGTCTCGATCTTAGACAGCACGCGTATCGCAACAACTTGCGACGTATGCGCATCTAACTCCGCCGTTGTCGTGTAAGTAGGCGTCCTGATCACCCAATCTAACTCGTTAGCCTTATCCGTAATCTTCTGATGCCACATCTCGTCCTCCTTGAGGTCCCAGAGACTTAGCGACCTAGTTTTAATATGTGATTTTTAGATTAATTACAAAAACAGCGAAAGCTTTAAAGATTCAAGTTGCATACCCGTCCTCGAGTCCGGCGAACACCGTGTTGCAATTCGTTAAGTGAAAGCAACAGGCGGTAATAGGGCATTGCGAATAGAATAATTTCTTCGGCATCGAAGGTTCGGAAATATTCCAAACGCATCCGATACAACAGTCGGTGATATAATCTTGTTTGCTTATGGTTTCTATCTCCTGTTTCAAATTATAATAAATTAATTACGACTCATTTCAAACTACATTAAATGGTATAACAGCCACGTACCTCTTCTACTGGAGCGTGTATAGTAAGCAGAACTTTATTTAAGACATTCGAATAATGTATAATCTTAACCGGTCTGGTAGCTAAGAATGTTACTGTATCTACAGAGAGCTTCACGAAACCATCGCTGAACGATAATTCGTCTACGTCGTTTTGGAAAACGGTGCCACCGTGTTCCCTTTCCTCCAGCAACGACAATACAACCGCGCCCGCGCGATTAAGAAAATCGTTCAACCGCAATACGTCGTACGACGGACGTAACGAAAAATTTATATCGTCCGTTTCGTCCAAATCATTTCCGACGCCGATTTGTTCCTGCAAAGTTTTACAAAGTTTAAAATTACATTTATATTTAATTATATTCTACAGGCAACGGCATAAACTATTACCATTTTAAATAAATTTATATCTTGTTTATCACGCAAGTTTTTTCTGCAAGTTATAGGAAACTGTGTCCACTTGTTCTTACAAGGCACCTCGTCCGTTTGTATCTCGATGTCCATGTTGTCGTCGCCGGTTTGGGTAAACACCTGTAAAATATGGTGTACAATAAGCAATCAATCGCGCTACAATTTGTCACAATGTGATACGTACTTGTTGCGTATTTAATTTCCCGTAATTTCTTATAAATTCATCATAAGGTATGGGGCTGCACTCCAACAGCGACCACTCCATAAAGTCCAGCTTTATCATTTCCAACAATTCTTTACCTCTGCTTCGAGGCTTCTGCGAAAGACAAGTCAATGTATTAGTTTAGATATATAATAATATATTTAATATTATGATACATTCTTAGAAAAATGGATTACCTCTTTACGTCGAATCTCTTTTGGTTTACGAAAATCGATAAACGGTACCTGCGACAGCGGCGGAGATCTGGTAAAGTCCCCAGAACGGCTGTCCTCGAAGCCTTCATCGGTGGACGACGGCAAAGATTTATTCTCCGCCGGTCTGTCGTCGCTGCTCCAAATAAATGTAAACACATTAAATTATTCACGTATTTCATTTTATTGTTTTCAAAACAAAAGGCTTTAGAGAAAAGCATGCAAAGTAAAAGCGTAACAATCACATATTACAAGAAACGTGCAAGAAATAATATATCTGCAAATAAATATCCATTTTTATTCGTCCTGATACTTGATCTTAGTTATCACAAACCTAAACGTTTTGTTAACTGGCTCTCTTAATTCGGGTAACGGTGGTGTGTTGGATTGCGTTAAGAGCACAGATTCCACTCGCGCTGCCCGTTTTCTCGCTTCTGCGAGATCGAAATGTCCCGAATCGAGCATACGTTCCTCTTCAACCTTCGTATGTTCCGTGCCCCTCTGCAAGAATTGTTTTCATAAAATTATGCGTCTCAACGTGTAGAAGAAGCGTAAAATAATACCTTCTCTCGGGTTTTCAATTCGATAGGGTCTAAGTGAGAATTACTTCCACTGCTCTCCGATTTTTCGCTAATCGAGGGAGTATCGCTGTCGGTGCATTCTTGAAAGTCCGACTCGTAATCCTGAAAGACAACACAAAGTAATATAATCATATATGTCTTTTCACTTAAAATTTCCTTTCTTCTCTATCTTTCTCACCTCAAAATCGTCTTCATAATCGTAGTCCGCCTCATTGGAGTCCGCTTGCGTATGAGAACGACTGTGCGACACTTTCTTCTGCTCTATTTTTTCCACGACATCCGGTCTCCTTATAGCGCTGTGCAGCATCCTTACTTCGCTTGGACTCAGCGTCCTGGATTTCCTACGTTCTCTGGACGATATTCGCGGTTTAGTTCGATCGGGTGCGGGAGACTCTTGCAATTTCTCCTTATCCCTCGACGTCCGATGTGCGATCTTCTCGCTAGATTTAACACTAAGCTTGCTTGCGGTCGATTTTGGCATGTATATCGTACTCTGACCTCTCTTCTCTGAATATCCAGCTTGTTCTCTGGACTTCCTCTTTTTGACCGTACTGTCGTCGCTCGATTTAAGAGCATTTTCGGATCTTGTCTTAGAGGTTGTACTCTTCTGCGCTAACGTATGGCTGGACGAAGCATTGCGCGGACTAGATTTCGATGTCGAGGACACTTGCTTGACAGTCTTAACTTGAGAAGATCCGACGGACGGTTTGCTAGTATTCCTAGTAGACTGTGTCCTCGTTGAGGTATTCTGTGACGATTTGGATACTCTGTCTCCATCTCCTCTGTGCTCGACGGTTTGAGACTTCCTCAGTAAATTAGAATCTGATTTCTTCGATGTTTCTGCATTGCCTTCGTTGCTGGACGACGTCTTCGGTTTCGACCGCACTCGTGTTTTGACTTCATCTTTAGGTCCAATTTTTTTAGTTGCTCCCTGAGGAACAAATTGTTATTGTTGTAATATAAAAAAAATTTATATATACTTGATAAAATTCAAGTTAAGATAAATATATAGTAATACTCTGACTGACAGAATATAGTTTCGCGATTCTGTAACGAATGTCATATAGATATGTCTGATAACAGTAATTAATTATTGCGCTCACAACAAACATTTAATATTTAACTAAAATAAATTTAAATAAATATTAAATAACTAATAAAGTAATAAAATGAATAAAATTGATTAAGGCAATGTTTTAAAAGAAGAAATTTTTATTTTGACCATTTTTATATGTGTTTATGTTACTTTTATATTCTTAGACCGTCTTAGAGCGTGAAACCGCGTGAAACCACGTGAAACATTGTTGTATAATGTGTGTACATTGTGCAAGCGGTGAGTTTCCAGAGCCAGTTTCTTATGTCATCATAGCTCATGAATAAAACATGAGGCATGCCCTTTTGGAATTAATAAAGGATGCACAACGAGATCTTTTTTATAATGACAATGAATTATAGAGAATCAATACTATCTCTTTTCCCTATCTACGCACCATTATCATAACGTTTCTTTACGTAGCTTCGCGAGAAATGTCAATAGTTTCGAGGTTGATGTAAAGGCAGGTGAAGTAGAGCCTTGCAAAATGTCAATTTCGCGTGTTAATTAATACAGACAGAACGGGATGAAGAGACTACGTCTCCGCTATCGAAAATATTATACGCGACACGGCGATCGAGCTAACACGTTAAAAATTATCGGGACACTCACTTTATTGGACATTATGCCGCTAATTGATCCGCGTTGACAGTTGCAGACGATCCTAGGGCAACCATGATGTAAACTAATGCGACAGCAACGTTTCGAGTGGATTTCTTTGCAATCAGCAACTGGGAGTACATTTTATACCAACGACGATAGAGACGATTTCTATTTTACTGATTGTGGTAAACCGCATTGTTTTGCATGCCGCTTGAAGATTTCTCTTTTATCGAACGTGGTAAGTTACAGAATGAAGTAAACGAACGGAAAAAGAAGTCAGGGTTGTATGTACCATAAATAAATTTCAAAATTTATACATCACATGGATTGTTTACATCAATATTATAGACTAAGGTTGAGAGTTTAAGTATTGTTTACGACGTTCACATTATGTTTACGCTAGGGACCCGGAGGGTCCCTTATTCACCGTCGAGAAATAAATGCGCTTCAATTAATTGGATGATTGGATGAATTACCTGATCGCGAACGGGCTTGACAACGGCAAAAAAAGAGTGAGAGAGAAAGGAGAAAAGCCGTACAAATAAGAAAGAAAAATACAGTTAAGAATTCGTCGCATGTGGAACTGCTATATATCTAGCTGCAGTTCTTGCCTTTATATCTGGGCACGTATTATGGAACTTTTCGGAATTGATTCCGATCGGAATTATTCCGTTTTCCCTAGAAAACACAATAGAAATCTAGGAAACAACTGAACAATTCCGATTGGAATTCATTCCGAAAAGTTCCATAATACGTGCCCTGATGATGCTCGATCCATTTAAATAGGAAACGCTTATCCCTTCCGTTTCTTATAAGCCGGCATGTGCATTAAATGAACGAAGTGTGTCGTCTTGGAATCGACTGGTGTCATAAACATCGTGTGCGACATGTATTATAGATTCTATTTAGTTTTCAGATGAAGTATGATATTGCTTGGCGTAATACGGCGTATAATCGGCCGATTTTTCGATGTTTTCCCGTCGCAATCCTTCGCGTTGATCCCGGCCGAATTCTTCTTCGCGTCCAAATTCGTACTTTCTTCAATTTTTCTTCTTTTGTTTGGCGGTATTTCGGGTTGCAATTCGACGGCATGGTATGGCATCGGAGTGCATCGGCGTAGGGTGCCGAGGTCCTGCACCGCCAAGAACTCCGCCGTTGCGAGAAGACTCGATAGTTGCTCTTGAACGACGTTCACCTCGCCTTGGTACATACAATCGACCAAGGCAGCCAAGTCATCGAATTTTACATTACAGAATATTATGACAGAGTCATCCTGGCATGGATTTTCCTACGAGATATAACAATAAATAATAACCTTTACAAAAAAATGTTTCCTCATTTTAATGCACGCATAACGAATTGACTAGAATTGCACTTATACCTTTAACAAATCTCTAAAGTATGTACTATATGTTGACAGAATAACTTTATGCGCCCTGATCTTTTTGCCTTCACAGCTGAGAGTTACGTCTGCGAGATTCTCATTTGTCCTTAACTTGTTGAAAGCACAAGTATAGTGTTTCAAATAATTGTCCCATCTAAGTTTGAGCTGTTGGCTGGAACCCATTCTGCTTTCCTGAAAATAAAAAAAGGATAGTTTAATAGACCACCTACTGGACCAATATTCGTAATACGTAGATTTATATTACAGCTGACTTTAGCAAAAATATGTAAAATTAAATCATTAAATAAGATTAAAATAAGGATAATCAGCAATATGCGTCAGTTTTATCTCATTTACAACACAGTTATCTTCATTCTACGATTAGTCATTGATGCAATACATATATTTGTCGGAGAACTTTACCTACGTACAGAAATGCTTGCAAAAATCATATGTGTATATGTCGCAGCCACATGCGCGGTAACTTAGCACTTCATGAAGTGTCTAAACACATCGCGAAGAGTCAAGACACATGCTGTAATTCAATTGTAAAGCGAGGTCCACCTTGACCGGGGGGGTGGGTGCGGGAGGGGGGCCGACGGCCCCCTTGCACCCCCCCTCCCCCCACCCTCTTCGTGTGTGGTGTGTGTACGGTAATTTTTTATTTGAAGATTGAATTACAGCATGTGTCTAGAAGTGCTAAATTACCGCACGTGGCTGCGACATACTTATATACATATGCTACTAGAATTCTGTCAAATTGTCTTTAAAAAAAAACGTAACACGAGGGCATAGATATCGCTATAATATATAAAGCAAGAGATTCGGAACTTCAATCACACAAATCGGGCAACCGAAAGGTAATCCAAGAACCCTGACGCTACCCGAGGAAAGTTTACCTTGACTGTTTCCTCGAGGGGGAGTGCAAAACAAGAACGAGTGAGTCGAGAGAAATCCCAAGGGTGAAGGGCGGCAGCCACGCAGCACGCAGGGCGAAGAGTATCAGGATAGCCTCGCGGGTGTGAGTCGCGAGACCGTATCGCGCGAGCGGATCGAAGTGAAGATCACTGCACAGTGGAGAACTGTGGAGAACTGGGATACACACTGGAGACTGGAGATGGAGGTGAGGAGGAGCGGACGCCACAGAACATATATATATGATAGCGGATGCGACTCGGCCGCGTTACTGAAGTTCGAAATTACCGAATAGGTAGTGCCGAATACCGCATTGTCGCGCGGGCAATAGATATATAGGGACCCTCGGTCCCTGGTTTACGCGAACCTTTTTTATGTAGATAATATAATAAACAATGTAAATTATTATAAATTAACTGCCATGATTGCTTAATTAATTGATTTTCTTAACTGTATTTTTACAAACGGTTCTACAAAAAATAAAAAAATAGTTTTAGACTTATGTTAAATTATCGTACATGCATTGGTAAATATACGGATGGAGGGAGCCTGCCCCGATGACCTTGACCTTGACATACGTTGTCAAGGTCATGACCCTAAACAACATTCAAAAGGGTTTTAGCCGTCGCTCGTTGTTTCAGTTGTTTGTTAGAAAGTTACTAACAAAAAGAGTTTGACAAATATATAGCAGCTATTTTGAGTATTGAAAGGCATAAATGACTAAAACAACCAATAGTATAATACTCCATCGGTATATTTACCTTTCCAACACTTCTCTGACGCGAAGTATGGTAAAAAATGTTCGATGATCTATATCCCTTAAAGGGCACACCTCCATATAACGAATTTGACCAAGCGACTTTCGGCTTAAAATATCTCAAAAACTATGCACTTTTGGAAAAAAACGTATTGACGTTTTTTGTAGCAAATTTATTCAACTTTAAGGCCGCACAGTTAGATTTTTGAAAAAAAAATTTTTTTTATCGAAAAACGTGTTTGAACTTGAAACTGCGCGAAAAATTTTGGGGTCAGAATGACCCCGTGTGCCCTTTAAGGGATATATATGGATTATTCATCGTTTAATGTGTATAACACGTTAAACATATAGTTTACATTGTACGTATTTTACGTTTAGATGTAGATTATTATATATTTCACGCGTAAACGCCCAACCCTGGAAAATCTTCTCATTTTGCTTCTCTCACAACTTTTTGCACTTTCATTTTTTTCCTCCTCATCATAGCGCGCAATGTTTGTAAATGCAAAAAGTGAATGCAGAACTGAGATGAAACAAAATATTATTTTACGCTGATAACCTAAATTTTGGTCCTCCTGCAATTTTTACGATTAATATAGAGTATAGACTGTTCCCTAATTTATGACGATTATACGTATCTTGTTGCTTTGTCATGGCCGGAGATCGGAGACTTCGTTATCCAAGAGGCGTGCGCCGACATCGCGCTGCGTTCGATCGTGCATACAGGTCAAGCCACGCGCCAATCTTGACACGAAAATATTAGATTGATCAAAAAGCTCGTTCGTTTCTTTCCTATCAAGGAAACAACGAGCTAAGCATAACCGATTAATTGTGCGATAATTATGCCGCGCTATTTTAGACAGCTGTAAAATAGAATGACGCATAGAGTGGCAGGGCAACAAATAGCTTTACTTAATTATTGCCTCAATTTGCATTATTTCCAATTATAAGGTCAGCTGTGCCGACGCGATATGACGAAGAGCACTTTCCCCGGCAGGACATTGAAAAGTCAACGGTGTTCGATTTGGTGTACAAATATCTGTTCAAATGCGCCGACAAGAACATGAAGTCGAGGCAGCGAAATTGCGCGTGTAACAAATTCAATGAGAGACACGCGAGGAAGAAAGACATTCACGGACATGACGTAGCGGCAATTCGTACGAATCTCGAGGGAAGAATCTTCGGTGACGATGGCAAACGGTCTCGATCACGCGTGGATAAAAATGTGCTTTCGAAGAGGGCATCTAGAAGCTCGTCGAGGGAAGGTGTCGCCGATTACGCGAAAGCCGTCCGCGATGGTATATGTATATTATTTATTAAATATAAATAATTGAATTATTTATTAAATTAGATAATAAGAATTATTTATTAAATATGAATAATTGACTAACAAAAATGTTAAAATTGGCAGTAGGCAAAATATTATATTTTATTTACTTCTATTAATTTCAATTCAAAATTTATTTTACTAAACTCGTAAATAGCAACAAATTGTTATTAAAACGACGACGTAAAATTCTTATATTGGACACAAAATTTTACATAAGACTTTTTATTTCAAACTTAATATCTTTAAAAATTTGGAAGAGCCAAATCTTAGAATAATTTATTTAAAATGCGCAGAGATAGAATGTGGCTCGATGTACCAAAGAGTATATCACTGTCAAATTCGTAGTGTCAAATTAGACCCAATTTAAATAATTTTTAACCATTCCTATAGGTCGCCACGCCACTGCTCCTACTTAAAAAAAAAGTTAATTTAATTAAAACAATATTAACTTAACTAAACACTAAATCAGTAAAGTTAAAACAATACTCTTTTGCATCAAAATAATAAATTTCGACACACATAGTTGTTTAAAATAACAAAATGTTATTTAACTCAAGGTATTGGTTTAAATTTTATCCTTTTTAATATTTTACTGCAGTGATAAATTCATAAAATCTAATCTTCTAGAATGTTTGGAAAAAAAAATAAATGTATAGAGCGAATAAAAACATTGTTGTTAATACGCTATTAATTTCTTTTTGCTCAGGACGAAAACGCGCGAAATTCTATGTGCGGAAAGCGCTTTTATACGGAGTGCAATCCGGACTGTTAATTCCGACCGATCGACGAAAGAATGTCCTACGCGTCTCGCAAGAACTAGGAACATACCTGTCAAGAAACGCGAGAGAAGACGATGATCCATCGAGTATCGCGACCAGTGATACTGAGTATTCTGTGCGAGACTGATAGACTTGATCGTAATAAATTCAATCGTTGAAAGCTTAATATAATATGATTTGTAATATTTACAATGCTAATACTTATTTTATATTTAAATTATATTTATTTTATACTTAAATTATTTATTAAATACAAATAATTGAATAACAAAAATGTTAAAATTGGCAGTATAGCCAAGATATTATATTTTATTTACTTCTATTAATTTTAATTCAAAATTTAATTTACCTAGCTCGTAAATAGCAACAAATTGTTATTAAAACGACGACGCAAAGTTCTTATATTGGACAAAAAATTTTACATAAGACTTTTTATATCAAACTTAATACTTTTTCAAAAGTTTGGAAGATCAGCCAAATCGATCTTAGAATAATCTAATCTTATTTCTTCGAATTTACATTTTATTTCCATGCCGTACGGAAGTTAATTGTCAATAATTAATTGTCAAATATTAAAGAAATAATAACCAGGTTTATTTTCTCAAGCTTTTAAACATATATTTGTACAGTCCCGAATTTTTTATTCACGTTATCGCCCTCTCCGTCGTTCGCATTCTTGACGACATCGCCTGATCCATCTTTTCAGCTCTCGTTCGCGGGCCGTGGTTCTCCTACGAGGACTTCGCCCTCTTATTTCTTCGTACGCACTATCTTCCTCCGTGTCTTCGTCTTCTTCTTCTTCCATCCTTTCTCCTTCATCCTCCTCGTCCTCTTTTTCCATCCTTTTCTCCCCGTCCTCTTCGTCTTCCTCGACATCATTGCGACGACGTCCGTTCCGCTGGTCCCTAACGACGACGCGAGGACGATCGACAGGTCGGATCCTCGAACGTTCATCTCGAGTGACGACTTCCGCGTCACAAGTGCAATCCACATCCTCCTCTGTCGTGGTCTCATCATCTTTCTCATCCGCGCGACGCACTCCTCGATCCTCCACTCGTACTCTCTTCGAATTTCTAGGTGGCAAATAAGGAGTCTCCACGAATCTTCGGGAAGGCCCGGGGATCGGTTCCGCGTAGTCGTCACGTTGCTCCATCCCGATTGCGTCGCGTCGTCGACGATCGTCTCGGATATCCGAAACATCGGCATTAAACTCCCTGTCGCGACGGTCCGCGTCCTCTTCGTCGGCTGGTACTCTGGTCGAATGAAAAATCGGTTCTGCATCCTCAAGGCGATCGGCAATGTTAGTCCTGAGAGACTCCTCGTGCGGCGATCTCGGATCTTGAAGACTTCTGGGAAATCGCGCGCAATTGCATACGCCGTTTCTTTGATCATCGACGCATCTTCGTCTTCTCGACGCGTCGTCTATCGTGCGATTTTTGCAATCCCAAGAACAGCCATTCCGCTTTAACGATCTAGCAACGGGTCCGACCAAATGATACTCGTTGCTCAGTAATTCCATGACAAATCTGTTAGAACGCCATGACTGTCGTTAATTTATGGTAATCAGCAAAAAGTCTTTTTAAGAATGTTAAATGAGAAAAAGAAAACTCCGAGAAGCGGCAAGAAACGCTCGTATTTGTTAATTTGTTACACACTGGATGTCTGTTATCTTCTATCCTAGTTCTATGATATTTTCAAGCGCTTAGATTGAAACAATTTTGCATATTATGCGCACGGTACAGTGCTATACGAGTCTGCCGTATGTAATTAGCACCGAAATATCGGTCGATAGATGCACAGCTTGGGAACAAGATATAAGTCGCGCAATACTACAGCGATTGCCTTGAACGAAACACGATTGCGTCTTCCCGAGAGAAAGAGAGAAATATAATTATTTATTAAACGCTCTAGAATAGTATTCTCCCAAACATTAATTGTAAGTACATACATTCTTTCGGCGTGTGTCATAAAATATATAACGATACGTGTTAGTTTAATATATTATAAAATAGTAAAATTAACAAAAATCGAAATAAAAATAAATTGCCTAGATAACAGGCTGACGTTATCTGTCAAATGTCATTTTGATGTCAAAATGACATTTTCGACATCTTGACGTCGAAATGACGACAAATAACGTCAGCTTGCCACCATGGGTGATACATGAGAATTAAATGAGTGCTTTTGTGCGCAAAAGACACGTTTCATCCGATCTGTCTGACACCTTCGACGAAGCGACAACTAACCCTTGAGAACAGACCTGTCTCAGCGCGGTCCGCACCTGAGCGTAAAGGTCGCCGTCGTGGCGATAATGCGACCGGATGTAGTCGGCGATCTCCTCGGCGGTGGACGTGGACGGCTGGTCCACGTCGCGCTGCAGCGAGCGCATCGCCTCCATCACGCGCAGCGAGAATCTCGACGAGTTCTCCACGCCGCATCTGCATTGGGGTGCCTGTGACGAGAGGGTTTTTCTGTCTCTTGGATCTTGGCTCTCCTTCGTTGAAATCGAATACAATTTAATTGTCACGAGATTAATGCAATTCAATTTAGCGTCGTCAAAAATTGTGACAACGCCGTTAAGCTATTTCTAATTATATTTTCTAATTATATTTTACTGATACAAAAAAATTGAGATTTAGCAAACTTTCTGATTAACTTTTTTCGTTGCTAATGCATTAAAGAAGATCGATTAAAATAATTTGTTATCTAAATAAAAAGAGATACTCTTTGCACGAAGCTTACTTCTCTAGGCGTATCATCCAATTTCTCGCAACCTCCCGGGCAAGCATCAGTTTGTGTCTCACCGAAATCGTTTTCCTGATCGTCATCAAGAATTTCGTCGACTATCGCATTGACCTTTTTTTCCGTTTGTCTAGCATTCATTTCATCGTCGATTTAATCTATTCGAAAGGTTAGTGGAGAATGTCATATTGAGACACGCGTACGTATGCACATGTCTGAAAATTGTTCTAGACGAGCGTTTCGAATTTCTTGAAGTATCCGATCTCGGCAGCAGTCTGAAGTTTCAGAAGAGAAATTACCTTCCGAAGAAAAGCGCAAACATCTCAAATAACGTGGAAATACCATTATCCTCAATATACGATTGTAACACGTTTTATTAAAGTCTACTATATGTATAAATACAGACATTCTATTTTTTATATATATAGATATACTATATAAATAATATAATATATAATATGTAGTTATACATTTAATATAACATTTGGGTCTGGGAGTACCTTTATCGGTTCATATCTCACAATCAGGTAAACATTAGTATTTTTTCACCTCTCTCTTTTTTTAAATCAAAACACCAAAGCCTGCTTAAATAAAGTTACAAGTACATAAGTTTCATCTTGGAACCACAAATAGGAAAAAAGTTACAAAGGCTTAAAGCAAAGGAGAATTTTTATATAGTCGGAAAAATCATGTTTCTGCTTGGCTCTCCCAGACACAAGGGTATAGTAAAATCGAGAGCAACGATTCCTCATGTAGCCCGTGTGTAGCGGACACACGTTAATTTCGAAGGATTTCAATAAAGTGACACGAATCGTTCCCCGCGAGGACTCTCGGGTCCGGTATCGATTCGCAATCGAAATAACGCCACGAGAAGGTGCCTACGGTCAAGGGGCGTGAATAGAGTGTGTAGAGATAAAAAAAAAGTAGGAGGAGCGGTCGACCTGGCGTGGGTGGCCGGTACGAGTGCATATATGTAAAATATTAATAGATCGGGCAGTCAGCGAACGTGACTGCGCTGCACACGCGGAAGTGCTTTTACACGTCGTCAGTATAAGCGATATACCGCTCGGCTTCCTCGGCTAAGAGAGGTATTTACTCACACTGTATACAAATTGCCGATATAAAATCGCCGTTCCGCGAAAGACACAAACGCAATATAGACGGCACGTCGGCGCGATAGATCCGATGATAATAAAATTATACACGCCATCGCTGTTTCTTCATAATAACATCGCAATCTCCCCCTCTCTTTGGGGCTAGAGCCCATAAGAAAATTACGTTCATGTCCCCGTCGATCCGCGTATGTCGACGCGCTACCCTCCGGTTCTCGTCCTTACAGAGTTATAGAGAATCGAAAGAGCAGGAGATAACTCCCCAGCAAGCAGAAAGTTATAAAAGACATCTTAAATTAAAGGAGTCACAAATTAAAAGACGGTATAATTTTTTAAACATTTTTAAAACGTTTTTTAGAAGCTTCTGCTAGCTGGGTCGAGAGTAAAAAAAGGTAACGTTTAATTTATTATCATAAATCGATGCTATTACAAATTCCAACAAGAAACTGTGTTTTAAAGACCGATAAAAAATCGGCGCACAGTCTAGTGATTTTGGAAAAAGTGTACAAAATTCACACTATATATAATTATTAGGCTATCAAGATCCAGTCCGGACCGTAAATGGTGTTTTTCTCTTTAATTGATTGTATATCTCATAACGGTCCTTTGTCACTTATTATTATCTATTACAAATAATATTATCTTTTATCAATGGTTAAAATAAAGGGCACAGAGCCGTAACTAGGTGTTAGTGTTACAAAATTTAATTGGTCGAAACGTTTGTTTATTTTTTTGTCAAATTTCGACCAATTAAATTTTGTAACACTAACACCTATACATATATAGTTACGGCTCTGTGCCCTTTATTTTAACTTGATTTTCAATCATTTGAGCCTTCTTAGACTATATTATCTTTTATGATTTCTTGATCTCGCAGAGTGTGATTGTATCCCGTAAAATAGATACTGTAAGAAGAAAAAAATAATTCAGGAGAAAATTTAATTTTCTGCTTCTGATCTGTCTGGAGAAAGTTGACTTGTATCCATTCTATAATTACTGATTCAATTGTAACGCGATATTGTATAAAACCTGTGCAGATATTTGATAATAATTGTATTATATGAGAAAATTTACAAATTGCATCCCTTGATTTCCCTTGCAATAATAGCTATCAGCGCCTCGGGAAACGGCTCGCGGTAAAAATAAGATTACGCGGGCGGAGCGTAGGTGAATCAGGTGAGAAGAGGTGAGACTGGCGCGGCGAATCGAGCTCGGGGCAGGCACCACGCTCCACTTTTTCCTCGTTCGGGGGGGTACGACGCCGGCGGTGCGGTGGTGTGAGCGATTCCGCTTGTTGTTTCACGCCGTTTCCGATAAGAACGTAGCCGGGCCCGGCCAAGAATTACCTGGACGAGTGCGCGGCAGGATAAGAATACCGGTGCCGGCGCGGTAAGCCGCAATTTGCCGACGGCCTGGGAACCGAAGGGCTGTAGATGGCCTGGCGTGCTCCAACGGGGGCAAATAGTCTAAATGATTAAGCCCCCCCCCCCCCCGGTGCTGCCCCTCTCGTAGGTGCAGCTACCGTTGCAATTGAAGCACGTCTCGTTCGCTTGAGAAATCAGCGATCTCTTTCTTGTTCATCAGTCACCTCTCTTCAATCGCGATCTAGCGATCCGCACTTGATTATTAATCGCGGATACTGTCATTCAGAGAATTACATCTTCTCGAAATGTTACGAAAGGTCCAGCTTCTATCTGGACTCCGAATTCGATGAGTCGTTTCTTTCTTTAGCATGTAACACGCCTGCCACGTTGAACGCGGGCATTGAAGTCTACTTGCGCGAATCGATCCTCGCGTTAACTCAATGCCGATATTCCGATTGAAATTGCAAGTAATAAAACGGTCTTCCTTTTCTTTGCGAAAGAAAAACGGGAGAAATGTCGGAATAATTTTTTGTCTCGTGTCGTAATTATTTTCTATTTACTCTTAATCGCTTACATTTTATAATCTTGAGCGTTTAGATAAATATACTTATTCGAGTCTCTTATGTCCATTTCTATCAATGCGTATTATAAATAAACCTTAATCTCGATTTAACTAACTCTTCATTTTTTTCTAACTATTAGAACTAGAAAAGGATAAACAGTACCTAAGTTAAACCAAAATAAGTTAATCTACATTCGTGAAAATGGACATTAGATAAGCGGATGATCTTTTCGCGAAACTTTCATCGATCCAATAACGTTTCGAGAAATTAAACACCGAATTATAAAGGAATTAAGCGAACCGTGTAGCGTGGGTACCTACTTTTGATGAATTTTTCCGCCGAAACACTAATTAGTTAAGTCCTGATAACGATTCTGCGGTTCTGAGTGGGCGCGGAGCGCGAGCGCGAGATTATAAATACCCGCCGGAGCCGCAAAAGTATAAGAAAAGTTTAATCAGGACTTGGAGAAAGGGGCGGAGGGCCAAAGAGAGAAAGAAGGAAGGGGGGAAGGGGAGCGTCCTCGTGACGACTTGATGAGATAACTTTGCCCCAAGTTGTGAAACAATGGGCGTCACGATACGTGACTTCGTGCGAGGGTGAAAGGAGAATCCGTGCACCCTGCAGGGTGCAGGGAGGGAGAGGTGGAGGGATGACGGCGAAACGAGACTAAGGGGCCAGACACGCGACCCACCTTGGATACCGCCCTGTCCTGTCCTGTTCCTGAGGTGTACGACGACGATCGTGTGCAGCCTCGCGTTATACCTATATTCACGCTGCGTGAGAGCTATAGGCCGGGCCTTCCTTCCGTTTCGTGCGAGGAAACGGAGCGCATTTTTGCGTGCAAAAACGCCTGTAAACTCCTCAGCGCTGGTACGGGGTGCTAACAACAGTCCACCGTGATACTTCGTGTAAAGTTTGGGCGATATTATATATCGCCATCGTTTGGCACGAAGTGCACCAATACAGAGGCGTTAAAATAAGTATAGGGCGCTGCATTTTGCACATATTTCAATACCTTATACAGTTTTTCAAGATATAAATTAATGCCCCAAGAAAAAGACTGTGCACACTTGGAGCGCGGCAGACGAGCTGGACGAAATCACAAAAAACGCCACGCGCGAATTCCTGATGCGTGGTACAAAAGGATACGTCTGCACACGTACGTCGTGAGCCTCCGGGGGGGGACGTCGATTAGACCGATTACCGCCGGGGTCGTCGGGGGTGGGCTCGGGGGGTTGCGTCCGCCAGTTCGCCGGCTCATCACGTGACGTGATGTCACGTTACCTGGTGGTCGGCCGACAGGTGTTCGGGTTCGCACGACCGGGTCCGTTCGCGAGCAAGGACTGGGCGCGCGGAAGCGCGGCCTCTGTTATCGGCATAAATCCAGCCACATCAATGGTATAACGAGCACATCTGGACAGACGGGCGACAAGAAGCGCGCTCATAACGCTAATGTTCTCGATCGATCTCCCTCCGCAAGGATGAATTTTATAAAAATAAAGAAAAAATGCGAGCACCTTTCAGTCCGTCCCCGACAAAAAAAAAAAATCAGACATTTAAAGAGAGAAAGATGTTGGGTGAGATGTCCCGGAACTCCTGTAAGGAAAGGATTTAGATTCCAAGATATAGGATAAATCTCTCGCGATCGGTATACAAAGGATTTTATTATAACGGACAGAAGCAACGCGGCGTTTATACTCGAACGTGAGTTTAATTTCTCTCGCAGCGCACGCTGAACTCGCCATGAGAGAGGGACACACGATTGTTTCGAAGGCGCCTGTAATTGCGGCGCCGTGGGATCACGACCACGTGGCCCCCGCGGTGGTCCCTCTCGCCTCGCCCTTTGCCGACCGTCTCCACCTGAGGCTCGTCGCTCCCTTCCGCAGTAAATTAGATATTACGATACTAAATGACGTTATTTAACCCGCCCGGCCCGTGCGTGTGCCCTGCCCTGCCCCGTGGAGTTGAATTTATGTGCAGGTGTACAACGGAAGTCGCGCTCGCGATCATGCGCTATCCTCACCGTGTTGCGATTAGCACGATACCCCCCATTCGAGCACGTCTCCGTTTCCCCGTTTCGCCACGCGAGATATACGGATAGAAAAATGCGATTTTGACTGCGCGAGAGCGCTAAGACGCGTCCGAAAGAAAATTGGAAGGGCACCTCTTTTATACGCTGCTTCGAGACATCCCTCAGGCTCTTATGGATTTATCTAGATATAAACGCGCGATCGCGAACGGTATAATAAAACACACATGGAGTTACAATCGCGAAGGTCAAAGGACGCGGAACACGATCGCGAGGCGAATGTAATCGATCTCTTGACCGTTAATCGCGCGGGCTAGAGGATAATTACAGGACGGGCGGGCTGCAACATTAATGAGAACGAGGAAAATGAGGGGGGAGGAAGGAGGAAAGGAGGAAAGGAGGGTAGAGAGAGATCGCTCAAGGGAGGGGAGCGATCTAGCACGCGCCGCCAGCTAATTTACTTCATAATAATTACCGGCAGCGCATTAAACATTCGTATATACGATAGGTAACGTGAAAGTGTCAGGTGCTGACTGTCCCATGAGGCAACATTAGAAGGCAAACGTATAGCTACGTATCGTACGATAGCTATACGCGTTGGTGGGTCTATTGCGGAGGCGCGCGTGTATAACGTTATAAACGCGCCTCTCTCCGCCTTCGCATGTGTAAGACTCGCACCTGCATCGCCGCCCGAGGTCTCCCATCAGAAGGACGAGGGAAGAAGATTCGTGTAATTTCTCTGAAAATAGAGCGGCCGAAGAATCGCGTTATAACTTGCCCGGCCCGGCCCGCGTGCCAAAGTTTCCTGAAATTTCCGTACCGATTCGATCAAACTTGCCACGAGAGAGGTTCGACCTCGCGCGATCTCTCCGTGATTTTTCCTCATATTTTCAGATGTCTGTATTTGCTTCCGAACGATTTAGACTATTTAGAGGAAGAAGATTCTTTTTCTACAACTTTACGGTGGATCATTTCTCTCTTACGACTAATAAACTGCACTCATAATTCTTAGATAAGCTTAACTCATGCAGTATAATTTTTAGTATTCTTTAGTATTCCTTTTTCCGCCTCTCTGTCTCTATTTCCATTTTTATTTTACTGCTATATATCCCGTCCGTTTTTTCCCTCTTCTTGAAAAATTTACACTATGCGCGATAAACGTTTTTCCCTCTCTCTCTCTCTTCTTTTTTTCATATCAAATATGCGACGAAGTGTGCGTACGATGAGAAATATTATAAATGACGAATGACTTTAAAAATTATGCATGTCATAAGAATTACAGATCGAGGCCGTGTAAGATGTGTATGTGCGATAAGCGTCGGGGCGATCAGTCATCGCGAGGCCGCGACGTGTACCGTCGAGCGATGAACCACACGAATCGCAGATAATACCCCAGGCATAATGATTGGAAGATCAGAATCTCTCCGGTTACCTGAAATTGCGGTACTGGTCGTTATTCTTTCGCGACAATGAATATTTTAGATTGCGCTATAGCGCACCTTCATTGCGGGCTAAATTTTTAATCTGTATATAAAATCAATTTTGAATACAGTTTTACGTTTTAAATGAGTTCTACAGTTTCTGAACCCGCGGATTATTCTGAGAACGCTCTCCCTTCCGCTTGCTCAATACGCGAATTAATTTATAACGTAATTGCTATATTTATAGATATAAAATAAATAAATTATTTTGTTTGAAATTCGAGTTCGAACGAGAGTATTTAAAGCGAGCGCTTTACTAATTACAGACTCGATCAACTTTCGATGCCTCCGCGACGTTTCTATGGAGCTAATGACGCGACAGCGAAATAAATAGTAACGCATTAATATCCATTAGTATTGAAGAGCACGAGTACATTATATAGAGCTCTTGTCGCGGGTTATCTACGCGCGTCCTTTCGCACATCACATTCACGTGACCTATTATGTGCCGCGGATTGCAGATTGGCCTCGCGATACAGCGCGATGAAACCGGGCGAGGGAGAAAGGGGTTGGTATGTGGCGATTGGTCAGAAGGGTCCGCGCCCGCATTTCGCCTTGGCCAACGACTGACGATCACATCGACGACGGCAACGAATCAACCGACGGCCTGACAATGCGCATGCACCCGGAGGCGGGGTGTTCGTATTCGAGTGACTCCAGTGTGTGCCACCTGACCGCGATGCTGCAACACGTGTGATGTGACGCGGCGCGTTATCGCGTTTGATGAGGCGAGTATCCGACAGTCAGAGCAAACCGCTAGTCCGACCGCCGCAGGGGAGTTCGTTACGCGAAGATCGAGACTTTCTCGTGAAAAAGCTCGAATCCTCGCGCAATTAGACTTCGATTAATTCTTATTAATTGTTTCGATCGAGACGCGACCGAGTGAACGTCGGACGCGGGAGGATATAAGTTATAAGCGAAACGTCGAGTCTCAGATCCCGCTGACGAGATTGTTCAACGCCTTCAGTCATGTGTACGAAAAACGCGTATGAATAGTGAAAAAAGAATCAAGTTATAATGCGAGTCGTCGCCGAAAAAATTTTGCATCAACGAAGAGTTCGTCGATGATTTGTAAAACATCGAGTTTAATCCTTAAAGGCTACTATAAGGTCCATATATTATAGATCAGTCTATCTCAACGCAGCTCATTCATGTTGCGTGCACCGTGCACATCTTCGAAAATTGATGTTTTTGGACAATTTGATATTAATTATTGGCAATTTTTTAATTCCATTATATTCTTCGGTCTTTTCTACCCCTATTTTATATATAATTTTTTTAAATTTGGTTGATTAGACTCAGAGTTATACGTGATCAAAGTTGCGAGGTCCGTATATGTATAGACAGTGTATAGCGTTAAACGGTTGAGACTTGAAGTATAGCCTTTAAGGGTTAAAATTCTCTATTTATTTCGATTTTGTTTAATCTTCCTACATCTTAATAGTTTTGTACGTAAAACACGCATACAAATAGTGACATGTATCATAAAACAGACAAACAAGTACATGTTGCCGAGAAGAGATTCCTTCATCGTGATCGAGTATGGTTCACCGAGTGGAACCTTTCGATTTCACGAAAGATGTAATTGTCGTCGGCAACTGCGGCGCAAGTTATGCCTGAAGCGACTCTCCAGGTTTGACTGATTTTAAAGACCGTCCATGTTATGTATCTGCGACCTAGGTCATAACGCCTGTACTTCTCTCCGTTATAATTAAGAACTCACCGTTCGAAGATCGAAGAGATGAGTAAACTTCACCTTGACCTCGCGCATTGAGGGATATCTTTTGAGAAATGAGTTCGCACTCCCATGCGAGGACGTTGTGCACCGGAAATGCAGTCTCTGGCGCATTCTCGGCGCTGCATCTCCTGCGGAGTTACAGCCTCTTCGCTCCGAACTCAGGTGCGTAAATCGTATATATAAAGTGAAAAAAAAGTTTTTACATATTATAATTATACATATATAAAATATGTCCATATACGTTTTCTTATATAATTTCTGTTTGTATATACGAAAAAAATAAGAAGAAAAAAAATTAGAAAATGATTTGAAGGATAATTTTCGCATTGTATTTTTTACAAATGTGATGTTTGAGGCAATGAAAAAAATTTGCCCATATACAACATGATATATATAAAATATGATTATATATCGAATATTGTATAATTTAATTAAAATTATATTTTATGTGAATGTAAAAAACAACGCAAAAATTATTTTTTATTTCCTCTTCTTATTATTTTGCTTACGTATGCGAACAGAGATTATAGAAGAGAAAGAAAACATATATGGACATATTTTAGATATAATTATATACACGAAAATTTTTTCCTGGAACATGGTATGCAAATAATAAATAATGTTACAGCCTGTAATATAAACTGTGGAACTCATAACGGATTTAAATTGTAAAAATAATCATTATAATTATTTCTGACATTTTACACGCTTGTCTCGAATTTATTACTCCGAGAAATTGTTAAAGTTTAATATAATAACACGCTTTTTATTAACATATATTATTCCAATGGTTATAAATATCAATGAAAGAATACGAGAAATAAAATTTGTGTAAAAAAAAAAACCTCCACCGTGACAATGTTTACACATTGCCGTGACCAGGATTCGAACCTGGGTTACTACGGCCACAACGTAGGGTCCTAACCACTAGACGATCACGGCTATCGGAGGACTTGGAAGAGGAGTGGAAAGTATGAGAGATCAATCTAGATATCGGTCAACTTGTTCATTTATGCATAACGGCGATCAGCAAGCGGCAAATAAAGAATATCGCACGATATATCTGAAATATCTCTAATATCTAGTGCAAAATATTGACGAACAAATACGAAGCACAAATAAAAAATTATATAAGTACATCAATGCAAAATCAAAATCTAGTAACATATACAAAGCAAAATTGTAAAATTTTTATTAATTTTTTGTAAAATAAATTGGCGTAAAAGACAGTCGCACGTAATTAAAGATAAAAGTTTATCTACGCAGGATGTTCTAGATCTAGATCTAGATATATCGAATAGGAGAAAGTAATATCCATAACATCGGGACAAGCCGAGCAATTTATTATTCCGAATTCATGTAAAATGTCAAAAATAATTATAAGGATTATTTTCACAATTTAAATCCGTTATGAGTCCTACAGTTAATTCATACGAGTATTACAGGCTGTAACGTTATATATTTGTTATTTGCATACTCGTGTTAAAAAAGATATCGAGACTCGATATATTTGCCTCGTTAAGTTGGTTTGATTTTTGCGAACACGCATTCTCGTTACGGACGGCTGTCTTATTCGTGGCATCGCCATTACATTGGCGTTTTCTTCCCTAAAATTGTAACTGGCGCGCTCGAGCAGTTAACATTATTCGAACGAATTTTACGACTTGGTTTAACAGCCGCGGAGCAATTCGCGCGAACGCTAATGCTTGCACAGTTTCGCACGAAGCACGACGTGGTCGTTGAATTATCATCACGACATTTCGGGCCCCGATATTTCATCGTCGGTAGCATGCACGTAGCCGCGCGCGCGATAGCCGGACGGGGTAAAAGTTTTAACTTCGCCCCGGCGAAGTATCCTAGTGTCAAATAAATCTTGCATCGATCAAGCGAGCGAACAAACTGCGCTTCACAATTTCACATGCAGCTAATTAATCGCGAATAAAAAGGAGGGGAAGAAGCGAGTGTTTATTAAAGCTTCTATCGCCTACGTAAGAACTAATTTGTATACAAAAAGTTGGAAATATTAAACAAGAAATTAATTACACGTTACATTATACAAATATACAAGAAAAGATATATATATATATATATAGTATTCGTTATTCATATAGTAAAATTAATTTTACATAATGAAAATCTCTCGTGGACAAAATGTTATTTCCATCTTGATTTCTTACGATATATTATTGAAATAATGATACAAAAAAAAAAAAAATTATAAATGTACCCCTGGTGGGACTCGAACCCACAATCCCCGGTTTAGGAGACCGATGCCTTATCCATTAGGCCACAGGGGCGGTCGATGGACATCTCTCTAAACCATATAAACCTTGCTGCCCGGCAATTTAATTCTTTTTTTAAATTTTATGATACGAAATAGCTGAGATGCTATTATAATTAAATTAGAATTAAATTAGAATTAAAATAGAATTAAAATAGAATTAAAATAGAATTAAATTAGAATTAAATTGCCATTTTTATTAGCAGATCTGTGCAGGTACGAGGCGTACCCATCTCGGGACTACAGCTTCGCCGAGCCGGATATTTTGTCAAGTTCCGTGCCGGCGGATTCTTCGCCGTTAACATCCTCTCCCTTGTCAGCGACGCTCTCGCTCCCGGGGACTCTGCTCCAACCACCCTTTCTAGCGGCGATGCCACCATTGATGCAATCCCTGAGTGTGCCTCAATCCTTCTCAACTTCCCCCACAGGTAAGCTATGTCTCTGATCTTTCAATGTTTTAACACGTTCAATCCTCCCTTTGTACAATTAATTAAATTAATACAATCTTCCAATACGTTTATTTGCATAAAAGGGGTTTTCTATTTATTCACTGATTAATAAGACGAAGGGAACCGCCTCGGTAGCGCAGTAGGCAGCGCGTAAGTCTCATAATCTTAAGGTCGTGAGTTCGATCCTCACCCGGGGCAATTTTTTTTTTTTCCATACAAAATCTTACCATGTCGTTGCGTCTCGTGATAAAATATGATAATGATAACGTATATTTCATTATTATTCTATGTGTGGCTGAAACAGGTGCTGTGAACCGCCACTTCGTCACTACAAATGGCTTAACCGCTCTCCACAGAAGACCCAGAAGCGAGAAGAAACCGATCCCGGACGACCAGAAGGACGATAAATATTACGAGAGACGTAAACGGAATAACCAGGCGGCGAAGAAGTCGCGGGACGCCCGCAAGATCAGGGAAGACCACGTAAGGACGCGTAGATCGATCTTGGGGGCCGTACAGAAAAATAGAATATTCTTGATTTGAAAATATCTTTAGTTTCAACGTGGAAATCTTGAAACAAGATTATATTGCGTTATTATATATTAAACGATTATATTAAACGAAGAAAACTTGTTTGAATGAAGCATTTATATAGTTCGACCAAGAAAAAAATGTTGAAATAAAACAATGAAATTCTTATAAGAAGATTATAGCTCTTTCGTTTATAAGCAAGATTATCGATAATCTTGGTTGAACTATATAAATGCTTCATTCAAGCAAATTTTCTTCGTTTAATATAATCGTTTAATATATAATAACGCAATATAATCTTATTTCAAGATTTCCACGTTGAAATAACTAAAGATATATATTTTCAAATCAAGAATATTCTTTTTTTCTGTGCGCGACTTCGACCAAACCGCGATTAATTTTAATCGGCAATTGCTTGCTCACAATTTCGAACCACGTAATTAAATTAATTCCTAATTTAATTTTCCTTTTCATGTATCAAACGACAAAAAATTAGCATAATTAATCTGTTAACAAAGTTAACTGTATAACTCGACAAGTTAATCGCCGATTCTTCGCCTTATTCTAAAGAATCCCCACAGGCTCGAGGATTCGGCTCCCGTAAAGTTCTATCCGACTCGCCAAGAAATTCCGACGTTGGCTGCGGTCCACTTAACACCATAACAAATGCTTCGAAGCATTTGTGGCATCAAATGGACCGCAGCCCTAATAATATAAAAGAACTTAAAAATAAAGATATTTTGTTTTTATACGATTCAAAAATAAAACTTATCTGATCCCCCCAGTCATTGTTAAAAATTTTAATCTGGCCCTCACAAAAAAAGGGGACCACCATGCAAATTGTTCCTTTATAAGGTTCGATATAATATAGCGGACGATGTAGATATTGTAGATAGAATTCACTGACGAGTCGTTAAAACAATTATAGTTTTAACATTTTCAATTCTTACATCTATTTACCTCTTTTCACAGATCGCGCTAAGGGCGACGATGCTAGAGCACGAGAACGCGATCCTGAAGGCGCAGGTGGTGACCCTTCGGGAGGAGGCGCAATCGTTGCGGCATATGTTGCTCAAGCAACACGCCCCGGCGATACAATCGATCGAACGATCGCTCTCGTCGATGACGCCCGTGACGCTCTCCCCTCCGCACACGAGCGCGAGTCTGGATTGTTAATTCCCCGGAGATTCCTCCGATTCCTCCAAAAAGAGGATCCTGTACGAATGTTTAAATACAAGCAAGTCAAATGCGCGCGAAAATGATCCGCGGCGTATAATGTCTTTATTCGTGATCGATTTTAAAGTACAATTCGGAAAGTACCTCGAATTGTCAAATATCTCTCTCTTTCTCTCCGTTACGCAAACAACAGACCGATTTTATGTCTATTTCTACCAACGTAGATTAATTTTAATTTCGGTTTAACTTATTTTTTAGAAAAAAAAGAAAAAGAAAAAAATACTTAAGTCAAACCGAGATTAAAGTTAATTGGTAGAAATAGAGGACATTAGCCGATCACTTTCGGAGGAGATTAGCATATAGAATCCGAAGAGACACTTCAGAGATTTTATTATTTATTGTTGGAATTATTATCATCCATTTTAAGTGTAATTATATATATAACTGTTGCTTGAACGCTAATAAAAAGAGATGATTCAAGATATACGAACCAAGAAAAACCAATGTGCTCTTCTTATACGAAATCATTCTAAAAGTTATTTTATCATCTCGCAATCAATTCTCCACAAAATCCATGTCGCATTTCTTCTCTTTACTGCGGAAAACACTTTATTGACTGCCGCGTCAGTCCAGCTGGCCGCGTTATCGAGAAAAATACAAAAAAAATCAACCTGTAGGAACACAGCCTATTGGTTGCAGCTGGCCGCGTTTTAGCGCCAGACATTTACGAGACATCTAGCGGCGTAATAAAATATCAAAATCCATAGTAACCAACAATCGGTATATGCTTAAAAGATAACTAAAGAAACCTTGATAATTTTTATAATGCTTATTGTACTTGAAGTGAAAAAGCATGTACATACTTATATTTTAGGAATGGGAAATAAAAAATCTAGATAAAAAGATTTAGATAAAAAACATTTGATGCGCGTGCACTTTTGCAACGTAGACGCGCTTTTTCAGTGTTTAATTTAACAATTTAACTACAGTATTCCCATTAATCCTAATTCAAATTCTTTTAAATAAACAATTTTTTTAGAGAGAAATCGCCGATACAATAAAAACATGATAAATTAATAATATGTTACGTAGCACAGGAGTAATGTGTATATATACACATATATATGTACTCATTCTCTATTGATTCTTTTTTCGCAGTGTATACTTATTTAGGGATATAGTTTATATACACTGAAAAGAATAATGGACTGTCGCCCCACACGTCCAGTCTTGTTTACCGTATAAAAAGTACTTTAATTAATTACAATACAAATAAGAAACATTGTGACGTACATTTGTCGAATTATATATATATGTATATCTATATATATATATATATAAACCTTTTCGGTGTGCGTCCTATGCTAGTATAGACTACTAATACGATTACAGGCTACTCCTACAAGGAGAATGTAGATTTGTAGATACAGAGACACATAAAGATGATACATAGACGCTCTAAGTAGATAGAAACGCGCAACTACTTTCATTGAAGGAAAAAAGAAAAAGAAAGGAAGAGAATGTCTCTACGTCCATCCGCCTATAATTTACGCACATCCATGTGTGTGTGTGTATCTGCGTCGAGTCGCGCAAGTTCTCTGACCTTCGCCGGTGCGAGACCTCGCAGAGCTGCAAGGACATTGTCGCATTTAAACTTTACAACCGTGCCTTATCCCTCAAGTGCCCGGCGAGATCGAATTTTTACAAATGCCCTCTCCAGGAGGCGAACGCTTCGTAACGACGTCTCTCGCGAGAGAAACTCGTCGTTCCGTCGCGCGGAAAGACTTATGTCCCTAATTACATTTAACGATATACATATACAAATGACACACCGTCTGATCGTTATACGATCATTCCGCCGTCAGAATCCCTACCTCCGTTTCTTCGCTCTAATACGCTAACATTTAAATAATTCATCTACGAAGGCATTACATACTTGTCTCTTTCTGTAAAAACCTGGAATCGATGACGACGACGATGTCGACAAAACAAAAAAAAAAACACACGAATCGCTCGCAATGCAATCACGTTCTATACCGCGCGTCGAATCACCAAAAATGGCAGTAAATCGCGTGCCAGAGAGCACGCGGATGGTAACAGCAGGATTATGCAAGTTTATACAAATCAATTGGCCGCTATTACAGCGGTCGCCGTCGCCGCAGCCGACGACGACGACGACGACGACGACGACGTTGATGAGGACGACGACGAGGACGACGACGATTTCTTCTTCAACACGATGTCCTTGATATTCAGATTGACCTTCTCCTTGTGCAGCGGCGGCACTGATTCCTGGCAGAATCGCTTGAAGGCCTCCAGCTCGCGCTCATCATCGTCCATCTGCTCGTAGTTCTCGCCGTCTATATCTTTGGGCGTGAATACCTCTGTAAAAGACACGTTCTGAATACTGGATACACCGACAGCCCGCTTGCGAGCGCGGCAATGATTGATAAAAATCTGCTGTACATTACTTCTCTTTCTCTCTCTCTCTCTCTCACTCTCTTGTCTACTGTGTGGGTATGGGTAGAAGTATAAAGAAACGAGAAAAAAGGGACGATTATGCTAACGTGCGTGTTTGCAGTCTCGGATATCGTCCAGAGAATGTCGAGGCACCACGAATTCGCGGAGCAATACAAAACCAGAGAGACATCCGTGTCGAATTTGCAAATTCTTCTCGCAGAATCGTTACGTTTCATTACAAGTACAGTTGTCAATGTTCTTCGAATCTTTCCTAACTTTCTTCGTTGTTACAATTAATAGGATACTGCTCGAAAATTGTTTTGTCCTGGGAGTTCGTCCTTGTCTTCTCTACATTTATTGCAAAGCAATGAAGTAATTTTAACATGTTGAATGAAAAAGAAGAAAAAGGAAAGACAATGAGTGTAACTACCCATACTCATGCAGCATTTCGGGAAACGCATTTCTGCTCCGACAAAGGGGAAAAGAGAGTATAACATTGAAAAAAGTAGCTTGCTTTTTTATTTAATGTCATCAGCAGATTAAAAAACATCATATACTAAGATATATTATCACATTCGTGTATCATTCATCACAATGAGACGATCCCTATATTGTCATCAATATAAATGTAGTCGAGAAATTTGTCAATTTATTTTTCGTCGGTCGACCGCGTTTAAAACAGAAATTAAAAAAGATATAACAAAAATATCGATTTTATACCAATATTTTTCGGGTATATACATATATATTACATATATTGTATATATAAAATATATACAATATATTGTTATATATTTTATAATATATATAAATATATATTGTACATATATTATACATATTTTGTTATATCATTTTATATAATAAAAACTAATCGATATAAAAATGCCGTACCAGTACATAATGGTATGCGGATAATTTTTCGGTAATACCAGTATTATAATACCGATATAATATAATTCTATACTGTCAGATTTATAATCAAACTGTAATAGATTCTTGCTATATATTAAAAAAAAAAACTAAACTATAACTTCATAACAGTATAAATTCAGAACAGTCTCATTATCTATTATATTCTAAATAATCCGGTATAATCACATGTTCCTAACTGCGGTTTTATCAAAATAGACGTACACGCGATACCCGGTATACACACACAGTCGCCAATGAAATTATTTTCAGTAACTTCAGTAAGTATTCAGTCCCCGGTTTGAGATAATCTTGTATTGTCATATTGTGTACCCAGATCTCTCCCCCTGCCCCTCTCTCTTTCCATCGTCATGCGCTCGGTTCGTCCTCATACGTTTGCGCGGCGTCTTATCGAGACGGCACTGCTTCGCGTTCTGCATTCGAGGGGAAAAAGAAAATAAAGGACCGTCAAAAATTCGCACTTAAATCCAGAGACACTTAACTTTGCGCTTTCAAGAAAAGAACAAAGCGATTCGAGTTGTCGAATCGGAGCAAATCTCGAGTAAAACTGGGGGGGGAAAGAAAAAGGGAAGGACGATCACTGACCGTTTGCCTTTCTAAAGCAATTGCCACAAAAAATTCACGGAAGCCAACTCTCGAAAGCATCTTTCTCTCTTTCCCATTCTGTCTTTCTCTCTTTCACTCAAGAATACTTGGTGTCTCAAAAATCTTTTGACCTAGCAGACGATGCAGCATCCTAACGCAGTGCAGTGCCCTCTCATAACGGCACGGAATGAAAGAAAAAAAAATCGTTCTTAAGGGGATCCTGCACCCGTCTGTATTACCGATAGAACGCGAGTCTTCTTTTGAAGCAACATATCTTTTTATTGACTTTACAGAATGAAAAATCCTTTTCAGAAGTTAAAAGTATGTGCAACTAATGATGTCAACGCTGGTCGATTTTATGCCGAGAACAAAAATAATTTCAGAAATTCAGATTTTCGTTACCTACTCTCACGTCAAGTCATGACAACATTTGCTTCATATAAACATTCTACAATTTGTTGTTACAAAATGAGACCAGCCTTGACAACGGATAACATGAAGAAGTAACATACCGTAGTTAGAATTAGGCTCAGACACGTAACAAAAAAGATATGCTGCTTAAAAGATTATATAACCAATAACCTTGTCCATCCTTGATCCGAAGAGGATAGATATATCGTATAGATACTCGTTAGACAAGGACAGATCTATATCGGTAACTTACGACGATCGAAATTATCGACATCGTTGGAGTTCGCCTGTCACTGCAGGATCCCCTTAAGTGCGATAAACCTACAAGCCTCCAAGAGAGATACGTATGGATAGTTTCCTTCATAATGGAAAGAAAGATCTAGCCGTTGCAAGCGTGAGAAACAACCCGGGGAGGATGCGTGCCTGTATAACGTATTTGTGTAATGTATAACGTGTGTTAAAGAAAACAAACAAAATGAAAGAAGCAGATTTACATGTTAAAGTCTGATTATTGTTGTTTCTCACCAACGAGGTCCAAGTCATCTCCGCACTGCCCCGTGCCGCTTCCGCGTTTTTTCTTTTTCTTGCTCTTCCCACCGCCGCCGACGTTGGCCGAGGTGGCGTTTATCGCCTCCTTCACCGCGGCGGCGCATTTTGCCGATGCCTGCCGTGCGTCCTCCATACTCGTTACCTCGGGTCTCACCTTCGTCAGGGTGACGCTGGTACCCTTGAGATTGATGCCGTTCTCCGGTATCGGTTGGCCGTTCGTCATCTGGCTGATCTGGATGTTGGCGAGCTCGGACAAGGACGACGCGCAGTCCGGTTGCGCGCTCAATCGGCTGCGCAATTCCGCCAGGCTCGACGATATAACGCCGTTCGCGTGTTTCACGCTCAGCTGACCGCAATCGGTCGTCGTCGTTCTGCCCGTCGACGATAAATCGCCCTTGACTATGTAATCCGGCTTAGGCGGTGACGTCAAGCCCGCATTGATCGCCTGCTGCAGAGCCGGACTTCGGATCGTCACCATGCCGTTCTCCGAAACTTTAATGATCGCAGCCTGCTGCGTCGGCGGCACTTTCATCGGTCCGAACGATGGGTTCCTAATGGTAACCATATTCGTACCGGGATTGTGCAGTATCCTCGCCGGTTCGTCCATCATGTGGTCGCTCACGAACGTGTCGCTGTTTTGCACCGGCGACGGGGCCGCCGTGTTGCCCGAATTGGCTGAATTCTTATTTTTCTTCTTCTTCTTTTTACCGGTGGTGGTATTTTGAGGCTGAGAATCTATATAAAGAGAATGAAAAATTATTCGTTTAAACCACTGATAAAAATAATACAAAATAGAAACTGAAAGACAAACATTCTATATTGGGAAAAGCACATTTAGAAATTTATGGTTTTTGAAGGCAACTACTAATTCCAATTGTTAATAAATTTAATTGTTTGAAGAATCTTATCAACTCTTTAAAACCTACTCGTTTGCTTTTATTGTACAATTATTGTGCAAGATAAAATAGAAGATCATGAGGAGATAATGTAATTACAATAAAAAGATCTGTTCTTATTTATCATAATTGTTTCTATTTTCCAGTCTTATATTTCATGGACAGAAAAATATATTTACTTTTCTGGAAAATTTCAATATATTTAAAAATTAGATCTCGCAAGTAAAAAAGACTACTAAATTCGTATCCACAACATAATATTATTAGTCTCACAAGCCGATCTTATATGTGCTTCTCCCATTATTTCAGTTTATCTGCATAAATTTCAACTTACCTTTCTCATTGGCTTTCGGCAACAGATCTTGCTTGAGCTTGCCCGTGTCCACCACTATGACATTTCCACCTGCCTGCGGATTCGCATAGCTCGACTGAACGCCGCTCATCGGCGCGGCAATGATAGTAGTTTGCTTGGGCGGATTCACTGGTTTCGGCAAAGGAGCCGTTTTGATTGGGAGTGGTTTCGGCGGCGCGTCGACCTTTGTGATTGTGATGCCCGGTGGTAACTTAAGATTTTCGATGTTGATCTTGGAGTTCGGCCCGATGTCTTTAAACTGGCTGCTAAGCGACGGCGAACTAACTCGTTCGGAACACGTATTTTGGACCTCCGTGGGCGCACGTTGCTTACTTATGGTAGTTTGATTCGTTTTACTTACATTATTATTCTTTTGAGAATCGCTCTTACTCGATACGTTCTTATTATTCGCGTTATTATTATTTTTATTGCTCTTACTGGTGTTCGACTGTGGATTTTTATCTTGTTGCTGCTGTTGCTTCTTTGCCTTCTTACTAATCGCGGATTCGCTTATAATCTGATTCTGCTGCTGCTGCTGTTGTTGCTTCTGAGCCGGCGTCTGAGGAGGAGTACTCGCTTTATTCTGCTTCTTGTTGGTCGCATTTTGTTGGTTCTTACTCTTGTTCACCGTATTTTGTTGTTGCAACACGTTCTCTTTGTTCTCTGTATTTCTTTTATCTTTCTTTGACTTGGAATTCTTGCCTTCGTTGACGCTCTGCTGCTGGACTTTCTTCTCGTCCACCTGTTTACCACTTTTCGACTTCTCGTTATTCGCTTGTTGCTTCAAATTCTTACCGTCGTTGGCTTTAGTCTGAGTCTGTTGCTTCGAATTATTCGATTGCTGTAACTTATTTCCCTGTTGCAAGAGATTATTATTGTTGATCGCTTTGACCTTTTTCTTTTTTCCATTGTTACTTTGGTTTTGGTCTTGCTCCGACTTGTGAGACGGTTCTTTAGTCTGTCCATTCACCAACGTAAATAAAACCTTATCCTCGGCGGGGGTCTGGCCTTTCAGAGTGATCGTGACCGTAGGTTCAGCGCTGTTCGAATTTATTTCCCTCCTAATAGTAACTATTTGCGGTTGAGATTCTGCATGTGCTGCACTTTCGGTTTCCCTTGCCTTCGCCTCTTCCAATTTTTTCATTTCCTTCTTTAATTTTTTCCTCTCTTTCTTCGTCAATTTCTTGTCGAGCAAATCGACATTGGCTAATTTACTTGCATTATTATTCGAACTGTTTTTCGTACACGTAACATTATTAATACTTGCTGGTGGCTTGCCACCTTTATTGCTATCAACTTTGTCATTTTTCGCGTTGCTCTTATTCCCTTGGCTAGAATTCGTATTTCGCACCTCGCACTTTTCCGTACTATTAATACTCTTATTTTTTACGTTTGAATTCGTCTTCGTCTTGTTACTTAAGCTAGTAATACTATTACTACCGCAGTTATTACTATTATTGCTACAAACTTCCTGCTTATCTTTTTTTCTATTGTTTAACTGTTTTATCGCGGGTAGGGATACCGATGGTGACGTTGGCAAAATGGAAACTTCCGGTAAATTACACTGAGGCAATAATCTTTGAGGTATGGGCTTTTGAGGGTCGACAACAGTGATCGTCACCTCTGGTGTCTTTTTCTGTAATTCTATTAACTTTTGTCTCTCCGCTTCTTGTCTGTCCTTTTTTAATTTTTCTTCAAGCTGTCAAGAGAATTAACATATAATTACAACACAATATAAAATTGAATATGAAATGTGTAGTAAAGCTTAATAATTTATACTTGAACAAACCTTTCGTTGTTTCTGCCTCGCTTTCTTTTCGGCCTTCTTGTTGTCTTTCTTCCCGCTTTGATTACCTTCGATGAACTCCACCAATTCCTCCAAATCTCGCTGATCTCGTTGATCATACTGGACCGTGGATATCGTCGAAATTGGAGTATTTGATCTAAGAATCGAATTTGTCACGGCTTTGGATTCGGAATTTGCGTTAGGAATCGACGATTCCGACGGACTTTTCTGCGGGCTACATCCAGCTGCGACGGTCTTGCATTTTTTCGCTTTTTTCTTCGTTAGAAGTTGTCGCAGTCGTTCCCGCATTTCCTTATAGTTTCGACTCACTGGCGCGACTGACGGCTAAAAATAACGCACTCATTAATCCTCGCCGCTTCTTCGAATCGAATAAACGTCTCCACGCGATTTTTTTAAAGATCCAACTCACCATTCCGTGACCAAAGACTTCACAGTAGCAACAGTCGCAGTGTCTCACATTGGCATCCCTCTGTGCGGAGCTACTAGTGGAGCACGAGTCCCCCTGACTGCTCCCTGAATCTGAACAGTCTCCATCTCCTGAACTCACTGAAACAAATACAAGATTAAAATGTAAGCGTATAAGTAATAAATACAGCTTTGAAGGATATACACAATATATTTACTAACAATCGTTACATGACATTCTCTTGATATGTTCGACGTTGGCTTGCTTGTGGCACGCATGCGGTGTATGATTAAGTGGACGAAGTCTGGGGTGAGAACACGGACCTGTGCTTTTCGTCAGATCCGGTAGCGGTCCGTGGGCGTGCGAATGAGTGTTACCTATCGTTGCGTGAAGAAAAGATGTACACGAACGTGCGTACATAATACACAGACGCAGAAGAGAGATAAATCGAGACGTAACGACTGTACAACGTAGGACCGACTCGCTACTTACACCTACCCTGATGCAAGCTGTGATTGTGAGTTTGCGTTGTAGAATGCCTCGTTTGAGTTTGGGCAGATTGCGTGGAACCAGTCTTTACGGCAGGTTTCTGGCTCGGTTCTGGATTAGCCTTTGTAACGGAAGTCGGCGACGTCGCTTTGGGACGACCATTCGCCACGACCGTTTCAGGTATGGCTGTTTTTCGATACATTATATCATTCGATAGACATAATTTTAATTGGTTGGCTAAGTAAAAATCCGACAAGAATCTGTTAAATCGCTTACATTTAGGCAAGCAAGGACATATGTCCCACTTGCGTCTCGAATTCAACAGACAAGGACAGGGCGGACTTTCTAGAATTTCCTTTTTCCTTTCCGCTATTTCTTGCGCGTGTTGATAAACACACAGACAAGGTTCCAACTCGGGTGTTTTCGAGGCGGTATATTTGTGCAAAGTATCACGCGTACCCGACTCTTTCTTCTTTTTGTCCTCGTCATTCAAATTATCCAGTTTCTTTTTAACTTGCGTCGTTGTACAACTTACAGGTATTTCTGAAAACACATTTAGTTGTTTTCTATCTTTCTCAGACACCTCTTTCATTATTAATTTATCTTATTTGCTTACCTGGAAATCCATTACTAAGGGATGGAAAAGAATTTATCTCGTCCTTTTCAACATTTTCGTCTTTATGCGTATCCTACAAAAATAATATATTGTCATCTATTAGTGTAAATTACTTTCAAGGGAAGTTTTATACGAAATATAATCATAATACAAAAAATTATACATAATAATTTTTATTTCGTCTAAAGGTTTTTATTCTTAGACTGATGTTGAAAGCACACATGACATAGATAGTATATCTTTACTTAGTTTTATTTTAATATATTCGTAAAAGAATATGAGATTTAAAAAGAAATGGAAAGATGAAGAACGGAAACAACGGTCATTAATCAATTGATAAGATTTGAAATGTAATGTCTTTACCGTGTGACCTATTCCAGTTTCATTGCATGTATAACATTCGCACCCTTTTCCATTTTCAAGTCCATTCTCCGTATCGCCAGAGATGTCATTTTGAGTTCTAAAACAAGTCAGAGTCATTTAACATTACAAAAATAAATAATTGAAATATAAAATTCTTCAGGTATCTGCATAACGTACCTCACTGATCTGATAGCGTATTGCGCCAACTGACACGTTGCACGTGTGTAATCATAACAGTTAGAATCACCTTGTCCAGCGGCATCCACTTCGGTTGCAGTCAATGCCCCGGCTATGTCCGCTAACTTTTGATGCTGAGCTTTATTCCAATCATCTAACAATATTTGAACTATTTCTATGCTCGATGGCATAGCTATGGAATCCGAATTTAAGTCCAATACAGGACTTAAAGGTGGACTGTCGCTTCCAGATGTATGCGCAATGAGCGACGAAAACTGTCCGTGAATCTCTTGCATTTCACTGAAATATTGGTCGCAATGGATTAGAGAAAATCATAGAAAAGAATTTTATCAGAACTTTTTGTATATGTGCATATCTTACTTTCCGATATTAGATGTTTTATTTAACATGCTGCGCTCCATAAATTTGCGTGTTGCTGTGAACAATTCCCAAGCTTCTCTAATTTGTCTAAGTCTCGTCATACGAACGGCTTGTTCTGCACTAAAACCATACTTCGCTTATACAACCCTATTTTTTGATCTTCCGCTATTTAACTCAGTCGAGTTGTTTAAAATAATAATGTAAGCAGCATAATGTCCTTCAACTTACTTATATTTATCCATCCATGGCTCTGTTTCAGGCCATAAATTACCGATTCTCGTCATCTCATCGTCGAAAGATAAATATCTATGAACAAGAGCTTGGTATTTGGAATCTTTCAACGGTAGAAGTTTCCTCAGCTGCAAATTCATGCGCGCACGTTTAGATTTACCAAGTCGCAAACACCATTCGACATTTCTTCAGAAAATATAGCATTTTACCTGGCCAATAAATGTAGGTAAATTGTTTTGCACTAAAGCGTCATTGTATACATAAATCTGATATAATTTTTTGATGAAGCAGTCCCACGTCAAATTAAAGTTGAGGCACTTCTTTAATGGTTTTACTAATTCAGAAATTAAAATCGCTGTCGATACGAGAGCGTCATAGTCATTCAAGAGACCTATATGAAAGATCCAAATAAATTTTATATCTATCATATATATTTAGAAATTTTTGTTTACAAAAAGTAATACTAACCAGTGAGAAAAATTTCAGCTAAATTCACGCTACGATCGTGTAGAAGAGCGAATAACCGGATTTTTACTTCTATCACAAACTCTTGCGCCTGGCTCACTAATCTCATAAAAAGTTGATGGGAATCTCTTTTGCATAATCTATAACAAAAGACACTGTTACGCGACGGCCCGCTCAACAATAATGGCGCAAAGAATTTGAATACGTAGAAGTTTCTTACTGGACAACAGTATTGTGCATATCTGTAGTGAATTTGCCACGACGAGTGGCAAAGTAAATTTGCGGCGAGTCAAATACATGAGTCGTTTCTAGAGCGACGTTAAAGTCGGTACGTATGTACTGCCGCAATTCTGTCCACAGATTTTGGAAGTTCATAGCCTTTTGCAGCTCCTCTCTAAACATATCTCTGCGCATAAACAAAAGACACTTCCAATTAATACCACATTCTCACTCCTTCTTTTTCTTGATATTTTAATTGCTGTATTTACCGTTTAGCTTTGTAGTCAGCTGTATTATCACAAGAGCACGACTCCTTTCCAAGACGTGACTGACTGTCCATAGCTGCCGCAGAGGAGTACAGTTTGGAGAGTGCGTCAGTGCTTACTAGAGATGACTTACGACGATCTTCATCCGCCGCTCTTGCGCCTCTGATAAACGCGTCGATCACGCGTTGATCGGTCGTCCCACACTACGAATAAGTATTTAGTAGAGTAAACTTATTTACGCAATAGAATTTGTGTCCGCAAGTAAAGTAGCGATACAAGAGCTGACCATTTAACTTAAGAAATTAATCGACAGCTTTGTTTGTGGTGTAAATATCGAAAAATTATTATTAAGGGAATTCTTAGTCTGAAAGTTACTAAATAGATTGAGCCTACGCATGTCTGTTCATATCACAGAAGTATATATTATCATAACATAAAGGTTGTTTTGAAAACAATGTGATAATAATGCAATACATTTCTGTTACGTATTTATTATTTTTATCCTTTCTCAGCCTGTATCTCCGAAGCTATTTGAGTCCAACCCTTATATATATATATATATATATATATATGAAATTACTCAGGAAGACTTCCCCAACAACATATTAAAAAATAAACCAAATCGGAGAGGAAGTCCCTTTTACGCATAATTACCGAAAACAGTTACGATCGAGCAGACGATCCGCGACAGCATCTTCAGAAAGGAAACAATGCTAATTTCGTAGTACATGTCAAACGTAATTCGGAAATGTCGTGGAATGTCATGTCACCATACAAGAGATCCACCATCGTTGCAAGCTTCGATAAGCTATGATAACTTTATGCAACGCTTTAAACAGTAAATCGAGCAAATTGATCAGCGTGCAAGAATGCAGGCATGAAAATCGTGCAACGTGTGATTCCGGTTTTACAAAAGGATTATGTTATTGAAATTAAACTTGCTCGACCACATCGCATTCGGTTCGCGCGAAAACGGCAGAACGAGGACGACGTACCCCGGTGGGATCGTAGTCCGCGACCGCGGGGAACACGCGGGCGTCCCCGCTCTCGTGATCGCTCGGCGTGTCACTGTCCGCGTCCTGGCGCGTCGTCGTCCACGCGGAATCGTTGCGACCGCCGACGGCGACGGCATCGTTGCAGCGTCGTTTCATCGCCGTCGCGGTCGGACCGCTGTCGTCGTTCATCGCTTCGGCTGTGCCGCTTTCCCCAGCGATGATGGTGGCGACGACGGTGGTGGTGGTGGTGGCGACGGTGGCGGTGGTGCTCTTCTCGCGTCGACCGTCCTCGCCGTCGCTGCCACTCATGACAGCGCCGCTACGCCCGGTCTCGGATGGCACGTGCCTCACGACGCACCGTACTCCAAGGCAACGGCCACGGAATCGATGCGCAACTGTACCACGGCCTTTACCCGGAACCGCGTAAACACCGCAGCTCGCACTTGTCGACACTCACAACTGGACACAACTCACAACCCTCTCTCAATATGGCGTCTCGCATGCGCAGTGCACACTGCGCCGTGCGAGTTGCGACCGTTCTGTCCGCGCAGCCGCGCATCGACCACAGTACGGTGGCGCGACACCGCGGCGCGATTCAAAAGCGTATCGTCCTCCCTGCAGCCTGCTATTACTGATCGGTAAAATAGGTCGCCCTTGTTCTGTGCACTTTTTGGCTTTTGCTCCACTTATACATACAATATAATTATATTATTTTTTTATCATTTACAATAACAATATATATATATGTCGCAGGGATTTCGTGTAATTTTTTTTCTTCAAAATTCCTAGAGAATCCACAAAAAACCGGGATATTGTGGATCGAACGAATAAAAATTAATAATAAAACACAATCTTACTAGTAATGTTGCAAAATCCTAGGTTTTGTCAGTGAAATTGTGAGTGGAATTTATAGATATATTACAAATTATATTTATAAATATAAATATAATTATATACATTTAACTATATTTATAAATTTTATTTATATTTATACTAATAATTTTTATTTACTTTACTGCAATATCCCGGTTTTTTTGTAGAATCTCTAGGAATTTTGCAAGAAAACGAATTACACGAAATATGTATACATATACATATGTATAAATATATGTATACATACATATATAAATATGTACACACACATACATATATAAATGACATCATTATTTATATTATTAGTATTTTATATTATTTGACATTTTCCAATTTGCTGTTTGAAACGGAGAAAAATGAAAAATTTGAAAAAAACGAAGCAAAGCATTCGTCCAAAATGAATGCAAACGTGAAAATCTGAATATTTATAATTTACCGAAAGAGAAGCGGGATTTCTCAAGCGAGAAATTGCAATGGTAAACGATCAGCGTTTTGGTGCGACGCGCGCGAACGGTCGCAATAATGAGCGGCATTATCAAGCCCATTACGTATTATAATAAGTACAGTGTTTGAAATTTGACTTGAAAAAATATGAAAAAAACCACATTATGTACATTCAAGAATACATAACTCCATCTAAATCTTATCACAATCTGCGATTCATTCACATATAAATGAATTCATAATCAACCATTTCATAATCGCATTCATATGTAATTGTGAACAATCATTTACAATACAAAGAATCAGCTCTAAAGTAAATGATCAAAGACGTATTTAGGAACATTTCTCAATTGTATATTGCGCATCGTATTTCGATTATACAAAATCATATGTGCACGTTTTATACACTTTTTTTACAAATTTACTATTTTCTGAAAATTTTAAATCAATTTTGCAAAGCAATTGCATTGTGCTACGCTAGCAACATTAAGTGTATAAAATTCTAAACTTTTGTTAATTACTAAGCAAAACAATATCATATCGATCATTAACAATACATTGGAATATATTTTTATTACATTTATCATAATATCTTTTAATATCAAATTATCTAGTATTAAAAAATCATAAAAGAATACAATAATATCAATACTGATTTCGTTAGGTCGCACAACAGTACCTTTCCCCAGGTTTTTTGCTTAGAACAATCGCTTCTTCTACCTTCTGCAAATTTTCCGGATTAGACGCGAAATCCTGTATGATTTCATTGAACAACTCGGCTGTAAAAGACATACAATAAGTACATTTTGCAAATAAAATAGGCAAAACGACATTTACCAAATATAATGCTTCCTTACCTACGTTCTCTCCCGTTTTACTAGACGTTACAAACAGTTTGGTCTGGGTACCACTCGCGTACCTTTCCACAACATTATGCATGTCCGGATCGTCCGACACGAGACCTTGGTCGAACAGATCCTTCTTGGTGGCGCATAGGTACACCTTACAATTCTCCTCGATGCTCCTGAGTTCTCTCACCCAGTGCTTCGCTCTCTGGAATGTACTCGACTTTGTGATATCATAACACACTATGGCAGCCTTGGCGCCACGATAATACGTTCTAGTCATTGCGTCATACCTGGTAATTAATGATAACGGCACAGAGTTATTAATGAGCTATGTATTTTTTTCCAGCATTTTGAAATTTCAAGGCAGAGATATGACGTGGCAAAAGTATACTTACTTTTCACTGCCCGCAGTGTCCCATATTCCCATATTAAGCGTCACATCGTTCACTTGCACTCGCTTCGCCGCAAACACAGTGCCTATTGTCTGCGGCATAATTTCAACTGCATTAATTGGTATATGGCGCCCTCCCTTCCATTTAGACGATTCTCAGTGCAAACTTTAACAATGTTACTTTATAATTTTCTTTCCACAATGTTGCGGACTAAGAGAAACAAGATTGTACCATGGTTAGTGCTCGAAAATTGACCGGGCCTGTTCTTTTTAGCTACGCCTCTCTCGCAAAATACATCTTCTTTGCAAAACTTTTCACTTTTACCTCCTTTATTCCAAATCACTGTATCGACAGCACTTGGAGAAAAGCATCGCAACTACAAATTGCAATTACTTGAAAAAAAAAAAAAATTAATCATATAATTCTCTTTCCGAAAATCATTTACCTGAATTAAACTTGAAACAAAATATCATAACTTTAAATTGTGATACTCTTCTGCATGCTGATGTGTTTAAAACAGCATTGATAAAATCGTAACTGAAGACGCCCGCAAATGTATTATCACCATCGACATACTAGTTTAACTTGAATCTTGAAATTTAAATTAAAATACAAGAAATTTAAGCCGCAGAGTTCAGCTAAAAGGAACGGTCCCGTTGTCGGGGAGGGTTCTAAGAATTCTAAGGAAAACTACGACTTTTCTCTTTCCTTTGTCTCTCAACAATTTCCTTTGTTGAATCGTCTCTTCTGTATAGTAAGTATGTAATTAGGAGTATTAACGCTGTCAGGCGCTCTTCGTTTTCACGCGTAATTCGGAGTAAAGTAATTCGGGTTACTCTATTAATCGCATAAGCGCGTGAAAAGGTGTCTTCTTTTTAAATATCACGGGGAAAAGTTGATTACCAGGCGCGAAGACGCCGGACAGCGTGAACGCTCCTGTATACATGCACGTAATCGAGCGGATTACTTACATTCTGATAGGGCCTGTCGCCGTTAAACGAGTCGTGTACATATCGTTCCATGAGACTCGTTTTTCCCACCGTCGCGTTACCGAGTAACACGACCTTCAAATCCACGCGACTCATTCTTGAATCCGAAACTCTCTGCCTCCTCGCACAGGGAGCTTCGTCTCAGCGTATCATGTGTGAGGTTATGGTACAGACCCACTTCACGGCTCACGTTGACGTTCCGAAACGCACTGATGACTGAGCGATTCCCATGGGGATGCAACTCGTAGGAGAAGGGGAGAAACATCATGGCGGCACTCCCTAACAAAAGCGGGGGTAATGCGCGCGCATATCGTGAGCCGAAGCAAGCCGAACGTCGATCGGGCATGGTCGGCGTCGGAGACTCGGAGACACGAAAAGTGAAAGTGAAAACCTGCCATATTGAATTTCGGTGGTGCCTCGTGGATCGCGATCGCGGAGTATCAGGGGCTCTTCTTCTACAACGCTACATGTCAGAAGACCTTCCACACCATAACCGACTTGAGTGTGCACAAGAAGCATCACGATTCCGACAAGAAGTTTGATTAAGAAGTGTGCGATCGCGAGTTCAACAGGCTGAACAATCTACAGAGACACATGCTGGTACATCAACATCAAGTACGTATAAGTATTTCACTCGGACTATCTTTTATTTTTCTCAATTCTTAGAATCATATTTTCTCTTTAGTTGTTACACTTTGCTTTCTTTTTTGATTTTGCTTTATCTCTTTTTTATAATTGCATTCTTTTTGCTGCCAATTTTATTTGTGAATATATATATATATTTGTGAATCTGTCTTTTAAGTGTGTGAATCTAATTGTATTGTTTAATTTTTCAGATTGCTGCTACCAAAGGCAATACCGAAGGCCCTGAAAGGAAGTAATAAGACCAGTCTAGCGAAACACGAGGAGTCGCACATGCCTGACGAACAACGCAAGTATAACATGTCAGAAGACCTTCCACCACATAAACGACTTGAGTATGCACAAGGAGCATCACAGATGAGCGAGAAAAACCGGTAATGTTAATGTAGTCGTAGAGATTAGTATGTAACATTCTGTGATATGTAGTTTACTCGCGTATAGGATTCGACGATTATAGAGTTGCTTAAGCGTAATACATGCATACAATCAGGCTATTTGCAAGAATATTTGGTATCAAAATGTATTTCATGTTACACACTTTGACATAAAAATGTATTAAATGTCTATTATTATAGACTTTATTTGAAATCAACATGTATTTTATGTTACACACTGACATAAAAATGTATTTCATGTTAAACTTTAAAATTAAAATGTCTATTATTATAGACTTTATTTGAAATCAACATGTATTTTATGTTACACACTGACATAAAAATGTATTTCATGTTAAACTTTGAAATTAAAATGTCTATTATTATAGACTTTATTTGAAATCAACATGTATTTTATGTTAAACTTTGAAATTAAAATGTCTATTATTATAGACTTTATTTGAAATCAAAATGTATTTTATGTTACACACTTACACTTTGACATAAAAATGTATTTTATGTTAAACTTTGAAATTAAAATGTAATTCTATGTTACACACTTTGAAATAGAAATGTATATATATTTCATGTTATAAATTAAAATTTTTTAATAAAAATGTATTTCAATTTATATGTAATTAATTTGTTCTTTATTGCGCATTCCCTCATTTTATGACGAAAATAACATATATTATTTATTAGCATATATTCTATATTATTTACGGCTCATATAAACTGTGTTCCGATATACACTGCCAGTATTGAAAATCTATAGTTTACGTATAACGTAAATTATAGATTTTCAGTACTGGCAGTGTATTCGGAACACAGCTAGTAGCACAGCTAGTAGCTATAGATATAGAATGTAGTACAGTCCCTAACCGTTTGGAGCGCGTCGATCGCGCGGCGGCGTTTCGTGTTTCCACTGGTTACAAAGGAAGTTGCGCTTCTCTTAGTATATGTTCTGTGGCGATTCCGCATTCCGCTCTTTGTACCAGACTTCAAAGTCTTCAAACACGAGAGATTTGCTTCTCTTTCCCTCTCATGCGTAAAAAAAAAAGAAATATTCCTCGTTTAAATATTTTGCAAGAATGTATCACACGTATAAAATGTGCGACCAATTAATTAAATAATGAAAAAGTATAAGACGAATGAATAATAAATATTGTTACAATCTCGGCATACTTATCACAAAAAATGTGAGATATATTGTTATATTTTTTAATGTCACTAACGTAATAAATTATAAAATAGTTATATAGGACGTCCTATTTTAAATAATGCACTTTTAAGTATGTCGAGAAAAAAATACATTTGGGACAATCTCATATCATATGAAAGTTGAGTGAGACACAAGATGATTTCAATTTGACTTTGAAATTCTCTTGCTAAGGCTACGTCAAGATTTACTTTAATTTTCAAATGGCATTATATATTTCTTTTAACACACAGTATGTGTAACATAGGATATTGAATATCTCATACTTTTACAGATATTCTATGATATATTTTTTTTACTTTACACAAGAATGCTCGTTCAAGCAAGAACGTTCTACCGTCTTTCTTGAGCTACATTCTCTATCACGGTAACGAAACTAGAGGTTCATAATACTTCATAAATACTTTTAACAGACGTACAAGAGAGATTTGCTTCTCACAAATCGACACATTTTTCATATTTATCATTATTTATTTAGCCTTTCCTTGCGCGGCAACCGCGGCCATCGCAGCCTTAACAGTCTCTTCATCACCCAAGAACTTCATAGAAACAACAGGCTTGAAGTTCTCGTCCAATTCGTACACAAACGGGATACCGGTTGGCAAGTTCAGCCCCATAATTTGCTCGTTGGTCATTTCTACAAAAGTAGAATCATATTCCATAAAAATTGTCATAATCATAATAATATAAATAGATTGAGATTGAGCAAAGCGCCTTACGATCCAGATGTTTCACTATGCCGCGTAAGCTGTTTCCATGGGCGGCTATAATGATCCTCTTGCCCTCCTTCAACTGCGGGATAATCGTCTCGTTCCAGTAAGGTAACGTTCTCTCGATAGTCAATTTGAGAGACTCAAACTTCGGGAATTCCTCAGGCTTCGGTCCATCGGCGTAACGCGAATCCTTCACTATTGTGTCGTAATATTTATGATCAGGCTCCATCGGCGGTGGTGGTACGTCGAACGATCTTCGCCAGATCTGCACCTGCTCCTCTCCGTACTTGGCAGCCGTTTCCGCTTTGTTCATGCCGGTAAGACCGCCGTAATGTCGCTCGTTCAAACGCCACGTCTTGTGAACTGGTAGATCCTCCTGGCCGATCTCCTTCAGGATCGACTTGAGTGTCTCCTGCGCTCTTGTGAGTACCGACGTGTGAGCCACATCGAATGTGTAGCCCGCATCCTTGAGAGCCTTCCCCGCAGACACAGCCTCGCTCTTGCCTGTAAGAAGATTGCCGATATACGAGTAATCTTTGAAATAATTTTTAATCCTTTGCAGTCTCTTAATTGACATATCAAACTGGACTTAACATTATGCTTTGCAGTAGTTTATAGCATAGTTCTTCAAGCATTTGAATCAGTATGCACAGTATAATCGGCAAACTACATTCTTTGTGATCTCTATAAATTCATCTAATTAATAAAAATTCTTTTATTTATATTAAACCCATAGATTAAGTGAAATTGACACTATACTTGACCCTTGCTCATATGCAAGAAATAATTTGAATCATAAAGAGTTAATATAATCTTTAATTCAACCTTAATTGTTTAATTGATATCAAATGTTAAGCTTTTAAAGTTCAACAATTAAACTTTAACTCAGACAACACAATGTCCCAAATTGGGACACAAGACGTCTTAAAGACTCTTAAGATTCTTAAAGACATCTTATGTCCTGATTTGGGACATTGTGTTGTCTGGGAAGTTTCTATTAGTGTGCATAAATATACACATAATACAAATTTATTGAATTAAAATATCTGTAATGAATAAATAAATGAATGAATAAATGATTGATTGATTGATTGATTTTTACCACGCATCATGTTATCGATGTTATCAGACTTTATTTTTAATGTGATTTAAGAAGATGTACGGTCACTACGGTCGAGTGATACGTCAACAATGTCATTCAGAAAAGGGACGCGCCTCGAAAGATCGCGTGCGATCGCGCGACCTTTCGCCCTTGGAACCGGTGGATTTGGCGGACATTTACGCACCCTTGTCCGACAGATTGGCGTCGTACCACCCGCAGAAGAGGTTCAACTTATTCCACTCGCTCTCGCCGTGGCGAACCATAACGATCCTGTATTTCGACATGTTCTCTGCAAAACCGCAAAGCCGAGAGACGATTCACGAGCAAAGCGTACGGCGCGCACTATTCGATATACGGCTCGGTACTTTCGCTCAGCTGTTCAGTTCGAGTCCCGTGAGTCCCGTCTCTGTCTCTCTCTCCACCACCCTTGAATTCACCTTCAACGAACACCAGACGAAGACGAGCACGTCCACGTCTCGCAAAGAAAGAGAGAGAGAGAGAGATCATGGATCACGGGTCTGTTAATTGTTTTCTAACCTCCGTGTTGCTGCACTGGCTGCACTAGTTCGAAAAGTGTAATACTCGAAAAGAGACAACACATGCGCCACAGATTAATAGACAGATAGCCAATGGCCCGGGTGAAAGCGAGACCACTATTTCCGTATTTTGATTACCGACAGACTTTGCCCCTAGGAGCGAATCCAGGCTAATTGATGGCGAGACGGGTGAGAGGAGAGGAAACTTTCCTCACCTCTCACCCGTCTCGCCATCAATTAGCCTGGATTCGCTCCTAGGGGCAAAGTCTGTCGGTAATCAAAATACGGAAATAGTGGTCTCGCTTTCACCCGGGCCATTGGCTATCTGTCTATTAATCTGTGCATGCGCTCTATCTCTCTCATTTTGACAGGGCTGTTCCGGCTCACTTCCGGCTGCATGTCGATGAGTTTACCACAGTATAACTATACCCAGTAGCGACACTGAGTGTCGGCACCTTTGATGTAGAGGGTCCCAGGTCACATGACTCGCCGCCATCTTCTGAGATGTACAAACGCTTAAGAGAGAAAGAGAGGAAAGTATCTTTCTCTCTGTCATACCTACAGGTAAGATGTACGGACTCGCACATGCGCACTAAAATTTCATACCGGGTCGGACGGCTGAGTGTCGCTACTGGGTATGGTTATACTGTGGAGTTTACTACTAGAAGTCATCGATGTGTACTTTTTTACATAGGTATAATTTTTGAAAAAAATTGTATAATATAATTATTTAATTATACAACGGTGGGACGAACTGGAAGTGTTATACTTATAATAACGTCCGCTACAATTAGCAATTACATTATTTATTCTGTGAGTATCTCCACACTCCAATCGCTAATAAATTGAAATGGTTCTAACCTATCCTCTTTGACGTTTGTGTCGAACAAGCAGAAGGTAATAGAAGATTTGTGCCAAATAGGTAACTGGAGCCTCCAGTGGAGACACGGCGGTAGGAGCACCTATCCCGAATATTAAAAAAAAAAAAGTTCGTCTCGAATAAGAAGGGAAAAAGTATAAGTTCAAGAGACAAGGTCTGATATGAAGGAAGATTGAAAACGCGTATGGCATAATTCCTTTTCACCCGAGAAAACAGACGAAAAAACGTTCGTATTGAGCGTTTCGAGTTGTTGGACAGGAGAGCGTAGAATTTTCAAGTTGCCGATGATACAGCGGCGTTGATTTCTGCTCGAGCGTAATCGATACAATAAAATCATTTATTCAGAAACAGAAGATTCTCTCTTAACTTCTGCTCGCGCAACTTCTTCTAGATCGAGCAAGGATCACGCGTGTCGAGATGCGACAGTAGAGATCGCGCAGGAGAATGCGGACAATCGCGGACAGATCCGCAAGACTGCAAAGCATAGTCACGGTGCACACCTCGTTTGCAAAAAGGTGACCGTTGAATATAAGTGACTTCGCTTGCCTTGCTCAACGTGCGTCGGAATCATGGAGGTAATGAACGCTAAGGATACCGGTGAGCCATGCGCTTCGCTCTCCACGAAACGCCACGACAGTCCCCTGTTGATCTCGTGCAATTGGCAGATCAGTAATAATAAGCAATTCATTGATGCCGTCACTACTGCGCCGATGCGGTATGCATCTGCAAGGTGAGCGAATCGATTAACACGGTCTTTAAGGCACCAAGATGATATTTAAATAATGTAAATGTTTGCACAGAATAAACTGCGAAGATGTAGCCTCTGTGGATACTTGTATCGCTCTACAGCCAATGGGTTCCAGTATGGATTCTAACACAGAACCGTGTATGCTGAATATTGAAGTGTCAAACTGTCAGAGGATAGCGCGCATTGCAGTTGTTTCTGAAGGTAACGTCCTGGAAATCTTCAAGCAATTTGGAGAATATGAGACAACGATACTCGCAGAGTTCGTAGACGAGTACGAGGGAAATATAGTTTTCCTCGGTGAAACGATGATACACCCTCCTACTACAGAAGTTAGTATTAAGGTAAGATAACTGTCATTTATTTATGTTGACACTTTGCCCTTATATTTTCCCTGCGTTCGCTTATTCCCATTGGGAGCTATTGGGAAAACAAAATATGTAATACACGTAACGTGTATTATAGATTTTATTTTCCCAATAGCTCCCAATGGGAATAAACGAACGCAGAGTTGATGTAATAACGTTTGCTTTTGTTTTAGTTTACTAGAACAAAAAATAAAGGCCTTCCTATGTGGATATATGGTATAAGACTGTTTTTGACAGAATCTACAAGAGAGGCAAAACCTAGTGCCTTCGATTACGATATTATTAGGACTTTTCTCACTAATGCTAGCAATGGCAAGATGAGTCAAGGATCTGAAATGGCGAAGAGGGTATTTGGATTTTACGATAAAGAAGAAATCACGAGAAATTATAGAGAGAAGCCTTTGGAAACACATGCCTCGGGTTCAAAGTACGACGAGTGTATAAACGAAAATGGAAGGAGCAATAATGAAAAAGAATTTTCGACCTGCGGAGATAATTATGAACAGTTAAATGTTACCGAGTGTAAAAATAGAGTTGAGAGAAGAGATAGTGGGACAGAACGTCTAAATTGTGGAGATAATTATAAAAGATCGCATCACACAGATATCAAGCCCTGCATTGATAATAACACAGAATCTATAAAAGAAGCAAAATCCGGTATCTTTAATTATAAAGATTTTATCCAAACATTTCTCAGTAATGCCAGTAACGGCAAAATGAGTCAAGAAACTGACATGACAAGAATGTTTGGACTTTATGATAAATTTGATAATAATGAAATGATGAATAATGAGCAGTTTTATCAGAAAATTTTGGGAACTCTTACTTCGGACTCGGATCTTCTTAAATGTAAAAATAAAATCGCAAAAGAAGATAATGAAAGAGATCGTCGAAGTTGCGAGGCTGATGATGAAAAGCCGGATTCTTTTGAATGTAAAAATAGAAATATAAGAAGGAATAGTAACGAAGAATGTGCAAACCGTGAAGATAATAAGAAATCTGATATAGATATCAGAATCTATATCGATAATAAATTCTATGACATGGAAAAGAGATTGATGGAAAGAATAGATGAGATGGAAGCCAGTACCAATCAGAAACTGAATGCCATTTTGGAAAGACTGGAAACACGTCTGAATTTACAGTGAATTTATTCCTTAATTATTAATTTAGTAAGTTATTTTTTTATATTTATTAAAATAGATTTAAGTTATCAAATAGTAGTAAAATTTTAAAATGTAAATAATGGATTACTAGATTACTTTATCATGGATATATCTTTTTGTTTTTGTATTAGCGAATCAAAAGATCCGACTCATCTGAACAAAATATAAAGTTCCTGTTTTTGTTATTTTTATGCAATCTTTTTTTTATTATATTAGAATAAATTTATATTCATGTATATCATATATATGACTGTTTTAAAATTTTGTATCAAAAGCACATACAAAAAATTGCACATTTTCGAAATTAAATTTAAATACTCTTTAACTCACATGAATTTAATGTGTCCTAAATTAGCAATAGAAATCTGCAAACATTGTCTCAAGAGAGACATTTAATATACATATATTAATGTTATTTTATTTATACAAAATTATGTAACTAAGCTTTCTGAAATACGATTATAAAATTACATGAGAACAGAAATATCACTACATTATTTCTATATATGATTGTTCTCATACTTATAAATATATTATAAAATTGTTTCAAGCGCTAGAAGCATATACTTAACAAATAGAAAAGGAGTTAAAATAACACGATTGTAATATAAAATTAAAGAAAATGATATTGGCAGTATTTTGAATGGAATGACAACATGACTTTAGCCTGTTAATCAGCCTTGTCGTTCTCCTGAGGAGGATCCCAAGCATGAAGTTGTTTTCGCCATAGCTTTACCATACCGTCCCAACCCCTTCTGCTGTATTTTATACATTTTGGTGGTGTCCTTGGATGTTCTCGCGTACGCTTATCTCTGAAATAAGATACGAGATTTCAGAGCTAGATATACACGCAACAGATCACAGAATCTCTTACTGTACTGATCTCACGACACTTACTTAGGAACCAGCTGAACATATCTGTCATATCCGATAGTATTCTTCCCATAATCGATCTCTTTTTGTCTACGTGCCAGCACAACTGGATCTGTCTCATACTCTATGTGACTTTTCCATGTACCGTTCTCCGACGAATTTGTGGTCGTGCTGGAGTCGCTGGAGTAACATCTGCTGCGAGAAACTTTGGCGTCCATATCGTGATCCATATTGTCCTGTCTCGTTCTCTTGCGCCAAATGTGCGAACCCTTCGGCCTATTCCTCACGTTATCTTTATATTCTATATACTTAATATTGTTCGTGCCGTCTTCGCATCCCGTTCGGGTATCGTCACATCGCGTACTCGAGTTTTCATCGTTCTCCTCGTTCTTTTCGTTCTTTTCGTTCTTTTCGTTCTTTTCGTTACCGCAAACGTCCGTATCCTCCGTGTCGTCGTACCAGGCACTGCTTTTCAACTCTCCTTCTTCCTTCGTGCCAGTTTGCTCGGACTCGACGATCTCTCTATTGTTCATACATAGCACTTCGTCGAACAGCTCGTCGTCCTCCACAATTTCTATCTCCACTGACGACTCGCGTGAAGATGAACCCATGTTTAGTGAAGTATAACTAAACTTTGATCCTCCGACGTCCGACTATCTAAAAAAGAACAGAGATAACGTGGATACATGTAACGCTTAAACTCCGTCGACTCGAACATTGCGACTGTCGCATTGGCACACGTACAATATGAAGAATTACCGCAACAGGTATAACCTACAGTTCTACAAAATCGTAGTCGGTTTGTTTTGCTTTGAAATGCGAGACGTCTGTTCGTACACCGAATCTCGGTATGACGCGCGCTCATCAGCTAACACCGACACCAACGTCGAATGCAAAAGAGATTCGAAATCACGTTCGCGAGCTCGAACGCTTTTAATTTTCATTACTCACTTCACCATTCGCCGTGCGCGCCTTTTCGACCTACGCCGAATTTTCGCGTTCGCGCCCAATTGTTGAGAGATCGAGGTTAACCCGCGTAAAATCCCCTCAGAACGGTGCAATATGCGCATGCGTAATCAACCACGTGATTACAATCTCGGCAGATTTGTACAGTTCCCAGGGTGCTTCGTGGGGTCATGTAAATTTTTTTTTTTTGTTTTTTACTACTTATCTTACCATAATCTATATATAAATTAAATATATATATTAATATACAGGGTATTTCTGAATGGTCTGTACAAACTTTGGGAATAAGTTCCAGGGACCTAAACAAGCAGAAAATGTCCCATGAACATATATGGGGTCGGAAACGCTTTGCTTCTGGAGTTACGAACGGTTCGAAGTTTTCTTGCAATGGCTGGAGAAATCATCACGTCAAATCGCATATAAGAGTTGCAAACTGTGTTAATTTATTTCCTAGCCTAGCTTTTTTTTTAATCTCTCGCTAGTCATCAGTGCGGCGACGTGCGTAGGCTTCCTTGGAATCTAATGGAAGCCATTTCGAGCATTTGCTGCATGTAACAATTAAGTTTACTGTCCTAGGGCTCGATTTTTGAATTTTTTCGAAAGAGAAACGTATGCAAAAATTCTATTCTTACAGAAAAGTTGCAAGTTGATTGGCTCTTGTATGGATTTTAGCCTATCAACTTGGAACGTCTCCGTAAAAGCAGAATTTGTGCATACGTTTTCTCTTTCGAATAAATTCAAAAATCGAGCTGCGTTATGTCCGTGGCAAAACCAAGGTAAATTAACACAGTTTGTAATTCCTATGCAATTTGACGTGATAATTTCTCCAACCATTACAGGAAAACTTCGAACCGTCGTAACTCCAGAAGCAAAGTGTTTCCGACCCTATGTTCATGAAACATTTTCTGCTTGTTCAGGTCTCTGGAACTTATTCCCAAAGTTTGTACATTCAGAAACACCCTGTATATTCATATATATTCATGTATTAATATGTTTCTATATATTGTTTTTTATATCTTACCAGTTACCATATAAACAATAATAAAAATATATAGCCGTATTACTACGTTACGCGATCAGCGTTACTTCTGCAGTAAGAGATTCCCGTTTACGCGAAGTGAATTATGCCAGAGACCCCCGTTTATGCGGAGTGAATTATCGTAAGTTACGATAATTTGAGTAAGTTACTACAGAAGTAACGCTAGCGTAAACGTAGTATATAGCTCATATGATAATATTATACGAATTAACTTTTACGGTAATATTGGAAATAAATTAATATTTACATTTATAATAATTTATATATAATTTTGTATTCGTTGGATTAATGTACACTGATGTACATTAAAATCGAGTCCTTTTTTTGTCAAATTTCAATTCAATTTTAATTTTAATCCGTAGTCTGATAGACGCGCCATTTTGTGGCACCACAGAGAAGCGCCACAGGCCTGTACAGACGGGCCACTTGGTGACGCCACGTAGAGTCGTAGAAGCGCTACAGACCACTACAGACTCTGACAGACTGCTACGAGCAGCTTTTGTGGCACCACATATTGCTCTGTGCGCCGTAGAAAGTAGTGCTGAAAAATGGCGCCCTTTGACATTAATCAGTTTATTGTGGAAATTGAGGCTCGTCCTGCTATTTGGAACCCAAAGTGTCCAAAATATAGTAACAAAATTCAAAGAGGCAAGGCATGGGAAGAAATTTGTCAGCTTTTTACAGAAAACTATGCAAAAATGGACACTGCAGGAAAAAGTCAAGCAGGTAAATATTGTGTTAAAGTTTCAATTTTATTTAAAAAACAAAAAAAAATGGAAATATATTATTTGTAAGTAATAGCGTTTTCGATTGCAGATTACATACTTATAGACTTTTAGCACATTTAATAGAAAACATTAATCAGATATATAATCAGAATTACTTCAGGATCAGTTTGAGTTCTCTGTAATCAAAATAATATAGAACAAAGAACATACATAAAAACTGAGTAATATAAAACAAAGTAAACATATTAAGAACTAAGTAATATAGAAAATAGTTTACAAATATATATAAAAACGAAAATACTCATATTTTAAGTAACAAGGATTAAGTACATTTAACAGAATTTTTAACAATATTTATATTGCCAAGCTAAGGCTCCTTCTTCATTAGCAAAATATGTGGTGCCACAAAATGGTGAATTTTTACTTATGTTTACTTGATACTTGCTATTTCCTTCAAAATTATCTATATGTTAAAATTATTATAAAGTTCTCAAAATATTTTATTAATTTTTTCAGCTGCAGTTCTTCAGCGTAAATGGAAAAGTTTAAAAGACTGTTTCAACAGAGAAATCAATATAATGAAGAAAATAAAAAATGGCAAACTATCAGATACAGGAAAGAAGCAATATATTTATTTTAGACAGCTTTCTTTTCTAATGCCTTTGAAAGGAAAGAAATCTCCTGAGCCTTCTGAAAACGAATCCCAGGAAGAGGAAGTACCTATTGTGACTCAGACAGCCCTAACACCACGACCAAGAAAAAGGAAAAGAGTATCAGAAAAGAACCAAATTCCCCCCCTCCAGCGTTTAGTTTCTAATATAGAAAAAATGACAATGGCTTTAAAAGAGAAGGATGATCCAGATAGGCATTTTCTTATGTCTCTACTTCCTCATTACAAGACAATACCTGAACATGCAAAACTCGATGTGCAAGTGGAAATTATAAATCTCATTAAGGGATATCAATTACACAAATCTTATTCCAACTATTAAAACACACCTAACATTCAATTGTCCTGGTCCCTTCTGTTATCCCCAACTTATGAATCGGTCACCGCAACCCATTAATAATGTAATATCTACACTTACTCCATCGATTTCCACTACAGATATTGGTCCTGGAGAGGATATTGGTCCTGGAGAGGTTCAGGCAGAAAGTTTAAGAGAACAACCTGTCACAATCTCTCCAAGCCCAATATCTTCAAGTATGTCAGGTATGTCCTCTGTACAATCTGATTCCTCAATTTGTGATGATTATTTTCATTAAAATAAGAATTTAAATCATGTACAAAAAACATTAATCAGATGTAATATTGTAAACATAAAAAGATCTGTGTAAAAATATAAAGTTTATTATTTTATTTACTAATTTATTCATTTTACGCTAACTTAATAAAGGTGCGAACTTTTGGAAACACTATTTCCCCAATGCCGTGACGACGCGTCGAGCAAATGGCACATGTTAAATGCTATTTTAACAGTATTGCGTTTTACATCTGACGAGCTGAGTCAAGTTAAATATTAAGAATATATATTTTTTTATTATAGATACATTTCTCACATAGAAAAAATAAATATACAAAGGGATGAGTTATTTCGATACCGGAATTAAGTTCCTTCCTGTGCCTTCAGTTCCTCTATGAGCCGTTTGCGCTCCTCTGCTCTCCTTAAATTAGTCAATACGGTACTTTCAAGCTCTGCATCTGACATCCTTGCCTGCTGCGTCTACATAATGTGAAAATATTACAATATAACATTATTGTGCGCAATAAATATTTTGAATCTTATTATGAGCTGCAAATAATACATACGAATATATTAGGTGCAGAAGGAAAACTGACAGACGCACATGGCGTGCTGTTAAAATGTGCGGCTGCAGGAAATGTAGGCCTTCCAATGTTAGAATTTGCACTACTTGTAGCACCGCTTGAACGTTTCTGTGTATCCCACAGACTACGTAGCGTTAATGGATTTTGGGCTAAACCGATTTCTGTTTGAAGTGCTGTTTCCTGAAACATTTTATTAAAAAATTTTACCTTGAGTTTGAATTATATATAATCTTATTGCTTTGTTATCAATCATCTTGTGGACTTACTGCTGCACTTTTATCTCTAAATTCAATCATGGCACTGCCTTTCTTTGTAGATGATATAACAAGACCCGCTATGTCCCCGTACTGTAGAAAAAGAATAATTAAAAATATCTGATCTAAATATCTGAGATATTTAAATATCTAATGAAAAATGTGATTGGAAGATTGTGATATATTACCTTGGAAAACATTTTATGTAGATTATCATAATTGTATCCACCATTTGTCTGATCACCATCTTGTACCTTCCATCTTATTTTGATTCGAAAATCTCCCACATTAGACGTTGAAGCGTTCGGTGAGCCATTACGCTTCTCCAAAAAGAGTTTTCGTGTAAAGATCATCTCTTCTTCTATTCGCTTGTACCATTCTTGTAATCTTTTTACTTCCGCCTGAATAATTACGTATCTTATATATCTGAACAATCTAAAAAATATAGCAAAATTGAGCTGGTCGTATACCTTTGTTCGTTCCTCGTCGGATTCAGTCTCAGGTTTGGGATCAAATGACCTCCTATAAGCCTCCTCGCGTGCCTCCAAGTCCTCCTTATATTTCTTCCGCTTGGCATCAAATTGTCTAACGCGTTCCTTCGCCTGCTTCCTGGCAGCGATAGCTTGATCGTACTCTGCCTTGTTTCACAACACATTTTTAATCAATTAGACCAGCTAAGAGACTTTCTAGAAGTCTGAGAAAAGAGGTTTTTGATGATGACAATGTCAATGAACTTTGAAGAGATGCCAATATACTTACCCTAGCCTTTGTGTCTGTTAAGATCTCCAGTACTCTCGAGAGTTCCTGAAATAACTCCGCGGCTCTCGGATTGTCAGGATTCTTGTCGGGATGGCATGTCAAAGCTTTCTTGCGGTATGCCTTTTTGATCTGAAAATACAAATATCGTCAAGCGTTTTCTCTTGATACTTCTCGATTACCTGAAGTATTTTGCTTCGTCATAAAACAGAAATAAATATTTTTACGCAAATAAACGTAATTAGCTAAGAAACAAACAAGAAGTGCATACGTTACCTCTGGCATAGAAGCTGTTGGCTCTACACCAAGCAATCCATATAGATCCATTTGTGTAAGTGGATCCATTATTGATTTGTTACTCTTACTCTTCCAAAAGTTTTGTCTAATCAACAAGTAAAAAATATATAATATATAATATATTTTTTAAATGTATAAATAGATTCAATTTATTGTTCAAACTTCTTGACACGTTTATTCACGTCTGGTTTTGTATTTTGTCCCTCCTTCTCCAATCAGTTATATTCTTATTACACTTTAACTTCAAATTACCCTTTCAGTTTTTTTCATAAGCTAAATTATTGTTTTTAATGTTAAAACGAGCCGGAGTAAACACACTTTTATTAAGTTAACCTCAGTTTATTCTTTGCCTAACCTAACGCATGTCTCACGCTTGCGTAAATGCATGCAATACATGCGTGACGTGTGCGTAGTGCGTATGTACATACATATGTGGCGTCTGCTAGCGCTTTACTGCGCATGTGCGAGCATCATCGAGGCGCTTTCGATATTTCGAGAATCGCACTGTCGCCGTTCGACAAATTTCAAATCATATATGCTTTTAAAATCTTGAATCCTCTTTTCAACATGCTATATATATATAGCCACGTGACTATTTCTCTGTCGTTTTATTAACATTATATATTTAAATGTCATTTTTTCGATTATAATTGAATGCTGGTGCGTAAACGAAATGAAGCCATGGAATGCAGGCATATGTTTATCAAATTACCTTGGCACTCAGACGCGCTATAAATCGTAAATATGTTTTAAAAGTTTGTATTATTTAATGCTTGACTTAATATTTAACAAACGGACAATTGTTCTGGCATCCATCGGTGTAATAATCAAGGCAAACTTAAATACCCGATATATTTGCTCTTTCGAGATATAACCACCACCTGTTTGCACAGGTTAGGTTAGGTTAGGGTGCTACTTGAGTTGTCGGCATGTTTGGCGGTTGATATGCGTGAATAAATTTCTCTACTTGCAGTTTTTTTTTCGGAATATCATAAGGATTCGAAGCGCTCGAAGAAGAAAAAGAAGAACCAAGTAAAATTAGAAGGTAAAAGAGAAGAAAAAACAACCAAGAAGAGGAACATCAACAAGATCAGGAGCAAATTTAGAGATTAGAAGGTGAGAGAGAAAACAAATGAAATTAGAGGACGAGAAAGGTGAGAATAAGAGAAGAACAAGTTTGCAGATTAGAAGGTGAGAGAGAAGAACAAACGAAATTTACAGTACGAGAAACGCGAGAAGAGAAGAAGGGAAGAATGTCGAGCGTGATCGTGTTGAGTGATTCGGACGAGCCGGCGTCTCCTGTTGCCGACGAGCATGACAGGATCGAGTTGGAGATAAACGGCAAGTATCATTTGGACGCTACGAGTGACTTTGATCTCCCGGAGGTGCCGTTTTGCCGTGCGACCGCGGGAAACTCGACGTCGCAAGGCGAGAGTCTTCCCGATTCGAACGCCGACGATGACCGCGAACACGCTGAGGGATCATACGATTTGGACAATCGGGTCGAAGGAACCTCGCAGAAGGCGACAGTTCCCAAGAAAGTTTCCAGGAAGAAGGACAAGGAAACGTTGAGGGAGGAACGAGCGAGACGTCGGGAAGCTCTGACGAGGGAGAAGGCGTTGAAGGCGATCGAGAAGAAGACGTCGAGGGACATAAAACCCGGCGAATGCTTGAAGTTCATGGAAGTCAATCTTGATCGAGGTATCGACGCGGTCGCTTCTCGTGGAGAGATTGAGAGCGCGTTGCAGAATGCCGGTATTAAGTTCAATGTAACCACCGAGTTGATTCCTAACAGTATTACGTGGCGGAGAAACGTCGAGGAGGACTATGTCGGCGAGGATAATGAGGTGCGCACAAAGAGAGGTATACAGACGGAAGAGTACGCTATCGTGATTTGGAGCAGCTACGAGGCGGTGAAACACGTAGCGGAAGGCACTTTCTGCACGTCTGTCTCGTACAGTAAGGACCTAGTACCGAGTTATAACATGACTCTGGTCATCTGCGGTATGGAGGACTATTTCGCATATCGGAAGAAACAGAAGTCGGATCGGAGTCCCGGAAGCAAAGGGTCCAGGTATAAAAACAAAGGTAATCATCAGCGGTTTGACACGCTGCCGATTATATCGAGGCAGCAATTGGAGATGTGCCTGGCTGAAATTCAGATAGTAGCTAGCTGCAGCAGCAGATTAATCGAGAACGCGCAGGATTTAGCTTTGATGGTGTGTCAGTATACAAAGTCCATTTCGGAAATACCGTATAAATTGCAGAAGAAAGGGAATCAGGAAGGCAAATTCGACTGGTACGTTACGGGGGACAATAGGAACACTGTGCGCGTGGACAAAGATGGTAACGGTTTGAAGAGGCTGTGGCAGCAGCAACTGTGCCAATTTAATTTGAGTAGCTTGGAAACCTCGGAGGCAATATGTACGGTCTATCCTAGCCCAATGCAACTTATCAAGGTATCGTTATAATTAAACATTCTTACGTAATGTTGGAAAATCTATCTTTTTGCCTATCAAATAGTAAGTTAAATACTTTTATGCTTCTAGGCTTATAGAAATTGCACACCTGACGAAGGCATGAATTTATTAAAAGATATATCAGTAAGTGCCTTAATTTTATTTATATTTCCTATTAAACTCTAAAATTATCTGACGTACTTGAATTGTTTTTAATTATATATTATATGGTCTACTTACTTTAGTCAATTATACAGATATATGTAAATTGCAGTTATATTTTATATGTGATAAGATATTTAGTCACAATCCGTAATCTTGCAATTACTGCATTATAGTTTAAAATTTATTGACGTAATAAATATGCAAAAGTTATGTTATTTGACAGATAAGGAGAGCGGCGGGACCTCTCACAGCTGCACGTAAAATTGGTCCTGAATTAAGTAAAAAGATGTACGTGATGTTTACGTCGCAAAACGGGGATGCTTTATTGGGAACTGAGGTATAAATAACTATGAGCTTTTGTAGGAACTTTATATAATTCCATTTCTATAATCCTTCATGCTAAGTTTATAATATAAATGCATTATGTCATAATTGTATATTCCTAGAACGTTATTAATCTGTCTTTGAAATATTTTAACTTTTTTTTGTTAATCTTTGTTCTGTTAATACAGATCGAAAAGATTTCAACTTTTCAATGATACTTTTATTTCCTAAAAATCAATTTTTCTAGTCGAACATGATTTATATTCGTAACTTAAATTAAGTAATAAATTAATACAATGCATTTTTGGGCAATTATTTCTCATTCTTTCTCAGACATATTTCAGAGATGTCCATAAATAATTACAACAAGAAACTGGTGTTCTAGGAATAATACGCAATTTTCAAAATAACTGCATCACTGCATCATCATTATTTAATCATCTATTTTTTTTTTGTTTTTCCCATTCTTTGGTCAATTTCAATCTAGCAGTGAGCATCCTATACATATAAAAAAATTTACAATATTATCAGACATTTGAATAATTAAACAATAATTATAACATTCTATTTTTTGAGTATATACACGCATTCTTTCACAAGTGTCTCCTTTCTGTTTGCGTCACGCATATGTAATATAGGTATAGAACTCTAAAATAGGTCGCATTATAATCTCATTGTAATAACAAAGTATCAGTAACCACTATTAAAGCTTAGAGACCAGTACAATGTGTGTGATATACAATATATATAGTAATTATAATATGACAATATTATATTATATTATAATATGACAATATTATATTATATTATAATATGACAATATTATATTATATTATAATATGACAATATTATATATATATATATAATATTTATCAAAATAATCATACTTTGCAGGTATTTTCTCACATATCGCACAATTAATATTATCATCAAGCAATTACGTCATATAAAGCAATCACTTATATATTCTACGTTTGAATTTCACCAACATTGCCGAAAACAGACTGTTCTGAATCGTGTTCTATCTCGTTCAGTTTGGTCTCGTTGAAAATATCGCAGTCGTCATCGAGGGTTGCGGATGATGTCTCATCGATTACAGGCGCGGGTACGTATTTGCGTTCAATGATATTCGTTTTAATAGCGTCTTCAATCTCGAGTATGTCATCCGTACGATGATCATCGTAATTTGTTGATGCCGTGGAAGATTGCGCTTGCACGAATCTATGCTCGTTTTTCTCGAAGGTCAGGATTTTAGGTGCGCTTATATCTTCCGGAATTTTCTTGGTCGCAACCACCTGTTCGCCTCTCTCGTTCTGCTGAGTGAGCTGCGAGTTTCTTTTCGCCAATATGATCTTGGTGTACTTCACAGTAGGTTGTACTAATCGATTTTCCAACGGCACTCCGACCCTGCTCCTTGCCGAGACGCCGCTGTTCTGCGACCGTGTCTGCAGTATCAACTGATTTAAGTTTTGTACAGACATATTAGGACATATAACGGCCTGCTTGGAAGCCGCTCCGAGTTTATTTGGCATCTGCTGCAGCTTGTCTTGCTTGTTGCTGATTAAAACTACCTTGGTGGTATTGTTCAACTTTGGTCTCTCCTGAGACTCCTTAGCCAGCGTCGCTTGCGTCATTACCGGCATCTTGTTTATATTGCTTAAATTGTCGTCGTCCTTGGCGAATATTATCGGTATATCCAGTATATTTCCCAGATCGTCGTCTATATCGTTTGCGATGTTTCTCTTCTGGACACTTTGAGGCTTCCCCTCCCGAAGTCTCTGCAAGTTGTTGGCGTTGACCGTGATCTTCGGCATCGTCTTCATCGATTTTTGTGAGATTTTCAGTTTGTTGGATAGCGGCAGAAAGCCGGAACTTTGACCAGTAAATGGGACTATCACTGATGAAGGTGCGCTTCTGTTATGAAGGGAATTCTCGACAATGACTATGTTACCGCACGATGTATTATGAGAGTTATCAGTACTATTGGATACGACTCCTTGCCGTGGTAAGTGCGCCGACTTCGATACGTCCAATAAGTGAGAATCACTGCTCACTCCCATCTCTTCCATCACTATAAAATATACATGTATATTTGTTTTAGATCTTAAAAAGGTATGTATCACATATTATTAACATGCAACAATATCCCAAGACACTATATCAACACATCCGATATGTTACACTTTTACATATTATAAAATAATTTTTTAATATTTAATTCTTTGAATACTTTATTTTTGGTATTCAATTTTTCCGAACATTTTTATAATATTTAGTTCTGCATTTAACTATTTAGCGTTACGTATCAAAATGACGTATTATTTTTATATGGTAATTCAACGAATACAAACATTAAGACATTGGACAGATGGAAATTTAGATTAATAGGATTTTTATTTTATTCTAACGAAACAAGAAGCGTTAGATAATTCCTTTACCAAATATACTTAGTGTGTAACGATTTACTGTTATAATAATAAGTGCTTATCACTGCCCAAAATATCTGATGTAAGTAAAGGCATTAATCAAGTTTCCCAAAACCAATTGTCCAAAATTACCCAGACTCGTTAATCGTTTATATTTTACTCAAGGTGGACGGGATTAAGGTTGGGAAGTAAACAAATTCGAATTATGTTACAAAAAAATATTTATTGATTACAAAATAAAAAGCAACCTAGTGTATTTACAATATTTTTTTAAATATGTATTTGAGAATGCCTGAAGATCCTTACTGTCACATTTATTCATGGCTGTTAATATCGTTTATAAAACACAATATAATGTACATATGCCTAAATATATTCACTATGTACAGTCACGTTGCCAATTGAAAGATAGGATTGGAAATCCCCTTAGTTCTCTATATGTATTTGAAATATTTTATAAATACATGTAATATATTAAATAATTGAAAGCAATAAACATATCTTGTTAAGTAACTCTAACTACTTTAGCTACAAAAAAAAAATATATGTACAAGAGAGTGACAGTTTGCAAAGTAAAAATAAGTCTAGTATCAAATTAATTTTAAATAGTCCTCGAGGAGATAATTATTTTAATTTCGCATAGAGAAAATTCATAATAATCGCGAATAAATTGATAATTATTACAAATTAATGTAAATTTATGAATTGTTACGTGATGTATCTTTTATAAAAATATGTCTTCCAAAAGTGTAGTTATATTTTAAAAAAATATAACTAATACGTTTTACATCTATTACAATATACAGAATATTATATATAGATAATATTATATAATATTTAAAAATATAATATATAATATTATATAATACTTCAATGGAAAAAGATTATTATCGCAAAATATAATTACATATGTACATGAGGTTCCATATATGTGGTTTCAAATACACAGTATTTATTATATATAATAAATTTTTTTTCCGTATGAAAATTTATCTGGGTTATATAATTTTTATGAAAATATTGACATAAAGGAGTAAATTGTAAATCATACAATTTAATATTTTAAAATTTTAGTCAGTGAAATTATTATTTGCTTCAAATACATAGTTTGCGTTTGTTTTAGTAGACTATTTTGAAAGAGCAAGTAAGGTTACAAGAAACTGAAAAAATTTTTATCTCCTTTGATACAGTCTATTATTTATCAAAATATGTGTATATACTTTTGAAAATTATGATGATAAAAATTAATTTGAGCTATTTTATAGAAGTGTAAAAGTTTAATAGAAGAATATTATGTGTATGTGTAAACTTTTCCTAAAATACCAAGAAGGAGGTATAAAAATGTGAATTTATTGACTACATATATATTTTGTTCGCGCGCGCGTGTATGTGTGTATGTATATCACACATTAAATCCGTACTATAAAAGTTTAAATATTTAAGCTAAAACAACTAGTTCAGTGACTAAATAAATTTCTAATATAAAAATGAATTTAAATATTTTTTAAATTAATACCACCATTGTAATTTAGCAAATTCAATTTGCAAAATTATGAAAGTCGTCCTAAGTACGCTCACACAAAGCAAAAATAATAATATTTGGTCGTTCAATTAACGGACGATCCAAAATTATGTAGAACCCCTACATATATGTTGATTTATAACTACGTTTCAGGTAAATTATTTAATAATTGATTAGATAATTGTAATCTACCTTTTGAAGGGGTCGATGTGGACGATGTTACGGTATTCGCTGATGAATTGGTGGTCGTTAGTAGGATACTCGAAGCTGACGATGCACGGGTGGAGGATGTACCGCTCGTAAGCGCAACAGAGTTCTTTCCGCTTTGCAAAAGATTCGATAAAGTACCACTTGCCGCCGTAGGCTTACTACTTCCCGCTATTTAATTAAAAGAAAAAAAATACATAAGTAACATTTGAAATTACTTTTCTACTGATAACGTTAATTAATTATATATTTATCTTACCTGGAGGAGTTGCATTAACCCTAATCTGATTTCCCGTTGTGAAAACGTTCACCAATTTCGCGTCTCCACTTTTGTCAGGCGCATTGACCTGTCTGTAATTGCTCGAGACCATATTCGAGTAAGACTTATTAGCAGGTATCGTTTTTATCTTTGTCTGCAGCGGCACATTCGAAATGATCTTCGGTACTTTAGCGGTTGCAGTTGAGGATTTGGATGTATTAGATGTTTTGGGAGAAGTGGTCGTGGATTGACTCACTGCAGTGGGTGCTAAACGTATCGGCCCTATCGGCGCTAGACTCGCTAGTGTGCCAATATTGAGCGTTATGCCATTTTCCGAATTAATGTTTGCCTGTAAAATAATATATATCATAATGTATATAATTATGATTATTATTTGTAGTATGTACATATGTCTGATTTAAAACGCAGGTATAAATGTCTCATCAAACATTATAGCATATTATATAATACACATGTATCATGTATTGTGCATTGTGTGATATAATTACCTGTCCGGGAAGTCTAGGAGTCTTCAGTTCTGAGAATTGATTTCTCTGATTGTTCGTGGGCCGTTTCCGTTTCGCGGTGGAAGTATGATTTGTATGTTGCCCACTTACTTGCGCCAAATTGGATTGGATATTGAATGTACCGATTTTGGGAGTTGAGCTCGATGCCACGTTCGTTCCAACCGATAGTGCGGAAGACACTGGCGTGGTCGGCCGGGATTTCTTCACGGTCGGTGAGTTAGGTTCGCTCTCCACGGAACTGCTGGTCGAGTTTCTTCGTTTGTGAGAGTCCTTTTTGTTCTTACTGTCACAGTTAGTCGTCATTGTCGGTCGCAGCGGTAACGGATGCGGTTGCAACAGGATGCTGCCGATAAAATCTCCAATTTCGTCCAACATGCATCTGTCCACCATGTTCTGCGTGATGCCCTCAAGTACCTTTTTAGACGTGGATATTCTGAGATGATCGTCAGCCGTGCCTACGACCACCAGACTCGTCTCGACCAGCATTTTCTCACGGAATTCTTCCAAATCGTCCGGTCTAACGAGAGTGGCGTTTTGCCCAATAATAAACATGACAGGACAGCGAATGTCCATTAACGTATCATCAGGCGTACCCCGTTTTCCCTCAACCGTTGTGAAAGGAAATCCGATGCAGATAACAGCAGTTATGTGTTCCATCTGGGCCACCTACATCGCAAAGCAAATAAAAGGAAATATAATAGGAAGAAAAATTGAGTAAGTAGAACACAACATATGCAAAAATAATTTTACCTGACAAGCAAGCGCTGCGCCAGCGTTGAAACCTACGAGTATGATTGGCCTACCAGGACAGTCACTTCTGACATCTTGTATTTTGGCTCTTGTAGCCTGAACCAATTGATCCATGCACACCATCATAGTCATCCTGTTGGCTGCCAAACTCATGTGAGCATGAACAGTAGCGACCATGCCTAACAATCCCAACTGCGTGATCCACTTATGCTGACGAGACGAAACGGTCGATGCAATGCCGGAAGGTACTACTATTAAGATCGGATTTCCGGGCAATTTCTTCTGCAATCAATTACGTTAATTCCCGTCTTACATAACTAGATCAAGATAATATACATTAATGATCAAGTTATATTTACAGGTCTATTTCCGTTCAAATTCTGTGCGACCGGATCCCAAGATCGTTTTAAAAGCGATCCGAGCGTTTCCCACGTTATGGAGTTGCCCTTAGCTCCACTAATATTCGGTTGCACTGCAATCATCTTATCGATTAATTGAGGGATCTTTAGTCTCAAGGTCTGTAGGATATCGAGATAGATGGCCAAATATTCCTGGGGGAGGTGCTCGAATAGCAAATTGTGCAGCCATTGAACCAGTCTCAAGTCCCATCCGGTCGATGCTAACGTTTCTCGAAATCTCCTCGCTGCAATATCCACTGACGTTCTTCGAAAGATCGGTTCCGTTACGCTCTTAACTTTGGCTAATCTTGCAAGCCTCTCCGAGCTTAATATCCGTGTCACTCTGGTAAATATCCGATTCTGAATCGGAGACCATAGAGTTTTCTCTATCTTCTCCTCCCAATCCTCCTCCTCGTCCTCCTCCCCGGGTCGCGCAAACTTCGCTAAACGTTCAAACTCATCCATCATATGCCGAACTCTAGTTAAATCAAAAGGCAATGTCGGTGGTTCGCTGTCAATATTTTCCACATCGATTTCTTCATCCTTTCTATGCTGATCACTAAGATAGAAGAAATAATTTAGCAAATCAATTGTTACATCTATTTTGTATCTTTCCATGTTTAAGGTAGAAGGCAAATTAAGTTAAATATCATGGATAATCTTACCCCACAGTGTTTTTCGAGAAAAACAGCTTTTTTATAGGCTTTACATAAACGTTCTCCGGTCTCCAGTTCCAAGGTCGGGCGTAACAATGGTCTTTGAATATTACATCAACGTCCATCTCGTAATTTCCAGCTAGTTGATGTAGATACGCTGTCACTTTGTTCGAAATGTCGTCGAATGTATCAGTAGTTGGACTTGGTAGCCCAGAACTGCTCGCAGAGGTAGACGGTGCGGTAGGCATAGATGCTAGCATTATGCTACCTTAAATTAGATCAGGTAGTAGTAAAGATAAATAACTGCACTCGATATCTCTCCGAGTTCCTTCCAAATATCGTATTATATGTTACAATATCATTATTATATTGTATAAAATACTTTAATTTTCCTGTTTCTCCCTTTTTCTTTCTCTTCCTTGATAGAATTGTCCCTGAAACAGATGTCGTTCAATTATATCTCGTACGTTTGAGGTTAGCTAGGTATGTGCTTACAAACAACTACGCTAATTCTAAAATATTGTTACAGTACTTATACCCTTCTGCGAATTAAGTAATTAGACAAATTTCTTACACGCGAGAAATTCGAGAACTAACCTCTGTTCCTTTTTTACACGTCAGACAACGAACACTTAGTTGTTCATTAAATTAGTACCATTCTCGTCTATCGTGTAATATCGCATTCATTGGTATATGCAAACGATATTGTAGCTATTTGTTTCGTTTTTACGTATCAGGGGATATCTCCGTCTCCGAAGATGATAAATCGCGCAGGCAAATGGTTGTCGAAAAAATGCAATGCATCCATTTTTCGTAAAACGAAGAATATCTTGCATACATACGTAAATATGTATATATTGCGTCCGTATATAACACATGTGGTATATAATGTCGCTATATAACCTACCTAAGAACTTTAATTTTTGTGTTTTATCTACACTCCATGGCACTTTATATCGTCACAGCTGTACTTTTAGGTTCTAAGGAGTTGACCCAGACCGAGTAGTTTTTGTAACGCAGCTTTGTGTGAACTAAAGTTAGGTTAAATTGTCGACGTTTTGAAACAAAACTGACGGACACTGACGGAAGAGTAAAACATTGTTGTAAATTTTCTATCTTACATAAGTTGGATTCAACATGTGGTGTTTCAAAGGATGCGGAGGTATTAAAGTAAAAATAAAATTTTAACTGTAACCACCTATGTAATTGCAATATTTACTTCTTAACGGTTAAATTTTTGTTTTTAAGACAATAGAAATGATAACTTCGTCACCGACGAGATACTTTATTATCTCGTCGGTGACTGCGTGTAATAATAAACAGCAATTCGAAATTTAATTTATAAATGATAAAAGTTCAAGTAATAAATTATTTAGAACTCTAAAATGTGCAATTAAAAAAAGTTCTTTTTTTGTGATTTTCTTCTAGTTTAATAAATTCTATATAATAAAAAGAAAACATAAAAATTTACCATGTACTCTCTTTCAGGCTTTTGCGTTTATATTTTACCAAATCAGAAAAAATCATTTGGTAAATCACTGAGTAACATTAAGCTGGAAGGAGATCCCACTATTAGTAGACTTCATGCAGTAGTTTCTGTAGAACCAACAGAAGAATCAGAGGTATATGTTATAGTTCTTATTATTTCTAAAATATATATTTATTTTAGAAATGTTACTATTGTTAAATTAAAAATGTATCTCTTTCAGACACAATATAAGTGTGTTATTAGTGATGTATCTAAGTATGGAACTTTTGTTGTAAGAGATAACAAGAAGATAAAATTGCCTTCTGATGATAAATTTATTTTGAAAGCAGGTGATACAGTACAGTTTGGTCTAAAGGAGTCTACTTTTGTGTAAGATTATGTTAATTTACTTTTCTACGCATGTTGTTTTTAATTGTTTTTAACAAACTTATTTATTTTTGTAACTTATTGTAGGGTGTTGTATCATTTGTTTGTAATTGCAAAGTCTAGCATGAAAGAACAAGTAGATGTTAAGAAATTAAAAGATATTATACACGATTTGAAAGCAACATTCTCTGAGACTTGGGAGGACTTTTGCACACATTTGACAGTGGCTGAAACCACATTATTTACCCCAAAAGTAAGATATTAAATAAGTATAAATTAGTCCGGTTATTGAAATAAAATTAAGTTTTTTTAACTGCTAGCATTAAATTTCATTTCCAATTTTATGTTACCTATATAATTTTTTCTACACTTTCTAAACATTGAAAATATCGATGAAGTTTGTAGTCTAAGAAAGTTTTGTTTACCTTAAAAATAAAATTAAGTACAGCTGATAAGAATGCATGTAACTGTTTAACAACCAAAAATTATTATAGCATGTATCAGTTTATTATTTTTGGTTATTTTTTTAAATTTTATATTGTGACATTTTATATCAAGCAACAAAGGTATTACAAAATATTTAGCAATAAAAATGTATAAATGACAAGAAAAAAAGTTTATCAACTTTTCCACTATGTATTTTATATAGTTGGTTTGTGCATTGGCGTCTGCCAAACCTATAGTCACAAATGCATATTGGGAAGCAGTTAGTGTAGCCGTCAAGGAATCAAAAGAATTACCAAAAATCGAAGACTTTCTGCCAAAAGTGAAAGAAGATTGGTTGAAAGTTGATTCAAGAATGCTTTTACCGGATGAAAAGCGTAGAACATTGTTCAAAGGTCTCTCGTTTATCCATTTTTGCTCAAAGCAATATTTTGCACATGCGCAAATGATTACTGCAGCAGGTGGTTAATACTAATTTTTATCTTAATTCCAGATCTTAATACACAAAGATAAAACTATGCACTAATGTAATAACCTGTAAAAGTACATCATGAAAGAAGATAAAATATATAAACAAATTTAGTCTTATTGTTGTTTAATTTAAATTTTATTTTTATAGCATATATTTTAATATTTTGTATTAAGATCACAGTTAAATTTTTTTTTTTATTTAATTTTGTATATTTATTTACTTCACAACATATTACAACATATTTTTACATTAATTTGTAAATATTTTAAAGCAAAATTATATATTTTAGGTGGCATGTCATGTGTGTATCCCACAAAGAGTCGACCTTTGACTCCCCGAGATCTCACTAAAAAAAATGCTATCGTCATACAACAACCTGCCAATGATTCTTCACAACTTACTCAAGTATTCGCAGCTGATTATCCAATCATCTGTGAGTAATTATATATTATCATTAAAACTAAAAGTAACAAATAGAATAATATATACAACATAATATTTCTATATTGCAGATCACAAGCTACAAGCTGTCAAACGCAGAATGGTTTCTGACGCCGAAATTCCTTTCGCGATTCTATATTGCAACACAGAAACGTATTGCAATCCGAAATATAATTTCGCCACAGTTTTAAAATTAGAGACTCCAAACATTTTTCCCTCTGACACGATAATCGAGAATACTCAGGATATTGTTAATACTGATACAAGACAAATTAAAAGAAAAATAATTCCTGAAACCTGCGAGTCTCCAAACAATGAGAGTGTTTCGAAAAAGATTCGCTGTTTAGACGAGAGTGAAAAGAATATTTCTGGCGCTAGTAAGAGCAATATAACGATGGCTCAAATCACTGATAATAGAGAACCCAAATGTAAAATAATTCCCGAAACTTGTGATTCTCAAACTAGTAAGAAAACTTCGAAAAGTTCCTATCCTTTTAGCGAGAGTGAAAGGAATATTTCTGGCGCTAATAAGAGCAATATTGCAACGACTCAAATCACTGATAGAGAATCCAAGTGTAAAATAATTCCCGAAACTTGTGATTCTCAAACTAGTAAGAAAATTTCGAAAAGTTCCTATCCTTTTAGCGAGAGTGAGTGGAAATGTATGTCTGGCACTAATGAGAGTAATATTGCGATGAATAACATGCAGAATGCCAGCAACAGAGAAATGAAGTGCAAAATGACTGACAAAACTTTCGATTTTCAGTATAATGAGAACATTTCAAGTCAGGTTTTTTACGAAAGTGAACAAAGATATGTTTCCGATACCAGCAGAAGTAATAAGCTTGCAAAAACTCAGGACAAAGATATAAAAAATACCTACTTTTCTAACGAACAAAAGAATATTTCCGACAGTAACAAGAGTAATATGAAAAATATTTCATCACATAATAACGCCAATAAACAGTTCCAAATTATCCCCGAGAGCTGCTGTTCCGTAGAAAAAAATATAAGCGATATTTTTTCTGGCAAGAGCAGTAATAAAGAAGTTCAAATTATTTCCGAGACTTGCGAATTTAATGAAGAACTCGTTAGAAACAATGTTACAGAAAAAGAGCAACAAAATGTCAAATTACAAGAGAAGAAAATTTTTAAAGAAAATAATACAACTTATGCGAAAATTAATAAGGAAAAAAGTATGCTGCAAGAAAATGAATACGGATTCCAACAGCAAGGAATTTTGACTGTTGAAAAAGATAATTTAAATAAAAATAAGGATAAATTTACCATTGCAAGTGAAAGCTCTAAAAATGCGAAAACTCCGCATACTGTATCCATAAAGGAGATTAATGACAGCACAGCAATTAATATAAAACAAAGAAAAGAGAAAAATCTATTTGAACAAGGTTGCTCTGGAGTTGAACTGCAAGATTCGTTGAAAAAGCAAAAATTGAGTTTGGCCTACAATTCTGGAAAAAATCAAGATAAAAGAATGAAAGAAGATAAGATGCAAACAAAAGATAATAAAAAAGAGGAGCCTCGAAAAACAGTGAGTAAATTAATAATTATTAATAGTCATTATAACAATTTTAATATAATGACAAATTTATGAAATGTATATAATATATAGGACGGTAACAAAAAATATCTAAATCAAGGATTTACGGATAAGATATTGCGGAAAGATGTACCTTGCGGAAAGAAATTTATAAAGGTTTGTATAAAATATGTTCTATGATATTTATCCTATATATCGTCTTTTTAAAAAATTTATTTTAATAAATTTATTTGATTAGTAGCTTACTGCTAACCATATAACGTGCTTAAATGTGGCAATAAATATAAATTATAAAAGAAAAATGTAGTTTGCGTGTTGCGTGTGTGTATGTGTGTAAAAAATTGTAATATTTTACTATGTAATTTCGTAATATGTAACAAATTTTCTTATTAATTTAGATGTTCGTTATGAAACCAAAGAAGATACTAAAAAGGGACGATTTTGTTTCGTAATTTACAACTATACAATTTCTTCAAAAAGAAATGCACCATATTTAAGGTATACTTAAAATAAGAATTGTTTGTTTATTTTCAAGATATAGATTTTCAGTAAGCCACTGTTTGTATAAAATGTTTCGAAATATTGAGAAATAATATAAATAATAATTAAAAATCTAAAATTGTTTTTAAATTTAAATTTATTTTATAATATTGAAACTGATGGTACTTCGGCTAAATCGGGTAAGGACTCAATAATTAGCATATTGTCTTAGCTAAATACTTAGGATAATAAAACCAGTTGAAATATATTCTATTAATCAACAACTTTTATTTTTTTACTAATGGAATCTGCAAGATAAAAATTCTTTACATATTGTAAACTTCACTATCGTCTTACTGGAATTGCGTCTACTAAAAACAGTTTATATCGGAAGTTTTATCTTTTTAAAAACAAAATTTATGACTTCTATATGCCGGATTTTTTAAATAAACAATCGTTTGTTCTTTTAATTCTTGCAAAGTAATTTATATTATGCTGCACTGATGTATCGAAATCACTTTCTACGACGGCGGTATCCTGGCTGCAGAACTATTCAGCGAATCATACAGCAATTAATATATATATATATGATTGTTGACGTGATTTCGGTCGAAAAGTCGTTGTATATATATACATATATATATATATATATATATATACACACAACAACTTCGACCTTAACGATTAACCAAAGCGTTTGATTAAATCGCAATGATGTCGATCAAGTTGATGTTCGCGCTTTAGTTGTATTGTCTACGGTTCACCTTAATCTAATCCACATATCAGTTTGCGACAGATTGAATTTCAATTAGGAGTTCCTCGAGCAACTGCCGGCAGGATTTTTAAATCTGTACGATACCACTGTACAATAATAAACATTTCTTAATAATTAAAAAGTTAATTTTAAATGATTAATTAAAGGTTCTTTCCAAAGTAGCATATTTAGTTAAAAAATTTAATTATAAAATTGTTAATTCTGAAAATTGCTTTATAAATTTAAAATAATTTAGTTATAAACTTTATGAAACAATTTCGATAAATTGAAATAAAATATTAAAATTGACAGGAATCCTAAAGAAAGAGCATGATGCACGAAGTCGATTCTGAGTAAATGATATCAAAACTTTGATATCACCCCGTCTTAAAGAAGCATTCAAATACATAATAGAAAGGATAGCGACTTTTATAATATTTATTTTTATAATTTAATTATATATTTATTTTCTACGTATTTCCAATAATTATTAATAATTAATATCTATTTAAAATTATGATTAACGTTTTAACAACACTAAAAAAATATCTTTGTGATAGGTTTCTGCGATATAAAGAAACAATTTCATATGGCAATTTAATAAAAAGAAATATATACACAAAGATTATTAATATATGAGACAAGTAAGCGAGTGCCTACAATCGAAGGAAGCGTGATTATTTTGCAAATTGAAAAATTCAAAAACAATCCGATTATTTATATATATTTTTAATAATTTATATATATAATCAATTAATTAAAATAAAATAATTTATTAGAATAATAAAATTGTAACAATGTTCCACTTTTCAATACCTAATTTCAACAAATAATATTATACACATAATATAAGTTCTTTTATTTATTAGCTATACTTAATTATTATTTCTTTGTCAGAGAGAAAATATTCACTATAGTACCTACTTCTTCACACTCGCGAATAAGCGGCTCTGGTCGCAATCTCGTATATCAATTAAAGAATCTTATAATTAACCCTTAGCTGGCACTGTGGGGTATTCTACGCCTTAGGCTAGTTCAGCCTATAAACACAGTGCCGGCTAAGGGTTAATCAGAAGAATATAAAATTTAGTAAATACACAATAATATATAAATAATATTTTTTTATATATTTATTTTTATATATAAAAATATTTATTGATATTTATATTTATAAATACTTTTTATATTTTATACTATAACCTTTTATATATTAAATGTAATTATTGTTAATTAGATAGAATGATCTCATCAAATCCCCATCGCAAAATATATATTCAATTTAAAATTTTATTTTACTATATATTATCTTGTAAAACAACATATTTGCGATAAGAAAATTATTGAATTAAATCACTAATGGAAATTAATTTTTTTCAAAGATAATTGTAATAAATGGGGAGACTCATAATTTTCCAATTGTAAAATGTATCGAATCGATCGAACAAAGAGCGATGTTGCATTATTCATAAAAGTTCCAAAAGCGTTTCACGAAGCTTGTCATTGCTATTTTCGAATCGCATCTGTGGTCGCTAAATCGAGATTTCGTTGTAACTTTTAGAATCTCGGTGGTAACAAACAATAAAACGTTTTACAATTAATCAATGTGCCACTGAAAATAAAAATATAATTTCTATACGCACAGATAGAAAAATGAAGAAAAAGAGGAACAATGTGCAAAAATTATTACGAAAGTTTAATTTATACGGTAATATGCTTACAAAAATTGATATATTGATTCGAGTGTCTTTATTTATGTATTACTTAGATTGAAAGTACATGATATTTTCCATGAATGATCAAAGTATGACTTTTCACATTTTTGTTAATAAAAGGCTATTTTAAAGGCTGAAAAGTTTGTTTCATTTGCTGTCACGAATTCTAACAATTTCAAATCGATAAATCGATTGACCCTCTATTTTTCTAACGAATGAAAGAATAACTTGGAAAGAAGGTTGAAAGAGGATCTTAGGAGGATGGAAAGGGGTGGAAGAAAGCTTCAGTGCTTCGGCTTCTTTGCACAGCTGCATCACGTGCGATGCGCGCGCAAATTCAAGCGATTATGCAAATTTCGCATTAAAATGCATTTTATCGAAATCTCTGACTATTCGGCGAGAAGCGAACACGAAAGGCGTCGTGACGCTTTATGTATTTGCGCTTGTGGTTTACCTTTTCACCTCCTAATTCGTTGTTTGTAATTACATCATATCGGAGCATCCTCTTTATTTAATATTTTCTTTCTTGCAGTTTTTAGTATTTTTTAAATTGTATGTCAATTTCATTACTATTAAGAAATGTCCGTATGTTGTTATATCAAATAATCTATACCGGATATTAAAGAATTAATATCTAGTGTCATTATTGTAAACATTGCATACTTTTAAGGCTCCTGGGTAGTCGTCACTTCTATCCTTGTTTGATGACGTCAGAAGCGAGAAATGAGTGAAAATGACACGTTTTCATTCTTGTGCTTTATTTCCAAATAAAAAGATATTTGCACAAAATAACACTACAAATCACTTCAGCACACGTCACAAATACTCCGGCTGCATCCCTTTTCCTCGACAGTTATTAAACAGCCGTAAAATGAATGTAATACGAAGCCTAACCATGCAGGCTTATAACGGACGGCTTAGTCTTTGTATTACATTCATTTTACGGCTGTTTAATAACTGTCGAGGAAAAGGGATACAGCCGGAGTATTTGTGAAGTGCGCTGAAGTGATTTGTAGTGTTACTTTGTGCAAATATATTTTTATTTGGAAATAAAGCGCAAGAATGAAAACATGTCATTTCCACTCATTTCTCGCTTCTGACGTCATCAAACAAGGATAGAAGTGATGACTACCCAGGAGCCTTAAATACTTTTTTCTACATCATCAGTTTATGTGAGTATTATATTATATTATTTTTTATATTAATCATCTGTGCCGTGTCTTGTAAATTTATGCAAATTGTGGGTGCATTCTTTTCGTAAGAAAATAAACTCACCTTTCCACCTAAGCTTTGCTGCTGATGACAGGTGTGAGAAAGACTTTGTCTCGATACGTCTTCCGGCACGTCAGCTGTTGTGCTTTAACGTTTGTTTATGCCGAAGCTTCGATTAGCGCCCCGGTCCAAAGAAAGTTCTCGTTCGAAACTTTGCTGAGCTGTACAAAAGATTGCCGATGAAATGCCGGCTGATTTCTTGCGACTGACTTTTCCTCACCGAGAAATTTGTTTACGACGAAATACCGTGAATGTCTGTCTTAGAAGAGACATTGGCAAAGTTTCTTGCTTAACACCGTAATAGAATTACTAAGTTTTTATTTTTTAATAGTAACTATTAACGTGATGTGATTTATTAATAATAAATATGCTATTATTATGCTATTACAAATATACTATTAATGACATATATTTATGCAAGAAACTTAACAAAGCAACTTTTTGCAATATGTAGGTATAACAATTATTGCATTATAGATAAAGGTTACAAAAAAGCTAGACTTGAGAAAAATCCAAGAAAAGATAACAGTACTTTTCTCAAATAAATAATTGGGAAATATGTACCTATATGCGGTGTATGTACAACGTACAGGATACTGTCTTAAGATAATATGAAGATATATAAATTTATCTAGAGAAAAAAAGCTTTTTCTTTTCTTTGATTTTAATTTTCCACATTCATAATCCTTTTCTTGTCGAGTCAAACTGTCAGCATCAATTTTGTGGTTTTTCACAGAAGAACACGTACAGATGAGAATCGATAGTATGGAAGAACTTTATAAATGTCCATTTGAGTTCGTCGTCCGCAGAACTGCAGACGAAGAAAACCATGAGAGAACATTATTAGATCACAAAGAATGATGGCTGCTGAAGTGAAGTACAAGAAGTCAATGCCGTTCGAATAAATATATATCCACCCTCCGACTGACTTTTTATCCGCATTTTAAACGCATATAGACCACTCGTTGAACAAATCTCTCCAGTTTTTTTTGCTGACAAAGCTAAAAACGAATTTTTGCTAAAGGTCATTCAATTTCTCGCGTCAAATTTTCATGACATTTAAGAGAAACTTTTATCTCTAAATAATAATGACTTAATAATTATTAACCCATTATTACTCTAAAACTCTTTATAATATATCTCTACTTATTGTCACCTGTGCAATTACATAATTATTATATACAACAAAATTATTTAATTATTAATATTACAGTATAATATATAACACTGTGTTTAATAATTGTCACATTTTAAATACTGTTGCAACATCTTTTACATTTTAAACGTGATATTTTTGGCAATTTATATAACTCTTAGCGTTTTAGCTTAAGACTCTTGGAATTAATAAGCGAGATGTACGAATATACAACGGACAACTTGTGTTTGACGAACGTCTTGGATGGGATTAGCGACCTGGGATCTGCTCCTGTCTGCGACAGCAACAGGATCAAACCAGCCTCCCTTTGAAGGAGCGGATTGGCATACGGGAGAACGGTGGGAGTGAGAGAGGGTATATATCCTGTTAATTACACGATCTCGGATTTGCCTGTGACGTTAGACGTCTCGAGCAGGATGTCTGTTCCCTGACAGACAGATTGAGTTGCCTTCCGTATTATGGGCGCGATTAATAGCTAGTAATCACCCTTCCTGTCTTTCGATCCATAAGATCTCATCGTGTGGTCTTAGTTCGAAACAACAACAGGATTCTTGCTCCTTGATCCTTCATATAAAGTATTTTATATATTATAATGTTGCGTCTCTCAAAAGAAAATATGTCAGATCGCTTGGTGGACCATTAATTCTAGTCTATGCGAAAACAATCACTCTTCAGTACAATAAAAATAATTTCCCAAGATTTTTATCAACTTAAAATATGCTGTAATTCAAGAACTTCAAAAACTTAGCATTTGCAAAATTTGCTATATTTTTGGAGATGCGCGCTGTGAAATGTTGTCTTTTTGACTTTTCTCATAAAATCGCGTAATTTTTAAAAACTTGTAATAGCTATATAACACAATAAGTAATAGAAATGTAAGTTTCGATAATCTTATTTTTCAATTAATTTAATATTTTAATAAAGATACGGATGCATATAGAATATTGCTGGGAAGATAGGTATACTATAAATTGTGTAATCACGCAGATTTGCTGAAATTTTTTTAAATAGGCGTTTCTCTTTAAAACAAGCATAGATGATATATTTTTTGCAAATTATTTATAAACTATTTTCATATCTTCAGTTTTAATCCGATTTTCTTTGCCGAAATACACAATTTCTCAGTAATTTATTATAGTCCAAGCTTTTTTTATAATATCGTAAATGATAACGTAATATACGATCTCTGCTACCTTTTTCTACTCTCATATGTATTGTAATTATAATTATGTATACATAATTGTAAAATATCTACTGCGATAATTAAATTAACAAGTAATTATCAGTAGCATTTGCAATAAATATTTTATCATTACTCGTAAGCAAATAATCGGTAGTATTATTGGCAAAACGAAAATATGTTAAAAGTTGCATTTTATAACGATTCTTCTAACATATTATGATAAAATAGCTTATAATAGGTACGACGCTACGTACAGCTTCTACGCGCTCAAATGGCTGCGAAAGAGATCTGCGCGTGCTTGTAAAATATTTTTCATAAGCGCACTTCGATCGCACTTCCATCCTATTTTTGATTTCGAAGAGAAGTAAAAATACATTTTAGCTTTTGTTTTAGAAAAATGGAAGTTTTTCTTCATGTAACAAGTACAAATGTTTGACATTTAAGTAGACAAAATAATGTAGAGAAAATGTTTATAATATTTTTAAAATAACAAGTAAATTATTGTTTTATTTCTTAATTTTAAGCTGAATCTTTATGAAAGTCCTTAAGTAAAAACAAACTCTTTACCACTTACCGTTTTATGACTACAAATTTTTAAAGATTACGCGATTTTTTCGAGAAATGTCGACAAATCAATACTTAATAATACATATCTATTTTCTCTTTTTTTTATTAAACTACTAGTTCTGAATTCTACATATAAATAAGAATTTTAAAAATATAATAAATTTAATTTATAACTAATATTATAAATGAAATAATTATATAACATGAAATAAAAGTATTAAATAATCCTTCTTTAAATTTTAGAATGTTAATTTTGAAGTATATTAAAATATTGTAAAATAACAGAATAATATTAATTTTTGTATCATAATTATTGCTTTTTTAACGAGTTAATGTTTGTTATTAATAGTCGAGTGTATGTCCTAATTGGCAATTTTGGCTACTGACTATTAATTGACGATTTCGATGGTTTTGTGAATAATGATTTTGCGAACGTCGGGACTGAATGTAAAATGACAAACCTCTTTATTACGCTAAATAATTGTGAATTCAGCTTTGTCGGATATAAACGCGCATTTCTTATTTTTTTTATTTTGTTTTCTCTAAAGAGAAAATATAAATCGTAAACATTAAATTTTAATATATTGCCATTCATATATCGCAAAATTTGACACTAATATTTATACTTATTATATTTATTATTTTATCTTATTACACTGTAGGACAATGATTTTGCCTACAATTAACATTTCACGTAGACTTTTGTCCGCTAAATACGAATTTTACGTCCAAGTTTGCACATCACGTTAAATTTTTGAAAAGGTTAAAATTTTTGAAAAACTAAAAATACGAAAAGTAATATTATCAACTTTTATGTCGCATTAACGTCCAGGATAATCAGAATAATATGCTCGTCATTCAATTCGCTTTTGATTCAACATCGCGAATCTCATGAATCCGTGTTGTACTTGTTTTCCGCGTTCAGTTTTTCCGATTTTTGTATGTTGCGGGTGATAGACATGATGGAAGATACTTTTATTTCATTGTAAGTGTAAAAAATTTCAATACTATCCCAGTACATTGTCTTAAAGAGTCTACGAAATTTATTCGTGATCTGGAAACTTCCACCATGTCTATCACCCGTAACTACGAAAATCGGAAAAACCCATAAACGCGGAAAACAAGTACAACACGAATTCATGAGATTCGCGATGCTGAAGTGGCATCAAAAGCGAATTGAATGACAAGCATATTATTCTGATTATCCTGACGTTAATGCGACATTAATCGACGATAGGGTCAAGCAATTAACTTGAAATTTAATAAGGAATATGGTACCATATATTTGCCCCTAAATTTTAATTTGCAAACACATACAGTAGTATATAACGTCAATAAATATTAATAAGTATTGATAATATATATATTTATATATAATAATTGTTATTAAAAATTTTAATTATTAACAATTTTTTCAATCAAAAGTTCCAATTTTAAAATAATTCATACTCTGCAAAAAGTACGTAACAAACCAAACAATTTTTCTATAATACTTCTATAACACTTCTTTTTGAGATAAGAAACATCTGAATGATTTATTTAAATCTTCAAATGTGACAGTTTTCTCCAATTATATATATATTTGAGAAATTAAAATAAATCTTCCTTAGGAAAAGTACGAGAGAAAAAACTTATTTTCCTGAGAAATCTATGACTATTTCCGTTCGACTGCTAAAAACCAATAGTCTATTTTTGGCAGATATGAGTAAAGAGATCGACGAATTAATTTTGCGATTTTCACGCGTTTCCTCTCGCCTCGAAGCTCATCAAATATTTGCGCGACTTTTCGCGCCTTGATGTATCCGTCGGATCTTCGCGTTTGTTGTACTTGGGAATTTGCGGTTCCGCGTAACTTTATTCGCCTTTAGCGAGGGCTTAAACTTTGCTTCTCTTCTCTTCGCAGGAAAACTTCTCTCGAGGAAACGTTAACGATGGATTTCCTGACAAGATCAATAAGGGCCTTCTTTAGCCTTTAATAAGCAACTAATCAATATGTTCTGATTATATATATACATGTATATATGCGTGTGTATGTTTGTGTTTATATACGTGGAAGAATTAGCGATAAATAAAAAATCTACGAAACAGATTCGTAAAAATAATTAGTAAAAATGATGATGTAATTAGTTTTCTCTCTGTTTAATTAAAACAAATTTCAGAAAATTAAGATTTGTCGCGTTATTCTTGAGTTCATTACTGAGAAAATCGATTCGTTGTAGAAAACTCCAGAGGTAAGAATCCCGTTCAATATGTCATTCTAGAAAAAGTTAGTCGATTTTCTCATTATGATCGATCTCTTAGAACAGTATCTATCTGTGAAGAACAGTTGGAAAGTTTTGTTTGTTTTACTCAATTTTTTGTAGTATTCTGCGCGAGAATTAAGAAAAGAATTATGAACTCTTCCATATGTGTTAAATTATTTAATTATGAAATTTTACTATAATAATAAAGACGTAATAAAATTTTATTACATAAATGGCTGTATTATATAATAACAATTATTAATGCAGCAATATACAAGATGATGATTTTTTAATAAATATTTGATTTGACTTTATAAATATAAAAATGTTATTAAATGTTGATATTTTCGCACAAATCAGTCGATTACATAAAAGTGGTGTTCCGTTTTATATATACATATATATATTGCTTTATTGCTTTACTGTGACAAATAATTCATCTTTGTAAATTTCAAAAATATAATTAATTAATTTTTAAGAGATTCTAATTAAATGATTAATTTATTATTATATAGAGTTAGATTACATTTTACTTTATTTTCATTCAGCAACCATTTAGACAAAAAGGGAAAAGTGTATTAATTAACAAATTTTATTTAATTAATGAGATAATATATAAACTGCAATCCGTTTTATTTTCCATTCAAATTTATTTTTTGTATACAGGTGCGTAAGGAACATAAAACATGTGTATGAAAAGCACACTTTACAAAAGCTCTCACGCATTTACATGCAAGAATCACACACACACATAATGTAACTTAAGTCTTTTTCTTATACACTTGCAAACATTCTCGATTATATTTACAATATTATTATAGCAACTTTTAACCCATGATAGGCCATAACAATAATATAAAGAATTGTATAATCAATAATAATTCTCTAATTTTTGATCAATTGTTAATTCTATATTAATAATCAATTTTCTTCTTCAGTGTCCCATATCAGGTCACCCGCGTTGGCGATCACTTTAAAGAGAGTAATTTTTGTGGCTATGTGACTTGTCCTATCAAGAGGTTGCCTTGAAACTGAGGAACTCTTTGTTTTTCAAATTTCTCTCTATATAGCATACATTTTGGACAGTAATAATTACAGTGGTTTCCCTTTAATTTCTCTGGTAAACCTTTGTGGGGTGAGAATCGGACAATCAAACTTGAGATCCGCCTATTATCAATCGGTCGCTTTCATAATAGCTATGTCACACCCCAATTTTAAATAATCAATAATTATTAAAAGTTTTATAGTTACAAATTGTTGTAAATAGAATCAATGGCCCATATTCTGAACTCTCTTTTATCTATAAAAGCGCTCTTTTATAGATAAAAGAGAGTTCAGAATATGGGCTAATGTGTATATTTTTTAAAGTTAATTATCTAATTAATGCTAGAATATAATTAAATTATTAAGTCATTATTATATCATTATTGAACTAAAAATTATTAATATATAATTACAAATTATTTATTTATTATTTTGTTATTTTTTTGTAAGTATAATAAATAACAATAAACCATATAAGAGCAAGAAGAGTATTTTGGCCAATAATGGGTTAAATTTTTAACATTGTTACTTATCATGATATTTTTACACCAATATTTATTATACGCGATGACTGTTCTTTTGATTATCGCCAAGTCGCAATAAATATACATGCACATTATAACTAAATTGTGTATTTATAAGTATTATGCATACAATAGGTACAACAGCCTCCTTGTAGATTAATAATTTTTTTATTAAAAATAAAAGCTAACAAGATTTCCTATGATATGTTTAAATATATATTTTTCGCGAAAAATAACATTACTATTTAGGAATATTTTAAATTATTATTTTTTATTTTTATATTATACAATAATATAAAATAAATCAAAATAAATTTAAGAAGATAATTTTAAAAGAAAATTTTAATTTCTTAAATTTCTCCTGTTAATTTTAATTCGTTTTATTTTTTCATCGAATTCTCTTCAATTAAATCTTTTTCCTACACAATATATACCTACCTACTCTTTATTATATAAAATAACACTTTTTTCAATTATGTATATTATGTTAAAAAAGTCAGATCGTGATATAATATCACTTAAGCTATAATAAAATAATGAGTAATTTTCAAAAGGTATAAAAAATATTTGTTTAATAATTTTTTAATCAATTATAAATTTCATGTTTAATTTCTCATCGTTTTTGAAATGTTACTGAGTAAAATTTTATTAAAAATTAACAACTATGAATTCGTAAAGTAATGCTATTTGGCAAAACTTATTTTAAAAGTTAATTTATTAATTGTTCAACGATAACTTAATCTTAACAATAAGTATTATATACAACTAACATTAACTTAATATAATTATAATTTTGTACTTAATAGTTAATTTATACATTAAAATGTATCATTTAAATGTATTCATTAAAACGTACCAATAAAGTTTCTTTACAAACATTAAAAAATATAAATGTAGTAACAGATGTAACAACCTCTCAATTAAATTAAAACTAAATAGATCTTAATTTTAATTTTTAAAATATTTTTTTAATCGATTAAATTAAAAATCACAATTTTTAATAATACAATTTTCAATGACTAAAGGCCAGTATTTCACAGTCTTTTAAACTGAAGTTTAGCTAAACTCACTCTTAATCTTTTTCTAAAAGTGATAGTTAGAAAGATACGAAGAGTGAGAGCTAAGATTGAAGTTAAGCGACTATAAAAAATGATCTTGAATATGTGATCTTGTTAATAGATAATAGTTTTTGACAACACTCTATTTGTATAATTAATTAGTCGACAAATTTAATTTAATCGATTTAATTATAAATAAAGTGTTTAATTTAATTTATATACATTATCAAAGAAAAATTATTAAAGACAGACAATAAGAGAAAAAGAAAAAGAAAAGATCTTCTAATATTTTCTCGGAACTGACTCAGTATATTTTAATGTAAAGATTTAAAGTTTTAATATAAAGTTATTTGAGAGAAAAAAGAGAAAGAAAAAGGGGGTAAAAGAAGGAGGAAAAAGGAGATCTCTTTTTACATTTTTTTACATCGCGATTATTTATTCTAGACCGCGATTAAAGGCTATAACTTCGAATCAATTTTATCGCTGTGGACGACCTGTTGCGAAGAGTTTTCGCGAGCAATGCAGTCGCGGATGGCTTGCAGAACAATGCCTATCCGCCGGTCTAGGGCGACTAAATGGGGTTCCCATAAAACGGGAGCCACAGGATCCCTTGCCATACTCTGCCGCATGGCAATGCTGAGTCGCGTGGGCCCATTATGGAAGCTGCAATCAGAAGTGAGCAAGGAAAATTTTTTAAACTTATTACTTGAATAATAAGCTTCTCAAATGAAAGAAAATGTTTCTATTATTTAATTATATATAAAATTATACAGAATATGTAGTACAATCACGACCAGGAATGCTATATCCGTTTCGAGTGTGGTGAGTTGAAAATTGCACATGTATATAAAAAAATTGTTTTGTTTAAAACATTTTGGCATATTGCTTATTGTTTCGATGATACACGCTTAGAAACTTAAAATTCGATTTTCTTAAAAAGGGTGTTTCACCCTTTTAATATGTATAAGAGCTTATAAAAAGATACGTGTCTCATATTTTGGTCTACATTACACATATCCAAAGTTCATCAAAATAGAAGAAGATATTTTTAATTAATCTATATTGTGATTGTTCGTGTTTTTAGTATTTTAATTTGTAATCAACATCAGTACTATCGAGCTCGCGTTTTATTAGAAAAATCGCATCCCATTGTTACCATAAATAAATTTTGCGAATGGATCAACTCATCATTTTTTCATTGCGCTGCAGCGCTATATATATTCTACCTGTGCTTTTAATATCTCGCTTTGGATTTGGTTAGTTTTCTTTTTAATGCCTATAAAAACATGTATTGTTTTCATATACAAAAATTATTAGAAATATATTAGAAATTATTTTTATTACCATGTCTTTATTTATTTGTATTTATGCAAAATTACGAAGAAAAAGCTGTCGCCAAGTAATGAGCACTCTATCAGACGAATACCGATGGTCGTGTTCCTAGCTTAATTTTTAAAAATATTTCAGAAAAAATCTGATTGTTTATTGCAAAGTAAAAATGCGTGGGAAAGTTCTCACTCAAAAAACTAATTCTAATTCTAAGAAATTAGAAAATATCACGCATTTATTAAAAATGCGAAGTAAATAAAAGGGATTTTAAATTACAATTAGATAGAACATTTTCGAAATAGGGATACAAGAGCAGAGCCCCTCTCCGTCTATAGATATACATTTACTTTGCAATGTTATCTCATTCAACATGTTTGCAATATGTTCTATTTTATTTATTAATAGATAACTTTCTAACAAACAATGAGTAAAAACTTTTTGAAAATAAATTAAAACTAAAACTTTTTGAAAATTATTAAGAATCATTATCCTGACAATATGTCAAGGTTATTATTATTGGCATTGAGTTTCCTTTTATTCATGAAATGTTTACCAAAATTATCCCAACGTAATTTTAGAAATCAGAAGTGATTTCGATATGATTCAAAGAATAGACGATTCAGAACTCAACCTTGCATAACATTTATAAAAGTGATTATAAAGTCTTTATGCAGTTTTAAGCTTTTATAACTTCAATTTTATATATGATAAAATTAATCTATAAAAGTTATTAGTTATGAAAGTTTAAAATTACACAAGAACTTTATAATCACTCTATATATCACGTCATCACGAGATCAAGGTCATTGGTGTACAATCAAAATGTAATCTTTTCTACATTTATAAATTCCTAAATTTATAAAAAAAATTCCTTCTCACATGTATAAAATGTCTCACTTCTTGAGAATTATTTCTAACAATCTGATAAATAAAACAACATAATATTAATCATTTAGCGTCATGAAGTTCAGTTCGCGAAACGAACTTTTTTAATCAATAATCTTATAACTCAAAAATTAGTTTCTTGACATATTTACTAACGATATATACGCCCCATTGATGTGTTGTTAAAAACTAATATGCCGAAAGTAAGATATCTTGTATATCTTCGTCTCAAATATTTTTGCTTCCCATATATGAGTTTAATTTTATATTGCGTAATAGTGCTGACAATAAGAGTAACCATCAAGTAAACAACCAAGTCTCGGCAGGATGAAAAGGTTGTTCAGTCTCAAGGCTCATCCTTCCTCCTTAATCCTGAAAGAAAGTTCTCCGAAGACTCCCTGGAGAGTAGGTAGTCCAGCCTGTGTGGCAAAGCAAAGTACTCTGAGAGAGTCCACTTTTATCCACGTGATGCGTCGGAATGTGTGCGTTTTGTGTGTGCGACGTGCAATATTTGTGAGTGTGTGTGTATGTGTGTGTGTGTGTGTAGAAGTGTAGAAATGTAGGTGTGGATGTGCGTGCACGCGCGCGTGTGTGTGTGTGTCACCCCGTATAAATAGAGCCCAAGTCGAGTGTCTGCTCAAGCCGATACTTTATTCATTGGCAGTTCCACCGACCCGTGGAGGCTTCCATTACCGTTCTGAAAGCTTCCGACCGCCCGGTTGTTGATCTAAAAACCCACGTCGCTCTGAAAAGCGCCTCGAGGCTATTATCAATCCCGAAAACCTTCGAATTCGATTGTTTTCTTGAGGAATGTTCAATTATTATTGAAAAACACAATTTTTAATCACCGCTATTAGTAACTTGAAAATTTATAAACGACCTATTATTATACTGATAATATATAAACTATTTCTCCTACTGCTATCTAATACACTGGTGAACAATTTTGTTCCATACGTTTTAATTATACTGAATCCAAATATAAAATCAGATTTTTCCTACCAGGTTCTTAATTTTCTTATGATATCATGTTCACATTTTCGTTATTTATCATAATGAAAATATTAATAACATTGATCTGTATAATTTTGCTCTCTGGAAAAGAAGGAAAGGTTGCTTGAAATTTTTTGCGTGCTAAAGCCAAATTTGCAAAAATATTTCAGCACGTCAGATTAAAAAAAAATAAAGTTGAAACCTTAAAGAATGATTTCTTTATTATTTTTGAAAATTTGTAGCTGATAAAATAACCTGACGTACTAGAGGCTTTGAAAAGGATTCAAGTTAAAGCTGAAGTATTGTACTTTAAAATAAAAATGTTGAATCTTTTACCGCAAGTATCATTGAACTTTTGGCGCGCTTCGGTTCAAGGGTTATAGATGTACGCACACAGGATAAAGTAGGATTGCATTTAGACCCACAGCAAAATCATTGCGCGTATAAAAAATATAAATTTAGTACATAAATATAGTAGATATATAATAGATACATAATTTTTGTAGTAAAATGGAATGTCGCAATAAATAGTTTTAATCGTTATTTTTTACAAATTGTTTCGTTAAGCTTAAATTAAGATTCAACGTTTTTACTTAAAAACTGGCTATTGCTGAACTGTTAAGAGAGACAAACAAAGTATAGAAGAAAATCAAACAAAACTATACTCGGTTCCATGAGAGACCATACTTGGTTCTGCACATAGATGGGCAAATTGGGGGTAAAATTCTTAGAGCGTGGCGTACCGTAAATACGTAAATAAACATATAATACGTAAATACGTACCCTAAATACGTAAATAAACATTCTGTGCGCGGAGACCTGCGCGAAACGAACGAGTTTTCGACCAAACAACGTATGGTCTCTCGTGGAACGGAGTATACCTTCTAAACTGCAGATTTTTCTTGTTGATCAAATTTTAATTAGTACCAAAGTGTAAATATATACATTTTTAAAAATTAAATTCACTCGTCACTCAGAAATCTTATCTGATGGAGAAATTTTGCAAACATATTTGGATTCAGCACAAAAAATATTACAAAAATCATGTATTTTTATCCTTAGGATAGAAAACAAATTTTTTTTGTTCTCTAGTATAATATAAAGTTGTAAATTCTATTTAATTATTAACTAGAAAGTTTTAATCGTTATTTTTATCTATCCACATGTATAAGCAGTTTGGCAATCTAGAGATGGTTTATTATCATTTCTCGAAAACTGTTTCTTCATCATTTTTATCAGTCAGCAAATTGATTTCTGTTTAGTTAATAGCCAAGCAATTTCACTGAATTGTTATTGTAATTGTGCGGTTGCTCAGATGATAGGTAACCATATAGAATGTAGAAAATAGACTAACAGAAGAAGAGTCGCAATCAGCGATTCATGCGACGAAACAGCATAGCAGGAAGCAATTATCCTGTAATAATGCGCTTAATGGACGATGTGTGGGTTCTTTTAGCTCCGCTACGTATTTGTGTATGCGTATCTGTTCGTTTCCTATACTTGACCATTAGCATGTTTCGCATATTTATATTCAGATAATACTATCAGACGGAATAAAAAAATGTCTATTTAATATACGTTGGAAATATTTTTCAAGGATAGAAGCGATTTGTATAATGTATAATATATTTTTATATGAAATTATATATCTCTTTCTGCATAAATTAATTTTCTCTTTATCATTCTATGTATGGAAGTATCAAGCATCTGCCTAGCTGTCCATTTTCTCACTTAATAAAAATTTTACGAAAAATTATATAATTATGCACCACTTACAATTCAAGTTTTTCAAATCAATTTTCAACCAAAAAAATTTTGTGTTTATTTCGTTTAGCAAAAAAAGTTTTTTTCGATGGAAGAAATGCTGAATAGGTAATTAACGAGTCCTCACATGTTAATGACAATCCATTGTGAAAATCGAATACATATTTATGTGCTAATTATACACTTTTATATCACAATAATGTCAATTTTCACAATATATTGTCTACGGATTTCCCTTTTAGAAAAGAGTAACTTTCTAATTTAAAAGAATTGTATATATGTATGTCATACTTTATTCGTGTTTAAAAGAATTGAAATACTATATAGGCACCCGTATAATAAAAGATTGAAATAAGGACGATTGTTTTGATTTATCGAAGAAAATTGTCGAATCGCACGATGGATAGTGTCCATCGATCGGTGAGATTTGCAATTCTGAACAGTTAACAGTAGGTTTAGCGCCGCTAAATTCGATCCCATCCGAAAAAGGGAAAAAGAAGAAAAACTTGACGATAAGGCGGATTCCGCAATCCGGGGAGCTGCGTTTTATCAGAATTGCTGGGACGCGCTCGTGAATTCTTGCTTTGATGCGGATTCGCGTTTTTACGGGCTGCGCGATAAATCCGATGTCCAGCCGTCCGGATTTCGCGGACGCGCAAAGTATCGGAAATGGAAAACCGATAAATAATGTCGTGTGCGAGATTAACACTGGGATATAGATTAAAACGCTTATAATCAAATCGTTCGTTTCTGTTATCGATGTCTAGTCGTCTAGACGAAATCATGAAACATTTTGACACCTCGCAGATTAAATTGTACAGTTGCTATACCACATTATTTCATAACAATAAATTCAATGATCATTGTTTGTTTTAAAGTTTTTTGAAGCAATTAATATTTGCAAGATTAAAAAAGCCGATCACAACGTAACATAAAAAAAATTGCGCATAACTTTCTGCAATAATAATTAATACTATTTTTGTATTTATATTTTTTAACTTTTATATATATTATATAATTATTATATATTACATCTCACATGTAATTATTAGGTATGTATAGTTATAACTATATGTATAATCACAATTTTTACATAATTTATGAGAGATGTGATAACTCGATCAAGAATTCAAAATTAGAACAATTGTAGAATTAATTACTACTTATCAATTATTATTAATACTATAATATATTAGGATTAAAAACAATAAAAAAATGTTACTCACCGGAGTAGAGTACTTAAAGTAGTCTGTCTGATGATGCAGCATTGTAAGAGAGGCGCTAAAATAGACGTCTCATCATGGAAGGGTTTTCCAAAGCCTCTTCCGTGGTCCAGATGTAACGTAAAACTATCGTTTCCAAAAATTCTAAACGTCTCATAATGATGGCGGTCCATGTTGCCCGTTAAAAAATCGAAGACCGCCATGTCCATTAGATCGAGCAATCGTCGACCTTCATCATACGGTGGGACTTCTCTTACCAGAGAACAGTAATCGGAATCTGCAAGTTTAAAAAAAAAAACAAGTTTATTAATTAAAAATATTAAGAAACTTAAAAATTAAGAAAATAAATGTAAAGAAAAATTAATTGTGTAAAATATTTTAATTTTTATAATGTATGCTTCACTTTTACTTAAATTATAATATTAATTATAAAGTAAATAATATTAATATCGATTACAAAGCAAGAATAATAAAAAAGTAAAATACAATAAAAAACTTAAATAAATAGATGATAATAATAAATAGAAGTGCAAGACTAGAGTGCAAGAAAAGTAACATTTACTTTAAATATAATAATTGTACTAACTGTAAAGAGTAATATAGAGATATAAGAAGAGAAAACTTCGTGTTTCCTTTTAGAATTCTGTATATTTTTAGGAACGTCTTTCTAAAAAAAATGATCGTGTCTTACCATGTTCCCACTGGGCCTTCTTTCGTTTGTGATAACTTCTGCGCCAGGGATGCCGCCAGGCCTTTCTAGCCGCGAAAGCCTTATCTGGCAGAAAGGCGGCGAAGCTACCCTCCAGGGTATCGGGGCTGCCGCAAACTGCGTGTGCCGTATCGCAATAGTAACTACATTTGCCATGGAAGCACAGGTTGCCGGCCGGACTCACGAAGAACGTTTTAAGCAGCTCACCGTCGGCAATCTGGTAAATTTCGGTTGTAACGTTGAGAGTCCGACCACTCACCGGCATCGCCCTGCGAAACCCCAAAAGCCTGCAAGCAAAAAAAAAAAAATACACGTTTAAAAAAATTTAGAACATTTTTGGGAAAGTTTCAAAAATTATAAATTTTATTTTCTATAAAATTGTGTTATATGCACGCAATAGATTCATTCCTTTATCCTGAATAGATTCATCTCTTTAAGTTTCCTTTAATATTCTCATGCACATAAGAATGTCAAAATTGATGAAGTTATAAATATTTGACTCAAGAATCACTGGTTCAAGCAAAGATCAATTGCTTTCGTTTAAGGGCAAAATCGAAAAAAGAAACAAACAATTAAAAATACCTCTTTTTCAAGCATAAACGAACAAACTGTAAAGCTCCAGAATAGTTGATCTCGTAAAAGAAATCTTACAAGGTAAAAATGTACGCTAAGTGCACAAGAAACATTTAGTGGTGTAAGCACTAAATAAAAAATTAACTGCTCAAAAATAGATGCAAAATCGATCAAATTAGCCCGGTATTACTGAGACAAACTTAAATCTAAAAAAAGACACTTTTAAAGATACTATGTTTAATTAATAGATACAATGTTAGTTTATTTTTATGTAACTCTATTGTGAAAAATCTAAAAATTGTTTCTCGTTTCGTTAAGAACTATATGTATATACATATGTATATATGTACATGTATAATTGTATACAATACATATAAAAAATATTTAAAAAATTCAAACAAATTGTTTTAATCAATCTGATAAATTAATTCAATTTAATTTAACTTCTTGCAGATTTTCATTGGATTCAATTTAATAATTCTATAAGTTTACTTGTGAGAATATGTATCTAATATTTCTTGATATATCTCTTTAAATATTTTAAATTTACGTTATGGCCATTTTCTACTAGAAATCAATCTTTTTTTTTTCAAATATTCTTTCGTACAATCAAGAAAAAATATGTATCTTAAACATATATTTATGCATGATAAAGAGTTAAATATAATATTACCTGTCTAGATGAAAAGAGGCAATTTCAGCGGTATGCCTCTCGAAGTCCGTGAAGTAGAAATGGTTTGGCAGAGTCTGTTGTTCTCGCGGAAACCTGCGATTGAAAATCACTTGCTTATTATTATGATAAAAACAATATTATATTTAACAAGAATAGAGTTAAGTAAAAAATTAGAATCTATATAGTTCATTTAACTGACAAGCTAAACAATAATAAAAAATTGAATTAACTGTGCTTAAATTTAAATTTAAATTCTTTTTATTATTATTACGATTTTGAGAAGGTCACAAGAACATGCAGTGGTCTTGAAATAGTCTGTGTAATCACGGAAGAGTATGAACGTCTCTGAAAGAGACTCGCGTGTATAATATTGCGGGTATTATCCGAAATTGCTATATTGCAGAATTAAGGCAAATTGCGGTATCAATCGATCAATATCTATCGCGTGACTTTGTGATTGTCCTGTTTATTGCGTAACGCAGCAACTACTTATTACTATATATATTTACTACATTTCAATATCTTTCAAATTTTATATAACGTAATTTGCAAGACTGCTCAACTGTTTTTTTCCTTTTGCAAAAGAAAAATATAAATAAGACGTAATTTTTATTTTTTAAAACCAAGGTTGCAAATATCTTTCTTTTCGATGTTTTATAAATGAGTTCATTAGTTTATTTCACTAATTACAGGCCTCATTTCTACTAATAATTTGCAGTACATTCTATACAGCGCGATTATTCATTTAGTGGATGAATTAATATAATTACACAATACATATACACGCATACTAACACATATACGCATACACACAAATTGTTGTATGTATATCAGTATCCTAATATAACACTTATTATAAATGCTCATTATCAATCGGTATTTGATAATTATTTCATGTTTTCCGGCATAATACGTTAAATAAAGACGATAAAGACATTACTAAAATTGTACACACGATGCCCCATTTAAATAAATAAATAAAAATTATCCTATTTTATGTAATATAAAAAATGTAATTAAATATTATTTAACTAAATAAGAATAGTATATATTAGGAGCATTCTATAATATATTGCCTTTGCTTACATCCAATCTGATCAAATATTTTATTATATCGTAGTAAATTGATAAATTCTAAATTGTGCCATGTGTGTAGTCAGGAATGTCAGGATACATCATGTGTGACAAAAAAAAAAGAAGAATTAAAATTATTCACTAGGGATGTGCAGCAAAGGGATAATGCAAAAGCTTAGACTTTTATTAGTCCCCGAACTTCTCTTTAGGACCTCTTTCTCTCGAAAAGAGTACGAAGGGAAAAGGGAAAGAAAGTGAAGAAGAAGGAGAAAAGAGAGGAATGGGGAAGTAAAAAGGAGGGGGAGAGAGGAAGAGAGAGAGAAAGAGAGACATAGGGACAGAGGGTGAGAGAGAAGAGAGAGAAAGAGAGAGAAGAAGGTTCAGGAGTTCCGCAAACTTGAGCACGATCAAATATTTACTCGGTGATCTTGGTGCGGGTTTACGAGCGATATATGTATATACGTATATATACATATACGAGACAGGACAATAAGCACGAGCGAGGAGCATGAATTTCGCTCCGATCGAGATTCTAGGGAATAAGGAAAAAATCTACTTCGTAAAAATCCGGATAATCAGACATCTGATTTTCGTTTCTTGAAAAATTCTATTAAACGATTGAAACTTTCTAAGTTGTGAATATTGTATTATAAAATGTTGCGAAAACACTTTAAATGTGGACTTGGCTATTCTGTAAAATACGTTAGACGGTTTCTATACAACTACAACTTTCGAAATTTGACATAATGACACAACGTTTTTGTGCGTAATGACTTAAGCGATATTATCACACAAATCTAAAAGTCACAAAACAAATAAATATAAATTTAATATAATCATATAAAGAATATATCGTGAATGTTTTCATTCTTCTCCTGGATTGAGCAAAATTTGTCCGAGCGAGTAATGAGAGTTTATTGCGGCCAGCTCGCCGTTTCGCCGAAATTCTCGCTGCCATGGAATCGCAAACTTTCCGGGGAACTTATTGGCAAACTTATTACCGGAGTTTAAACCGCGCGAGCACCAACCACTTATCGTAGAATCTTCGGCCCACTGGAAGTTTAAAGGGCTCTAGTCTCGTGTGGACCACCAAGAAGGAGAGGTAGATAGAGAGACAGAGATAAAAATAGAGATATAGATGAAGAGAAGAGGGGAGGGAGGAAAGAAAAGGAGAAGAAGAGAATCGCAATATCAGGTTTGTCTGAAAATTTCTTATGACCTTCTCGAATATTGCGTTGTCGCTGTTCTATTACTTACTGTTAATGTATCATAAATAATTTTTTTCGAAACGTGTGCAAATTTCTAGGGTTATCACATTTTGCGATAAAAATAGAATAAAGTGTAGTCTTGAATCTCAATTGAGGTCATTATTTACTGATAGAGTTTTATGCAAAAAGGCACGCATGTCGACCGAAAATGTAGAACAATGGCGTGTGTGTCATATCATTTACTAGAAAAGCGCTATAAAAGAAAAAGAAGAAACCGGTAAAGGAACAAGAGGAAGGGGATGATGAAGAGGTCTGGCTGTTCAAGAGTGTTCTTCTCATTTCTCATAGCTCAAAGTGCGCTCCGGACATCACTTATGTAATTGCACTTGTAATCCAATCCAAATGTAACTTCGTCAGTAAAAAAAAATCAAGATGAGAGAAATAATTATATCCGTTTCGAATTAGGCTTTATCAATTGTGGCATTTCGAGAAATCAGAATGGCGCACAGGTTACTTAGGATTTTTATTTAAAAAATCCTTAATATATAAGATATTTTATAACACTTGGAAATAATCGCAGAGATGATTGGAGCACACAAGAATAATGAGAAAAATTTATATAAATATCTGCCTTATTTGATCTTGTTAGCAAGTTACAGAGTTTTTGTATCCCAATAATTCTCATTACAAATTGAACTAGCTAGTTAACTGATTCCACTTTATAGCTGTTTATTATAAACGCTTTATCATATCCTTTGATTATTTGTAAATTGGGTTGTAAATACTTTCATAATGTTGAATAAATCAGGTTAGTCCGTTCTCTTGACATAGGCTCCAAAAATTTCTAATGTAATTTTATGATAAATTTACGTTTGAAGTAATAATGGTAGATCAAATAGTAGGTATACGCATATAATAGGGGGGAGTTGCCTAAATATCGGTCACCTAAATCGTATCTCATCAATCTTTTTCTTATTACTGAATATAAACTATATCTAATGGTAAAAATATGAAATAAATGAGCAATAAGAAATATAGGTAAAATATTTCTAAATCTTAAAAAACAATCTTATAAAGATACTACATATGTTTAATTAATAGAATTTTATTTTATTTTTTCTGTAATTCTATATGCAAATTGTGATTTCATGCAAATTCTAGGTTTTATAAAATGCATGAATGATAAAAAAAGCGCGAAAGTAACTTCAAGGATTTAAATAAATTACAAAATTATATTTGTTAGCTAATTTTGGATAAAATTTACTTTAATAAATTTCTAATTTGAAGTTTAATTACAAAGATGCTGAGGATTGAGAAGTTGATAACTTTCCTCAACATTCTCATTAAGAAAAAAATCAACTTTAAATTGATCTTGATTCTGTCGTTAAAAAGTAATGCGCAAGAAGCGGAAAACATCTTGCGATGATAAAATTATATTGCCCCTCGCTTTCCTTTCGGGAGGGAAAAAGCAATTTTGAAATTTTGAATAAAATCTTATAGAAAACTTTATTTTCAGATTTTATGCAAAGGAACAAGTAACTTCTATTTAAGATATTTTTTTATAAATGTAAATGTACTAAAAAAGTACGAACATTTGAAACTTTAGTTGAATTAATTCGTAGACACTATTTCCTCTGCTTGTTTACTTTATTAAATATCCAAATTGACCATTTATAATATTTATATTTCTAAAAGCTTATTTAAAACTAATCTTTTAAATTACTTAGAGAAGATCAAAGTAAGTTTAGCAGAAAGGAATGCAAATTTGTAAATTTGCGTATAGACTGTGTGTGAATTTAAGACGGCGATTCGAGCAATGCTTTGGCGTTAATTTGGGCGCTATCGTGGCAGCGTCCCGCGGCGCCGTTGCACCGACAAACTGCCCAAGTAATTTTGCGCGCTGTCTGCCTGTGATCCCAAGATACGCCAAGAACTTTGCGACATTCCGTGGTTTCACCGCCATCGTTCACATCGGGTCATGGAAGCTGACCTCTCGCTCGTAATTTGCATGCAATCGTTCCTAATTTGTGCTATAATGGCGCTAATTAGAATATACCTACATACATGAACACATGTGTACACATGATGTATACACATGTATACACACGCGCGCGTATGTATGTTCGAGAAAATCAATAAACGAATAAAGATGTCAAAATGTTTATTGTGTATTAGGGGTTAATATTAATTTATATTTCTAATATATCAATACTAATATCAATTTTTCATGTATTTGATATACATAACTGATAAAACTTTTAAATCATTACGATAATATATCTAAGGTGGAAGAATAAGAAACAAAAATGTTAAATACATTATATACTGCAGATTGTGCACTTACCGCATTGGTTTAAACAACGCCTGCATGTTATCGCCGTAATCAATGACCAGTTTTAATTGTGTGCCGCCGTCTTTTTGAACTGTAACAAACCATTCAGTGAATCTTTAGATGATATCGTATAACTATAGATAGGTGACTTAATTAACAACTATTAATCAAAACTGTTTAGAACAAAACAAAAATTAGTATGGTAATATTGATATCATTACTAAACATGTATATATATAAAATTATAGTATATATCAAATATCAAATATATAATGTATTATTATTATTGTACCTTGGTAATAGGTATAATGCATACAATGAATTTATATGAGGTTAATTAATACTTTAATAAATTATCCTAAATATTTTAGTTATTTTTTTTTATTTTCTACAAATATATTTCAAATATAAGTTTCACAGTTTAAAGGAGAACTTATGATACATACAAGAAATTTTTTATAGTATGAATTTTTTGATGAGACACTAATGTCATTGATATTCTTTGAAACCATATAATTTTAAAAATTTTTTGTATAATTCAATTCTCTCCCCTATAGCTATTTTGCATATAAAAGTGACAAAATAATTCATTCAACAGTCAATAGTTTACAGTCAATAATTTAATGCTTCACATTTTATTATCACGTATTTTATTCTGATATAAAATATGAAATATCTGGCAAAATATTTATTTTTTGATCTTACTGTAATACTTTGATGCACAGAATAATGAGAGAAATCGATTGTTGTGAAACAAAATATTATTGCATTTATCAAGAAGTACGTAACTGCACATTGCAATTAAAATAATCCACTACATGGACTATATATAATCATTGTAGTCTTATTTTAATAAAATATAATGCTGTTCTCTCTTTTGTATTGTTCTCTCTTTTGTGTTGTCTATATAGGTATGCAAAATTACACTCGCGTAAAATTTTATATTTAAAATTTAGATAGCAACTGTGGGATTATAGCTTGCTATAGGTATTTATAATCGTAACGTTATGGAATAATTAGGATATATTTAATAAAATCGCAGTTGAGCCAAGCGATTCGTCTAGCTCTTGTATTACCATTAAGCTTCGAGAAGTAACGCGAGTCAATAATTCGTCGGGCAACGATGATTCGTCGTGGTCAAATAATGAAGCATCCGTCGTCTGCGAGCTGAATTAAATATACGACATTCACGAGATTAACAGTCGGGACTGCGCGAGATCGATATATCTGACGAAAAATAGAACTAGGTTTGTTCGAACAAGTCGCCACATTGTGACAATATGTTAATGAAAAAATCAAACACGCAGCTATTACTCAGACAACACGCATATCTAAAAGACGTTGTAAATGCATCTTTAAGTTGTCTTTTAGACAAACGTGCCTAAAAGACATCGTAAAGATATCTTTATAACGTCTTTTAGACACGTATTTCTAAAAGACAACTTAAAAATGTTTTTTAGACACGCGTGCTACCTCGGTAGTAATTTTATGATCAGAAATGCTATTAGAACGATTTATGATTAATCAATACAAAAATTGAACACAATGGAAAACCTGGATATTTTATTCCAATTTTACATAACTTTATGTATCTAATATCTTATACAATGAAACATATTTTTCTAAAATCAAATGCAATATCATTTCTCTCACGCAATTCATTAATAATATAAGGGCTATTTGAGTAAGTTAAAGAAAAAATCAAATAAAAAATATAAGACAAAAAGCTAAAAAGCCAAAAAACTCCATAACTCAAAAAGCCCCTCCCGACTCTGAAAACTGAAAAGCTCCTCCATTCATGAAAATTTTTTATTTTAATTTTTTTCTTCAATTTAAATATAGCCCCTCAAATTACCCTATTATCTTAATTGCCATAACGTCGTGAATATATAGTTAGACGATAATTATTCACTCCTACTCCATAGCTAATTAAATACGTTCTTCCTTATTCTCAATCGACAGAATCGGAGCGAAATTTTAATTATTACGTTAAAAGTTTTATCCATTTATCTTCATAAATTCTTGCTTCGTTGTTTAAATTCGTAATATCACTATTATTAGGCAAATATTTCCACGTCAGATCTATTCCATAACCGCCAAAACTATGAGATGGGTATAATGCGAACATTGCGAACATTATCCTGTGTAATTCAATACAAATAAAAATATTACATTGTAATATAAATTTATATAATACCCTAAGCACTAAAGTAATATGATACCAACTAATATCAAAGTATACAAAGCAAATATACACAATACAACATAAACATATAGGTACAAAACAATAATTAACAGAAAATATTTCTGAAAATTATAAACTTTGCGATTAATTAATGATTATATTAGTCTACTCACCGACATGAAGAATCGGCTTGGTTGCCATCTCGTGAAGCAATTGGTCCACATACTTCGAGTTTTCAGAGTACAACTCCAATCTCGAGATTTGTAGATGGAATTTTTCTAGGGTCGTGCTATTTTTCCTGCAACAAAGAAAATTTCTCTACAATACTACATATTTTATTAACATTAAATATAGATATGTATATTGAACACATATATGCACGTCTTACATATATTGTATACAAATTAAGAATCTACATATTTTTGAAGCAATTAGTATTTCTTAATTACTCAAATTTCTCAATTTAAAAAAATCTTTTCTTTTGTCCTTGCTTGACGATGTGTGATCGGATTTCTCGAGATTTAAATATTTATATACAATATTAAATATTTCTGTAAGATGTGCGCGAATATACATATCTATATATATATATTCGAACTCTGCACAATTAATTACTGGCTTCCATCCTTCCAAGAGTTAAATTTTTATTTTTATATTCTTCAACTTTTGACATTTATTATTGATCATAACATTTTAATAGCAAATTGGTGATAACATTTTGTCATAAGAAAAGGTCGAATGTCAATCGATGCCAATATCAATTCTAAAAAAATTTTTATAGCGTTGTAAGAATTCCCGATAGTTATTTCCGCGCAAAAGTAGAACGAGCAATAAAAACGTAATTCTCGTTGCATTGCCATTTTTTTATCGATACATTAAGATAAACGTAAAAAGAACAAGGAACGGCAAGTCAAGAAACATAAGTATCTATACATATACACACATTACATATACATGTAAATATTGTACATATAATATACAAATATAAATACAAAAATTACTTTATAATTTCATTATTTTCGGAATAAATTTGGAATGACAAATATACTACAATATATCCATCCGGACGAGACGTTGCATAATTATATATATGTATAACATGTATATGTAATGTAATATCACGGTATAAAAAATTAATATGTATTATATTTAAAAAAAATAGTAATAAAACAAGTAAATAAAAAGAAAATTAAAAAAGACGAACATAATTGCTTCGTTATCTAAAATTTTGTTGGTCATCATCGATCCGCCAAGATGAGACATTCCGTGAGAATAATCGTCGGAATTTTATGGCGTGATATCGAACCCTTGAGGATGGTAAAGAAAGATGGGAAGAATGAAGGGATAGAGAAGATCAAAACCGCAATGATTGCGAAAATATAATTTGTAGGCATCGTTTGGCCGTTTTAAAATGCATGGAACGGTGTCCACGACGATGATGGTCTTCGACCTTCTTTTTATGTCCTAAGGGTGAGGAGCATCTTATCCAATGGGGAGGGAGATGTATCATTTCGATTATTTTCCTACGTAAGCACAATTCTTTCGATGTTTCTATTTATAGTTATATACAGTTATATACAATACAAATATATGGAAAAAATATCGATATAATGAGAAAAATTAAATTAATAACATAATGTAACGACATAATAATGTATAACCTATGCAGCAAACTTTAATAAAAAACATATACAAAATTTTATATTCCAATTAAATTATATAGCTATACAATTTTCAGATAATTAGTTATTATCAAATTACAAAGAAATTACTTTGCAGAATCTGTTATTAAATTATTTTCAAGCGAAAAAACTTTCGACGGCATCAAGCTTAAATCGAGTAATTTACTGCGGGGCACATCGGCAGTCTTTTATTAAAATTCACCTCATGGCTTTCTCACTGCTATACTCCTGCTCCCAATCCCATTTCCACCCCCAACCTAAAATCTGAGTACTTGTCGATATCCAGTTACGACGTGTTTCCAATAAAAATCTGCCGCTTTTGCTAAATAAATCATTATATCGTCGCGTTGCTGAAACTTTCTCATAGTCACATTTCGGTTTTTCTGTTTTTCTATCAGACTTGGAAAAATTTGTAATTATAAAAAGTTATTGTAATTTAATTTTGATTTGTAGATTAATTTTATTTGGATATTAATTTTAATTTATTTATTTTATCACTTTTATTAACAAATTTTTTAATATTAAATTAATGTACATGTATTACGTTGTTTTATTATTTTTTAGAATTAATTTTAATTCTGATTTATGATTACATCTCTTTCTGTATCGTAATTTAATACGTTTGGGCCCGAATGGCGACCCAAAGATAACTCTGAAATATGTATATCCTGCCACTGGATGGTTAGTATGCAAGAAGAACTTCGCTCTATGATGCTCCTTCATCTTTCTTGAAGGTGGAAAGTTGATGCGACACTTCTAGGTAACGATTTTTCATCGTCGCGAATTATACTCCTTATATATAAATTATACATATAATATAACTTTATCTTACTGATATATACTTTTATATTTCACTTTGTTTACTAAATAATATAAAACTATATATATTATTTTTTATTATATACAAATATACTATTTCTTTTGTAAAATTGTCACAATAAATGTAGTTTGTAATTTAACTCCATGTTCAATATCACTTTATTTTAAAATTTATGTTGCACTTATATCTCCAATTAATAATAATAATTAAATTTAATAATTAAATAGAATTTAATAGAGTTTAACGGAATGGATTTAATTAGAATAAATTAATTCATTAAACAAATAATTATTTAAACTGGTTTACCTATAGTACTATATAGTATATTGTGCATCTAGGGAAGAAAGCGACGTTTTTCAGACGAGTGTGAAGTTTGCCATCCGAGCCGAAAGCGAGGGCGGCAATCACACGAGTCTGAAAAAGCTTTCTTCCCGTGGTGCATACGATATTTTTCACAACACCTCGCTAGGGAGGGAATAATACTTTCCCTCCCCGCTTAGCGGGAGAAAAAGTATTCATTCCCTCCCGGCGGGAGGGAATAATACTTTCCACGTGAAATTGGCCACTTTCGTCCCGCTCTACAGGCATGGAAAGTCGAACTTTCCGTGGAGGTGTTGTGAAAAAGATATACAATATACGATGATGAAAAAGTTTCTGAAAGAATTCTCGAAATTGGGTTTTATTTATTGTATAATTTATGAAATACGTAGTTTCGAGCAAAGGTCAAAAATTTGATGGAATATATGTATATTTATTGAAATCGATTCCGGTTTCCCCGGAAACCTATATTTAATGACATTTTTTCCATCTGAAATCTCATATTGAAAACCACGAAGGGTATAATTTGAGATACAGTTGACAACAAATTATACAATTTTACTTAAAATTAAATAAAATAAAAAACGGTTTATTTGCAGAAAATAAGAATATAAAAATATTCTTACATTAAAAATAATCAGGAATATTTAAATAGGCAAGCACTAATGTCATGCAATATAATATACATAAAATACAGTATACATATGCGCGCGCGGTGGTGGTGGTGTTGTGTGTACGTAATATATGTACACACATATTAATATCGACTTTTGCTCAAGTCCTCCACATGCTTGTCAGTGTAATGTTGGCTATTAATTATATGAAACACTTTATAGACTTTTTAATGTGATAATACCGTTAAATAAATTATTTTAATAAAAAAATTATTTGTAGTCTTTTATTTATGTTAACACAAAAGATTAATATAAGTTAACTTAAATCAAAATAAAAATAAGATAAAATAAAACAGATTTTAATTGTTTTAAAAATAATATAATATTCAAATTTAAAAATTATCTATATTTAAATATGATTAGTTATCAATATTAGAACAAATATCTATAGTCTATATAAAATATTTTGTAAAAAATGTTTATTAAAAAGTTTCAGATGCAAGTACATATAGAAAAAATATTCTTACAATTAATATTTAATTACAATCTACTATATAAATTTATTAACTAAATATCATCTCCCTATGACTAATAATCAAATCTGAGGTTTTTTAAGCTTTCAAAGTTGCAAACAAATGCGACAGCTGATTAAGGCTTTCATGATTAGACTATTCTCTCTCTCTCTCTCTCTCTCTCTCTCTCTCTCTCTCTCTCTCTCTCTCTCTCTCTCTTTCTCTCTCGTGCAAGGGACGTCGTCGACGTCGACGACGATGTCGTCGTCGCAACGTCATCCTGTCTCTCGAACTGCAAACCGAATCTCTAGATTGAGTTCTCAGCGAACACACGTGCGAGCGAAACTAATCCGCGACTTCTTCCTCTCCCCCCTTTTCACCCTATTCCTTTCTCGATGTCGATGTCGGAAACTCCGTCGAGACTAAGTCTTAAGCCTGGTTCTCATGTATAACGCGTAGCGATCCCGAAATTAGCTCAGAAACGAGAGGTTTCTACTGATAGTATTATTGGATTCGTAGATACTTAGATCCCTGGCTTCCGGTTTTCCTAAACCCACGAGAAGCCTCCGAAACCACAAATTCGTCTTCTATAATAAATAAATTAATAACTGTGGAATTCGAAAAATTTAATAATTGGATAATATTGAGAAAATAACGTGTTCCTCCACTTGCTTTTCGTTTCTACATCCGAAACGTGCATCAAAATCGAAAATGCAATCAGAAACGGAAATTCGAGAGGGATGAGATGTATGCAAAAATATAAACGGCAAACTGAATTAATGCGAATCGTGTGTGGACAAGACGTAATCAGTCGCAGCCTGTGCACATGAAAGGCTGACCTAAGCCTTCGTTATTGCACATGTACGTACGCGTCCGTGAAATTGCATTAGCGATCGCGTGCATATTGAGAACGAAAGCGAGCGAGATTGTATATCGTATCTGTAGCATAATTCGTTAATATAAATATAAATCAATAATTCGAAGATCTTTAAATCGAAAATTATTAGATAATAAATCACACAATAATTAAACATTGTTAATGATCTTTTGATTAATATCAAGAAAGAATGTTAAAGAATAATCGTACTTTTGTATATTTCGTATAGTAAATTATATAATTAAAATAATTAATAGTTTTATAATGTATAAGTTATTAATTGTATAGTAATGATCTTTTTATGTAAATAATATAATAATATTTTTTCTTCAAATTCTATTCTTTTAACGTAATGTAAAATCTTCAATTTTAATTATATCTAATATTTTTATAATCGAGTTTATAAAAATATCATAATAATTTGTTTTTGATAGTCTACAATTTTTCGAAAAACAATGAGATTTCATATAATTCTCTGCCGAATAATACAAAATTTATATAGTTTACCGGGAAATAACGCGGTCCACGTCGAGAGATTCTCAAGTAACGTCCGTTCGTCCGCTGCTGTGATGCATAATGCATACGATGCACTTTCTCACGTGATCTCGGAACGGAGGAAGGAAATATCACCACAACGCCACCGGAGAGAATATCAATTCTGAGAGGATATCAATGGCAAATCGCGGATTCAGAGATGTCACTTCCTCGATTTGCAGGATCTGTGCCCTCGCTGTACCAAGCTCACCCCCCCCCCCCCCCCCCCAAATTTCACGATGCATCTCAATTCGCTTCTCCAAGATAGTAAAATTTATCCTAAAGATAAGCTTTATAAAATTATTAATTTTTGATACGAAATTATTATTTTATAATAGGTTATAACTTTTTTATGTACTAGATTTGACTAGCTCTATTTATCTATAAGCAATAAGTTTCTACAGTTATTAAAAATAGAGTTTTTGGACATAATGGATTTATAATTACTCCATTTTAATTATATCAAATAATTATTCTTACTTGATTATATCTTATTCCTTTCAAGATTACAGTTCTATCTGCTCTAGAATGTAAATTGTGAAAGAGTATTTAGTCAACCACGATTAACGCTGACCGACTTTATCAACCATTTCAATTATTGTGTGTACTATATAACTTACATCATTATCAATGGCTCATAACACACTATGATAGTATGCACCGTTAATAAACCATAAAACTCTTAATTAAAATGTTAATGATAATAACAATAATAATAACTACATATATACAATGAGATATAATAAAAATTCAATATGAGAAATATAATAATAATAAGTATAATAAAATATGTATATAAATTATATATAAGTATAAATATATAACTACATATACATGTATAAATTGCGAGAAAGAAATGTGATGTAAAACATAAAAAACTTCATGTTTTATCTAAAGAAATTAGTGTTACGCATAAATTATAAATTTAAAAATAAAAGAAAAATATTTTATTGATATTACCATTATTATCGCAATTAAACATTAAAGATCGTACAAGTTAATAAATCTAAATAAATTATAGTAATCTAATAGTGTGATAGCAACATAATAAAAGAGATTTTATCTCCATAAAAACTATGCTATGTGCTACTGATAATAAGAGCGTATGATAAATCTGAAAATGAGTACAATTGCAGACCGTTTCTGTACAGATGCACGGATGCAGATACAAATACACATACACGAACGCACGCGTGAAAGGAGAGCTGGCAATTCCTAGAGAAATAATTCAGTGACCAACACGGTCGTCTCGCAAGCAGGTGAATTCAGGCGAAAAGCGTTATTATGATGCAAAACATTTAAATTGTTTATAAACGTGCTTTAGTATTTAAATAGTATAAACTTATATATGCGGGGATTATTAAAAATAGATCAATCGTATGCAATATGCAGGTAAAAGATATGATACCTAAATTCTTCCTTTTATACACATATGTCTGTTTATTTAAAATGTAGTATTATAATTTTTTACCTTTACTTGTTTTATCTTTTTCGTAATTTTTTTTTATTACAGTTTTATCTAAAACTTTCAATAATTTAAATGACATGAAAAGCTATACTGACGCATAAGAAAAATAAAAATTTCTATACAAAATTTAACAACTAAAATATGGAGTTAAAAACACGTTTTTGGTTTTCGTACCTTTAGCTTTAAATTATTAAATTTCATAGAAATAAAATTATCAAAATAATTTTTCAAACGTATTACTGAATGAGTTCCGATTATATGTTTTGTTGAAAATTAAACACATCGCTAACCCAAGATCAAAATTCTCATAAAACTATCAAGAAATTAATTGAGTTGTTAAGAGTAGCTTAAATTTTTTGATATCTCGGATAAAAAGTGTGGCAGCCGTCTTTGGGACAAGTTTTGCTTGTAATATCGACCATGCCGTAACACGAAGTGTTGCAAGGGAAATGTTAGCATGCATTTCCCTTAGGGTTACAACGTGTAAACGTTGTCGTGTAACAACCATAGTCCGCGCTATCAAAGAGGGTACACGAGGCCGTGACCCCGTCGCCAGGGGAATAAGTCATTGTTTTGCGTAACAATAACGCAACGTCGTCCTCGTTGTTCTATTTCATTTAATTAAATTTTTATCGCAAGGCAGATTCTTGCAGAAAAAATTAAATACTGATTATCGCGCTCCTCTGTTTCAAATTCATTCACCTCAATATCAATCAAATACTTTGATGTTAAATTGAGTGTTTATTAATATTGACACATTATCAAACGAATTTTTTGCGAACGTGATTATTTTCAACAAGTGATATAATATGCTTTCAGTCAAGGAACGAAAATTCTCGACGGGAGAATATTATTGAATTGGCTGGCCGTGAACGTGACCATTCTTCCGAGAAATTAAAGAGAAAACATTACGGTAATATAAAATAATGGAAGATGTTAAATAGAGTTAAATTATTATATAAAATCTATTATAAACAATTTTATATAAAAAATATTTCTTAACTCATTTTAAAGGCGATACTTATAACACACAAAGAATTTAAAATTAGTTTTTTTATAGTTGCTTTTCCTATTTAATAGTATACTAATATACTTTATAAAATTTGATCTCTAAATTTGTAATATAATTTTTATACAAAAAGGGAATAAAAATGCCCATATTTATTTGTCAAATAATAATTTACGATTAATATGACTTTATATAACATAACGGCATTAATTTAAGTACATCTACAAATAGGTATAGAAATAACCCAGAATTAGAATACACACAATTGATTTTGTTTAGAAATATCAATTTTCTTTGTTTCGAAGATTCGTGTGAGAAAAAATGACATCCTCTTATTGATGCTGACAATATAAAACTACTTTTACGGATTAGCTATTCTTTTAATTGTTATTCAATATTAAAAAAAGAGTTCAATTATTACAGCTTAACTTTCAAAAGCATATAAATGATAATTTAATCTGCAATTTTGTGCACATGGAGACTAAATGGTACCAGAAATGTCAGTGACCACAGATTTAGAATTTTTTTCTCAATATCTCATTAAGCCAATTGGAAATAAAAACGCGGATTTGACGCATCACGACGCTGCTGCAAGACGATGCACCGTAAACAAGCGAGGATAGAAATTATAGATGAGCTGGCGGGGTAAACAGGCGGCGCAGCACGAGAGCCGAGAAAATGGCTTTTCCCCGGGAGAGAAATGCGTCGCCGCATTTTCCAGAGCGGAACCATCCGGTCCATGGTTCCTCTTTCCTCATCTTCCCTCCTCCCCCTTTTGTCCCCTTCAATATGATCTATCCCGTTATTCTGATACATATACGTAAATGAGATATTACTTATGCAATAGAAAAGAAAGAAAAAATTTAAAAATTGTGTGCTTGCGCGTGTGTCCGCCTGGGGTGTGTATATACGGAGAAAATTATTATAAATAAACCAGTCACAAATACATGTAAAAAAGTAAATTATATGAAACAATTTCTCAGACAAAAGTTTCGCAATTTTAAGAAGAAAGTACGAGACATGCAATAAATTTGTTGCATCACCCAATTTTTGTAATTTGTAAAATATTAAGATATTATTGATATTTTTTAAAAATAAAATTGTACAATTTTCCTATAGCCATTGTGTACATGAAAGTATAAAGATAAGCTTACCAAAAAATTATATGGTTTACGAGATATTTTATACTTTATTTTAATATATTTTGACATAAGAAATATTTCGTAAACTATTCCTTTTTTTTCACGATCTTGCTTTAATGCTTTCATGCACAGAGTAATCAGATAAATCAATTGGTGGATAAAAAAGAACAGCTATAATAAACAATTACTTTTTTAAAAATATGCCCAACGTTGCAAATTGCATGTTACGTGCGCATACACACATTACTTCGTAGACATCATAAAGTGTTGCAAGCTACGATATTTTCACGAAATATTAGTAATAACAATTATTTTTACTGAATTTAATACCACTGGGGTCTTTAATGCGATACATAGGATTATTACTGTCAGGCTCTCCACGGGAAAAAAAGCAGCGAATAAACCTTGCTTTTTAAAAGATAAAACTAAATAGTTTTTTTACACCGATTCTTCTCATTATTCTACTTATAAAAATATTAAGTTAACAATGGAAAAGCAAATATTTTAACAGGAATTTTATATTGGATTCTGATACATTTTAACATGAAATAAGAAATATTTCATATAATATTGATTTTTCAATACTTTTAATGCTTTCATCAACGGATTTCGAAGGATTTTGCGTCATACGTCAGCAAGTTTGTCTCTTCAGCAACTATCAAAATATATATAAAACATATATGTATCTACAATATCCTGTTCAAAACATAAAAGAAATCTTGATATTTCCAATGTATAATACTTTCAACAACAAATTGTTTTAAAATGTTTTATTGAAAAAAAATGTTATGCTTTTTTAACTATATATTAATAATCGCTGTTAGGATGAATTCAACGACATATAACACAAAGTCATTTAAGTTTAAAAAAGCTTAGTATATTGTTAATTTGTCAATTTTTAAATTTATCTAGAAAATAAAGACCAATATGAGCTAAAAAAGTCTTATTTTTGATGAAGAGTTTTTATGAAGAGTTACCCTCTCTTCGGTGGTACCATTAGTTCAAACTCATCGTATATTTATTAAAAATAATTATCATATATTATTATATCATATTGAATTAGTATTGCAAATAAAAAATAGAATTGTGAAAACTTAGATTATTAAGTGTAAAATAAAACTCAATTTTTGAAATGTAAAATTTACATCTGCTTTATATCTTTTTTATATTTTAAGCTACAGTTTCTCAATATTAGTAGAAGCAAAATCAATTTCCCATGTTTCTCTTTGCTTCAATCCCGATCACATATGACAATTTGGACAGGCAAGCGGGTTCGAGAATAGGCAGTACTGTTTGCCGGAAACTGACGAGACAGAGAGGCTGCTATTGACCTAATTTCGGCTCATTGTGTATAAACCGAAACTAACCGAGCGAGAATCCGACGGATCTATAGACGATCTATAGACCTATAGATTCTGTTAGCCGTCTACGGCATTCTAATCTAGTTAATTTTGCTTCTACTACGCAAACGACTATGTAAACGTGACATAAGAAGGCATAGATTATTGAAGTAATGGATCTAAAAAAAGAAGAATACCGCAGAATTAGAACTTAAATTTTATCTACAAAATTTTCGATTTATTTATTAAATCGTTGTATATATGTGGAAACATATGATAAATAATAATAGAACAAAATAAATGAAAAAAATAATCAAAGATATTTAGATAAACGTGAAATTCTCGATGTTTTCTGCGTCTATCGCGGATCGGTTATTCTTATCATTCTTATTTGATAAGCTACGATAAGAAGCGGTACACTTGTTTACGACGTCGTCGAACGAACATTTAATTCCAATAACGAGCGTGTCTTCTACTGTGAAATCTTAAATATAATTAACATTAAAACAATAAAACCATAATCCTTTTCAAACATAAAAGTGTACAGTTATAAACAATTCCATTTAACAATAATATCAACATGTTTTTATATTTTAAAACATGTTTTGCAAGCGACAAATTATCAATTATTTCTATTAATATTTTATGTATGTAGTAATACATGAATATATGATAATAATGATATAAAATGTGTAATATCTGGCATAATATTGATCTTCCTATTACCTTACTCTAATACTTTTCTAGGCAGAATAATGGAAAGAATCGATTTACGCTAAAAAAAAGAGAAACTTTATATAATTCCATTTAAGAAAGTGCAGTTACAAGTATATTAATGTTGTCGAAAAAAATATAATCATAGAATGGTAGATCATATTAACAATAAACAGTGAGAGATTTTCCTTCATTGTTTCTATTTTGACTTAGAAAAGGAGTTGTAACTCACAGCCCAGTTACAAGAATTACTCGTTCTGTATACATAATATTATGTCAAAATGTAAAATATAGGTATTCTAATAAGCACACACATCATGTTTTACATTTACTTACTAAACAGATGATTAAATAAACATATTAGTAAAAAAATTTATTTATTCTTTATGTCGCTTTTATAATAAGTATATAATAGAATAAAAATATATATAATAAAATTATGTTTTAATTAAAAAACAAATTGATTTTGAGAAAAAAAACAATTTAAAATATAGAAAGTTGATGCGTTCTGGAAGATACAATCACCAATTTCTTTACTCGTTGATTTTATTCATAATACAATAAATTTTTAAATTTTATTATTTCATATAGGATATTGGTCACGATATGCAACTGGTATATCCAGTTTCGCGGATACGATATAATCCAGTTTATCCTTGCGTGCAGCAATTACATAACTGTATTTCTAATGGACGATCGACCCCAACGTTATACATTTCACATGTGTGTATGTGTGTGCGTGTGTGTATATATGTATGTATATTTTGTATATTTTGTAGTGTGTTTATTTTAGCTGTAAAAAAGTTGTAGAAGCTGCAAAATGCGTGACTGTCTTTTCCGCTGGTTATTTATTTTAGTTTTGTCCTAGTTAATTTATCTTCATGTTCTATTATAATTTATTTTAGTATATTAATAAAACTTTAATTTTAAAAGACTAATTCTCTAATAAAATTAGCTATACTTATCTGAAAAATGTCACAAAAATGTCTATATCATGAAACAATTAGAATCTAATAACCTTCAGTTGGCAGCAGTCGGGAGTATAAAAATTATATTCATCAAAATGATTGCGCCCCAAAGATCGTTACAATTATTTTTCATAGCACTGCATAATATGCGTAAAATGTATTTCCTTCTTGATTCAGCGATTTTACGTTGGTTTCTGATTGTTACTGAATGAAATCGCGCGATAAGGATTAATAGAATTCGTTGGTGAGAAATTAAACAACTGACAAGGTTTTATGATTCAATCATTTTCGATTCATATTTTATTTTCTTTTTTCCTATATTAAAAATATTGAAAATTTATGTTTCTAGCACAAATATAGTATACAATATATTTTTTCTTTTTATTTTACGATTGCAACGCTCGTTAGAAATATGATCGATCGATCATGAAACGTGAATACGCGGTAGGAAGTTATTATAAATATACAATATACATCTTTAATTTAATTTTATAGAATTAAAAATTTTCTTTATATTTTATTAGTTTTATTATGTATATTAAGTTAGTTATTATAATTCTAATTTTTAATATTCTGTACGCGTATTAATAGTAGGTTTTACTTTCAAGATTAATATAATAATGACACAGATGCACCGTCGTAAATCGCATTACAGCGAAAAATGTGACTATGCTGAACCATATGACGTGTAACAATCGTTATAGTCATCTTCGTAACAATTAAATTTGTGTGTATGTGTGTATGTGTGTATGTGTGTGTCCATGCCTGTGTAATGTTAAATAAAGCAAACAGATGTAAAATAATTGTGATAATAAAGGAAAATATATGTAGCAATTAAAAATTTATTTATATCTTATATTTTGCCTTGTAATTTTATAAGTATTATTATATTTAGTAAATAAAAATAAAATAAAATTTATAAGAACGATTTAGAGACGGTAAATTTGTAAGAACTGTTACAAGATTTAATAAATCTAATAAAGAATCAGAGATCCTTTACAAGTAGAAATTAATCTCGGAATCTTAAGAGTCAACTTTCACATTTCAATCGGTTGTAATTATCTTCTAAGTTGGTGTTAAGTCGACAAGATGGCAGCGATTCTCGATAGAGCATGCATTCTTCTCATTTCGGATCAGTATTGTTTCCTTCGATCGAGATCGAGATCATTTCCGATCCCACAACGTCAATTCCCGAGAAAGCGTGGGAGTTTTTCCGTTTGTCAGACGTTCTAAATCGGCGAGATAGCCTTCCTCCGTCCTTATCCGTCCTCTTTACCTCAAATATTTGAAATGCATCTCGCTTTTATGGTATCTCTTCCTCTCCTTTTGACAAAACGGCCTTTTAAAGAAATTTCAAAGCTATGAGAAGCAACAGCATATTTTTTTACAGTAAAGTATGGCGCGGATAAATCTAAAGGCGTTATTTTATCAGGCTGTTGCATTCAATACATCATTTTTACAATTTTCAATTAATTTTTGAGAAAAAACAGAATAGATTGTATGTCTATTATATATCCACTCTATTATCTTTATATTTCACAAATTTTTTTAAAAAGTTGCAAGTGTTTCTTAAAAGTAGAATCATATTTCTGTAATAAAATTATGTCACATTAATGTGACATAATTTGTTAGTGTGTCAGAAAACTCCAACCATATTTTTATAAAATAAAAATTAGTTTATTAATATATTATTTTATAGGTTTATAGTGTATACCTTTTTAATTTGACAATTAATTATTTATTAACTATTAGCGGCTAATAGTTAATAATTAATTAATTAATTAGATGGTCAATCATAGTATGGATTTACAAACAGCGACAGTCAACAGATCAATGAACAAATAAACAAATGGACATATTAAAGTTTACAAATGTTAATGAAGTTGACAAATTTAATGATGATTTAAATATTAATTAATTTATAATTTAATTATACGTTGCATTACAAATATGTAGAATTAATGTCTGCGTTTAATTTTTGAAATGCGTTATCATTATTGAATGCAAGCAGCATTCCGAGAATTAGCCGCAAGGTGACACGAGATGACGAGAAACGCTAACGTAACATACGATGAATGGACACATGCTGATGACGCATTTCCCTTCGTAATTCACCATGATCTAATGCGCTTCATCGGTTTCTCGTGTATAATACAATAATAAATTTTACATAAAATGGAAGAAAATGTGTAATAACTTTCATTCCCTTAAGAAAAACCTGAAATTGAGTCTGCAACGAAAATATCAAATGTAAATATCGAATCTGCAGTATAAATATCAAATAATATTACAATTTTCCATATTTTGCATATTATAAGCGGATATTTATCTCAATAAAATTTTAATTTGCGCTTAAGAAAGAGGAACATACAAAATGTTCCCTTATTTGTATCAATCTTAATTTTAATAATATATTTTTCTATACATTTTTTATCAGTAAAACATCGATTTTCTATAACTTCCATAACATCTTTAATTAAAAATTCTACTATAACAAAATCTGCTTCAGACTATTAAAAAATGCAATTGTGTTAACTATTGTCTCAATCTCAATAAAGTTTAATTCGAGAAAAGTAACGTAACACACAAAAGTGAAATACAAATTCTTGGTGTCTATAATTGACTAGAAGAATCGTAGCATTTGTTTAATTAATTTGTTTAATTATTTTTTTAAATTTTATCAGATAGGGCAGATATGCAATTCTGTGCAAAGTCTTTAATAATTACGTGTCATCACGGAAATAGGGCGCCATCGTAACTGCAATCATTGCGCTTCCGCCATCGCTGAATAATCACGTTCATAATGCACTGAAGCGACCTTCACGCCTCACGAAATATATAACAGCATTAACAAGAGAAGTCTTTGAACTTTATAAAGAAATTTTTAAGTTTAGATATCGCAGTATAACTAAGAATAAAATTGAGAGAATTTAGCAAGTCTATCTAAAGTTCTAAAAATAAAAAAGTGTCAAAGAATAAAGAGTCACGAAAATTTGATAAACAAGGGTCTTTTGGTCTACTTTTTCGGTAGCAATGTCTTCAAAAGTATTGTGGAAATAACGAAGTGAGAATCATTCCAGGTAGAACAATGATGTGGGATCGAATAGACCCAACAACAACCTTTATATGCGTTCTCTACCACGCGATTATAACGAAACGTAATTCCATCGTTCCACGAAGGTGCCATGGAACATCGCGCACCTGTACCAACAACATTTCCGTTGTACGTGTGTGTACACGTAAACAGATACATACACGCACGTCGAGATTACGTATGTTCGTTCCGACTGTCATCGGTATAATTACGTTTGCAAACGGCAAACGCACTCGTGCATGCGCCGCCGGCTCGCATCCCGCAACGCCTAAAGCGTCACTCACATCGAAGAAGAGAAGATTGTAAAGAGATTATAAAAAATTATACATTGGAAAAATCGTATAAATAGACAAAAAGAATTGACATACGAGATTAATAAGTTTAAATCTTAGTGGAGAGCATTTTATTATAAATTTAGGAAAAACCTACTTTTGTTACTATGTAAAAATAATTCTATTAGCATCGAAAGATGTTCTAAAAGAAGAGAATTAAAAATGTATTAGAAATTTAAAAAAGGGTAAAAAGTTTGAATTAATCAAGTAATTTAAACATTAGAAATTCGTAACTTAAAAAAAAATTTAGTGGAATCATCAGTCGTTGATGCAAATAAGTGAAATAAGTATTCTATAATATATAATTACTTAAGTCAGTTGAAAATAAAAAAATATTTAAGAAACGTACGTAAAGGTAAAGACATAATGTAATATGTCTTCTTATAAGCATCCAATTTTTCACAAAATATAATTTCTAAAGTCTCTTTTTCACGACCGTTAGTTAGCATTTTTATAATATTTGCACATTCAATAAGAATATTTGTTCAATTTCATCAATTTCGTTACTCACTTTAATGTCATCTTTCTCAGTTCTCCGATCGTCGGATTGTATTCCCGGTCCTCTCCGCTAATTCTTGCCACTCCTTCGTCAACGTTCACCGCATACCCGTTCACCACCAAGTCTACCAAGTCCGTGAAATCATCGTGCTTTCTCATCGTCGACGGCGTTACCTCGCTTTTCCTAGATTTTTCAATGGTGGGCGTCACGTCGCTATTAGCCTGTTCGCGACTGCCATTACCTCGTTGAAGAAACCTCCGACGGAAATTATTGTAGACGGTATCGGCGTCCGGTGCATCGCCGATACGGATTCGCGCATGGCTGGGAGTCAAATGATGGCCACTATAGCCTAAGTCCATCTGCAAATCCACCACCAGCAATAACGTAAACACGATGGCGAGCGCGCTCAGAAATAGCACAAATTTGTCGCGAATGCGAATAGGTTTGATGTTTAGCCTCATTTTGGGATTTTTATGGGGCCTCTTGTTAATTGGTCTATGTCTCTTCTCACTTTTCAATAACTTTTGCTCAATTAATGGCAACTGCGAATTATCCAATTGATCTATAACAACGGAAGATTTCTGGATCAATCGTTTGTTATTTAAAGCTTCAAGATTACCGACTATCTTCGACGTGGACAAATTGTTGGTATATTTCTTGGTGAATGGATTTTTTACAATCTTTCCGGGCTTTTTTAGCTTTGTACTCGAGTTTTCTATTTCATCAGGTGGGTTCTTCGAGATGTTCCTTTTTTCGGGATCTTCTTTAGAATGTACTGTCAATGGCAATCGTGAATCTACAGGATTATAAAATTCGTGATTTATAAGATCAAAGGAGTTTTGTGAATCTCTTTGAATGAATCGTTGATGATATGGAGCTTCAAAATTATCAATTATCTTCAAGGTGAGCAACTTATTAATATCTACTTCGGTATCTCGATGCGCCGAGGTTTCTCCAGAATCTCTTATCTTAATGATTGGTTCCTTCAACGTTTCTTCGGGCTCCTGCACTTTGATGATTCGACATTTCAAGCTTTCATCAAACTCTTTTACTAGATTCTTCGGGCCCTTCTTAGAACCGTTATCAAAATTCCGACATTCTGACACACTTTCGATGGACCCTGCGATGGAGTCAGCTAATGAAACTTTTTCGGAGTTATCTATTAGCTGTTCAGAACAAGATGAAATCTTGAAGATCTCAATATGCTCTTCGGGTGGTTTCGCGATCGACTGACGTTCCGCATAACGATTTGAAACCATAAGTTTACATGTCACGACCGAATCGTATTTATCGGCTGACCCGCTGTTATCGGATCCCGTTGACTCTTGACCCGACCAATCCTCGTCCGGCGAAGGCGATCGCTTCACTTTACAGACACTATTGCTTCCTTTTCGCACTTTCTTCTCCGACCTATGAATAGCTTGCCGAGTGTCTTTCGAAAGATAGCGTCTGTGAATGATAGATGATTGATAAGAGCGATTTATTGAATCGCTCTTAACTTGTTTGAGTCTTGAAGAAGATGTGGATGCTGCTTGATCATCAACAGTTAAACACGTGTTCTTTTTCGTTAAAGGTTTGTCCTGGATGCTCTTTCTCGTTAGTTGCAATAGCTTATCTTCCTTCTCAGCTGAAGAAATATTTTCTTCATTTAGGGAGCACAACTTTTTCGTCAAAGATAAACTATTCTGCAAAATGTTTTTTGTTTGCAATAATACATTTTCTTCGGGAATGTCTTTCTCTTTTTCAGGTAAAGAAGTTTGCTTAGCTGAAAAACTGACTTTCCTAGCGGGAGAATAAGGATCTTTCGTCAACGAAAAATTTTCTCGGATATCCCTATCTATTAATTGTAAAACTACTGGAATGTCTTTCTCTTTCTCAACTAAAGAAATAAGATCCTTCGTTAATAAAGATTCATCTTGGATGATTCTTTCTGTTAATCGTAATTGTGGATCATTAGGAATGTCTTTTCGCTGCAGCGACAACAAGCAACTTTTGTCCGTTAACTGTGAACTTTTCTCAAAATCTTTCTCTACTAAGCATACGTTTTCTTCAAAGATGCTTTTCGACAATTCTAAGTTCTTTTGAATATCTTTTTTCGTCAATTGCATTAGTGGATCGATCGAAGTATTCTTTCTTGTTAATAGCAAATTGTCATCCACATTTTTGTTTATTAAATGTAGACTTTTTTCAGCGTTACTTCTTGTCAGAAGCAAATCTCTCTCTTGAACATCCTCCTTTAAAAATAATTTAGTTTCTCCAATACTTTTTGTTGTCAATTGGGAGATCTTATTAGCTTTATTGTTTTCCGATGACGATACATCTTTTTCAACGCCTTTTCGGGTCAATTGTTTTTCAAGATCTGTCTTCGTTAACGAATACTTTTCAACATTCTTCTTTGGCAACAGAAGACTTTTATTAACGTCTTTATTGGTCCCCTCTTTCTTCAATAAAGAACTGTTATGATTATCTTTGACTAGTTCTTCTTTTTCAGCTAATAATTCTCCTTTTTGAATATTCTTTTTTAGAAACAATGGAGTCTCCTTAATATTTTCCTTTGAATTTCTTCTTATATCTTTTTCCTTTTCTAATATTAAATTCTGCTGATCGTTTGTATTGTCCAATAATTCTTCCTCTAGAATATTTTTCTTCGATAACAAAGAATCCTCCTGAACATCCCTCCTCAAACTTGGATTCCGCTGGATATTTTTCTTCAATAACGATTGACTTTCTTTAATAGTCCTCAGCAACCTGTCGCATCTCTCGCCTACATTTTCCTTTAACACTCTCTTCAAGAAACTCTCCGCTCTCCGAAACCTCCCGACATGATTTTCTGTTAACTGATCGTCGATCACGTTCGGTAACTCAAAGGATCCGTCTGTTACTCCCTTTCTAAAGTTCTCTGACCCCCCGTCGTCATTGTTCTCGTTTTCAGACCTAAATCTGCCACTTTTCGATTTAGATCCTTCGCATTTCAATTTCGATCTAAATCTTTTGTGCGACTTCCCACAATAGTATGCGCTATCTATGTATATCGGGCGGCCGGCAGTAGCTGTCTCGTTGCTGCAACTTGCACTTTCGGAACATCTCCCGTCGGCCAGAGCTCGGGATGATCCCTCGGGATGATCCGACGTTGCGACGCGACGGCGTTTTGCACGCACAGATTTTTAAAAACAGATCACTCGAGGCACTTTTACCGTGCTTTAAGCACTCACGAAAATATGCCGAAGAACTATATCACTCATATAAATAATTAAACGACCGATTAAGGAATTAACTGAATCTCGAGAAAAGTGCGTGACACCGCGACACTCTGCGTTCTCACCGTCGCATCGCCTGAAACAAAGAAAAGAAAAATATCATTACTATATGGAAAATTATATAAAAATTAACACGTAGTTCAACAAAGAACCCCCAAAATGATTATTTCTTCTAATTCTTCAATACTCAATACGATTTTGAATTGAGAAAAACTGAGAATACAAATCATGTCAGTTTCGAGAAATTTAAGATTAAAATTGTAAGCTTTTAGATGAGATAAAACTTTTCAAAATATAATAAGTACATTAAAGTAGGTTTTTTTTGCAACTTTGTCCTCAAATTTTTCAAAGCTGTAACAAAATAGAACATTTTGAATGTCGAAATCTCTTTAATTATGCAAAAGAGAGAAAAATGTTTTCAGTAAATGTTGACACATTTAACGAGATGTATTTAAAACTGTAAAAATTTACGTACTATCCCATTAAAAAGTTTCAAATCGCCTCTTTTGTTTTTTTTAAGGAAGGATCAGGACGATATCCTGTTATTTAAAAGCCTCAACAGGTTTGTTGACCATATTTCTGCAAACAGAATTTCCTCACTAGCTTTAATAGCTTTAGATAAAACCTATTGTAACACTCTATGTGAGACACGCTATATAACATTTTTTATCAAAAAAAAAAGAAGAAAATATTTGTAGTTTAACTAAAATTTTTTATATTATGATTATGTATACCAATGCATTGCGGGCTCGTTGCGCATTGTGATGCGTAGTCGTGGTGTATTATGTGATGCGTGGAATGTAATTCAAGCCGATAATGAGACCGGCCAGCGTTATTTTTACGACGGCGTGCGCAGTGGCATCCGCCGCTTTTATATCATTCTGTCGTTACTGTCATATATGTTGTACACGTGCCATTTTGATATTTATATTGCGCTATAGCGTACATACAAAATAGGATATACAAATGGCGTAGCGTGACGTAACTATAATGCTGCAATCACTTGTTTTTTCCTGTTTATTTAGACTTTAGAGTGGTCTGTACCAACAGGTACAATCATAAATCATCTAAATCATGTCTAGCTATATCTAACATGTTATTAAATTTGCAAAGAAAGAATGATAGTTGTGTTAATTACTGTATTGGAATTTTTATAATTATTTTATAACATGGAGTTATTTAATCTTTTTTATAGGTAAATACTATTGCTACAATATTTTGTAGATAAATGCTATTATTATATATGCATTAATAAAATGAATATTATAACAAGTCCGAGATTTAAACATTTTATTTGATAACACAATACTGATAACATTGCATCACGCGTTCTCGCATTTGTCAGCGGAATTGCAATTCTCCTAATTGCTAATTAATTAGCGAACGCTAATGAGAGGCAAAAGGGCCGGAAAACCTCAAATACCACCGAGGGGTCATGTGTTATTTCGAAAACGCGATCACGTCTTCCATATAGGCGAATGGGCGAATGGTTTTACGAATCCCGCGCGCACTTTTCTTCCGCGCGGAGGAACATCAATGGTCGTATATAAGTATATATGGTATCTTTATTATATCGGAATCGCGGGACACGCAGAATTTCAATGGCACCTTCAATTCCGATGCAACAACCGGCCGGCTTTTACATCGACTTTTACAGCAAGACCTCGGCTTGCATTACACGATGTAAGTACCTGTTCAGATCGCAGATTCCGGCGAAACGGTCGTCCAAAGATCGCCAATCGCATCAATAAATATTACCGATTTAAAGATGACTAGCTATTTTCTAGAAGCGAACGATCTCGCCATTTTCGACATCGTTATCTCACAACGTTTTACTAAAAATCGTGCATCTTTGTAGATAATATTTATATAAATAAGATTTATTATATTAATATATTTTTTACATATTTATGACAATTTTATTTTTACTTTTGCTTAATCACGTTTGATTCAAGCAGTCCGTTTTTATTACTTTAACGAGAAACGACTTTGTAATTTTCAATTAATTATTAATTCTGTTTCTTTGTATCAATATAATTTTGCAAATCTCAATCTCTGCATATATTACAATGTCCACTCTAATCTGTATCGATGTCTCTTCGAGGAGACTAAAAGTGCAGTGATAATAGAATTCGCACGCAAAAATAGCACATTATGGCTTTTTATCGCCCGCGAGGGGGTTTTGTGTTGTCGGGTCAAGGTGCGCTCTTTAAGAGAAGGGTGAAAGCGGGTGGATATCAACTGTGAAATAGAGTGACGGTAATGGGGCTGCGCGTTGCGAGAGTGGCCATTACAGTTATCGCGAAGTCGCGTCATAAAGGCGACGGTGCAAGCTATTATATATACATATACATGCTTTTGCACGCGCGCGCGGGTGTGTGTGTGTTACATATACAACACATATATGCAATATATAAATAAGGGAAGAAGAGCGTTGTATCGAAGCAGCTGCATAATTCAATATCTCTACAGTCGCTATGCTTCGAGACGAAATCTCGAGGTCGCGCGTACATTTCCGATTATCAGTTTTCACTCTTTTACCTCTTAAAGCTGTAAATAATACGGTCCTACATATTTATTATACAGTCCCATTTCAATACCTATAACAATAAGGTAAATATCTTCGGAACTAAAGAGAATACTTTCGAAACAAGATGTTAAATTATCATTTTTTCGGAGTTTAATGACACAGGGACATAATATATTTTCAAGAACGAATTTATAAGAATGCGTACAATCACCAAAGAGTAGTTTTATAAATACAAGAAAAAAGTTATTATTATATATGTGTAAATTAAATAATTACTACAAAAATATTTTTGTAATAATTTACTCGATACGTTTTTCTACATAATATATTTTTACATAAAAAGATTCTACCTTTAAACCGAAGGACTTAAGATTGTTTCAAGCTCAACCTCATTTTTTTAACAAAATAATCTTTAAAAGTTCTACGTAGCTTTTCTTATATAACAAATTCAATATATCATAAGGTCCATTGTCCATTCTAGATCAAATAATCAAAATGCGAACTCGATACAGTCTCGATTTTCATGTTTTACTCTGCTTATAAGATTTGTATTATTATTTATATTATTTCAACCACGTAGGTATCGTGAGTTGCATTACGTTAAAATACGTTAAAATATTTTTTTCTTTAACCCTTTAACTACGGCTGTCGTCAATAGACGAAGAAAAAATTATACCCGTAGTTAAAGGATTAAATTCAATAAAATATAGCTATGCTCTACTGTTTTTCTAATTTAAATAATTATATGTATTTTTACATAAGACTTTTATGTCGGAGTTTTCTTAGAAGAATACATCATGAATAAAACGCTTTAAAACGATGTTCTCGCTTTATCTCTTAAGAAGAATAAATTATAAGAATGCGTACAATCACCAAAGAGTATAAATACAAGAAAAAAGTTATTATTATGTGTGTGTAAATTAAATAATACAATTTAGTATCAAAAATATTTTTGTAGTAATTCACTCGATATGTTTTTCTACATAAAATTTTACTATTCCAAATATAAAATCACGCATAAGCTGTAATGAATAATGAGTTTAATTAAAAATTTTTATTTATTCTCATTTTATTTATAATAGACATGTTTTCCAATATTACGATATTCCGATGATGTGCGAATCACTCACGACCTATTTTTGCAGTTTGTCTTAGCTTACGTCACTGTGATTGCGACAATATTTTTTTAATTTTATTATACATTTATTTTCCGCACGATAAGGTTTCGAAAGCGCAATAGTCAGCGCGAATCTTGCCGGAAATACAGATATTTTTATTTTGCATGTTGTTAATACATCTCTGAGTACTGCAGATATGAGTTTTATAAATTATGTTATTTATGATTATACCATTGGTTTTTCATATACATACATTATTCGTTTTACAATTTAATTGCAAAGTGATATAGTAGGTATCATATCTTTCATAATGTAGATTTTAACATTTTAAAATTTGTAATGTACAATATTAAAATTTTAATTTTTATTATACTGCATGTTAAAACAGCGTTCCGCAATCACAAAAAAGAGAAAAAAGTTCTCAGCAGATAGCATGAAAATATTTAGATATGACATACATAAAAAAATCTTATATTTTATATAACATATTGCGCTAAATATACCTAACAAAACTTATAGGAATAAAAAAAGACTGTAATATTATATAAATATATACGTGATCTATTTATTTTTATCATCGGAAATATCTTCACTCCCTTTAAGAATAGAGCAGATGTGAGGACGGGATTATTCAGTTCAAGGGGTTACATGTTATCGGTAATACATCTTCCTCAAGATCATTTTTCTTTCTAAATTTAAAGATTATCGTTATTTTTTTTCATCATATAACTTATTGTCTTTTATAAAATATTACAGCCAACGACGAATTTAGTGACCTAAATTGATACAATCTTTGAATGAGAAATTCCTCAATAATTACATAATAAAATACCTTTTTCTTTGAAAAAAAAAACATGTTACAATTGTAAATGTGAATTTTTTTATTCAGTCCCATATAAAAGTCATCAATTTAGATATTTTGGCTACAATGTGGCTCGTACTGTTAGCTACAGTACTATGTAAAGAAAATACGTCACATGATGTAAAAAAGTACCGAGATAAATTTAAAATCTAGAAAAAAATGACCTTGAAAAAGTATCTTACTTATCACAAAATATGTGCTTTTGAACTGAATAATCCTATTTCGCAGGTATTTTGTTATATTTTTCAAAACAACAAAATTTAATATTTGATAAAAATAAATGAACCAAGTTGTACATAAAAAAATATAATAATAGTAATAAATTTATAGAATATTGTTACTAAATATTTTACTGACATCTATTTTATTAATTTTTATTAAAAATATTAAAAATAATTAATATATATATATAAAGACATGCATACATTTACAAATGCATATAATGCACAATATACTTTATTCGCAAATTTTCCGCATCGAAAGAGAGAGAATAAAATGGAAACAGAGGCACTAAAAGAAGTGGTTTTTAAGAGGAATTCGATTATATGCCAACTTCGCGAAATTCTTTTCCCTCTCCCTCTGTCCCTCTCTCGAATCCTCAGCTAGACTCTTTCGCGTTTATTGAATCTCACACGGAATTTGTTTCGCAAGCAAAAAGTGGAAACCTCTGAATGCAATTTTCAGCGGACATAACGAGCTTGCCAGCGGCACGCGCCATTTTATGCTATAAAAAAGATTGTTGGTGTTTAAGAAAAAGAAATGTACGACATTACGTAAAAAAAGGGAAATAAAGGATATCTGCTATTAACACTATATTTGTTATCAATTATATTTATTATTATTTGTAACTGTTATTATATTCTATAGTATCATAATGCATAATTCTGAAAACTTACAATTAGATGATAAAATTGCTTTGACGAATTGTGTTTTTCAAACGATTAAATAGTGCAACGAAATTATGAAATATGTAGAATATATTGTATAGAATGCACAGGTCTATAAATTAACAACTTCGTAATACACTATACATATTATTTAATGCGTATATATATATATATATATATATATATATATATATATATATCATATATGTATAATATTAAATTCGAAATTCTACGTGTAAATGAACAGATTTGTCTATAAAGCATCACAATTGAAATATGTCCAAAAAGCAATTTTGTCAATAATAAAAAGGGTAAATTAAAAATAAGAAACGACCAGTCTGTAAGAAAGAATTTTGCCAGGCGTTAATTATGCGTCAAAATTTCTTATCATGCGCTTATTATAATGGTCGGAGAATTAGAGTAAAGCAGGGAAGTAAAGAAGGGAAGTGAAGAGGAAAGGATTAAGACGGCGGAATTTATATTCGCTCTCATACACAACAACTACACACGTCGACGCCGTAACCGTGCGAGAGCGAAAGCGTTATCTTCCAGAGAGCGAAAATTGCAATGAACCAGCAATTTAAAGCCAGTACAGTAGTCTCGTTAACACCATTTGACTGCGTCGAACAAAAGATCCTTGTTTAAGGATTATTATATGCACTTGGGGTCATGAATATTCTAATATTCGTTAAACATACTTTCTCTAAAACTAAAATAAAATATACTTTTTAAAATATTAACTTTAGAACATATTAATTTTTAAAAAATTTTTTAAAAAGACATAGAGAAGGAGAGAGAAAGAGATTAAAGTTGGTTAACAGAAATAGCAAAACTGAACACATTATTTAAATATCAGATTATACATCTGAATAAAAAAAAAATGTAAAATCTATGACTTGTGAAAGCATTTCAACCAACTAGTTTCTACTAAACAAGACGAATTAATCGTACCGATAGTTAAAAATCGTGTTAGTGAAAGTGCAAATCGTTATTTTTTGGAAACACGTTTCACCAATCACGCTAATTTTTTCAAAGTTAAGAGCGAGAGAAACGAGGCAATTGAGAGAAGGGATGAAGGAAGTAGAAATGCGTTTGCACGTTCTTGCTTGCAGTCGCCTGCTTTTGCTTCGGTTTCCAGCCAGTTATCGCTTTCTTCCGTGAAACCTGTCGGCTGAATCTTTTCGCAAGACAAGTCACAGCGAAACGACATTCAATATTTACGCTCACTGAATTTTCTATAATAGAGGCCTTCCTATAAGAGATCGGCGGGGCCCCAAGGCCCCGAGATTCCTGTGAAGACGTTACCTATATTTATTTCTAACTACGCTCTCTCACAAAAACAAGCTTTGAAAAAAAGTAAAATAAATGTTAATATTGTTATTATTATTTGAGTATCATTGTAAATATATTCCACCTAACTTGTAAATATATGTATCTTATTTACATATTTGTATCTTTAAAAGTATTCTGTTTCTAATGACTCGATCATTATATAATCCTGTCGTACTGAAACTACATAGGTCATATTAATCCATTAAAAATTATAATAGCAATATAACAAATATTAAACCACAATTATTTCTATTTCTTGAAAAACTCGAACACTGTACTAAAATCATTAATTGTCTATTTATTAACTATCAATTTTTTTGTCCCAAAAATAAATAAGAAATAAATATTAGAAAAATTAACTTTTTTTATATTTAAATATTCTTTTTTTATTAAAATCTAAAGATATGAAATAAATCAAATTATTGATAAGCTGACTATTGATAGACTGATTTTTGCATTACGTAAAATTTCAACACAATTTCTTGCTTTTCTTATATCTATATTATATATAATTCAATCCATTTGTTAATTTGTGTACAATAATAAGCGCTATCCAAAAATATTAATTTATTTTATAATACTTTTATTCATTTTATGAAATATTAATATTAATATTCGGGACAGAAAAAAATTTCTTGGAATATAATATTATTTATTACAGTCAAACTAATCGAAAGGCCGCGTTTCTTGCAGAAACGCGAAACGAAATCGACGATGCAAAGCATTGTTGCGCGCCGGTGAAATCGTCTTCGCGAACGCACGTCCTCGAGATGCACAACGGCGAAGACTAGATGCAGCCGGCGTGCGCGCATACGGCTGGTTGGATAATGCGTTCTTATGCGCGAGCACGTGTGTGCATCACGCGGATTATGCAAGAGGCCAGGCCTCGTGCCGGGTCGCTGAGCGTTCAAGATGCATGTTAAGACGGGCGTGTTAGTCAGTCACGACGCAACCGATTACAATTGGTATAATCAGAAATCTTAGACGGCACACGAAAATAGTTTTTTGACTTAAAGGAATGAAATAAATAATATAATCATTGTTTGAGTAATAATAAATTTATATTTATAGAATGTGCAGAGTTCTTAATTACAACGCACAAAATAAATAGTATTTGAAATTCTTAGTTTAAAAATCAAACAATGTGTTATACAAATCGTTAATTTTCATGACCTAAAACTTTTGATTGTATAAGTTTAGAAAAAAAATATTTCAAGTGTTTTTTACTTTTTAGAATCCGATTATGTTATTTTTCGAAGTCTCGTTCTGGAGAGTTTAAGAAATTCAATTGTGGCGCAGTTAAAAAATGTCCTTGTAACAAAAAAATAATCGCTTTTTGTATTTTTAATATATGTGTGTGTAAGTATATATTAATTAATCTCAAATCAGAATGTGCATGTTACGATTTTTGCTTTTTGCGGTAAAGAAGGAAAAAATGTGACAAAGGATATCTCGCAATACTTGCTTCACGGTATGCCGGAGCAAAGGATAGAAAGAGATTCGGATTTATCTTTGGTTTCGCGTTGAAGGCCCGGAGGATAGGAGAGAGGACAGCAAATGTGGAAACGTACATATTAATCCTATAAGAGTGCCTATGGCGGTTTCATTGAAATGTCGTTGAGTAGCAAAACGGTATCTGACTTAAATTCCATGGATACTTTGACGTCATTTGATAAAATCAGTCATTTCTCTCTCTCTCTCTTCCTCTTTCCTTCCCTTTAATAATACTTTCGAACTCTCAAAGAAAATGGAAAATCGGAGACAGTTGAAAAAATTCAAAAACAAAGGATTATCACACAATTACAATTAACGTTTCGAATGAATCAGTATATAAAAATAGTAACAATAATAGTATTTATATCAGTATATATAAAAATAGTAATAGAAATAATTTGTTTTTATAAAAAGGAATGCATAAAAAACAAATAAACTATAGTAGTGAAAAAAAATTGCTTGAAAAATCTTGTAATTAAATTATTATTATTATTAATTTCATTCTAACATATAGAAAAGTACGTAAGTTTTTAAATCTCAAAAGACTTTAATACAACACATTTTCTGTTTAATTACAAAGACGCGAGAAAAATGCTCTCGCCTTAAGGACTTTCTTAGGAGAGCTTCTCAACAACGTGTCACTACTGACGAGGTGCACGTTATATCCTCTTTCTTTGAAGAAGAAAAGACCGCGAATTTCATGTTTGTCCTTTTTCAAAATCAAGAAATAATCTCGACAATCTCGACATGAAATTATCTTTTCATGAATAAAGGCAAAAGTGCCATTTTTACAATCTGTGCAGAGTGGAAATACGACGAAAAAATGTAAAATATTAACTAAATTCACGATGCGAAATGATAACAAAGTTGCAATAAAGCGAAAATTATTAAATAATATAATGTAATTAAAATAATATAATTGTTAAATAATGTATTACATAAGTGATATAACACACATATACAGGGTATTAAAAAGTAGTTAAAATCGAATTCTTCCGTCATTGAACAATGCATTGAAAATAATCAAATAGTAAATAATTTATAAGGTATATCTGATACATTTTGTTTCAATTTATATACATTCTTATACGAGATATCAAATATCTCATAGCATATTTACTTAACAATGATCTTACTTGAATAACGAGTAAATCGATTTATGCAAAGAGATATGTGGTTCTGTATAAAAATGTAAACATAAATTTAATCTTTATTAGCAGATAAAAAATTGCTTCTATCTCTAACAAGATTAATTTTTTTTTTCTATATGAGAATTAATGTGAATTAAATATCTAAGTTTGATGAGTATATATCTGAATGTTTTGAAAACATTCTATCCTATATAAAATCTTATATACAATAAATATAAAAAATCCTAAATTTAAAAAATTCCACTGCTCGTAAGCTAAGCTACATAATAAGGACATCGGCCAAAATCAAGTAACAAAAAAATGTATAGGTTTCAAAGAACTAGTTCGTTCACCAAAAATATATATTAACTCGGACGTTCCGTAGCTTTTTAATAGTTTTAAGTATACTTAATAGCTTTAAGTACTGGTTGAGATAGGAAGCTAATGGCAAACAGTCGAATACCAATTATTACCTATTATTCTTAACTATGTCTCTTTGACCATTGTTGACCTTTAACGACTTAATTGACAAATTAACTGTAAATTGTTATTCTATATATAGATATTAATTATAATTAGTTTTTATCTGTTGGATATTATCACTTGTCTCATGGCACTCACAGATTCGTGCATTTAAACGTCGAATTGATGTAAATTTGTCTATAGGTAATTTTTTTACTCTTTTTTTGTATAAACTTTGTAATGGTTTTATACTGTCAGCTTTACATTTTATAACTTTTATTATACAGGGTTGTTCCGGACATTTGCGACAAACTTAAAGGGGTGCTAGATCTCGGTAAATTGAACAATTTTTATTAAGTAACTCGTGCCCGGCGACGCCTCTTTAAGGCGCTAAGCATCGTTTTTAAACTTGTTGAACGCTGTTTGATTTCTGTATGGTTAGATTAGAATAAAAAAATCATACGTTTTTAATTTTTATTTTGTGAATTTTATTACAACAAATGTTCAAAATTGCGACCGGCAACCTCAATACAAGCACTACATCTACGGTGCATTGACTGATGCACCCTTAAGGAGGCGTCGCCGGACACGGGTTACTTAACAAAAATTGTTCAATTTACGGAGATCTAGCATCCCTTTTAGTTTGTCGCAAATGTCCGGAACCACCCAGTATTTTATAACGTCTTTGACAACGAGTTCGACCTTCGCCACAGTTTCAATTATACATAGAGAAAGTGTGGGTATTGTGGGATACCCTAAGCCTTTTTTGAGATAATTTGAAAACGAGAAAATATTTATTAATTTCGACAACAAAATAATTTGAAAACTATTAAAAATAACCAAACCTAGTTTTCACTGATTTTGTGAGTTGTACATTACATGCCATTTGTTTGTTATAACGCGTTCCTAACGTTTATTTATAGTAAGTTTAATGTTATATCAATTTTTTTAGAGTATAAAATGCAATACTTATAAAAAGTAACTTATACAAACTCGTGCATTATCCGACATCGTCATTTTTACCTTTTTAACGTACACAATAGAAATGTGTGCATCATATATGACACTTGCTAAATAGATTACACTAAAGTTCTATCTTGTTTTACATGCAACAAAAAACAACTAAAAATCTATGAAATAGAGATTGACTGCAAAGTAAAAGTTTATAAACCAACCTTATACGCAGTAAGCGATACACACCAAATCTTCAATTTAACTCTATATGACATCTTGTACTACCTGCCGTTTTGTTAGGAATCGTTAGGTTAAGGGTCGAGCAGGTAGTAATTCCACTGCTGTCCGTTAAGTTTAGACTAGAGTGATGGTCGATCTTTTAGAAAAAATCGATTTTTGAATCGATCTTGAACCGGAATAACCAGACTCGATTTGCTATCTAATAAAATCGGACTAAAAGAATCGATTTCCTAAAAATCGATCAAAAAATTGCATGCAATGAGCATTTAAACATGTTTAAGTTAACAATAAAAAGAATTACGCTCAATGAAAGCAACAGCTAATAAGAATGACCAATTTTCGAGCAATCAAATAAAGTTAATTCTTAAAAAATAAAATAAAAAACTTGTTTATTGAAAATTTAAAAGTTACAAAAGACTGTAAACATTTCGAATCATACTTGGTCTCCTTCAGAACATTATAACAAAAACCACTATACAGACATAGTCACGTGGTTAATAACCCTTTTTATGTTTGTATTTTGCGACGCTACCACATTGCTTGATATAATATTATATACGTAAATATTTAATATAATAAATATTATATAGGTACAATAAAAAATAATATTAAAAATGTGTTAGATTTATTTTTCTGTTGCGAAAGAAATTCTAACTTCCATTAACTTCAATAATTAAAATCTATTTTAAACAATTTGTAATTTACAACGCGAAATAAATTCTATATTTCTATAATTTGAATATCGTCGTTTAATGTATAGAAAACATTTTTCAGAATCGAATTAATCTGTAAAAAAAAAAAAACGTATTTCATTTTATAGCTTTTGTCAATGTCGATTAATATCAACATTAATTTAATTGATTTTTCGTCCCTTCCTTTCAAAGGATTAAATCAAACTCAATTAAATCAACGTTGAAAGCGATCATTATTGGAATCGTGGAGCAATAATTGAATAGAAACAAGATAGAGATGTGAACGTTACTTATTGTTAGACAAGTGTCGAAAAAAATTGGCGTGTTGAATATTTCATGTGACCAATTCGTATTCTTCCTCGATACTTTTAAAGAACAAAAAAATGGAGTAGAAAAGAAATCTTCTGCTAAGTAAAACTTGGAAAAGTAAGCTAACAATAAGTTATAAAAATATGATATATTAAACCGATAGTATATACAGTAGAGTATATCTTTTATTACGCCGTTAGTTGAAAATCACAGAGAATTATAATAAATAAGCGAATAATATAAATATACAACAAAGTTTAGTAAACAACTCACCGACTTCTCTCGACGATCTGTTTTCCATGACTGGTTCAGTCGCGTCGTCGTTACATGCTGTTAATTCGGAGTTAATTCACACCGATTAATTGCACGTGTACTAATCATCTGCAAAACAAGACCACGCTTGTTAATAAATACGCAACAACACCCAGTAAACTGTCATTCATTTCATTTAGCACAAACTATAAACATATACATGGGTAAAAGTTATTTTAAGCACAAATATCTCCTTATAGTGTTTTTACATCAATTTATTTATATCTGTACCTAGCTAAAGTATCTTATCAACGCAAAGAAAAATTCATTGCTATGTCATTACCATAAATTCTGATAGCATTATCAATGGCCTTGTGGAATAAAACAGTCGCATGATAAACAAAGCGAGCAGGATAACAAGAGCGAGGATGTCTCAAGTTAATTATTTCAAACAAACGTAACATGATGCATATAATGATAATATAAAGATCATATTCATAGAGATAATTTTTATGGGTGCAAACGGTAATGGTATCGATTAATCATCGTCGATCTGAATCACTAGGTGGACTGTGCATCCATCATGCAAGAGTGTTTAATTCCGACCGCCATGTTGCGACAATATCCATCAACGTGTCGTCGGTTGGTTATGTTACCACTGATAAGAGAACTCGACAAAATGCGATAAAAGATATTTCCCACTATTTTACGGTAATTGCTTAGTTTGCATGTCTTGAAAAAAAAATGTAAAATATTTTGGTCAAATTAAATAAATTGTAAATAAATTACTAAAAAATATAAATCTTTATTTTATTTTGTCGTATTTAAATTTTTTTCTTTTTGTTTTTTATTATTTATTATTACTTATTTTGTTTAATTATTTTATATCATATTAATTATTATAATTAACATTTACAAATCTCAATTTATATTTATATTCAAATTATTTGGAAATTTTTAATTGTCTATAAAAATACTAAATTTAAAAGATTTTTTCAATTAAATTTGAAAATTCAAAATAACTATCATAAGCAAAGAGTTTTTATAAGTCTGAAATATCGATTTGTTTCATATTGTTGTTATAAACTGCTAAATATTTCAGACTTAGCAAATTCCTTCGTATAGCAAATTCCAACAACAAGCTACTCTACCTGTCTTAAACTCTATCCATTCTCAGTATTTCATTTCCACAGCAGTTGAATAATGCCAAACAGGCATAATCGCTTCGAATTAGCAAAGGGGCTACAAATGCTCGCAATTATATGGTTAATCAACTGGGAACTATTATTAAATAAATGAAAAAAAATAGTAAAAAAACAAACCTTATCAGAAAATTCGTTTTTCTTTTGAGAGAAGAAAAAGCTTTCTAGTTAACTAGTAATTTTACATTTTTGGTAAATATACTTTCGAATGCTATTTTTTTGTAGTTTAATTCATTATTTACCAAATATAAATTAATTTATTTATTCATATCTGAAAATTTTTGCTTGGTCCATCAACCACTTTAATGTGTAATATTCAGAATGTATTTATTAAATAGATACGAATTATACATATATGTATACATATATGGGAAAAATAATATAATTTATAATTCATTTAACCTTAGATTACACATATGGTTTGTAAAACCTAACAAAAATTTCAAGTCGCTAGCATTCTTGGAAATTTCTCCTTGTTTGAACGTTTATATTTCACAATTTAGCAAACAGAGACTTGAAGTTTGATTTTGCAATCGTATTCTACCATACGCGGTATTTTTCTGAAAAAAATCGTTAAAAAATATATATTTTTATGATTAAAAATATGTTAAATATAAAAAATCTAAACTACAAAAAAAATTACAAAGTGTAAAAAATTAAGAGCAAAAATCATGTATAAAACATTAAGTGCAAAACTGATATATAATATATGTATATGTTTAATAGAGATGTGTACATTTCCATAATAAATCATGCGATTTTTACGCTTTATGTTATTTTATATATTTTTTTACGGTGCAGTGTGTAGTCCATGTATACAAAGATAGTTGCAAAGTTTATATCATTGCCGAACTGCTGTAGTCAATCAAATCAATAATTATAAAATAATGCAAAACGAATATCATACCGTGTATACATTTTACTGTTACATCCCGTAGAATCATCTCATTTATAAGACGTGACAGCGATAGAAATCGGCGCGCATTTAATCGCGCGTTTTACGGTCGGTGCATTTTACAGGGAGGTACGCAATTAAACACGCCGATGCAATTAACCGAGATGAACGCGGTAAATGTATTATAAAAGAAACGTCTCGTTATTTGCATAAGAAACTCGAGCAAATTCCAGTTTTCGCATTCGTATCAACTTTCCCATGCTAATATACATATATATTTACTTCGTTGTGCATTAATTTTTTTCATCTCAAGAAAAAAAACATTTTTTCTCCTATATATTTCATACATAGTAATAATATAAAAACAATAATATATTTTATATATTTTATACATAATATTTAATGAATATGCTATACGTTATTATAATAATATTATACGTCATTAAATTAAAATATTACGTCTTTTTAAAACAACAGAATTTTCATTCAGTTTTCCAATAATCCGGTCTGCTATCGCTCAATGTAAATTGACTGTTTTACACAACAAAAATTTTATGGAAACCTGAATGCATTTCTCGCGTCACGCTCTCATTCACTCGTCGTCGTCGAAGAGATTCGATGGTCGATCTTTTTGTCTATTAACCATTATTATCGTAGCATGATGTTGCTTTTATTAGATCGAATCATCTATCTCGTTAAATTTTAGTAGGATCCGTCACACTTTCAAAGTTTCATTCAAGTTGACATTTTAAATGCTCTGGTATTTCTAAAACAATGCATTTCACAATATCTTTTGCATTATCTTTTTTAACATTGTCTTTATTCAATTTAGACATATTCCTTACAAAAAATTTCTTAGTTTAAAAATAGAGATTTTAATTATATTACATTATGTAAAAAAAATTTTGCAAATTAGTTTCACATAAATTTTTCAATTAAAATAATTTCGTTTAAATACAATCTTACATAACAAACCATTAAGAAAATTTACGGTACTACTAGGACATCTCAAGATAATCTCACAACTAGCAAAAAAAGTAACGCGTTATTTAAAGTAATTAGCGGTTGCTATAAAATCGCCGTGCATTGTTTTACACGAAATATTGTGGATTTCGCGCAAATTCGTGTAATTATAAAACGAGCGTTCGATGCGTTTATACCTGCTACGCTTGATAAACAAACGAGCTACGTTTATTTGATGCAAGAGTAACGTGGGCGCTAGTCCGCCAATTATCATGCAAATATTAATAACACAAACATTAATGTCGAATTAAACAATGTTTTGTTCCCTCCAATGCAGCTCGCAAGAAAAAAAACAAAATTTATCGATTTATCGCTTCTAAACATTTTTATTTAATTATCGAAACTATAACTTTTTATCTTTTGTAGGTACCAGAACATCACAAGCGCGCGCTGCGCGCGCGCCATTTAGCTTTTTTACAATATATCTATATCACAAAATACTACAAAGTACGCGCTTAAACATGAAAAAAACACCATATTATAGCTTGAATATACACGAGCGCCATTTATTCTCTAACACTGTACATTTTTTATAATCTACGCACACAGATATAATTATGTATGTCAAAAAACTATCCTTATATAAAAATTTGCGATCTCAATTTATAATAACTTTTTATCTTTTGTAGGTATTTCAATTACTTTGGAACTATATAAATGTATCGGAAAAAACAACTGTTTATTTGTGTATAACTTTAAATTCTTTAAATCTCTTTCTAAAAAGTTTCAATAAAAAAAAAATTGGAAATACATTTTTATTTTAGCAAATTTAATATCTTATATCATATTTTATAAAACACAAAATACACACACACATTCTTTAACCTTTGTTGACTTGTAAGCTATTTTTTCTTTCTTTCCATTTACTCACTCAAATGCAAAAGAAAACGTAATTTGATATAATAAGTATCATTAGGTATAATTTATAATGTAAATAATTTGGAATATACAGGATGTCTCATTTTAAACAGTTCAAGCGGATATCTCAAAAGCTGAGTGGCAGGAAAAATGTTTCAGACAAAAGTTGTATGGTCTGGAGGAAGACAATAGTAACATCAATTTTCGAAAACAATAAATTTTTTAGGTGTGACAAAAATTATTATTTTTTTAAATAAAATTATGATTTCTCAAAATAATATATGATTTCCTTTTATATCTTGAAAACTGAGCTTACCGAGCTTAGTTTTCAAGATATAATTAAAGGAAATCATATATTATATCTTTAAAACTGAGCCTACCGGGCTAAGTTTTCAAGATATTCGGCTAAACTATTTAAAATAAAACACCCTGTATGCAATATATTTCCTCTGTGTGTGCGTGTGTCGAATATGTATTACATTCTTCTTTTCATTTAAGTAAATAAACGAAAAAAAATATCTTGGAAATCAAAAAGAATCAATTTCTCGGCGGAATGAAAATACAGAGCTTTCCTCTGGATTGACTTTCATCAACTTTCGAAGGAATCGACTAGAAGGATTAGAATCATGGAAGATGGATGAATTTGAAATTCGAGTCGCTAATTCAAGCATTTGCATGATTTTATTCTCCTTTCTTTCAAAGACTATCTATTCATCTAGAAAAGCTTATTTGTGGTGTCAATAAAAAGAAGAAAACAAATTTTCTATTTAAGATCTATTGAGAAAACTATAGTTTCAAGATTAAAATATATTAATAATAAAGAATATAATATATTAATAAAATATATTAAAACGTAAAATTTATTATATGTATAAATGTTAAATTTATAAGAATTCTTGTATTGATGACCGGAATATTAGAAGACAATTCTATATTTTTTTAAATATCAATTCGAAATGCATCAAACCCGACCCGTGAAACTCGACCGCACAAAGATAAAATATTTCCATTGAAATTTACGACTATTTCGATATCTCAATCTCTTAAGTCGCTAGTGTATTTTTTCTTGGTTATCCGAAAGAACAACTGGTGCCCTTGGATACATAGCAAAAGCGATAAAGCAATGATAACACGAAAAGAGAGAGATACGTTGCTAGAAACCGGGAAACAAAATAAAGCGATGATAACACGACTAAGGAATGAAAGATTGTTAGTATGCTGCAGTACCTACAATTTAAACAATAGCGTTGCAAAGATTTTTATCAGAACTTTGTTGCAATAAAGGAAAGAAAAATGAACAATAGTTTTATGAATTTTCTCCTTGAGATGATGCTTAAAAGTAGTAATATCATAATACAATATCATAATAAAATACTTAAGTAGGATATTTTATATATATAAACTTTTTAAAGACGTTAAAATATCCAGAAAGAATTTTTATTGTATTTGTAGATTGTTTATAAACTTTTCTGGGATTTTAGTTTATAATGTCTGATACGTATTCATAAAAATACGCATGTATGCATAAATTATCATCCTAGCTTCAATTTTGGCTGGTTCATCTCATAGTCAAGATAATTAATTCAATTTAAAGTTGCTAAAGTTGCTGGCATGCAGGTTCTCTTAATAAATTTATAATGTTTGTAATTTTTCCAGCAATTATAATTTTCTTACATTAAACCGTCTACAAAAAAGAAAAATAAGAAGAAAAAGGGAACAATAATCTGCATCTTTTTTAATACGCATGTAACATGTTAAAAATTAGTTCTTTAAAATTAAAGCGTAGTAAAAATTAATTAATTTTCTTAGAATAAATATAACAACTACTTTTTAAAGAAGCTTTAAAGCTTTCCGCCCAAAGTAACATTCTGCCTTGAAACAAAAGAATAAGGGAGATTCTGATTTCCGCTCGACCAAACCCAATCTACTAATTGGCGCTATGTTGACCTCCCGACACCTCTGAGAACATTTTATAAACAAATTGCAACACAAAGGATGATTGAATGATCGAGACAAATAAATGCATATTGTCATTTCAATTGTTTATAAATAATTTATCTATTGTTTGTAGTTTCAAAGGGCCTTCAAAACGCCTTTGTGAATTGCGAAGCAAATTTATGTTAACGATGTTCACGAATCGCAGGAAGATGATAATTAAACGACAAACTTCAAAGAGGATTCGATAAAATAAAGTGATAAAACTTTGTAAAAATATTCAGACGAATTTTTAGAAATCAAATAAATGTATGTGTAAATGTACGTATGTTAATAACATTTTTATATTTATAGTTTATATAATTTATGAATTTTTTGTTTATATAAGCCTTCGCATGTACATTATCCTATTATGTACATGCATATATTGCACACGCATATAGTATGCATATAACAAGAAAATTATTTTAATATTTTATGTACACATTGCTGTTTGGTTGCACATTTTTGTTAAATAAAGCTATTTAATTTAAATAAATGAATTTTTTTATATATAAATATATATTTAGAGATTCTTTTGTATTATATTATAATTTATCTTTCTATACATAATACTAACAATAATAGCATCAAAACAAAATACAAAATTTTACACTTTACGAAATATTTCATACTTCCTCCTATTTCATATACTAAAATATATTACGATAAAAGAAATATGGAATATATCGTAAAATGCTCACTTTTTTATCATTTTATCTAAATAATTTTACATGTAAAATAACGAGAATTGATTTTTGTAAAAAGAATTGCACTCTTTAAAAGAAATCTTCCATAAAAAAAAAGAATGCAAATTTACCTTATATAAACTGTCATATCGCTTATTTGCTGCAACAATGAAATAACTCAAAAAGCAGTTTTCCAGAAAATAAATTTGAATGTTTTGAATCATTAAAATTGTGTACTTAATAACATTTTTAAATGCAATTTTGGTGTAATAACTGATAAATGATAATGGAGTAAAGGAACAAAAGTATCTAATATATTAGTTATTCATTCAGTGTATTGAATTCTCATCATTCTTTCGCAAACAACTCAAAAGTGACAATTTTTTAGTTATGTCGTTGTTGCAGCAAATGAGCGATATAAGAATATGTAAATATTCACTCACATTATTGTCTTAAAATAAAAAATTTTTAGTTTAACAGATTATTCAATATACTCGCTATTACTTAATATAGGTAAAGTCCAATTTTTCCATCGTTATTAATTATTATTTGGTAGTCATTAAATTTTCAGCATATGATATGAATAGCTATACTTACTGCTATATTCTGTTTAGTTTAAAACATTATAGTTTCCAAGCATAGACCAAGGATAATATGTTCTATGAAGGATAACATGTTCGAAACAATGATTTATAAAGTTCATCATATTATTCCAATTTCGAAGAATATTCGTCTCCGTTTATGTTTATCGCTTTTTAATGTGTCTTATGAATAGTTTCAAATTTAATCAAGTTGACAATCTAACAATTAATAATTTTAACTGTGTGTTACGACTTTATATGATAGATAATATAGCATAAAAGTACATTTAATATTCCATCAAACTATACGTATAAAAATCAACGAGTAACAGGGAAAAGTGAGCTTTAAGACTCAAACGCGGTTAGTTGTGTTGACGCTATGTAATACTTAATTAACAATTTAATACAAATTATAAATCGTACGTTTCGGCTTTACTTTAAGCCATCTTCAGCGACGCGGTGATAGATAAATTAAATAATCTCAAGCTCTCCGACAAGCATCAGGTGAGTATTTAAAAATTGAATGTACAAAGATAGTGTAATTTTTAAGAGAAAATACCAGAAAAATTCGGAAAATATTCATAATCTACAAAATATTCAGACTAGAAATGAAAATTGAGATTAACCGGCGAAGAGAAGTGAAATCCACTCACCATACCAAGTACAGAGAACATGAGATTGACAAATTAAAGTCTTAAGAAAGACAACGAAAACTGACAATGTGAGATGATTTTTAAGCGGCGGTGATTTATATAATCGAGACAATGATACAATCAAAGAACAGACTGGTTCCAAATAACAGCTGGTTCGTCCGGTTATCAACCGTTAACTGATTGTGAGTCTCCGTTTGACTCTCAAAGCCTACTTTTTCTTGTTAGGTACTCGTTAATTTTAGTCAAAAGCCTTTATTAATTAATCATTTATTTATAAAAATATTATATTTCAAGATAATAATATGCGGGTAATGGACCACGTTCTTGTGTGACAGACTATAAATGCATCATCTGTAAAAAAATATCCGCCCATAGCAAAAATAAAATTGTTAAAAATATAAAATACAAAATACAACAAATATACAAAATTTTCTTCAATTATCTTATTCTATCTACAATTGCAGAAAAAATATAAGTTTCCGTCTTGGGTGTTAAAAGCATCCTTATATACGTATATAGAAAAGAGGGGAAATTATTACGTAAGAAATTATAATTAAATTATTTCTTACAATGCAAATTTTTAATTCACGTCTCACAAGACAAGAGATGTGAAACGAGAAAAACCGGAAAATTGCATCTGTGTTGCGGAAAAAGATAGAAGAACGAAGAACATGAATTTTACACCCGATGGAAATCGCCGTGTAATGCCGTGGCGTCGACGACGTGGAACGTCATAAGGCGATTTTTCGCACGTGCCATCATTGTTTGCTCGCTTTTCCTTTACACATATTGTTCCATTTCGTTTCTAAGTCTTTTGTCTTTGCCAAAGTCAATTCACAATGTGTATAAAATAAATCGGTGACGTAATGCCGTCAAATTTTCGAAAAAATGCTACTATAAAAATTTTATTATTCGCATCCTTTAATATAAAAAAAAGCATAAATATTTAATCACATAAAAGAAAATACGAATAAATAGAAATAAATATTATAAATCTTATACTTGCACTCGTGTTGTATATATGTATATGTGTATGTAAAGGATCTATTAGTTTTTATATATATAATATTATATTTCTTCGGAATACCGATAAGAAGATATAATAGTATAATATAAGGACAAAATGGCCAAGACTTGAATAGTTTGCGAGATATTTTATACTTTAGTCTGACATAAAATATAAAATATCTCATAAAATATTCATTTTTCAATCTTACTTTAATGTTCTTAGATATAAAATAACGAGATAATTCAAATAATGTAAAAAAACATAGTTTTCTAAAGAAAGGTATGAAATGCAATGTGCAACTACTGCATAATGTTTTTTATACATAAGTTTTATAATATTAAAAAATTAGTTTTAGGACATAAAGAATAGATAATACCTAATCAAGTGTCTACACAATTAATTAATATAAGTCAAAAAACTGCTTCTTTAAATGTGAAAGTTTTCAGAGTAAAAAATGCTTAACTCCATGTCCGTTTATCTGTATAAATCGATTTTTTTCCTTATTTTACGTATGAATCTGATAAGATGAAAAATGAATATTTTGTGAAATTGTTTATATCTCAAATTATGTCAGAATGTCGGAATAAAATATCTGTAACATGAAAAATGTCTCATATCCATACAGTATTCTTTTCTTCCATAATCTTATCTTAATACTTTTATATGTAAAATGGCTAGAGACGTATTGATTTATGTTTAAAAAAATCATATAAGTTGCAATATAAAAATGCAAGTAGGTCACTTGTATCAAAATAGAAAATCGCCTATAACAGGATTAATTTTTTTATCTTTGTCGATTACATTTGCAACATTTCATATGGAAAAGAAATTATACTTTCGTTTCTACGTTTGACACGGCCACATTTTGTTAATTATATTTTGGCAATTATAATTTGTCTCGTTCACCCACACTGCTCCTATTAAAAGCGTAACACGTAGCTAAAAAAGAATGTGAAAAATCGCGAAACAAAATAAAGAATGTAAAATTACAATACGGCATAATTACAAAAATTGTTCCACGCTTGTAATACACATATGATAAAGAACAAGATCTGAAAATTTTATGTAGAAACTTTTATAGAATCTTATATAAAAAGTTTCTTATCTTCTTTGTAGAGAAAAAATTATATATACGTATAATGGTACAATATATAATTATTATAAAATTAATATATTAATTATTATATCTATGTATTCAACCAAATAACAGATTTCTACTCATCTAAAAAATTTTCAACTGTACAGCGGAGATGAAGTCTGAAACAATAGCAATACGAGATACAATAAAGAGTTGCGTCAGTGTTTCATCTAAGTGTTTCTTCGAGGAGTTTCCGTGAGTTGTATCTTGACGATCGCGCTTCATCCGCGTCATCTGCTCGCGCGGGAAATTGCGCTCGCCCGGCAAGATGAAGGAAAACTTCGAACTTTGTAAGTAAACTACGAACAAAGAAATGATCGGGGCTAGATGGATCTATAGATTTTGTGGGACGCTGGACAACTCATTTTCTTAACATGCTCCAACTTAGGCATCTTTAATGCGATAACGTTATGATGATAATCATTATTTTAGGTATATTTTAGAAAGGGATACATCTTTACTTTCATCTCAAGCAATAAACGATCAACTTGAAGAAACAAGTATTTCGAAAAAGTTACCGATTGCATGCTGGATATATCTTTCTTTAGAACGAGCTTAAGGTATATATGTAGACGTGTGCAATCACTATAATGGATCTCGCAGTGTGTGCGCGCGTGTTACGCTTGTTCATCTTAATATCCGCGCCGCTGCGCTGTGGGTGGACGAGATAAAGCCTAATCAAGGAGATGCGGTCTTATCCGCGTCGCAAACTGAGACATATTGCACGGCGAGCTGCGACAACGATACGTGCATCGCATAATGCCAATCATGCGAATCACACTACCCATAACACTCGTAACTTCTCGCAACAACTTTCTCCATTCTATCGAGCCTGAGATCCTTACAAAGTTTAATTTACTAAATTTTATGTTATTTATATGTTATACATATACCTACATATATTAACTCTTATACTGTTTGCGACTCTCTACCCGCTTAGAGATTAAACAATAAATATTTTTTTAATAACATTTACAATAGTAAATGTTATTAAAAAAATATTTAACACTAATTAAAGTTTAATTAAACGTCAATTAAAATAAAAATGATTTCTCTTTAAACCGCAATAATGTTACGTTTTATAAAGGTTAATAGACGTGACGGAAAAAAAGGTAAATGAGAATCCAAGGCACATGACAAACACAGTGACCTTGAGTCGCTTCGCTTGCTATATAATGCGAGTAATTAGCGTGTGCCGTAATTGTCTGTTCAAATAATGAATGTTTAGTCAAGAATGTCGAAATTATTCAAATATTAAAGTCAAAAATATAATCCTAATTAGCAAACAAACTCCAAATACAAAAGCAACTGGAATAAAAGTAATTTTGAAAACACATATATGATTTCATTCTTCTGTGTGCACAAATGTGTATTAAAGTCGAAGACAAAATGTATCGCAGACATACTTATACAAATAACAGTTTTGTTCTATAGTCTTTTGTATAATTAATATACGTAATTAAAGATATTGTAATAAAAATGTAATATAAAAATTTATATACATATAATAATGTAATGTTATAATACTAATATTATAAAAATATTAAAATTGAAAACAGAATCTCATAAAAAAAATTGCAGGTATAAATATGGAACGACAGCAGTTTAGAAAAATACGGTCATTGCGTTTTTTGTATGTACAGGTGTGCATTCCATGAACATCCGAGTATTTATTACAGCCTGAGGGGAATTAATAAATGCTTTTTCTCTCTTTCTGTTTTCCTTTATCTATACTATAGAAAAATAAAATTGCCTCTGTTATTTTTTTCGTGTTTTCCTGATGCTTTATTGAATAAACTATTCAAAATCATTGGTACAACATTTATTTGTATCGCATATGTGCATATATGTATGTATGTATACACACACATATATATATTCTCTTATATTTTCAACTTCTCTCGTTATAAAATAAGTATAAAAATTTCTTTTTATCGGTTTTAATCTACTGTGTATATTCAAAAATAATCCTTTATATAAATAATTTTATATTATAATTGTATATTTTCCAATTAGAATTTTACGATTAATTAGAAAATAATCAGTTATTAATTTAGATATTTAACTGTATATTACATATTATAAATGCGTGTTGTCGTAGTCGGTTAAAAAAAGATGCATTCGAGAATCAGAATTTCGGCCAGCTGGAACTATTCTCGATGCCGGATCTATTTTCAAAGACGCCTGCTATACGTCCTACGCTCATCAAGAATCATCACATAGCCGTGAAAACTCGAAATATTTCTTTCCTAACCTTATTAAAAATTCTTCATAAATTAAATAAATAAATAAATAAGAAAAACAACATTTTTGTATAAATTTTATTTAAATTGCTTCTACAAAACAAATAAGAATTTATTTCAATATATAAAAAAATAATAATAACCTTTTTTAATAACACCACTCATTGTCAGTAAAAATTTAATTTAAAAAAAATAAAAATAGACAACTTTATAGCTTCTGATGACTAATATAAAAAATAATTATAAATGACTAGATTGTTTACTGCAACATGCTTCATAAATATATATGCATAAAAGTATATGATAATTAAATATTAAGAAGTTTATAAATATGTGAAAGCTTGATAATATGAGATAAAATATATCATTATTGAAATCAAATCTTATGCTATTCCAATAAATCTCATTGTGTATATAAACCTTTTATCTTCAAAATGTATATTAAACAGCTTATACAAACTCATCGCTAGCAATCTAGGGTTAATTAAGTACGTATTTGCTTGTAATTTCAATGCGCGACACGAATTTTCATACATCACTTTCCTCTTTCTACGAGAGGTGCGGTTTGGCCTCAATTATTAATTCTAAAATTATGCAATCACAAAACAACACAATAAACGGCCAACGTATTATTAGATATTCCGCCTGGCGTAATATGACCGAAGTATATACAGACAACAAAGATGATACTTCAACGATTTTAATAAAAATTGTGGCTCAATTTTAAACATGATTAACATAACTGGAGCTATCATTTAATTAATGTCACCAACTCGAATATATGATAAAGCCTATAGTCTTAAATGTGTCGGTTCACTAATTAATATAAGAACTATATTTGTAATATGATAAAAAATTAGAATATTATAATAGATAATCTAAAAGCTAAGCATAATTTTTTCAATATTCCTCTCTTTTTTAAATTCTAATATCGTAATTCTTTAATATTTTGTATGTATTTAAATATAACACCAATATATTTTCGTATCACGTGTTAGATTTAATGTTAGAAATTTTGCAATGTCTCTTTGGAGCATTTTTGGAAAAAATTGCGTCATATATTTTGACATATGCTGGTATTTTGCAATTAACCACCTCCTACGTTATTATTTCCATGGGCAAACTTCAGAACAAGTTTTTTTTATCGTTGTTCGTCGTCCGGCAAATTGACGTTATTACGCGGTTTATCGCGGCAGACCGCAATTGTCGAAACAAACACAGTTTGCAATTTCGCAATATAATGCGAATTTTCTATTTCAATTTAGGCAGCGTTCAATTTATTCCGTTTACTTGTAATGTCGTTATAACAGTTCACAATTACAATGTTATAATCGCAAAGCATATGTAATAAATGCTTTGTATATTAACCATTCAATTTTATATATACGTTTTATATAAATAATAATTTTATTATTAAATTTATATTAATAATAATTAAACTTTAACTTTATTTATATACATTAATTTTATTATAGTTTATAAATTCATATCCCTGATCTTTAATTGCATAAAACAGTATAGTATAATTATTATGTCTTAAAAGATATATATCGCATTTTTATTCAAGTAAAAGAAACTTTATATATGTTTATTTATATAAGATTTAAAAAATAATGCTCTTTATATATTTCAAAATCTTAGACGAAGATAGCGTCTCAAATATACGTGTTCAAAGAGAAGAGAGTGCCAAGAAGAGAGAAAGAGATCTCATTACTTTTGCAGGAAAAGAGAGAGAAGAAAAAGAGAAGTGTACTAAAAAAGATTTTCATTGCATAATTAGAATATGAATAAACATATGTTACTTTGCGTAAAACGCATATTTCCCATGAATTATTTACTGGTAGTTAGTGTATCATTTTCTTTGCGAATCAACGACGCAACATATTTCAATAAAAAGTATAACAAAACTCGTATTTGAAATGTTTATTTTTATTAACTTTATAACCAGAGAAATAAACGTTTCTTCGAATATCAAATGCAATAACTGCTTTTGTATTTGTAACAGAGTTCGAAAAAACAAATTGAGTCGATCAGTTTATCATGGGGCATTTTATATTTAATTTTTAATTGAATTTCAAGATAAAACCGATAATTTTGAGTAAAAACTTAGTTAATTAATTTTGATCAATATGTTAAATTTTGTTAAAAATTAATTTTATTTATTTCTAAGAAGTTTTTTTAATTTAATCAGATTTGTTAAATTTTTGAACAAATTGTTTCTAAACATAACATTAATTATTTCTAAATATAAAAATATTTCGTGAAATATGTATTTCGTAATTATGTGCATTATCTGTCCAACAGCTTTTTTTCTTTCAAAAGGTTTTTATTTATGTTTGTTAAAATGAAAATGTATTAAATAAACGTACTAAAAAAGTACCTATTAAAATAATGCAATACTCCTTTCGAGCTTGTTGATAAAATAACAAAATTATAATGTTTTTTATTGACGTATAACACAAAAGAGATGTGAAGTAATACATTCCCTATTTTACCGTTGCAAAATTCTTTTGCAACTTTTTGCGATATTTTATCCGTTTTGTTAACATTTTAATCTTTTAATTTTAATTACATCTTTTAATTACATTGTACGCATATTAAAAGCTTGTTTATTTAATAAGATAGAAATAAAACCATTATTGGAGTCGTTACATACCTTTTTCGTAACGTCGCAGCCGAACTGACTTTGTCTCAATATAAAAGCTTCAGAAAGAATACTATTTCACAAATATCGCACTTGCGAATATCTTACGGGCTTTAATTTTTTTTTCTTTTTGGCAGTGTTGCGATACCGTGGAGGATCGAGGAATAGCTTTGCAAATTTCGACGACAATCGTCAATTTGAATTGCAATGAAACAAGGTGCACGATTTCCGATTTACGAACGAACGTCACGCGATTTTGCAATGCGAATAACGGCGGCAATGCGGTGCGAGGCGAGTATCGGAGTATCCCGTAGGAGTGCAAAACCACGTGGCCGCGCAATTTTCAAAACGGAGCACACGCCGCAAAGCAAAACTCGCGTATCAGCAGCTCGCTGTACACTGTCGCGCGGAGTCGCGGTCGCGGACGCGCGCTCCGTCATCGTGATCGTCCGCGCGTTATCCCCTCTTCGAGCCCTCCATGCCACTCTCCATTCCACGCGCCAGCGCACGCCGCTGATGTACATGTGTGAAGTATAAAGTGAATTCGTAATCACATGCTACGCTCGATTAAAGGGGTACCTACTCCGATAAAATTTCCGTTTCTTTATATATTCAATTTTTATTAATTAAATGTAATATATATATTTGAATATTTATACGTTCGTAACATGAATATAATTTATGTATTTATAATGCAATATATGCAATTTATAATGCAGAATGATATTCTTGTTATTTAATGCATGTAATAGATTAATAATTCTCTATCACCAATAAATAGCAATCTTGTAGTCGATCTAATCGAGCACGATTAAATACTGTAGTAATATGTACACATACATATACAATTTATTTCATTAAATATACTTATTAAATGCAGAAGGAATAAAGGGAATTTATAAACCAATTTTTCCAATTACATTTCATGAATTTACTTCACCTTTCTACGAATTTATTGCAACTGAAGGAAAATTTGTAGCTCATAAAAAAGGTATTACGCAGCACATTTCTCGGCGAGTCCAATTTCCAATTACTTTGCCGTTTTGAACATACATTCGACAATGACAAATTACTAAACCGCTGCAGACCTCGCACCAAATGCATATAACGTTGTTTAAGACATTTCACATTTCATCAACTTTTGTATAATGTACAATAGATTGTCGCATATAAAATGTGTGTTAACAGTTTAATATAAAACAATATTAAAAAATTATATACATATATTTATAAATATAAATATGTATATACACAAATATATGATATAAATATATACGTATATATACAGCAATCATACATGCACACGCATATCACATACACACGCACACACAATGTATGTATGCTTCTGTATATTTTTGGCACCTTTAGTTATCCGAGAATATCAAATAACATTATCATTGTTTAAATAGACAACTGTAGGAGTTAAGACATTCTCAACATAGAGCGCCATAGATCATCAGAAAGTGACTTAAAAGTGGAGTGAAAGGGCTCGCAGGGTCACATCCCTCGAAGGCACAATTTCGAGATAAAAATCGAGCGAGCGAGCGAGCATAAAAGTGGCATTAAATTCGAATTGCTCGTATCTTGGCGCGCAAAACTTTAACAGGAGGCGGTCGTCTCTGTTGTCATCAAAAAAAAAAAAAAGTGGAAAGGCGTCGTAAAGGCACCCGAGATATGTGATTGTGCATAGAGAATATATGTATATACGGGTATATTATGTATATAAAATAAATAGAGGGATTTACACAGTTTTATTTTTTACTTTAGCACGAAATGCAAAAATCCACTTGAAATTTATTTTGAGACGTCTTTATCTATGCGTACGTGTGTTGTGTGTAATGCGTGATTTCTATCATTTTATACATATCATTTTATACATATAATTACGAGAGTAAGAAAGAGTACAGTAAAATATAATATGTATAAAACACACATATATATAATAATTTTAATAAATTAAAATTATATATTATAAATTAAATATAATATAACAAATAATGTAATTAAGTAAATATATAATAAAATACTTAATAATTAAAAAAAATTATTAAAATAATTTTTATTTTACATAATAAATAAATATTTAATTTGTACGTAAGTATAATGATAATAAAAACAAACGTAATTTTACGAAAAATGTGCAGAAAATGTTTCATACATATTAGCGAACTGGTGAAAATTTGCATAATATTTTGCGTCATTCCATGACGGCTTTGTTAATTAACGAATCGTTGCCGCAAGGCGTGTAAAATGTTCGCTAAAACAACAATTCGATATAAACTTTCTGAAACAAGTATTTTTACAAGTGTAACGGGTTTCGCGATTCAACGCGAAAATATAATTCGTGAACAAATGTGCAAACACGCCTGAATATTTTATTTCATTTTTTTATTGTGCCATTTACGTAAGTTTATTTTTCGCAAATTTTCTTTTTTCGTATATTCTTGAAAGCATCATAAATCAATAATAAAATATTTATCAGCAATGAAAGTATAATAAATGGAACATGTAAATGAGAGATCAATGGAAAGCTTTATTTAGATAACGTATGTATTTTGTCTGAATAAATAATAATTGCAAATAATTGCCAAAATATAGACAATTATAAGAAATATTTTTTTCAATGATGTGTTATCAATTTTAAGATTAAAAGAAGTGTACACATATGCACCCCATACACGCAACACGTACGCATGTATATTTTTTGAACCTTTAATCAAAACAAGACATTCTCGACAAAAAATATTTGTTACAATTATTTATATTAACATAAATACATTATACTTATACGGATCTTGTTTTCTTTAAGTCGTAAGATTTTATATATTTTCAGGGTTTCTCACACTTTAGATGTTCCGCGAAAATAGAAAATCTCTTGATCGTACGTTTTGTATGCAGAAAAGTGTGTGCAAACATAGAAACCTCGCGGCGAAAATTCGGTCGTTTGATTATTTACTTGGCAGATCAACTCTCCCGTGACCTCTCGCTATTGTCTTATCACATTTTATCAGACTCTTCACAAATCGTCTTTTATCGTAATGGATAGACAGATAGTTTCTGATACGCATCGTTATTTAATTGACTTATGAGTAAAATCAGTAAAATGCATTCGAAAATATCGTCTGTATTTACAAAGTAATGTTAAATTAACGAAAAAACATTCGCACACATATAGGTATCTTATATTTTTATATATTGCTACGTAGAAAATAGAAAATGTTACCTACAAAATGTTTTAATTCATAATATATCTATTATTAGATAAACAAAAATTAAATCATGTACTTTTACATGTGTATTATTAATGTACATATTTAATATATTCGCATTGCATATTATTATTATACTTATAATATAACATGACGACTCCTCCTCTTCTCTTATCCCTTATATATGTGTTTTAACAGTTCTCAGCTATATTAGTTAAAACTTAATTATTTTTCACTCAATTACATTAATTAGATTTTATTTTAATCATATTTTATATGAAGTATAATTAGCGAGAGAGAGAGAGAGAGAGAGAGAGAGAGAGAATGCATTTCTATACAATTTATATCACGTAGTTAACGGAATGCACCAAAAAAGAACAACTATTTTCAACAATCAAGTATAGGCAAAGTTTCTCGTTAAAAAAACGTCATTTGTCATAAAAAATCGTCTTATAATCTGTTTTATCTTTAACAAATACGCGCATGCCCAACATTCTTTATCGATTTAATGTCATTTGCAATAAAATTTCTAAAAATTTGAAAGATTTCTCTGACGAGTAAAAAATAGATAAATAAATATGAGAAATTGATGCACTACGCAAACTGTGTAAATAATAAATATAGGTATATGAAAAATATTGTTAGATTTGCAAAGTAACGTTAAAAGGAACATAAATGTCAACATATAAATTTACAAGAACAGATATGATTTTATCATCAGCTGCATGACTTTCATGCTTTGTGTGATCCAATTTCCATGATGATAATAACACTTTACAATGATAATAATAATTTACGTTGAGAACAATATCACGCGTCGCCGTAAATTTCCTGTAAGATACGTTCCCGCATACACACTCCACATACACACAGCCTTGACTCTCTTAGATTCGTAAAAGAAATTATATACTGAGATAAAATATGTATCAATATGAATGGTGGCAAGCGTTAAATCTAAACAATAAAATAAACAGAAAATTAAATTAAAAGAAAACATAAAAAGAGAAAAATCATAAAATAGATAAAAGCTAAAATAATAAGAATATACAAAAGATATTAATGCATAGAAATATATTAACAAAAATAGTTCATTTTTCTCTAATTTCTTTAAGATTTAGTTTTAACCTAATACATTCTTTTTTCAGGTCACATTGCAACTAATTTCCTTTTTAGCAAAAATATATTATGCACTTTTAAGTATAATTTATATAAAAAGTAATTGAAAGTCAGATTCAGAAATGGTCTAAGAATATTATTCTGTTTTTCCACTGAGACTATTTACGTATCTTTAAAAATATTCTTTGAAGCAAAATAATGTAATTATCAAAAAAACGTCACCAAAAATCTAATATTGTACTCTTCTATTCTAAATTTTAGTCTCATAATAGGTACTAAAATAGGATCGAAAATATTAAAGGTTAAAAAAGAATCTTAAAACTAACAATAAGAAATACATATTTATTAAAATATATAATCTATTACAAAAATTAATCTTTTAAAACGTACAATAAAATATAAAAACCATGTTTCAAAAACTAAAATATGAGATACAGACATATATTCTTTATTGATTTTATTTCGGTGCAAAGAGTGCAGTATAGAAGTCAATAGAACTACTTGAAATAAATATCCTTTTTATTGTAAAATAATTAAATTATATTTTTCGAAACAATGATGTAGTTATAGGCTTGTTGGCAATTGTGATTTATAAAACAATACCAATTCTTCTATTATTTATTTGTTATAAGCAACTATATTGTAGAAATAATATATATTCTAAAAAAATTATATAAAATTAAATTATTTTCATGATAGACACTTAAGATGTAATCACACGATGCACGATTTTCATGCTTGCATCCATGATGTCATGCCTACATCCCTACACGCTGACTGACGCTGACCAATGCATTGTGAACGTTGCTCGCTTTGCTGTTTAAAACGTTAACTTTCCATCGTTGCAAGCTTCGTATGATAACTTTATGTGACGTTTTAAACAACAAAACCGAGCAACGTTCAATACATTGGTCAACGTCAGTCAGCGTGCAAGGATGCAGGCATGAAAATCGTGCATCGTATGATTACAGCTTTAATTTTGTCGTACATATGTAATAATAAGTTATATATATAACAAAATATACTTTCTCATACTGTTATTAATTTTCTATATAATATTTATAATTTTACATATAATGTCTTCTTATATAACATCTTAATTAATGTTATTTTAAATAATTTATATTATATTTCTTTTTTTTTTTTTTTTTTCTATATTTCTCCAGTTACAATCTACGTTTGTTTTAGACTGCTGCTTTTTATATTGCTGCATCTTATTATGTAAAACTGTCTTTAAAGAAGCATAAGTGGACATAAATAAATGTATATAGTCCCAGCAAACACCAAAACATACAGAAACTTGAGTAACATTATATCAATATTGTAATTTCCTACTCAACAATGTAACTGTTAATTATATGTCCAACATGTGTTTATATTACACTTATATTATTGAGTGGAAAATTATAATATTGATGCATATTACTGTTAGTTGGTGTTTACTGCTAGGGTCATACAACTTTTTATGAAACAACCGATAATTTACCGACGCTAGCCAGGGTTCACTAACCAGTATGGGACGATACAAGATGGTGGAAGTATCGCGCATCTAATTATCGAGAAGCCCTTCCCTTACTATAATTTTACACAGTTAATGATCGATAGGAAAGTGACGTTGATTGACGTTCGAAGTGACGTTTCGGTAGACAGTTCAATCATGAGACACGAAATAAAGTAACTCAAACGCATAAATAAACAATACATATATAAAACACACATAAAATAAGTAAAAATATTAAATAGCAACAAATAAGCACAAATCAAGCACAAAATAAAAATTTTTATATAGTGCATTCTTCTTCGTGATTAACTTCAATTCGTTCTTACAATAATGACGTGTTACGAGAAAACGTAAACAATATTAAAAGATATCGATACTTTCGTAAAATCTGCAAAAAATAGCTTGGGGATATATCATATGCTATTAAATTTATTAAACACATTAAATGTACTGTAATTAAACACTTAAATGTACTGATATTTCGCAAAAGTGTGTTTTATATCATTTTTCCTAACCATTACAGACCTCCGTAAAATTTGCGAAACTTGTGATTCCACAAAGGTGATAAAAAAACGTTAAATATCATAAAATATATCAAATACTGTAATTCAGTTGAAGTGCATAGTTTTCTATAGACACTTCTGTTTCCTGAAGTTCCATAAGCTTCAAAAAATCTGAGAATGGGGTCGGAGCAAAGCTCTCAGAATAGTAACCAAGGTGCCAACAGTGGAAAAACGAGGACGAGTCAACTCAGACGTGGCAAAAGCGTTCCAAGTCGTGAGAGAGTGCCAGAGGATACGCCACCAAGGTGTACCAGTCCTGGCGCCAGCATTTGTTCTGATTCCGACCTTCCGTATATTTCTTATACAGTGAATCGACCTATCGGAGATTCACCAAAGATGACGAACAAACAATCACAACTCTATAGAGGGAAGAGTATTGGAGCTGGGGAGATTTCGAGGCGGAAAAATGGCCTGGGCACGACAAATCACAAGTAGGTATCATCAGATTGTATGAACCATCAATTTTCAACAAAAACTCTTCGAATATTTCCAAAAAGTACACATTAAGAAGATAGTAATATTCTTCAAATTATGCCAAGTAACAAAGCGTTCCCATAATTTCATTTTTTCATGCTTATAAATATACTGAATATATATATGTAAAGAAAGAGTTTGTATCGCGTAATGTAATATTTCATTGTTGGATAATATTTACTCTATCAGAATGTTCTAATAAAAAATCAACACTTTTAAAATATTGTATCTTATAACAACTCTATATTACGTAGAATTTTATTGATTTGATCTCTTTCCATCTGTTAAAAGTCACAGGAAGATTAATACAGACAACAAGACACACAATATCGTAGTGGTGAAGCCAGCTCAAGCAGACCCTACAGCAGACAAGGATCCTGACATAGTGAAACTACAGAGTATCCCGATGTTCCTGCCGATCATGCGCGGCACATTGAACCTACCACCGGGTGTGCGCGATCCAGAGGTCCTGGAGAGGCTTGATCCTGTCGGCCTGTTCAATCTGTGCGCGCGTTATCAACATCATCTCAATACGAATGCGCAGATAATAGCAGCCGAGCAAGCCACTTTGTGTACCAATATGGAAGTGGAATTTGGCAGAGTGCTGAATCTCGCCGTGGATCGACAAAAGAGATTTGCTAGATTCGCGGAGCAGATGAACAAGGTGCACGACCTCAGCCGTCAGCTCACTAGATGCCACTCGCTTCTCAATCAAACCCTTGAGAGCCTCGAAACGCTCAACAATCTGTTGCCAGTAGAAGAGAGGCTCGAGCCCTTCGTCTGGACCACAGGCTAAATGCATCCGAATTATAGAAGAATTTTCATCGCTCTTATTTTTAGCAAGAAACTTGAGTTCTATGAAATGTTCGTGTCATTCCGCAAAGAAATTATGATTAAGAGATGCAAAAAGCTTCGAGACATCATCTAACTTCAAGAAACTTTAGCTAATTTCATTATAAGAGTTTTGTCCTCCATATTCGACTCACATTCAACATAATCGTAACACAATAAAATCAGGAAAATAAATTTAAGAAAGAAACAATCAAATATATGCTTTATTGAAACACAATTTATTGCTCTTGTATATTTTAAACATACCCTAGCCGCTTCTATTAGCCAATCGCTGAGACTTCAATTGTTTGTAGGCTGCAATAGCTTCACTCTGTCGTTTCTCTAGTCTTCTTCTTTCTATTTCAGGTAAATGTTTCATTTTTCCAGAACGATTAGTCACTTTAGAAGCAGAAGAAACCTCTTTAGGACCTTCCAATAACGAAGTCAACAGTAAATTCTTCGGCTTTCTATCCTCATCCATTTTCTTTGACTTGATTTTCAATCTGGGAGGTTCGTGGGCAACTTCACCAAAGACGACCTTGTCCTGCAACCTCTCAAACTCATCACGGTTCTCCAGTTCCTTTTCCTTCTTTATACGTAGTTTCAGTTTCCGCTTATCGTTTTTTGTCAAAGCTGCCGAGCCCTCAGCTATCCTCTTCTTCCTATTAATATTCTTATGTTTCGCTTGTAATGTTTCTACATCATCCTTTTCACGTTTGCATTTTGTTAGACCTTGAATCTCGCCAGTATTTGAATCCCGTTCAATCTGGACACCATACTTCTTCTCAAATGCTATTTCCTTGATAAAATCATGCGTGTCTTTGGACACCCTGTGCATGAATTGTCTACCAGACTCGCCTGGTCGCTGTTGAAATACTGGCGTAACCTTTTCTGGCTTCGCTTTTGGATTATTTGGTCTATGATGCTGTAGCCCCACGCAGATAAGGGCATTCTTCTTCTTCCGTTTCCTCTTCGAGATGTTGCTGCTGGCCTTCGCAGCTTCCTTCAATTTGATCACGCGCTCCAGGCTCTTCGGGATCGCCTGCTCGTCCGCGTCTCTCGGCGCCGTATTCGTGCACAACTCTAACCTAAAACCCGCTGCCGGCTCAGTATACAATCATTTAAACTTCATCGCTCAAGTTCCAACTTTACTGGCAACTCACTCCGCCAAACGCTTAACGCGCTGCTTCTCGGGATCCTTGACACCCCGGTGCTTCTTCCCCGGTATTTTGCGGCCCATATTCGCGTTTTGTCGTACTCCACCGTTCCGTCAATCCACGTCCTTCACCCCTCGCGCTCGCACGTGGCCGCGTAAACAGCTTGTTTACAAACGTATATTTTCTAGGGACAAAAATAATTATTTTCTAGGAACGTAAACATCCCTATAAAATTTCTAAAGAGAATATTTTAGTCCATATCCAGCACGACCGCTCACTGAGCGACTAAGCAATTAAATATGATTGGTTGGATCCAAAGGTAAGAACCAATCACATTGCTACTTAATTGTTGCCCGATTAATCGATTGCCCGATTCTTCCTAGACAATACACATGTCCCAAATCGGGACATATGACATCTTTAAGACGTCTTAATAACATCTTTAAGATGTCACATGTCCTGATTTAGGACATTATGTCCACTGTGTTGAATTCACTCACAAGTAAACGTGTGCACAAATTCCATTCATACGAAAAATCGACAAGTTGATTGGCTAAAAGCCATCATGCAATAGCCCAATCAACTTGCAACTTTTCTGTAAGAGCAGAATTTACAGATTCCACCTATCTCATATTACATCTATGGTTCGAATGTCCTAAATGTTATTGTTCCAACAAGGTTAGATAAGACTTCCTTGAATTTATTCAAATATTATTCATAAGCAAAAACCAAACAGTTGTCTCTCATTATTGTGTATATATAATGTATCTTCTTTCCGTTAATCTAATCATTCTAATAAAAACAATTTTACACATAGCATGCATCTTGCCCAGAGTTAAAAAACAAATGAATTCCACGCTTCGATCGAGACTATTTATTACCAAAAGACTGTGTTGTCATCGGCGGAATTTGTCGATACAAAAAGATGACGAGAATCGGGATGTCGATCACGCAAAAGAAACTTCAATTAACGAATTGACGGAGCCGACCAATTGCTGCATGTCAGGGTGCATGAATTGCGTATGGATTAAATATGCAGAGGAATTGAGTAACGTGATAGAAAGATCTGACATGGATCTGCAAAAAACCATCTTTGAGAAGGTGCAAGATCCTAATATGAGAGCGTTCCTAGCGATGGAACTGAGGTGCCGGAAACTGATAAAATAGCACGAATCGATAAAATAACGCATTATGAATAGTATGAGAAGAGACAATCCAACAGAAAATACACCTCTGGTATTTGTAACCATTGGTCCAAGAATCCACAGGCTAAAAGAATTATAGTTGCTACAGAGCACCTTCCCAAACAACACGATATCTAAAATTGGGACATAAGATGTCCTAAAGACGTCATTAAGACGTCTTCAAGACGTTTTATATTCTGACGTCTTTAGGACGTCTTATATCCCGATTTTAGACATCGTGTTGTTTGGGTTGTATATATGTAGATTGTAAATAAGGTTCTAGACGATGAATATTTTCAGTTTATGTAAATATGTTATCAAGATACATATATATATGTAATTATGTATATAATATGTACATATTGATATTGTATTTTATTGAAATCAAATATAAGTTTATCAAATCAGAAACTTTATTTCGCCAGTAAATAATTAACAATAAGAATTTTTACTTGACCCAATTGGTCATATTTATTAATTATAATCGTCACGACTTTTCGACCATTGTATAAGTTTACCCTATATTATTCGCGTGATTTTTTTTTAACGTAATTACTTGCCTAAAGTATATTTTACATCTCGACAGTAATCTCAATTTTTTTTGCTCTCTTTGATGATTTGCAATTAAATAAAAGTTGATAATTTTCTATATATCTTCTATATGTATGTAGATAAGTACAAAAGTTCTTTTTTAATTGTGAAATAATTTGTGCAGCATTAATTCGATTAATAAAAAAAAAATTTACTCTGTGAATTTAGTAGATTTTTAAGGCTGGGGTGTATTTCACTTTGTGTGAGTAATATTAGGTTAATTTTTCTATTCAATTATACTATTTTTTTAAATTTCAGTTATTTTATAAGTTCTTTTGTTAATTTATTGCATCGCATATTCTTTATACAAGAAACGTTCAGTTTTTGAGTGCTTTCCAAACGAAGACCGAAATAGATTCTTGCGAAACTACTCACCTTTCCGTTCTCTTTCTCTATTTTGCAATTTAAATTTAATCCCTTGGACTAATTAACCACACCTGTCTCCTGCGATTAATCTGCTGATAGAGGTGCAAAGTTTACAGAAAACGTCAAAACAAGTAAAAAGACTATAAAATAGAAATATAAAAAGAGAAGATAAGTTAAGAACAGTTTGAAGCAAAGAATATTGTCTATTCTAATTATCTATCAACGGAAATAAACGTTATATGCAAATAAAAATTAAGATAAAAATATTATATTCCCTCAAAATCTATGTTAAATCTTTTCCTAAAAAAACATGTTTTTAACATTTCTTTAAAACATATTTAAAATAGTGTTGAAAAAAATATTTTAAACGTTTATCTTAAATATAGATGTTTTAAACATAACAACTCTATAATGTACATTTAATTAGTAATAGATAATATTAGATTAACTGAGGAAATATTGATTTCAATGTTCAAATCCTACATTAAGTTTTTTGTCAATTCGAGAATAATTTACAGCAGCGACACTGATTTTGACTACCACTTAAAATACTTTCAAAAACTATTCTCGTATTCAAACTGCCATATAGTTATCGGAATCTTTGCAAATTATGCATTGATACGGATTTATTGTTGTGCTAGAATCTACAAAATCAAAGTTGATGAAACCGCGGCGCAATCTTATATCCCGCGCAGCATGGTCACACACGTCACGTCACGTTCCTCTTTCATGATGACGTGCATACGTTTGTACGCACTCACGCTCACATTCGCCCACGCGCACTCGCGCGATTTATTTTCGCTTGACGATTCTTGCGATCGCACTTTGCCGCAATCTCGGCGGAGCCTCGGTCGAACGCGCAAAATGACGGCTACCAATTCCCGAACAATCTGTGGATCAAGTTTCTTGCTATCGTACTATCGTAGATTTCAATTTGTGATTATACTGTGATTATGCTGTGCTCAAAGGGATCTTACTTATAATTAAATATCTATCTTCGTGGAATGACGGCATAACAAGTGAATTTGTGAGTGACGAAAGCAAATGTAAAATACATAGTGGCGAGATCGGATTGATAGGATCGCTAATCGTTTAGCGAAAAGAAATTAATGAATTATTCTGTGTAAAAATTATTACATTAAATAAATTAAGTTAGAACAGAGAAAAGAAAATAAGTTTTAATTTAACATAAAAATAAAAAATAAACATGAAATCATAAAAACAAAAATAAAAACGATTAAATATTTTTTATATGTGCATATGATATGTATGATGATAATAATAATATTATAAAATATTCAGAAAGTTGAATAAAATAATATTTGTTTACGGAATGGGAAAGAGACGGTGAAAAATTAAGTAAATCCAGAATGTATAAATATACATGAGCAACAAGTGTCCGTAAAGTAAGTAAAGTATTCAAACACGAATGTTCATAAGAATAAATTGCACATTATATTTTCTCAAAAGAGTATTTAAAATTCTTCGAAATTAGTAAAACACATTCGTCATCAATTCAAGGAAATCAAATAAATCGTGATGTGAAGAATGACATATGATCTTTGAACTCACATATATTTCGAAATAAATCGCCTGTTGCATCTGTTAGAAGACTTTTATGTGACACATGAAAATTGAAAATAAAACATAATATAAAAATTTGTCAAAAAAACTAAAGTATATTAAAATTTTAAATATTTATTATAATTTAAAATATAATTGCATGTTTAATATAATTTTAAATAAGTAATATATAATTTTAATGTAAAATATAACTGTAGTTTTATTCTAATTTAAAATATAAGTGCAAATCTAAAATTTTATAGAATTTTTAAATGTCATATTAAAGTAGTTTCATATTCTCCGACAAGAAAATCCTTTTTAACGCTCTAAAATCATTAAATTAAAATAATTTTTAAATTCTTAAATGTCTTAAATATCATAATATTATTATTTAATGATAATGAAGAAATGTCTTTATTATCATTTAATAATAATGTTATAACATTTAAATGAAAGAAATTTTGATTTTATAGAAATAAGGTAATCGAGATTAAACAATTCTTAATTTATTTTCTTTGTCTTAAATTATTCTTAAAAGAGAAAAAAATTTCAAATTTTAATTAAAATCTTAATTCAAACTAATTCAATCTATTACCTTATCAAATATTGTCCCAGATATATTAATGGATTAAAAAAGAATTAAATGACGGTAACAAGAAAAGAGAAAATGGACTACAGGGATCATAAGGAAGAACCCTCGACTATCACAGATCCTCATACTGTGCCTTTAGGCGAATTATTGGTACACACGTCGATGCCGGCAGCTGCAGTTGCGGTAAAATTATGCGGTGAAGATTCTGCGGAGGAGATAGGTGAAACTGTTAATCAGAAGAGGGGGGATATCTTAAGCAAATTTAAAAGAAGAACCTTCAATAGGATCAGCTTTAAGGGCGAATCAGGCCCTCTGTTGAACAGGTGAGGAATTCCGTCATTTAAAGATGAGTCTGATGAAATAATTCGAATTGTTGCATACCAAAGTATCAGATTCCAATAACTTCATGGAATGTTTTAACATTCATGAAACGTTAAAACAAAATAATGGCTACGTTTACACCGTGAACTTAGGCCACGGCCTATACCTCAAATTCGACCTAAATTCCTATACCTCAAATTCGCCTAAATTAATTTAGGTCGAATTTGAGGTATAGGCCGCGGCCTAAGTTCACGGTGTACACGCAGCCATTATTTCTTTAAATATATTTTATTTTTTTTACTAGCTGATTTGACCAATATTGATTGTCGTGTAAACGACTATAATAATTTGGTAAAGTGGCAACGATAATGAGCTGCTATTATAATTCAAACTCATTTTTGCTTATGCGCAAAAATTTCCCAGACGGGAATAACTAGCAATGCCGGTTTTAGTCGATTGATTACTGTTGTACGGTTTAGAACCCAAAAAAACGTTGTTAAACAATCACAAATTACGTAAAAATAAACGATGATATCTTGGTTTAGTTTCTTACTGACGTAAGTACAAAAGAATTTTATTATAATTTAAAAAATATTTGTAAATAAGCAAATTATTTGTGCTAAAAAATAATTTAAAACTAGAGAATATATAGTTCTCATCAAACTGAATAAATAATGTCTACTCAATCTTTCTATACCTCACATCAACGTGAGTAATTAATACAAAAATTAATTTTATTAAAAATAAAAACGATTTTTTATTTTGGTATTTTAAATATACCTAGATAATTGATTTCCAGTTTCACATGAATACTCGTTCCCTACGTCATATGGGCTTTTTATGTCTAGATTAATTTTTTCCTTAGCTATTTTGCATATAAAAGTATTAAAGTGAGATTACACACACACACACACACATACATAAAAGATGGGTACTATACAAATATTTTACTCTCAGATATTCTATTTTGATATTTCGACACAAAATATAAAATGTTACTAAACCTGACATTTTTTGAAGCTATATTAGTTATACACCTATATTTTACTTAATTTGAGTATTATTTATTTTCTAAGTGTTCTGAATAGATTATTAATTGTAAGATAATTAAGTTTTTTTTATGTTTGTTGTTTTGTTATTATATCGATATTTTTTAAATTTATTATTATTATTTTTTATATTTTAAAGTTTTAATACCCCTATCCAATATATAGAAATAAATAATACGTACATTATATGTAATCAATCGATTAAGACTGGCAGATTTGTTACGTTTTTTATCATGTTTTCATTTATTTGTTTAATTTATGACATCATGTTACATTGTTTTATAAACAATAAAACAAAAGTGCGAATGTACAGTATTATTTGTAATTATGTTTAGTATAAAAACAAGATATACACTAATAATAAAATAATATTACGCATAAAAATTAAATTTTTATGCATAATATTAATATGATTTAGTTCTTAAACGTAAATGGTATTTTTATGAATTATGAATTCCAATGTTAATACCGTTCGAAACAATTTTTCGGAACAATAGTTGTAACCTTGTATAAATATGCATGCATTACATAAGAAGCTGTCGATAGAAAGAAGCTTATCGCTTCCGCGTACGATAATGTCGCGAAGAACTTCGTCACGATGATCGTTTAAACCACATTTGCTTGTTAACGATATTTTCCATACAATAGAAATTAATAATATATACGATGACTGTATATTATAACAAAATAATAAAGATCATATCCGAGAACATTGGATAAAATATAATTATCAAGAAGATTATAAAATTAAGGTAATCAAAGTTGTATTTAAAGAGATATCTAAAGAAACTCGGACAGTACCGAACGGATTATAAGTCGAGTATCTTTATACTTTCATGTGTAGAATGCTCATTAAATTTATCATACACTCGACGTTACATATTTAGTAACAGCGTTACTAAAATAGACAGGACGATGTAAAATCCGAAGTATAGGTAATGCACGCTTTTACGAGACTCTAAAAATAGCGAGGCATTGTTACTATTTCGTCGTTGGCAGTTATCATACAGAAATCTTTCTTCTTCTTAATAAAAGTGGACACTTAATATTATAAATCCCTAGTCTTAAAGAGGCATCAAACAATAATTCACAAAATATGAAAATGCATTACGGAAGGAAAAATAAATTTATGTAAATATTTAAATAAAAAAATAATAATTAGAAAAAATGTATGAAATAGTAGATATAGGTACTTTCCTCTTCTTTCCTTCTTACGAGTAACACTTAATTATAAATATTGATTTATACATTCAGAAGAAATAAAATAGTTTTGACAACTATAATGTGACAACTTTAAAATTTAAGTAGACACAACTTGTTTTGCAAAAAATCATGAGAACGAAGAGAGAACTGAGAACTATCAAAATACAGCCATAACAGTAATAAATGTGATGTTGAATGTTATTGGATAAAGTGTATATAACTGTTAGATAGTAGTAAAACAGCAAAATAGTTATTATTATATATAGATATATATAAACTTTATATAATATAAATATGATAATTGTATTCTGTCGATTCAGACAAACATTTTTTTTAAATCAATTATTATGGCATAATAACATACTATAACACATATGTTTATATTAACATTCTTCGTTAATAAAAGTATTTTGTATTACTACTTTCTCTTATATTCTATCTTATTATATTTATTACAAACAGTATTATGCCTTTTTAGTTTATACAACTTTTTCATTTTTCTTACCGCAATTTTATGATACGTAGTTGATACGTGCTATTTTTCCTCAGATTTTTGGTAATAGGCATTTTTTTCTCTGAATACTTTTCGCATATTTTGCGTTTTGCATATTTTGAATGCTCTTCAAACACTAAAAGACTTTCAAAACCTCAAAATTATAATGTTATAATTTGAATTACACATTCTAATATTATCAGTTTAATGTTTGAATATTTCTTTTAATTGTCCAACTTTATTATTTTTATAATGGAAAGTGTTTAGCATCATTGATTCCCCTCTTTGTGACGGTTCAACGAATTCCACAGATCGTGCCAAAGAGACAAAGAGAAACCGTTTTGGCTCGCCAAGAACCGAAATTATATTTGCAGTATTCGACCAGCCTCGATTCTTTAACGAACGATCCTGATTGGCCGTGTTTGTATCTGTTTAATCAATTTAGTGTAAAATTACACAAAGAAATACACATTCTATACCGAAAATATACAAAATGTTTCAAAAAAGTGCTATAAAACTCATTAAATTGAAGAAAAAATATTTAGTCAGCATAGCTTTGTAAATAAATTCTTTTTGAAATAAACAACGATTTTCTATTTCAATAATTATAATTTCTATTTCGATAATTACATATCCGCATCTGTTCATTGCTTATAATATGAGAACAAAGAATTATCCATTATTATCATAATACCTCATTACGTAAATATGCTTGATTTATTAAGCAGAATCTTAATAGACATATAATAGTCGAAATTATCAGTTATATAGGTATACAATTTGAAAGATTTTATTATCAATGGTAAATCTTGTTATCTTAATGAAGAAATGGTTGACATGTAATTTATGTTTTAATTGAAATAGCTCGGCTGTACGTTGTGTCTATGCTAAAAATATTCAGACTGTCTAATAACATCATACATTTTTCTTTTCTATCTACAATTAGTTTGCGACTTCGAGCGATTTAAGTCTGTTTCCGTTTCCGATGTGAAAATTTACGTTTTAAAAGACGTGTAAAAAATCTTGAGACTGGTGAAAAGTGCAGCAAATATAAGTACTAGTGTTTATATTGTTTAGAGAATTCTTCAGGTAACAATTGTTACGCGAATGACAACGTTCGATAAGTGTAACTTTTTATTCTTTCGAATTATTTAGTAAAGGTATTTTGCTAATGGCTTTTTAAAAAACGTGCTGTAAAGTTCTTTATGGCTGACATTTTAATTATTAACATAGCTAGATTGATCAAAGAAATGATAAGTTTTTATAATATTCATATTAATTCAAATTTATAATATTCATTTATGGATAGACAATGTACGTTATTATTAAATTAAAATATCACACAATATCAATTTTTTTTAATAGTTAGATAAGCCTTTCAGATGACCAACTCGTAAGATTATTTATTCTAATAAACATATTAACAGATTATTTGTGATTATTGCTTTTTAGTACATTATAATTTAGAAATAGCTTTGCAAGATATACTCTCTTTTAAACGAGAGATTACGGATATGATTTCGATATGTATCTTCAAAGTAATGTAGCTCTAGAATTTTCGTGGGGATTTTAGAAGTTTGATGTTTCCAATAAACAATTTAGATTTACAATGATAACTAAAGAGAAACCGCTTGTCAAGTGGCTCAAAATAAACCAAGAGTTTTTGAAAAAGTACAGAATTCGAAGACATCAAATCTGCATTGAAATAAAAGAATGACAAATAAAATGCTTTCAATAAGAAATTAAATTATTAAAATAATAAAGTGGCAAAATATTTTCATTGATAATTCTCTGTTTTTTAAACCGTAAGCGATAAATAGTCGCAGTTAGATAACTTACATTATAGAAACAGAAAATCACTGTTTGCTCTAAAAGCGTTGATTGCATCTATATTATCTATTTTTTTAATTTAGTGAAAGTATAAGCTTGTAAAAATTCGAAAAAATCACCTTTTTCATACATTTTGTCTACATAGGTATAGGATGTTTCTCGTAAACAGTTATTATTTCTATAGTAGATCTATCTTTCTTTGACAAAAATGTAAAAGAAAAATATTATCTGTCAACTTTTGACATTATGTATATTTCTGTAAGCCTTGCATTAAAATTATCTGTTAAAGTATGCTCCAATAAAATTAATCGGACAACTCCACTATCTATTCGTCTCTTTCAAAACAGTTTCCACAAAGCTCTTTAATAACTAATAAACGATAGAGCATAATAAGTTGTAAGTTAACAAAAAAATTGGCATTTGACTAAAAAAGAATTAGTTTAAAATTTATTGAAAAATCTGTCAAATAAAAGATTGTATAATACGTTGTGTAATATAATAATATTTTAGTAGTAAAGTATATTTTTTGTTTTGTGTTATATTATTCTGTAAAGTTTTTGTCTCTCAATTTCGTTCCTAAATACGATAATTCTATTCGAATAAATAAATCGATTATTTATTTTTACGATATAGACAGAGAATAATGAGTTAAATGAGTAGCGGATATTAAAATCCATCGATCTTGCGTCGATCGCAAAAAATGGAAATGACAAATTTAGAACGACGTCATTCGTCGGATGCTGAGATCTATTATCTATGTAAGACGGGCAGGTTATCGGGATTACGACGGGCGATCTCACAAGTGTCTATGATGGTCGTCAAAGCGACGACTTCCGGCGAAGTGGCATGGCGCGAAGAATTGCTCAAGTAATCATTCTCAATAAAAGCCTCTCTTTCTTTTTATCTTTCCTCTCTGTTTCGCACATACTGCGAATTATACATTTAGGTCATATTATATAATTGCATATATATTTATACATGTAAAATGTTTTGATGTTATTTTACTCGAAAATTCTCTTAATTTGAAATCAGTTTTTCCTCAACAAAGTTAATAATGTTAATCATTGCATATAAATTGTCGTTTAAAAGTTCTATTTTATACTTTCATAAAGTAAATATTTCCTGATGATCTAAAATATTACACATATTACATTACAATGATGTAGGTAATCTCTTAATACAAATATACAAAAAGAACATTTTATATACCATGATTTCCAATATTATTTCGTTTTCCGAACAAGCATGGAATTTATAAACAGCGGATATTTCATTAAGATTGCGAGAATTATTTCTTGTTTCGAAATAATCGCCCACGTTTCATCGAGACGAGAAAGTGTTCGCGATTATGGCAATTTACGACAAGAAACTTAGTAGCATAAGCGTAGAAGAGAATCTCCGTTGGAAGATTGTGTCACACAAGCGAGTTTCACGTTTCTAATTGCAAATTTTTATTAAATTTGGTGGCATTTATTTCTTATTATCCTTTTTATTGGAAAATGATCATGCATGTACGCACTCGTGCACATCATGCACGCATTCGTATATATGCACGAATTTTTATTAATTTATATGATGTTAATTATTATATACAATAATATAATAGTTTATATTTTTTACAATAATTCATTTCATAGTAATAAATTATATAACAATTTATTCATTCATTTTAAGTAATATGTTAAGTATTATATTAATTACAATAATTTATTTAATATTATATAATTTATTTAATTATTATATGTTCTTTCGTTTTTTCTATTTTTTGTTAGAAATAAAACATAAAATAAACACGGATCACATTTTTTCCAATTTTTTCTCACGTGTCATTATATTACACGTGTATACTCATTGTCAGAGCGATATAAAATTATCGGAAGAGATCAATTTCGCGATTGTATAATTTTAAAATAAGATCTTGAGTTAATCGATCACACTATTTAGTTTCAAATGAAATAATCATTGTCTAGTCAGGTTCGCGCTCTAAATTCGCGTGATTTCGCGCAACTTTTAACCCTGACATATTGACCCGTGACGCAAATAGATAGACGGCGGCTTTATACCACGTGCTTTTTGGCATCACGAATATTTACGAACGTCATACATACTTTGAAGTTTGTTTGCATTTTTGCAAACACATATACGGAGAACGGTTGCCTTGTGAGAATTTATTCTAGTTTATATCATATCTATCTTTTTTTTATATCTTTTATTAACTTACTTAAATTAAAAGGTTATTCAAATTTTTTTAAAGTTAATAAATCTCACTAGCTATGTCAAATAGTAATAAGTACAGATTTCCGAGAGTTTAAAGAGATAAAACTTTTCGATGAATATCATTGCTATAAAAGCTCAGACTTTGAAAGTTCAAAGTCTTTGATCTACAGATCTTTGCGAAACGACGAGATTATATAATAACATGTGTAAACCGTTGCACTAACTAAAATTATATTCTAGAATTGTTAAAAATTACTTCTGGTACAACTTATAATTATTAATCTATTTATTTACAGCCCGAATTTGCATGATATAAATTAATTTAATATTTTTCTTTTAAGGTATCGCCAAACCAAATTTAGCTCCAGAAGAGTTCGCAAAAGAGTTGTTTTTAAACATGGTGACTGTAATGTCGTTCAGGGAAATGTCGCCAAACGACGTCGGCGGTACCTTCAGGTAAATATTTTTGGCACATTAAGAAGATATTAATAAAAGAAAATACACAAATTCGAGCTTAATTTGTAATATAAGATATATCATAATTTTTATTGTTTCAAAACATATTATATAATTTTCTCAAATTTGTTATCTATTAACTATATTTAAAATAAGTAACCTTTTAGTATAACTGATTATTTTAATTAATCATGGTTAATCAATAATTAATTGGCCAATTATTGAGAAAACAATGATTGCAATTAACCAAAACCGACAATACCTATCAAAATGTCCCATTATTTTAAATATATATTAATAAGATGCAACAAATTAAAGAAATTAAAAATTTCCTATTTAATTATTTTTTATTTTTATTGTTTTTAATAACTATTATATATACATTCTCTAATTTCATAGATATACGCTATTTCACTATATGCATTTACCATAACAAAAATTTTACAATTAACTGATTCTCATTTGCAGGACATTTTTACAACATTGGTTGATGCGCAATGGCGATGGACACTCTTAGTGTTCTCCATGAACTTTTTGTTATCTTGGCTAGGGTTCGCGCTTATATGGTGGCTGATCGCGTATAGTCATGGTGATCTTGAACCCCAGAATTATAATAATGAGACTTTTATCCCCTGCGTCGTGGATATACGCAACTTCGCGAGCTGCTTCCTGTTCTCCGTCGAAACGCAGCACACAATCGGGTAAATAATTACTTTTACATCATTAATAATAATTTATTCTGTTACTGCATTATTGTGATTACTATATCATTATAACTAGAAATTGTTAAATTATACTATTTTTCTTCTTTTTCTTCTGTTTCTACTTCTTCGTTTTAATCATCATTATGATTTCAATTTCTTTCTTTTTGTTTTCTTGTTTCTTCAATCTTTCTCTTTCTGCAGTTTTCTTTTTCTTATAATATAATAATTATGTCATCGCATTATTATATATTTTTTATTAAGATATAAATAATGTTATAGATATGGGGCGAAGCATACGACGGACGAATGCCCAGAGGCAATTTTCACCTTATGTATTCAATCGATGACTGGAGTGATCCTGCAAGCGTTCATGGTTGGCATCGTCTTCGCCAAACTGTCACGTCCTAAAAAGCGCACGCAGACCCTACTCTTTTCGCGTAATGCTGTCATCTGCCAACGAGACGGTCAGCCCTGTCTTATGTTTCGCGTCGGTGATATGCGCAAGAGTCATATCATCGAGGCTCATGTTCGTGCTCAGATGATCAAGAGAAAGGTAAAATAATATAATTGTACTATTACCTACCTATATATCTCTATTGTATAAAGAAGAAATGGCATGTTTGATCGCAGTTATTATTTATATATATTTCAGGTTACTAAGGAAGGTGAATTGCTGCCATTTTTCCAGACGGAACTAAAAGTGGGAGACGATGGAGAGGAGGATAAGATTTTCTTCATTTGGCCTACAACAATCGTTCATAAAATCGACCAGTACTCGCCACTGTACAAGGTATCGGCCAGCGATATGTTGCGAGAGCGATTCGAAATTGTCGTGATATTGGAAGGCAAGGATGTTGTCATGTCTTATTGACAGTTTTGAACAGAATTTGAAATTTTTAACTTAATATAATAATGATAATTGTTAAATTAATATTGATAGGAGTGATCGAATCCACCGGTATGACAACGCAGGCGAGAAGCTCGTACTTGCCATCAGAGATTTTATGGGGTCACCGATTTCAGTCGATCATTACGTTCCGTAAAGAGACTGGTGAATATGAAGTCAATTATTCTCTTTTCAACAACACTTACGAGGTGGATACCCCACTTTGCTCTGCTGCTGACCTCGATCGCATTCGGGCGATGCATCGCAAAAATGGTAAAAATTTATTATTTTCCATATATTAATAAATTATACTTACAATTAGATATTATTTTCTCCTCCTTTTATCTTTATTTTTATTTTTAATACTTTATACTTTTTCTCTATTTCTTGTATTGTTTATACATGCATATATTTATATTTTTATTCTTATTTTTTATTTTAATTATAATTAAGTAAAATATAAAAGGAAATTATATATTTATTCATACATTTTATGTTCTTTTTTCAAAGTATTCTTTTTAATTATTGGGAATTAATCTTGTTAATTACTAGTTGTCATTAATTGACAATGTATTTTGTAGAACGTCTTAGCTCAAATACGTTTCCGGAATATCGCGAAACCTATAGTAGCAGTTCCTTAACGATGACTTCTGCGTCGAGTCTGAGATCTTCAACTGGCGAGTTACATATGCAAATGCCAGCGATGATGTCAACGACCCCTCTAAATCCGATACCGGTGATAATCACCAGATCAGACGATTCGAGACGAGAGAGCATCAATATGCATCCCGACGTATCACTGTCTTCTTCTTCCGCACAAAATGAGGTAATGATCAGTTAAAATTATGTAAGTAGATGATATGTGCAGAATGTTTTACTATTTTAGTTATATGCCATTTTGTAAGAAATTATTAGCAAAGAGATTTCTTTCCAGTTTAAGAATTATCAGAGTCTCTTTTATGAGACAAATAGATACCGCTACCAAGTTAGCCAGAGCTTATTGCGCAGACGAATAATAATTAGTATTATTATAAATCTCTTATTTTTGCAAACGTATAATAATAATAATGTAACAATAGAAGTTGTATAATTGATATTTTTTCATATTTAGGTGACAAAGGAAGAACATGATATCAAGACTTCAAAGAATCAAGAGGATTATGATTGTGCTTTGGAGAATATTAACGCATCCTTAAAGAAAAGCAGGAATGAGAAGGAAGATAGAAATGGATTAAAAACGAAGTTACATTTAAGAAGAAACGAAGAAGTGAGATCAAAATCTGAATCTGTCATGAAGAAAGCTCAAGAAAGCGATTTAAAGAGTTCACCCTGCAGAAGTAATACAGATATTAGGTAGGCGAAAAATTGTATATATTCAATTTTGTATATGTATATGTGTGTATTGTGTATATTGTATGTATGTATATGTATATGTCACAAAATATTTTCTTGGAATATTTTGCGTTACTCATTTAATTTTAACATTTTTGCGCTTAATGGATGTTGAATTTAATCGGTCTAACGGACGATTTAATTCAATTTAAATTTTCTAAAACAGACAGAGGAATACTGCGAATTCTTCAGAGTATCCTGTTATGTCCAGGAAGTCCAGCATGTCCAGCGATAATCACAAGATCGAGGACGTTTCCAAGAAGACAAATTTTATTATCAACAAGGAAGCATTAATCATTGATCCTAATAATTCCCAAAATATATCTTTACCCGAGCAAACATAGGTAAGTGTTACAAGAATTAAGCCCTGTTCATATATACATGGAATCTATATACACTGTATACACAGATGGTATATAATTATACATACATAGAAATAAATTAAAGCATAAATGTATTCTAGACAAAAATTAAAATACAATTGGAGGGGTTAAAGCCATAGTGACGTAAGTCAATTTTTTTTCCACATTTTTTTCTTTATCTTTCAACATATCTGCATGTGTAGACTGCATCTATGAATTCAACTCGATAGATTAAAAAAAGTGACTTACATCACTATGGCTTTAATCCCTCCAATTATACATAGTTAAATATGTATATGTATATAAATGAATATACAAATATATACATATACAGGATACAGGTGTATATATATACACATATAAAATGAAACATTTAATATAGCAATCGCAAATATTTAGAAAAATGCATTGTGTGTGAGAAAGAGAAAGAGAGAAACAAACAAGCGGCTTCTCCTCACACACATTTCCAGTGATTAATAAAATCTTTATTTGATATTTTGTATGCGTCACTATATAATGAAGTAGATAAACATTGTACTAAAGCCATATATATTTAATGATTCTTGAATGGTAAGGTTTTCAAACAATATTTTGATACATCTTTATTCGCAACACTCAGTACTCTTATACTTCTGTCCATTTAGCACATTCCTTGACACGATAGGCTATCGATGGTCTCTGCTGGATTTTCTATTCTGTCGTTTGATATTTTGATTATAAACACAAACATTATCATGAAATATATTTTATAGTGTCATTATTTAGTATGCAATTATTGTACGTAAATAGAGTAATTATCACATCACATATCATCAATGGCCTTCGCGGCGTAGCAACTGATTTTCATTTACTATGTCATTCGATAGTCATTTGATTAAGTTTTATTATTTATTATTATTTTGTTTTGTGTTCTATATGTTATTTATTATGTTAATAATTATTTATTATATTAATTATATGTTGCTTAACTGTTCGTACTTTCATTGTCATATTCATAAAAATTTGCACTCATAATTGTTCCTAGAAAGTATAAGATATAAATTAAAAGTAATGTTATATTGTTTAAAAAGTTGGGGTTTAAATTTTAACATATCTTAAACAATAAAATAAAACGAAGACACATACGAGTAAAAATATATAAAAAGAGATATTATTTTCTTTTTAATTTCTAGAAATTATAAGCATCTTCTTTTATTTTATTTCTTTAAATTTACGTATATATCCAGTCATCTGTTATGTTAATATAGCGACTTTTTATATGACGATTGTTCTAATAAATATCCTAACAAATGTTATCTATGTGTAGCCCGTTCTTTTTCAAAAGAAATAAAAGATAAAGCTTATAAAAATATTTCTGTTACTTCAGAGAATGTAAAGTAACTAAATAGAAATGCTTGTAAAATTACTAAGACTTTGATAAATGCTGGTAATTTTAAAATACACTGGTTTACGAGTTTTACTATAAAAAGTTGAGCATTCCGCTCATCATGATCTTCAAATGTTCTGTACTTTAAATATTTTCTACTCGCAAAAAATTATTGTCATTTATATTGCTTTCTCCTCAAAACTATAAAAATTTTGTATATAAGCAACATTTTTTTACATTATTGACAATAAAAGAGAAGAAGTTTTAAGTGAACAGTGTTATTGCCTCACTTTATTCATACACACGTGCGCTTGTGTATTTGCATACGTACCTATACACTTTTACATATACAGACACAGAGCAAACTAATAATAACTGTCACTACTTAAAGTATTTTTCAAATACAAGTTAACAAATTTCTTTTAGACTGAAGCTATTTGCTCTCACTAATTGTAAGTTCAAAGAGAGACATTGAGTAGTAGAATTATGTGTGCGTGCACGCACGTGTATGCGTATATGTATGCGAGTGAAGAATATTTTTAGATCAAGTATATAAAATGTAATTACATAAAAGATACATAAAATGGAAATACATAGTATAAGATGATATTGTTGTAATATTATAATAAAATATTTTGATAAGGAGAGAAATTTTCTCTCCAAATTCGTTCATTTACGGGCATATTTTACTGAAATTACAATTTATTAATTTCATTTTCGCGAAAAGTAGACAAGCAAGAAGAGCAATACTTCTTTCTCCGCCAGAAAATTAATATAGGATAATTAATTTGGATATACACGCGAAAAAATTAGTATCAGAAAATACCGCCGTAGCTTATGTGATGTGTTCGTGGTGTCATATGTGACACACGTGACAAACGTGTTAAGCGAGCGACAAGATTAAGAGATTGACTGGTGCGATAATGAGGGCACTTCCCGGCATTAAATTCATCCCTCTTCTATGACTCCCATCATCAATTCTTCACCTAGCCTCGACCAGCTTCTCGTATGTCATAAGCAAATATTTGAAAAATTTTATTTTTGATCAAATTTGCATTATTCTGAACTTATTCACTCTAAATTTAATCGTGCGAGATTTTCTGATAAAGACAATATTTTTCGAAATTTATTTAACTGTTGTGTTTGCTGAGGTCATCATTAAACAATAGAAATAATTAAAAACACATTAATTAATTATCAATATTTTAATTTTTAAAATAATTAATTTATTACTTTATAAGCGTATTTTTATATTTACAATGCGTTCGAAAATAAACAATAGTTTTGGTTTATTAAGTCTTTTATAAATTGCAATAACTGTTATGTAGGTAATTAAAACATTTCTAAAAAATTACAGTTATTTTATAAGTGAAAATTTTATATAATTCGTACAATATAGCATTATACTATAAATTCAAGAAGTATTTTATAATAATAATTTACCAAAAATTACAAATATGTAATATTTTCTGAGAATTGTAAAAAGATATAATATAAAAAATTTTTAACTTTTTAATTTAAACTTTTTGATTTAAATACATTTTTTATTTTGATGATATCCATTTAAGAGAATCCACAGTCTCAATTGTTTAGATTAGTGTATGAAGATTGTTATATTATATGGCCGGGATAAAAATTGATTATGTGGATTATGAAACATTACATTGAATACAAGGACAGAGAACACTTTACTTGGTCAGTCTTTAATCGTTAAAGCCCGGATGCTGCGTAGTTAGAAGAACTTAAGTTGCACGAATGCACTACGTGACGTTTTTGTGCCCTAGTTAGGACAATTATTTGATAACCTTCACCGATAAATTCGGCTCATTTTAAGCATCTCTGAACGTAAAAATATATGTGAATCCATAGTAGACTTTGCGTGACTGGGAGAACGGATTTACAGAGTAATAACAAAAATACGCTAATCATCGATGAGCTAAATATTCCCTTTATTTATTATAGCAGGCAATTTGTATTTAACTATTTATTTGTATACTTACATAATACATATACTCGCATAAAATTAATATTGATTCTACTTTCTCAATCCACCAACATTTCGCAAACACTGAAGTATACTCTTCTTGTAAAAAGTCATGTCATTTCAACATTAAGTATTACTAGTAGTTGAGTTTGAAGTTAAATTAAGAAATGTATATTTGCAATATATAACTTTATTATTTGATTACTCTTGATTTGTAAAATTAAATGCACATCATGACAGATTTTCGCGAACTATAAATAAATCCGCGAATCACAATTCGCGGTGCATGCTGAATAATCTACATATCAGACCGAGGACAGACAGACCGTCCGCAATTTGCCATTTGCAAGGTGATACGCTTTTTCCATTCTTAACGTGACAACTGTCATCCTAGACGATGGTCATTGTCATCGGGACGCTATGTTACTCCCGTAACCTTCTTGAAACGTATCTTATGTTCATGTATGATGTTAATTTACTTCAACTAAAAATTGTGGAATTTATAGACATTTTTTTATAATTTTCTTCAATATTTTTTATTTGAAAATGTCTTAATGCATGCACGCACGTGGGCATGATAAATATTTTAATTAAATAAAAAAATATATAATTATACATAAGTATTCATATTTAAAATATTTCACACGCATATAAATATAATAATATTATATATATATATAATAGAGTAATCAATTACATTTTTTATGCTATGAGGTCCAAAAGATTGATGATGGTCAATCACTACGTTTATTTCGACAAGTCGATAAACTTCACAAATAACTACAGCATTATTGGCATAGACGCGTGTGTACGTAATTAAATTCAATCGGAGTTATAGTTAACAATAATATAAAAAAATTAGCGATTTAAACTGTTAATATATCAAATTCGTACATCTACCTGTACCTCAAATCAGACAGGATTCCGATAACTGTGATAACTGTGATATAGTGCAATAATAACGTTTTTCCAGCAAAAGAAATGCAAAAGTTTTAATATGAACTTTTAATCTTTAAATTGTGAACATTATGAAATATATAAAAAATATAAAACATTGAAGATATAAGATTTTCGTATAAAAGTATATAAAGTTAGAGTTATACTGTACTGTGTTCCTAAAATTATACTGATTCAAATATGATTCAAATATGAATTTAAAAAGCTATACTTTTATCTACTTAACATAGTCTAATCTAACCAAACTTTTGTTGAGCATATATAATATATTAAATATTTACAGTGCTAATTTTGATTTGTTTACATGAATCTTTACGTCCAAATTGCTGTTTATTATCAATATTTCGAGAATAATTAATCAATACAGTACAGTAACATTTTAGGTTGTCATTTTTAACGTTTAAAATAGTTTTGTGAACTATTCTTATACAAAATTATTAGAATTTGATTTATATATACTATCATACCTCATCATCATCATATATACTGATGCGTAAATTATACAGAATTATAATCAATTATATAGAGCATGTTAAAGTCAATAATCCAAATTTTGATAAAAAGATTGAGACGAATCACGAAATGAGTGTAAAGGATGTACATATTTCGCACATGTTTCGAGCATGTGTAAATGCAGCCCTGAGATATTGTGAAGACGCGGATGATATCACGGATTCGACCGTGAAGATACGGAACTTTCGCGTCGATTCTCAATCTTGTAAGCCAGTAGGAGGTGGCAAGAAAGAGAGAAATAAGATGAAATGAGAGAGAAAAAGAGAAGAGAGGGGGGAGCAGATGAAACGGCTGTGAACGTCTGACGTCACTCAAAAAGCCCGTTGATGCGTCTTTTTGTCAATGCGAGTTAGCTCGCAGTTTCGCGAAACGCTTCGTCATCGATGTTATACGTATTTTCTCGTCGTGAAATGTAAACGCGGACGTGATATCTAGCATTTTCACAGTGATGCATAAAAATTCTCTAGAAAACGCCAAAACGCCGAAAAAAAATGGAAAAGGAAAAGTGTTTGGTAATTCAGTTTGGAGGTGAATCGTCATATATATATAAGCATGCGCGAAATTCGTGATGTGTAAATGAGAATATAAACACAATGTCCTAAACCAAGGAGCGTACAAAGTGAATTAAGTGAAATGTAAAATAATATTTTTGAAGATTTATTATTCTGGTTAGAATACGCAGACTTTATCTCGATTTTTATTTATAAAGACATTTGAGATTTTACCTTAAAGATTTTTGTTATAATAATAATTTTCTGTATTCAGTAAAAATGTGGGAATATTGTTTTGGATCTTTCATTCGAATAAACCCTATTGTATTAAAAATTTGAGAATTATATTTGTAAAGAATTTCACATTATTATTAATTATATTGTAAATGAATTTAAAATCAAAATTGCAGGTAAAATATTTTCACACTTTACGTCAATATTTAAGAAATCTAACTTTATTTGTATTTTTCCCAAAAACAATCGTTGTTTTCAAAGATTCGAAAGCAATTAGTATTTTTCAAAGATAGGCAGAAAATTATTTTTATCGGAAAAATTTAAATTAATAAAGAAAAATCTAATATTTCTGAATAATACGAGAACACTTTACTGTGTACTTATCAGTTAAAGAAAATTTTTTTATTAGAAAATAGCGCTCGGGGGATTTGTTTGATCTCGCGTTTGAAATTCGACACGCAAGCGTAGAGGATTTATGGATCCGCAAATATCTATATAGGGTTAATAGAGGCTTTCATATGTCCTCGCGTGCCCGTTGGGTTTCCGGCGCAGCAGGAAACGTGCGGAAAGCGGAGAAGTGCCGTCACGCCGTATTAGGTTCATGATATTAAGTCCATTTTATACACTCTATGAGATTTAACATTAGAATTTTTTCAAAATTTTATGCGTGTATGTATTATCAATTACAATTATAATATTAAACTTATAATATAGATAAAGATAATTATTAACACAGATGTACTAATTAAGTAATAAACAGTAATATTAATTATAAACATATAATATTTTAATCAAGTAATAATATATGGATGAAGTATATTAATGTACATTAGGAACAATATTACGATACATAATATATGCGTGGCTTGTGTGCTTTATTATCTATACTCAGAAATAACAAATACATCTTATAAGTATATGATAATATAACATATCAAGCTCATTCGATTAACCGCAACCGTATTAACCGATTAACCGCTTAATCAAATAGTAAATGTGTCTTACAGTTACAACCGGTTAATCGATTTTCAATTAATTAACTAAAATCGGTTAAAATCACGAGCCCTAGTATAAACAGATATTCTAATAATTTTTCAAGTAACTTTATAGAAGTATTTTATACTTATTTCTTATATTAATGTTTTTACATTTAATAAATCTGTTTAGTATATTTAGAAATCTACATAGAACTTTATGAATGTAAATGCAAAAGTTTCATAAGTATAATAATTTGCGTAATGTAACAAAATACATAAAAATATTTGCCCCCTTTTTATACTAGATTGTTTAATATGGGCTTTATGCATGTACGGTGATTAAGGCGTGCGTACTACCACCGCCTGCGCGCTATAAAGAGATAAACGCTATGGCGAGATCTCATGTGACTCGAGAGAGCGAACGAACATGGGTGAATTTAAAACAGTTGTAACCGTGACGCGCGTACGTGCGCTCGGTGTGAGCTGGAAAAGCGCGGAAAAACAACCATTACTTTTGAAGGTATGCCATTTTATTCTTCATAGGAAACGCGTGGAAAGGAACGAATTTACACACTTCTATTTACAAATATAATTTTAATTTTTTTAAAACATATTATGCATCTACATTATATTCAACTGCTATAAAAAATTATAAATATAGTGACAACACAAGAAAAAATATTAGAATATATTTTAAATGTGTAATAATATATAAATTAAATGTAAATTAAACTGGAATATATATATGTATATTATATATATTTTTTTTTAACTTGTACTATAAACGGATATGTAGTCTATATTTTATTTACTTGAAAATAATTTACAATTTTTGAGGAAGAATTACATTAGAGAATAGAAATTCTATCAGAATTTAATTTTAATATAATTGTAAAATATTTTTCAAAAAACAATATGACTAATGTTAATATTAATTATATCATACATATCAATGAAAAAAATAATAAAGAATTAATTAAAGGTTAAAAAAGCTTATTGCAGAAAAGTTGCAAAGCCAATTAATCAGATATTTAATTAATACATAATATAATGTAATATGTAAAGACAAATGGTTGATGTCTTATAACATCGCTAGTGCGACTAAATTGAGAGTATTTCCATACTACACAGAAAGTTAGAAAAAGCGTTTATAACACATAATCTTCATTTCTCCCCTTTTAAATATAGATTTATAATATTTTGGACATAACTATTTAAACGCGCTGTTATACAGTTTTCAGATTGCAAAATATCTTAAACATGTTGAAATTTACGCGCAAGTAAAATCGCCAATTTAAAAGCAGATTTTATGTCGTTTCGTTGGCAACGCAAATTCTGATAATTGCTAATTGATTGCCTCTTTTACGATTAAAAATTCTCAATCAAATATCGACAGACGCGTCATATTGACAAATTTATTGACCATAACATATCCATAGTTTTATAATAGCGAGAAGAAAATGCTTCTTTTGCTTACTTGGACTTACGTAACATGCTGATCGTATGTAACAAGTTGCTTGTCAATTAGCGTAATGTGATAAATAATACTTAATTGTCAAATGCAATTTCTTATTTACACAGGGACGACAAGGGTCCAAAGCCTAAGAAGATCAAATGATGCTGAATAATCGACATTTCATCTCGAAGATCAAATCGAAATCAGTGCATTTTAATTAACAACAAAAGAAAAGAAACAAATAATAAAGAGCTAAATAAAGAGATGAACAACCGATCCATACAGATTAAAACTGAAGAAAGGATTAGAAAGATCGAAATGAGATGATCAGCGTAAGAATAAATATTAACAAATTTAAAAAAGAAAAAAGAAAGAGTGTACTGCCGCAATGGAGTCAAAATCAGAGCGATTTTATTCTTGAAGAAAGAGAAGAAGAGGATGATGGATGAGTCGTCGAAACTCTTTCGGCTTCCGGGAACTATCGAGGAGGAGGAGGAGGAGGAGGAACTGCAGAAAGGGACAGAGGGTCATAAAGCGAAGGAATTGCTAGACAACGCAACGGAATCTCTTCTTCTGTGTCAAAAAGGCGGCTCAACACTTTCTACTTTACCAAGGAATGTCACCCTCCTCAGGGTCAGTACTCAGGGTAGCAGCATCGCCGGCGGTATCGGTCGACAGGACTCCACCAGGTAATCTCTTTAATTCAAATCGTTTCATTCGTCTAACATTTCTTTATTTTTTTTTGTTCAGATAATGCAGATTCTATCTGTTTTAAAAATATTGAACAAGATCACGAGTCTGTCGTAAAGTGGTTTATTTTTGGAGGAACGCAATGCTAAAAGCGGGCGCGTCACATTTGTCGAGTAATTATCGGCGCCTCTGCTCAACAGGTGCTCTCCACGGTTTTAAACAGATTCGACAAAGAAACAAAATGATTCGTATTTCGATAATTAAAACGTTAAACTTGGATGGACGTGTTTGAACCCTTACGGAAAAATATTACAGAAAAACTACTGTATGCGAAAAAAATACACAAATTAACTATAGTAAATATTACAGTAATTGCTACAGTTTTGTGTGCTTTCTTCGCAACTACAGTAGCTTTTTTTCCTAAGAAGGAGGGAGATTCCGATAATTTTAACAACACGAAAATAATTTTAGAAAGTATTTTAGATATTGAAAATGACGGTAGCAACTAAATATCTTTATGATTAATCATTCTTAAGTTGTTGATAATATACCAATATTATAAGATGTAAACATTGAAATCTCCATAGTTATTTAGATAATTTAATACTATTATTAATTTAATATGTGTATTATATCCACACACCTACACATGTGTTTGACAAAAGATTAGAATATGTTACGTATGTACATTGTACGTACAGTTAAATTAGATAAAATTTAATTTTAATTGACTATATAACTTTAATGACAGATGTATATTTCTATAATATGAAAATATCATTTTCTATTATACATATATCTAATAGTGATAATAATTCGAAAACTAGAAACTATCGCACTGTGGGACTTTATGCATTGTTTTTATTGCAAAAATGTAATTAAGAATATAATTATTAGATCGCGTTGGAAAAATGGTGTCACCTCCGAAATTCAATGTTTCGTATGCAATAGCACAATATCGGTGAACTACTCCAAAATTTAGAACATTCTACGAGTACAAAACCTTGCTATAACATTACGTTGTATATCTAGTGTAACATGTAACATGCAGGTATAATTTTGTAATAATAATGTCACGCATTATGGATCTAAATGACGATTCATAAGAAATATAGCGGGTAAAGGGTAAACACACGTGGTAATCTTATTTGCACATGCACATTTAACACGCAATACGGATGAAACATCAATTGCGTGTTAATTGTGCCTGATGGTGACAGACTTATTCTCGTATTTACCACGGAACGTTGATGTATTACATTTACTTTCATCATTGGCAGGCAAGGTTCTTACATGACAAAAAATAATTTTGTCGTCATAGCAAAGCCGTCTCTTTGTAAAATAATGTCAAAATTATTCTTTTAATTATTTTTCAATTCTTCTAACAAGAAGGGATTTTGTTATAATTATAATATAAAACTATTAATATATTTATGTTAACTACTAATATATATTAATAATTTTTAATTTATAAAAAAGTTTAATTATAATATTATTATCAGGCTATTATAAATATATTATTAGGTTACTAAGATTCAACACGATTGAAAATGGCATCTTCTTTATTTAATTATTAATTATTATTATAATACATAGAATTATAAACGATAAAAGTTTTCAATTATTGATATTAACATAAAGAATTTCATATACCTCTTAATATAAATCTCCGAATTTTTAAATATTAATGAATCTTTTTTATATACGGATACTCATCGTATCAGGAATTTAATAAAATTTATGATTACTGAAAGCAAAATTCTTATTGAAGAAGTTACAGTCAATTCTGCGATCGTCAAAAGAGAAGAGAGATCGTCAATTGTGCAGTCTTTGTTGAACCGAGCTGCTTGTTAATTTAATTGAATGGTTCGTTATCGCCACGTGATAACGGTTAGTTGGATCTGGTCCGGCCGTGAATGATACCGAAGAAGCGAGTTGATCTTTTTCTGCGTATTTAATTTACATTGTGTCGAAATTGTGTTAATCATGGATCACGAGAGATTAAATATTTCGACAAAAAGACCTATTTGTACGAGGTCCAAACGAAACAGACGGTTGGTGCATTTGTTTCACCTTTGTTTGTCGTTTCAATACTGGATTAAAAAGTTTGCAGATTGTGTGACAATTAAGGTTATTATTAAACAAGATATAGATTTATTTCTTGTCCCTTCCTTTTTTATAAGATAAATATTTGTTCTTTTTAAAATTGCTTTTTTACCTCTTTATTATTTCTCAATTTTATTAACTAGGTTACAACTCAAAACCTTAGATAAAAGAAAAACCTTACACCAAAAAATAACAATATTTAGGTATTTGTATCATAAGCTTTAAAAAGCAAGAACCATTATGATTTAACTGATTTTTTATAAAATTTAGTTAAATCATAATGGTTCTTGCTTTTTAAAGCTTTATAAGTTATGATACAAATACCTAAATATTGTTATTTTTTGGTGTAAGGTTTTTCTTTTATCTAAGGTTCTGAAAATTTTATTTTGTTTTTTTATCTATATAAATCTTTTTATGTACATCTTGTGGTCTTATTTTTTTAAGTAAGAGCAAGTATAGATGCAAAAAATTTTTAACAAGTTATGGTGTATCTCTGGCTAGAAAGCAAAAGATAGCGTCTTGTTGTCTGGACATGTTTTGCATATATCAGCGCAATTTCAGCAGCCAGTCAGATCCTGATAACAAGATGCCAAGACGCCGATAAGAAGTACGCGACGTCAGTCAGTCAGTTGAACGAGAATCGCGCGTGAATCGTGGTCGTTTCCATCATCTTTTTTTTTTCATCAGCCTTAATCGTTTATTTTGACTCCAACATTTCGCGAGAACCGTTAATAATTGCGATATTTTCTCAAGTTTTAATTAGTAAATACGAAATTAATAAACGCCAAATTGATTATCTTATTTGTTCTACGCGATGGTAAAATTATCGGATTTCTGATATATAATTTATATTTGCGATAATTTCTTTAGTCTGTATTTTCTGAAAAAAAGAATAAATATAATGAAAGATTAGAAACTAAAAGATATCTCTTCAACAATTGTGTTACTCACTGTGTGCATTAGTATTTAAATCTTCAGTGACTTTCGATCACCCTATATATTGATATTTCAGCCCACCTTGTACATCTTGTGTGACGGATAGTATAACAACGTGCATCATATGACTATTACTGATCATGTGACTACTAATTGTCACAATAGGAGAAAAAGAAAAAAAGGGTACAAAAGTGCAATTAAAAATAATAGATTTGTCATTAATATGAATTTTCCTAAATGTGAAATTTATACTCCGAATTGTTTATAATATAACATCATATCTATTTGAGTATCATAAAGCATTGTCATATTAGTTTCTCACTTTTCCTTATGTGATTCCACAAATCTGTTTCTAACTTCATAAATTTCAAGTAATTAAAACATTTACATGATTCCATAAATATTTGATTATAAAGAGATGTTATATCATATGATTACTGTATCGTTACTTTGCTGGGTAGTTATAGATTTTCCAAAAGCAGAACCGATCATCTGTTCATCGTGCGCGAGTGACGTAAGTAACCGACGCGAGTGATCACCTATTCTTCGTGAGAACATGAAGAACAAATAGCGTTTTGTTAGTGACCGATAAATGGTACTTGATGGTCAGTGCGTGCTATGTATATAAGACATCGTAGATGACCAGCTACTCCAAGCAGTTTATCTTGCAGCGGTAGATCCACCACAATATGCGTCTTTGTCGATCGAAGTGCGCGTGATCCTACTGATCGAATCACCTCAGAAAAATCATTATCAATGAGTGCCTCGCAAATTAGAAGACTGATTAAAAAACGCAGATTACTAGTTGAAGGAAGGAATCACGATTAAATACGAAGATTGAAGTGAAGAATAAATGTCCGGAGAGCTTATACTTCCGCGAAGAGAAGAAATTTAATAGAAGAATACTGAAGATCTCATTATCAATTATGTAAGCGTATCCGCAATTAGAAAATCGATTAAAGAAGATGAGTTTCTAAGATTTCAAAAAATTCTTGTAACTTCGGCAAACCATAAATGTTCATAAAAAGGAAATTTGAAGAAAAAAGAAGCGCACGAGTGCTGCAGGTTTATCAACAACTCCGCATGTGTCTTCTTTGATCGAGGGAAAAATTCGTAATAGCGATCGACAGTGAAAAATGAGTTCTATATAGATTATCTTGAATGTCTTTGTGGGAACAAGGAGAAGTTGAATAAAAAGAAATATGCAAAACAAATTTTAGAAAATTCTATATTAAGATTTGATTAAAGAAATAACGATCGAGCGTGAAGAGTAAAACTCTTTAAAGAATCCTGAATTTTCATAAAATAAATATATTTGATACAAGAATATACAAATTTTGAATGCTACTGAAATGTTTATTCTAAATACCTTAAACAGACTACGTTCATACTGTTCGTTGTTGTTCCACTATTAAAGAATCCATTCGATATTGAGATTAGCATTGTGCATTATAGTGAATCATGAACGGGATGAATGGCAATGTGTTGAAGATGGACGACAAATCCCCATCGCTGGATTGCGGGGAAAAACAAAATCTAATACCGACCACGCCGACGACGCCGATAATCGTGCAAGCGACAAAGAACCCGTATTCTTCCTTTAAGTACAGGTAAATCGAACGAAACACGTTAGAATCTTTTTTCGTTATTTTATCTAAAAAGTATACAGATTCCTTAATAATCTTATATTGTTAGTTACAAAACTAAAACTCGTGATAAAAGTATCATGAGCAGCAGTATATTATTGGGTTAATGCAACCGCTAAGTCGCTTGCAGTGCAGTTTTTCGCCATGAAAATACTACGTTCGGATAAATTAACAAGTTTCGACATTACTCTTTAAGTAAATATTTCAGTATACAAGATTTATGATTGCGTGTTTTAAAAACGAGGAACTTTAATGTAAAAATTACAAATTGAAAAACTGTTTACTGACACAATAACTTATAGATAATTAAAATAATATATATATATTTTTTATATCAAGTTTCTTTTTCTCTCTCGACACAATGTGATGTTTCTTTCTAATATGTCTATGAGAGTTAGGACGATCTGCATGTAAAAAAAAGTTGGAACATTAAAATTAAGATTTTTTTGGTAATTTGAACTAAAATTTCGTACTAGAAATGTTCGCAATTATTAGCAGTAATTGATTAGTAACTTACGATATTTACGATAATTATTTTCTCACCAAGAAACTGCAATGAATATTGTTCATTGCGCGCGATGCGTGAAAAAATGCACAACGATTGCATTCTTAACAGCAACATGATAGTGACGAAGCAAGTGCACAATTGATAACATCGTCTCTTTGAAAACAGAAGTTTATCGTAATTTGTAATAAAAAAATAATTATCAAAGAGCAGCATTATGTTACGTTCAACTATTATCGATAAATGTGATAAAACAAGGAAAGGAACGCTTGATCCTTAAATTTAAAATAATTTTTATAAAAAGTACGAATGCTGTAAGTCTTTCCTTCTAAATATATATAAAGATAAATAAAATAAAGAATGGTTCTCGTTTGTAGAAAACTCTTAAAAGGAATCTAAATAAAAATATTTAGACTAGTATGAAACAATAAACGTAGATGTTTATATGATAAAATATTCGCAATAATAGTTATGTAATTATATATATATATGTGAGTTTTAGCTGTTATTTAAATCTTCTTTAGCTGAATAATTAATAAAATATACAAGTACTTGTCCGCTCGTATTTATCTGAATTTCTTTATTTAAGTTTTTGCATATTTAATCTAATTTGATTATTTATTTAAATTTTCCTTTTTAAGTTTCACTAATATTGTTTCTGCATCTTTATTTACTGTCAAGCAATCTACGATTGCTGCTTTTAATTTAATAAATATATAGTAATATACTAATATATAATAATTACTATGTTTATACAGGAACCTATACATATTTACACAGGAACATTATGCATAGAATTTACTAATACTGCTTGTTCTTTATTAATATCATACTAGTATCTTATTGTTTTGCTTGTGTAAAGAATTTTAGATTTAGCACAAGCGGTATTCCAGTAATGGTTAATATTTGTCTATTCATCAACTGCTATTCTTATCAGCATCTTGTGATGCTAGATAAGAGGATTAGAGATCCACAACGGTATCTTAATGATAGATTGCTCAAGGTCGCGCGGATAAATGGCCCATAAAAGATGAGAAGAGTGGAACTTTTTCATCCCGTAAATCACCACATAATTCTAGATTATTTCGAATAACTCGACTGAATATGATATAAATTATTTTCTTTATCTTTGACAATGATTTATTACAAATAAATATTTCGAACGTTTGTTTAACATTTTAAACCATACCATAAACATTTTAAAATATATCATTCTTGTGTATTCTTACTGTGTGTATGTAACATTAGTTTAAAGTTATTTAGTACAAACATATATAATATTTCTGTAATAAAAACGTATTATAAAAATTTGCATTATTTATTTCTTATTATAAAACGTAGAGCAGATTTATAAAATATAAATTCACATATTATTTTTTAAATTTTGAGATTAAAATATTCTAAATATCAAGAGATTTATATCCCACAGACTTTAAAATGGAAGACTAAATAAAACAGATAATTATATCTTTGTATTGGAATAATTCCAAATTAAGCCACATATCAATAATTGATGTATGATTTATTTTCCTAATTAACATCAATTAATTATTCCGAGAGAATTTGTAAATTAAAAAAAAGAATACCAAAAGTATGATTTATACGATCAGCTGATCGGAGAGTATCATCGACCCGGAGGAGACGGCGGAAGTGAAAAATGCCGTCACCGTCTCGACGATTGATTAACGCGTGGCAATAAGTAAATTGGTAGATAACAGCTGCGTGATTATCGTTCTAAGTTAAAATGGCAACTTCCTTTTTATATATGGCAGTAAAGCGAGATCAGGCTCCGGAGAGAGTCTGAGCAGCGTCGAATCGCTGACAGTGATATCTCGTATATAACAGCAAACCTCCAGCCATAGTTTGTCCGTTATACGCTAATGCGTATAATACAAGTGGTTCATGGATATCGAGGTCACGATATATCATATCGTGATTTATTCACGTTAAATAAAAGTTAATAGTTACGTATAAATAATATTCATTTTATATTTTTATATAAACGTTGGATATAATAGATTCATTATATAGAGATTAATATACAAATTGCTATGTTGAATCACATGTGATGATATATTTTCGTGTAATTAGAAAGTGTTGTGTTGGACAAAAAGTACGTTTGAGAATAACAAATAACTTTAAAATACGATAACGTGGCGATATCAAGGCCTTTACCCCGAAACATTTTACGACGCTTTGGACTCATTATGTCAAAGTGCAATAATGATGACAAACAATGCTCAGAAATCCGTGGTAAGTAAAGGCGGAAACAAAGAAAAATATATATTAAATAGGTAACTAAAAATACAATTTAATTATTATTATTGCACAATCAAACAAATTAAGTTATTTGGCCTGAAGCAATTTCCACAATTTCTATCACATCCAAAAGTTATTGAAAATTTAGTCAAAATTTACTTCAAATTTAGCTCTTTAAAGCTTTAAAGCTTTAGACTAATTATTCTTTTTAAAATATATTTTTGCTTTTAATAGAAATTTTAAAAATAATTTAATGATAACACATACAGTGGCTATCAAATTTTCGGCCAAAGTATGAGTTTATCATATCTTTTTAAATAATATATATATCTAGGTATCGCAAATTCACAATTGTATCAATATTGTGTATGTATAGTAGATATGATTAAAATTGATGATATCTCACAAAAAAATTCCATGTACAATAACGGTATATTTAATAACTTACAAATAAAATCGCGTCTGAGAAACGTTTTCCGCCACAATAGTAGTAACTTAGCATACTTATAACGTTTTTGTCCAACATATACGTTTGTTTTTTATTTAGCGTTTTGCCTTAGACGGCCTTAGTAACAGCCAGATATCATGTTATTAAATTGCAGTAATCATCAAATTTAATTACGTGAAACAGTGATTCGCATGTCGGATAGTAGAGAGATATTCAGAGAAATTGCTACGACATTGTATGTTAGAAAATCATAAGTTACCCAAGCAGTTACGCAAATTAAATTGTCGAAAAAATAATCTTCTAATATCCAAATAATCATGTAAACTATTAAAGTTTGATTTGCTTCAACATACTTTAACGAAAATCGTATTCATATTTCAGGAGTCGATACCGGGCTGGACCGACGCGGAAGTTGCGTCGTCGCGCCGTCCTGAAGAATGGCGATTGCAATGTGCTGCAATCGCGCATCTCTCGACGATCGCTGCGTTTTCTGCAGGACATCTTCACAACCCTAGTGGACACACAGTGGCGTTGGACGTTGCTATGCTTCATCTTGAGCTTTCTCCTATCCTGGCTGGGTTACGCGGTGATTTGGTGGCTAATAGCCTTCACCCACGGTGACTTCGAGGAACAGCATTTGCCGCCTTTTCAATTGGAGAACAACTGGACGCCATGCGTCTACAACATTTTCAGCTTCACCAGCTGTTTCCTCTTTAGCATCGAAACCCAGCACACTATCGGATATGGCAGCCGTTCTACTACCGAAGAATGTCCCGAGGCCATATTTATTATGTGCCTTCAGAGTATCTCTGGCGTCATGATCCAAGCTTTCATGGTAAGTGCGTTCGTGGAATGTTAAATATCTCTGCATATAAAATGTCGGATCATGAAAGATAATTATAAGTTTAATTTAAAAGAAAAACAATTAAATTGCAGGTAGGCATCGTATTCGCCAAAATGACTAGGCCAAAACAGCGTACCCAGACTCTGTTATTTTCGCGAAATGCCGTGATCTGTCAACGGGATGGTGAGCTCTGTCTCATGTTTCGAGTGGGCGATATGAGGAAGAGTCACATAATCGGCGCGAGTGTACGCGCACAAATGATTCGCAGTAAGACTACCAAGGAGGGCGAAGTTCTGTCTCAACACCAGCACGAATTGGCGGTAGGTACCGACGGTGAGACCTGCGATCTGTTTTTCATCTGGCCAGCCACCATCATCCATCGGATCAACGAGTCTTCGCCTTTCTACAATATGTCCGCCGAAGATATGTTAACTGAACGTTTCGAGGTCGTTCTGATCTTGGAAGGTACTATCGAGTCTACTGGACAAACCACGCAGGCTAGGTCCAGTTATCTCCCACAGGAGATCCTATGGGGTCATCGTTTCGACCCCATGGTAAGCTACTCTAAGGAACGACAAGGATACGAGGTGGACTATTCGCTGTTTAATAGTACTACTCAGGTTGACACCCCGCTGTGCTCCGGCAGGGAGCTTGCAGAATTTTATAAAGCGCAGGATGATCTTCGTCACGGAACTGGTACGTGATCACATAATTAATTTCTCATTTAAACTGTCCAGATAGTTTTCTCAATTTTTGGTTTATTAAATGAACACAAAGATAATATCTAAAATAACACTGAATTTTTATTTCTTCGAGCATTTATTTTAAGATATTTACATTTCTCATAATTGTAATTATTAAATTGTTATATATAGATAATGTGCTAAAATATTAGTTTTATAAAAAATTTTATAAAAGTTATTGCATTCACTTATTGCAAATCAAAAGTTAAGACGGCGCGACATGAGAGAAAGTGCAAATATTTCATTGATGGAATCCAGAGCTAGTTTCTTGCGAAATATTATATCAATAAAGATCGAATTCTCCAGCTTATCGAGATATGAAATACTGATAGCGAAACAAGTCTTATCTACATATTATCTATCTATATTAAAAGTAATCAAACATACCGAACAGTCAATATGTTTGTTTCTTCTAAGATAATTTTTTATGTACATTTGGTAATTGGTTCAGCGTAAAAATGTCATAAATTGATTTAACACAGTGTTCACTTACAGTTATCTAGAATTCAACATTGAAATTTGTATTTCCTACTCATAATAACTGTAGTGATAACCGAATCTAATTGTCTTTAGATTTTAATGGATCGAGTTATCTTAATCAGATTTAAACCTTATATTACCACACACACGCGCACGCACATAAATACTTTTAAATTCATCTAATTTTGATGGAGAAAACTAATCCTGTGAATGAAAAAAATTAACATTATTACGTGTTATTAATTTCTTTATTCGAAAGCTTCCAAATCTCATAACTGTCGAGGGCTATTAAGTGTGCTAATTGCCAGCATGTTAACGCTTAGTCTGAACGAATCCCAAGCAAATTCCAGCCTATTTCTGGATAACCGAATTTGCCGAATACAGATTTTGAAAGTGTTTGCTACAAATTTTGTCGACAGAATGCCAGCAGAAATACAGGATATTTGATAATTATTGACACAGTACAGCTCGTGTGCAGATGGAATGAACTAAACTGGCAATGAGTAAAAAGTTACTCTACCATTTTGCGATTTTTGCAGTAATAAACGAGAAGTTAATTAATAAAGGTTAAATAGATTATGCTAGCAGAATTTATTAACAGAATATAATGACAGATTAACCGCAGAAAATGAGCAGAATCTGCCGTAACCAATTAAATTATGTATTCTATTAAAATGTTTACTAAATGACAGATTCTGTTCGGTTTCTGCCAACAATCTGCTCGACAAAACACGAATTTAATGCGGACACAGATGATACTGGATCTGTTGCTTACTGGGATTGCTAATTCTAACTCTAGTTTTCGTATATTGTTCATTATTGTCTTTGTCTGATCATCTGGTACTGGCTGTACCACAGATGGAAGCCTGAAAAAAATCCCTAGCGAGCCGAAGAATGTCCCGATCGTGCTCAACATGCTCCCTCAAGCCGACAGCACAGGTTTCCTCATCCATCAAGATCGCTCTTCTCAGAAACCGTCCAAACTGCATATTGACATTCCGTCTATCGACGATTGTCCTGGAGTGTAATTTATCTTGGATAGAAAAAGTTAAAATAAAGAACGAAGAAGAAAAGTAGGAATAAATCAAAAAGAAAAACTGAATGATAAAGAGACAATATTCCTCATCTTACAAAAATTTAGATAATTTATTTTTCGTATTTCGTAAGGAAGGAATAAAAATGTACCCAGTTGTACCTCGATTATACGTACGTTATATAACGAGAAAAATCAGCAATAAATTAAATTAATTAATTAGAATAATTTTAATAACGCATGTATTTGAAAGACTTGAGCTGTTCTAAGATTGAAATTTTGAAAGAACAAGTCACGTCCTAATTATACGTTAGATAACTGATGTGATAAATTAGATAGATATAGCTAAGGAACGATGATCTTTACGACATATTTATAAAACTCAAATTACATTTCCAGGTTGGGATACAAGCTATCCAAATCTTTTGTAATTTTTATTGAGCTTGGTTGTGATTGTCTATTTAAATCCCACGCTGACAAGGCATTGTAAATTGAGATTATATCGAAATCACATATTAGTATTATTTATTTATTATAATGTATAGCATTATTTATTATAATATTCGCATATTATTATTTAAATTAAAATTCAATGAAGACGAAGCAAATAAAGATTGAGACTGTACATTAGAATTTGACTCATTTTATTTTTTTAATCTCTAATTTCCATATGGCGTTGGTGGCTTATTGATTTTTTTATTTTATGACAAAACGTAGACACGAAGAAAGTTCGATGAAAGTTCCCAAGAACAAAATGTATAAAACTCGTATAAATTGTTATAAATAAAGACTAAAGAAAAAAGCGTGGAATACAGAACGTTATTAAACCATCAATCACGAATATCACGAATGTTAATTGTAATTGTGCGATTGAATAATATCTGATTTTTCCGATTATGGTATTTTTATCTCAATTTTTAATGCGTAGTCTATATGTGTATTGTATAAGCAGAATAAAAAATGTTGAATTGTAAAGCTATGTCCTTAATAATCCTGTTTTTCGTCCTAGATCTTCTTTTGGTGTAAAGGCTCTCCTCCCTCTTTAACTTATTAATTACATTTTAATCCAAAAAATACGAAATAAGGTAATATAAGATAGAATACGATAATTTAAATATATATATTTTGTTGCATAAGAGGTCTGTTTGCTTTAATGTTTCTTTTTATTCTTCATTGGGTTATTGTATGTAAAATGTTGGATTGCTTCACTTTTGGTTTTCTGGGAAACTGTCTTCAGCATGATAAGGTTAAATTATAACAATAATAATATTAACTGACGACCATCTCGATCATCGATTAAATTTGAAGAGTCCTAAGTCGCAGATTGCATTTCAGATGTTCTAGTCGACGAGGATCGTTTAATGAGAAGAGAATATAAATGCAATTGTCATCCGACCAACCATCAGTATCCACAACTGTCTCTGACGCCCTTGGACTGTGCAAAGAGCCATAACAGCACGGAAAATGAGTATTATTGGCAAAATATCTGCAAATGTTCAAATTGTATTTTATACGAGCCTCAAATCACAAGCATTGGTCAATCGAAGGTGTTCGATTTTGACGCCATTCAGGTAATGGAAAAAGAAGAACTGCAACAACTGCCAGAAGCGGTAAACAGAGAGATTGTGAAAAACAGCGAGGAGATTGTCTTTGAGGAGGAAAAAGTCTCAGAAAGGAATCTGACTAAATTAAACGATGTAAAAAATAAGTTTTTAAGTTACAATCAGGATATTCTTTTTGGAGAAAGAGAAGAAGACGTTTTGATGCAAAGAGCTGTGGAAAAAGATATGATTAACAAAGAGAACAAGCGAGATAATCAAGAGAACCTTAAAGGAGAGGAAAAAGATGCTTCAATACAAAAAACCTTAATTAAATTGAACAAAGACAAGGACAAAATTTTGAAGGACAGTCAGAAGATTTTTTTAAAGAAGGGAAATATAGACTTTTCAGAAAAATATATGATCAGATTAAATGAAGGAAAGACTGACATTCTGAAAAATAGTCGAGAAATTATGTATGAAGATACAAAAGATGGCTTTTTAAAAAGAAACATAATTTGGTTAAACGAAAAAGATGCTGATAACATGAAAAATTGCCAAAAGGGCATCTTTAAGCAGGAAGGAGTCTTAGAAAGAAAATTAGTCAAATTAGATGAAGGAAACTGCGATACCATGAAAAATCATCGTATTTACGAAGAAGAGCAACTTCCTTTTATAAAAGTTAAAGAAAATCCTAAAGATATTAGACATTTAATTAGGCATACTTTATATAAACCCAAAGAGGCATACAAGATGAGAAGTAATGAGCTCGAAAAAAAAGATTACGAAGTATGCCTTAAAAAAAGACAAAAACTGCATAATAAAAAATGTCAATTAGCTATGTTAGTAAATCAAGATCAAAAGAATATAGAGAAAAATATTTTTATGAAAAAAGAACGAAATTCTCAAAAGAGATTTGACAGAAGTTTGAGTGATGACCTTTTAACAATAAGTGATAAAAGATCTTTCAAGGAACCCATAAGAAACAGAAGTAATAAATTGATTTTATCAATAAATCAAGATAATAGAAACTCGAAAAGTGATCCCTTTTTAATTGAAAAGCATACCTCTTCAAAGAAGCATTATAGAAGTTTCACTGATTATTTTGTCACAACAGACGGTAGAAGATCAAAAGAGAATGCAATCAGCAACATGAAGAATGTTAGAATATTGGAAAAAGTTCAAAAGTCTTTGCAGCAAATTCCCAATTATTGTGCAGCATCTTTAGATCATTTAAATAGCAATTCAATTTTTGATCAGCGATTGAATTATGATTCTCTTAGATGGGAAAATAACGACTCTCATTGTCAAATGAAACAGCACGATAATATTAGAATCGAGAACGAGAAAACCCTGAGAAAGTCGTCATGCCATCGTCCCGCCAAAATATCGATACAAGACAAACTTTATTCTAATAATATACGCTCACTGGACTCTCCAGTTTACGATCTTTCACCAGAATCAGGTTTTTATGAACAAAGGTCGGAGTGCAATTATAGAGAGCTGTTTACGAGAAATATGAAGGATGTTAAGAACAGCAATTCTGTAGAAAGCAATCTGTCGCGAAAGAATGCAATAAGCGATATTGATAATTCAATAGAAAGTATTAAAAATCATAGTACCGAAGCAATTGCTAGTATAAATAATAGTGTCAGAAATGATGAAATTATAGCTTCTTCACACTTCAATCCGTCTTTTAAAAATTCTTTTCATGACGGAAACAATCTAGTGAAATATGCCGATGCTTCGATTATTAAAGAACAAATTATATGTGTAGAAAATGGAGAACAAGACATTCATGAAGCGGAGGAAAAATACAGATGTCAAAATAGATCTAGAAAATTGGTTAGCAATTTTGATGAATCGGAGAAACCTTCTTCGATTGTCGAAAAATATATCTGCAGCAAAGACTGCATTAAAAATATTGATGAAGAGTTGACGACACAGAAAAGTGATTTTCTAAACGTTGATACATCTTATAAGCATTTTGTTAGGAATGTTGAATGTCCAGAATTATTTGACGAATAAGCATTATTTATTGTTTAAGTGAGAATCCGTTCTAAATATTATAAAATTTAAATTGATATTTGTATATAATAATTTGTATAAAATAATTAGATATTATAATTAAGTTAAGTAGTGAATGTCTCCTCTCTCATCAGTCTCAAGCTAACTTATTAAATTAGATTTTAATATAATATAATTTTTCAAATCTAAATTTTTAAAAAATATTAGATGTTTCCATATTACATTTACAAAACATGAATATATTAATTCTTAATTTTAATTCATCGTTCACTTACAAATTTTGGTATTATCTGATTGATAAAAAAGTGCTCATTCCCTAACAATCGTAAAATAAGAATATTGACACAGATTGTTATTATTATTGTTATATTATAATTTGTTTAATACATTTAATATTGGTAGCACATTCAATTAATTCACGATTAATATTATAAATAAAACAATATCAAAATATTCGATTATTCGAAGACATCTGTAGTTGAAATGATATAATTTATCACAAAAAGCTGTTTTTATAATAAAGGCAGTAAAAACTACTTTTGTATTATTATTTGGTACATTACATATATGTATGTAATTAATACCCGATTAGTACCAATTATTTGAATTACGAAAGCAAAAAATAAAAGGAGAAAAGTAAGTTTCATATTATCTTCAAATTTATCAAAGTTAATTTATTATTATTATAATACAGAAAATTAATTATCCACAGTTGTGTTCTTTTTATGATAACAGTCATGTATATATATGTATATATAGGTTACACATGTGAAACATAGAGAGCAGATACAATTTATATTGAATATCTATGTTCGTATCAAACAAAAACTATATGTTTTTTAATATTTTATTATTTCTAGTTAAGATTTTGGTTTAGTTCTGTTAAACTTATAGATATTGTAAATCAATAAAATGTGTAATTTAAAATATACAAAAATGTTGGACAAAACTTTAGAAATATGTTCCTTATACTTAAAGAATAAAAATTTATTATGTTAACATGAGTTTAAAATACTTATTGTTAGTTTCTGATATACTTGTGTAAGCAGTTCTCTTCATCAGATTACGTCAGTAGAATCTGCTGGTGGCTCTGCGTGACAGAACACATTTAATGCTGATGCACATTTCTAGTGAGTAGAGAATAAACTTGGTGTGTAATGTGTCATACATATGCAGAGGAAATATTTATTCACAAGTAAAACAGATTACTAATATTAAAGTGTTTTTCTTTTATTGACTTTATGATATAAAGACAGAAAAAATACACAATTAAAAATTTCACGTTTAAAATTGGTGATCTGTTATTGTTTTGAGCACCGAGACTTTAATACTTCTTTCCTTCTAATAACGCTTACCTTTTTGATAGATACCAATGTGCTAGTATTCTGCTACAATCTGTTCGCAAGCTGCTAACATTTTACTTACTAAAATCATAAGTAGTTAAAAAATCATGCAATCAATTATAATAAATATCTTGTATATTGTATGAAAAAATATAAATATAAGAAAACACATGGAAAAGAAGATGCAATGGGAAACTAACAATAAGTAATAAACTTTAGTCTTTATAAATATGAAAACTAATAAATTCGATTATGAAAAATCATTTCTTCATGAAAAATAATATGTAATGTAATTAAATAAGTTTACTATCAAAGTTGTAACAATTTTGAAAAATTAGGTGAGGAATTGTGGATAATATGATTGATAACATGTGATCGTGGTGATAAATTCTTATCTCAAGGAAAGCTGAATCGCACAATAATCGCATGAGAGTAGAATATATGGTCTCTTATCTACCGCTGTCATAAACATGTATGTAGTTAGAAACTTGAAGTATAACCGCAGTGATATTCTTGTGGTTTCTTATTTTTTCCGATTTACACATAATATTCAATTCACGTAACATATAAAAAGGTAAGCATTATTAGAAGGAAAGTATTAAACACTCGCTGCTCGAAACAATAACAAATCACCAATTTTAAACGTGAAGTTTTACATTGTGTATTTTTTATGTCTTTATATCATAAAGTCAACAAAAGAAACACAATATCCTCTGCATATGTATGACACATTACACACCAAGTTTATTGTCTGTTCGCTAGAAATGTGCATTGCATAACCATCCAGTAGTGGAACTGGATATGTCAAACTAAGAACATTGTTATATCTTTCGATATAATCGGCATAACATCTTGGAACAGTTAAAGGTAAATTAGATTTTTTACTTCAAAATTTTGATAAAAACACGATTTAAATAATTCCATTATATGAAAAAAAAAAATTCAAAAACATTCAATTATTTCAAAAAGACCTATCACTTGACAATGTGAAAGAAGTATTAACCTCTTCAGTACTATCGTCGATTTTAATCGACATCCACCAAATGCTTACGTATGACCGTCGACTTTAGATGTTTATTAAGTAATATTTAATTTTTTATTTAAATGTTTTTGGTTAATTTTTCTATTTATTAAAAATCAATAAAAGTTTTTATACAGATCCACAATTAACTTTATCAGAGAACACGTGTTACTACAGACTTCTACATACTACACTAAACTGCTCAGTGCTCACTTCGTTGCCATTTTTTATGCTGAGGATAACGGACGTCATTATACATGTGTCAAGAGGCCTGTTCGTTTTAACTGAACTTCTTGCACGGTTCATCTTTCCTCTTTTTCTTTTCACGTTGGAGAGAAAAAGAGAAAAGATGAACCAGAAGTGCAAGAAGTTCAGCTAAAACGAACAGACCTATATACACATAGGTATATGCAATATATATAAATCACACGGCCAATTACTTCTCTATAATATACATATTAAAGTTACGTGGATATACTTTACAGGCAATGCGCATATATATGATATGATATACATATACATATGACACATGCAATGGCGACTCATTGTCAGTTTTACTTCTGTTTTTTCTATTACATGCAAGATAATCATAATGAGCAATATTATATAAATAGTATATGAAGTCTGTGTGTATTGCACGAAGATATCCATTAACTCTCAGGAGAGCAACATATGTATAGGTATATGAATGATGCACAGATGGCAAATCAAGAAGGAAAAATCAAGGTATGCGTGATCGGTGCTGGCGCGGCTGGTTTGTGTGCAATCAGACATTTGGCGGCAAATATGATATTCGAAGTAACTGCTTACGAGCAGACGAACGATATAGGAGGTACATGGGTTTATAAGGAACAAGTTGGCCTAGATGAGAATGGTTTACCGATACACTCCAGCATGTATGAGAATCTAAGGTTTGTTATTGCTTGCTTTTATTATAATATATGTACATCTCTAAACATATCTTTATTGTATAAACTAGAATATATTCTCATAATTTACTAAATATTTTAATAAGCTAATCATTTGTTTCCATACATATACAGAGTGTCTCTTTATTAAATAATACATCTATAAATCTTGAAAACGATAGGTTTGTTAAGAAAAAAAAAAATTAATATTGCAGAATAATTTTACTACTAAAGTTATTTAGTTAAAAAGCAGGGAGAAAGAGAAAGGGGGGAGCGAGAAAGTGAAGAAGAAAGAGGAAGATATGAATAATATATTCTAGGTAAAACCGTTTCCAAGATTTAAAGGTCAACATTATTTTTTTAAATAATACTGTATCTTTTCTTAATCGATTTGTCTTATTCTGTATGATTCAAATAATTATCATTATTATTAATTGTAAGTATTATCTTTAAAACAGTCCATATATGGTCTATAAAACCCGGAAAAAATTTTAAATCATGTTTTATTAGCTATATTATTATAATCTTATAAATAGTTTACTAATTTGTTTTGAGTAATAAATTATACATATAAAAAATTACGCTTAGTATATCGGCAATTATTTAATTGTACTATATTTTCAATACAGTAATTTTACTATATTTACTATATTTTATTTCAATTTTACTAAATTTACTATATTTCCAATATTTCCTGTATCGTGGAACCTCGAAAGACAACTCGGTATTGAAGCACATGATTGATATCTCTTAACAATATATAACAAGTAAAACTATTGAAATTTAATTCCTTACATTTTATAAGAACAAGGAGCACTCTGTGAATATAGGTAATAGTACTAAATATAATTTTTTTTGTTCTTCTCTATAGAACGAATTTACCAGCAAAAATTATGAATTTTCCGGATTTTATTACAATGGAAGGGCAACAACCCAGTTGCGTGAGCCATCAAGAAGTTTTGAATTATCTAAAAGATTATGCTCAACATTTTGGTGTACATCGACATATTGAAGTAATTGCGCTATACATCTGAATTAAAAAAACAGTTAAGAAGATAATATTTGTTTATCCAGTAATTAATTTCTAATCTTCAGCTCAATACAAAAGTCGAGTGTGTTCGATTTGTATCATCTGATCACTGCAATCAAGATAAATGGTCCGTGCAAGTAAGAAAATTAAAAACAAACGAAATGGAGTTACGATATTTTGACGCGATTATGATTTGCAATGGGTAAAAAGCTGCACGTATTGCATTAAATTAAAGATTATCGAGACTTTACAATGTTAAATAAACAATGTTTTATAATTTTTTCCAGACATTATTTCGATCCTTATATACCGACTATAACTGGTATCGAAAGTTTTCCCGGTCTAATACTGCATAGCCATGCATACAGAAAACCAGACAAATTTTCCGGCAAAACTGTATTAGTGTTGGGTGCAGGTCCATCTGGTGTCGATTTAGGGATCGATTTATCCAGTCAAGCGGCTCGCGTGTATTTAAGTCATAATCAAGATAGGTGAGCGATTAATCCGTTCGTACTTATATATAAACATTTGTAAAAACTAACTGAGATTTGACTGAATCTTTAGATACACTATACATATATGTATAATATACATTGGGAAAAAACATAATTAGAATTCAAGATTTCCTCTAATTTTCTACTTTGTTTATTTGCGCTCTACAGATTAACAAGTCCTTTGCCATCAAATATGCTACAAGTTGCGGGCGTTGAGAGTATACACGAGACCATATTTCATCTGAAAGATGGAACTACTATCGATGCTATTGACGTTTTTCTTTTTTGTACTGGTTACAAATACAATTTTCCCTTCTTAGACAAGAACTGTGGTATACAAGTTGACAGCAATTACGTAACTCCGCTTTACAAACATTTCATCAATATCGAGCATCCTTCAATGTGTATCATCGGTATACCTACAGTCGTCTTGCCATTTCCCATGTTTCATATGCAGGTATTTCGTACTATTTAACAATGCAATAATTAATTCTATACATAATTTAGTAATTGCTATTGTAACGTACTTTATCTGTAACCCATCTGATAAAAAGAAGAAAATATTCGTCCGGCACAAAATGTGGTATATGTACATATATTGTATACCTATATAGAATGTTTCTTGAATAGTGCTTACTAATTAGCGCTATCCTTTATCAAAAATTGAGTTAAAGAATTCTAAATTTTTTTATAACGCTTAATGAAGCAGTACCTAATTACTGACTAAGGTTAATATTCTTTAGAGGACACTGATTGGATTTTACTTTTCAATTAAAATTTATGCCATACTTTTTCCTAAAGAAAAAAGTAGAGAAACATGAAATGTCCTCGCAGACTAATCAATCGGATCTATTTTTAATTCTAAATTTTTGATATCTAACTTTCAAATGCGATTTCTTGAGAAACATTCGTCCAAATTTAAAAAAAAATAATAAGATACAGTTGTAAAGAGAATTAAAAGATCCTTAAAATAATATGTTACTTAGCTCCTATTACCATTTGAGGGAGTATTCTGGTTTGAAAGGTTGTAAAGAGAAGGTATTTTTCTTTCAGGAATTTTTTGTAGAGAAGCGAAAAAAGCGAATAACGTTAAACTTTGTATGTTTCTTTAGCCTTAATTTTAGGAATATATATTTACTTAATTTCTAAGAAACAAAAACCGCTTTTTTATGTTATATCCTGGTCACTAGATACTCGCAAAAAAAACCGCATATAGACGGTAAATAATTCTAGCTGTTCTAGGTATCTGAAATGCAAAAACGAAAAATCTTCTTATATTTAGGAGAACTGTGGCTGTCACGTCTGAACTAGAACTAAACCAATATTGCTATTCTGGACAAAATGGCTGCTTTCTTATTAAAAAGATTGTTTCTTCTCAAAATTTTGATAACACTATTAGAAAAAAAATCTAATAAACGTATAATTTATTTTAGTTCATACGATAGCTACAACCCCTGAATAAGAAAACTTGTTGTTTTCGCATTTTAGATATCCAACAACTAGAATTATTTACACCATCTATTTACATATGCGTTTTTCTCTTGCAAGCTTCTAGTGACCAGAATATAACATTAAAAAAGCGTTTTTTTTTGTTACTTAAGAAATAAAAATATATATTCTTAAAATAAGGCTAAAGAAACATGCAAAGTTTAACATTATTCGCTTTTTCCGTTTCTCCATACAAAAATTCGTGAAAAACACCTAAATACATTCTTTTTACCTTTCAAACCATTAAACTCCCTTAAGATTTTTAAAAAGATAATTATCCTAATCAAGGGATTAAATAATTGTGTTGTGATTATTCGTTAAAATTAATCATAATTTAAATATAATTATAAATTTTATAAATTCTTAAATTATATGAGTAAATTAATGTCATATTTGAATTTTTATTTCTAGGTGCAATTTTTTCTAGCTCTGCTTCAAAACCGAGTGAATTTGCCTGCGAAACTTGTGATGCTAGAAAATTCGGCCTTAAAGACCTCAAAGAAGAGACATGCACACAAGCTAATGGATCAAGGGGATTATATGGATTCATTGGCAATTGCTGGCGGATTTGATCGTTTACCATTATTTTATAAAATCGGTTTTAGAGCATGGGCGGTTCAGAGATTAACGAATCTTTTACGTTATAAGGATTCTAAATTTATTATTTCTGAAGATGGGCAAAACGTTGAATTAGTTATGCCAGAATAAAATCTCATTCAAAATTTTATAATTTTAAATGTCTCAAGCATTCTAATAATATATAGTATTTTAATTGTGAGTTAAACATGAATTTGATATAAACACAGATTTCATATAATTATCTATAGTTTAATTTAACAAGTAGTTTTTCATGCCACTTCCGACGTTAATTGCGTGATCTATAATATTTTCTATTATACTGTCAAATAAAATTTTATTCAGTAAAAGTAGGCCATTTCTGTAGTAGGGTGCGATTATGTTAGAGCAGTGATAAACAATAAGAGCGACGATACTAACAAAGCAGCAAGAATAAATGCATTAATTTATATGTAATTGTTTATATGCTTCATATAAACACTTACATATTGTATACTTACAATTGTTTATAAGCACTTTCATATAAATTAATGCATTTATTCTCGCTGCTTTGTTAGTATCGCCGCTCTTATCGTTTATCACTGCTCCAACATAATCGCACCCTTAGAGGCCCTCCTCCACCCCCGCCGATTCCAATCGGCAGTCCTCTTTTTGTATGTGTCTTTTTTTGTTTTGTTTTAATTTATATTTTATTTATATTTACAATATAATATATATATACATATATTACATACATAATATAATACACAATATAATACACAATATAATACATAATATAAAATAACTGCATACAATTTAACAAAAAAATTCTGCAAAGGTTAAAAATTTAAAATAAATTAATTTTTAAATTAATTTTAAATTTTATTCAATCTTTAGTCCCCCTTTTCAATCAAATATGGAATTATAAATTATAATATCCAAGTATTTTTAGCTACATATTATATGTATAATTTATTAATTATATCAAATTTTTAAAAAGGTAAAGTATAACTGCGATCGCGGAAATATGATTTTTTATTAAATGTCATTTAATTTGCAATATTTTAATTTTTTAAATATTTAATTATTATGTTTAGTTTCTACCCACCCGTATTTCGTATATTTCCCTGCCTACGCGTATTGATTAGTGTCCACCTAATCGCGTATTCCTACCTACCCGTAATTCTTACTTACTACACAAGTGTGAAATAAAACCGCGGATACAATGAGTACCTAATCATATCCCATTGTGTGTTGGGGTGTGTTAAATCCAAAGGGATCACTTAATCGCGATTATGCAACATATATAGGAAATAAGCAATAATTTGAAAAACATAAGAGCTCGCAATTTAATTAGCGAGCAAGTTAATTAGCTTTCAATTATATCACATAATTGCATACTGTCTCGCAAGTATGCACTTACCTTACATACCACATTGCTTTCATTTTGGTCAATATAGACCTTACCTTATATGATGGATAATTTCTGTTGTTTTTTGTGGCCAGATTGAACCTACCTATTGTCTCTGGCCAAATCCATTCTGGCTATATATCAGTCAGAGAATGAGAAGAAGACAAACTCCTTCGATACCGGCTGATTAACAGCGCCGGCAGACGATTATCATTTTACGGTCGATTACGAATCGTTACGATCGTTAATAAGCGCGTTAACCATGTAAAAAAAGATAAATAATCACGTTCGTTAATAAAATATTAATTAAATTTAAATTTAACTTAATTTTACAATTATCGATTTCTCATTAATACGCGTAATTAACTTTTTCAAAGAAATATATCGAAGAGATAGAAAGCAAGAAAGAATTATATCATAAAAAAATGTAAAGAATTTTATATTAACCGCATTGTAATCAAAATTTTCGCGATTATATCTCGATCGCGAATATCTGAATTTAAATAGTAGCATAATGTGAAAACACGAAATTTACATGTGAAAACAACCAAAATTTAAAAATTAATCGATGAATCGATCAACAAATCAATGAATACACAAACAATTTTTGATACAATCCGAATCGCGAACCCCGAATCGCGAACCGCGAACCGAACCGCGAAATAAATCGCGAACATTATTTGATCTCACCTCAGATTCAAGTGAGATATACAGAATGAATGACGTGAGATCCAAAAAAACAATAATTTCCGAAGTAATAATAATTAGTATTGTAATCATAATCAATATAATGAATTTATTGTATTCTCGTGCATGTGACATTTGTCTTTATAAATTTTCACATATATCATGTATATTCATATAAACATCTCGTTATTTTATTGCAAAATGTTATTAAAATTATGTTTAATAATGTTATATATATCATCTCGCAATCAGATTATATTATGTATTTTAATATAATTGATATAAAAACTATCAACTTTGAGATATTTTTATATAAAAAAATTATTCTGTCCCGCAACAAAGTATTCATTGGATCTCACGTCATTTTATTTTGTTTTATTTATCAATACAAAATCATATTAAATATGGATAGACTATAAAAAATTAGGATGAAATCGGCGTGTTATACATGTGTATATATAATAAAAACAAATATGTAATTAACAATCATTAATGTAATTTATATATAGTAAGATTCATGAAGAACATGTGCAACGTGAACCAAAATATCTTTTGATCTTTCATTCATCCGTGATACATGTTAAATTTGTTTATACATTTTGCTTTCTTGCACAAATTTATGTAATACTTAATCCTGGAAAGAAAAGAAAATAAAAAAAGAGGAAAAAAATAAAAAAATACATTTGTAAAAAAAATACAAATCGTTAATTGTAACAAACTTCTTATAATATGATTTGATTATTTCATTTTCTATTACAAATATTTCTCTTATTATTTTTTATTTCTTTAATAAGACATGTTATAATATCCAAAAAATATCATTCTATTTCTTGTCAAATATTATTTCAATTCTTTGTCTCTATGTCTATTTTTCAATAATTACTTTACTAACAAATTTGAAAATGTAATTAATTTTATAAATTTAGTTAATTGATATTAATCTTGAAAATGATTATACCTAACTAATGTAGAGATAATTGATAATAAAATATATATTTTAAAAAATCCAGTAAATCGCCTATAAATTTCAGGCGACTGGTATAATTCGCGGTTAGTGAAGTTCTATATATGCATAAATAAACAAATAAATAAGCAGTAAACATTAGACGCATCAAATAAACGATGCGTCGACATAACGAGATCTATTGCGAACTCGATGCTAACGCGAGAGCATTCTCCCGTAAGCACAATAAATTAATATATAAGAGAGTTCCAGGATTAATTATTAAGCCTAGTCTAATTTAGTCTATCCATTTTAGGGCAATGAGTCTGTGAGAAATCGCATTTATATATATATATATATCTGCATGATTAGATAGGAACAATACATAAATATACATCTAATATTCACAGATTCGTTACCCTATTATAAAAAATTTGTCACTCACCGACCGATGCACAACGGGCGGCCGGGCGGAGTTATTCCGTATACGGAGTATACGGAGTCGCGTAGCTACGATGATTCGATCTGTAACACAAAAACGAAAGATTCAAATTAAAGAGACGCTCAAAATGATCAACGTTTCAAAAAATAACTTTACACACTTCTAATTAGTCTTTCAATTACATTTACTAATATATAATTATCTATTTTCTGGGAAAAATCTTTACGAGAATATAACCTGTTATAAAATTTTAGATTTTCCCTTTCTCAAGTTATTTCTAGTTTATCGAGATAAAACGGCCCGAGAATACCTAAATGTGAAAGAACTATTAATTTTATGATAAGAAATGGTACTTACCCCAAGGCTGTTCGCCGGTGCCCGGTGCCTCTGCCAGCCCCAGCTCCTCCTCCTCTCAGAACGATGTTGTCAGGCCTCCTCCTCCTGCTCCTTCTCGCCTCCCGTTGCACAGGACACTCACACAACCATTGTCCACGATTTTGCGATCGCGAGCAAAGTAACTGTCTTAACGCGAACGCGATTAGACACTCCCGAGATGAAATGATCGACGTACTACGGCGCACTTCCATTGTTTAAATCCGACAGTTCAGGAGAATCACGAAAGCTGCTGATATAACGCGAGTCAAGTCAGCACTGTCAGCGGCCGAATTGAAAGTGTTGAAACGAGCGAACCGTTCGAAAATATACGCTCTCGCGAGACACGCTTGCGATATACAGCTCGCGCACGTAAAACTCCGCGGTCGGCAACACCACGCCTCGTATTCTAAATCACGTACGCGATTCACGTACTCCGTCACGATAATCCGACGATTCGCGTACATTAGTACATTACGCCGCGTTCCGCGTTTTCGAGGACACGAAAGCGGCATGGCGCGGCCAATGAATGAGCGGAACATGTTTGGGTATCCTTTGAGAGACAATCGTCGTCCCTCAAATTAATCGCGACGAAACGTTAGTCCCGCACTCCGATCGTCTTCTCACTCCTGTGTGCGATAATATATATATATAGTCATCGAAACACACAAACTTATATTCTGCGTACACTAATTCTGTATTCACCTCACTGTCCTCACTCCGATTCCCGTAAACTCCGCGAGAGCGCTTCGGCCATGTTCGCCGTGAGTCGGCGCGAGTCGGCGCGAGTCGGCGCGAGCCGGCGCGAGTCGGCGCGAGCCGGCGCGAGTCGGCGACCGCGACGAACGACGAAAAACAGTCGGTCGCGTAAAACGGGATAATCCGACGATTAATGCAGAATGTATCATCTTTCTAGTACCTGCGATATCATCGTAATACTTATCGCGGGTATCGCAGCACATCTCGCGATATAATAGCGCTACGCACGGACCGGACGGCACGGAGCCCCTCGTTCGGCTGCCTGTCGGTTCGAACGTCGGGACGTGAATCAACGCGGCGCGGCGTCGCGGCGGTCGCGGCGACCCCCGCGGGCCGCGGGCGGCGGGGCGACTGTTTTTGTAAACACCGCGTGACGCGGCGTACGTACTACCCCCGCCGGCCGAGCCCCGCGGGCGTACGCGGTAACGAAAAACAAAGTCGCGGTGCAGAATTAAAGTAGGCTGATTATTCCGTTTCTTATATTTCGATGAATGTGCTCTTAGACCGGTATTCATAGAAAGGCAGTCTTAAGACTCCATCCAGCCAATGAAATGACTGTATTAGCATCTTAAGACATTACTTGAGACGATTTTGAAATAAGATTCAACTATGAATACCGACCTTAGGCCGGTATTCATAGACGGATCTTATTTCAAGACCGTCTTAAGTAATTTCTTAAGACGCTAATACGGCTCTGTGATTGTTTTATGACATTTTAAGATTGTACTTAAGACGGTCTTAAATATAAGATCCGACTATGAATACCGGCCTTATCGCATCGCATATCTATCATCTTGTTTCGTGGACCCATATTAGTAGTACATGCCTGATGAGACGATAATTCCTCTAACAATAATATATTTCGAACTGAGGATGAAGAAACGATTCAAAATGAAGAATAGTAATGCGAGCTTTCGCGCAGTCGGCTCTTTGCTCGCTTGTTTCTTTATAATATTTAACAATAATAATGTTTAATATACCTACCTAGCGGTACAGAATTAATATACGCCGAATATTCGTTGTATTTCGATGAATACCTATATAGGCTATTATCACGTACCTGCCGCGTTGTTCCGTGGATCCATATTAGCACATTTCGAGATATACGTATATGATAATTTCTTTCAATAATATTTCGATTTGAGGAAGTAACTGAGGAAGATTTAAATAGTAATTCAAAATGAAGAACACGAGTTTTAATTCGCACGGTCGGCTCTTTGCTCGCTTGTTTCTTTATGCCAGACGTAAATTATGGAACTATTCGGAATGAATTCCGATCGGAATTGTTTAGTTACACTCAACTCTCTTTTTACGCGGAAGATATGTTAAGAAGAAATCGCATTATTTGAAAAAATGTGTTATGTCGAAAATCATGACTGATTTTGAAGTGAATAAAAACGAATGAACAACATATGAATAATAATCAAATCGTGATTGACAATGGCAATCGAGCTGCTGAAAAATAATTGGAAAATATAGTCTGTCTAAGATATTACTCGCTCTTTTAACGTGATAATATATGGACATGTGTTTGATTGAAAAATTTTCATTAATTTATTAACCCTGGAATGGCATACACATGGGTCGTTCTCGTCCTCGGCATTTACGGTGCGTTGCCTCAATTGCTTTTTTCAAAGATTAAATTAACAATTTCAAAATTAAGATTATAATGTTTTTATTGTTTTAATTTATAGTTAAGACCTCAAAGAACATCTATGAATTTTTTCAGAATTTTTTGTAAAGTTTTAGATTGTTTAATATGTCGCGAACAAAAACGACCCATGTGTGCCATTAGAAGGTGCCGAAAAAAAGTGTGCCATTCCAGGGTTAATTAAGTATATTATAGGAATTAAAATTAATGTTTGCACATATACCTACACGAGAGTTTGCAAACACTTTTCCGCGTTGAAAACCGCGTTATTTATAAAAATCGCGTAAAAAAGACACGGATAAAAGCCACGTAAAAAGAAAGTTTACGTGTATTTTATAGATTTCTATTGTGGTTTCTATTATAGGAAAAACGAAATAATTCCGACCGTAAAATCCATATCGAACAATTTCATAATACGTGTCAAGGCTTGATTTTCCGTATCTGTTATTTACTTTATATCTTTCGTCGTACAATCTCAAGTTCAGTTTTCTTCGCCTCGACAAAGATTAATAACTGTGCAACCGATCCTTTCGCTGATTCGTCCAATTAGTTCAACGCGAGGAGACTTTTCGGCGGTGCTTTAACTCACGATAAGGATTCTAAATTTATTATTTCTGAAGATGAGCAAAATGTTGAATTAGTTATAACAGAATAAAATCTCATAAAATTTTACAATGTTAAATGTATTTCGAGCATTCTGATAACATAGTACATATTTTTATTGTGAATAAAACATAAATTTGATTAAAGCACAGATTTTATATAATTATATTTTAACAAGTTGGTTTGATACATACGTTAAGATAATAAATTTCTTAAACATCCATTCCGGTTTGTTGTCTAATCCAATATCGAAATAATATGACATCTGTGTATACACCAGGAGAATATTCTTTGGCACAACTATCTCCCCATGAAGTTAAACCGAGGAGAATATTGTTACTCACTATTGGTCCACCAGAATCACCCTGTACCATATGAATAATGATATATGTTGTATAGTAAGTGTGAATAATAATAAATAATAATCGTTTGATTATGTTTTACATCTTACTTGACAAGCGTCTATGCCTCCCTCGTCAAATCCATAACATGTCATCCGAGATGTCACTGTGTAATTTCTGCTCATGTAATATTTCTGGCATAGTCCGTTATCTACTCGCGGTACTGTTGCACATTTCAGATTTGCCGACACAACTTTGTCGACAGTACCATTGAATTTCTATATATTTTAGTTTAAATTTTTAGAGACACATATATAAATTTACTTAAATGTCGATATCATTTTATATCAGAATACTTTAATAGGTACTTTATCATTACCAGATAGTATCCCCAACCGCAGACCATACCCCATTCCCTATTAACATTCCTGTTTAGTGGCAAGTCAATCGCTTTCGTGTGATCATTATACGTGAATGCAGGTGTTACTTGAATAACAGCAATGTCATAGTCGTGGATATCGGGATCATAGTTTTCATGTATGGAAAAGTTGGTTACGTTGTGAACGGTACAATTCTCGTAAAGAATGGAAGATCCACTGCACAAGGTTATTTCTGTAAAAGGATCTGCAGACCTATAACATAAATTTTATTATCTCTTTAGTAAAAATTAATAAAGTTTTTATTGTGTTTTTAAATTTGTTATTTTACTCACCATTTTATACAGTGAGCTGCTGTCACAGCCCACTTCTCGTTTATTATAGAAGCACCGCATATGTGTCTAGCGAGGTGTCTAGTATGGCTTCTTAACGATAACTGAAAGAATAAATATATATGTGGTGTTTGTCTATGTATATATATATTTTTTAATTTGATATAAATACATACCTAATATTCTACTTACCATATAAGGAACTAACTCAATATTGGTGTCTATTCCTTTGATGATTCTTTGCTCTGCATCGCTCGAAAGTCCATAACGCAAATAGCCTGTTAAATTTCGCAATTTTAGGTAATTTATATTAAATCTGCAATATAAATACTCACTCGCAGAACAGAGAAAAATAAGTATAAACGAACAAGTATTCATCTTGGTGGAAACAGCACTGCTAGCTTTAGACAGCGTATATATAGGTAATAATTAGCAGAAATATTATCAAAGGACAAAACGTTTACACGAGTCATTTTGAAATATTTTGTTTATCGCTATATGGCTATTAACGATGTAATGTACGTTATCAATATGACGTCAGATATAATGTAAACGTTTATTTCTCGTCGTATCGTTTTTATTCTGTAATCAAATATTACAAGTATATATATGTATAGGGTGTAACTAGACAATCTGTTAAATTCAAAATTCAATTATACTAAACTTGCAAATTCGTCTCAATAACAATTTATTATTTTTCTCTTTTATTTGTTATAAGAAGTGCAATTTTGCAATAGATACAAATAAAATTCAAGTAGTTTCTAATGTAATCGCTTTAGACGTATCGATGCTTAAGATTACCATTTTGAACACTTACAATAGCACTGTATATTCAGGGTACTAAATAAATGTTTAATCTCTTTATCAATCAATCAACATTAGTTCACAACCCTGAGTTTTGGCTTGATCTAAAGATTCGATCTTTTTAATGAACATTCGCAACAATAAATGCTTCACGTGATATAGTTGTTAGCCACAACCACAACTCCTAATTAAGAGAATCACAGAGATTTCTGTCAGGGTTTCTTACTCTTTGTTTATGTGAATTAAAACAAATAAAAAAATCATATGGAATAAGGGATAGAATCTGAAACCGCCACGCTTATTACGAGTTTACCACTTCTACACATATAGCCACGCGGCATCCCATTTAATCTCTTTGTTAAAATAAATAATTCTTTTTATAACAGACTTTGAATAGTCTTAAACAATGCATAATCGTATGCGTCTTAAAATATTATAATAACACGTAAATAAAAAATATACATATAATACCAATTTAAAAAAAGTTGGTAATCTTGAAATGTTCTTGTCCCTATAAAAAAAAATCATCGCCTTCGGATGTTTTCCTTAAAATGAAACAAGTTTTGTTTGAAGCATTCTTTCTGTCACTAAAAATAAAATAGTTATTTAGGTGGCCTATTTTAAATGCCGCTCTCTGTACATAAATTTCTTTCATAACAACAGATGGTACAGTAAATAATTCAATGTTATACTTACCAATCATCGATGAAATTTGAATCGCTTGATAAATACATTAAAAGCAATGTTTACTTTTCCATTATAACGCAATAATAAAATTACCGCAAGATATAAAAGTTCGTCAAAAGTGTTGTTGAATAGCCAAGTATATTCATATTAATTTTGGACATTTTATGTCCAAATTTTACTTTTAATTATAGTTATTTCTTGTTATACATAACTGTTTTGTGACATTATTTATTCCTTTATGCTATTATTTCTTTTATATATTTTAATTATTAACTTATATTTATGTTCTAAGTAAATATTATTTCCATTAGATAGAAAAAATATACTTAACGTTTTTTTTATATTTTTAATTTTCTTGTATAATGTGAACGTTATTGCATCTCTTGATTATATAGTTATGAAGGCACTTGATAAAATCGTTTCGCGCGCACGCTTTTGTGCGCGTGTATATATAATTCTGAAACTTTTTTGAAACTTTTGGCATTTTATATTTAGATTTCAAAACTGGACTGCATCAATTTTATTTGACATAGTTGCAATCGAGTATTGTATTGTTATATCGATATATATAACATATATGTATAACAAAAAATCGTTATAAATTTCTTATTACAATATTCTTATTACAATATTCTAAAATATATTAATCGAAAGTATGATATTCTCATAAAAATTTTCTGGTAAAACGAGAGCGCTCGACAACACTAATGACATGAGCATGATCATAATTGGTCCATCATTAATATATTTGAGATGGCAAGACACTACACATTAGCCAAACTGATTCAAATATAAAAAGGCATAAATTATATTATATTATATTATATTATATTATATTATTATAATAAATATTGTGTTATATTAGCACGATATAATTGAAACCCATTTAAGATTTATTTAACATACAAACTTAAATTTAGAACGCATGGTTAGTGCAAATTGTATACTTATCAAATTTACATTTTGATTTCTAATTTGGTGATTCAATTAATATGGGTTTTTTTGTGGCTCTGTTAAAATATATTTCGTTATTGGTAGGACAATAATTGTCAAGGTTATTATTTCGACAAATGGCATACTGCCGTTCAATAGAATTTTGTAGGATATGATAAAGATGGAACCAGAACAAAAGTTGGTCATGATCATGAATGAACATTTATAGATAAACGTGAGTGTATAGTGAGCGCTTTTTCTTAAATGTACCAAGGATACAGAATGTATTCATCAATGTTATAAAAATTGATTTGGGGATTATACTATATTGCATGTGTACATGAAGATGCTGTATTATTTATTTCCCGTTTATTCCCATATATATTTCTATACACGTGCATTTATTTTGCATCATATAATTAAAAGCATCTCTCAACATTACTCAGCATTCATTTTACAAAGTTGATATATCTAATAAAAAGCACGTTGTGTGTTTAGCAATTTCTCTAATTGTTCTTTTCATGAGAAAAAGATAATTTTATAAGTGGTCTGAGTGTAGCGCGGTCTGGGTTTTAAAACAGAATGGAATTTAAAATGAGAATTTTCATAAAACTACGCTCACATCAGTACACCTCTGGTGGAAATAAAAATCGTAGCGTAAATCGAATGTAACGAGAGAGTAACGGAAGCGTAAACGAAACTAGAAAGCGAAAAATTGGAACAGCGGAATCTAAAAAGAAAGCGTTTTAAAAAGTAAACGCCTCTTTTACGTTTCGCTGTTCCAATTTACGCTTCCCAGAAGTTTCATTTACGCTTCTGTCATTCTCCCCTTGTATCCGACTTACGCTCCGAGCTTTATTCTCGCCAGGAACCGGGCGAGAGCTTTAAAGCTCACCGAGCGGGCCAATCGCTTCGCGAAACAATAGACGATGGGTGGGTGCTGCGGAATGGGCGGCCACGGTTAGTAACACCTATGCTCGAAGGGTGGCAGTGATGTAGCGGCACGGCGCGGCGAACAAAACTACCCCCTCAGTCCAAAAGTCACCGCGTGAGCTTGCGGGCGGAACGCGACGTGTGCGTTAGTCGTGGTACGCTGTCACCGCCGCCGCCGTCATCGCGCCGCCGTTATATATACATATACATACATTTACGTGACAAAAAGTACGTGTGTGCGTGTATTACGTGCACGAAAACGCGCGCACGCGTCTCGTCTACCTGCCTGCCTTCCTGCCTGCCTACCTACCCTACCTGTCTGTCTGCATTCTCTACCGGTGTAAATTCGTGCGAGTAGTGGTCCACTTTCGAACAGGGGACACGCACTCCGAGAGGGATTAAAGTGCTCCGAGAGGCTGAGCTCCGACACGGCCGACTTTTCGCACAAATGTCTGTCTACTCGCGGTAAGCTCTTTTGAAAGTTCGCCAGAAACTCGCTTCCGAATGACATAAGCGGCACGAGACTTATCTGTCACAAAAATCGGAGGACAGAGAGAGAGCGAGTTGAGAGAAGAAAATCCTCGAGAAAATCCTCCTATATTCGATCCATCTCGCGTTGGAGTAGAACAGAACCCCTTCATTCAGTGGCTGAACCCTCCTTAACCCCTTCATTGTTGCCCTAAACCAAGGAAAGATTGCACATTAATTATGTATAATATTCTCCGATAATATTTGTCTCAGAGATATGTAGCTCACGCTGAATTAATTGCTGGTGATATAATTAGCGTTGTCAAAATTGTTGACTATGTAAAAACTCGCTCTTTGCTTTATAACAGACGCGACATGTTTCACTGCCGAAAACTCACTGGTATGAATTGTTAATCAAGGGATAAATCCCGATTCTACCCAAAAGACCGAATATGCAGAACATGATTGAAGATATATTGTGATATAGCAAAAGGCAATCACTGAAACAGAATATTAATATTATGTTAATATTCAGTTTTCTTTATTATACTTTACGCAACATAAATTAATATACACTTGCTGCTCCAATCTCCAAGTATCATTGCGAAAGCAATTTATTAGTTCGTCATGTCAGAAAATATATTTTTGCAATGTAATATAAATAATTTATGATGATATTTAGATATGGAATATATGTAAAGTTTATCAGAAAACAAATATCATTATTGAACAACTTGATTTTGCTAACAATAAGAAAAAATCTCCGGAACGATTGCAACTATTTGGGACATTTTGTGTAAAAAGTTTATGTCAGAAGAAATTAATTATATATATACCTACAGATCTCTTTTCTGGCAAAATTTATGTTTATTAAACTTTCGCAATCCAATATTCTTCAACATTGGTCTTATATTTTATCTTTTGTCGGTTGCAGTAGTATAACACAGGATTTGATCAGCCGGCGCATGCACCATAATCGTTTTCGCTTACTTCAATGCATTCGATTTGATGTTCAGTATAAATTTATCAAACGAGACTTCATCCAAACACGCATTAATTCTGCTTTACTCGCTAAGGTGTATTTTACACTCAATATTATATCTCAATTTCCAATGTTTTTTAAAATAATTTACAATTAAATAAAGGTTGATAATATTCTGCATATCTTCTAGATAAAGATTAGTGCAAAAGTTCTTCTTTAATTGTGAAACAACTTGTGCAGCGTTTAATCGGTGAAAAAGTTTTACTCTATTTAGAAGATTTCGAATGCTGCGGTGTAATTTACATTCCACGCGAGTAACGTAGGATTAAGCATTACAACTTCCTTTACTTCCTTTCTTTATAAGGGAATATCTGTTTAATCTCTTAACCTCATTTATTTTATATTCTCGTTTCAACGGTGCACACAAAAGACTCCTCAACAAGGGGGGATTTTTTATTATTATCACTTTTATTTACACCCCTTTTATCATTAATGTCTTTACCCGCAATATCTCGTTGACAGATTGATTGTAGTCACGCGAAAATGCACGAAGATGCGGGAAACGTGGAGTATGTCAAGTGTTCAGTCGAGAGTTTTATTATTCCAGATTCTCAAAGATATTTCCGGCCAGATAATTGCTCTATTTTTTTTGTTCAATTGATAATAGTTTTAAAAAATAATCTTTTTTAAACAAGTATAATTACTTCCTGCATTTTTTAGTGTTAAATATGATTCTGACATTCAAACTCACAATCAGACAAACATCTCTGAGACATCTTTCAGAAATGTTCTACTATGTTACGATATTGAAAACTTTGAGATTAAAACCGTAAAAAAGTAATTTTATCTAAAGCTGTAGGCATATTGAACGTAAGTTACTAAGTAAGTAAAATATTAAAACCAATAAATTCAAAACGACGAAAAAATATAGTCAAAATTTGAAAAATTTTGTTTCAACTGTTTGCAAAAATTCGTGAAGTTTTTTAGGTTACTGTATAAAAATTCGGTATTAAAATTGATGAATACGATATAATAAATCCAATATTTGCTGTGTTATGATTTTTAATAGTTAATTTATAATTTTTTGTTACAAATTTATCAATATTTAATTACAAAAATATTATTAATTTTAATCTTTGAGATTTCTTAATATTAAAAGTTTCACCAATGTGAAAAAGTATTTCTTACTCTTATTTTTGATTGCACACGTTAGCATCAGTGAATTCTTTATCTTATTACAGTTTTTACTTTTTAATTTTTCCATCCAAACATGATTCGTGCTTTGCGTTGAATATTTAACCCAAACTACGCATATTTACGAGTTTATATATTTTTTGTTCACCGGTTTTCATTGTTAAAATTACACTGAAGATGGTCTAAAGACAGATTGAAACGTTTGTAAATTATAATTTTGATTAAATACATCGACACATGCGCGGAACACTCATTATCAGTTGTGGCTCTGAGCCCCTTTGTTTTTAATTGATTTTAGCAATATAATAATTTTCAAATTAAATTATAGAAGTATATTTTTTAGTATATCTCATATAATAGCTATAGCGCGGTAAATTTAAAACAATCTGTTAAAACAATCTGTTTTTATAATTTTATTATAAATTAATAACATAAATTTCTCGAAATTGTAATGCTGTAGAACATATTTGAAGTAAAAATCATATTGAGAGTAAGAAACTACGAAATATGATTATTTTTTATTTTTTATTACAAGATTTTTTATTGAATTGTATATATTAATTTTCCGTAAAAGAACGCGAAATTGCTAGCAGCTAAAAAAGTGAATATAAAAATACTTTTCTCAAAGAGTTATGGCGTATTTTTTTATTAGAAGTACAAGCTAGAAGAATAACTGTATAATATTTGTTTTTTTGTATATGGAGACGTTTTAATAGTTTATTATTTAATTATAAAGCTTTACTGTGTGTAAATCTCTATATAAATCTATAAATTCAAGGTTACAGGGGGCTTTTGATGAATAAAACTTCAGAAATATTGTACAATTAAGAAATAAATATTTCTTTTTATAGAAAATCTTTATATTTTTTAAATAGAATTCTTATTTTAAAAATTGGCAAGAGGATAAAGTTAGTAGACATGTAAACAGATTTCAGCTGATTAACTCTATGCAAACGCGACAAACAAGTGCACAAAAAGCAGGAAATAAATAGAGCACCCAGCTAGAAGTCCGTTTACCTTGTTGCAAAGTAAACAACGTCATTCGCGGATAGCTCGGGGTGATTTGCGATATATGTGGATGCATCTCGTTTTTCCAACATATATCGCGTCCGTTTCAGGAATCATCAATTGAACAGTCATATAATCGTGGAAAATACAAAAAGTGGGTTAGTGGTGAAACAACGGTTAAAGCAGAAGAAATAAAGTTCGTGCTCGTAATGAGCCAACGCCAAGTGGTGGAGAAGCGGAGGGAATATACGCACGCTGTTTGAATTATGAGCGAATATCGATCTTTCATGGCGCGAGGGCCGCACGCAAAAATAAGCACAAAACCTTGCGCTTTAATGTTTTCCGTCACCTATTTCAAAGAGAATTTTAATTCATTGGCATTACCATCGGCAAATCATATACTTGCATTTATTCTTATAAAACAATTACGCCTTTTTCCAAGTAAAAACTATTATCAGCACGTCAAGCTGCTGTGTCAGCTCATGTATTTCCAAACATGTATATATTTCGTACTGTTATGCCTAATTGAAAATCAAATACGTTTCTCACTGGTAACATTCGTGGATTTATTCTGACACACATATATTGTGAAGTGTGCCTACAATAAGTCTTTTAAGCGCGGCTCATCCTGTTTGAAGAAGCAATAAATCTGCAATCTTCTTATGCGAAATCGTATGTGTAATCAATCTTATGTGTAATCGTTTAACAGTTGTACAAGTCGCATTGCGTCTCGGATTAGGAAGGAGACAGAAGAGAAATGTTATCTCTATGAGCGAAATTGAACGAAATAAATCATGCGACAGGTATATCTCTTGGACACAATAACATTATTCAAAGCAATTTTCTAGACTATAATATCGAATTCTTTTGACATATAGTACATACAACATTATTCCGAATAGTAAATATAATGTGTCTTTTAGAAAAAATTTTATAACTTTGGCGATGCGATATGACGATAACGTTAAAAAATAATTTAAACTTCAAAAATAATAATAATAAACAAATATTACAACTGGCTACAATTAGTCGTTTTCAAGTTATTGACAAAAGTAAGTAATGGGACACAAAGTAATAGGACAAAAGTATTAAAGTCAAAATGTATTTAATTAATTTAATATTTGTATATAATTCAATTTATATTGTGTGTTAACGAAAGTTAAGTTAGATTAAGTTAAATAAAATTGGATTGAATAAAATGTATTTTTAAACTTATCACACGTTATTTTTTAACAACAGTCATTTTTATACCAATACTTATATGTTCTATTGTATATTTAACACAGTTCATAATTTACAAAATAAAACTATCTGAGATTTTTTTTGCAAATCACTTTTTATGCAAAAATATAGTTTTAAAAAATGCATCGCCTAGATCCTAGATTATAGAGCTGTCACTTTTCCCATTGCGGAAATGTACACATCAATATTTAAGGATAATGCAAAATGATAGGAATGGCATGAAATTTATAACAGAAGTTGCTTTACAAATAACGGTTGCATGTGAATTTTTTAAGATTTTTTCACCAGCCTTTTTTTACGTAAAATAATATCAAAATACCACATTTTATAAGGGACCCTTATAAGAAATCCGATTCTCCATATCTATTTTCAATAAAAACATATATTTAAAATATTAAGAAGCAAATGAATTTATGTGTAATATGTGAAGTATACTATATTGAAAGTACGTACTAAAGTTCGAGCCATTTCACCACATAATTTATTTGCAATACTAAAAAATATAAGTCAAGATATAATATTTTTATCATCAGAGCTGATGGAGAAAACTTGACAACGCTGTTAAAAAACACGGGAAGATTCTGACATAACATGTAACCCAAAATGTAATCGAGAGTCTCTTCTGTCAATCAATTGTAGTTCTACCAAATTCGGTTTTTCATTTCTACACCGTTGCCAAGTCATTATTTGTAGTAATAATAAAATTTGTTTTAAAAAATATAAATTTATATGTGACTTTTACATAAATAAACATTAATATTCTTTAGATTTTAAATGCATTTTATTTCATATTTTTTCAAAATTTTAGATTAATATTGTTTTAAATATAATTATTTTTGATTGGCAGCACTCCATATTTCCATTGTGTGACAGCGCTACCCCCTCACTACCCACCTCAGCCTTAAAGCCTCCTTAACTCACGGTGAACTTGCGTTTATTCATCTAATGTTATGCTATAATTGCATTTTGAATTTGTTCCTTTATCTACGTGATTTATATTTCGTATCTTTTTCTCTGGTGTACCGTGATCTTCAAGTCTCTACAGATAAAAATCAAGAACTGATTGAGGTCTAGGAACCTTGGATGTCACCCTACGGCCCATTCAGGATTCCGGACTGCTGATTTCATCGACATACATTTTGAGCTACATAAAATAATCTTTCGACATATCTAAATGAGTCTAAAAAAATGAGGTTAAATATGTAATCCTTTCGTGGTTGGAATGGTTCAAAATTAATGATTAAAAAATAATTTAAAAAATGTGTGTATATATAACAATTTGATTGCCATATATGAATGTACAGTTTTATTCGTATAAACTTTTACAAAAAGTTGTAATTCCAAGAGTACTTTTTTACTCTTTACAAATAGAGATTTGAATTGTTCTTTGGATTATTCAGAGAATTATGGGAATGTTGGGTTGGCAAGAGTGAAGCATGGTACGCCGCTTATTTGGAGCACGTGAACTTTTGACCTCGTCTTCCGCGTTACGTCATGAAATTGTATGATTCTCGAAATAATTACTATTTGCTTTTTTCAATTCTTCCGCGATTGCGTAAACATTGAAATTGGAAAATTTCAAAAAACTGTTTTTCGAAAAAATCGACAAATAAGTTTACATAAATTTAATAGATTAGTAATTTGACAGAAATTTGCAAAAACTTGTAAGGTCAACAAAATGTTAGTAAATTAATTCACAAGAATATTTAAAATTTGCTAATAATTATATCTAATAGATAAAAATTTTCCTAATTTATTATTTATTATAATTGCCAACATTAATACAAGAATTAAGAAAAAATTATATTTTTAAATATTATTTTTCTAACTTTAAGTTTACTTATTAATAAATTATCTCTAAGAAGATCTTGATCAATGTTATGAAAGAAGAACTGGTAATTAATTGTATTTAGCGTTAAGTGTCTACTGTAAATCTGGACCCCAAAAACAATATTCAAACATTGTTTTTAATATTAAATCGATATCGATTTGATTAGAGAAGGGAGAGGGAATTTCTAATGTTCCAATGATAGCTGTGTTTTAAGTCCGACAAATAATCGGCGCGCAGTTAATATGTTGGAAACGTACGGAATATCGGATCTTGTATCTCGAAATAAATCAGTTTTGATTAAACACGCACTAAGTACCGCGTTTTGACTTTCATGGCCAATTTATATTGTATCTGAATTTTCGAGAGTCCTTAGGATTTTATACATTAATTGAATATTCAAACAATTCGATATAGTGAATGAATTGCCTTGACTTCGGAAAAACGGCGATATTTCGCGGTTTACCTCGATCGAATCGATCGGCCTCATTCGCCAGGATCGATCGTTAATTCTACTCCTACTAACCGCTCCAAAAATAATTTATTGACTCTGTTTTTATTAGAACGTACGCTGACTGTATCGCTTGTCTCTTTTATACACGTTCATATCCTTTTTCTCGTACATCGAACTTTTCCTGATCGATCATCGGAATATTTAATACATATAGCTTAATAGAATAATGTATACACAATTGCGTTGCAAATTTTATTACTTTGAACATGTATAATTATAATAGACATATTTTAATCAATGCAAGAGTATAATATATATGTGAAAAGTATACAAACAGCTGTATATATAGCTTTAAAATCATACATAAGTTTATAGAAGTTGATCTCTTCTTTGCTTTTATAACACAGAGATAGACGCTTTGGTAAATCATCAATCGTTCTTCGACATTTCTAAGAGAATTTGCGCTATCAAAATATGTTCCACTTTAAGAACTTAATTTGCATGTCTTCTTACAAACTTTTTCTCCTAACATATCTCAAAGTGTTTGTAATCAGGATATGCAAATCAGGAAAACCAATGTTTGGCTTTAATAAAAGGGAAAACATTTTCTTCAAACTAGCAAGCGAGCAAAGTCTTTGTAAAATATTCATAGGATTTATAGGATAATGTATTATTGATGGATTTTGCAATGCATTATACATATCTTGATATATCCCTATAGATATTTTTACTTCATTTTCACAAAAATATATCTTAGTGGCATTATTGCGTAGGAAACACTATCAAATCATTATTGAGACGGTATAATGACGACGTTTCGCTCTAGAGCAAAAACTTATCCAAAGCTTTTACTTGCAAATAAAACGCTTCTCTCTTTCCACCGCCTCGTTGAGCGAAAGAAAGACCATAAAGAATAAACGCCAAAGTTCCGTCTAGTCAATCGTCACGCATAAATCACTGTATAGGGCGTATCAATGTATGTGCTACATAAATGTAACTGTAATCTATTAACATTGTCTTGAGAATAAAGAAAAAGAGTTCTTCCGCTGGACAGAATCGTTCTAAAGACTTTATAACAGTCGCAAATAAATTCTATTGCTTTGATAACTTGAAATGTTTTCTCTGATAGTAACAATTTTTTTCATTGATAAACAATTCTTTTTATCCACGTCTCTTTGTATACGTTTGTGACAATATTTTTAATCGTTTTTTTCGAATTTACCTTAAATTACCTATCTGTTAATAAATTATGATCAGTATATTTCTTATATAAGCTCAAAATTTGTAAATGACAAGTAATACAAACAATTGCCTGAGTCAGAATGTTTATTTGTCTTGTCATAATTTTTTACATTTATGCGAGCAATTCATAAACGTTAAATGCATTTATAAACCGCATGGATAATATTTTCTGTTTTTAATGATCGCGCGGACGCGACGGTTCTCTCAAAATCTATTCTATTTGTATATACATTGTACATATTTCATCGTACAATTACCTCTCTTTTTTATATATTAAAAAGATAGTACAAACAATTAATATTTTATGATATCTGATATATATCTGACTGTATTTCTAAACTCTTATAATTGTTAAGATTGAACTTTGTTGCTCTGCTTAGGTATCGGATTATTATCAATGTTTGAATAGTAGTAGCTGGTAGCTGGTCACTCTCTCCAATATATACCGATGGTACAATGTCAACCATACACTTTGTCGTATATGTATAACTACACGCGGAAACTTAATTATTCCAATAAGCAAATGATGATTTTAGCATGCAGTATTTAAGTCACCGCAACTTTGCCCCGGTGTATTTATAAATATCCGTGTCCGATATCAAACGCGATTTGGTTGAGTGGCTTGATAATGAAATGCATTGTCTACAATAGCTTCTATTATTTTATAATGTATTTTTATATTATGAAAAACATATCAGTATTTTATTCTTTCAAAAAGTTCTCTTCAATATTCCGCAGATTTTTTATTATGAAATTGATAGACCAAGATTTTTTTGATATATCAGTAATTTGTTCGATATTTCACGATTAGCCCTGTCGATGCATTTTTTCATAAAGGCAAAAACAATGGATTTACGATTTTCTTTCTTATTTCCTGTTTAATTAGATATTTGAAAAGATCCCCGTTTTTAATTTTTTAACCAGGAAAAAATAAACTTGGTATATTAATAGAAATGTAATCAATAAGACCGAGGTCGAGAGAGCTGAAATTAAATTCTTGTGTGTTTTTATTTCAGTTGATGTATTTATTTACCTTATTGAATCGGATGCTTCAATAAAGGGATTCTATATCGATTGTTTAAAAAATTGGAAATTTTTGGATTAAAGTAAAGGCCAGAAAGGGGGACAGTGAGGGAGATATCGTGAAGTGAATGATGAATGATACAGACTGTCAATTTGGCTTATCCAGAAAAAAGGTTTTCGTCGTGGTATCCTACTCGTCGATGAAATAATGCAAAGTGATATATGGTGTAGAGAAAAGATGGAATTGATTGGTATAAAATCAAATTATTCGTTTGAGTGGTCACAATATCGATTCTTTCAAAAAATAAACTTAAAAAAAGTGATTAAGTATAAAGGTACCTATTTTGATGAAACAAATGTCTAATACTCTTTTTATCTTGTAAAAAAATATTTTTTGTAGAATTTCCAAACATTTTATATTATTTTTTATTTTATTATAAAAAAATGAATAAAATAACAAAAATATGTTAAATTATAATAGATACATAAATTTGAGTTTATTTTATATATAGTAGACATTGTCAATTAACGATCTCAAACTCTTGGCTAGCAGAGTATACTTTTAGTTTATAAAAGAATATAGTTTGAAAATACTAACAGCACAACTATACGCTAAACACAATTCAATTTATGGACGCATCATCCTGGTGCCCTCTTAAGAGAGTCCAATCAATATTAAAAACATCTAGTTATTTAAACATATAACAACTTACATTATTCTATGTTATCATATTTTACATCAAAGAAACGTTGCTTCATATTTCAGATAAAAACATCAAAAAAATGTTGTTTCATATATTTCTAAAAATAGCATGTTATTGAAATAATTAACATTAATATAATTTGAAAATACTATTAATTTCCCTTTTTAATTGAATTTGTTACATTCCATAATATATTAATCCGATACAAGTAATAATAATAATTATATGTACATATTGTTATATCACTGATATTACATGCATTAAAAATTGTAATTGCAACAGTTGTATTTATATCATCGCAATGTACGAATGATATTACTTTTATCCTCACACTGATTAATTGTTGTTTTCCCATGTCTTAACTGCTTCTTTTTTTATCTCGATGATAAATTATTACATATGCGATTTATAAAATTTTTAAATTTTTCTCTTAATCATAATTACAAATCTTTTAATCAGCTCCAAAATTTTCCCTTTTATATTTTAAACAAAATGTTATAAGATTGATGCAATAAGGTCTACAAATATATGATTTCTATCGCATTAATCTTAATGTACACGAACGTGCTTTCCGATATTTCCGATACGAACAGAGATAATGCTAAAATTAAAATCTATTGTGTGAAATGCCAAATATATCTCAGATTCTCTCCGTTCCTCGTTATTCTTCAATAGAGTTATTTCTATATGTTCTTTTAAGTACCTGTATCTAAATCCGTTTGAATACGTGTGTATCCAATATTGGAAAATGTAATTCTGGTTTGACAGCAGCTCACCACATAGCGGAAATATTGTTGGTATATAAGGATAAGAATAGGATAAGGGAGATATCCTACGGGAATTGTCCTTATATGGTTTGACCAATTTCATTCTTTATCGATGGCAGAGATAAAACGCGGACTTTGTCTTGTGAGTTTCTAGATCAGATCGGAAAATATAAAGGAGGTGGTCTCGAAAATTCGCATATACATGTTTGTAAAATTTTTGTTAGGAATGTCCATCATATGTAGAACAATATAAAAAAGTTTGGTGACACAACAAGAAAAAAATTTTTAAAAGAGGAGAATTATTAATAAATGCAGAAATATAAATATTTATTTAAACGTAAATAACATGTATATTTTGTTGCTGTGCTTTTCATTAATTTTTATTATTTTACTTTCAACTGTGCAATAAAATCTAAATTCACAAAATCCATTTTGATATTATACATTATAAGTTTTATTTATCAGGAAGAATGTAACCCTTATGAAAGACACATCAGATTTGTATTCATATTATGTAATTGTTTTTAAAAAGTTTTTTTTACAGAAAAAATGGTAAATATAAAGCCCATATATTTAGCAATCTCTACGAGTTAGCTAAATGGAAAGAGTCTTATTTTAAGCTACTAACTTATTAACTAAAACAAACATGAAATTAAATACAAATGTTAAAATTGAGTTCATTTCGTAGCTTAAGACTTTTGCATGGCATTTTATTTGTGTATTTATTATGGTACAGCTAACTTATAGAGATATTAGATAGAAACAATGTTATTCTCGTTAATATCTTAATTTGTCGCAATTTTGTAGTCCATTTTTCTATAACTCTATAATCATAATTGTTATTTAATTTATTTTTTCTTATTTATAATTACTTTGCATTTATGAACGAGGTGTTTTTGGGTCAATTGTTCGGGACTTTCGAGACTCATGTCTTTGATGTTTATCTTCTTTACGACATTTTCTAATTAGTAGCAAAACATCGAGAACAATGAGTACGTTCCGGCTGCCGTGTATCTTTTGAAAACGTAAGAACACTTCACATTATTTCTGTCTTGTTTTCAATTTTTACCTGGTTTTGTGATAAAACTTTATATGTTTGCGAGCAATGTAACATGTTTAATTTATATGTTATGATTATTACAATTCTCAAATTTGTCTTTAAAAAGAATCCATATTAAAATCATAATGACAATCAAAAGTTTTAACAAACTTTATAACTATATCATTTTGTCTTTGATTTAATTTAATGTGTTATTTTGTACAACATAATCAGCGTCGATTCTTATTATCCTATTTGTTCTCCTTCTTTTAAAAATAGTGTCTATAACAAAAACTTTGAACAAATGTAGTCAATTATTCTTCATGAAAGAGAAGAGAAGAGAGATAAAAAGAACACGACCGCTTTCCTCTTAGCAGTGTTCCTTTCCATTAATCGAATATTTTATTGATAAGATTTGATTGATTGGTAAAAGAATATTTCAAGACTTTCAGCGTCGTACACAATATCCGCAGTTTCTCAAATAATTACTTAACAATCTCGTTAATTATTCTATTAATTTTTCGTGTTTAACATGATTCCGATAACTTCGGTAATTTTTAATGTTTTATAACAAAATAAAAAAGATCTTAAAGGGAGATGATTTCAAATTATTAACACTATTACATACGTAATAGAAAATTCAAAATTTATATATATATGTAGGTATAATATATATGTATTAAATTTTATCTGTGACCTATAATCTTATTTAATATAATTTAATCAAAATTAATGTAACTTTTGTTAATCATATGTGATATACATTAAACCAATAATAATATTAATTATTTTTTAATAATAATACTATTAAAATTTTTAATATTTGCATTTTACTACTACATTTCTTTATTCTTACCAATAATTCAGGAAATACCAGTCGCAGCAATGCAGGTTTTTACCATTATTTCCAACGCGCATTTTTAACATCATTTAAAATATTTTCGAAAAGCATTCTCATATCGTGTAGCCAAAATTATCGAAATACTTCCTGCTTTGTGGTAAATTTTCGTGAAATATTCTTTCAACGTGAACTCCTGCTTCTCGCTAAATAAAGAAGTAAAGAAGAATCCGCAGTATGCCAATCGTGTGCCACATTTGCTATGCATTTTACATTGTCTTGGAATTGTATTTTCTCGACGTTCCGACTGGTGTGCGAAGTTTTCGCGTGATATGCGTAGGTACATGGATATATGTAGTGTGTAGTCTCACTGCACGGTGTAAAAACTTTTATCGGTACCTGTCAGACTGTCAGAAACGAGTCTCTGCGGAGCAGTTTCTAGTCTATTAGAGATGGTGTCGCATTTTGCATCCGTTCGTCGAGTGCGTGATGTTAAAATCGACATTCGCGTGAAAAAGAAAGTCAGATCTTATTACGAGTGATTACGAGGGAGAGGCTGGCTAAGAGGATTCCTGTCTAGAGGATCGAAGAATAAATCTGTTTTGTTAGCATTCTTTCAAAATCTTGAAAGTGTTTCTACTATTACATTACAACGCAAAAAAGGAACCTAGAAAATTCTGAAAGAAATAACATATGTATAGATATAGGTAAAAATTCAAGTATGTTAAGTACATATATGTATCATTTTATTGCTTATCATTTTAAAAAATATTGATGGCATCCACGCAAAAAGCATATAAGTATTAGACTTGTTAATGCCAAATTACAAGAATTGAAAGGAAAAGAGTTAGAAAGTTGGTCAATAAGGAAACTTTAAGTTGTTATCATGGTTTGACTATTAGGATAAATAAAAAAATAAAATATAAGCATACATAGTGTCATTAAAAAAATAAAGTTTATGTTTTTCAAACATTTTGCTTTTATCGAAAAAAATAAGGACTAAAAATTTTAATTACAAACGATAGAGAAAAAATGAAAACTTCTGTCCAATAGTTCCATTTTTAAAAATCGTAGCAATTATCTTAAATTTTCTCGTTATTTTGTAGAATTCTTTCTGAACGTATAAATATGATAGCAATAAATACTTAAATACTCTCAAATGTCGTGTCCCTACAAATAAATCGATTTTTTTATCTACATATTATTTTCCAACAACAATGGAAATAAACTTTTTGATGGATCTGCATAAAACTGATACAGTAAATGGTTCCGATTAGTCGATTTTTTATTCTGTAATATAACGTATCATATTCTCTCTTTTTTATCTCTTTCTCTATGACGTCATCAAGTAAGTGCACTCTTCCCTTCCCTGCTTCTTTCGCATTCAACGTGCAACGGGTCAACCGAGGTCGAGCTAGTAATTTACCAACGTTATTCTGAAAACTTGCGAATTACGCTTTTTTTAAAATCGCTGTGAAAGAAAATCTCGCATTAATCAAGAGACATTATTTCTGCATATAAGTATTATATATACATATACGCAGCAAGGCAAGATATGTATGTATCTATATATTTAACCATCTGTGTGTGTATAGATATATTAAATTATCATATTTCAATAACATTTAAACTAATTGAATTTCTAATAGATTTAATCAATAGATGGGATTACATTTATATCACAAAATTATCTTTGCTTTTACTCCTATAAACGGAGCTATCGCAAAGTTAGAGAGAGAGAATTGACATTTAAAACTTTCACATCTTTATTTGTTATTTTAAGAGAAAAACAATAGCCGTTATATTCCTATACCAAGTCCAAGGTTCTTTTCCTTCGCAAAATCGACAATGAGACTGTTCTGTGGCGGAACAGATGAATAGAAACTAAACGGGCGAACAGTTACTGATTGATGAGAGGTAATCAAAAATAACGGTTGTGTCTAGCCAAATGTATCTGCAACGGCAAAGTGGACCATGTATCGACGCGAGTCGTCTAGTTGAGAGATCCTTAGATTATCAGATCTCATTGTCAGTAACAGCTGGACCGATCAATTTCTTAGTAGGCTTAATCGATAGCTTGGGTTTAAAGTACCTATATAACAAAAGAGTCTTTATTTTTCTTTTATGTGTCTTATAAATAGAGATATACATTAGAGATGCAAAATCTGAATTGGCAAATTTATATTTAAAAAACGTTATCATTGTCGTTGTTCTAAAAAATATTGTTCTTTTGCGATTTTTGACAAAAGAGGGTGGGGTGCCCAGATTTTATGGTAGTCTATATTTTCGGCAGGAGTCTAGAGAATAACTATATATACAAAATTTGATCCAGATCAGTCAAAGGGTTTAGAAGTTGATGTATAGAAGGGAAGTATAGACAAACATTCTAGTATATATATATATAGATTAAGTGAGTCATGATCGTTATGATTACAAGCAAGTAAATAGAAAATGTGCCAACATACAGTCGGGCTAGATTTTTTGTGCCCGATAATATTTTTTGCGTAAATTTATGTACATTTTTCGCTTCGTAAACCACGCGCCGTTATTGTCGGTCTTGAAACGCAGCGCGCAGTCTGGAAGCTGAAACCAAAATAGTAGGTACAATCACATAATTAAAATAATCAATTTAACAACTTTCTTTTCAACTGTGAAAAGTCAATTGACTCTTGAACTTCAAGGCACATCTTATTAATTATTCCTCTTCAAACTACCTACATTTCTCAATTCCTCCAATTACACTCACTACTTTCTCTAATCTTTTAGTCCCTTCATGCATGTCTTTCTCTTTTAGCTATTAATCAAGTTAGCTAATTAAAGTTAGCGACTAGACCTCTAACGTCTTTTTCCCTTTTTATATTTTTTATCTTTCTAAAATGCAAGAGAAAAAATTTTATATAAAATTTTATTTTAAATAATGCTATATAATAATCTTCAACATTTTCGAAAAATAATTTTGGAAAGAAAATTTTTTTACATTATGTTTGCTATTCGAAATCATTCAAATTATCTTTGAAATATTTTTTCTTATTATCAAAAGAGTAAAGAGGATGCTCATAATAAAGATGCTCCATACAAAGTGGCCTACTAGAAAGAGCTTTCTAGTAGGCCACTTTGTATGGATGTGTATATATGTACATCTCAAGTAGCTAAAATAAAAAACAAATTTTGCAAAGCATCTGCTACAAAACATAGGGAAAATGCCAACAAAAATATATATATAACAAAATATGGAAACCAAACGGAATCTATCTTTCGTAACCATAAAAACGATCTATTCCGTTTATATATGATTACAAAATGACAGATTCTGCGCTCGATTTTTTGTTTTGTGTTTGAAATAAGCCGAATAAGCCTAAACTTATAACCATCTCTTAACTGGTTTTACTTCAGTTTTTTTTTTATACAAATCTTCTGTCACCTCTTTCTGTGCTCGATTTTTATTGGCAAAGTTATACTATGCTGTCAGATCAGCAAGCTTTGCTGGTAGAACATAAGATTAATGCGGAAGAACTGGATGCCAATCTCAGCTGCAATATTTTGCTCAAATTTACTGGCAAATTGTTAACATATTGTTAACATTCTGCTTATTGGATACATATGCACATGTACACCCACACACGTTTTATTCACCCACATACACACATACCATACACATACATACGTTCCCATACATGCACACATTTACGTTTGCATCCGTTCACCACTTCATTAGACGTAAGCCATAAAATGTGTGCGTGTGTGTGTATGTGTTTGCGGGCGCGCGCGCACGCGCGTGTGATGATTGAACATATAAAATCAAAAATTCTAAAATATCAGAAAAACATTTTTATTATAATGCTTCTATAATGCATAATGCATAATAAACACTTGTACCAAAAAATAAAACTTCTATTCAAGCTTCTTATTTAAGCTTTTCAAACTTTATTTAAATTTGTGTTTTTATCAATTTTTTTTATATTTTTGTTAATAAATGTAAGTTATTTATAAGCACCACATTTCCTATCAAAATTTATTTTTTATTATAATATTTGTAATTGTTGAAGAAATGAAATCGATTATATTCTTAACTTAATAACTTAACTTGTGATATTAGTTAAAATAATAATAAAATGCAATCATTCTAGCATCTCTGAATTTCTATTGTTTTTTTTTCAAAATATAAAATTGTTGAGTAAAGATATATTGTTATATATATTTTAGAATTTAATGCCAACATCTCATGCCAAAAAGCCAAATGTTTGAAAGAATTTGGCAAGATACAGAGCAGATCTATTTTACATCTTCATCGTTTTATCTAATTTTTATCGAAAAGCCTGATGTTTGAATCTCTTTCTCTCTCTCTCTCTCTCTCTCTCTCTCTCTCTCACATGCACACGCGCACGCGTGGCCACGCGCGTAAAGTGGACATAAAATAGTGCAACCTATAGCATATACCTATATATTTATATAATCACAGTCTGAATTCGCGCTCTCAAAATACGACATGACTAATTTTCTCTAACTAGTCTAGTCCAATTGTAAATAATATCCCTTGGCATGTGGATAGCGCGACGTAATGACGGAACTACCGATCATGAAACTTCACCGTTACATACATATGTTGTACATACATGGCTAAAACATATGTTTCCGCACAAATTACGCAAAGACAAAAAATTGAAGAATATCAGTGATAGTGTAAGATACTTCTCGTACAAGTTTAATGAGATAGAATTCTTGAATTCTTGATCATTACCGCGTGATTGACAGTGATGGGGGAAAATAATGTATCGTTCCTTTGCGTTCGCCACGGGTTGTAAGGTCACTTATCCCCGAGTGAAAGCGACCGCAACTGAGTCAGACCGGCTGACCTTCATACGCGGCATTACTACTTGCGATAGCTCAATACACAGCTGTTTCCCCCTCGTCGATGCCACGCTTACCGCCTTTACGACCGTAGCCTTAGAGCGAGAAAGTCTATGCCACATTGTGTATTCTGCATCGGTACACGCGATCATTATTCACGCACTGTCCAATTTTTATGTAAAAATAGAATCTAGGTCTTGTAATTCAAGAACACCGTAATAAAAGACAGGGACTCCGATAACTTTGAACGCGATATGAGAATAGATATTTAAGAAGTATTGTTAACATTAGAATAATGGTAAAAACCATACGCTGCGAATAGCTGTTCTCAAAATAGAATTGTTGACAAAAATAGGGAAATATAGTGGAATGCTAACTGCTAACATTAAAACTAAAACTTACTTTATTATTAAATCAATTAATATTATGCATAATTAATAAAAGTTAAGTTGTATTATATTAAGTAAGATTATGTCAGATAAATTTAATTTTAAGTTTATAATACACAAGGCAATTTAATAGCAGATATATCTTGTACGAAATTTTATGTATTCCATCATACACGTTTATAATTTGAATTTAGAGTTTATTAAATTCTAAAATTTTTTGCATCACCTTTTGTTGAAAAAACAAAAATAAACATTACATTTAAGATAATAGGGAGTTTTTGCAATTCCGTCTTTCAGGGGATCGATCATGTATCTTTTCCCCTAGGGCGGAAACGTGAAAAATGAAAAGTTATCTCTTTCTTTTCAACACCAATAGAAAGAGATAACCACGTGAAAATTTTCACTTTTCACGCTTTCGCCCTAGGGGAAAAGATACATGATCGATCCCCAGATACGATAAACGCTAAATTCACGTTATTCATGTTATCGGGTAAAAAGATAAAACTGGCGCACGCACAGAAAAAAAAAAGAAAATGTACGCCAGTTTCATCTTTCCACCCGATAACATGAATAACGTGAATTTAGCGTTTACCGTATCTGAAAGACGGTATTGCAAAAACTTCCTATTGAAATCATGCCAAAGGCGAAGCAATTAAATATTTTGGCTAATGTTCATAATAATGCATGAATTTCTTCTGTCGATGGGTTTTCTATAAACGGAATTAAGCCTTTTTATATTTAAAAAAGAAGCTTTATTTATTAATAATTTTATCGCTAGTCTGCAATTCATTCCGCAATATTTCTTATTGCAATGAAAAATTTTCTTCGCGATAATTTTTATCCAGTTATACAAGAGCATTAATTTTTATATTTAGATATAAATTTTATAATCGATACAAGTGGGAAAAATATTGCCATAATATTGTATATGAAACGCTTGTCGCAATAAACTGGAAGGTTAGTCTCGTATCTTGGCTACATGCGTCGCATCGGCCTGGCTGGCACGAAAAGACACTACTGTGTCATGGCCATGACGAAGTGTGGTCTGTCTTGAATAGGTGAGCTTTTATCGGTGATGTAAGCACATACATATATTTATTATTTTGCATAGAAAAATATTGACGCATGAATATTAGAAAAGATTAATTTTGCTGGATCGTTTTTAGAAATCCTAGACTAGTCTAAGCTATTTATACATAGTTATTTATATACAGGTATATACAAAAATTTTCGAGATTGCTAAAAAATCTAACATACTCGTACAAATAAAAAGTTTAAATTCAAAATAATAGATGCAATATGGCGGATTAAAAAAATAGAATATTTTTGAATATTGAAATAAATTTTTAATTTAAGATAATTCTCTTTTCAAATTCTCAACATTAAATTGTATTAGTGTTTAGGAAAAAATTCATTTCTATTATAATTTTTTCTCACATATGAGCTTAAAGTTTATATTTCATAATTCAGTTCGGTAATGTTTTAAAATCTTTATATATTTACAGAGTTCCTTTAATCAGTATATTTGAATATATCCAGAGTTAATCAAGATATTAAATTATTACTTTTGAAAGTTAAGTAATATCAAGAGGAAGAGGCACACTTGTATATTTAAAAATTTTTACCTTAAATCTTTAAAATTCAAGATTATTTCAAGGTCAACTTCAATTTTTTAAGTAAAATTACAATTTCTTAAAGTCCTATGTTTGTAATCTTTTTCACACACATAATGAATTCACTATTTATATGACATTCTATACCAAATGACCAAACGCGAACTTGGCAAAGTTTCGATTTCGATATTTGGCTCCGTTTATAGGTTTTGTACTATTTCACACTCGTGACTATCGTAAATGTTTATGGACGTCCCTGAACATAATTATTGGAACTCGATTTTCATGTCTTAATGCATTCACTAATATAGATATATTTATAGCTAATGTAATTCGATGCATTTTAAGCGGAATACTTTGACTTTTGCAATAAACTATATTTTTTTAATTTTGCCAAAGAAAGAAAGTTGTAAGATTTAATAATCTCGATCAGCCGTATTACAATTAGCAAAATCTTTTGCTAATTCACTGCTCGAAAAATATTTCATTTAATCCAGTAAGCTAACTGTTCGTACTACGTCAGATAAATTGGCAAGAAATTCGATCAGAAATTGCTAGCAAATTGGCATCAACTGTGTCCGCATTAAGATCGTGTTTTACCGACAGATCTTGTTAACATAACTTGATTTCAAAGATTTTACAGACTCTGCCTTCAATCTGCATCAAACTGTATAGCAAGTATATCGAAATGTGCTTGATTTCTGCCATTATATTTTGTTACAAACTTTGCTATATTTCTACTAGCGTTCTGCCAACGGCATTGTATATGCCAAATCGTGTATTAAATCTGTATAAGCTTTTTTGCCGACAAAATTTATAACTTATTTGTACAATCTGTTCTCAACAGACCGTTCAGCAGAACCGGCATTAAATTGTAGATCCCATATATCTGTTATAAAAAACGCATACTGCGGATATACGCAGTTTATTATCCTTAAGAATGGTTGGACAGTGGACTCGTAACCTCCCATAAAAATAAAAATGTTACGAAACCACCAAGGGAGATCAAGGTCCGACCTAAGCTGCTGTCTTATCCTTGAGGGAGGTCAAGACTCCATCTCACGGCTTTCTTTCTTCGGCTGTTGCGCCATTGGTATAATAATAATGACTTCAGACTAGCAAACGGCGACCCCAAAAATTTTTCCATAGTAAAATATGTTCAAAAAAAATTTGTGCATTAAAGAATTAAAAGCATCACGAGCTAATATCGCTAACAATAAGACTATAAATAAGAATTTTAAATTTTTACATCGCTATAAGATAATTAAAGTTATGAATTTGCAAGTACAAAAAGAACTTTTTATTCTTCACGTATATTAATTTATTAGAATTTAGCTAGATAAAGTTAGACGGACAAATCAAAATCACCTTCAAAACTTTAATTTCGGGGATAATAAATAAATTATGAATGTATAAACTCAAACCTTGTAATATATTAAATAATTTTTATTTTAAAACAATTTTTTCAAAATGATATATTTATTGGAAGTTATAATGTGTGTGTACATATATGTATTTATTAAAAAAATCAGTTAACATATTACATATAAGTATAAAGTTTAATACGTCTCATGACAAAAAAAAACAAATCGGTTATTATATTCGAACATTCGAAACATAGTTTATAAGATTATTCACGTTAGCAAAAAATACGTTACATTTCATATATGTATAAGATCAACTGTAATATTTTTAATGATATCTGTTAATTTATCATAGTGTTCAAAATTATTGCTATTTATACATGATTGTACGTTAATTTGTGTACAAAATAAACGTTATAGTACATCAGATGGCAACACAAACTTCTCTGATTCTTTCTTTTACATCTTCAGAAATTACAAGTTATAGACATTATACACATACAGCTCCAAAGAAAAATGCTCCTAATTAGTACTTTAGTAGTGAAATTGTTAAATACATTTTATTATTAAAAACCATTAGTTCATTAGTGTAGTTCAATAATATAATTAGCATTAATACTGCACTAAACGTCCAGCGATCATCATCGATGTTGCAAATGTATATGATTCTTATCTAGGGAAAGATGGAGAGGAGAGAAAGAAACTATCTTTTTATTTTGACAGATCTTGGAAATATTTCTTGAAAAGTGATTTTTATATAGTTTTTTCTTTCTGCAGCCACTCGTAAATATATTCTTGATTGTTAATGGACTCAATTGTATTATTAAACTGTACGATAAATGCGCCAAAGCAAAATAATCTGAAATTGATTTGTGCAAATAGAAATATATAAATATTTTCTCAAACATTATAACGGAATCGCGACCTTGCAACACGTGCGACTACTCCGATTTACGTATACAGACAGAGGTATGATGTTGAAGCGATGTGGAAGGCAGCAATCAGTGCTATTGAAACTTATTATGCAACCATAACTTTGCTTTTACTGCAACCTTCACCCTAGGTAGTAAGAAAATTACGTCATACTAAAGCTATTTTTTGCATTCAAAGGATATGTATTTTGTTAAATAAAAATTATATAAAATGCTGTACACCATTATTACCTTTCATATTCTAACAAAATAAATATGAAAATTTAAACAGATTGGTTTACTTGTACTACTTATACATGTTTTTTATTAATATGGAAGTTACCAACATAAGGAAAGAATGTACTAATAGACAATATAAACTTGAGATATATTATACATTTGTACATATTTAACCAATGTATTAGATTTGTCTTCGTAGTAAAAATATGGAATAACATTTTTTAATAATATTATATTTTTTACAATATTCTGTTCTATAGAAAAATGGCTTTGAATACGACATACTCAATAACTTGTTTATGTTTTTTTTAGTTTTAAATATTAATAACTTTTAATGTGTGTCTTGTATGTCAATAACGTTATCGAACTCATTTAGGCCGTTATTCATAGTCAGATCACACATATTTAAGACCGTCTTAAGTACAATCTTAAGACGTCATGAACCAATCACAGAGCCGTATTAGCGTCTTAAGACATTTTATACTTAAGACGATCTTGAATGTAAGATCCAACTATGAATACCGGCCTTAGATGGCAGTTATCAAAAAATTTATAGAAATATATAATATTTTTATTGGAAAAAAGTAAAAATAGTCTTGGTATTTTACATATATGATTTTACCAATATTTTAAAAAATACATTCGTCGTCTCTCCTCCTCTCTCTCTCTCTACCCTATCTCTCTCTCCCCCTCCCCCCCCCCTCTCTCTCTCTCTCTCTCTCTCTCTCTCTCTCTACAGAAATATATGTAGGTATATATATATATGTAATTATATACTATATACATATATATACATATATTATACATTATATGTCACACGCGCGTGTAACATTATTCCGTTGGACACTTTTTTATTTGTTGTTAATAGATGTAAAAACCTTATCCGTATTGTTTATTTTTATTTGCAAATTTATTATTTTAAAAAAAGATATTTTTAAAAACTAATATAGGGAAGGGGTTAAAGCCATAGTGGTGTAAGTCACTTTCTTTGACCACTTTTTCTGTCTTTTTCTTTCGACACATCTGCATGTGTACACTGCACCTATAAACTCAACACGATAAGTTAAAAAAAGTAACTTACACCACTATGGCTTTAACCCCTCCATATATACGCGCGCGCGCGCGCGCGATTCAGGAGTCCAGTTGCTTAAATCGCACCTTTCATACTGGGTCATAAAAAGAGATTTATAATAAATTAATTTGTTCTTGACAAAGAGTTAAACGTATAATAGTAGATGTTTTAAACATTAAGCTACAATTTCCAATATTAACATTCGTTCAAATTAATATCAAATAAGAAAAAGACATATAACATAAAATATCTTAAGTATACTACAATTTGAGCAATTCTTTCTATATATATGAGGTCTACTTCTAAACTCTACATATTTTTATTAAATTACCCTACGAATTATAATCAGATAACTAATTCGAGTGCGTGTGGAACGTCTTATTAGTTGGTCAGCCATGTTGGAACAGTAGGTGGGTGAAGGTTGCAGTAGAAGTGGTGATTACGGTTACAAGAGAAAGGCAGGTAGGCAGTTGAGCGATCGATTTTACTTGTCAATTTAAAAAATAGATCAAATTCTCTTTCTCCCTTTCTCGCTCTATATCGATAAATGATTATTAAATAATCGATTAACGATAGCTAGTTCACGAGGGAGTAATTTTGTTTCCACTCGTGTGACTAATTCGTTATCTTAGAGAAATAATGATAATTTATTAAATAATAATTTTTAAATCTTAAAAACCTATTTATTTGTGTACATCTAAAAAATTATATAAGCATTGATTTCGTATTCATTTCAGATTGATGTAGCTATATTTTTATTATCTTTAAATATAAATTATTCACAAAATCAAACAGTATCTATAATTATTTTAGCATGCTTTATATAAATCGTACGTAAAAGATTTAGGTAATTATATAATGCATGCAAATTACGGATAATTATAAAGAAACAGATATTTGCAAGAATTTCAAACTAAAAAGAAATACTGAAAAAAACTGATCTATTCTTGTAGATACTAAAGTAAGACATGTGCATTTTTTCTCATCCTCATGCCGTCAATCTTGGTCAGCGATCGAGCCGATTTATAAGTGATTTATGAAAACCGTGATACCGCTATTGTGAAATCACATATATATCTGAAGCACATCAATACACACAAATTATATGTTTCCGTCGCATTTCTGCAAAAGAAAGGTTGGATTCAAAAATATTGGACTAAATGGACTAAAATATATTATTTAGATAATATGTATTTTATTAGATCTCTAAATAAAATTGTGCATGCGTAAAGTTTCATTCTTTTCCTTAATTTCTCTCACGTTACCATTATAGATTATAGCCACCATTTATGTCAAAAGGTTGATATAAATATCGCTTTCGTCTCTAGCACCTTATCGATATAAATAATCGCGCGCGCGTGTATATTCATTATTTCTGTAAGAAAATGTAAAGTGGCTGCTACGGGTGCGGTGCAAAACGTAAGGATCGATAAGAGAGCGCATGTTATCGATGGCATTACGAAACAGAATAGGCGGACGGCCAGGGTCACGTTAACGGACCTGCGTCCTTCAGTAGCCACGAGATTATTGTGCTAATTCCTAAGTAATTCAGTTCTCTTGATTAGTTTTCCTTAGTTTTATTTATTTTAAAAAATAAAATTACTCGCATAATTTTCATAGGCAGGACAACTCAGATTTAACTTGATGTTTACTTAAACTTAAAGATGTTAAACTGAAGAACTTTTCTTACTTATACATTGACGACAGATAGATATAAAATAGATAGAAATAAAAAGCAAGAGGAGAGGGAGGAAGGAAGAAAGGAAGAGAGAGAGAGAGAGAGAGAGAAAGCAATGTTATAACAAGCTTTTAAAGCTAAGAGTGTTTTATCTCTCTCTTTCTTTGTACGCCTCTTCTTCTTCTCTCTTTCCTCTCATAGATATACATTTTTCTCTTGTCTCATAATAAAATTACAAGAAGTACCCCATTGTGCCCCGAATTTTCTGTCACGTATTCTGAAATGTGTATAATATTATCAGGACAATTTGTTTTTCTTGTTATTATGTCATAAATGTTGAACATTTTAATTGAGTAAATTTCCTTCAGAATGTTTACGTCAATAATGAATCCCAGATATACAATTAAGTTCGACTGCAATTTATTTTTAATAGTGCTATATATTAAATTTATTCCATTGTGTGTCTATATAATTTTGCACATTTATTTTATTTTTACTAAATTTAGTTAAAGAAAACGTTTCAATAAGTATGATTAGCTACCTAACTCATTTAAACTAGCCATATATTTATGACAGTTATTAGATAAGAAAAAAAAAATTAAAATTTAGCATATTTGAATGTATAAAGTAAAAAATTATATCTTGATTACAATCTCAAAATTGAATTACCACATTTTTGACATGTTGGGATCAATAAATTTCTTTATTCTTATCTTTTCTTCTTATTCCTCTTTCTTATTTCAACAGTACCTATATGCATAGAGTGAAAATATTATTTCAATCATGCGCACAGCATTTTCAAACAAACAAACAAAACAACATTTTCATTCCATTACGTAAGAAACCGAAAGATAAAATGAAGTAATGAGGGAACTAATTGTGCAAGAAAAAATTAAGAATAAGAGGATATGGATATTAAACTGCAAATATTATTTATATACCTTTATACCATATACCTTTGAAGAAAACAAGATTCTGGAAATTAGTTTCCGTCGTAAACTTATCCCGAGTAAAAAGTAAGCTGGCCGATCTGATTTAAAAGATAGTAGCAAAATAATCAAGATTAATTGTAAGTAAAATTTTTAGATAAAACAGAACTGACTGTACTAGTTAATTTTTTAATTTATACTTATAAATTTATAATAAAATAGTTTTTATCTATTGTCTACTATATATTAAATATGATAAGAAAAAGTACTGTATTGTTTTGAAAAAATGTAGTCTCTTCATTATCTTGCTACTTAAATCGCAGTACTTTGTCCCAGAAGGGATAAAAATCCGCAATTTAAATACGAAATACGAATCTCGACTAGAAGTTGGTTTAAGTTGGTTAAATAAACAAAAATTTGTTATGTTATTTTAAAAGTTTTTTAATCTGCGATAACCAGTCTAGCATAGTCAACGTAAGTTAAAAATAGCGCTTTTTTAATTTCAACTTATATTTAATTAACACCATTTTATTAGTTTTTACTTAAAAAAAATTAAGCTACTCAAGTCAGCTAATCACTGGCAAAAAGATCTAGACGATAATTTTATACATAATTTATGGTTAAACGTTACTTAAATTTAACTTTTATGAAAGTATAAAGAACGATGAATACAATTTGCGTAATATTCCAACTTCTTCGATATTTTTCAGGCAAGAAAGCATAAGAGCAAATTAGGGATTACGGCATTTCTTGAACAGAGTTACAAAGTTAAGGTTCATTGTTACATCCCCAAGCAGTCCTTGATCCCATATTAATACTTTTTATAGCTCATTATCAGCTTATCGTCACAATACGAATCTTGCATATCCCTGTGATTTATAAATTAGTTCGCGGTGGACATGATTACGGATTTATCTTGAAACAATCTTTACATACAGTATATCGCAAAGGAATCGAAAATAAAAGAAATATATTTTATTTTCGATTCTTTGAGATTACTTATGAAGCACTTGCACAAATCAAATTATGCTTTTTTTTTTTATTAACTTTTATATCAAATACTTTAGTAATTAGAAGTATATATAATTCTCTCTTTCTTTTCTCCCTCTCCTCCCTCTTTTTTTCTCCTTTTTCCATTATTTTTATTCTCATTTAATTATTCTAAGTAAAATTGGTGCGTATTTATGATCGCCTTACCACAGTAAGAATTTGAGAAACACGATTATGCTCTTCGGCTGCAAAAAGTTTTTCCCATGATTGTTATCTTATAAAGATTGTATCATAACTGACGGCATTATTTTTATAACGGCATTACTGTTTTTTAGATGGTGACAACAACTTGTCTAAGCTGAGATGACAATGAAACGCTGAAGAGCTTTCCATTCATAAAAATGGATGAACAGGGCCGTGCGCGAGGATGAGTGCTTGTAAAAGTTGAAGAGACAGACCTACACAACGAATAGCAAAAGCCTGCCTCGTCCATTGCGACCAGCTACATATCTCACGTTAAGGTATATTAATATTATGCTTCAAAATAATAGTGCACTATTAGAAAGTATATAAATTACTACAATTTTTATCTTATGCAGAGATGAGAAACGTATGACTTTCTTTGAGTAATAATAGCATCAACTTTTATTTTTATTGCTAATTATTTTATAAAATATGTTACCACAAGTGAAGATTTGTTGCGTAGAAACCGCTGTGCAATTTCTAATTATTACAAATATATTATTACAAGTATAATTATTATTTATTATAAGCATGTTTATCACTTCAAAAGAGATTTTCCTCTAAAAATGTAAAAGATTTAAAGATCTTTTCTCAAGAAACACTCTAAATTATAACACTCCAAATTTTCAAAAAAGATCAAAGCTTTCTTTGCAACGGAGGTTTCCTTTTTAATTTAACAAGATCTTCTATTTACATTTATGCATATTCTATCATTCAAAATAGTGTTTTCCTTCATAATTAATCGTCTTTAACATCTTTTACTTGTTCTACTAACATCGTTTTGGTCGATTTTCATATCCCTTCTAAGTTTATACCGCATTAACCGCGCACAACCTTGCCCCTCACCTATTTCTTACTTTGCTCGTCCTTTCGCGTTTGCGTGATTCCTCATTGCTAATGTACACCTCATGCTACAATGTAATTAAACAGGCGAATTCAATTCCTTCCATTCGCGCTGAACCCCCGCGATCATTGCTCGACAACTAAGCGGTCAGGTTCTTCCCCTGGCGACATTAAATCTATTAGATTAGTAGACTAACACAAATTAAGTTTTCTCATTGCCAAATAATAAGTTAAGAGAATAAAAAGTATTGGGGGAAAATACAAAATATCTTTATTATTAGCGCTACAGCTTTATTAATTAATTTTATAATACCAATATCAAAAACTCATAAAGACATTCAAAAAATGTCCCAGCCTTAAATTTCAACAATCTTCAAAAATTTTGTAAATGTTTAAGAGCTTTGAAAACACGCGTGCGTACGCGTTGTGTGTGTGTGTGTGTTGACGCGCGCGCATGCTTATGTATTTATTCGGACGACGGAGGGCTGGTTGATAGAGGCAAAAACAGGATACGGGCTGAGATTTGTGAGGCCACACAAAATGTAAAGCATGAGGGAAGCGCGGAAACGAATCGCTTACGGGCTTTCCGAATGAAACAGGTTAAGCCATGTGACGTACTCTCTATAATGTTCCATGCCGCAACGCTCCGTATTGATCGGATAGCATCAGCTGTACGCTGGTAGCGTTTATACCAGCGTGGACGCCCGCCGGTCTGACTGCCACTGCCCACTCCACGATCACGATGTTCCCTTTCTTTTCTCTTGTACAATGATGTCAATGTGTCACTGTTATAATGCTTCTAACCGACGCGGCGCAGGAATTTGTTCGATATGTATAGAGAGATGAAAATATTCTATCTATTTGTAAAATGTACATTCTTTGCATTTTTTCAATGTGGTTTTAAGATTGTTCAATCAAAGTACATTACAATCTGAAATTATAAAATTTGAAGAGAACATATCAAAATATTTCAGAATAAAATATGAAGTGTTTCATACACTATAGACTTTTTTTATGATTTTCACATATACATCTTAAGATTTTCATCTTAATATTTTTATGTGCAGAGCGACTAGCAAATCGAATTCTGTGAAAAAAATATCAATAAAAAATTATATAATTTTATTTAAAGAATATTAAATAATAATGTTAATATTTCATAAAAATGTATTTTATAGAAATTTTTTATACATATTATTGCAATGTTTTACAATGGGGAAAGGTATGGTTTCACAGTTTTACATTAAAAATAGATTTTAAAATTTGTCAGAATTAGTTGTTTTAGAAAAATTTGTAAGTTTTTTAAACTGTTAATAATGCGTTTAAGACATTTGATATTAGCAGCAATATATGTATTACATTCATCTCTATTATTCACTTATTAAACTTATTTGACAAAAATAATTATTATATGCCTTCTGAGCATTTATAGACATAATTATTTATAGATTATTATTCATATGTCTTCATCAATCTTTATTACTGTCGCGTCGTTTCTGACTACAATATTACAGATTATTATGTATTATATTATCGACATGCGAAAGTTCGTATAAATTTTAATGCGTTGTAAGGAACAGTAGATCCGAACGGATGATATCACAATTACACACTTATTGACTGCACACTAATTGACTCTCTGAATAACGCCCCTTCATCGGTCGCTTCAATATTTAACAATTTCACACATACTCTTAAGTGTGTCACTTAAGTTTCGGGATGGCACGTACACAAGTACGATTATTACAGCACACGCACAATCGGCCGTTGGTATAATTTTCTTATGGCCGCATGCTAGACCGCGTTTTTTTCGCTGTGCCAACATCTATAGCTGAATGATACCGAGTTGGCGGCTCTCTCTATCTTTTCCTACATTACAGTCCTATTTATAATAAAAAATAGAAAAGTAGATTTTAATGGGGCAGAATTTGCTTCGAAGTGACGTTCTAATCGAAGTGTAAATAATAGTTCTTATTTATATACTGCATATAATCGCTTTCTTTATTATTTATATTTATGTATTATCATTATATAATGTATAATTATATTTATGTATGTAATGTAATTATGTGTATATATTATGTGTAATTTACATATAACAAAGAAATATAAAAAATTCTATTTTTGTCACATAAAAAATGTAACTATTATAGATTTTTATATGATTGATATATCTTACAAAAATGTCTTTATAGTATTTACATATAAATCATGTACACGAATCATGTTTCGTGTAAACAGTATGGTTTCAAATACAGTTGTTACACAAATGAAATTTGCTAACTTGAGAATGTGATAGTCGTGCATAACTGCATCTCGCAGCTGAAACAACATTATCAATATTGAAACGTGAATTTTGTTCCTAAATAGATTGGTATAGCAATCTGTTTGAAGCTAAAAATTTTTTTAATACGAATCGTCCACTCAGACTGTATTATAATTAACTTGGCCGAAATAATCTACAAATACGCAATAAATTATGTTTTTAAATTTTAATAAACATATCTAAATTTAATAACATATTGTCTGCAGCATTACATTATACATATTGAGTATAATATAGCCAACAATGTTATAATATATAAAATATTTTTTAACTCACTAATACACTAATTTACCGCGTACAAAAAATATTCTCTTAAGTATAAACTGAGATTGAAAAAAGTACGTTGTAAAGACATTCTCAGAACGACATTAAATTATATCATGACATATATATTACACATTAATTTGCCCGAATAAGCAGAGCATTGTAAATTGAAACGCCAAGCAATTGCGCGCAAACATTACCGCATGTACGAGAGAACGCAATTAAACATTGTTCTCTGCTAACCGTAGTTAATCGCGAATTCCATTGTTAATCACTGTTTAGGAAGAAAAGTTTTGGTTAAACTAAAAATTCACAAAAATGTTTTTTGGGATTATGAGATTAGAAGATATTTAATCGGTTTGTTACAAAACAAATAAATTGTCATCATTTTAAGATTAATTAAACATTAAAAATTAAATTTTGTCAATAAGCTATATATGAAAACTGGTACTAGTAAGTGCTGATAAGAGAGTACTGATATTATATCGCAATATTAATGAAATTACAAACTGATTAAAGATATGCAGTTTTAGTGAAACATTATGAAATGCCTAAAAAGCTAGTCTATATTCCAAGAAATTTCTTTTAGCAAACAATGTGAAATAGTAATATTGTATGGCCAAAAATAAAGAGATGGTCCATTTCAATTTTGGCCAATAAGTTTTTTCAAAACTTTTATTTTTGTAAAGAAAGAGAAAGGAGGGAACATAAATTTAAATAAATTTAGCAATTGAGATATATTTTAATATTATGATACTATTTTTTTCTGTTTCAGATGACATAGAATGGGTTGGGTGGCGCTAGGGCGGTGTGCGGGTGGTGGCGGCCGCCTCTCGTCCATCCTCTCGCTGTCTCTCACCTCCTTCGCGAGTTCCATCATCTTCACTTCCCTTTGTATCCTCACACTTGCCTTTACTCTCGTCACCCTCGCTCGTGCCGAAGACATGTACGTATAGCACACAACAAGATAATCGTCATATATATGAGTTGTTTCTTAGCTTCTCGATCATCCTATATACTATCGCGATACGTTATTTTATAACCCGGAGAAGTCTGAGGAAGAAAATAATAGAAAACTGTATATTATGAGAGAGAACGGTGGTGATGAGTCGAGAAGCTAAATCCGATTGTATTGTCGTAGAACATCAATGTTCCGCTCATTAGAGAGGAAGGAAGATAGTATAACTGGCGATGATTGATGCGCGTCCGAATAAATTTTATGCTTTATTATATAAGTTGTCCAAAATTGCGAATAATAAATAAGTATTTTCGTGAAAATAATCTCATTCTTGTATATATAATACGAAGAAAATACAATTTATCACCTTTTATGGTTTCTTTATCATAAAAATCGTTAATTTAGTCATTTAGTGGGGCGATTAATTTAGTGGGACGATTTTACTATTAATTCGAACCCTTCAATTGTGACTGATAGTTATCGATTGGCTACGCGATCGATACATAACATGATCGCATATTGTGTCGATGTCGTCGGCCTAAGTATACTTCCCCCTTCCTTAGTCTAAAGCGCTTTTATAAATATCTATAACTGATTACTTGACAATCATGTTACACTCTAAAGCATTTTAGTCGAAGAGAGCGAGATGGGAATTACGATTTTGATAGGATTTTTCTGCATGTAGAAACATGTAATCTAGGATTTCATGGATCGAAAATAGAATTATCAGTATGTTTTCTACCAACGTCATTAACTGGTGATAGAAAGGGAATCATGTATTACGATATCACGAATGTTGCGATTGTACTATTGCATTGAATGTATTAGCACAAGTAGACCAATGGTAAAGTTCTTTGGTAGCATCTTATATCGTAATGTGGGTGAGATTAGATGCAGTTTTGTATAGTGCTTTAGAGAGCTGCATCGTTTCTATTGAATTGGTAGAGTTCTTATATGTACATATATACATATATTTCAAATGAATACAACATACGTTGTATCTAGAAGAGTAAACTTTAACAAAGTTAACATCGATCACTTCAAGGTGAATGAAGTCCTGTGAGGTTGAAGTCCCACCTTCTCTAATGATCTTGAAACAACTAACAATATTAATTTTCGTAAAATATTATACTGCAATTCGGTCTTCCAGTAAATTTTTTTTATTAAGCGGTATCCATAATTTGGGTAGAGAATTCAAGCCGATTTTTAATACTTTTTGAATTTAAAAAAAAAACCTAAATTTGAGAAAGTTATAGCTTGCTAAAGTTTCTTTGATGCCGTCAACTTCAAAAGATGCCGCAGTGTCCCTATGACGTCACAGCACATTTTCGTGTACTGTATTTTCTTCAATTTTGAAGATATTGCAAAAATTCAAAAAGTTTACAAAGAAAGTATGCCATGATCTATCAGAATATACTGTTAAGAAAAATCCGTGAAAGACCGAATTCTTTCTGCTTCGCCTTAATCGAGCGAAACGGTTTTCGAGGTATCAAGACAGAGAAGACTATCTGCTGGAAGTTTGCAGAAAAACTACTGTATGCACCGTAAACTCGTCAGGTACCTACCGGGTATACCTACAATGCATTGTGTTGCAGCTTCGAGGAGGGAAAATCGGACAAGGAGATTCTGGACAACCTGCTGCAAGCGACCCGTTACGACAAGCGGCTTCTGCCGCCGGTCCAAGGTACACTGAGGCTCCCATCCCACTGCCAAAATAAAGGCAACTACACCCCTTCACCTCTGTATCCAAATGACCCTCGACCATCCAGAGCACCTCGAACATCACCGGCACCGCTACCACCACACAGCACCACACAACCACAGCTCACTGCTCACCCCTCGTCGTAAGAGTACTTCTTGTAAATCGACGTATTCTCAAAAATATGACGTGAAGAAAGTGCGAAGTAAAACGGAAATAAAAGAGGAAAGATAGGACGCGTGATAAAAATTGTAAGAGAGCAAGGCGCAATTCGAGCGACCAGTTTATCACCTCCCTTCTCCCATTTGAATTCCGCGTTCGCGGAGGGAAAAGTATTTTTCGATATTTATTGTTAGATATGCTAGCCTCGGAACGATTCTCTCGTCGATTTTAAGTTGATTCGAACTTAAAGAAAATTTGGCTCAAAATGCATCTTGATCTATATTAATGCAAAAAATAACCTATAAGATTGAAATATGTTTGAGTAAGATTGGAGATACGTCAAATGGTATTTATAATGCTCTATAGGGTCGGAATGTTATTAACGATTCCACATAGACATATCACAGACATGGCTGATTACAGCCATGGCTGAGTAACAACTGCATTTACATATATGGAAATGGTGCTAGCACCTAGTTATTAACATCAGGACTGACACGTACATTTAATGCCATCACAGTATATATAATGAGTCTAATAATCTGTCCATCCATCATAATATATCCATATTACATCCATATTAATATATATAAGACGATTAATCAGACACTAATATCGATAATTACGTGAGTTAATTATGATAGACTATTTGCTGTCATGAACAAAGTAATTTTAGGTATATTTATAATATATAGAACTATGTAGCTTATATTTAAATACAATGATATGACAAAAATTCTTCTCTCGATATGATTCCGATAATTTTCTCGACTTTGGCATTTTAACAGTAATCTTTAATTATATTTTTTCAAACAAAATATAATTCCAAAATACTTAGTTCCAAAATGTTTAGTTTATGAATTATAAGCACTAAGATCTGTGAAATTTTTGTATAGAAATATGCCTGTCACTAAAATTATACTATAAATTAAAAATTAAAATTTTAATATCTGACTTAATTTTATCTAATACAATCTAATTTAATTTAATTTTTGTTAATCATAGGTCAATTATGTTAATTATGTAATACCAAATTAATAATAATATTAAATTAATTAACAAACAAATCTCACAAATTCTGATTTTAATAAAATAGGTATATATGGAGTAAATATATAATTATGACTTAAGAATTTTTGTTAATTATTAATTTTTTTTTTATAACCGTACTTTAATACTTTTATGCACAGAACAATGAGATGATAAACCAGTAAGAAAATGCATAATTACTTTTCAAAAAAAATATGTAATTGCATATTGCAAATTGCGTAATTTACAGACAATCAAATTTAAATGTGGCAAAAGTATCACAATATAAGTGCCTGAATCAAATTGTCGGTTGGAAGAAAACCAAATATTATATCCAAGAAACAGGGAGCTCCAGCTATATAAAGATTGCATTATTCAGACTTCATCATGAAACGGCTTCATACATGTCATGCGATAACATAGATTACTGATTCTTTCGTGAGATGTCCTCAATCCGTTGTATGATACCAATAGAGTAATGTGTTATAATGACACGTACATTTTTAAAGGCACTTGCGATAATAAAAAAATTATAGATAAAATTATATCTATGTTATGAAATCTATAACTTACAATAAAGGAAATAAAAATTTTTTTCTTTTTCATAAAAATTCCTGTAGCCGTTGAATTTGTCTCTTGATATGCTACAATATCAAAAGAAAAAAATTATACAGTTTCATCTAAAATACTTAAAATAGCCTTCTTACAAAGAAAAAAAATTTTCGTTATTTATCGTAAGTTACAGCTTGCATAAAAAACAAATAGAGTTTTTTATCTCTCTTTTTTCAGATTATTACAGGAGTTTCCAAAATTGCAGATATAATAAACATCCTATATTTTACTAATAATAAATACCTCGTTAATACGCACAAACATTAGATTAAGCAAAATTATACGACATTAATTAGTTTTATGATTGTGAAAAATCGGGCTTTTTAAGAAAAAGTTGGATGTGGGCAAGGGTTGTTTGGTGTCATAGAAACATACACTGAAAAACCTACACAACTTCTCATCATTCTTCTAAGAACACTGTTTCCCATAAACAAAATCATACGATTGTATCGGCATATCCGTTAAATGTATCACGATATGTTAATTTATAATAAACAAAAGAAATGGACTAAAATATAATGGAGTAAAAATATATGTAACTTTTAGTTTAATGAGATATAACTGTCTTCTTCGTAAAATAATCGGAAATATAAACCGTATAAATCGAGATATAGTCATAAGCAAAAAACAATAAAACACAAAGGACATATATTGGACATGCTTAAGCAGTTTTTTTGAAGCCGTATATTGAAATGGAATAGACGATCAAGAATGCACACAAAGTGAGGATAAGACGACGTGCGCAAGGGTTATTGGGTGTTACAGATGCTGATTTCTGCTGCGGAATGAGATGGCCTGGTGACACTACCGGCTTGACAAACCAGTCGTCGATCTCCTCTATCGACTCCAAGAACCAGAACAAGAACCAGAACAATAACCAGTACACGTCGCACCAAAACCTCCGCACTCACCTTCGCGGTCCGTCCTTTAACATTTATTTCTTGTTACTACACAATATCATCTGTAGAGAAGATTATCCAACGTTATCGTGATATCTTAATCCTCTTAAATTAATCTGCTCGACTTATTCAGTATCGGCTCGATTTACTCAATTTAACCACTTGTCGTACCACTTTGTAGTAGAGATTAAAAGATTTATTGTTAAATGTATATACAAATTTGTGTAACTTACAATTAGTTAAAAGGAATTATAAAATATTAATTTCTTTAAAGCTGAAGAATATTCATGCGTTAATGTGTATTTTTCTGTTTACATATTTATAAACAAATGAAATAATGTATATATTCGTGAAAATTGCAATTTATGCAAATTGAATTTGCTAACAATTGCATGCAATTGAATTTTGTTAACAGTTTGAAAACTAAGCAATTTAGGGATATAAAATTTAAGGGAAAATAATACTAAAATAATATAGGTATTTTAATTTTTAAAACCATTTTTCAGTTATTAAATTTTAATTTATCTTTTTGATTTAATAGGAATTCTATAATCCATTTCGGTGAGATATAATCAAAAAGGTTGTCTATAACTAATTAAAAATAATTAAAACATTCAAGTATATGATCACTGACATTATCACGATTTTATCAATATTCTATTAATTAATAATTAAATTATTGATTAATAGTTGATACAATTGATCGAGTTAAGTACTGAATAGGACGTGTATCGATCTTCTGCGCGAAGGTTTACAAGTCGGTCAGGCAGTATATACACGTGTGTCTTGATATAATATACAGTCGAATTTCCGTACTCTCTCTTGATATACGGAGATCAAACAACCTTTCTATTTTTAATACTTCCGCTCAATTTCCAATTCATATGCCAAGAGCATATCCGCAAAGGGAAAATATTATTGCACAGATGATGTAATGGATATGCATATAGTTTGTTTTTTTCGTGGTTGAACTTTTTCATTTTTTTTCTTCTATTTAACATCTAATTATGTATGCATTTTCTTTTAAGTGCAGAAAGTATATTCATAATGCAGCTACAAATTATATATTGCAAATGTAAATTAATTAATGAGCAAAGCAAGAGAAGATGCTAAGGATGCGAAGATTAAAAGTGCGAAGAATACAGAGACGATGAAGAATATGAATGTTAAAAATACGGAGATTCGACTGCACATAAAAAATTATATAATTGCATTAACAAATTACACACGTCATTTTATTTTATTCTTTAAAAAAGACATTATAAATTAACAATTTACACATATCACTACATTTTATTCTTTTTAAGAGAAATATAATAGGAATTTTTTTACTGTTTCGTGTTGAATTACACTTGCAAGAGTACCACATAATGTGTTATCCTTTAATTTCATTAAACTTTTGTAAGTGTAGGTATAGGTCAAATATCGAAAAAAATTGACACATATTTTGCCGTTTGCTTAGATACTTAATAGTTTAAGAGATAAACGTTGTATAAAATTGGTGGAACACATGTTTAAAATTCTAGATCGCACATAATTCCAGTTATGACAAACTTTTTTCCACTTTGTCTTGCATTTCTCTATTTCGTTTATATAAAAAATATAGGTCTATCTAAATCTTTCGTGTTATCTTCAATTAGAAAAATACAAAAAATTGATTTAAAAAAAATTTATATGCGAAATAAAAATTATATGCAAAAGTTTGTTACTACTGGGATTTGAATCTACAATCGAATGTTTTAAGCGTGTGTTCCGGCCAATTTTATTATTTAAATTTTATCTTTCAACTATTAAGTGTCTTAAGAGCAAACGACAAAATATGTGTTGCTTTTTCTTTCGAAAAAGCTCTAATTGCAAAAGTTCAGTAAAATCGAAAGATAACACGTTATCTAGTTCCCTTGTTAGGTAGTTTAATTTTAAATTATTTAATAATATTTATACTATCTACATCTACCACATTATTAAAAACGTCAACTTTTTTATGGATAGTAAAAGCTATTTTAATACAATTAATTTATATTAAAATGGCTTTTACTGTATATAATAAAACAAAGTTGTATAAAAATGTGTGAATGTCAAAGTATTAATGTCTAATTACATTAATGTCTAATACCAAATGCATTAGCTGTATCAACAATCCATTATACCGTCGATCTAAACTTTTACTACAGACAAGTTTAGCACTTTAATAATTTCATACACGTATATATGTATACTTATACATATATGCACAAAGAGAATTGGACAAAGCATTAATAACATTGTTGAACGATCAAGGAATGATGTTGTGAATGAACAAACTTGATGTTTAATTGTCCAACGTTCGATTAAAGAAAAAGAGAGATGCAATCGTCGTTGATACTAAGAGCTCGTATTTGTGGGACTGTGACTTGTGATGTGTATGTTTAGTTGTGGCAGCGGACTTTCCCTCACCTGCACAATCATCAAATCGTTTTTCATTCATTAGACACCTCCCAATTTTACTCCGATTTACCGATTTTTGTTAAATCACAGTACTCTCAAATATTATTCACGATTTCACACACACCTTTTCTTACGGGGAAATCGATTGTATATACTCGGATTAATTTCCCTTCGCTTCCATATATGATAGAATTTTTCCAATAATGCTCGACTGAGCTTCTCGGATATTCGCGTTGCATATTTATTAGCGTATATTGAGTTTCGAATTAATTCTTTGTGAAAAACTCGTGATTTTCGTAAACGAATCCGAGTTTGTTTAATCACAAGACAAACATATTTATTATTAATAAGAACTATCATGAAGTCGGATCCGATAAATAAACGTTATCGCGATACAACATACCATCTGTTTCCATCAGTCACAAATGCCATAAATTAAATTCGATTATAAAACAATTCAGTTGTCACTCGCTGGATTTCCATTCCAATCAAGGCGATTTGATTTTCATGCTCAATACATCGAATTGTTAATGTTCTCATCATATATGATATACATTCTTATGAAGAATCGACACCGGCGTGTTTATGAATCGCTAACATGCACGTGCCGATATTCTTTCTTCTTTTTTTAAAGTTCATTGCGCGCATTACGTGATTGATATAAATGTATAACTGCGTATAATATAAACATTGTTGTGAGATTATAAAAGAATGAAAGATTATAAAACTTTCAAAAAAAGTCACATTTATAAATTTAAAAACTATAAATTGGTTTTCCATTTACAAGGGATAGTACTTATTTTAAAATAAGTCCATCAGCACAAATTTTGGTGAGATCACATCCTATTTCCGAGGTGCAACTCCATATTCTCTCTACTTTCTTCGCAGTAAATATATCTTAATTTGCTGTGTTTACACGTGATAACAGTCGGATGGTTGGGACTCTAGTTCTTCTTGATAGATTGAGACATTTATGTGGATGTTGTGCAGGGACAGATGCATCCAAAGACAAATATATAGTCTCCAAACAAAGTACGCGCTGTTTTATAGTAGAATGACCCCGTTTCTCTTACCTAAAATACATTGTCTAGTTTTCCATTGAGGAATGGAACATGTTTGTCTAGTATTACATTATTTGTCATGTAACAACGTAGTACCAAAGTAAATGTTATGTGAGTTTTATGATATTCTTGGTAGTGATAGATTTACATATACACGTATTTTCTAGCAAGATACAATGTTCGCAAGTTGTTTAGGTATGGCAATGACTAATGATTAGATGGTATTGTTAATTTTTTCAATACATATTGTGCAATTTAGAGCACTCGTTGCGAGGTTTTGAGTAAATGCGTTTGAAATCGAGAAAAACTTTATATCTTGAAAAAGAGAAAGTGAGAAAAAAGAAAAAGGGAGAGAAAAAGAGAGAGAGGGGGGGAGAGCGAGAGTGTGTGTAAGAGAGACAGAGAGAAAGGAAGAGCAAAAAATATGTACAACAATAATCATTTTAGGACAAAGTTCGTAAGCCAATCCAAGTCCTAATCACGACCTCAGCTTCTTTCCAAATGAATAGCAGCATGTGCACAGCATGGCTCGAAGAAAGCTTTCAGCGTATTCCTTAACAGCATCAGCTTATATTGATTTATATAATAAATACAGACATACATGCACATAGAGAAATCTAATATATCTTTGTAGAAGATTGCACTCTACATACTTACAATTGTATAGAAATCGCACCGGACGATTTCCATGCAATGAAAAAATTTTTGCACCGATCGATCTATGATTTGCAAAACTAGCATTCTCTTTGGTACAGTGTTTAACACGGAAAGTACAAATAATTATTTTAAATTATTTTCTCCTGTGTATAAAAAATACGAAACTTGTTAAATAGATACATGCAGCAGTATTCATATAAGTGGTAGAATAATTTACTAAACAGAATCCTCGCCCTCATAGCACGAGTCGATTGTAAAGTATTGCTGTATGTTTGCCGTAATACCCAGTCGTATATTTCCCTATTTACTTATTAAAGGCGTTGAGAGAGAGAAGAATCTGTTATTATTGTAGCCTTACAAAAATACCTCTTATATTAATTTAGAAAAATTAATGTTAACAACTTTGCAACGTGATCGATCGGACGATCTGGAATGTAGCAGGTAAAATTATACTTATTTGTTGTTTCAGGAACGTTGACTGTAAACGTGAGCGTATTGCTGTTAAGCTTAGCGTCGCCTGATGAGTCCAGTCTGGTAATATAATTATGTATCTTCCCTTTATCTTAATAAAAAATAATATAATGCTTAATTATGATATTAAAGAGACAATATTAAAGAATAGTCGCAAATTAGAAATACAAAATTCAACTTTTTTGGTAAATTAATATATTTATTAATTAATATATTTATATAATATAAATGTATTTACAAGAAAAATATCTGTAATTAGGAAAAAAAAGTCTGTAACTAACTGCGATAATTCTTGAACATGATTTCTTTTTTCATGCGTCATAAAATCATACATTAAAATATAACCGAGATTATATGAGCTACGATCGTTTTTCTGCTTTCACAGAAATACGAGGTGGAATTCTTACTGCAGCAACAGTGGTACGATCCACGACTGCGTTATAGCAACAGATCCAAATATGAGTTTTTAAATGCGATTCACCATTACGAGAATATCTGGTTGCCGGATACGTATTTCATAATGCATGGAGATTTCAAAGATCCCATCATCCCTGTTCACTTCGCTCTGCGGATATACCGCAACGGCACCGTCAACTATCTTATGCGGTACATAAAACACCGATATAATCAGATCTTTTATACGCAAGCTAAATGTTCTTAAAATATGAAATGTTTAAGAAGATTATTAATGTACTTTTACAAAAAGTAATTAATAAGGATTATTGCAAAAGTTTTAAGGAACTTTATGGATTTTCTTGAATAACTTGAGATCAATATTCGACAAATTTTTAATTTTCTTTTCTTCATCAGCAGAAAACTCTCCTCGTAAATAAATCGTTATCATTTTACAGGCGTCATCTTATCCTATCCTGCCAGGGTAGACTTAATATCTTCCCTTTTGACGACCCATCGTGTTCATTCGCAATCGAGAGCAGTGAGTAATTAAAATAGCTCTCGGATATGAACGATATAGAAGAATAATTATGTTGTCTTAAACACGCATTTTTGCTCAAGTTAATAACATTTCCATTTGTGTTTTTCAGTATCGTATGAGCAGACAGCGATTACGTATGTGTGGAAAAATGATGAGGGTACGTTACGAAAAAGCCCAAGCCTGACGTCACTGAATGCGTATCTCATTAAAAATCAGACAATCACGTGTCCGATCAAAGTGAGCTGGCGAGGTGAGCAAAACAATCGGTTGTATATTTTTGTAAGTTCATTTAGAGAAAAAAAAATGAGATGTACGCATCTCAAACAATTCCTTTTGGGGATTACATAAATTGTTAAACGCACTCTGCCACATTTTTTTACGTTTTTATGTTATTCATAGATTCTTTGTTTTATTTTTATATTATTTTCTATTTCTTTAATTTGTTACTTCACAATTTTTATACAAAAATGTTTATAAAAATTTTTATATAAAAATGTTCTTACGTACTCAAGACATATGTGTATGATATTGGTCATGTATTCCTCGCGCGTTCGAATATTATCAAATACAAATTCTTTTCTGCATCATTCAATGCAAAAACAATAAATGCAACGTTCCATTTGGTAACCAGATCGATGCATCTTGTTAGTCGCTGTACCTTTTGAATATTTATTCCATCCGGAATGAAACTCACCGTCGCGGTCTCTATTACTGATGCTTTTCCTCGAATCGATAAAACTGATGGTCGTAACCAAAAAACTAAATTTTTAGAAAGGTCCATCTATCTTCTCTCTAGGTCTATAAATTACAGAAATAGTGATCTCATATTGTGTAAGTTATCGTGTAAACATTCAAATATAATAATTTTAATCAATCTTTTGACCAAAAACTGAATTAAAGTTTAATTTTAATTTTACTTTCATTGTCGATTTTTGTTATTTAATTTAATCACTTTAATTAGCACTTTAATTTAGCACTTTTTTAAAAAATTATTAATATCATGATATTTGGCAATATTTATCTTTAATAAAAAAAATAAAAAAGGTAAGTTTGCATGTATGAAAATTATATAATAGCATAATCCATGTTGTCCTTTCATATCAGTTTAAGAAATGTGCTACGCTTAATTTTTTAATATTTTGAGCGGAATTAAAGTGCAGCTGGTGTTTTCAGTAAATATTGCGCTTCTATTTCTTTACTTTTTTTAATTAAAAAATTATTTTTGGTGATTTTTGTTTTAATTTGAAATCTTTCTTTCTTATCATACGTAATCGTACATTCTCTTATTCCAAATTGGAGTAAATATATATTGAGTATATATACATATTTATATAAAATTTACACATGTATGCAAATTGTATGTGGTGTTAAATGTTAAATTAATAATTTTCTTCTGTTTTTATCTTGGAAAAATACACCATAAATTAATTCTTAGACAATACATCTTTTTAATCTTTCTTGGAAATGTTCTTTCTTTATATATATATATATATATTTCTTTTATAAAATGGAGCTTTTCTCTCTCTTTCTCTTCCTGCTGAGAATACGAATTTGAAAATTGAAAATTAAAATATTACGCACGAAATGATGTACCAGCACATATATATTGTATAGTATATACTATACATACTATAATTATATGTATAGAAGTCATTTGTGCATGCGACATAGCAGTAATCAAATAACTGCATCTCTTACCCCGTTTTTAATAATGTCATAGTGTATTCGTATTTTGACAATATACACACATGTATAAGATAGTAGATTTTCTAGATTATCCTAGAAAATGCATATTGGCAACCTTGGATCCTGTCTCGCTTTTCAACTAAAACGCCGTGGTTTGCTTTTGGGGTGAGGCTTTCTTTCTTACGATAACTCTTCATCGGGCGTCCTTGAAGAGCAACCCCCTCTCCTTTACCTTTTCGTGCTTATAATCGATCCGTTTGCGGTATCGACAATTACTGTGAAGAAATCTGAAGAAATTGTGAAGCTCATCGTGCTTCGCATTTTGTACTGTGCCAAATAAAAATAGAATTACATTTTGTTGTACTAGAGAGAATTTTAATTCATTACCGATGGCTTCCGCTAACATAGAAATTAGGATTTACTTGTGTAGAGAAAATATATTAACTTTGTTAGTAAGCTAATGATTTCAAATCGCTTCCTATAGTCATCCAAATGTGACGAAAGGTTTTCGACTTTGATGCGCGAAACTATGCAGCATGTTTGGTTACATATGTATATATATTTTTTTTCGTACAAATATCATTTTCAGAAACAAGATTAACGCTGTTTTTTCTGTAATCTACTATAATTTAATAAAATGACACAATAATGGAAATGGTTAATTTTACTCACTATAATTTTACTGCGCTCAATATAAAAAGGACATTACAATATTGAAAAATTGAAATTAAAATTGTGACATAGGTACTATATTGAAAGTAAAACTGACATACCAGGTATATGTTGTAGACTAAAAAGCCTTATTTTAATTAAAATTAAACAGATTGTTTAAATTTTTAATTCTTAGAAAGAACTCATTCTGAAGATTAAAGCTAATATGATTTTTCTGATCAAATATTAAGTCTCAATTAAAAATAAGAATATGTAAGAATTGTTAAAAATGGACATCTTTGGAATTTGTTATATTATATTTGTGTATCGTTATATTATATTTGCTATTTGATATTGGATTAATTTACACTCAATAATCTAAAAAATATTTATACAAAACTCAATTTTTTCATAATTGTAACGTAATGGAGCATTTTAGAAGCCGCAATTATTCCAAAAAGTTATGGAGAATGAATATCATCTCTTTTTAGATAAAGAACAGAAAAAAGAAGTAATTTTTTATTGAAATACATCAGTTTGCAAACTTGCAATATTATCATATTTGTCACGCATGGCACAGATTTTTAATCTGATTATAACATATACAACAAATGTGTTTAAAAACGTAAAAATGGAAAGAAAATATAAAGTAAATTGTTAATAAACACTTAAATATCGATCACCTAACTAAAATGGCCTTATTTTTTAATTCGCCCTAAAAGAGTTAACCATGGCGGAAAGTAGGTTATGCTTGATTTATTTAGAATAATAATAAAACAATGATATTGTTTTTACAATTAACAAGAAAAATTGAACATACAAGCACAGCTTAAATTATATTGTGATAAAAATAATGCAATTACAAATGGGCCAAGTATAAATGATCTGATACGATACGGGTAGATTTTAAAATTATCTAGTTTTTCAATTCTCTTCAAACTAATAAACTTTGTGTTACCTGTGACAATTACTATTTCTATTCTAATCTTAATTTGAACTACATTCTTTAACGTTATTGTTATATTTGTTATACCTTACCATTCTGTATATTATCATTCGTCATACAATAAAAAATTATCACAAATTCGTAAGGTGATACAAAACAAAACAAATAGCTTTTTAAAAAGTGATTTGCAAAATGTATAGATAATGAGAAAAATATAAGCTTAGTTCAATGAATAGATCAAACTCTCCTTGTGCTCTTAGAGTTTAGAGCTTACTTCCCAGCTCTGTGAAAATTTGTTTCTCCTTTCGACACACAGAAGCTGGAAAAATACGGAAAGAAAAAACAGAGAACAGATAGGAAGGAAAAGATCGTGGGCTGTTCTGTTGCAGCTGACGGACAGATCATGGTTGACGAGGACGAGTTCGATGAATATGGAGACCTTAAGTGCTCGCTGTGCCAGCGCAGATTTGAGGAGCAAGGTAAAAATCTATCTCTCTCATCGGTATGAGTGTAACGCGTAAAGCGATTCGAAGGAGAATAAATGAGGGAGAGAGAGACAGGAGACCAAGTTTACCAAAATTCAAAATGCCAAGATATCCCAAGTAGTTAATCGATGTTTGCTTCATATATAGTATATTGATTTGCGCAATATTGCGATAAAATTGCCACTTAATTGGAGACCGTAAGACTGAGCGTTGCCAAATTTTGTAGTTAGAGCGTTGCAAATGCTGAAGCAATAATTTATCTTCCCCATGCGTATATTATTGAGCCTAGCGTGTATTGATTTAATTACATTACATAAATAATAATATTAAAGGGAGATTTTTCTATTGCAAAATACATTTTTATTTTACAATTTTGTTTACCTTGTATTTAATATTATTTTTATAGTGACGCTTATTTATTGTAATAAGCTTATATTGCTATAGAATAGCATTATAAAATTATTGTTACATTGCTACTCATAAATATTTGTTTATTCATATTTCGAATTTTTCAAAAACACAATATCATATTTAAAAGATATTTAAAAAGTCTTTTTACTTTTCCAAACAAAGCCAACAGATAGATATAACTAATGATATAACTACATTTAAAAATTTTTAAAAATTAGTTATTGTAGAATGAAGGACTATAAAAATTTAAAAAATTATAAGGTTATAAAAATTTTATTGTAATGAGCACATATTTATGAGTAGTAGTTCATATGGAGCGCAATTGAACATAATGAGTAAAGTTGACGTAGTGTCCAAATGAATTATACCAAACAATTTTACATTGTTATTTATTTTATGATTTAATATATAAGCTTCGCTTTTTATTCATATTTTTATTTGCACAATGTCTTTTACACTTAATTTTGTATTTATCTGCTATCAAATATCTAATACTCGTAAATAAGGACTTTACTTGAAATCAGACCCCAAGAGAAATCCTAACAAGACGGGAGCTTCAAAGTAATAAAGTATATCTACACTATAAAGTACAAATAATAATGATTGAATGTCACCGGCATGAATCGTTCGTATCGTATAATTATTGAATAAATGTTCATATCCTGTTTTTCAACGTTCAAGAAGTACGTGAGAAGTTATATTGAATGTAGAGTTATTTGCGAGAGAAGATTTAGTTCAATGTTTCCTTGATGTAGATGTTCCTTCATGCCTGCAAACCTTCTAATAAATCCTCTTTTGATACCCATATGTTAGCACTTTGTACAAATATCTCAATTGCTTTCGCGAACGTGTAATGGCTAATGATTGACGAAATAAATGTATGTGATGTTTTTTTAATTTTTTTTTTAAGTGAAACTTCTATGGGCGCGATTGCGTTTACTTCCGTAGCGGAAGTCCGTCACAAAAGTCCGTCACGGAAGTCCGTCACGGAAGTCCGCACGAAAAGTTGAAACTTCTAATGGGAGTGATTCAGTGCGGGCGCGTCACAAAAGTCCGTCACAAAAGTCCGTCACAAAAGTTCGTCACGAAAAGTTGAAACTTCTACTGGTTGTGATTCGGTGCGGGCGCGTCACGAAAGTCTGTCACGAAAGTCTGTCACGAAAAGTTCAAACTTGTACTGGGAGTGATTCGGTGCGGGCGCGTCACGAAAATCCGTCACGAAAAGTTTAAACTTGTACTGGGAGTGATTCGGTGCGAACGCGTCACAAAAGTCCGTCACGAAAAGTTTATAGTATCTGAATTAAAGCCTGTGTAATTAACAAATCAAATTTTAATTATTTAAAGCCGATGCAATTCACAAATAAAAATGGATTTGTGATTAAGACCTGTATAATTCACAAATCAATTTTTATTTGTGAATTGCATCGGCTTAAAATAATTAAAATTGGATTTGTGAATTATACAGGCTTTAATTCACAAATCAATTTTTATTTGTTAATTGGTTCGGCTTTAAATAATTAAAATTTGATTTGTGAATTATACAGGCTTTAATTCACAAATCAATTTTTATTTGTAAATTGCATCGGCTTTAATTTATAATTAAAATATGATTTCTGAATTACATAGGCTTTAATTCAGATAATATAAGCAAGATACTATCTTATTCCACACAGCCAGGAAGTTTCACTTCTGCCGCGCGTGGAGGCCACACGCATATTTTTTTTAAAGAGTCTATATCTTTTTGAACAAGCTATGTCACTCCTAACACAATAAAAACTGATTGTAAGCATTATTTCATCAACATTTTTAATTATTCCAATATGTATTTTTGTTGTGAAGAAACATAAGTATAAATATATTTATATAAATGTTTCAAGTGTAAAATACTTTACAAACATCATCAATTATAAACTAATTATTAATTAATAGTAAATGAAAAATAAGTATTTAAGTGTCACAACCCGTAATAAGTATTTGAATATTCGTTAATGGTCTCTATTCGAATCAATATCAAAGTATATTAGCAAAGTACTTTCTACATACTCCCCGAAAGTACGAATCTCTATTGATTCTTGCTCCAGCATGGAAAATGAAGTTGACTCAGGTAATTATGCTTGACTCAGGTAATTACAGCTGCTTGAAAGTGGATCTGATCTTCACGCGAGATCGTTCCTTCTATTTCACTACGGTTTTCATCCCGGGCATTATTCTAGTAACCAGCTCTTTCATCACATTTTGGCTCGAATGGAATGCCGTGCCGGCGCGAGTGATGATTGGTGAGTTTACATAGTGAAATGTCATTTCATAACTCTTTCAAAAGGAAAAATTATATATATAATATCGCGTTTACACAGACACACACACATGTGCGCGCGTGAAAATCGTCCATTCTTTGTATCACACGCTTTGTATCTCACACACCTTACACGCTCAGAAACAAACATAAAAAAATAAAGTGTTGCACGTGATGTCTATTTTTAAAATAAAGATCCCTTTGTCACATGACGCCAACATAGCCTTGACATTCTTTCAAATTAGCGCGCAAACGAATAGGTTCGGTAAATATTTTGAAACAGATCTCGTATGGCAAGTTTACGCACTTTATTAATCTTCGAGGAACTATACCTTCAAAATATTATTTTAACATAAATTCTATTATGTTAAATAATTTCTATAAAAATTCCTTAACTTAAAAATTTCTTAAATGTTTATTTTTGTATTTAATCATCACATGTCATTCATACATCTGTTTTAAGATTAATAAGAAACTCGGTTAAAATTTTATTTCACGAATTCTTTTTAATATGTAAAATGTCATGTTTTCTGATTTTCTGTAGTATGTAATTCGTGTCTACTCTTGAGATCAGATTGAGCTTTAAATGTTTTGCATTTGAATCACAATGGGCACGCACAGTACAGGTTCTGACATGGAAAAGTAAAATCGCTGTTTTTTTTCAATTATACTTCAGGTGTAACAACGATGCTCAATTTTTTCACCACGTCGAATGGCTTCCGGGGAACGCTGCCCGTCGTTTCGAACTTGACTGCCATGAACGTGTGGGACGGCGTGTGCATGTGCTTCATCTACGCGAGTCTTCTCGAGTTCGTCTGTGTGAATTACGTCGGCCGCAAACGGCCGATGCACAACGTTGTCTATCGTCCGGGCGAGAATCCCGTCACCCAGGTACTTTGCTGATTGATGTATTCTCGATAATTTTATCCGACGCATGACGCGTAAACCGGGCTTTCATCGCGGATATTAATTCAGCGATGCGAATTCAAATGGGGCCGTACTGCCTTTTTCGCGTAATTAATACAAATTAACTGTGACATAAATTGATATAAATTGTTTTTTAGGCATGTAATGTTTGGGATCGGTTTAAAAGCCAATTTATAATAAATGATCTGTGAAAATGATCACAGACGTTTAATTATATTTATCCAATTACACGCGCATACACACTTGATTACGGTTAATTATATTTATATCACATACAGATATATCATAACATTATATTTTATTTTAAACCGATCCTAATAATGAGCCTTTATTTCTTGCAAGGTAAACAAATTGAATTGTATTTTGCAAAGGAATTATTAATCGTTCTCTTTGCTGATATCGACAATTAAGCGAGAATATTAATCGTCATTGATTTTCAGAAATAAAATAAATATAAATTCCTTGCGTTTACGCTCATAAATTGATTTAGAAAGACACCTAACATTAGTTAATGTCCACAAGTTGTGATCTTGCGACATGTAAATAGGTGAGGCGACGATATTACTGATGTTAGATAAGGATAATCAATATCGACAATATGATTTTGTTAAGGAGATAATCTTCTCTTCATCCGAGAAGTAAATTGACACTCTATAGGTATATATAGAGTCCTCGAGAACCTTATATTTTGAATTTAACTTATAAAACCACAGTCGCGCGCGATCATCTCTCTAATTTCATCGAAGGTATAATTTGCAAGAAGATATTGCGGCGAGATAAAATAATTCTATATCTCGAGAACGGAATGGGATAAATCCAGGTAAACATACATACTAGAAATCGGAATTAATCTTATTCACCATACGGCTAGTCTTTTGTATTGTCTTGCGCATCGCAAGTTGCGATCGAAGATCGCGATAATGGGAACACGATGAACTATGAAGTGCCATAAATTCCCCAAATTCATTATTCTTAAGATTGTATCAGTAATTACGATCAAATTATCTGTACAAATAATAGTCGTTTATGCCATGATGCATTCTGAGTTCTGTGCATTCTAAGTTTCTTTCAGAAACAGATTTTCTGTGATGTTCGATACTTGTTTGACACACCGTTCGTTCTTTTATCGCGTTTACATTTGTGCGCACAAGAATTTTGTGGTGTGACCTTGCACAAACACAAAATATAATTTCTTCTCTCTGCATCTTTCTCGAGATTATTACATCTATATACGATAGGTTTTTATTCGTATTTTTTTTCCAGAGAGTGTGAGTGTATTTTTTTGCCAAATTTCGATCAATGCTCCTCGTAAGCTACGAAAGAATCGCGCGGATTATGCCGCATCTTTATCGTTAACGATCAATCGAGACACATATATTCGATACGACATGTATCATATCAACAACACGTGTTTAATCACATAATTGTTATACGCCAATTCTTTGTATTTAATGCACGAAGGCATCTGTTTCAAAGAATTACCTAAAAAGAAGGAAAGAAGACGACTAGCTCGGCATGCTGCAAGTTTGAGCACCACTGGCATAAATAGCGCGCTATTCCTTCGAAAGTGCTCATTATTTTCGAAAGGGGCTGCAATATGCATGTCTCCATCATTAAACTCTTTTATTTTCTTCTGTCGGTTATGACCTCCCCTTCCTTTCTCACCGCTTTCTCCCTTCTTTCTTCCCTCTTTCTCCTTTTTCCTCCCTTCTTTTTCACCTCCTCTTTTCTCCTTCCTCTTTCTCGCTCTTTTTCTTCCCCTCTCTCACACTCTCTTTTTCTCTTCATATTTGTCTATTTCTGTTATAAACACGATTAGTAAGAATTTGGTTGGTGGAAACGTTGGTGAGTAAGTCTCTTTGTTTGGTGTCTGTGATGTTGCAGCGGCTTCCAGCGGTGCTCAGCAGGATAGGAATTATATTGGCCAGCCCCTTGGTAAGACCCCCCATTGCATTAGGGCGCAGTCATGACTTCGCGCGTTTTTGACTTTCGCGAAAAATCCGAATTGCAAAATTTTCTCTCTCGATTTATCGAAATATTGTGGGCAAGAGAAAAATCCGAGAAAAAAATAATATATGATTATCTAAAAGAAATGTATATTATGGCATCATGTATATAATTTCACATATGTGACAACATCAGAAATGATTTATTACCGAGAAAAAGAAATGAAATAAGAGAACAATGCACGTGCAAGGTCTTAACCGCGTCCTAGAACCCTATACAGATGCAGGACATAGGCTGCGGTCCACTGAGCGCTACGAATCATACGAAGCGTTTGATTGATTAATCAGGATAAAGAAATCTACGGTTCGCAGCATTTGTAGCGCCAAATGAATCGCAGCTGTAGCATACACACATGTACAGATACACACACGTACAAATATAGACGTTTGATTTTATTATCATCTCATAGGTCACATATCATCCTTTATATCTCCGTATCAGCATTATATTGTATAGGAACGTAGCCTATACAATACAGCTACTTGCAAAGTATAAATTAAGTTCGAGTATTACTTGATTATACTAATTAACTAGATTAATTGATTTATTCCATTATACTAATTTGATTAGACTGAATAGATCCAGAGAGGTAATCGATAAAATCATATTCGGGTACTCGATTATTTTTTTATTATCCGAATCTTTTCCAATTTTCGATATCGAGGTTTATTCAAGTTTATCCTGCTAAAGAAGAATCGATTATTAAAATTTTATTGAATATTTTAGATTATATAAAGTATTTTCAGATTACGTTATATAAGCACATTATTGGATTATTTGTAAAGCCGATTCCAAAACCAGTCGTATGTCGCTGTCGGATATGTCGGTAGCATAAAGCTTGATAGAGAGTCCTATACAACCGAATTCTTTAATGATAATAGAGAATTTGGATAAGCATATATAATATATACACATGTATAATTTTCTCATTATTTCTGAATTATATACATATAATTATTGGGATTACATCATATATCAATTGCACTAAAAATTACATAAACTTTCCATAAGATTCTTCTAATTATTATTTTTCTTAAAGATTAAATAAAAGTACGCGTATGTACGATTGGAAAACTGTATTATTATTTCCACTAACAATAAGAAAAAGATGTCTATGCAAATCTATCTTGAACAATTAATAACAAAACAATTAAATGCCAAAGGAGTTGTATAAAAATTAATGTTTAATTTTTATATTAATTACTTTAAATTATCACTTGTATTTGGAGTAATAGCAATAATAAAAAAATATCGATTATCTAATTCTAATTAAATTTGATTCAACTCGATAAGATTCGAATTGACCATCGAGTATTCGACAATTTTGGATACAAACTCTTAATATCATAACTAACACAAAGAATAAAAAAGTAGAAATTTTGCAGAGAATTAATTAATTAATTTTTATAAAATTGATGGAACTAAAAAATTGTGTATGAAAATATTTGTTTTAATATTTATGATATAAAGACAGTATCCATTTTCGTACATATGAAAAAAAAGTCTCCGATGCTTCTAATTATTTTTTGTCATTGTAGCAATTATACTCATGAAACATAAAACACTATAACACAATTACCTAGTCGTATAGATATTTTCGTATCTATACTATCAAAAATATTGACAATACTAATATTTGCATTTACATACCGAGTTAATTTTTAGAGGGCTGCAGGATGCTTTTTGGAAATCATAAAAATCTGCTTTGAGAAGTGCATATATTTAATTTATAACTTGTCACAAAATATAATACTGTTTTCGAAACAATTTTATGTTGATAAGATTTCTTGAATCATATACAAATCAATTTTATAGACTTTGTTGTTTATTACAAATTTATAGCTATGGCGAATCCAATATAGCTGCCAAGTAGATACTTTTGCATGTATGCAAATGTATAATTATTGATTTGTGTTGATTGATTTGTATCAACTTTGATATTTATAGATTTTTTAGATAATTACTAATCATACACGCGCGCGCAAACAACACACACACACACACAGCAAAGGCACACGCGCGCACGCGCGCGCGCACACACACACACACACACACACACACACAATGAATAGTTTAGCAACTTTGTAGCCACACTGTGTATATATATAAAAATTAACTGAATATTGGCCATTGAATGTGCAGCCGTTACATTTTGAATCTTTTAATCTTATTCTTAAGAATAATCAACATAGATTATGCAAATAGATTGTGCAAATTTCCTCAAAGAAGACGTAAATACAGCATTATTAAGAAACAATAGTAAGTCAGATGCTTTCCTTATGTCGATTTCTATCAATGCAGATTAACTTTAATCTCGGCTTAACTTACTTTTCATCTTTTTCTATTTCTTAGAACTAAAACAAGTTAAGTCGAGATTAAAGTTAATCTACATTAGTAGAAATAGACACATTAGTTTTTTCTTATAGCTGAATTATTTGCAGTTTTCACCTTTTTTTCTTTTCTCTCCAACATCTAATTGTACGCCTATTTCATTTTAAATGCAGAAAGTGCTACGTAGTACCTACACTTAGGTATAACGAAAAGCCTTTTGTCCAGTTTAGGAGATTCCTCTTGAAAAAAGAGAAAGTAGGCGTCATATTGAAACCTGTGCGCGTGTGGAATAACATACAAACAGATGATTTTTGAAATAGAAGAATCTTACTTATCAAATTTGCAAAACTGTAATTACACATTAAATCAATCAACCAGCCACAAGCAACTGTCATTAGCAATATGAAGAAAAGCCGATAAGTAATGGTGGGAAGAATAAACTAATGTTGCACTGTGCCTCAGTGCCTCACGTTCCGGTCTTATAAATTAATCGAGTTTCCGTCATCCCTAAAATACGAATTAGAAATCCTTGATCTGATTGTAGGTACAATTAATGGAGAAGAAGGAAAAAAGGAAAGGCAATCGTCTTTCTTGTTTTATGAATGAGTTGTGTTATTTTCTTTGTCGTTCCTTGTCATCTGCATTGTGTGACGCAAAGAGCATCTGACTACGCATATTTCTGTCTTTTAATATAGATGTAAGCTTTTGCATACGAGTGTGCAATCTAATTTGTAAGTTGATAATCATCTAAAAAATCTTTGGTATTGATTTTTAAAGTTAAAAGAGCATTTCAGTTTTTACAATCAGAAATGTTTTCTGCAGCTCTCTAAAGCTTAAAAGAGGAAATATGAAATAGCCGAGATAGGTACAAAACAACTAATGCCCGTTTCTACCAACTTCGGTTAACTTTAACCTTAGGTTAACTCACTCTTTATCTCTTTCTAAGGGCGTCAGTTAAAAAGAGACAAAGAGTGAGTTAATCTAAGGTTAAACTTAACCGACGTTGGTAGAAACAAGCATAAAAGATATATATCTGAACATAGTTATCAGAAATGACAATAAACCTTTGCATGTACAGATAATTACCAAATTTTCCTCAACAAGAGAAGACTTAAAGACAAAACACTTCTACATAAATATTTCCCCTGATACTTTTTTAATATTTGATCGTTATTTTTTCCTTTTGTGTGCTCTTTGATCACGTATTTCTATTCTTTAGTTTCTGTCTCTATTTCTTTCTTTCGACGCACGATAAATGCATGCTCTCTGCATTAGCGATGCAAGTGCATGTCATATATAAATGCACAGAATGAAAAGAAATGATTACCCCTTTGTTTCGTAATAAACGAATGAAAAGCAAGTCAAATCGTACAGTTTTATTTGTTTTTTTAAATATATTTTAAAAATGCATAAACATTCGAAATCATAATCTAATCGAATCTTAAGTCGCCTCTGCTTTGTAAAATTTCGCAAATTACTGTGCAGTTATATAAAATAAGAAATACGATCTCTCGTTATATAAATTTTCCTTCCATCTTCGTTTATCTCTGCCCTCATCCCTTTTGTACCTAATACGTTTTATATTCATGACGGAGAATCGTTAAAATGTATGTACCTATAGCGCATGAAATGCGTGAGAATGCATTGTGTATGTGCATGAGTGCATGCTATAATTTTACTTGATGCTATTTTCTGATAATTCGATGTTTTAGCAAAGATAAAAGAACAGACTACGTGTAACTTGTGCAATGACAAAAAAAATACGCTTAATCATTTTTTTAATCGCTTCAATAATTCAATTATTTTCTACATTTTATAAAGCATATGTAACAAAGTATATATTTCTTTTAATAACTTTATTATTAACGTCATATTGAAATTTTGCTTTTGTAATGTAGGATCAATTTTCTCGTTTAATTTTCAACCAGTAACTTTATTAACTTAAAAACAAAGAACATAAAATCTATTATTATTTTTATTAACTTATTTGCTAATATTTTAATACTTATTTTTTAATTTATTTCACGACTCGTAAATCAATTGTTTCTTTTGTAAAAAAAAGCATTTATTAAGAAGTACCGATATATTTTTTCGGACGTTCTAATCGCTTCCGCTTGATCACCAGCGACCAGGATTTTTCGCGCAATGTAATTTTTGTGGTATAATACAGATCTCTATATACCTAGTAAAATATTGTTACGAGCCCATATATTTTCGTATATATTTTTCTTATTTTTACTAACCAGTGTTGTAGCATAACAAATGTATATGAGGTTTCTTCTAAATGGAAACATCATGGCCGCTGACATGTTAAAAACGTTATCATTATTTACAGACATTTTCGAAATAGAAAAGCTTTGAAATAATAATATGCTACTGAAAGAGAAATCAGAAGTAATGATAATTATCGTCACGTTGATAATTATCCCAAATGCTTCCTGCGTTCGACATCTATTACAGCTCTCATCATGATCGACGATAATTAATTTCGAATAGGGTGAAGTAGAACAATGACTTTTGTTATTTTCATCAAGCAAGAGGATTCTTTTATTGACGCAAAAATCACAAACGTGTAAGAATAAGCAAATTACTTTAATTGCTCGAAATTTGAAATCACGATAGTTATTGCGAGAAACGATAAATGTGTAATTAATTAAAAACTATCACGTCGTTTGACACAGAATCACATATTTACATACACAGTCGAGGGAAGGGGGAGGAAGCCTGGACTATGTGGGGTTCACTTCTCAAAGACAAAAGCTTAAAAACAAAAAAGTTCATATAAATTTAAACTTATTTGAACTTGCTCCAAGTTATAGTAAATTTAACGTTTTGACAATGTAATTTGCTTTCCTTTACGAGAAGTAATCAAAATATCTATCATGCATCTCAAAGTAGATGTAAACGTCTATAAACATAGACGTTTTGTTATTGACTTTCTTACTCCCTCGATATTTCCAGATATTAAGTCTCGGATATTACTCATTGTCAGATTTGTTGGAAGCATCAATAATATTGAAACACCGTCAGTGAAATGAACAAAGTTTCCAATAAATCCAAGTGGAAGTGTTGAGGAAGTAAAAATGAGATGTTTGCATTAAAATGCAAAATAGTCATTTTGAATATCTTATGAAGATGGGACGATGTAAAGTTGTCAGAACAAAAACTCACTATAACTTGGAAATAGAACCAGATGAAACACATATTTATAGGAATTTTTTATTATTTCCAAATGCAGAATCCATTCCTGAAATGGATCCCATACATTACCACACAAATTTTCTATATGCATACAGGGTAATCCATTAGAAACAGACTACTTTAATATTTTCATTGTTTCTAATAATACAAATAAATATTTTAAAAATAAATTATATACAAGTTCTTTCCAAAACATTTATTTGTATTATTAGATTTGAAAGAGCAAGAGGAGTGGAAAAGGAAGAGGTGAGGAAAAATAGATAAACAGAGGGAAAAAGAGAGGTCAAGAAATATTAAGACCACTGGTGTTTCTACTATGGATAATCCTCTACACAACCAATACGCCTAAGCGCGCGCACATGCACGCGCACACATATACATACACGTACACATGTCATGCCTTAATTGTGGTATCAACAAATCGCTTTTACCATTGAATTACTAATCTTCATTGAAGCTTAACGCATAGCTTGTAATAAAATACCTTTCAAGACGCAATAAGGCGGTGCGGGAATTCGTTTGAAAATTTATAGTTTATTGCAAACGTTTTCAAGCGAGATCACGGAGAAAGATATGCTAAGAAGTAGTAAATCAGTTTATAACACATTGTAGATTATTTTAAATTTAGTCTGGATCAAATATGTATAAATGTGTTTTAATCTAATTGAGCTTATATTTTTGTACATTAGCTATATAAATTTCAATAAACATGATAGATCGCACTGTACTTCTTTCACATCATCTTTCTTCTCCCATAAAACTTCGAGAAAATCTCAAAAATGCTCTGTAGTCGGCAGCATGCGATTTATTTTGTGAAAGGGACTAATATACGTTTTAAAAAAAGGTATCTTATTGAAATTATCGCATTTACAAATATACAATTGTATATATACATATCCAAACGTATCAAATGTAAAAAAAAGAATTAATCGATTCATGATTCTAATTTGCCGAATAACGCGACATTCGGTCAGAAAATCGTATTGGATCCGAGTTATTTTGCTATTGAATGTATAATGATAAAAACAGAATTCGCGGGCAAGTGCATGCATTATTTTCTGCGAAAAATTAAATTGATTAGAATAAACCTTTAATAATGTTCTACATCGGAATATAATAAGTAGATGTTTATAAAATATCTAATTCACGATTTATAGAAACAAAAAAGAAGTGTTAATTGATAAATATGTGTATGTTGAAGGACAAAAATATTATAAAAAGCAACGATTCACTCTTTGATGATTTTCGCAGCGGGTCACCAATCTCCGCGATTTTCACTGTTTAATTCATGTCTTTCTCCAGTTCACGCCATGTCATATGACGTCATTCATCACAGGCAGTCCTTGACATGTCAGAGACTGCAATTGTATCCAGTTCACATCAGAAGTGGGACAAATGCGCTTCTTTTGTATTTAATCAGACGAGACAACTCGCTATTTCTATAAACTTTTCTCCATATCCTCAACCCACGATCCAGGGTACTCGACACTGTTTTAAAACGGTGACGATCGCCAGCGAGACGCCTCCGCTAAATCAGCGTGCAAATATCGTGCGTTTTTTGTCCATTTATAATATGGAAATGATATTTCATTCTCTCCGGTGCTTTTCGCTCCGGTTCTTTTCCAAAAATTTCACATGCCTTTACGCGCAAGCTTAATTGCCTTTTCTTAACAAAGCCTAGTACGCTTACATTATTATTAGAACGCTTATAAGAGAAGCCGCGCCACCGATTATCTATTCATCACCAAGTATCTTTCTAGAAGGTAGATTACTTTGTGCTGCGATAACGCAACGTTTTGCCGCGTATCCAAAGTATCGTAATATTTCTGTTTCCATTCTGTTTATCAATCATTTGGGCCGTACTCGCTTCTATATGTATATAAAAATGGTGAAGAAATCAATAGATACAAAGTCTGTTCAAAAAGTTCTCGAACTTTGCTTTTATAATCTTTTGGGGTTTATTTATAACTTATTCAGCCTTGTCTCCGAAATACTCACCTTTTTTTATTGATACACCTATATTTCTACTTCCAAAAGTAGAAATGACGGTGGGAGAGGTATATCAATCAAAGAGAGTATTTCGAAGGAGACAAGGCTGAATAAGTTATAAACCCCAAAAAATCATAAAAGCAAAGTTCGGAAACTTTTTGAATAGATCTCGTATATGATAGAAAATGTGAAAAATCGAAGACCGTCGATGCATGCGTGAGCAATTTTAAAAGATAATCCAAAAAAGAGGACGGGGGAGGGAGGAAATCTAAAGAGAGAAAGGGCGAGAAAGAGGGCGAATCGAAAGGGTGGATCGTTGTTTAAGATATAAAAACGATATGTAGTTAAGAATATAAGTTTCTTCTACGGAGACCCTGTCGTAGGGTAAAAAGAAGCGGGAGGGCGGAGCTACTACCGGTGGTACTACTGGAGCAAACGAGATCGTCACTTGCACCAATTGCGGACCTAATCCCTGCACGCATACGGCAACAAACGGTTGCACCGCCGAGGTAAGCGACTGTATTATATACAATAATCTATATTGTATAAAAATATCATTGCCTTCTTTTTTTTCAAAAAATATGAAAATATATTTAAATAAACTTTAATTAATTTGAAATATATTCGATTAATATTGCATATAAAGTATTATTATTATATATATATATATACGTATGCAAACCTTTCATTAAGTCTTAGAAAATATGTCTGGAATTTATAAGAATGTTATAAAAAAAATAATTTTATGTAACAACGAGAATCTCTCCAATATACGCGATAACTCTCCGCCCTCATAATTCTTCTGCTTGTTACAGGAATTTTTAAAAATCTGAAGTTTGATCATGATAACAAAATCTTTTTCTTGCAGCTAAGGAAAAAGGATCCGCCGCATCCAATTAGAGTGGCAAAGACGATCGACGTGATAGCCAGGATCACTTTCCCAGTCGCCTATTTCATGTTCCTCACTTTCTTCTTCATTCACTATAAGGGCACCTCGTAGAATGACGCACAACGATCTCCGAGAGATCTTCCATCGCTGGTATGAGCGACAACAAAACTTTCCAATAGATAAAGACGCGTTCGTTCTAAAAATCGAATCTGCAATAGACTCAAGTCTTGTCTCAAAATGTTTTCAAAAATGTTTCCAAGTAAACATTTTTAAGTTGTAATCGTTTGTATCACAATCAAACAATTATCTGATCTTTTCGGTAAAGACAAAGATAACGCAGATAAATCCAAAAATTCTTACGGAGTCGTGAATGTTACCTGACTATAATAAAATCAAACAGATTAGCTGTAATAAGCGGGCGGGACATCTGAAGGATAAGAGAACTTTTCTCCTGAAAAAAGAAGAAAGAGAGTCGCTAATTCGGGGATATTCGGAAACACGACACAAAAAAGAAAAGAATACCAACGATGGTTCGTCTCCGACTATTCTTCATCTCCTCTCACGTGTGATAGCTCTTGAAAGCACTCCTCTATGGGGGAAGTAGATTACGATCGCTTCGCGATCATATGCAGCGGCCATATACACTTATCTTCATTATTCTTTTCTCTTTCTTATATCTTAGATAGGTAATAGAATGTGTCGCCGGCGAACACTTTGGCCAAGCAGAGAGAATGACGCTTAGCTTAATTGACGATGATCAAACGTACTAATGTAAGATATAATATATCATTACAGACGAACCTCTGTATTCTTACCACCTTTAATCTTAACATTCTTATGACGTGTTCCGAAATGCACTAACAATACTGAAAATCTATGGTTCACGTTACGTTGTATGCTGTAGATTTAAATACTCTCAATACATTTCGCAATGTACTCTTAATCTCCGTATTTTTAACACCTTTTTTTGCACTGCTCCGCCAGTCATATTTGCTACGCGATCACGTAATCATAAAGTGACAAAACTTCTTATATCTGGCACCAAATGGGCTGATTGTGCTTGATAAGGGTCGTCCAAATGAAACATGAACTCGGATTGCTGCGTTGTGAATAGTGACGTCACTGAATGGACACGGAAATGGGGCATCTGCCTAAATGTTAGGGGTGCCTAAATATAGCACTAGTATCAGCAACAGTGTGGTATGTATATTTACCTGTGTACATATTCTTATGCTATCTTAAATTACACTTCACTCAAACAGTTAGTTTATGTTTTATTTGGACGACCCTTATACTTGATGGTTTACACGACCATAAGTAAATGGTAATAGCACTATCGAAGGCACTATTACGTAATTTTGAGATAGGAGATTCGCATATCATGATCTTGAGTTGATGTTATAGACAGAGTGAGAAACACACAGAAAAAAGCGGAAGAAATCTAGAAAAAGGATAGAAATAGGGAGATTAAATGTAAAGACAATTTTTTTTATAGAAGAAGATAATTGTCGATGATCTTAGGACAGCAGTTGTAAAGTAAAGAAAAAACACTCGAATAAAGAAAATTTTTACATGTCGATTACGTACCATGTTTAACATAGAAGATCTTATATAAGTTGCATATTTAAACAGTTTTACAATAAATAATTTTCTGTAGAAAAACTATAAGAACAAACGGCTGAACCAAAAAGATTGCAAATTGCTAACATACTACTAATATTTTACATACTGGCTAAAAAATTTTTTTCTGACATGATCAGGGTATCAAATATATGTAATCTTACACTGCGATTCATCCTTTTGTTACATATGTTGCGGTTCTAATTCTATTGGAAAATTCTCAATAAATTTTTTTAGTAGAATTATTTTGATTCAATGAGAGAGATCTATAAGGGAACTTTATGTATATTATATAGAAAATAATTAGTTACAAGTTTATTATGTTTTGTATTAAAAATCTAAGACTTTCAGTGTAAGAAAACGAATAAAAGAAAATACCATGCGTATCCATAATCTCATCTGTCAATAGCACAACACATTTTCATTTTGTGTATCATTCAAATAAAAATAGAAACTGAAAGAAAATATAAAGAATAGGAAGATTGATTCCGATATGCTAAGAATATGGATGTTCGACTGTACTAGCACAACCAAAAAAAAATGAGTCCGTGGACATGGTTGATTCGTGACCAGCAAATTTTTATCCGGTATTGATCTTTCGCTTGTCACGCTGCGCCTAATTTCAAGATTAAAATGGAAAATCAGAAATTTAATATGAAACGATTCGTACAGACCCAGATGGCAGTTACAGGATATTTCACGTAACATAAATAATTATCGAGGACGGGAACACTGGATAAGTGTATTGAAATGACTAGGTAGATAGGTAGGTAGAGAGCTGCAGGATATAGATTACAGATAAAGCTTTCGTTGTGATACGTCTACTGGTAAGTGAACGGTTTAGTTTACGCGTCAAGTATCCTGTATTCAGATCTAATAGATGCAGTTAGACGCGAAAAAGTCGAGTCGGAAACGAAGAGCCTATTCCTCCGTGCCAGAGTATACATTACTATTCGCCCCGACGCTGTGTGTGTGTATATCGAAGCAAAAAATCGCCACGATTAATAAGTGGAAGATGCTAAAATTCTATACGGACACTTTACTTATCTTTATAAGTAGAAGACATACGTCACTATGGCGAACGCTGAGGCGAAAGAAGGAAAGTGGTCGGTTTATGCGCGATGTGCACCGCACCGAGAAGGACTATCTATCTTAACATTACCTACTGAAAGTAACAATACGTACATACAATCGCGCTTTCTCCTTGACCGGATAATTATGTCTCTACGATATGCGTCAAGCGTCATCAACTAGCTCGGAATCTATAATTGTGTAGCTTGCGTACTATTTTAGATGCAACATCGCTACGCTACACTACTCTACTATCACTATTACTACTTTTATTATTATCGCAACTAATATTATTATACTGTTACAGTTGCTATTTTAGTATCGTATTATCGCTACTACTATTACTATAAAATTACAGATCACTATTGTAATATCGCAGATCTTAGACGAGACGCGCAATCGAGAGCGCCTTCAAGCGCGTACCATTTATACTGATCGAATCACATTTTATTGTCCAGCAATATTAAAAGAAACAGCAGACCAAAGAAAAATGCGAGCCGAACGTATATACCGAGTACATATTTCAATAATCGCGGCGATTACTCGAGGTCCAGTAGATATTGCTTATGATATAAGAATAACATGATCTCGCTATATTGTTATTGTGTTGTTGGATGCGTGTATATACATATATGTATAAATTAGGGGTCCCCAACCCATGGTCTCCGTGAAGTTTTATCCGGTCCACTAACAATAAGAAATTTCGATTTTTTATTGTATATTATATGTAAATATATATAACTATATAATAATATATAATATATAAAATAATATATACAATAATATATAACAATACGTAAATATATATTATTATACATATATATATTATTTTATATATATTGCGCCTTTGGTTCTGTGGTTCAGTCGCTGCGCCGAATTTTTATAATATATAAGAAAATTTTTTAATAAAAATATGTTGTTTTTATTTAATTTACAAAAATAAAACTTATATCTGAATCCCCGGTTATTATGAAGATTTTAATGTGGCCCTTTTAACAAAAAAGGTTGGAGACCCCTAGTGTAAATGATGTTTCAGGACACGTCGACACGAAATGCAAGCACACGCCCGCGCGCGCGCGCGCACGGTACACATACGCACGCACGTGACGCACGCGCGTCCGCGCGGGCGTGCCTGCGTCACGACAAATGCGCTTTCAAATTTGAAAAGACATGTACGAGGATTGATTTCTCTGACGACGGTTAGCATCGATCTTAGTTCTCTTCTATATTACGCATTAAAAAATGATTTAAAAAATTTCAAATCATATTCAGAGTGATATTCAAGACGTATATCACTCATAAATGGAAATTAAAATAACTCTAGATCTCGTTTATGCTATACAATATAAAATTTTTTCAGCAAAAAAACCGTATCCCCTTTTAGAATTAGTATTATGTAAAAAAGGAAGTAAAGTGGTTAGACATGGTTATAAATAATTGCAAACATCGCTAACCGACGTCCAAAGAATCGAGCCTGAGCGATAAATACTCACTAACACAGATCTCGTTTGATAATTGACTGCCAAAAAAATTTTTACTTTCACTGGCATATGGATATACACTTCCAATTTGGAACTCTTCTACAATGTAAATTAGCAAGGCAGAATTGTGACAGATTATACGATAACGATATTATTTGGACTGAACTATTTTGGTTGGACCAAACAAAATAGCTTAGCCCAAAAACGCTGCTTAACTCTTAAATGCATTTGTTTATCGTTCGATAATGTTTGCCATTTTATCAATTTTTATGGGAAAAAGAAAGAAAAAGTAAAATAACAAACAGACAATATCGTAATTTGAGCAACATCCCATGATATACCTATAATTTGAATAGTAATAGACACGTCGTCGTTATTAAATAATGACAGAAATAATAAAAGTAAAGCTAAAGTGTAATTAAAGCTCTAATAATATTGCACTTTAATGATTAAATTTTGTTTATATATTGTCCTACGATTTTATTTCGACAGAATTAAAGAAAAAACCCTTACATTCTACTATATTAAAAAATCATCATTATAAATATAACTTTCAGAAAAGTATATAGATACTATAATAATGTGAACGATGAGGATGATGCATTTGATAGTTAAGAAAAGAGTTTTTCAATGAAAGCCATTTTAATCCAACAAAAGTTATTCAACAGATATTTTGCAAAATTGTTGCTAAAATAAAGAGCAAAATGCAAAGTGAAAAGAGAATACAGAAAGAAGGATGTAAAATTATGATTAACAATATTTGTACGGGTATAAATATTGCAGCTCTCTTTCAGAAAGTTTCAGCAATATATCGTAAAACATAGATTGCACTGCAATAAATATAAATATTATTCGATTTTAATACAATCGTAAGGCCAAGCAGATGAAAAAAAGTCTTTTGCACGAGTTTTTCAGAATGAATAAAGGAGTATTATTTCTTTTCTCTGTAACGCTCCGGAATTCGAGATTAGGATAAAAAGGGAAGACAAGTAGTAATGATATATTTATTTCTTGTCTTTTATGTGTAGATAACAAGATACATAGTGGTACCTAATAATGTCACATTACAACGCAAACAAACTTTGAAGAAAAGAGGGGAATAGCAAAGCAAGGATAGAGAAACAGAAAGAGAAGATTGATATAGGTAGATATCATTATTTATTAAGCGGGTCTGACACTTCTTCAAACAGACAAAGAGGAGAGAGGGGGGGGGAAGAGAGAAAAAAAGAGAAAAAAAAGAAAGAGAGAGGACGTCACAAAGAAGAAATGATTTAAATTATAGAATAAATATATTTTTTGCACTTAATAATTATGAAATTTCATATACGGTAATAAAAATTAAAGTTAATCTGCTTTTTTTTACAAAAGCAGCATAAACTTTATTACATTATCTCTGTAATTCCTCGAAGTTTGTTTGCATCGTAGTGTCTCTAAACTTCTCAAAAACTAAAATGTAATTTTTCAGATAAAATTTTTTGTCAGGGATATTTATTATGTATACGAATATGTAATATCGATGGATTAGGAAACCATTAATGCCAAGGGCACCGTTGATTTTTAATTTAGAAGAAATATCGAAAATTCTGTTTGAGATAAACTTTCAAAATTTATTTCAAACAAGGCGATATAAGCAATATATCTCATTTCAATTTATTACAATATAATTCATGCAAAAATTACTATAGTTTCAAGCCAAAGCATATGCAAATATTGGGTATTTATATAAAGTTCATTACGAATATGATATCTGTCTTTTTCTGACTCACCTATACACTACATTCAAAACCTGATATTTATGTTTTTTCAACGTCAACTTACAAAACCTGATATTATATTTTTTCTTCTTTAATAAAGTTTTTCAGGATACTGACTTTCTAAAGAAACAATTGCTCTACAGTGTTTTTTATTGATTGTACATAGATATACCTAAATTTTGTAGCTAAAGGTTCACTCTGTACAACGGTATACCACATTTAACTAAAATTATTTATTTTGTTGTTAAAAATCGGCACTGTCGATCTCGCCTCGGTCTCCCCTACTTATTGTCAGATTATATATTTCATCTATTTGTTAAAAAAAATCCCCGCTCTCGCAGATCCGTGCAGTTAACATCACAACACTTTTGATCTGCGGAAAATATGTCCATTTCAAACGGAATGATTTACACGTAATCACTTTAGAGCAAAAGTTGAATAATTATTTGTGAGATCTTTAAATTTAATTTTATATTTAAGGAGTTTACCCGACTTGACCATTTGAGAAAATTTAAGAAAATGTAATTCTGAGAATAGATTGAATAATATGACATTCTCTGTCAAAAATATATTTATATAATTCTATGCCTGAAAAACTGTAAAACAAATATTTTTTACATATACGTATATGCTTTGTAAATGTGCTTTCCTCAGGCGTTTTTGAAGGAAGATTTAACATTATGGTTTTCAAAAAATATCATGATTTTTTGAAAAGAAATACTAATTTTACAAAAACTGAAAAATACCATAATACTTTTTAAAAAGCCAAAATATTAAAATCTGCCTTTACCAAGTTTTGATAAGTAGAAGTAATTTGACAAACAAAATTAAAAAATTTTTATATATTTTGTGTTTTAGATCAAATCTGAGAGTTATTGCTACATACAACTCCTAAATGTAAAATTTTTTGGCGATAAATATTTGATATAAAAAATATTAAAAAATTGGAAATTTATCTTCATTTTATAGTTTTTTGGATGTAAAATTATATAAATAAATTTATTTTTAATGATAAAATGTTGGCATTCTCAAAATTACATTCTTTCATCGAATGATGTAGAGGGGTAAACTTCATACATCAGGCTTTAAATACGAGTTTAAGCCAGTTTTGTTCTGAACTTTCCTATAGCAATTATTGAGATGTGTAACTGTGTGTTTATGCATAAAAAGCAGTACATAGCGATCAAATTCATTAATGACCTTATTCGTCACTACTTAAAAACACAGCGAAAATAGAACAATATAGAGGAAATAGGGATGCAAATATGACATCAAAATTAATTTATTGTTATTTAATGTAATCCCATTATTAATTTAATATATTATACTTAATTAATAATTAGGTAATAATGAGTGAAGTGAAATTCCATTTTTAGTTTATATAATATAAATTTAGTGATAACATATATTTTTGTACAAAAATTTCATATTTTTATTATAAAAATAGTTAGAGATAATTGTGTCAAGCTGCATCGCTAAAATTATCGAAATTTTTATTTCTTTTGATTATTTATTTTATGCGTTAAATTCTTTATCGACTTTGTGTAATCTTGAATCATGATTCGGAAAATATACCATTTTTCTATTATATAAACATATAAAGTAGATATATAAACACAGTACTTAAATTATAGTTGATTTTTACTGCTTCGCTACATTATTAATTTTATGTAGATATAATAAAAATACATTATTATATATTATGCAGATAATAAAGCTACATTATTAATGTTTTACATGTGAATGCCTTTTAAAACAATCCACACGTGCAATCGACACAACGAATATTGCGCATAGCGAAGTATAGAGAAAAATCTGCACATTTAAAAATAATCAAACTTACATCTAACGGCTAACCAAATCCATTATTGATCAATCTAAATAAATTATTGGATGTGCTAATATAAAGTAAGAATGGAGAATTTATATAAATGCTTGAACATGTATTAATATTTTTTAAAAGTACACAAAATATAAAATCTCTTGTAAATTTAGTAAATTTTAAAACATTAGTAAATACACAGTTATATTTTATTTAAATTTAATTTAAATGTAAAATATGTGTTTACGTTATCTTTATTATCTACATAATAAATACATAATTTTTTAGTAGCTTTTTTAAATCAATAAAGAATGTTTGGCAACGATACAAAATAAGAACTATAAACTGCTTGCTACACATATTGCTGCTATCTTTTGTAAACTTTGCACCGTAAACAAGCAAGAATCATTAGGTGATAGGATTAATGAGCGAATTAATTAATCTTATTAACGTTATTAATGTTTAATGCTCCACGGACCAAGACATATAGTAGTCATATGATTACTGTGTCGTCGTATTATCAGTGGCACTCCTTTAGAAAATAACACACGCAGTCTACATTATTTATATTTGTATACGACTGTGTAAAATTTTTATTATAGGTACGATATCCCAGTGCGCGCGCGTTATAAGCAAAACTTTAGCATATATGTAGTCGCGAAATATTAAGTATTAAGTATAAGAAAGACTCCTATTATGCAAGAAATTTATCATTTTCTAAAATGGTCTGGATAAAAAAAGATAAATTACTGAAAATTTGTTTCAAATTTTAAATATTTAAAAATAGGAATAACATTTCTCTGCACAATATAATGTTAATTCTTTCATTTCTTTCGTTTTTTTTCTTGAAATTTATTTTTAATTCCCACGAACATAGTAAACTTAATTAACATTATTATTACCGTCGAGCAGTAAAAAATTTATTTGTATTATAGAAATAAATGCACTTCTATTTATTAACAAAAATGAAAAAGTAAATTGAATGATTCGCCAATACAAAGTTGTTACATATATCTAGGTAATAATTTCATTTTTCTAATATATGGACCGACGCGTGATGAGATTAAAAAATGCAGAAATAAAAATAAAAAAAGCATTGAAAAAATATATGATGAGTAAAAGATAAACAGAAATAAGTGAGGGAATGAAAACAAAAAAGAAACGAGAAAGGACAAAGAGAGAGAAGACAGAGAAATAAAAGGGAAAAGGGCGAAGGGAAGGAGAAATTATATTGTATAACTCTATAATATATAAAACAAATTAAGCGTAAAATATTATCAAATAGAATTATTCAAAATTATACTTTTAACAAAATCGCGAAAGAATTTATATATTCAAAAAGCTTCACTTTTTATGCTGTCGCTTTGTATTAGTACATAACATTAATAATGTTATACAGAGAAAATAGAAAAAAATAAAGCAAAAGTAATCGATTATATAACAATACAGTATGCGTGTTTGTGTGTATGTATATTTCTCCAACTAATTTCCTCTTCGTTATTTTTATATCTTTTCACTGCATCCGCTGAGAAGGAAGAGAAGAAGAGAGAGGGGAAAGAGAGAGAGAAAGAGAGAGAGAGAGAGAGAGAGAGAGAGAGAGAGAGAGAGAGAGAGAGAGAGAGAGAGAGAGAGTTCTGCATGACATACGTCTGAAATGCATATGCTGCATGAAAAATAAGTTTACAATTTTCGAATTATAAAAGTGTGTGTTATAAAAACTCTTATATGTACAGGATATTTCGTATAGCTACAACTAGAGCATACAACTCGAAATTACATAAAAAATAAATAGGAAATATAAAATTTTTTTCATACAAGATTTATTTTTAAAAACCTTTATTATGCACGATCATTTTTAATACTTATTTGGAATACGTGTAGGATTCCACATAATGGATTTACTATTACCTTTATTATGCACGATCTCTATTCAGATTTATGTTGAATAAACGTATTGTATCTTGTGTGTCCTATACATATTTTTATTTACACAATACAATTAATTAATTTTTATTATTTGTTAATACAGCAAATACAACCACAAAATAATTGTATGTAATTCTAAATTATACAATTCGGTTCTTAACTAAATTTGTTTCATTAAGCGGTATCCATAATTTGGGTAGAGAATCTGAGCCAATTTTTAATACTTTTTGAATTACAAAAAACCTAAATTTGAGAAAGTTATAGCTTACTAAAGTTTCTTTGATGACGTAAACTTCAAAAGAAGCCGCAACAACACTATGACGTCACACACATTTTCGTGTTACTACATTTTCTTCAATTTTAAAGATATTGCAAAAATTCAAAAAGTTTACAAAGAAAGTATACCATGATCTATCAGAATATACTGTTAGGTAAAATCCGTTAAAAACCGAATTCTATATTATATAATTCTTGCATTATGTATCCTCCATTGTGCCTCAAATATAATACAAAATCGCGCGAGATATTTGTTAAGAAATCTAGTTTAATGTATGCGTCCCAAACAAGTTTTCAAAATCGATTTTCCCGGAAACAAAATCTAGGATAAAGAAATTAATTGTATGCTTTCTAATAATTATTATTTTTATATAGAATTATCACTTTTCTGGTTGCACCTAATTACAAAATATCCTGTATACATACGCGCACGGGCATACACACACATTATGCAATATATTATATATATTGATATGTGATAAGGGAGGTGCTTAGAGAATATCATAGTACAATTGCGTATACATATCCTGGCTAACAATTAAAAATACATAAAAAAACAATTATAAAAAATGTAACACATAAAATATTTCATAACACCGGAAACTTTCTGAAAAATAATATTATGATGTTTGAAACGTCATTACTTGATGTCATGCTGTTATGAAAAGTAATATTGCTTATTGCATATTTATTTACATACGTATGGAAGATCACGTAAATTCATGTATAGATATACTTTAGAGCGTTCTATTCAGCCGAACGAATCGTGAAGAATTGATAAACATTTGTTCTTCAAAATTAAATATCTAAAATTTATTGATTTTCAAACATTTTAAAACTTTCTTCTATTATATATTGTTTTAAAAAAGGCTATAATTGCACATTTTTTCAATAAATTTTCTATTAGATTCCAACAGAAATAGAATTTTACGGTTAATATACCTCTATATAGTCTATATCTATGTACGTCTTTAAAACTTCTTATTTACATGTGTACATAAGTTGATAAACACATACCCCGGTAAAAAATTTTTCATATAAAACAATATAATTATATATATAATTATGTAAAAATATGTTCATATATGTTTTCTTTCTCTTGTAATAATCTCTGTCTATATATACAAGAAAATAAGATAAAGAAAATAATAAAAATAAGAGAAAGTAAACATACATGGACATGTTTTATATATAATTATACATATTTATATATGTTTTATATAAAGTTTTTTATCGGGACAAAGTATTATTAGATAAAAAATAACAAAATTGACGCAATGATGGCAATGGTAACAATGTAGGCAAGTATATTTATGTGGATATTATAACATTCTCTTGTCCTACATTCAAAAGAGTTTACATAAGGAAAAAATATATAATATAATTATTCAAACATTTCAAAATATATAATTATTTATTAGGTATTCTTCATTCATTTACTCATAAGAACATTTAAAGACAACTTTATATCTCTGCGAAACATTCTATTCATTTTCATAATTCCTCTTACATATAATTCTTTATGTATATATACTATATAGTCATATAATTCTTATATAATCCTTACGATTAATGTGTTTATCGTTCTGCTCAGTCTTACTATTACGTATAATACAAAATAACAGTTTACACGAAACTATCGTACTTAAGATTGTCCTCTCATTAATTAGCGCTGTGTAACGCGTACGTGCGTACGTGCATCTGCATGCGCGCGTGCACACTGTATAATATAATTATATATTCGTCCGCATCTTTCGTCAAATGAAAGAATAATACGTTTTGCTTTAGTGACGTACGCGTTTTAAGAAGAGACAAAGCTGTGATGTTATTAATATCGACGCGGTATGGCTCGCACGAACGCGCGACTATTTTTGCAATATTTAAGATTAAAGGAAAATAAAATAAAAAACGGGACGTAAATAAATAAATATTGACTTAACTGAGCTCTCCCCAAATCGCCAACAGGCTTTGCAAAACAGATAATGTATATGACAAGTATTATATATATTACATACGCATATACATGTATACATACATCGCATCGAGAAGTATATACGTATAAGTATTATTCGCGCGGATATAACACCTCACGTATGATTAATTATATGTAACGTATAACCCATTTGTGATACTCGGCATACGAACGGCATGTTAAAGCAAGTGATACGTAACGGCATAATTGAGTCACACGAATGCATTCATTAAGTAAACAGATTTTTAATTGTAAATGGAATTTATTGAATCGTTACATTGTATCGAGGATTTAATTATCTGATTCATCAGCTGTTTGTAACATATTGTGATTAAATATTAAATTGTCAAGTAAAACAGCAAATCATATCTTATTTTTTCTTTTTCCCGTGTGAACACTGATTTCTAAGGTTCTATGTGAGATAAACATAATTTTACTGTATGAGATAGTACCATTGACACTTTTGACTTGTTTTTATGTCTTTTTTAAAAAAATTATGAAGTATTTATTTAATTATTTAATTTAAAAAAGATAAGTTTATTTAAATAAAATCTAACAATAAGTAGATAGAGACACTTTTATATATATACACAAATAAAACACATCCATAGGTTCATAAATATTATTTTATATCTGTATAATATTAACTTTCTGTACACTTGTGTTTTTGTGTATGTACGTGGCGCACACGTATATTTATACATGTATAAAATTATAAAATTATGTTATTAGGCTCTTATTTCTATTCATTCATATTTTACTCTACACAATGCAATGTACGACTTCTTAGTGGACAAATCGTGCCATCCCACCGGGCCTCTCTCGCAATCAGCGCAAGCTAAGTATTTGACGTTGCCTACCGTGTGCGACACGCCGATATTTTCAAAAGTATACATGTCTTCTATTAGCCAATAGTCAGAAATTATTTCTGACTGATTAGCCTCATCCTGTGCTTTACTATGGATATAAGGTAGCGCAAACTGCAATCAAAAATTTTTGTGTTAATTATTTACTCGCTTAAATCAATAACTAATTATCAATTTGAACTATGCAGCAATTGCTTAAAATAGATTCAAAAACTTGGTACATAAATTCGAAATTTACGAAGCATTAAATGCACAAAATATAATTTTTAGGTTATAAACGTTCGGCGTGTAAAACGTAGTAACGCGTTAGAAATATGTATCATTTAATGATTCAGCGGCGTCTATGATAATTAAATTATTAAAATGCGCAATGAATAATAATCAAGTGAGAAGTTGTGCATGAGATTTCTTCAATATTAATGTATACATACGGTACTAATACTCACGTCCATGTTTATTAAGCTGCCAACTCCAGCATTAAGAATTTTCGAGGGGCAAAATGTACAGTAGATCTTGTCTTTATTTTTACCCTCCGTATCCTTTTTCGATTCAATAACATCTCTATCCGTCGACATTGTTACTCCATAAATATACAGACAGAAAAATCTGAGAGCAGTCACACCGGAGTTTTGCTTGTTGTTTACACTTTACCTACCATTTTGCTGGACTGCTTGGCACGCCACTCACTCCCGTTTCCGATGTTAGAACTATTTATACACACATACACACATTTTATGGCAACACTGCCGATAAAGTCTCCCCCCACTTGGTGCGTATCTGTGCTACGCCCATAATTTTCGTGTTGAGAAACAATACTTATACATATATGTAACATCCTTATATATTGTTTTATATCAAATTGCATATTATATACATTTATCTAGAATTCTAGATACATGGTATGTATTTTCAACAAGTTGCCACACATCCGTTCCGTTACCTCAATAAAAATATTAATTTATTATATCACTCACCGACTCCGACGATGCGCAACAGCGTTGATTCTGCAATATACATATATAAAATTCATATTAATACAGTGTTCAAAAAAACCCTATGCTCAAAATATAATTCTCTCGCGTCGAACTTTTTATTTACCATATTCAATTATAAATATCTCGATAAATATGTATTTAATTAATATTATACAATTTCCGAAAAAAATCTTCATAACAATAAATTATTATAAAATTTTAAATTACTTTTTTATTTCTATAATTATTATTTATATAAATTATAGTGAAATAAAACGACTTAAGAATAGACACGAAAAAAAAATTATACTCTTATACAAAATAAAAGTAATATTTACCGCAAAGTTGTAATTCTGTTAATGCCCGATGCCTCTCCTAGACCTCCTCCTCCTCTCAGACTGTCCTCTCCGACAGGATTGGATTCCCTCGATGCGACGATGTGCATGATGACTTCCCGCGTCGTTATTGTCTAAAACATTTAAATAAACGATTTGATTAATATAACTGTTACGCGCACCGAACATCTCGAATTCATTATTCCACTATTTATTTGAAGAATTATGCATTTTTCGAAAAAATCTTTACTATGAATAAATATTTACCGTAAAGTTGTGTTGCGCCGATGCCCGATGCCCTCTCCTACAGACCTCCTCCTCCTGCTCTCTCAATGTCTTCTCGGGTTGTCAGTTGTCACGTTGCAGTTGGATCGTTGCAACGCTTTCCGCGTTATTTTCTGAAACTTAAATAAGCCATTCGATTAAAGGAAAATCAGCTAGCAAAGTTTTCGTATATTATATATAATTTATAAAAAATTTTAAAATATAAACTAAAATATTTTAAACCATAAATAAGTAAAATAAATAAGTGGAATACGACCGTATGAGATACACAATCAAATTACATATTAAGACCGTTAAAATATTTTATTTATTACACAATGTATTAAACATTCAATACACTAGATTACATTTGAAAACAATAAACTGCGCAAATGAACAATTATTTTCATCAGTAACAACAATTAATAAATAGATTATGAAATGCTCACCTTATCTGTTATATAATACTTGGCGGCCTTCTCGGCTCTCTTTTTCTCTCCTTTCTCCGTTGCTATTTCTTCGTGACACTCACATCTGTTTCCTAAAACAAACAAACAAAATATTGATTACAATTAAACGCGATCACAAGTAATAACTAGAATACATTGATCGAGCGGCTTTGCCATACTTTTTACTATATTCGAAATTAATCACACGCGACGCGTACTTAATCATATTGCGATGGTGGTAAAAGCGACACGGCCTCGCTATATAGCGATCGATTCGCGCGATAGATCTTCGGCCGAACAACACTTTTGAAATACGCGTTCAAACGGATTATCAATATCCGAGCACTGAATCTATACTTCTCGCGATAGGTACTGTAATAAATATTAAATGCAAAAGTAATACATAATAATGTTATACTCACCAATTAAATAATTCGCGACGGCCACTCGTTTTCCGGAGCCGATCCTTCTCGTGTCTGTCCGCTGCGTTAATTCTGGAAATAAAAGGAAAATGTAATTATAACATATGGGGCGGAGGCGCTACGTCTACTTCTCGCGTCAAGTGCGACGCCGCGTCGCTACGCGTCCCGCTCTTAATTCGCGCTTATGAATTTTCCGAACTTCGAGTAGGAAATATTCAAATATTATATGCTCGCTTTTTATTATGATTATTATTTTTCGTTCTAGAGAATAGGCGTATTAATATTTTTGGCAGATATCCGCGATATTCGATCACGACATTCGAAAATATGATCGCTTTCACGATTGCCTGCGCGACGCGCCTTTTAATTCGGTGGAACAAGTATCGCGAAATACGTATTTTTAAAGAACATCAATACCCGAGCGCCGTATCTGTATTACGCGATAGATACTACATTAAATAATGAATACGAGGTGTTTATATATCTTACTCTTACCAGTTAAAAGTGTCGCGACGCCTGCACTCGTTCCGGAACCAATCCGTCTCATGCCCACCGCCGCGGTCTGGATTTTCTGGAAAGGAAGGAGAACCTGGAGAACGTCATCAATTATACCTATGGCGGAGGCGCCTCGTCTCCCGTTCGGACAACTTCTCACGCCAAGGGCGCCGCGGCCGTGTGGCGTCCCTAAGGGCCACAAAAAACTTAAGCAGCAAAACTTGAACAATAAGCGAATCAGCCAATCACAGTCAAGACCTTAAGGCATAAACGTAAGCGCTAGCGAATCCATACTGTTGATTTCCTTACTGCTTAAGGTCTTACTGCTTAAGTTTTTGTGTGTGCCACGGCCCTAATACGCGTCCCGTTCTCAATTTCGCGATCATGAATTTTTTTCGTACTTCGAATAGAAAATACTATAATAAGCTCGCCTCTTATATTATCATTGTTATTTTTTATTCTAACGAATAGGTGTATTTATATTTTTGGCAAATATCCGCGACACTCGAAAATACGATCGTCACTTTTCGCGATTGCCTGCGCGACGCGTCTTCGGCCGAACAAGTAGACAAGTACTGCGAAATACGGTAGAGGTACTTTTGCAAATCTTTAATACCCGAGCGCCAAATCTATACTACGCGATAGATGCTATAGTAAATAATGAACGTATAGTAACGTTAATAGACGTTAAATAAGTCGCGACGCCTTTCATTCCGGAGTTGATCCGTCTCGTGTCCACCGCGTTCTGGAAATGGAGGATGGAAGGGGAACGTAATCAACATGGCGGAGGCGCTTCGTCTGCTTCGTCTCTCACGCGCGGCGCGGCCGCGGTCTGAACTTCTCCGCGGCTAGTGTCCAAGACTCCCAAGTGCGCCCAGCGCCGCCGCGACCGCGTCACGGCGTCACTATAGTATATAGGTATACGCGTGACCCGTTGTTAACTTCGCGCTTATAAATTTTCCGAACTTTCTTCCAAATTTCCTTCGAGTAGGAAATCAAATATTATATGCCCGCCTTTTTATTACGATTATGATTTTGCATTCTAACAAATAGGCGAAATTAATATTCTTGATAGATATATCCACATTCGCGACCATTCGAAAATACAATCGTCTGCACTTTCGCGCGACCATCTCGGCCGCAAGAGTATCGCGAAATACATATATTTTCAAGAATTATTAATATCAGAGAGCGCCAAATGTCTTCTACACGACAGATACTGCAGTAAATGGACAATATGCGGACATAAAGGCATTTTACAATTATTTGTTTCAAACGTAACTGCACATTTTTATTTACAAAATGTTTTAGGACACCTTGGAAAGTGCAGGATTTCAAACGGACTTGATTTAATTCATTCTTGTAAAAAGGGAAAATAAATATTATGCACATTTTGTACATAATATAATCACAAGCTAATTGCAATAAAATTAGAAGAATTTATATAATAAGATTTATAAGGCCAGCAATGTCATTATTAAAATAAGTCTTAAATTAAAATACAAATAATAAGAGTGTTTTATTCGATTTATAATCAAGGTATAATGATGCCACTTTATGTAGAAACAAAAGGTTTGAGAAACGAAAATGTAAAATAGTTATATTACAATTGCATATTACATTTTATTCTTTGTGTGCTAATTCGGTCATGACGCACACTGTATTCCATCGGCATGATAGATTTTCTTACCTTCAATGGATCTTTAACATTTATATATGTATATTCCTTTGACGATGACAAACGACAATGCTCTATTTTTACACAAAATAGTATCAAATAAATGTATTTTTATCACATCACATAAAGTTTTGAAAACATACATAATAAGAAAACATGTAACATACACACATATTATATATAATGAATAAGTCAATTAAATTAAAAATATTCTATAATAAATTGTGTAAAGGATAGTGTTCTATGTATTATTTGTAATTCATTATTTATTTATAAACATATTATTCATTATTATTTAAAACATTATAATTTTTATTATTTATTACTGTATGCAGTAATATAATTGTTGGAATACGCAAGTTTTTTCTGTTTTATTAATTTCCAATTATATATTTCAAATTTTTCATCAAATGGCAATGGATCCGTGGTGCAATTATTCCCTTGCGCGGGTCCAATGACAAAAATTAAATTACCTTTGTAATTTTCTATATAATTACAAAATGCTGCACAGTTATTAAAGTAGCAAAATAACATCGCATATCGTTTTGGTACTTGAAAATTTGACTTGTTCTCAATAAAGACAATATTCTTTAAGAATTGTGGAGGAGAATATTTGCTATTCCACCAAGAACTATCCAATTCTATACCCACAACGTCCAATCCTTAAAAAAATATGTTATATTAATAAGTAATTATAAATATTATCGAAGAGACTTATATTTATATCAATATTATTTTTAAGATTTAAGTACCTGAACATTTTTGTAGTAACCATTCTAATAATCCACAACCACAACCAATGCTTGCAATTCCAGATAAATTATACTTTCGTATAGTATCGTTTATCCAATACAAGTCACTCACATCAGGCAATATCCATGATAATCGACTAGGCTTAGGATTGCCACTCGTGGAAGCTAAAGCAGCAATCTCTTCCCACTTTTGAGCATTATATAATGAAAGAATATTTTCGTCGATATCGTCACTATTCATTATTTCTATATTTCTTTATATATGTATTATAAATAATATCGATAACTCACTTACACTAAGATTTTAGAAAACTACCATTTTCGCAACACATTACAAGAAGTAAAATACTGTTATCCAACAGACTAATAAATGAGAGAGAAAGGGTTCATCCGTGAACTTGAGTTGTGTAATTTTTCCAATAATAGATTGACTCATTGCCATACAGTCGAACATATATATTTCTGAACATATTCGTTCAATAGATGCGATTTTACCGCGACACGATATGTCCACGGTAAAAACAAAAATCAAATCATTAAAAATAAATTTATTAACTATTTTATTTTCTATTGATAGAATATATTTAATTTTAATATTTCTTTATTACAATATTACAAGAAAAATATATTTGTGTGAGCTAGAGACGAGTAAATTGTAAAGTGGTAGTTCGTAAAAAAAACACGCGCGTATCTAATTCTTTGTACAAAAAGAATGAAACTAATATAATAACTTAAATTAATAATAAATTAAATTAATAGTTATGGAGTATGTTTATTCAAATTTTGCACATCTTTAAGCAATATCAACTTCTTGTAATGCATAATGCATCTCATCCTTTGATATATTCAACAGAATCTTTTGATGTATGTCGCTACCTGAATATTCGCATAATAACAATCTATAGTCACCCAACTTTGCGCAAATATCAATCGTCTGAGTAATATTGGGTGTTTTGTAACCTGAAAAAGAAAGAAGTTACAATAATATAAAGTTTCTTTTACACACATCGCAATCTCTCATTAATAAGTTTTTTTTTCTATACAAACCATCAAAGGAACATAAAGATTCAAACTGTCTATAAACATTCATGAAACAAACTTCTTCCACACCAATCCGTTTGACTTCCACGCATACAGCTTGTAAGAATATTTGCTCAAATCTCGAACAATGTTTTATTGCTTGAACTTTTGGATTTATTATCATCTCCGACAAAGCCTCATTCACATCTTGTAGGCTTACTGTAGTGCTGTTACGTGTTTCCGTAATTTCTGCTACTCGGCGGCAAATGTCCAAAGCGCGGCGAGCGTCGCCTGATACTGCAGATACTTTACTAAAATACAAAATATAAGACGTTTTCGAAATAGTTAGTCAAATATCAATAATTTATTATAAAAATTAACAATTAAAAGTAACAGAGTCAGTATAATTCATAGAATACACTAATAAAAATGCGACAAATATTTTTAAAACATTCTGTAATAGTGAAGTTACGCAACAATAACATTAAAACATACATATACATAAAATATATTAACAAACTATTTAAATAAAGAGACTATAATGCTTACCGTGCAATTAATTGTATAATTTCATTTTCAAAAATGTCCGTGTTTTTAAGTCTGGTTAACACTATCTCATATAATTGTTTATAATTGTATGGTTCAAAAGTTACTCGGGTAAGACCTAATCGTGACGTGACTCTACCCATTAAAACTCTCTCTGGAAGATCCATAGTATTGGCAATAGTAATAACTACTAATCGAGAAGAAGCTTTTGTAGGCCAATCCAATAAATTATATATTACATCTTGTCGTTTTGTGCACAATAAATCAAGCTACAAAAATTTAAACAAAGAAAATAAAAATAAATGAAACAAATAAGAAACAATAAAATAAAGATTATTTAACACAATATAAAACATATAACAAATAATAGAAAATAAATAAAAATATATATTATATAAAGAACAAAAAAGTGTACATACCTCATCTACAAGTAGCAATGTCATTGGTCTTTTAGCATTGCTATTAAATCTCTTTTCTAACATATTATACGCTTGTTCCCACGTTAAAACTTTCCCAGATAATTGCTTTAGAATCTGTACGTAGGCTTGCCTGGGTTCAGATAATTTCATACCATTAATCTCAACAAAATCAAAATAGTCCAATTTTCTCTTTTCCACAGATCTCTTCAGACATTTCACAATCTCATTTACAGTAGCAGTTTTTCCTGTACCTGGGACGCCATTTATATAGATGCTTCTGCAATAATATTGATACATAATATTATGTAAAAAGAAGCAAATGCAAATACATGTTAAGCAATGTCTAGATAAACTTACCCTCCACTGTTATCCATTAGCTTGCTTTCTAGGAATGTATAAATGTTATTAAACTCTTCTTCTCTACAAGGTAGCGACTTAGGAACTGCACTGACATGCAACCTAGTTCTGATTTCTTGCAATGGCGTTACTGGTTTAACCAACATATCGTTTCTCATTTTCATAGATGGTGTCAATGCGCTCTGCTTCAATGATGCACGAACCTTTGGAGTACTCAAACCATTCTGTACCACTGATGACTCAATAGTGTCATCGTTTTCTTGACTACTTTTTATAGACAAACCTTTGACAGCTTTATGTACAACTTCTACCTTATCAGCTTTACTTTTATTCTCATCTTTGTGTATCGAATCACATTTATTAGGCATAGTTGAAATTGTCTTGCGACTACTTTTCTGAATTCTTGACCTTTTAGGAGTATCATTAAGTGAAATATTTTCTGTTGCATCTGTCTCAAGATATAATCTGTTACTAGGATGTGATTTATCTACATCTTTTTTTAATTCTTCATCTACAGAGGGAGATGTATATTTTGATCTAGTTCTAACTTTAGGAGTAGCATTATCATTGATATCTTCCGTGGAATAAGCATGATTCTGTTTGTTAAGTTTTGATCTTGATCTTGTAGATGGTGTCTTTGGAATAAAATTAATACAAACGCAATCTGAATCATCATCATCATCACTCTTGACTGCGTGTTTGTTGGTCTCTTGTTTTCTCATATTAAAAACCTCCACTGAATCAAGAAGTAGCTTCTTTTCATTGTAATTAATCTGATCTCTCTGTAAAACAGGTACTTGTGATTTAGAAGAATAACATTCATAATCTGAATACCTTTTAGGTAACTTTATATTTCTTACGCCTTTACGTGGCATCTGATTTTCATCTTGCAAATTTTTCAAGTGACGTTTTGAACTTCTAGTTAATCTCTTAGGTTTCTCATCTTCCGACTCAGTGTCTATTTTATACATACTTTGTTCTGTGGATCGTCTCAACCTTAGACGCAAAGAAACTTGCTCCTTTTGCAACGCGTTGCTTCGTAATAAGAAACGTTTGTTATTGTCAAAGGTCTTGTCAGAATCCGACAGGTCAAAGGAGTCATTATCGGTGCTTTCCTTCGGCACATAAGATTCGTCCAATTCTTCGACATTTGACTCTGAACTTGTGTCAAGTAATACAGTTATATCTTTCTCTGTGCACTTCTTCAATCTAGCCATTGCGTTTGAATTGCAATTTATTGATCCGGCAATAATTTGTACCCGTTTCCCTTTCTTCTTTCAGGGCTTATACTTCGGTTAACCTAATTAATAAATTTTATTTATTATTTACTGAAAAGAGCATTAGTTAGAGAAAAGCAATTGAACTTCTTTTAAATCTATGTTTATATTATCTATACATTTCACAGAAGACTATTTATTTATACTGGCTTTGCCATAAACATAGATTGTAATTATCGCAGTTCAAAGTCAATTACAGAAAAAAATTGTTACCGCTGTCTTATTTAGATTTCACGTTGTAACTTTTCTCTTGGGACATAAGCCTGAGAATGACAATAAATTACAATTCACGTGACACGAGATCGCTAAGGTTATACTGGAGCGGTATTGCTTGTTGCTAGCGAAATGCCGCCTTTTTTCTCGCATGCGCGTTGGAAACGTGTAACATCGGTAACACATAACGTTAACATTTGTAGGTAAAAAATTTTTCATATAAAGACGTATATAAATATACATACATATTTATATGTATACATATAAAATATGTCTTTATAAGTTTTTCTCTTAAATCTTTATTTGTATAATATACATATATAGGAAAAATAATAAGAAAAATTAAAAACTAATTAAATGGATAATTTTTGCATTATTCTTTTTAAATAAAAAGTAAAGCTTGAGAAAATGAGAAAAAATTGCTCATATATAAATGTAATAATTATAATAAAAAACAATATAAAATATGATTATGATTATACACGCAGATTATTGTAATCGCAATTTTACTTTTTGTAAGAAAAACAATGCAAGACACTGCACGCAATATTTTCAATTATTCTTATTTTTCTAATATATATAGACAGAGATTATATACAAGAGAAAGAGCAAACATATACTTTATATATAATTATTATATACATATATCTTTAATATATAAACAAATTCTTTTCGGGTCAGTACTCAATATAATGTGATAAAAATATATTATAATGTGATAAAAATTTCACATTCCTTCACGCCGCGATGCGAGAATAACAATTATAATATAAATGTTTCTACAGTTAAGAGAAATTCGACGAGGGGCATTTTCGCCGCACGCCGATATTAATCGACTCACTCGAGTCTTTTACGTGGGGGATGATCGATAATTAATCGAGAGCGACCGCTCGACCAACCGCGAAGCTTCAAAGTTCTAATATCGAGGCCTTCGAACTTTCGAAGCAAATCATCATCCCTAATAAATACGCTATAGTTTTCAAGCAGTGGAAAAACCACAAAGGCGAAAAAAGTAATCGCCCTCGCATCCCTCGTCACTAATTCGAGCTTCGAGCGACGCCGGACGCGGTGCGCATTGCGCACCTTTTCGCGCGCCGCCGGTGAACGCGAAACCCACGCGAGCGCGACGCGAGCGCGACGCGAGCGCGACGCACACGGCGCGGCGCGGTCCCCGCGGTGCCGCGCCGGCCGCCGATCAGCAGCACCTCCGAGAACGCGCAGTCGCGCGCCGTTCTTGTTGGGTGGGAGGTGTAATCAGCTGCGTGCACACGAGGACAGCGAGATGTTCGTCCTGCAGAGGTCTATATTGTGAGTACCACGGGGAAATTTTCACTCTCGACCTTCGGGATCGTCGTCGCCTCGAGCGGTCGGCAGGTCTACGGCCTGTTAATACCGCGGGTCAGTTGACGGACGATTTATGGAGTAACGCAACGAGGGGGGGGGGGGGGGGGTGAGCGCTCCAACCCTTCGTCAGGGCGCAGGGAGGACACGAGCGTTCCCGGGAAGAAAAAAGGACCGCCGCGCCGGCCGTGTGCGACCCGACTCGCCGCGGACGGGCCGCGACGCGGTGTTGAAAATAGGAGCGCCCCGACGACCGGCGATCAATACCAGGCGAAGCTGGCGAAGCTAGCTTCGCCAGCAGTGGCGAAGCTGCTTGCCGTGCTTTCGTTCAGGTGTTTCTGCCGTTCTGATGACTCGTTTTCTCGTTCCTCTTTAGCGCTATCCCTGGCCTTCGTCCGTGGCCTTGACCGTTGTCAGAATCGGGGAGCTCCTTCCGCGCGCGACGCTCGTCACTCGTCACTCGCCTGACCCGCCGATTCGACGAGGTTTCCGGTGCGATACTCGTCGCGCTCCGTAAATTAACCCTTTACATCTTACGGAAGTTCACCGTGCAGGCGTAAATATCGTCGGAATCTTCACCTTGAGCTAGTTACCGAGGGGATATTGACACGGTCGATTAAACAATGATACCATGCAGAATTCTTGGATATAAAAAGAACTTCTTGCAGATAAATCGCTCTATTTGTTTCTTCAGGTTCCTTCAAATGGATAAAATTGGATCGAGCGTTAGCTTTGGCTACAAATAAAAACTGATGCAGTAATTTTTATTTAAAAATTTGTTTAATTGAAAAATAATCATAGAACGAAATATTGTCTTGTTTTCTGATCATTTTTTAATATTCTTTCGTTGCTCGCTATTATGGCAACGAGAAAGCGTTAATATTTAAATCAGGTTCTCATCTCATCGACAATCATCCCGCGATTTCTCGCTTTTTTCCGCATTTTCTGAATTAAATTGAGCGTAAAGCATTAACATTATCTCATAATAATCGTCTCGTAGGTCCTATCGTGAAGTGGAAATTGGCGGAAGTAACGGATCATGAATAATCTTGTGACTCAAAGTCAAGGCAAAAACGGTGGCCGTCCGGATACTGTTGCACCAGGGACGTACGCTTAGACGCGATGGATTCGAGCGCGGTGAACGAAGGAGAAAGAACCATACGGAGCTGTAGATATCTAGCGATAATTTTTATTCTCGGAGATTAGTCACGCGCAAAGAATCGCAGAAAATCTCATTTATAATAAGACATCGAGGAGCGGAACCGAGCAAAACTGTTTTTGACCTGAACGAAAGCAGTGAATATAAAAACGTAGCACAAATACATTAACAAATTCATTTTAGCAATATAAATGAAATATACTCAAAGTTACAAAATATACACAAAGTTTGATGAAATTTACGCAATTAAATTTGTATCACATATCGTATACGAAATATTTCAAGCAATAGTCGATCTTTACCGCGAACACGAGTTTTGAAAGTAAACGCAAAAGATAGAAATATATTATACAAATATAATATGTACATTATACGAAGGATGGTTTTCTCGTTTGAAAATTGTAATTGTGCTTTACGTTACGCCAAGCGTACACGAGTTACGTTGGTCACCTTCAATTAATAAGACAATGCTTAATTACATTAACGCAAAAGTGGATATATCAGTGGATATATCTATATAACTTGTTTATCTTTTTTATTAAAACACCGCGGCGCTGGACCAATGTTCACATGATTTTTTCTGGCTTAAAACCAACATCTTGTACAAGTTATAGGAATGTAATTCTAGAATAATTTTGTTAAAGAGAAGACCCGTACATGCGTCGAACATATTTCATTCTCGTTGCGTCGTCGAATCCTTCCTCGTTTTCTTGCTGTCGTGGTTAATCTATCGCGGTTAATTGTGGATACGCACTGCACTGTTAAATATTAACGGATAAAATGTAAACCAATGAATTAAATAACATTTTATTATTTTTAACTATTATGTGTCATAATTTATTATTTTAACTCCATTGGTTTAGTTAAATTAACATTTTTTTAAGTTAAATTAACGACATTTAGTAGGAGCAGTGGCGATCTATAAGAATGATTATAAATGACAAATTGAGTGTAATTTGACACTACGAATTTAACAGTGCAATATATATCGTACCGTTGAAATTATCTTCGTGTGGTTCTGGGACAATCGATAACAGAAACGATAAGCGCAATTGCAACGCGCGTCTTACCTTGTCCTGTCCGCGGCAAAAGCAAACGTCTAATAAATGTTATCTACCGGCGTATCGCATCGCGCGCTTTGCCCGATCCAATTTACGATACCCGACGTGTGCTTCATCCGCGGCTCGTGAAATGCGCCTGATCGATTATTCGGGCAAGCTGTTCGAGCGTCGCTTCCTGGTACGACAATTTTGCGATCTATGCGCATATCCTCTCGCTTCGTAAGTGGTATAATATAGTGCGAATATCAAATATTAGACATAAAATCGAAAAATCGCGTGGTTCACCAGGTTTACATATTTAGATAACCGGCGATAGGCGATCAGACGCGAAGATCTCTTACCTTAATTATTAAGCTCGTTAACTAAAGTGGCAGAACTAAACAATCATGTGATTTATTCTGGTAAAGTTTAATGTCGAGAGGACCGAATCTCCTTAGGATTTAAGCGTTGCGAGTGCTCGTAGCACGTTAATCAATATAAAAAGCATCGCGGTCGATCGATCGGGGCTATAGAAAATGTCAGGATACGTAATAACAGCTGCACCTCAACACAAACTGTCGCAGGAACTTCGGTTACGTCATGTTTGAGGTCTCGTTGCCTTATGTCACTGATGACACTGGCCTGTCGGATATTTATAAAATCCATTATGCCGCTGAGAAGAGTTGCATAATTATGACACTGGGATCATTTCGCATATGTGTAAATCAATCTGATTTATGTCATTTATCTTTTTTATTGAAGTACAGCTAGCAAACTTCCTTTTTTAATCTGTTCATACATCGACAACGCGTGGGCGTTATATTGCGAAGCACGACATACACTGCCGATCAAAAGTTCGAGACCACGTATAAAATTTAAAAATATTCCAGTGAAACGCCACTTAAAAGTCCGATTCAAACTCTGCAATATTTTTTCTTGATTTGAAAGCAAATAGACACTATATTTAGCAAAGTTGCTATGTTAACACAGCACCGTTTGAAATTTCAAGAAAATTGTCTACAGTCATAAAACCTTTTTCCCAAACCTGAGTTGTGGGCTATTTTAGAAGAGTGAAAGAAAAACTTGTAGCTAGATTATTTAAATTAATAAAGAAAGGCAATTAAATGTGAGGACGGCAGGTTTGATAGAAAAAGTATCTAATATTCTTTCTATCTTGTATAAAATATTTTTGCAAACTCTTCAAACATTTTATATTATTTTTCATTTTATTATAAAACAATGAATAAAATAACAAAAATATGTTAAGTTATAATGGATAAGTTTGATTTTATTTAAGATATATATAGCAGACACTTCCGATTAATAGTATCAAACTTTTGGCCAGCAGTGTATAGTTTCGCTCGTTTAATGATAATGAGGAGAAACTGTAACGCGGTGAGGGTTGTTCCACGTGGGAGGGCTACGCGAGTCTTTCATATGAACCATTTAACGTATTTACCGCCACACATCACCAAGGATGACGATTTTTATTTACTGAACCGGAAATAGTATTGGCTATTTCTAACAAGATGTGGTAAAACTATAATATAAAATATTATATAAAAATACAAATCTTTGGATATTCTAGGGTTTAATTAATTTTTCGGGTTTCGAGTACAGTAGCAGGTGGCTTGGCAGGATTTTCGAGCGAGTTCAGCGTGACAGCCAACGTGTTAACAGGTCGGAACGGTTACTCGTTCACAATGACACAATGTGACAACACAAACACACATTGGAACTGTGCCTTTGGCACAGTTCCAACTGTGTGTTTGTGTTGTCACATTGTGTCATTGTGAACGAGTAACCGTTACTCCACATCCGTATTGTAATGTAAAAACGTTCGCATGGAAGAATGAATTTTTATGATTTTTAATGCCGACGAAAACACATAAATGCATATCTAAAAGCAAACGTTCACTACGAGCTACTTTAATTTAGAACAACGCGTCTCTGTATCGTGAGAAAAAAGGGAGCAGCCGGCACTGGCGTTAAATGCGGCGCGGCGCGGCGTGCTAACGCGATTACCGTATCCCGAAATTACGACTGAAAGAAAGGCGCGTATATACGGCTAGCCACCTCGGCAGATTTCGCGCCTCGGTCATTTCTGCAAAATTGGCTTTATGCCACGAAAATAATAATAGCGTAGCCCGCTTTGGTTCTTCAAGCGGCGGGGAACCGTCGTCGAATAATATATAGGCACGCACGAAACGCACGTGACCGCGCGCTTTACAATGTTTCAAGGCTTTAAAGCGAAACAGTTTTGTCACTTCTTAGGAAGTAAATTTCTGGGGAAGCAAAGATATTATTTTACGGCGGGATTGTTTCGTTCCGCTTGATCTCGCATTCTGGGAACCTTCTCTTTAAAGAGAAGAAACTGGCGCACGTTACAACGTGCTCCACTTGCGGCTTCATTGATCGTGCTGTATCTAATCCTACACGCGATCTGATCGCACACGGCGAGTTGAGAGGCTTGGCACTGATATAATGATATTCTACGAATTCTTATCTAATCTATCTCATTCCTATCTCATTCTACAGTCAAACATTCAATCGTCGTCGACTTTATCGACGAACAATGAAGAGAGGGAATCATCGTGCGGGATTACGATTAAACGCGGCTCGAATCGCCACGCGTTTCGCTGACATCTGATATCATTTGTAAACAAAATCGAGATACGTAAAATCGTTGTCTTCCCGCTAGTGAATGTTAATAAGATGACACGTATGCGCGTATCAACAAGGTTTACGTATCTTACTGAAATAACTGTGAATTTTAAACGGCCCATGAATTAAACATTCGCGTGATACTTACCAGATACTCGTATAATATATACATATGAAATATTTCTATCGCCTGCAGCGAGGCTCGCGAGACCGCGCGCGTACACAAAGTGTTTCGTGATAAGAGCGATTTGTCTGCCGTTCTTGATAGCTCGACATTCCTTTGCCGTTTCCTAAATTAAATCCACCCGTCAAGCGGCATTTCGTCATTTGCTCATTAACATTTTCGAAAACACGACAAATATGATCGTGTCTCTCATAAAAAAAAATGTTTCTCCTCATTGGATTCTCACGCTTACAAAGTTACTTTTATACCAAATGACATCGAGTCGTTAACTGTGGTAATTAGTCGACGGCAGTCTTGATGTCGCGCAGCAAATAACAGCCGTAGTTTTTGTTGACAATAAAATAAAACAATAATAAATAAAACCTGATCAAATATGTGAATACCACGAGTGAATAGAGAAGTGCCTTTTCGATCGGGCTGGATATTTTTGTAGCCTAATAATATTTTTTTGTATGAATTAATTAATCAAAAAATATTAGGCGTTGATTATTTGTCGATTTTGAAACACAGTCTCGTTGAAATAATAAAATTTGCGTGATTAAATCGATAATCGATTTAACAATGATGTTAATAAGCATCATTTAAAATTTAAATCACCGCAAAGAATTTATTTTGAAAAATATGACATGCCATTTATTATTTTAAAAATTCATTCTTATTCTACTTTTTTTTTTGAAAGGCATTAAGCACATTGATGCAATTTGACGAAGTCGCGAGATACAAATTCCACACGTATATATTTTTAGATCGGCCAGTAGCAGAAATTGCGGAGGATCATGGACGCGGACGCTACCACCTTCGCATATTGCCGTAAAGGACGTTCAACAAAGGGACATCCACGAGGTTTCGGGAGATGTGGTACCGATAAATATGGTAAAGGGTATCGGGCACCTCCGGGATCCCCGACTGAACAAGGTACCGTGGTCCCCCTTGAATTTTCTTCGGTACAACGGACACACGATCTCACAGCGTGAATATTCCGTGATAATAACAGGGCTTGGCGTTCACCCTGAAAGAAAGAATAGCCCTCGGCATACACGGGCTGCAGCCTCCCCGATTTAAGACGCAAGAGGAACAGCTGGCTCTATGCAAAGCCTCAGTAATGAAATACTCGGAGGATTTGAATCGATATCTGTACCTTGTGGAACTTCAGGTAAATAGCACTTACTCTATCTATTTGTCGTAGGAAAATCTGTCCTTAATTTCTTCGGAATAATTTTTAGGAGAGGAACGAAAGATTATTTTTTCGCTTGTTAAGCGAAAACATCGAGCAGATGATGCCAATTGTCTATACACCTACCGTCGGTTTGGCCTGCCAAAAGTTTGGCGTGATATATCGTAGACCTCGCGGACTTTTCATTACTATATACGATAAGGGCCATATTTACGAGATCTTGAATAATTGGTTAGTATCAAAGGAGAGATACTATATGAAATATTATTGCAGTATCTGTAAAAGAGACGAGATTTACGTTTACAAGCTATCTTTTACCGTTATTTTCGTAAGTCACACGATTGATTGAAAAGTAATCGCTATTATAAGCGAAGAACAGTTTTTAAAAGACACTCTGTAGAGTTTTAAGCGGAAAGTACGCCTTTGGTGTTTGGTCGCTAAAAATAGAATTCCACGCATCACACGCATCGCACGTTTTCACTGCGTTACAACGCGAAGCAAGAGAGAAAGATCAATGGCTTTATATTTAGTATAGCGTATTAATTTATTTTCAATATCCACCATGATTTGCATCGTATTTTTAGGCCAGAACAAGCGGTGCGGGCCATCTGCGTAACGGACGGCGAGCGAATTTTAGGTCTCGGTGACCTCGGGGCTTGCGGCATGGGTATCCCCGTTGGAAAACTGGCGCTTTATACAGCTCTGGCTGGTATCAAGCCGCATCAATGTCTCCCGATCACTATTGATGTAGGCACTAATAACGAGCAGCTAAGAAACGATCCTCACTACATCGGTCTTAACAAGCCTAGGAGCCAAGGTGACGAGTATGACGAATTAGTCGACGAATTTATGGCTGCCTGCGTGCAAAAGTACGGACAAAACGTTCTTATTCAAGTAAGCTAACATACGTAACTATTGTGTGTACACTTTTAAATACATATAACGTTGTTATATCTTTGACCCGAATCTCGTGAAAGAACCCTATGATTTGTACGACATGATAATATTGCACGCTTTATGTGTTTCAGTTCGAAGACTTCGGAAACCACAATGCCTTCCGTTTCTTAGATAAATACAGAAATAAGTACTGCACGTTCAACGATGACATACAAGGTACGGCCGCAGTTGCAGTGGCTGGAATCTTAGCGTCGCAAAGAATAACTAAGAAAAGAATGTCAGATAATAAGTTTGTCTTCCTCGGCGCCGGAGAGGTTTGTTTTTCGAGATAGCGCAAAGATACTAAATATTTATGCATTTGTTTTGAGATCGCAATACAATAATATTTATTCTACTAAATTATAGGCAGCTATTGGAATAGCTGATCTGTGTGTCAAAGCGATGGAAGCTGACGGTTGCACCCAGCAGCAGGCGCGCGATAGTATTTGGATGATGGATATTGACGGGCTACTCGTAAAGAACCGACCCGAAGGTAATTTGGAAGGCCACAAGGTCTGGTACGCGAAGGACTACAAAGTGATGAAGACGTTAATCGAAGTTGTAAAAGAAATCAAGCCTACTGTCTTGATAGGTAAGTAGATTTCTTCAAAGAGAAACAATCTTGGTACAGAACTGAAATGTTCGCATAGGCGCTTCGGCGGCGGCAGGGGCATTTACTCCTGAAGTCTTAGGGGCGATGGCAAAATATAACGAGAGGCCGTTGATTTTTGCTTTAAGTAATCCAACCAGTAAAGCTGAATGTACGGCGCAGCAAGCGTATGATCATACCGACGTATGAATATATTACAATCTTAAATTGCATAAGGATAACTATAACTGCTTTTTGACATATTAAGTTGATTCGTCAAACTAAACCTATCTGTGTTTTTAGGGGAGATGTATATTCTCTTCGGGTTCGCCATTTGGTGAAGTGAAATATAAGGGGAAGACATATAAGCCTGGACAGGGTAATAACGCATACATCTTTCCCGGTATTGCTTTAGGCGTTATCGCGACCGGAGTGCATCACATCACCGAAGATTTGTTCTTGATCTCGGCACAAACTGTCGCCGATCACGTGAAAAATGAGGATCTCGAAAGGGGTAGTCTATATCCGCCGTTAAATAGTATTCGCGAGTGTTCTATCGACATCGCAATTAAAATAGCTGATTATGCTTACGCCAAAGGTTGGTGTCATAATTTCAGAATTGTGTGCAAACTAGTATTATTATCTATCATTATATCTGTAGGTGGTTTGGCAAGCGAGTATCCGGAGCCGAAAGACAAGCGGCAGTTTATCATGAGTAAGATGTACGATGCCAACTATGACAGTCCACTGCCAAATCTGTACGAATGGCCGGGTGATTATGCCAAACCACGTATTTTGCCGGAAAAGTAAGTATGATGAACTCCATGATTCTAAATCATTTCTCCCAATCACATAACGACATACGTCGCATCACTCAATAAAGTAAAATTTATCCTTTTCATAAGACGTAGGATCGAAGAATTAGATAGATAAATATCAAAATTAGTTGTAATAAGTAGTGTCGCAGTAACTCTATAGACAGCATGAACGAGTAGGTAGGTAGTTAGTAAGTCTGATTGCAGTGAACAAGAATCTTTAGAAGATTTATTAAGAATCTTGTTTTTTGTTTTGGTCTGATATATACGATGCGCATCGCTTTTTGATTTTTTCTTTACATTTCTCCATGATAGCTTCATAAAATGAATGAAATTATTTGGCTGCTAATTTTTTATAAAATATTTAGAAATGTGTTATTTCGTAAAGCATATGTAAAAAAGCAATGATAAAATTAATTGCTCGATTTTTTGCTTGATTTTATGCTTATTCTCTTAATAGTGATTTATTCTCTCAGAATGAGAGTGTTATGTTAATTGCTAATGTTACTGAATAGACCTATCAAGCTTAAATATTTTATTTTATGATATGTAACCACCCACTTCACATTCATAATGTATCCGTTTTCTTCACAGTGTTGTCCCTTTTTGATTTGCTCGTTTCCACAATTTTCAGTGGAAACCGCTGAAGTTCAATTAATATTTTTCAGAGACACAATAGAAATTCGTCACAATTTAAAACATCTGTAAGCAGATTTCATCGGCCGGAATAGTTGGAGGCTATCATTATTATTTTTAATGATAAAAAAGTATCGATGTCTCTTCAACTTATAATCAATGTCACTCAGAGCATATGCAAACAACAAAGAACTCATAAACAGTTTTAATCGTAAGAGAAATTATTTCATCAGATAATTAACGCCACAGTGCTTTCATTACTACAATGAATTGTTAACACAGGACATGGCGGCATGAATCGATTGACAATGTTATTATTGCAATAAGCTGACAATGTAATATTCTAATGTCCTCCTTCGTTTATGTATTAATATTAAAGATAGCGATTGTTACTGGAATACAGTTGAAAGTAACTAAAGAAAGTTTATGCTGCATAGTCGCATTTTGTAAAAATAAATTGTATTATTTTACACATTTTAATGTTAGAAAAAAATGTATGTATGTCAGGATAATAATTCTTATTGTCCAAATAACAATTAAACCTTAAAACTTTCCCGTTATAAAGTCTGTTAAAAATCTAATTGGTATAAGATATTTAATAATATAATATCGGTCATAAGATATTTAATGATATGTTTAGGTTTCCTGACTTCTCATTTACGGACGATCATTTCAAAACAACATTCTAAATCCTTCTCCACTTCCTCTCCCGAAGATCCTTCTCGAAGTTATCGTGACCATAAAACAACCCGAGACGACTCAAAACTCCGCAACGAATTTTCCGAAACTCCAACGAAGACCGAGGCACACGCTTTTAGCTCAAAAATTTTTATTTTGCAATATTTTATATTTATATATAGATTTATATTTTATAATTATTTTATTAATATTTTGAAACTTTATTAAAACTTTAAATAAATACGCTTAAATCAAAGAAGATTTCCCAAAAATTAGAATTGCTTTCTTTGACATCAGCGACAGAATTAGTCCTAAACACTATTTAAAAAAAGCATATATTTGAATTTTTAGTATTTTTATATAAGTCTGATTACAACTTAAGAATAGAATGTGCATAAACAAGACTAGAAATAATAATTATAAATATAACTTTTACATTTGAACCGTTTTGCAACATGTTTCTGAACATTTTGCGAAGACTTTAAAATTATGATAAATTTATACCAGCAATATCCCGAAATACCTATTTGTCCTAAAGATGAAGTATATACATAATAGATAAATAGGTCAAAGATATAAAAACAAGGATATAATTCTACGATGGAAAAATTAAATTATTCTTTTTGGAATGAAAAAGACAATATATCTTGTGTTTATGTTGCAACATTTGTTAGATTAATATCTGGTTCTAGATGTGTATCATAAGCTTGGGGGAATGGCATGCTGTATAATGTAATATAATGCAATATATTAACATCTTATGGACATGATAGAATATGCCTCTGTAATTATAACCTGTTTGATGAGTAAAAAGATCCCTGTAATTTAGCATGAATATATATACTAAAAATATTATTTGAGAAACAATATTGAACTTGTACACGTCAAAATTAAGTTTATCCAAGCGATTAAAAGTATATCTCTTCCAAAGACGAACTATTTATTTGCATTTCTAAAAATAATTTTTATCTTCATATAATAATTTATGAAAGTATAGCTTACATTTCTACATCGCTTAGGTAAACTCATAGAGCTACCGTTTTGTATAATTAACTGTGTTCTTCTCCCAACAGATTATGATGCGTTGGCGCGTCTGAACTCTAAACATGAGACGACCACTTTGACACAAACTTCTTAATTTAATTTCTCGCAGTCAGAAAATAAACTATTAGTGTGAATCACAAATATTGTACTCTCTAGTATTAAGAAATTACAATTTGTCGATATTTTTTGCGTTTAAATGTGCTCGAATAAATGCGTACTTATTTATGTATTTAACGTAATGACGTAGCGATGTTTGACACAACGCAGAATCATATTTGAATAGTATAAAACTATTCACTAACTTCGACATGGATTGTCAAGTATTCCAGTACATTACAGATTATTTATTTTTTTAAGATATTTACCTGAAATAATCGTAAAGTTATTTCTAATAGCGTGATGCCACTCTGCATTATGTGGCATGCACAGTACGTGATACATTTACTTCTTATTTAAAGCCGTTAGTTATACTGAATAACTGCTTTTTGTTATAATTATTTGATACGTGATCCTTTATCAGAAATGAATCACTACCTCCTTCGTGAATATTTTTGAAGTAACAAAATACAGTAAATAAAAATTCACGAATAACATGACAAAATAATTTTAATCTTGTTAGTTACTTTGGCGATGGAGCGATCATATATGCAATAAACTGTGGAAAAGTATCAGAAAGAGGAACCTGTTATGATACATCAAAAAACATTATATATCAAAACATTATAACACCAATATGTTTGTACTTTGTGATGCGCATTCTTGTATTCTGTAAAAGAATGCTACAGATCTAATAAAATCTCTGACAAAAGGCATCTATGTTATATGAAATAAGTATCGATAATATTGATTAATTTTATTACTTACTGCCACACAAAAGGAACTCAGTCTGTGCAATTTGTATACAGAAAAGTGTCATGCTGCCATGATAAACGTCTTGACAGTATGTACATCGCAGAAAATAGATTCCATCAAATCGTGAATGTTTGTGAATTGCTACTATGTAAATTACAATGTTAAAAAAGATTATGAATAAATGTTAAATCCTGGTCGTTATTTCGTGTGTCAGATATATATTTATCTTGCGTCATTCCTACCAAGAAAAAGCAGGGAAAAAAATAAATATTAATACGAGATATATGTTTCTTTAATATAATCAAAGCTTATGAACATAATTTATATATACACAAGTATAAAAATTATCTCATTCCTTAAATATTCCGTTTTGTGAATTGTCTTCCAACAAAGCATCGGTGGAAGAAACGTCGTATTTTCTGTTTCAACCATGACGATTCGTTTATCACTGCCACGTTTTACTAGATACAGTACCCAGTTTGCAAGAGAGAAATTCAGCTAGTTACTTAAAATATATATTTTACTCATTCTTCCTTTTTCTTTGTAATAATTTAGTAAATTCCTGTTCAATCAGTTCTACGTATCACTTTTGTGGCTACTGAATCAAACTTGTTTAGGCACTATCATCCGAGATATTTGGATCATAGTCTGGGTCGTCTTCATCATCATCTAAATCTAGATCATCCAGATTTTGGAACAGACTCTCATCTACTTTTACAGCATCACCTACGTGATTAAAATTACACAATATAATATCCAGTATCTTTCGAAATAAAAGTCAGATTTAAAATAACTAGAAAACAAAATATAAGTTACCGTCGTCTAAGAATTTAAGATCCGACTGATCCAATGTCTTGTCGGTCATAAATAATTCCCGGCCTGTTAACTTTTTGCCCTCGCGATCTGCCAATTCTCTCCGTTTTGTGTAGCCCATTTCGTCATCAAACTTCTCTTTCCAGCTTAGGAAAGACTCCACAGTTACACGAGTTCCCTCGAATCGTCTCTACATATAAAAGTAAAAGGAACATTATTACAATTCTATGCGGATTCCATCTATGTGGATCTATCTGTAATATAAGGTTCTTACCCTTTCTGCCTCCTCTTCCTCTTTCTGCTTTTTCGCCGCAGTCTTTTCTCTCCTCAGTTTTATCTTGTCCCATTGTACATTGAGCCACTCTTGAGCTGCGCTGACCAACGTAAAAACCATTACCATTCCAAGATTCTCGTTCATCTGTTCCGCCAGATGTGCCTTCAATTTCTCGTCGTCGCCATCCTCGAGATTCTCTTGCTCCGTGATTGATATGAGCAGTGGCTCATCCGGATATTTGGACGTATAAGTAAATTCCAATCGGCAACCGAGACCATTGCCAGTCTCCGGTTCATATTCCTCTGTCTTGATCGGTATGGCAAATGTGTAAAACGGTTCCGTTACTAAAACTGTACAATGTACACACTCATATTAGGGCCTGAGCAGAATGGCTGACTTATAATTTTAAGACAATGTTTTATGCTTTAAGTCTGTGTCTTTAGTAACAATAGTTAACGCGCAATACGGTTTGTGTCTCAAGTCTTAAACGTGTGTATGTACGAAATGCCAACGTTTGTAAGACTTGAGATATAAGACAGTATTGTGTTATTAAAGATGAAAGGTTACCCTAACTCGTGACAAACAGTAATTCATTATTAAAAACTCAGTATTATCATTAGGCTATGTATCTTGTCTGCCTCTGGCATACATGGTTACAGGTTGGAATCTCGATACGTACTCTCCAATTCCCCGCAATAAATCGACTCCAAGGCCTCGATCTCGTTACGCTGCTCATCCTTGTAGTCCATGCTCGACAGAATAATAAATAATTACGATCTCTAAGCGGCTAAAATATATGATTTGCAACTTTCAACGAGCAACAAAATATCATACCGAGGCGACCGCGTGCGACGACAACAACAGGTCACCAATGGTCGATCTTGCAGGGACCATGCGCGCTGCCTACGCACTCCTACAGTCCTACGTAGTACACGTAAATTGGCGGCGCCGATGTCGCTGGATATCGATACAAATGCTTGCGATTCTCGAAGTGAGTAACTTGAATATTTTCGCGGCGAACGGGCGGGACTTGCTGCGAATTGGTCCGCACTCCGCGATTGATAGCGTAAACTCGTGTGCCTTTATCAGCCTCTGGAAGACGTCTCTGGCCAAGAGATACACGCACGCGATGTGCATATGCGTACGTTTCTGGATGAAGGTAACAGATGTAAGAGCAATATCGTGTCGATGTACGTTACATACGTGATGGGTGTGAGAAACTGCACGATGAGAGGGATGAACTTGTTGAAGGATTATCATGGAGATTAGAGAGAATAAAAGGGCTTAATGGCCGCTTGCTTTGTAATCTGATATTCTCTCGATGTATCGTCTCATAGGGCCGGTTGTTCCAATCCGTTGGTAAACTAACTAATAGTTAAGTCATATATATGCCTTTGTTTTTCCTTCGAATTAGAGGACAGACAAATATGATTTAACTATTAGTTGGTTTACCAACAGGTTGGAACAACCGGCCCTTAATCGGGCTACCGTGCAGTTTTTTTTACACAATATCCATGTGAATTGTTACCATTGCATTTTGCCTCGTTTATTAAGTGCTCGGTATATTTCCATTAGGTTGACCTGTACTGTATCTGCAATGCTCACACGCACATTGCTCGGCTGTAACAACGTGAAGAAAAACATGTAAACGACGTTTCTCGAAGATCTAGCAATGAAGATATGCGTTGTTCAAGTTAGATGCTTGAAGGATTTTACTACTATTGACAGGGAAGATATTTTGAAAACTGGTTTTCGTAAAGCATTAGCACCAACGTATGTATTAGTAGTTAATCAAACAGAATGGCAAAGACGAAAGACAGGAAAAACGCACGGGCAAAAAGTAATGACAAGTTAAAAACGTTGAAAGACCTTCCTACGTGTATGGTTGTATTGAATAACATCGCTTTAGATAAAGATCTAGTTCAACATTACCAATTGCGTTTCTCTGAAAAGAAAAAACAGGAGTTAGAACATTCGTCACCATGTATTAATACACCTAAAAATTCTTCTAATAATATATGGATGTTAAAGGACAATGTGCGGGAAGATAATACAGTGGATGAAACTTTTTGTTTAACAAGACGTAGTTTGAAAAAATTAGCCAAAAAGAAAAGCGAAGAACGTAAAAATCTTAGATTTTTAAATGACGTATCATACAATCGGTGTCCTAAAATAATTCAACCAGAATTTGTAACACAAGAGCAGCAATTGAAACCTGACACTAGTATTAAATCACTTTCAAGTACAAGTAAAAGTAATGACGAAACATCTAGCATATCCTCAAATACGTCCGGTAGTCATACACAAGAGAAGATTGTGCCAATAAATAATAAAAGTCGTAGTAATAGAAGATCAAGTGTACAGAAGAATAATAGATCTAAGAGAAAACTATCTTTTGATAAAACAGGTAACACATATGATGAACTTATTTGCATTGTATTATGTACAATGTAAATGTATTACAATATGTGTAACGTCTTATCCATTTTTCATATAAATAGGTACAAGTTTGGAGTCAGTTAAATTCAGCTCTGATAGTGAAGTTTATTTGGATGAAAAAACTTTGAGGATTACTGATTATAATAGCAAGATGCAAGAGATATCCAATGAAGCTCATCCAGCGGAAGTTCCACAGAAATCTGATATGGAATGTTACTCCACAAAAAAGGATTATTTAGCTGCTATTACTAGGACAGTTTGCACAGTAAAACTGGAACAGTATCCATTGAACATTGGAAAGAATCAAAGCATCAAAGGTATGTACATATATTAATCTACTTACTATTAATTTTACATTTGATAATATTTTGGAAGAGGAAGACATCCAAAAATTTAATTTAAGAAGCCTATTATATAAAAGACACTTTATCTTTTTAGATGTATTCTCGAATATAATTAGCACAGATGCAGAGAATAAAATTTCTGGAACATCTAAAGACATAAATTTTAAAACTAAAAACACGAATTTTTCTGACAATGTTTTGACTGCATATAGTAACATAAATGGAAGCCAAAATCAGAAAGATGTAAGAACAAAATCGAGCGATACAACTCTGGCTACAGATAGCACTACACCGTCAACAAGTGTTTCAGAATCATTTCAAGTTTTCAAGCCCATCTATCCAACAGCTTCTCAGACTAACAATGTCACTAAAGTACTGCCTGATTTTCTTACAACATGTAATAAAAAACAACGTGCAAAGAAGACAAATAATAACAAAACAAAAAAGAACCTACCAAAAATAACTGGAAACCATCTTTTACCAAAAGGTACAATCAAAATTATGAAAGTAAACGCGAATGACAAGAGCTCACAGAATAGTTTTTCTAAGCAAGTTTTTCTAAAACAAAATAGACATAATGATACTAATAGCAATGTGGAGCAAGCTTCTTGCATTGATAACACACTTGAATCCACAAACATTCTCAGAGAAAAAGAATGCCATACATCTAAAATAAATAGATCAATGGATATGTTAAAAATATCAGAGTCCACATCAGCTCTCAACAATAACATTAATTTAAGAAATAAAAATATAGATAATGAGGAACTGCACAGTACAAAAATTGATCATAAAGACGATTTTTTGATGAAAGTAAGAAGTAACACTTATAATAACGTAAATTCTGATGATGCTGATAGTGGAACATCTTATGAAGATTGCACTTTGAATCACCAAGAACAATCAAATAAATTACATGATAATGAAGAGCACGAAAGTAATAAATTACAAGGTGATAAAAAATATAACGAAACAAATTCTAATAAAAGTATTTTAAACAAGAACACTTCAAATCTTATAGATGTAAATGAAAGCTGTAATGTCAACGGATCATTAATACTTGTTAATAAAGAGGACGTTATAAGACAAAATCGAAAGCGTATAGCAGAAGAAAATACTATAAATATGAACTCCGACAAAAAAAGGAGATTAAATAGAACCATTTGGCTGCAGAAAAATGTAACATGTGCAAAATCACTAAATCAACAATTTAATCACTTTTCAAGTATCGATACAACGGCAACAGTAGAGTCAAATATAGCCGAAGAAAATAATTTCAAAGAGCAAGAATCAGACTTACGTGAACGTTTGAATAAAAAAAGATCAAAACAATCTCCCAAACTATCGACATCTGAAAATAAGTTTAATAATAAAAATAGTGTAGAGTCTAAGCAAATAGATTTAGAAAATGAAAATAATATAATTCCTTCAACAAGTACAATGAAAAACAAGAAATTCTGCAGAAGACTTTCTTTCGATGAAGAACCAGCTTCTAGTAAAACTTTGTATAAAGAGAAAGATAATGAAACGAATCTAGTTTGTAACAATAACATGTACTGTCATAGCACACCGGAAGAAACGCGATGTATAAATCAAATAGATAAAAGTATTCTTGAAGATATTAATATAGAAAAGGAATATATGACTGGCGGAAATAATGATGATGATGATGATGATGGCGATTGTATTTCTCTGTTTGCAGAATCATTTGATACGAATATGTAAGTATAAATTAGAAAAAATCTGATGGAATTTAATATTACATTGTAATATTTTAATTTTCTAAAAGATTAATTTTTTTTTAATTGATATTTATAATATATTTTGCAATTTAATAATACCATTTATTGTATTTGCATTAAAAATTTAATTGTTCTTATAGCTGTGAAAATACATTTGTAAGTGAAAGAAACAAATCAAGCAAATCTTTGCATTCTGATGTACCACGAGTGACTACAATTTTAAGTGAACAAAACAAACCAAGCAAATATTTACATTCTGATGTACCATATATAATGACTACTAGCAGTTTCAATAAGTATGTAAGACAGAATGCATCAGAATTTAACAGAGAGTATGCAAAATATGAAGAAAATAGTACAGAAAAGTCGAATAAAACTGATGAGGCAAAAAGAGAATTCAACAATCAATCGGGACGGACTCTACATACAGATTGTGTACCTGAAACTAAAACTGCATCAAAAATAATGCCACTTATGGCTTTACCAACACTTAGAAATGTAGAAATATCAAAACCTCCATGGTTAAGAAACAATATTCAGAGCTTCGTCAGTGGATATTGTTATTCGTGGTTGAAGAGAGGTACCTGTTACAAGCAAGCATACTGTAGATACAAGCACGACGTAAGTATACTTATTTATTATTTTGCTTTCTTGTATATAACCACTTGATATATACTATACTAACTTGATCTCATCTCTAGTTGCAGGATCTCATTAATGTAGTTTACATGGAAGATCCTAAAGTAATTCTAGATACGATGCAAAATGCATTGGATACTGGCTTTAATGTTTTGTGCACAAAGATATATATAAAGTCGTTACAGAAATTGACTGTTGACCAGATTTTGATAATATACCGAATGTTTCACGATATTCATATTTTAAAGGATGAATTAACAATAGCTTCAAAGAATTACATCACACAGAGTACTGTTGCACAGTTATTGAATAGACAAATATCTTTAAAAATAATCGTGGATCGATTGGTGGAATGCATTAGGCTGACTACAAATTCAAACAATCTTACGATCATATTAACATGTGTCGAAAAATACATCCAACCGGGTGAATATTGGAATACTATGAGAACTTTAGTTTTGAGATTGACACCGGACATGTTACCACGACGTATTATCCAGATGATATTAGTTGAATGCATAGAGAATGAAGAATTCACTGATATTCAAGATATTAATGATAACTTGATAAGTAAAGTTCCTCCTATGTTAATGGCGACATTGGACAAAGACGTAATAGAACGCTTTAAAACTTTATTGACTGAGAAAACTGCAAACGATTCTCGTCCTGCGGTATTAGTTCAGAATTTTGGGGAAAGCGTATCGGAAACTATTGCCTCTCCCGATGGAAGTATGAACTTGTCACAGATAGAATCTCCAAAACGCAGTAGTACTTTTATAAATAAAAGTGCAAATGAAAACAGAGACCATACAACCAACGTGAACGGGGAAATTTATACACTGCGACCTATCGGTAATTATTTTATTGTTGGCTATGAGAGAATATGTTTGTGTTCGCGCGCGCATCCATGCGTACATATCTTTTCTATAAAAAGCCTTTGAAACACAACTATTTTATATATGTACACGAAAAAAATGATATATATTAAGCACATTAGCTAACAGTCTAATTGAAAATAATCTTGTTAATTCAATAACAATATTAGTATAAATTCGTCATGCCCTTATTTTATTGAAATCTTATTTGTTTCATTAATACTTAACAAAATTAACAAAATTATTTTCAATAAATCTAATGCTGGTGTTAGTATAAAATCTATTTTTTCCGTGTATATATACAGGGTGGACCGCTAAAGGTATGTAATTATTATTTTCCAGCGATTGTTTGGCATCGAAGCGGATATTGTTTGATTAACTTCATTAAACAATGCCCGCTTCGATGCCAAACAGTCGCTGGAAAATAAGAATTGCATATCTCGTAGTTTCAGCAATATTAGCCTGTAACATCTTTAGTAATCCCTGTATATAATATATTTATTTACTTATTCATTAATTTTTTGTAGATGATTTAGCCGATGCACAATCCGCTTACAGAGATCATAAACATCTCTGGAAATTTTATGTGGATTTAGAGAGATTTAAAAAGGGACTTTTACATAATGATTATGATTATGTTATTAATATCTTAAAAAATTATACAGAAATGCAAGATGAAAGCACGTTATTTGTTCGCTCTTGTAGTAGTATACTTCGAACAGAGGTAAAACGTTCAGAGTACCACTTAGCAAACATCATACGTCGCACAGGTAATAAATATTTTAATAAAACATGAAATACTTGAGAGATATGTTAGATAATATAGGTTGTATTGTAATATATACTGTACACTGTACTATACAGTACACTATTGAAATTTTTTTTCTCCTTATGGTTCATATTTCATATTGATCAAGTAGTTATAATGTAATGACGACACACAAAACTTTTTTATATCTACAAACCATTATTACTATGCATATATAGAAATACAACTTATATATAAAACAATATGTGCATGTAATATATAATATTTTGTAGATTTTAAGTATCAAGAGTTATATATGACAAAAGATATAATTTTATATTAACAGTTACTAACGTTTCCTATAGATTTTTTTTTAATTAATGACACTGAAATATTTTTTTCATTTAATGTTATGAAAAAAAATATTCTTTATTGGTGATGAATAACTTACAGTGTATGTATTGGATATATTTTATGTATCACATGTGTAACGTATTATAATAAAATAAATAAAATATCAATAAATTTTAGACTACAAATTTTATTTATATGTTTACCTAATTCACACATTTGGACTTTTCAGTCCAAATGGGTATCTTCAACATTCTAGGTAAAATATTATTTGACGTAGCATTAGACATTTTGACCAATTTAGTGGACAAGGAGGCCTGGGTGCTTGCACTATGGTTGATTCAATCACTTGATATATATAATTTACCATATAATGCCGAGTATTTCTTGCTAACGGCTGAAATTTACTTAGCTAACAAAGAGGTTGTAAAAGCATATGATTTACTTAAATGTGAGTTTACTTTGTAAAGATCTCGATTCTTTTAGAAATTTTAATATACATATAAATAATAAGTGTGTTGTGGAAAATATTAGCAATAAACATAAAAATATCCACAAATACTTTTAATATAAAATTCTTTAACATTAAATATAATTGATTTTTAACGAATTAACGTTATTAATTATTTAAAAAATCGACATAAAATATATTTCAAGTTATCTTTTTTTAATCGTTATTCTTATATTAATATATTATTTATCTGTATTAATTTTTTCAGACCGAAATATTATATGTACTAGTCGCGATAAGTGGTATGTTAAAAGTACCATTAACGATGAGCGTATACGGAGCAAAATAATACACATCGTATTGGATTCATTTTGCAATGAATTTGTTGAACATGCCTTCTTTCTTTTCCAATTTTTACTTAGAGATCAATACAGTCAGTATTACCCAATAGGTAAAGTAAAATTTTATATGCACATATTCTCGCGATTCATTATCAAATTTATATTATAAATTAATTATAATTATATTGTGTTCTTAATAACGTTTAAAGCAATAAAATTTATTCTTTACCTTTTTAGATTTATCTTGTTACGTGGACAAATTAATAATATTATCTGTGTCAAAAAAAGATACGAATTTAATCATAGAGATGGCTAACTTAATACTTAAGTATACTTTTGCGTTAAGTACAACAACGTGTCGTGCACTAATTTCAACATTAATTCACCTGGACGAAGGTCTAGCCAGACAGATATATAATTACGCAGAAGGCATAGGTATCTACCCTACAATGAAGGTAAATATATAACTATGTTTATATATTAATATAATGAAAATGGAATATAACTAATCAATTTATGAAAGATATTTTCCTCCGATGTATTTAATATTTTTGTATTTATACTTTTTTCTTAACATAGCAATTCTCTCTCTTAAATTACTTAATACAAATTACTGAATATATTTATTATACATTCACAATATAGTTGTGGCCAGTAACATACATCATTATAAATAATGATTTGACAGAGGAAGAAATATATCTTATATTTCTGCAATTGTTAAAAAATCTTATAATAAATTTTGGACATGCGATTGAGTTTGCTAAACCTCACAATATCAAAGTGTACCTTATCCTGGAGGTAAGCACATTTTTATAAATAAGATTCTTACAAATTATGTGAAACATACATATCTGGTATACTAATCAGTATGACTAACAATAATATCCTTTCTACTTTATAGTTATTTATACTGTATTTTAATCACGCATTTTATGTTACTAATTTACAGATAAAGTCAACTAATAATCAGTTGTTTTGCGCAGAATTGCAGAACTATCACAATAATAAAGCTATTGTAAACATAAAGACATTAATTAGAAACGTTTTGAAAACACGATTTGATCCACCTATATTATTAATACCACGCAGGAAAGGTAGAATATATAAATTACAAAGCAAAAGTATTATAAATTATTTAAAGACCGAACATTGTAATTAATATCATACTTCTTATTCTCTGGCAGTAGTGCATTATGAGATCAAGCAACACAATTTATTTTCAATGAGTCTAATGGAGTTAGTACATAAATTTTTTCTGTGTACATATTGCAACACATTAGTATCTACTTATTAAAATCAACTAATATTAATTGTTTCAATGTTAAAAAAAAGAGAGGAAGTACCGAGAAATGAGATATCCCATCTCAGCCTCTTAAAATCTAAAAAAGAAATTTATTTTGTAATGCCAAGTGTATATATATTTACGCTTTATACACATGCTATAATTAGTTAGATTAAAAGCTCAACAATGTTTTAACCAGGCTTTAATAGGAAACTTTACACCAGAACTTTACACTTTAATAAAAATAGTAATGAAAAACGTGCGCGCAAAATGTTTAAAAAATATATTACGACTTTCATATATTTTATTTACAATTTTTTATATTATTTCTGTATTATGACATTAAATTCAAAATATTGTAAAGAGAGACACAAGAGATTTGTTTATTAATTTTTATTTTTTTTATATTACGGACATATATATTTTGCAACTTTATTAACCATTTTATCACGCAGCACACAAATATGTTATATCATCACAATTGTCAATTTTATATATAAATTTTTATCTCTTATGACTATCTATTTACCTTGTATGTATAAAATTATACGTAATAAACAAAGATACAAAAAAATTGAAAAATTTTTGTACACATATGGTAATTAATTTACATTACATATACAAATATACATATATTTATCAGGTCTGAGAAAATAATAAAAACATGAAAACATATTATATAATTCCAATATTTCGTAATAAATACTGTATTTTAATCACAATTGTTTTTATAAATACAGACGAATTTATTTTAAAATTAATTTTATCACGTTTTTTGTAGTAAAACATTGCATTGTAGTTTTTTTGACATTTGTGTAAATGTAAAGAAGATATAAAGGAACACAGTGGTAATAATCATAAGTTGCTAAAAATGTGTTCCATTTCACTATTTTAACTCTATACAAAATACCCCAGCACAAAATTATATATATATATTACATGTATATATATATTTCTATATATTCTTTTTTTATGCAATTTAATCTACTGTATAAACAAAAGCTTTCTTATCATTAAATTTTTTAAATAGAATCAATAAATAAGTACTGTGTGCACGTATACATAAATCTTAATCGAACTCAGGTATATCATCAAAAGAATAACCAGGTACTTTCTGATACGCTAGAATAGCTACCCTCATGTGATAAGCCCCAGGTATGAACATCAAGGCCCCTAAAATTATCACTGGCCACATCCGATCTGAATACTGCAACATAAACTGAATTTTTATAACGTGTGATTTTTCGACAGGTACTGTCAGCAATCAGTACCATTAAACCTACAGATTATGCTAGATTTTACTAGATTATGCTAGGTAAGATCATCTCATACTTGCATACATGCTTAAAATTACTACTTGAAAGACGTCACAGTACAATTACAATTTTATATAATCTACAATATAATATAATAAATCTTACTTTCGAATCGATGTGCCCACTCACAATCAAGCTTCCCATAATGAGCATAATGGTTCCTCCAACGAATAGGAGAGCTGCTAACGTAATAGCCTTCCATGGTATCTTCACTGGTGGGCTTACAAACTAAAATTTAAAAAAGTATTACTTTTAACAAAGTATTACTTTTACTGATAATACAATGATTGTATATATAGTTAATAAAGAATTAATTTGAGATTAAATATCTATTAAATATCATATTGTTTTTACCCATTTTACCCACCTGTGAATCAAAGAAACCATTATCGGTTTCCGTAAGCTGTGTATAATCCACGTTGTCGAATTGTCTGTCACTCCGTACTTTTTTCCTGCACATACTCGACTTATGAATATAGTCTGAAAAATAAAACATCATTTCCATTATCTGTTGTGAATAATACTTCCTGCTTCTTGCTATTCTTATTATTAAAAAATTTTGTGAAGCTTTTAAAACTTTAATTAGTCTACTTTAAATACAGCTATATATTCGTACCAAAATATAATTTATTTAATAATCCAACTGCAATAATTTCATCATTTATTTAACTCTCCAGTATTTATTTAATGCTCCAATATTGTGTGTTAAATATTTAAAGAAATGTAGGAAAATATAATAGCTTCTCTGACAAAATTTACATTTCCATTTGCGCATACAAACGGCTTGTTTGCACGATAATCGGCATATATCAATGAATGCGTTCATGAAGTTAAATGACAACTTGAGCAACGAATCCAAATGTACAATTTTCGTATTCAATTATATTTTCCAGAGGTAGAACGCCTCAAGTAAGAATTTTTTATTAATCCGTTTTGTTTCAGACTAATTATACAAAGAAATTACATATCTTACTATTATCTTTTTACAGATTTATTTATTATAGCAATAATAATATTCATATATATTAACTAGTGAATTAAATTTATTTTCTACTAAAGCATATATACTAAATTGACTTGAACGTTTTTGAAAAGCGCACCACAGTTAGTCTGAAAATGGCAGATGGTATCGAATTCTTACTCGAGAGAGAAACTCTAGCTAGAGGAGGATTCGAGAGCCCTGACCAGCCCTGACCGGCCTGACCAGCGCTGACCTATGTTAATTCTATGTGCATGTTGAATTAATTACTCGGACGACATCTGTACGATATTAATCACGCTGGTTTAAAGTCAGAGAATCGAAAGGCTTTTCTCTTTCCGTTGAACATGCAGAGATTCAATTCGGAATAACGTAAAGCGTAAAAAAAAGCGAGAACGCTAGCCTATCAAACCAGATGCAATTACGTAGTCGCAAATCCTATTGTTGATCGTGTAAACATCAGAAGACGACACACTTCTCAAGGAATATTATTCGTACAATTAAATGTCGCGCTACTTAAAAATAAAACAAGATCAATCTTTTGATTTCCCCCTCTCTCTTTCATTCTCTTCAGTTTTGATGTAGCGTCGCAGGTGACGGAGATTTCTTTACTCGTGCAATGTGCATATATTATTTTATATTGAATAAGCGTAATTACCAAATTATCTCGCGGTGCTCATATTCACGAGTTAAAGAGGTCCTTTCGTAAACAAAACTGTTACACTACCGTCGTCCGAAGCGTCACGTCAAACGTATAGTACCACTGCCGTCCGACAAGTAACAAAAATAACACACATCACACAATACACCTAAGATAAGAATGATTCGTCGAATTGCTCGAAGATGGCGACACTTATATTCGCTGTCCGCCGCTGCTATCTACGAGCGAAACTGTTAACTAATTAAAATTAGGCGAGAATATATTGCGAGGGGACAAATCTCGGCAAATATGTATGAGACGGCAAATCGAATGAAGAAACAAAAGAATTATATATTTAAGACTATTTCGTTAGGATTTAATCAACACCAAATTAATTAATCTGACAAGATTTAATTATTAATATCAAATTCTGATTAGGACTAAAATTATAAATCGTTTCATTATCAAATATAATTAACGTGTGCCTCTGTGGCACCCAAAAATATTTCTTATATGTATAAAAATATTTGTAAAAATATATAATTATATACAATATGCCCATGTTTTCTTCCTCTTACATAATCTATGTCTGTATATTGTATATACATATGTATTATAGGCAAAATAATAAGAAGAATAATTGAAAAGTAACTAAAAAAATAACTTTTGCATTATTTTTTCTGTAAAAAAGTAAAATTGCGACTAAATTATATTTTATATATAATCATATTATATAATTATACTTTATATACAATTATTACATTTATATATATAATTATATCAATTTTTTTTCACTACTTCAAACTTCACCTTTTATTTAAAAAAACAATGCGATAATTATCCTTTTAGTTCTTTTTATTATTTTTCCTGTATACTAAAACAAAGATTATACAAGAGAAAGAAAACATATAAATATATTTTATAGATATATAATTATATATAAAAAATTTTTCTCGGGTTTTTCAAGAGTTTTAGATCTTAAAAATATGTTCTTAAAATATTTTGACGATATCTATAAAATTTACAAGTGAATGGAGCGGTGCGCATACCTGAATCTCTTTCTCCGAAGAATTTGGAGATTTGCCGTTCTCTATTATCATTTTTCGACAAAGGCAGACCTCATATCTAACAATAAGTCTGCCCTTGTCAACGAGGGATTTAATCTTCCATGTACTATTCCTTATATATATAGACATTCTCTTCCCCTAATATATTTAGATCTAATAGTAGTTTCTACGGTCGAAAAAAATATTCGAACAATGTGCCACGAACACCAAGGAAGTGAGCGAGCAGAACGCTTTCACATTTCGACTTTCGAATAATGTATACGATCCTTCGGAAATAGATCGTAAAAGATCACAATCACACAACACATACCTACATATACAGAAAGGCAAAGGAAACGTTTATTTCAAAGGGATCGTTGGACTGTGAGACAAAGTATAAGCTATACATATCTAACGCTCAAAGTATAAGTACATTCAAAAAAGCTGAAAACAAAAAATAACGAAAATATCATTCTCGATCCTATGCATGCATATCGCATCATAAATTCTTTCGTTGTACTTTCTGCTATCAATGATCCAGTCTGCAAAACATACAAAAATAAAATAAAATTTAATGAGGCTAGCGCTCATGGATTTGAATAGTAGATATTGCAATGCTGTTGCAATGATAATTCTCCGATAATTCATTAATAAACAAAACATTTGAAATAAATTGTTGATTTACTCTAGCGATGAGAATATGGGATGTTGGTATTAAGTAGCGTAAATTTGTTTTGCGAGATGATGAATTTATGCAACAAATTTCCGTCGAATTCATATTATCCCAGTTTCGAACAAATTTACATTGCCTCCAAAGTAATATGTGAACTTTTCGACAGAAGGTCAGGTTAGATCAGGTTTGTCCAAGAGGAGAAAGAGAAAAATTCACAAATTGGTAATATTTCCGTCATCAAAATTGTGTGTATCCGGAAATGGAAAAAAGGAGAATTTTCGTCGCTGTTTGGAGTTACAAGTTTATTAGAAAAACACAGCAACAAAATATTCGACTTATTGTTAGTAATAAAATATATATTATCAAGTAATATACCTAACATGTTTTTCTTTCTAAAGTGATTTTAAATTTGAAAGAGAAAAAAAGAGAATGTTTGCTGTTTGGAGTTTAAGTCTAATAGGAAAACACTGCACAGCAACAAAATATTAGACTTACAATTAGTAATAATCAAGTTTTTGTATAAAACATGTTCTTCTTTCTAAAGTGACTATAAATCTGAAGAATATAAACGTTTTATATTCTTCATAACACGAAAAAAAAACTTCAGAAATCATTTAGAACGTGCGGGAAGATGGAAGTTGACGTTGCTGAAAAGATTTTTATGTGATCCGAAAAAATACGACATAAAATACACAACGTATATAGGTAATGCCAACAATAAAAAGAATTCTAGATATTAAATCATATATAATGATGTAGCAGTACAAAAAAAAAGAATGTACCTATTATAAAAAACGCATTCAAAAATCTTAAAAAGAGAACTAGTTGATTAGAAGGGAAAGGTCAAGAAAAGTTGATTTATGGTCTAATTTTAAATCTCACTAGATGACTTAATCATAAAGAAACAGCCAGATTCTATTGAAGGTATAAAGAAAGAAATACAGGCTATTTATAACCACATTGTCAACGGACGAAAACTACAGCGCATCTATTCAATCTATTGTTCGGCGAAAATAGCCGCAAGCTAGTACCGTTAGCTCTTTACAAACATGAACTGCCTCTACAGCCTAAAGTATTGAGAGCACATATAAAATCCATTTTATATATATGCTATAAAACCCATGAAAAGAACTGAAGATGTATTGAAATGTTGTACAAAAGCAAATACATAACAATGACAGTTTCAATTCTCTTATATGAAAATATCTGCTTCTTAAAATATATCTTTTGTATGTCCAAGGTGATCGAAATAGCCGCAGGAACATTTAATGAAGAATTTTATTCCGTTTTAAAAATAATGACAATAATGGAAATAAAAATCAAGCCCATTGCGAAAGCTATGGCGAAAATCGCGATGATATTAGACTGATTAATATTAAGTTTATAATGTTAGGTTTAATGTTTAATGTTTCGACAGCCCGTCAATATTTTTGCATATGTAGAATTTCTATTCTCGCATTTATTATGCTCTGCTTTTATCCTTATCATCTCTCAAGGTTCCTATTTTCTCATTGCAGCCATATTGTATTATGTTAGAAATCTTTTTCTCTTGCAGTGCGTAGGAGTAAACAAGATGTTGCATCTGCATACCATGGATAAAATGCACGAAACAATTTCTTTTTATTATTCAGCAACAGTATCGTAATTCAATATACCTGCAGTGAGGAAGAATCAGAGGTCTTAACTATGTACATCGTGCCATGTCAACGTGGCATCCGACTTCAATTCTAAGCCCGTTCGCGCGATCGTATATTTTCATTATGGCAAAAATCGGAAAAGAGATGTGATAGAGATCAATGATTAATAAAAATCCTCTTCGATTCGAAAACACATTGCACGATCGATTCGAGTTAGAATTTTGCGATCTCGCTCGCAAGAAGGAAAATAACCAGTCGATCGTGGATATCGATTAAACTGTTTATTAAAGTTGTTTGTTAAGGTTTAAGTCACGAGGAGAAGGTATCCAGCACACAAGAACTGTTATAGTTATCACTCACTGACAGACAAGCCCTGAGGAGAGTCGCTCGCGTAATCGCTGATAATTAATCACGTACTTATCGCACGTAACGAGCTACTCATACCGAATATGGATCCCCGGTAGTTTGACATAGCGATCGACGTTGCACGTGCCGTTGCTGGTTGACATAGCAGACTTTAGCCTTCGGAGACTTTCTAGCGATTTTGCTCGTCGGCCAGACGGATCGATCTGGAGGAGTGCAGGAGGCTGTGCCTTACCCTGCGTCGCGACGCCCGATGACAGTGCGGCATCGTGACGAGGAGAGCCGTGAGGGTGGATCGCCGCCCCGCGATGCGCAGTGAACGCCGGACATGTTCACCTCTGCGATAAATGCCAACGAAAATCGTTGACGAAATCAAGGACGAAATAGAGCGGAATCTCATCGACGACGTCGTAGAATCGAATCAAGAGCCACTTCTGCCGCTTTTACGTTAGACTTTGGATCAGAAGACACGTCTTTGGAATATATGTATAAACGAAATGTTCACTCATGTGAATCAAGCCCGTAAGAAGCAAAGTCTGATTTAGATAGGATTTTATGCGAACTGATGTAAAATCCGTAAGTCTATATTTTTTGTACGTCGATCTCAGATTGAAGTACATGGTGGAGTATAATATTAAAAATTACGATTGCGTCTCGCGACGAGACAGACGGGATATATGTTATAGAGTAAAAGATTTATATTACTGACAGTATATGTGCATTACCGTTGATCAAAATTTAAATGCTTTTTAGAATATAAAAACTGTATATCTTATGTTATATATACTTTATTAAATTTCAAAAACTTAATAGGTCTAATTTTTTTATTAATGTAACTTGGAAATAATTGAAAATGAAAACCCCAATTCACTAATTAGAAAGAATAGAAAACAAATTTAAAGTTCGAGAAACTTATTTTTCTTCTGAGCCACGTCTATTTTTATTAATTCAGTAGATAAGAAATACTTGATCGAAATAGGCGAAATTTGAACAACAAATCTGAAATACATTTTTCTGACAATATAGTGTAATAAAAACAAAAATAATAAAATAATTCATTTTTATAACTTTTATCATTTACTCCAACAGAGCCTACTTATGAATTTTGTAATTTAAATAATTTTTTTTATAACAATTATTAATGTCAACACTGGCATTTAGCTTTACTTTTTTGTTCTTTTCTTTGTCAACATTATTACGGATATCAATCACAAAATGAGCAGGTATAATGAATAATGACATCTTGATGAATAGCAAATAGCTTTTTTCTGTACCTATTTATCCCAACTGTTACTTTAGGATTTTAAGATTTCTAACATTCTTGGAATCTTTTAGAAACCTTTTTTTATTCTTTCACATATAGCTTCCCTAAATCAAACAATACAATTCCATTGGTGCTGTAATCTGTCTTGTCTTTTGTATTTAATAGAAAAGAAAAGAAAAAAAACGGTATTTCTGAACCTTCTCTCATTCCGGCACAAGAAAAAGGATTAACGTCTGCACTAATAGATTCCGTCTTTCACATTTAACGACCCTTACCTTCCCTCTTTTCTAGCTTTTACTTTCGAAAAACCAATCACTATTTTTGGTACTAAAACAAGTCGCGCTATTGGTTGTTGCCATATAGCAAAGTTCCCTGTTTCTTAATAACAGAAAATTCATCTTGAGCTGAGTTTCTCAGTTCTCGTCAGTAACTCGTAGTGAACAGTGCGCAACGTGGCTTGCTACGTGCATCGTCACCTAAATAACTTAGTCGCGAAGACAGTTTCTTTATTTATTTTACACTTCAAATATTACGTCGCGTCTCGTAACATATCGCTTCCACGCTGAGAACTGTGAGTTGGGATATTATTCAGATACATAATAAAATCAATGTAAGTAAAATAATTATTATGTAATTAATCACTTCGAATATATATTATACAATTAATACTTCCAAATTTATTGGTATTTGTAACTTTTACTTACAATGCTGATATAATTTTTTAAAAATTGTAAAGGTAATTTCAATTATTTATCCTGCAAAATAATTTGTGTTTTTCGTAAAAAATTAGACTTAAAAGGAATTTATACTTAGATTATTTTATATAATAATTTCATACAAAAAACTGCGAATATAATCTGTTTTTCTGACTAAAAAAGTATCACATGTATATCATATACGTATAGCACATGTGTATCACATTTCAATTATTCTATTTTAACATATTTTCAGTACCTATAGAGAGAAAAGGATATCACTCTTTTTATTCATATCAGTTTGAATGAATTAATATAATAACTTTATCTTTTAATAAATGCTCTGATATTCCATTTCTGTAAATAAATTAATTAAGACAAAGAAAAATAAGTTCGAAATTTTTTTAAATATATTTAAAATATAAATGTAAAACACTTTAAATAAAAAAAAAGAATATATAAATAAATAACTTGTATATGTATGAAAAGATAAATAATATACACACACACACACACATATATGAAAATATATTATATTTTAAATAATAAAAAAGTTTCTAATAGTTTATTATATTTCGCTTTAGTTAACTTGCTTATGAAGGCGGAAAATAACATTTATTAAAAAATGAAATTGTTATACGCGTTGACACAAATTAACATGAATAATTGACGATGAAAAATAAAGAAAAACCGCCTGATATGTTGAGAATTGTCAGTATAACAGAGAGTTTGTAATTATTATTTTTTAATATATAATAACGCATATAAGTTTATTTTTATTCTCGATACAGCTTTGTAAAAAATATATTATAATTTTAAATATTGAAATCTAATCGAACCTAAAAAGGAAATAATATCACAAAATTGCACCAAAATAAAATTTATACACATTGTATAAATTATATTCTTTCATTAGTGTGTTTTGATGTTAAAATGTTATATCTGATGAAGTATAATATAGTTCTGTGATTGTGAAGCCCTAATATCATTTTTTTAGGAAAAATCGAGGAAAAACATATTTTAACAATAAGATTATAACATATTTCTCACGTTAATATTTTATATATAAAATTATTGTGTACCTTTTTATTGTTTTTAAATCTATTTTTATACGGTAAAACACTTCTATAACATTTTTAAGTTATCTATAGCTATACTATTTTTAAACTTGTAAGTGTATCAAAAAAACATTGTCTTGTACAATAGTTTTTTCACATGCACTTAACACTTAATTGAAAGACAAGACACATTACGTATAATCTACTTTCACTTTTTCCGTTTTACGCTCAAACAAGTACAAGACCGGATAACGTTTTCAAGATACGTGTTTTAACGTTTCGTGATATTGCACCGTAAAACGGGTTCATTCTGGCCACATTTTGTGCGACAATTATAGCGCGGCCTCACGTGCATAAAATGCTCTTTGTCTTGAATTAGAAAGTTACGATAGTACGTCGGAGGATAGTAATTAAACGAGAAGAAGGGATGGGGCAAATAGAACGGTGAGTGCGACAAGCATTCATTATGTAAGTCGCGTGCTGTGCGCAGAATCCAATTGATTTACTTAATAACACTTCAATATTATTTTGATTAAAAATATACGAAACATGTGTATCGATTTTAAAAGAGCACGACTATATTGATGAAAAAACTTGTATGCACAATCATTTACTGTCTTATTTGTTTTATGAACGTATTTTCTAATTCTTCTAATTAAAATTGCGGCATAATGATTTACTTACAATTAGAGGAATACAAGCATCACATTGAGCTACGAAATTTACAATATAAAATAACCTATCATTTTGCAGAGGGCAAATGCAAAATGTTTCATTAATCGTTGAGCTTAAATATTGTATCATTTCATATAAATATGCACACGACAAATTATTAATCAAACGTATTCCATATATTTCGCGTATAAACAACTTTTATCCTATTTAAAGAATGCAAATGCGATTTTTTCATCGCTTCTAGTAACACACGTGACTCACACGAACTTTATCTTTCCTTAACTTTTTTTCTTCCACTTAGCGGCAGTACATTAGTCTAAACGGACGGTAATTAGTTGCCTCTTCGACGTTTAAATGAAAACGAACCGCGACAGTGAAATATTTTCCATCTCGTGCAGCGTTTCCAGAAACGTGGCGCTTCCAAATCTATTGGGATCATTATAAATTTATTTTAGCGCTCATTTACAATTCTTAATGGGCACGTACGTGCTTCGCTTGACTATTGAATTAGTCCACGTACCGCTTTAAAAATGTAATTGATCGCAGATTATCTATTCACGGATAAAATTCCTCTTTTTTTATAGTACGAAAATAATAATCAATTGTTTTAGAAATTGATGTGAAATAAGGATATACAATTTTTCATAAATTTATGACGCCTATGCGACAGAGCTGGATCTGCAGCCCTAGCTTCCGCTGCAACTTTTTCGGGGGGTAAAGAGGCAATGCGGAGACTCTGTAGTTCTGCGCAAGGAAGGAACCGAGCGTGCCGCACGCGGGGGCACCGGAAATTGTGCCTTTCTCACCATCGTCATCGTCAATGACGCGCGACGCGTGCACGATTGTTCTTCCGTTACGGTTTTCATTCAGCATTAACCGAGCTCTCGTGCTATGTCACGATTATATCGCGTGTTTCAGCCGCGATTCGCGTCAATTCGCGTTTACCGTCCGACACTCGCACACGTGTGTTCATATAGGTATACTCTCTCGGGGGTGACAATCGCGAGATCGTTAGGCCCCGCGATTGTAAATTCTGTTTCGTTCGTAGACGTGAACTTGGCATTCGTGTGCGTGCCGGCTTTTAACGATCTCTCGTGCCACCTTCGTGTACCTATATAATTACGAGCCGCTTTGGCCCACCTTACGCGCGGCACGATCGCCCGTGCAAAAATCATGCAAAAACGCTTCGCTCGCGACGCGATCGACGTTCGCTCTCTCGGTAGAAATGAGAGAGAAAGAGAGAGAAAGAGAGAGAGAGAGAACCGGCTCAGCTGTCGCGGATCCGCGGACTACGTCATCACGGCCCTGCAAGAGCAGACCTTCCAAGGGCGCTGATGGTTTGAACCGCGGCACTGCCGGCGTCGCGACGCTTGCGCGCCGCCGTCGCGCCCCCGACGACGCTCCGGTGCACGGAGGGCGACGGTGGCCCAGGGGCGGCAGTGCGGGTTCAGGGGGCGGCGAGGGTGGGTGCCTCCTCCGTTGGAACTACCCCTTGACAACAGCCCGCGCGACCATTCTCAGTATTCTCACCCTCGGCGGCTCTCGGCGGAGGCTCCGCTTCGCAGCACCGAAGCGCGGTCCCCACCGAAATCGCGCGCGATCAATCCCAAATCGGGGCAGTGCAAGTGGTGCCGCGAATCAATCAACGATCCCCGGGTACGAGACGTCGCTTCTCCGTCGTCCTCCTCCGCGGGGAGACGGAACCCCACGGCGTGCTCGGAGCGTGAACGACAGGCTGGCCGCTCGTTCAGGTAAATCGATTAAAACGCGCGTATAATACGCACGCCAATTTATATGCGAGACGAGACCGTACACGACCGGCAAAGATCAGAACAAGACGTAGTGGCACGACGCGACAAGAGGGTACGAGAGGGATGTCCGCGATGTACATCTGGGTCGGACCCTTCCCGCGGGGCTGAGGGAGGAGGATTGGGATTGCACAACACGCACAACCGGCTATTGGACCGGCACGGCATACCGCTTGCGGTCTCGTGAACGTAGCACGCCTCTCATCTCGTCATCCACGAATTCTCCGTCAAAGCATCGGCAAATTTCTCGCCATCACCCCGTGCGACTCTGATGTCTTTAAGAGGATGCTCCCGTTGATACTAAACACAATTTGGCTGTCGGCGATTATCTTCAAGAGTGCCCAGCGCGCTTTTCTCTGTGAATAAACTCTTGCTGTTTCAATTCCCATAACGATAAAAATGCAAATGCGATTTCTTTTATCGCTTCTAGTAACATACGTGGCTCACACGAACTTTATCTTTGCTTAATTTTTCTTCTTCCACTTAGCGGCAGCATATTTGTCTAAACGGACGCGGTAATTGGTTGCAGCTTCGACGTTTAAATCGAAAACGTGCCGCGACATTGAAATATTTTTCATCTCGTTCGGCGTTTCCAGAAACGCCGGCGCTTCGAATTACTTATTACGAATTACGTGTTACTTAACGCGACGTAATTGATACGAGATAATTTTGCACGTTCGAGCGTACGGCGCAATTTTGTGTTAAATGGCACAACTGAAATCGATTAACGATAAAACTGTAAAGACCGCAAGATTAAAATCGTTAACAGATATTTTTACCGCGATACTTTTCTCATTGTCTGTTTACGCTCGTATAACCAATTTATTATGGTTAATAAACGTGCGCGGACTTGTTTACTGGCGTTGCACACCGTGCGAGTTATTCGAGTTCGGACACAAGAGACAATAAATTATAAATTTGCGAAACTACGTAACCAATTAACGATCGGGATACTCATCAGTCATCACGTATCACTCGCATCTCGAGCGCTGCGATATTTTTTTTTGCAATGCTTCGTCCGAAACCAATTTGCAGGAATATTGGGCGCGCCGTTATAAAACAAATTTATTTCAGCGTCATTCACGCATCAGCTTTTTATTCCTCGACGTAAAGCGATAATGGATGGATCTCGCTTTTTTTTTTTTAACTTGCCGCACAAACGACAATTTGACGTCCGACCGAGCTTGCGTAACGCAAGCGCACCGTACTCGTGAATCAGTTGCGTCGCAATCTTACGAATCTAAAGTTCGCGCGTTAAAAACACAAGAAGCCTTACTGTCCGAGGAAATTTTGTTGAAGGTTGTGCTGACCCACATTGCCACCGACGCATAATATCGCCGGCATTTCTTGCGTATCCGCGTAAATTGTCTTACGCGTCACCATTATGTGAGAATGTCAATATACGTGTGACATTATTTAACAAACACATAAATTACAATTGCATTGTACGATTACATAAAAATAGAAAGGACGGACTTTTCGATCCGATAATTATTGAACAGAGTTGATCTCTAATTTCATGTTTATTTAAATGTCACTTCAGATCGGTAAATGATTCTTACTCGTCTTCGAATGTCTTAATAATAAGTTTGGCAATTAAAAACAAATAATTACAATACACTTTATCAATAGCAGGGAGAGCTTTTTGGACTGTTTAATACGGATAAAGATTAAAGAGTCTATAGCTAAACTCCGGCGTAAAGCACTATACAAACAATGAACCAGGCCTTGAAAAGTTCAAGATATAGAACTTACGCTAATAACATGCATTAACGCTGATCTCGTCGAACTGTTCGCGCAATTCATGATTATACATAATACTCTCGCCGATATGCATCAATCTGCGGAAACTGAGACCAGCGTGATGGCGATAATGAATAAGCAGGCCATGTCGCGTGCCTTCGCTAATACCGCACGGCTCTTTTCACAAGTCCTTGAAAAAGTTACGTATTAATCTCTCGCCAAATTCAATTATCGATTACGTCAGAATGAAGCAACGAATTATTTGTCTCTGTAATTAATCTCGAGATAATCGGAGTTTCGTTCTCGAGGCCGACGTTTGTAAGAAGAGTCAAAAGTTTACACGTCATTTACGCAGTAATCTTTCGGTAATTAGTTTCAGCATGGAGTGCCCCGAAGCGGTAGAACAAGGTCGGAATTTTCGTCTACTAGCTGAAGAGGAATTATCTAAGCTCTTAGAATTTCTTACGGAATACTTGCCTGATTCGTTGAAGGTACGTACTATCTATTATTCTGCATGCTAGTGTTCGCCCCTTTATTATAGTTAATAATATAAATATCTTCCTTATTCGCGATTCTGGTTTCTTTTTGTAAACATCAAGAATAACAGATAAAATTATTGAGAAATATGTTTATTGGAGGAATAGTTCTATATTTAGAGACTTAGAACATTACATCTCTTTGTTGCCGCCCGCCTGATAAGATTATCTTATAAATTACCACCATGTATAGAGTACGGAAACTATAAAGCGTCGTCAGCTTCTAATTTGACGTTGATGAAAGCAGAAAAAGTATTACGGAAGAGTAAAAGTTCCCGACGTCCAGTAAAGAGGATGCGAATAACATAGGAGAATATATATAGGATCCCTGAACTAATGGTACAATTGAAAAGGGAGTGATTCCTAATTAAAAAATAAGTTGAAAATATATAGCAAAAGTTTTTTCATTACAGGAGGCTTTATTTATACAATAGCTATGAATAATATTTCTGCCAAGATATTATCGACATTGCGTTGCACGTTTCTCACGAAGATACTTAATAAAGTTCTTAAATTGTCATTTTTTAAATTGATATGATCTGTATCCAATTTTAATTTCGAGTTTACTTTTAATTTTCCTACTTTATTTACGTACTTTCGAAAATCACTTTAGAAGATCGATAAATATTGAATATTCTTATGTTTGCAAGATCAAAGACGGAAGGAAAAAGAAAAAAAGATTAATTATTTCATTTCAACCTGCAAATTAGCCCCCTTCTGTAAACAAACTCAGTCTCCATTTCAAACAACAAATTGAACCAACAATTATTTCGCCGATCAATATAATGCAATTAAAGCCGCAGAAAGCAACACGAATTCGCAATACGAGAGCCAGGCTAATATCAAACCCATTATTTTGCAACCTTTGTAATAAACGCTCCTGCTTCCGCGCCCCATGCACCACCGCGGCCGGCCGTCTCGCGTTTTACTCGATGTAACAACAATGTCTCGGAATCGATATAACTCAGCATACACCGTGAGAGCGTATATTTAGCAGACTTCCAGTTCAGGATAAAATGTAAATTTCTATAAAGAGAATATGTAACACGTGGAGACAAACCGGGATTGGATTTATCGTCCGATTTCTGCAATATTTATTGATATTTCACTTGACACGGAGAGTCCGCGAAAAGTCGCGCTGTCGTGGTCACGGGATAGGTCGGCTCGCTCTCGAGGGATCAATCACCACTCCTTGGTGGGATAAGGTTACTATCATGAAGGATACAATGTCCAAACCGTGTAATCCACCCCTAACAATAAGTTAGCCCCTGAGTGCCGATAGTTGTGACGCGATCAAAATTATATTATGCGTGCTGCACGTATCATATGGCATACGTATTTTCTATGCCGCAAAAATGATATGCTGATGTTATGATATCAAGCGGATGTCCAAATATTTTGTGAAATTTGATCAATCGCTGACTGTAAACCGTATAATATTTACTTAAGAAATATAAAGTGAGTCCAACTGCTTCCTGTACCGGTTGTTTAACAACATCTTAAACTTTTGGTTATTCAATATAATGTTATAAATGCTGCAACTTAAATGGTTATCCAAACAAATTTCTGTTTGCTTTTTAACAGCAAGAGACTAGCGACTATCTCTTTTTAAAGGAAAAACTTAGTGTGTGTGTATGTTATATGTGTTTAACCTTTATCTACGATATGTAAAACTATAAAGAGCATATATTTAACGGATAGATAAGAATATAATTGTGTATGCTTTTTCTCAACTTTACTCCTCTTTTTTTTTATTTTTATCATGCTTCAACATAAATATCAGCGTTATTCTCAATTCTATTACATTAAATCGTGAAAGCGAACACCTCGGAGCTGAAATGATAAAAAATAATTATTTATTTATTAAATCAATGTGCAAATCTAATGAAAATTGAATTATATCTCGCCGGAAACAATGATTTATTACGACTCGTGTTTTGGTTCGTTAAAATTGTCAGTTGAAGTCTGTTCACTGTTTCACCTCTCCCTTTTGATACAACTGCCGGACTACAACGAGAGTACCGACTCAATAAACTTTGTTCAACCCCGTTGTTAGGGGGATCAACGTTATGACGCGCGACCACGCTACTTTGATCGAAAAATCGTCGTGCAAAAGGTGTGCTGGAATCAAGGCCAGGGTCGCTGCCTGCACACGTTGTCGTCGTCGCCGTTGTATTATTCGCGAGTCGCCGCAGTGCCGATCTCGTGACCTCGCCTCGCGACTACTACGGCATCCGCGATTTTCTGTCAGCACACGGCGAGTCTCTTTCCTTCCGATATTACTCCAAGAGAGGAAACCTCCGGCGCTATCAGTGTTAATAATTGTGAGCACACAACGGAACGCTCCGCGGCCTTAACCGTTATATCATCGAAATTGAAATCACATTTAGGTAAAAGCCGCGGCATCACGCGCCCCGGGGAAGACGACGGGTTCGTATTATCAATTTATTGATTCGATTATATAAATGGTCACGCTAAAACCCTAGATATTTTCGTCCCGCGGACAGAGGAGCACGCTTGTTTTCAACATGAAAGGTCGCGTACGCTTTTCAATCATCGTGAGAGTACGGCCGCGCCACAAAGAGATATTGTTCAATTGAACAGGGCTGTCTCGTGGCTTTTCCACCCTCCGCATGTTTCTCCCCCCCGCTCGTCTCGCGGCAAGGAGACGGATTAGACCGAGGGCCAGTCGATGGGAATCATGCAATCGCGGCTCTCCTCTGGCAAATTATTAATGGAAAAACAAGCGAGAAAAATATGTGGGTGGACGAAAGTGATCAGGATTTCTCAATACGGGGATAAAACGGAGAAGCCGAAGTAAACGCACCGCGCCGATCGCGGTATATCGATGCGGTATCGCGCGCGGACACTGTATTATTGCCGCGATCAATCATATCAGCGAACTTTGACGATACGTCGCATGCAAGGTGTATCGATTTCATTAACATACGTGCGACGACGAAAAAGCAACGGCATTACGTGTGCGTCAGGATACGCGACCTTGACCCCTGAATTGCCTTTCCGCCGTACGTACGTTGTAGGAACCAGTGTCTGCGGTTTATTCCGGGATAAACTGCCAGGGCCTGCGCACAATCATTTTCGTGCTGGCTCAATCTAATGGTGTACAGCACGGCGCCGTTGATTCTTCCGGCATCCACTCTCTCTCTCTCTCGCGGTTATCAAAGCGGCGCGGTCCTCATAAATCCGTATTATACATATATCGAACGCGTGCGATCGTCGCCGTGCGTCTCGACGATGGCACGCGAGACTCATAAAGCGGTGCATGTATCCAAAAGCATCCACTTTAACAATTCTGAAGGAATGTAGGCGAATAAATGCGAATAAAACACGAGTCGACGCTGGGGAAAATCGCGATACAAGAAAGATGACGCATATCGACGAGATGTAAATCTAGGCAATATTCTAAGTTAAAATATGCTAACGTCAACGAAAAAGAGTTGAATTATTTACGTATTCGTTGTAACGATCCGGAAAGTGACACTGGGAAAACACGGCAATACACAGCTCTCGCTAAAATAGAATGGATTGATGTGTGAGATATCGTGGTTGATAAAATTCTCACTAATTATCAGTTTTGAAACTGGCTGGGTTTTGAAATATGAATCGGCTTGTCGTATCTTTTTCATCGTCTGTTTACAGAATATGCATGAAATAATAATCTCGCGCAATTATCTATATATCTATAACATGTTTACCATATTGTTAATCATTGCGGTTTTGTTATGGTTCTCGAAATGATTTTAATATGAGCATTACTTAGAACAGATATGTAGGCCATATGTGTAGTGTGATCGATAGCTCGCGTGTATTACATGCTATTGGATAATAATTAAAATTTTACGGTTTCTACGATATTTTCTTTGGGTATTTCTTTTCTAAATATTTCAAATACATTATCCTTAATTGTTAAATAATAATTTCAACGAATCTTATTTCGAGGAAGATGTTTATAAAAGAAACACACAATTCTTATAATCTGTATAAAAATACGGCGAGATATCATTATCCGACTTGACGTCATCTTGATAATTTGGAAAGTCAAAAGTAGCTGCCGTGCAAAAGTGCAATTACTTTTATCGATCTTTCTTATCTTTCAAATTGTTAACATGACTACCTGACTCTATTATGCTATTCTTGGGTGAAATTTATGTATGCTTCGTTTCGCTCGTTATTTTCATCCAGTATATCCAATTAAGGAACTCTTCGATGCGACATAAATACGCAGTTAGCGTTTAGCATTTGTTTTAAGTGGAACAATTGTACCGGCTAATTCAATTCATATATATTTATAACATTTATGCAACTGTAATTTCTGATCAAAACAAAATATCCCTCTTATGATAAGATAAAGTCTTTTTATACATATTTTATGTACGTATTTTATAGACTCCCCTATAACACAGGTTCATATAACACGGATCGTATATGACAGAAAAATTTTAACATTTGTTTTAAAGTGAAATAAAAGATATTTTACTGTTACATCTTTAATATCCATTTTACATTTTTTATAAATCTTCACATCTTTTATAAATATGTGTTTCCACATGCATACATAATCCATGTATGTATAATGCGTATAATCTGTGCGACTTGTATAATACGGATTCATATAAAACAGAACGTATCTCTATCTCCTGTGTTATACGGGAGTCTACTGTATTATGTAAGGAATGAAAGAGAACTATATTGTATATATATTGTAAAAAGAATATCAAAAGTGGCACTGACAATGAGTTATCTTAAGGTTCAACGGACAGGGCATTGCCTTTGATTAGATTATTTCTGATCCTCTCCCTCCTTTCCTCATCTTTCTCTATATATGTATACATTATATACATGTGTGTTTTTACTTTCTCGAAAATATCTACCCTTTCATTTCAAACAGCGCCTTTGCTAAAGTTGATACATGCGAATATAAACACATTTCTACTCAACCCAATGTAAATGTCACTCTCAATTCCACGTTTCGTGAAAAATGAATTTAATCTACTTTTATAACATTTTAAAAATAATAATTTATGTTATTTAATTAAAAGGAGAATGTTTCACTGACATTATAAATTTCTTGCAGTTTCAACAAACCGTATTAACTTATATGCGAGATAGAGTCTGGGAATTCCATTTCTACGTGGCTAACGATTGGCCTGAGGACGCAATCTGTTTACATTTTCCTGGAATGACATTATCTGTGAGTATAAATTAAATTTAAGCGAGAAGGAAGTTCACCTGATGCAATCTTAAACAAAATTCTGACAAAAGTCCTGATTTCTATAATAATATTATATTTTACTTGAGATAACATTTCCACTTACCGTCTTAATTATATTTTTTTACTTCAAAAAGTTGTCCAACTATAAAATAATGTAATATATTTCGTACGTGTATAACTAGGGATATTTATGACCTACATTGTTTAATATCTCTTTATATTGCAAGATATGTAGCAGATCGTTAAAAAACTGAAACGAAGCAAACTATCTCGATTGGAAAACATAATTTGATCGCCGCGGCACTGTGACAAATCGTTAATTCGGGAATTATCGCAAAAAACGCCAAATATAAAAAAAAAGTGGCCTTGCCACGAAAATTCATTATTGTGTGCTTCCAGACGCGCCATTTCTCAATACAGAGCGCAAGAGCGTGTTGGCCCACATCCCATAGACTTGCTGGCTATCCGCCAAGTTTTCGCCTTCCCCTTTGGCTCCCTCGTTGTAGTCGCTGACACGAATCGCGACTCGCTTAACGCCAGCTTCCCGATTCCTTCCAAGATGATTTTGTCTATGCTTTTTAGTTAATTACTCACCACCTCCGCAGCACAATAAATTCACTGGTCATTGATTATTAGTTTCGCGTACGCAACGTACATTCTCTAGCAAATTTTAACCGCGCCAAGAACTGCATTGCATCCTTTGACATTTAGCACCCGCGCCGCGTTAATCCGCATTCGTACCGCAGACTCGATAATAAAGCGACTATTCCGTGCAAGTGTTTTTCGACACGTAAACATAGATTGAAATATAAACGCAGACTGTAACTTCATCGACCATCGTTTAGTCTTAAATATGAAACACGTCTCACTGGCTCGCATCAAAGTGTCTAATCTATTCCTAAGCTCTTGCAGATTCTAGAGAAAGCCGCGCGTAAATTATGGACAACAAGCGGTAAATAGATCGTAAAGACTTTACGATCTCCCTGCAGTATTATCCTATTATCGTTCACACACATATAAGCCTTTTCTCTATACCACGGGGATGCTAATCGCATCTTTATGCTTTCAGCCACACGGTTTGGCGTACGAGAGTGTCGGTGTCTTCTGCCCGAACGACCGGCTGAAACTGCTTCGCCTTCTCCGAGAGGAGGACATTCTGATAGACTGGTCGAGACCATTGTACATTAATTTCGTGCACTCCGACATTGCCGAGGAATTAACGCGTCTTTACGAAGGTACCGGCACTATCGAGACCGTGGTGGGCGATGTATGCGCGTGCGAGTACATCGAGCAGGAAGAGGAGAGCCAAGAAGAGGAGTCCGACTCTGACGTCCAGGTGCGGCCTCTCAAGGCCGAGCACGCCGAGGGGATCCACGAATTGTATCCAGCGAACGACATGGAATGCCACGAGGTTTTCCTTCGACTTATCAGAACTCTACCCGCGGCGGGAGTGTTCGTGAAGGGTATCTTGGCCGCTTGGATGGTCCAATCCTATTACGGGGCTATGTTCTCCATGCAGACCAAGCCGGAATATCGTAGGAAGGGGTATGGGACGAAATTAGCAAGGTAGGGAAGAGTCTTAATATATTAAAATAACAAATGTTTGCAATTAGTATAATAACGCTTAACCATAGATAGTCATATACTTGTATCGCTTAATTTAGGTAAATGTACTCGCGATTCATCCACGCTATAAATAAATATCTATTACATTATATCGCGATATAATATAATATTTATTTAGCGTGTTACGCACACACGCGAAAATTGAAATGTATGACCGTTTATGTATGTCTGGATTTTTAGGTACCTGACAAAACGCGTAGGCGAGAAGGGGTATTATCCGTTTGTAGTTATACGTCCAGAAAATGAAGCTAGCCAAAGCCTGTACAAGAAGCTGGGTTTTAGACGGCTTTACCAACTCGTTCGAATGATCTTTATTCCTTTCGCGTGGCAAGAGAGCGAGAACGACGGGAATATACTTAGGGATAACTTGGAGAACGCCGTGAGACAGCTCACGATCGAGCAGAGGGTAATAACGGCGTTGCACGGCGGTCAGGAGAAGAACGAGGAAACGATACGAGATCCCGCGGGAATCGCGGAGGACGAGCCGATCGTCGGCAAGTCTGAGGATGCCGAGGAGGAACTTCTCGAGACCATCGAGGAGCGGTCTGAGGAGAGGATAGACATCGCGGGGAATAACGCGGACGGCACGACAAACGAAGATGCGCCGGAAGTTGTGGGAGTTAACGGCTCCTGCGAGTGCAGCGAGACGGATGCTGGCGGTGGAGACGAATAAAGTTTCTAGGGAATGTTTATGCGATAAACGACGGTCCATAAATTCGTACGTTTTGTTTGCTCGAAGACACGCTCTTCGCCGTGGGACATTGACAAATATAGCGAAGTATTTAAGAAAAAATTACGAACGGAAGTTACGAGTGCCGAAAGTTCTTAGAAATGGGTACGCGAGACTTGCTGTATATTAACTTTCCTAACAGTTGTTTGAAATCTACTTAGTTCGATAGATATGAACGTCCATTTATAAATAATGACAAATCTCATGAATCATATTCAATAATGATTCACGGCGAATGATGTAACATTACTTTTAAATTATTATCGACGATATACGTTGAACACATGTGGCAACTTTATGAAACACAGCACACACACACACACACACGCAGCGATATATTATATCGCGATTTCGGTTGTACTATACAATGACGATATGTACACATCATGCGAGGGGAGCTGCATTCTTCGAGCGATAGAAACGGAAAAAGAGAGTCAGATAGAAAATATTTTAAGAGATTTCAACATTATGGCACCGCGTTCGTGCGAGGCTTCAGTAGGTATTCACATACGTGGAATCAAAAATCCTCGTATGATTCCTCATATCAGACTCTTTCCAAAACGTCGTGAAAATCTCAGGTATCGAATAGCTACGTACCTTTGGGTCGCCAATGTTATATCTCGTTAAAGTCTATCCTGTATCGTTCTCCTATTACGTTGGTAAATATATAATTTGACAAAAAGAAAGATCGTCGATGTTATCAATGATTCGTCATAAAAAGTGCGTTCAGAAACGCATCTGTTTAATATATACTCATAAATTAAATAGAATTGTCATATTGTGGTTGACCATTTGTGTCTATACGCGTTTTCTCCATTTTGTTCCACGTTTCTCGTCTACTTCGCCATTATTATTGACAAAGAATATACATTGCGCGGTGTATGACGTAAAATTATTAGGAAACTTCGTATTAGCGTTTTCTACATCGTTATCGAGTTCCACAACTCGCAAATTTTATGTATTGATTTCTTATAGTCACTTAAAATATATAATAAATAGACTTTGTTGTGCGAGGGGGTTCAGATTTGACTGTTCCACGAATTTGTACGTCTAAATCGTCACGAGCGGTGGAGGGCACGCTAATTTTCACCAAACGCGAGGAGATCTGCGGGGTGACTCAAACTGTGATTATAATTTTCATGTATAAAGTAGAATTTCGAGAGAAAAATATGACGAAGCCTCGTGCGATCTCGACACGCTTTTCTCGATATAATAGACGTAATTTGCTGTGCCGGTGCAATACAAATACAAGTTGTGTGTGAGTTCTTGAACAGAAATTCGTCACGTCAATATTGACCTCTTACATTCCTCAATATGCATACGTTATTCCATTAATTTATAGATTATAAGTATCTCAAAGTTGTATATAATTATAAATATAATTTCGTTAGAAAAAAACGCTTTTTGCTTCGCTGAAAATTGACCGCGGAAAATTGACGAGTACAATTTTCTGTACGTTTTACGCACCGTCACAGCGATTACCTTAGCGTGCGAGTTAATAATAATGATAATATTAATGATAAAAATAGAACATATAATTAATATTATTATTAATAATAACGGTTATACATCTTTGAATATAAATACGCGCAAAAAAGGAGCCCCATCGATTCGGCCCCGTTCCCGAGGAATCCCGAGATCTTAGATAGCCACTATTTGTATAATTTTTTCTACGTTTCATAGATGTGACTTATCAATAAATACGAGACGGGTAACGTGTAAAAAGTCCGGTTCCGAATGGGAACGGGGTCGGGGCGAACGTATGGCTCTTTTAAGGCCCCCTCAAAATCCCTCGTTTATTTTTGATTTTGATATTATAGCGGGGGCCAGCTGTGATACTTTACTCAATCCACTTACACCCTGGTCGTGGTACCAAATATAGTCTAGGCGAGAGTATCGGCCGTTGTTAACGGCGCGTTGGAAACTCGACGAACTCCATTTATCTTTTGCACGTTGCGTTATATCGAAATCGATTTCAATCGGACAAAGAGAGAGAGAGAGAGAGCTTAATACATTCAATGTTTCGCGTTGCGGGATACACGCGCGAACAATCGATTCGATCGAAGTCGTCGGTGGCGATCCGGGTGTTAACGAACACGCGGTATCTATTTTCGTAACTGTTCATTCAGTTTCTCTTGTATCTCAGAGTAGGTACACTGAAAAAGATTTATTATTTGCAAGAAAATTGATTTCTATGAATTTAGTTTCCTTAATTCAAAGAAATGTTAGGTGGATTTGAGAATATATTTTAAATTCAGAAAAATGTTTTGAAATCAATTTTCTTGCAAATAATAATTTTTTTTTTTTTTTTTCAGTATAAGTAGGTACCGAATTGGATATACGAACTAAATCAAACCAACTTTTCTGCGAGATCGAGAACGCTGTAAGTCTTCAACGTTCTTGATCTCACAGAATTAATATGAGTTTATCAAGTAGGCGATATCTCGTATCTCGATTCTTTTCCCGCAAACATTTCGCACGTGAGATCAACTGGAATTTGTGAGTCACGAGGAATTGGCCATTACGGAAAACTCAAGGATCTCAGTTACACTTAAATCGTGTCAATTAAAGCCCCTAGTGTAACCGACGTTATTTGTATCTTGTCGTTTTGCCGTCACGCAACGAATCGACGTAAAAGTGGACGACTTTTGACCGCTTCGTACACTCGTGGCCTCTCGCTCGATGATCTCCACTGTGATTAATAAAGCGATGCTGCTTCTGCTACGATCGTGGTCAACTTAGTCACACAAGCGTGTCGCGATATCTGCAATAAGTTGCAATTTTATATGACGGTGATAAAAAGCAAGGTTTATGGACGGTGTTAAGAGCAATATACCACGGTACGTCTATACGTATCGCACAATTGAGTTTTTCGCAGTGGCCTCAAGGTGCATCAGTTGCAAAGATTTGAGCTAACGATATTTCTTCCTTTCCGCTTCAGCTGCAATTTCCATATCCGATTTCTTTTCTCCAAGACGCGAGAGAGAAGTTCTTCTGTACTTTACGCACAATATTAACACAATTACGATTTGATAGGGATCGTCCGATAAAACAATCGTTCCCCGAGGGCTCCTTGAGGAGATCCACCCTTTTCCGAGATTTAAATCGATTAAAGATTTACCGTTGTCTCAGCGTTTAATAGCGTCAGTGCACCTCTGTTCTGCCCACTGTCAAATCGCCGCGGCGGGAAGTCATTGCGGGGGATCATCTATACACATTATCTACAAGCGCGAGAGAGAAGAAAAAAAAACACAACGAACTTATTACCACACGCTACTATAACCAGCCTGTACGTAGGACGCTAATTCTATAGCGCTGTGTTAAATCAGTGTGTCTCGCGAATTAGGCCTAAAATCTAAAAAAAAAAAAATCTCCTGCCTGAAGAGGCATAACAATACGTATTGTAAATACATTATGTCATTCCTCTCTCCTTCTCGTGCACGTTGCGCCTTTTATTGCGACAAAGAGACTCTTTATCTAGAAACAACCGCGATTAAACCTCAGTCTTTACGATCTTACGAAAGCTGTAAAGGAGCGAAGTGATTGTGCGTTGCCGATGTAAAACGTCTCGAGATGTTATGTTATGTACACTACAGAGCGATCACGGAGAGGAGAATAATGTTCGATGGCGTAATACTTGTATCTTCCCTTTTTTTTTTTTTTTCTTTTTTTCGTCTGTCTCCGAGCGAGAGGAAATCAATCGCGAGCAATCGATAGCTTTGTGAGAAATGGACGATTGGAAAACTGGAATGAAAGAGCTTTTTTTGGATAATAAATAGGACAAACAAATACGATTTTTCTAATGATCAGTGTCGTTTATTATTATGCACTTCGGTGCTGTACAATCTTCTGCGTCACAGTATTTGTAAGCAACGGACCCTATACACATTATTTGCAGGATATTAATTTCGTTTTTTTTCCCCTCTTTTTCTTTCTGTGAACGATATCAACTCTGCTAATGTCCGTTTCTACCAATGTAGATTGTAGATTAACTTTAATCTCGGTTTAATTGATTTTTTTATCTTTCTCTAGTTTTAAGAATTAGAAAAGGATAATAAGTAAGTTGAACAGAGATTAAAGTTAATCTCTACATCGGTAGATAGAAATGGACATAAATAAATCATCAAACCGAACGCTTCCGAATGTCGATTCAATTCGGACGGATTTTTTATTTTCCACGAAGAATATATAGAACGTTTTCTTTTTATTGAACGCTTTCAATGCTTTTTTACACGCGTTTACAATAAAAATCGAATGGAGACATTCGAGACTCATCCCATCGTGAAAATCGGGAAGCAAACTGATCGCGATTTGAATTTGCACACGCAACGTACGGTGATTTATTTACGTATGCGACGTTTATTTGGGAGAGCAGAAATCTGACTTTCAAACGCGAGGAGGCTCCTATCGCGATTGACGGACGGTTAACGTTAAAACGCGATAAGAAACATTCGCGCACTGTCGCGTCGCTACATATGTGTCTCCTTTTATTTTAGTTGGCGTTTAACACAACCGACGCAATAATAACGTAATGTGTTTCCATCGACGTGCCGGTATTTTTCTCAATCCGGAACGGGACAAGAAACGAGAGACGACAGGATTAAATCACTTTTTCATAATAATGTCTAACTTGTCCGTTGCGTGAAACTTACGCGTCAATTTCTAACGTCGCAACTTCACTTATACACGCGGACTTTATAGAAAATCAAGTGTACCTTCGCCTAAAGATAGCCCGACGCACATAGCCACACCGTCTGTCCCGTCTCGCAGTTTGCATCACACCAGACACCCAGCTTCCAACGGCACACGAAGAACACGAGAACGTAAAACGCTCCGCGACGAACTGATCGTAAAAAGAACTGAGCAGACCGAGCTGGAAACGCGTACGCGCGCCGTAAGGAAAAAAAACCGATACGAAACTCACACTCCGCACTCACGCTCAGGATGGAAAGTCGTCGAGGGTCCTCGCTGCCTCCATGTTCTCGAAAAAAGCTTCGAACGGCACAATTCACACGTCGCGACAGCCGACACGGATCTCGGCACGTCCGTCCGAATATCGCTCGGCCTCGACTCGCCGTCGGCGTGGCAAGTGCGCGTTTGGCCGTTACGAGAACAGCTCGGGGCGACGAGAGAGCGAAGAGCGCGGAGACGGTTGCGCGACGCGTGGCTGTACGACGAGCGACGATGACTGCGAGCGAGCGAGGAATGAGGGTTATGAGGGGCTCCGGAGTGGTCCCGGTCCGGGTCCGGGAGTCCGGCGCGCCGCGCGCGCACAGCAGAGCGCGAGGCGAAACGACAGGTGACTAGTCGGCGAACCGGACGCCGCGCCATGCGCGCCGTCGCCGCGGCTTCGGGCGCGCCCGGCCGCGCTCGGCGTCCCTCGGCCGCCACCGCCGCGCCGGCCGCCTGGTGGGGCGAGCAGTGTATCCGTGACGTCACATAATTAGAGTAAATACAAAGTAGTCTTGATGGGACAGCGGCGTGCGCCGCACCGTGAGTCGCTGGTCCGAGCGCGTCAAACCTATATCGCTCCGATACACGCACACCGCGTTTCCTCCGTGGAATTAATCCGTGATATATGTATATGTATATATATATATGCATATATATACATATATAGATATATATATGCCCGCGCGCTATGTGCCGTCAGTGTGTGTGTGTGCACCAAGGGATCCTAGATGACTGTGGGAATAGTGTGTGACACTCGTGCGGCAAAGAAATGGAAAAGATAGAGGTGAGAGAAGAAAGCCCCCCTTTTCGTATGTGTCCCGAAGCGCCGGGTATACCGGGAGACGCGTACCGAATTTCCCGTATCGCCCCCCCCCCCCCCCCCCCCCCCCGGCCCGCGTCGCCCGCCGTTAAACGCCGGTGCCGCAAATAAATTTCGCGCTTAGCGCTCTCTTCTAGCCTCTCTTTCTCGTTTTTCTCTCTTTTTTTTCTCTCTCCTTTTTTTCTCTTTATAATCACCACGCTCGCTCGCTGGCCCTCCCCCGCGGCTCCCTCGTTCTCCCTAACCCTCTCATCCCCTCCCCTCCCACATAACCGTCAGATTTACCTCGGCAAATACTCGCGCTCGGCTGTAATGCAGAAGTGACAGCGTGGTGACGAGTGGTGGGGGTGGGGGGGGGGGGGGGGGAAGGGGTAGCCGATAGAGTGGGGAGATGATCGTGTAGTTGTAGTTAGACATCTGGCAACGAATACCATTGTATGTATCTTCGATGTTGTACCATACTATTAGATAGACTGGTTACTTCTCGTTCTTTCTCCCCCACCCTCTCTCTATCTTTCTCTCTGTTCCTCTTTTAAACCGTCATCGTCTATCCGTTCATCTCCGTTTCATTTTCGATCCTCTCTGTCAAGTTTATGATTCCATCCTTATCTCGCGCTCGCGCGTCTCCCGCCGACTCTGCCTTTTACTCCCTCTCTCACTCTCTCTCTCTCGCGCTCTCTCTCCTTCTCGCTCCGTCTTTCTCCTCTTGTATCTTTCTCCGTTTGCCTCTCGCGATCTCTGTCCACCTCGCCTCGTGCCTCTCTCTTTCTCGCTCGTCGCGCGCGGCACCGACTTACTACTACTCCATACCCGTTCTCCATCCCGTTCCCTCTCGTTCTCAGTTAGTGAGGTATTTATAGATGTGCCTTAACCCGATTTAACGCAGCCACCTCAACTCGCATTGTCCTAACGACTATTTAATGAGAAATTGCATTGTTTTCGGCCCCGCGTCTTCCTTTACCCGCAACGAATCAGCTTTCACCGAACGTTATGATATCGCGCCCACCCCCGTGACAAATGTCTGCGCGCGATATAAAAAAGAATTGAGAGGGAGAAAAAAAAGAGAGAGAGAGAGAGAGAGAGAGAGAGAGAGAGAGAGAGAAAAACAAAAGCTAATAGAGAGAGGCAGCGGAGAGGCATTATCTGTCATATGTCCGAGAATCGATAGACGGTTACATTGTTATTGCGGACAGAATAATATCGTTGCGTTTCGCGTGAATCGCGTGCCGTGCGGAGTGAATTGGTCCCGCGTACAAATCCAATTCCGATTGCTTTTTAAGATCATCTCGCGAATAAAATCGCGGCTGCACGACTACGAGGACGACGTCGACGACGGCGACGGCGATGGCGGCGGCGGCGGCGGCGGCGACGGGGGCGTCGGGGGGCGGAAGGCCGGAGGCGGGGGTGGGAAAAAAGAAATGTTTTCGTACTGCTTTGTCGAAAAAGGCATGTACAGTCCGTGGGGAAAATTGATCGCCGCCGAAGGAAAGGCGTTATTTTCGCGACATCGTTTCCCTCTTTCGAGCCCGAGCGCGCGCGCAAGCCTCGTTTATTTACTTTACCGAGGGAATATATATCGTTGTTGGTCCGGCTATTTGCTTGCAATACGCGCGCGCGCGGCGAGTCATTGACAATATACGTTATACGGACTAAATACATCTCGTGCGCGTGTGCGTATATACAATGTGTGTGTGCGCGCGCGCGCGTGACGGGATTTTCTAGCGGGTGCAGTTTTATTTTTTCGGCGTGCCCTCCCCCGTGCGTGGTGTGCTCTGCTTGAACTCCTTTTGCCCCCTCCCCCTCCTTCCCGGCCTGTAGGTCTCTCCGTCCCACCAGCCCCTCCGCGTCGTCCGCCCCCCCCGACCCCCGACCGCCTGGTGCCCCCCCCCCCCTCCCCCCGCCACTATCGCTCGCGTTCTAGCGGACGAATTGAAAGTATACGTTTGAGAATTAAATCGATAAACGAGGAAATCGCGCGGAATTGTGGCAATTATTGTATCAGCTCGGGTATTGCATATTTAATTACGTTATCGTATATTTATCTATTTCGGGAGAGCGCGGGGAATGAAATTTTGGGAATCCTGCCAGAATAGGGGAGTTACCAGAATAGTGTACATTACGTAAATTAAATTAAATTGCGTTATATATGAGATATGAAAATGTGAAATAATGTGTGTTTGTGTGTGTGTGTGTGTTTTAAGTTGCACTCGAGATATCGAAATGACTCGTCGTATACTTATATTGTGAGGTAACCGTCGCCGGTATATATGTTGCCTTTTAACGATTTCTATATTCATCGCTGATGTGGGTTACACTCGTGTGTTTCACTCGCGCGAACAATGGAGCTGTGCCGGCCTGAAACCGTCTCCTCTCGCGAACGAATTCTACGACGAAATCGAATTCCAAGGTGGAAGACGATCGCGCTGCCGATATTCAAGTTGTCCTTGCTTTCGCTCGGTTTTGCGCGATCGGAGCTGCAAACGAATCGCGGCGCGGAAATAAAAATTCGCGCCTTCGAAAACAATGCGGCGGGTGATTTATATCGTCGCGCCTAATTCGCTCGAATTCTCTCTCTCTCTCTCTCTCTCTCTTTTTCTCTCATGCGAAATAAATTTTTTGACAAAATCGGATAAACGCGCGTGGTAGGATTTTATGCGCCGCCCCCGACCTTCTCCGCGATTATTTTTACATTTAGCTCACGAAAGGATTGCGAGATACGTGAAATAAAATGTCGCGCGAAGAAGGTCACGCAGCTGCATTTATAATGTCACGCGTGTTTACTTGCGCGAGATGCATCGTTTCGTAAGCGGATCGGAAAAAGTAAACGCATAGGAAATAATAGCCCGGCAAATTCGTGTCGCCTTTTGTGTTTTTCGCGTCGCGCGCGCGACGAAGATCAATGCCATGCCGCCCGTATACGGGAGGGAGTCGCGGCGGTTGAAAAAAAAAAGAAAAACTAAATTGAAGTACATTGTGCACCTTGACGTTGCGCGACAAATATGCGACACCGGCGTATTTACGGTCGCGATAAAGATCGAAACGTTTTTCCGGACGATCGGAGCGAGGGGGGGGGGGGGGGGGGGGGGAGATTACGGGGTCCGCGCGATCGGTCCGCTCGCGCTCGCGATAGAAAATACGTTTCGAAATTCGCCGCGATGACGCGGCATATCTCTTCGAGAGTAATAAAGCCGGGCCCGCGAGCGTTTTCTCGCGGTTTATTTACGCGCAAGGTTACTTAACGCTACTTCAATCGCGACACTCTGTCGATTCTGTTTTCGAAATTGTATATCGAGCATTGAGCACTCTGTGATATCACAACATTAAAACGCTCGAATATCACGCGGTTTATCGCACCTAAGCGGGGGATACGTTATATTAAGCGCGACGTTTTGCGAACACGAGTTTAATATTCTCGTTACGCTAATCGCGCGGAAAGAGAGTAACTTTTTTTTTTTTAATTCTCCCCAGGCCTTTTTTTAAGCCACACCCCGTTACGTATCATCGCGACGAAATATCATTATCTTTATTAATATTATCGTTATTTAAACAACGCAAAATGTAGCGTGTTTGCATTTATTCATTTATTCATGAATTATTATTGGTTTTGCCCCGGAGAATGATATATTTCTTCGCTTCTATATTTATCCATAAATCACAATTATAATGTATAATTAAATGTGTTATACGCATTCAGCGCGCGACGGCCGACAATTATTCCGTTGTTGCTAGAACATTGCTAATTCCCGCTTAAATTTGTAATTATAATATATCAAGAGACACTGCACGCACGCACAAATATATCCCCGCCCCGCGCAACGTGTGTTTGCACCTGCATGCGGAAACTGCAGTTGTTCCTATTAGCGCGAAGGCGGAGCACGTAGACGAGTTTCTTTTTGTCCCGGCTGTTTTCCAAGTATTTTTTTTTATATTAATTTATCCACGGTAATCGCGCGTGCATACGTTGCCTGTTACGTGGAGTCGCATATCCGACATGTTTACACGCCTGTATCTCTGTGTGAAATCATCGGGATCGCGCTCGCGTCTGTTCTCTGTGTTGTGGTGGTGTGTATGCGCACGCGCACAACGACGCGCCGCGTGCAGGCCGAGTTGTACAAGGCGAATCAAATTCAGCCGACCGAGACTAGGACAGGTGCCCCCAGGTGCAGACAATAGCCGAGCGAGCGAGAGCTCTGGAGAACGCGGTCAAAAGTATGCTGTATACATAATAGGGACGGACGGGACAGACGGATGGGGCGCTCTTTTTCGTCGTGGAAAAATGTTTTCTTTGTATGCGGCCGCGCGCGCAGGTACCCTCCACGTATCAATTCATTGTGCGCTTGAAGCTTTTTTCAATCGTTCGTCGAAAAATTGCCGCGGCTCTGCGAGACAGTGATCGCTTATCATTTGAATTTAATTCAAATTTATGCGTAAAGAGTTTTGCGCCTCAAAAATTGAATCTTACCGATCTTATCTTACCTTGAACTACAGATATACATATATATGTATACACACACACACACACACACACACATGTATAAAAGATATATACATAAGTGCCTATATTATATAAATATATAAATTATATATTTTTTAAATATATATGAAATGTATTTAATAATAAAAATATTATATATTATAATATATTTTATATATATTATAATATATTAAATTTGTATATATGTGTATGTGTGTAATTACGAAATTGCTACTTTTTTATTGAAATGTAGAATAACTCTGAAAGCGAATAGAATAAAAACAAAATTAATCACGTTGATGGAAAAAGTTTCACCGGCGTATTTATTCGAATTTATAGCTCGCGCGGACGTGCGTGCATTTATTGATCTTTTTGTGCCACCCATTATCCATCCATAGAATCTGCCTTGCTCTTCCCCCCCCCCCCCCCCCCCCCCACCCTATTCTCTCCCTACCCTGTCCTCTCGCTTATCTCTCCAGCCTTTTCATCGTAGCACCGCGTCAATGTCTGTAAATATTAACGCCGTTAATCTAAATCCTCGACATCGACTTGGCCCGCCTCGTCTTTTTCGAACTCTTTTATTTTCCATTTCTCCTAGTCTAACGACATTAAACGGAAGTACCCACTACTGCTGCCTTAATGAAATTTACTTTTGAAGCTTCGTAGAGCTCGCGGCCTGAATTGCATTATGAGAGATCGAGAAAGAGAGAGTGATGACGATTCGTCGTCTGTCGACACTGTGGTTAATTAACCGAAGATTAGGAATCGTTTATTGCAATATGAAATTGCATATTGTCGTTTTTGGACGACATTTAATTAAATATCTGGCGAGTCACGTCTGATGTAATTTTAGCTGATGTATAAAGGCGAAATTTTTGGTAAGCCGTATACCTATCGTGCTCTTCATCAAGTTGTCGTTTAGACCGCGGGGCGTCAAGGTTATATCCCCCTTTCCCCCCCCCCCCCCCCCCCCCCCCGTATACTTCTCTAAACCGTTTAATCGGTGTAAAGCTCAGATTTCTCCTTTTACTGACTCTCGTTCGAGCGCACGCTAGATTCTCGTCAAAATAAGGAGCGGGCGATAAGAATCTTTTATTCAGCCGCGGCGTGATAACGTACGCCGGCGCGAAACAAGACGACGAGCGCGCGATGATTCACTCGAATCACTATCAAAAAAAAAAAATTTCAAACACCGTTGACGAGTTATGCAGAACTCGTTAGTTAATCTACGCGGTGCATCACGATTTTGCGAGATCGTCATCGTCATCCCACGAAATCATATTAAAATTAAAGCTTCCCCGCGTTGCCCCCCCCCCCCCCCCCCCCCCGCGCGTCGAGCCGCGATCGCTGTGACGTCGTTCGAGCCAATGTAATAGAGTTAATGAATACGTGCGATTAGATATTGTGCCGCGTGGCACTGCATAGCGAGGGAAAACTACCAGCCCGAGGAAGCCGAGCTAACACTCGGAAATTCTGCGCCGGACTGTACATCATGCTAAAATTCTAATCGGTAAAATTAGTCGGGAGGGGGTACAGTCACGCCAGAAAGTCTGGCTGACCGCGATTCTAAGCAAGAAAGTTATGAAATCAATTCAACGTAGGCGCGACTTATATTATACCGTGACTTTTTCCCGATGTAAATAATTAATAGACTGTAAGCCTAATACCATTAATTAATATTTAAAAAAAACCCGTTTGTGTAACTAATAATAATTCCAATATAAAATAGAACCGCGAAGGTTAATCGTATATATATATATAAATAATATTTACCGGACTAATATTATTTAAACGCGACGATCACACGAGTTACTTTTTTATAATATTATAAATACATATCAGGAAAAAAGCGTGCAAATTCAATGCTGGATATCACAATGTAAAATATCTGTGTGTCGATATAAATGCGTTGATAAATACACAAGCACTTTGCTCTCTCGGCTCTACAAATATTTATGTAGTGGTTTACATAAATGTCCTCTAATAATAAGCGCGTTATCACGCGTATCATGTTTTTCATTTCTCTCTCCTTTTTTTTTATATTTATTTATTGATTCCCCACTCGCGCGTTGAAATAATTCGCTGTTCATTTAGTTTCGCGGATGTAACGCCAGCATTCGCGAGCGCGCAGCTATCGTGATTACGGCCGCAAACATAACGGCGCGGCGCTATGTATGAGTTTTACTGCGATACAATTGCAGCCGCCAGATGAATAATCGTGAAAGCACATATGAACATCGGTCATTTGCTAACAGGCGATTTAATCTAGATTCGGGCCGTGTCGTAGAAATTTTGTCATCACGGAGATAAAGGTACCCGAATGCTTTTCCACTTTGAATCATTAGTCACGTTAACTCGCTATGATCGTCCTCGCAATTACACGGGCGCGTCATTGCTATTTAAAGTCCGTCACGCTGTTATTAGAGAATTATTATTTCCATTATTTATTGCTTTGTATCCGATTCTGTCGGTGCCTCGATAATATTCACGTCGGTGTGAATCGTAATGCAGCACCGGATTGAATAATATTTCGTCATTAACGTTGCATTAGATTGTTCCTTCTTCTTGTTTTTCTTTTTTTTTTTTTTAATGAGACAATTAACATATAATTTTTTTCCCCCGCCACCGATCGATAGCTGTGCTCGCCGAGATGAGTATGTCACCTTCCATTTCTGTCCCGCGCATTGATATTCCACGGTTATAATCGTAATATAATTCCTTCTATAACATTTCTCGTTAAATCTTTTTACATTTCGTTCCATATTACTTACTATTCTACCTTCCTTTTCCGATTCGTTTGCTACGTACCTGCATTAGCGCGCTTATACGTTTCATTAAAGATCTTATTTCAAAAGGCGTAATACTCATTTTATTGCGCAGTAAAATCCATACGCTTTTTACTTACATTTATCAAATTGCATTCTACAGTTAATTCAAGAATATCTCAACATTCCCGTTATGATTTATATCGCGAGAGAATATTTAACGATATTTTATAAAGACTCATAATTAATTCACGGGAGTATTGTAGTTATTCAGATTCCTTTATTCAATGACTACGAACGATTTTCCTTTCCCGGCGGACGCTGCCCCGCGATATACTTTTTATTTACGATATCCCTCTTATCGATCAATAACAAATTATTGTCCCGTACGTGCGCGGCTTACTTGCTGATCGGACTGTACATCCATACGCGAGTGTACGTCCGCGCGATTACATTGCTCGTTTCAATCGGCCGAAACGAAAAAGTAGAAAAAAATAAAAGGAGGAAAAGACAAAAACCACGGTAGTAATATATAAGGAAGGCGATCGCATGTTGACTTAATTCTTCTATATCTACATGAAGTATGACCGTGCGCCGCGTTATCTGTGAAAGTTCCCGACTGCATTATCGCGAGCGCCGAATCACCGATAAATAATATAAGATCTAATTCCGTAGTTATGTGCTACATACCGTGCTCGCTAGGCGATTTAAATGAATAAATTTCTTAAGCACTAGCCCGCCGCCCGTATAACGCCTTCAATATAAATTGCAAACGTATATAACGTTGTGTTAACGAATTAAATTTAAAAAGAGGCAAATTACAACTTTTCAAACTTTCCCGAGAGCGCTGCGGCAACGCGCGTTTTTAAATTGCTCTTATCATATTTTAAATTTTATATTCCGCTTTACTTCAAGATAACGCGATAGATATACAACATGAAGATGCTGCACCTTTATAGTTGTAGCCATAAAACATTTACATTGCTATCGATCCCAGGCATCTAACACTTGTATCTTCTTGTACGCGTCGTCTACACATATACACGATTCAGAGCCAATCGATGGCCCGCTACTCGCATAATTGGCTAAATCATATATCGCGCTTTTGTAGAAAAAAAAAGTGAAACTCGACCGATTTCTACAATTATACGTCTGTTTGTCCGCTTAAAATAAGGCGATAAAGCGTGATTTGTTCTTTATTCTTTTTTTCTGACGTCGCGTCGGGCGGCGCATTGTACAGTTGAATTAATGTTTATTCAGCCTTGACACGTACGCTCTTATCGAGTTGCTCTCTCCCGCTTCGGTATCGTCACCCGCTCTAAAACGACCTTAATGAGTCTCGGCAACATTCTCTCCTCGTGCTTTCTCACGAAATTCATCGATGAACCTTCCGTGTTATGTACGAAATACTTCGCTCGATGAGCTGTACGATTATGCGCTTCAGAACCCAGTCGTAATGAAATGCAGATGCAAGATATAGTGAGTATGAAATAGATATTACAATTTGTGAAAACGTATACTTATCTATATATTGGTGTACACTGTACAATTTTAATAATTAATATTCTGATATAATGTAGTTGATATATAATACATATATTAAATTTATAATTAATAATTTATTATTAATTAAATTTATTATTTATTATTAATATAATATTAAATATTATAAAATTAATAATTAATAATTTATTATTAATAATTTTTAATATATAACTAAAATATTATAAAATTGTATTTTTTAAATATTGGTATATTGATAATTAAAAAACATAATTACGATTAATAATTTAATTATTAGATATTATTATGACTAATGATATTACATATTTTTATAAACAGTAAAAAAATTTGTGTTAAATTCAACATATTTCACTTGTCCCAAACGGTCCACTTAATTTTTTGTGTTAATTTAACATTTTTGCATGTCGCGGCTAGACTGCTCATGCGTGGTGTCCAAAAAACTACTTTATTTTTATGTTACTCTTACGCTTAAATATATAATGTGTTATTTTAACATTTGACTTACTTAAATATGAATTTAACATAAATAAATCAGATACAATCAAAATTAGTTAAATTAACACATAAATATGTTACATTTTTAACACAAAAATTTTAACAAGGACCGTTTTTAACAAAAATACAAAATGTTTTTTACTGTGTACTAATAACAATCATAATTAATATCGTTACTGTTTCTGCAGTTTTATTTCAGTATTGATATTTATTATATTTTATTTTTTATTTATTGTTTCTCAATCTGCAAAATTGAAACCAATGACGAGTCAAGATTAGAAGTGTGTGTGTTTTGAATGACGATGTTGTTGCGAAATTTTCTTGCTATTTATCGTAAAGCGCGAAGAAATTGCATTTGCGTAATGTCTCTAAACGTAAAATCAAGCGTTTCACACCAAAGTACTAACAATAAATGAAACCTGTGTACCTCAATGTAGCTCCCAGTGTTCTGGCGATTTAATCGATACCTCTCGCACATGTGAATCAGGAGAAATCGACGAAACCGTGAGAAGTTCAGGAACGATCGTTACGTCATTGTTCGAGCAGAGATTTCGCCATTTCGCTAAATGCGATATGAATGGTGCTTGCGGTAGATTATAATAATCTTTTCAGCGATATACCTATCTTTTTATGAGCGTCTGCGTATTTACATTTATACAGAATATTCAGAATTCGTGATACACGTAATAAATCTCTCTTTGTGTATAATCCGAGTTACGAATTTTTTCAAAGTAATTTTCTCAGTAAACACATTAATAGCAAAAGTTTCTTTTTAATTTCTATTTGCCATGAGTTCTCTTTTTCCCTCTTTTTTAGTTATTTAAATAGATATCCAATATTTCAAAAATAGAAAATGTGCGCATAAATAGAAGATGATTCTACTTTTTCACGATTAGGAATATTTCAGCTCAATGTAATATTTAAATCGTCGAGATTTCCATGCGCACTTATACATATAGCCACACACGTGTCGATCGAGTTCTTTATTTCTGCAGTGCGACGCGCCGATGCGAAGAAAGCGTAGTGCATATTTAGCGGCCGAATATAGTCTAGCCGTTAAGCGTTACATCGTCCGCGTCGTCTCATCGGGCTTTTCCTTTGCTCTCGGTTTCTCTCTTTCCTCCTTCGTTCGCCGTCCCTTTCCCCATCAGCAGTTTCCAACGTAGTCTGGCAGGTTATAGTCACAAGGGAATGAGATATCCGTACACAAAGCAAAAAGTAATTGGCAGTAAATTTCCTCAATTCTCGGACTATCGCATTGATGCTGCCGTGATCTATTGACCCACGACCAAATGTATCGCGAGATCTTCGACAACCTCGCATATATAAACAACCGAATGCATACATCTAATTGATATTTTTAGACATGACTCAAAATCGACGGCTGTGCCGAGAGATGCGCGAACGAATACGCCGTATTCTATTCTATTGTAAATTGTAACAGAATATTAGTTATGTAAGCTGTAAACGGGGGAGAGAATACTGCGCTGTGTCCTGATTGCGCGGTATCGACCTGCGACACTGTATCCATTATCTGGTTCCATTTTCAACGAATGGCTGTATGATATTTAATTGGTAGAGTGAAAACGCGATGAGTGGCTTTTCAGGAAAACAGATTAATTCCACGTTCACCGAGCATGCCGGTGTCCAAGTTTTCGAAATTTCCATTTGTTTACTCGCGATTTATAAAGGACAGTTTTTTTTTTGCATCGGCTCGGTTTTATTGCGAACCTTGATTAATTGTCCCTGGAAATTGTATCATATATTTCACATTGCAATATCTTTACTTTAAAAAAGCAATATATCTATGTAGGTATAGTGTATTAAATTATCTTTTTTGGAATATATTTAACGTTTAGAACGAAAATATGAAATCAAGGACTTGAAATTTTTTATCTCAGAGTAATGTATCAAATCATTAATGGCACAAAAACTTAATTGCTTAGAAGACAATAAAATCTGATAAATGTAGATAAGCATTTATGAGACCTTGAAATATTCTTTTATCACAAAAAAACTGAAACCGGTTTTTGTTCTAAAAATGACAAGAGCTACTTAAAAAAATAATATTGTTGTTATAGGATTAATGTATAATATATTTGTCGCAAAATTATTATTAAAATATTTTATTAAAGCATAAATCATTTTTTATTTAGATATTAATTTAATTAAATAAAATACAATATTTTATTAAAAATTTTATGAAATAAAACATCTAAATAAATCTTGAAAAATACTGTTCACATAATAATCTTTTACATTTTTTTTGGACGAATTCACTTTTTGAAACATGACTCATTGACGAAAATATATTTTTCTTGAATATTCGTAAAGTCTTACAAATGCGACATTCTTCAATCATCCGCTATGAAAATGATCGAATAAATTGTTTAGAGCAGCTTTTGTCTATCTTGTTAACATAATTATGGAAACGAAGCCTAGAAAGAGACTTTGTGCAGCTGAATTGAATAATTTCAAGCTTCCCGGATTTGCATACAATTACAAAATTGCTCTGCAGTCAATTACCCGGCTGCATTGTAATCGCGACAATGCCGATTCCATCCATCTCACTATTTTTCTTACTCATTTTCAAAGCGTTCGCTGCGTAAAGAATTGAAGTTCCAAAGCTCCGCCAAATCGGGTCAAGTGGGAAAATTGTTCAATCGACGATAAGCATTTCGTTTCACGAGGGATCGACGAAGACAGGGTCCTCCGCGCGTGCCGCTAAAATCGATACGCTGGCGCATTCGACGAAAGTACCACTTTTCTCCCTGTCGCTTATTAAATAACATCTCTCTTATTAATCTTAATTAAGTTTTTACTTCGCAGTCTCCTTGCTTTACATCGCGTTTCGCGGCAACAGCCGTAATAATGACGCTATCGATCGCGTTGATTAAACGTTTTAGTTCGACTTTCGGGAAAGTATGACTTTTGATTCGCGCCCGAATAACAAATCTTTATTTTTATAACAAGCCTCGTTGCTCTCGCGAGCGAGCAAAGAGCCGCGAGAATTCACCGAAAATGTGTACAGAAGCAATTTTTGCTTTGACGGCGATGTTCGGGACGCGACTGGGTCGGGGGCGAGACAGGGGCGAGAATGGTGCAGTGAGGGTGGCGGGCCGCGAGGGAGGATGAGAGGACGGAAACGACGTACGGTGGCAAAGCCGATAGAAAGGCCCGATGTAATTACTGCTGGGAATTGGACCAATGGAAAATGTATTCTATTATTGTGCCAAGCTTTTCCGAAGAGGCAGGCCGTATGCTAGAACCGCGTGTCTTCGTTTCTCTTGCATGTACAGCCGATGTTTTGTTAATGGACTCACACAATTCGCGGTGAGCTTTAACAAATAATTCAGACAAGACGAATCCGGTAAACGATGTTACGGCGATGTTCGAATTTTTCTCCTTTTGTCGCACAACGGAAACCGGTTTTATCTAAACGACACGCGTATGCCGTATGATTGCGTTATAGATCGTAACGCGCATTTTATCGCGACGTAAGTTATTAAATAATACATTTTTCCTCCTAATAGCAATAATAAGACTAGTGGTATTTCCACGCCACATTTTGATCTTGGAAGAAGCGATAAATCAATAATATACGTTAATATGTTGCAAGAAATCGATATCTCAGTAAAAACGTGCGCGTAACTAATTAATCGCGATTTATCAGACTTGATGTCACGAATTGAATATGTATTCTTGCTGATACAGCAATAAATGTTTATTTAAAAACAACGATAACGCAACGCACCTAATATTGTCCGCAAATATAATTCAATGTGATACTGTCGTTTCCAAAATTATTTCGACGCTACCAGCGATGGATTGCGACACGCACCCGCCGCAATGCCTTCTATCTGATGCAACTGTACACGGCGCGTCAGGCTGCTCAGCCTTGCCGCGAAATGGTGATTTATAATAATGCTGATTTATAAGATCGTAATAGCGGCCTGTTATCTTTTCTTATTGTTAGATTTTTAATCGCGCACGCAGATGCGAACGGAGCTGGGAATTTTCGGTGACGAGGACGATGATGAAACTGCACGTTGTCGTTACTCTTGATAACGATCTTTTTTGTATCTTTTTTCCTATTATTAATTATATCGCGTTGTAAAAAATTGTTTTCCCACCTTTCGCGTACGGACGAATCGGGCATAATCGGCGATAACCGTATCTGTTATACCTTCGTGACAGTTATGATAATCATTCTGTACCGCGCGTCCGCGTCTCGCAACGGAACACGAGCGGCGACGACTCTATTTTCAGGATAATAAAACGTTCAATCGCATTGCATTATTGCGTGCCTCCGAAAATTCCTGTCCGCCATTCGCGCGCATTCTATCGATCGCCTACTCCTCCTATCCGACGCAGGACCTGGCAAAACAAGCAAACAAAAGTGATAAAATATCCCCGTCGTTTATTATTTAAAAAAAAAAGAGGACACGAGAGCGAGCGAGCGAGCGCGCGCGCGAGAGAGAGAGAGAGAGAGAGAGAAAGAAATGGTAAGTTGAACTATTCTGAAAAATAATACGCGCCTCACGGAGAGGGGTAGGTTTTTATCGATCCGGTCGCTTTTTTGCAAAATGCAATATAAACGTTAACCGTTTCTTTCTCTCTCTCCTTCTGCGCGAGTATATCGCGCGTGTTTGCATACACACACGCGCGTATAACGTATTTATGCGTATACCTACACATCTCTGCGTGTGTCACGTGCGTGCGCGGCGCCGCGAAATGCGGCGCACGCGCTCGCGCGTTTGTACGTTCCGCGAGAAAACGTCCGCGCGAGAAAAAGGCAAGTAACGCGTATGCACGCGTGCATAACATTCTGTGAATGCGGCGCGCGCGCGGCGTTTGCGCGATGCGACGAGATACGATCGTCGTGCAACATCTATAAGGCGGGAAATTACTCCTCCGTGTGCGCCCCTCTCACTCTCCCTCTCTCCTCTCTCTCTCTCTCCCTCTACCTCTCGCCCCCTTCTCCTCTCCTCCCCGCCCGCTCTTTCATCTCTCCCTTTCACCCCCTCACTCTCTACCTTAAGGTTTCATGTAGAAAGAGCGAAAATCGCGAGTGCCGAGTACTTACAATTAGTTCTCGCGTTACTTTTTCGGCCTAATAGAAACCGAGTGTATACACATAGGTATATACACAATCCCGCGCGATTCCCCGAATACATTATCAACGGTGACAATCGATGGAGCGATGGAACGAAATGCATTCGGTTGTGTTTGCACGGTATCAGCTACGCCTAGCGAGTGCGTTAACTCGCTGCACAAATATCGTTATCACGATGGTGGCGTGCGCGCGCGAAAAGAATAAACAGCGCGTCAATTACATGCCAATCGTCGAGTCAAGATATGATGAAATCAGTGTAGGTGTTCGTGTACCTTCAGCATTCGCCCGTGTCGGCGAATAATGAATATTTTGCTTTCAAAAGGCGTTAGAACCTAAACTCATTACAAAAGCACCTCCTGAGATTTGTGATTTTCGCTTGCCTTCGAACTGTCAGTCCGCTTGCTTTTTGAGTGTCAGTTTATTTAACGCGATGTCCCTTGGGGTGTCGTCGAGTGGGATACGAGTAGGTATATAGCGCGGCCATCCATGGAACAGCTTTTTGCGAGCTTTTTGTCTTCAACGGTCCCTTCGTATACACATTTTCTCTTTTCCACTTTTCGCTTCGCCTTCTTGTTCTTTCTCTATCTCTACGCATTTTTCAACGTGTTTCAAAATATTCCCCAAGGAAAAAAAAAATGTTTTTTTGATGTTTTGTCGTAATACTCTGTAAACTACAATTATTCCTATACTTAGCTCTGTGCTATTTGCGATATATGCACATATTTAATCCTCTTTGTAATCTTTTTTATATCGAAATCTTCGGATTACCATGTTGTACGTAAATAACGCTATGCTTTTTAAATGTTAATATTTATTTATACGTAGCCCGTATATTTTTACGCTTTGTACATTGAAGAGAAAACTTTTACTTTAAAATTGCTTAAAATATTAATTTTCTTGTTGTATTACGCCAATACAATAATTTTTATCTTATATTAATTTTGATTCTAATTTTAAAAGATAAACTTGCGTATAAGCAAATCGATAACAAATTCGCAACAATTTGATAAGAAATTCGATAAGAAATGTACTTGAAGGAAATTTCGGATTATTCGGATATTATATGGATTCTCATATTGTATTCTTTCTTATTGCCGAACGCGAATTTTGCTCATATTCGGAAATGCCTGCGGAGTGCAAGCCGGAAGAAGTAAATAAACGAGGCGAAAAGTCACCCAGCGAGAGTTGCTCCTCGGAGAAAAGTGAATTGAATCCAGTCGATGGAGTGAGTACGTAGGTGAGAGGAAAGATGCTCGGAAAGAGTCGGATCTGTGCCGTGAGGAGGGAAGAGAAAAGGGAAGGGGAAGAGCATCGGCAGAGAGGGGCCGGGCGCGCGCGCGGGGATGGCGCGGACGAGATTAATCTTTTCATGAAGAACAGAAATGAAAAATAACGAAGAATAATATAAATTAAACGACGCGGCGCGGAACTAGTGAAGCTACTCAAAATGGAATTTATAAAATTACATTTCTTTTTTATAATTTGTAAAATCTCTCTCTCTCTCTCTCTCTCTCTCTCTCTCTCTCTCTCTCTCTCTCTCCCCCCCCCCCCCCCTCTTTCCCGCGTTATGCGGTAACGTAAACGTCATTATCTCGAGAGTGTTGTTCAACAGCGTTGCCGTTAATGGCGCGGATTAATTCGAGTCCGAGGCTCGTAATGCGAGTTAAGCAGTGTTTTAAATTTATAAAAGCCTCGAGTCAAGTTTGTACGTTTTACACACGAGGGACTCGCGAAGTATATATTCGAAAGAAAAAAAATTTCGGGGAAGATAACGATCCTACCTTGTCTCGGGAAGTTTCTCAATCGTCGTGCCTATCATGATCCGTTAATTTTACGACGCTAGCGAGAGACGCGCTCCGATTTAATTTTACAACTACGCGAGATAAAAGAGAAATAAACGCAATTCGTGCGCGCGTTCGCGGTCGTTCAATAATGTTTTTCTTCTTCTCTTTTTTTTTTTTGCTTTAGGATTTAATAAATAATGCGATATCGAAATGTATAACACGTATGCCGTGCGTGCTTGTGTCTGCGTGTGCGTTCGTATACGCGCATGCGTAGGTCGCGTGCGAGCGTGGATAGCCCCTCTTCTCTGTCTTCTTTCCCTCCACCTCCCGTAACACGCGCATACAGAGGAAGAAAGAGAGAAAGACAGAGCCCGGTAGACAGAGTACTCCCCCTCTTCTCTTCTCTTATCCTCTCCTCCTCGCACATTCACTTCTCCAACCGTGCGCGATTGGGAAATCGTAACTGCAATAGCGCATTGCATTATCTGCGCGAAACTGCATGTAAATGCAAAAATGAATCCGATGAGACAGTATTGTATGCTCGATCAGTAATATGGATTAATATTATTACAATTTCAGCTCTGATGTACAATAATGATCTGCGCTTTAGTCTTCCGGTCTTCTCTTTTTCTTTTCTTTTTTCGCTGCAAAGGAAACGCGAAATGCGACGCGACGCGAGGTATACACTTTTCCATTTTCTACGGCTTTTTTTTAAATTGAAAACTGAATTTTCTCGAAGCTGCGATTTTCTCTCTCGATTCCCGATCGGTAATCAAACGCGTTACTTAACGTAATCTTATAGTTGTTCTTCGGTGCATTCTACACCTCGTATATTATCGTTGTTTTCATTGCGCATAAGTAAGTATCAGAATGCGTGCTGTCGGATCCGCAAATCGCTACGTTCTTCGTCGTTGACAATTTCGCACATCTATAATAATACCGCATCAGCATTATAATATTACTTTCTCTCTGTTGACGTTGCCGGGTACGATGCTCGAGGGAAGTCACGTAATTTTTGACATTCTGCACTCGCCTCGTAATTAATTTCCTAGACCTAGGCTGCCGAAGGATTATCGTATAAATTCTAATAAAGACAACGATTCGCGGATCATTACTCCAATATCAACGAAGTTGCGTAATGTCGCCGACTATCATGCACTTGACAAATTCTTCGTCCAGGAAATACGAAACCTAGTCCACGCCAGGAATCACATTGTTTGAAAATTCCAAGAATGACGGACGCGATATACAGCGATATATCGAAGGAATTCCGTCAGCATGAATAATGTTTGTTTTCATACGTCTCCACGATTATTTTCCCTTAATATTCAAAGGTGACTCGTTATTTTTTTAGAAAATAACACATCGGTGTCTCTCTTTATTGTGAATTTTCCGCAATATTTTAAATTTGTTGTATCTATTTCTCCGATACAAATGTCGACTTTATAATTAATTCTCTTTGTAAAAAAAATGCTATTTTTTTGTCGATTTGCGTTAATTGTTCAGTTTATTCAGACTCGCTGTAAACGCTATCACGTGCAACATCGTTAAAACGAATATTACGTAAATGAGAGAGAAACAGTTCGTCCGCTTTTATAACTGTTTTACAAGCGTTGACAACATAAAGAACATGTAAATTGGAAACGTAACAACAATTTTACGTAAAATTTTATTTTCGAGTCGCAAATTCGAGAAGGGAAGCATCGTATTAAATGTAAAATAAATAAAATAAATTAACGGCCGACGAGTTGAAAAGTCAAATGTTTTTGAAGAATTGTATTATTATTGAATAAGAGATAATATTTTCCTGCCCGTACAATTATATTATAAGCTAGTTCGTTGAGATCACATTAAGCTCGTTTATCATATCACTTATCACCGTGCCTAAGTATGTATTGTAGATAATCAGCGGGCCATAATCTAAATGCGCTGATAATACTAGGTAATGACATTGCATTTTTCCCGCGTCTGATAAATGTGGAAATAAACATTGATTAAGAGGCCCCCGACCAAAATAGGGACCTAATTTCGTATATCTCGAGAACCGGTTTCATTTTAGTTGCCATCGTCAAGGTGACTTCTGATCTGCAAGATGGGGATCTCTCTCTCTCTCTCTCTTTATCTCTTTCTCTTTTGATTTTATTCACCGAAGTCCGGATATCTTTTATTGCCGATCGACGCGACTCGCCTTTCGCGAATGAGAACCTTCCGCGGGAATAACGACGATAGTGACCCTATGCCGTGTAATAATAACTCGATGAGAACGATGCCAAGGGGCTTTAGCGGGGAAACGAGAAGGAACGGAAGGAAAGGAGGCAGGAAGAGGGACGACGATACGGTCGCAAGAAAACGAACAGTGCGAGCGCGACGCGTGCTTTTGAAGGGCACGGTATACATGCTCTCGCGCGTTCTTCTTTTTCGCGTACAAATCCTTGGAGTATTCAATAAATCTTTCCTTTTAACTCTCTGAGAGAACGGAATTAAGAAAAATTTTAATTTATTTGTAACATTCCATAATTTTAATATTTATAAATATTAAGCGAACAGATATTAATAATAAATGTTTAATTAAAACACCAGAAAACGTATAAATTGGTACAGTTGTTTAAATATATTAAAAAATTGTAGAAAGCATTCGAGATGAAATTTTGCTGTTCGATTCCAAATGAAAGAATCTGTAGATAGATAGAAAGGAAGTGTAGGGAAGCTTGAGACATCCTGTACAGTGTACACTCATTTTGACGCATATACGAGCGTTATATGTGTACGTCCGTCCCTGGTAGCTTTCAGCGAATCAGCTTTCAGACGCGCTCATTATAACAGTCTTGATATTAAGAGATACGCGTCTGATAGCTTTATTTCGCTTTATTTCTAAACTCTCGACGGACTCGACGTCTCTTTTGATGTTTTCTTTTTCTCTTTTTTTTTTATTATTATTAAAGAATCGGAAGTGCGAGAGTCAATCTCGCTGTCGATAAATGACTTATTTATCATGCAGCGTTTGTTGAATAATTCGGCTTATCGATTGATACAAGAATCAGACGCGTCCAGATAACGTATATGCATTGACGGGATATATTTGCCGGGTTCAATCGATTTCTGGATATACTAGTTTCCTGCATCAGTTGAAGTATATACATACGTACATATATGTATATCGCGAATATAACCACGCTCGCTTTTCTATTATAAAATTTTTATCGAAGCATCTCAAAGTGTAATATGGTTTCGCATAATAATACGTAGTTTGCAAAACTCACGAAATTCAATCTAACCCCGGTGTGTGTCGAACTTGAATATACAACATACCTAAAGTACATCATTTAAATTTCCGCGACGCGCGTCCCTCGCATACGCACTCTCTCCAGCATAAGAGCACGGTTACATTTGTTATTAATATCGTATTACATTGCATTCGCTTCCCCCTATCCTCTCCCGCGCCATGTGCCTCGCTCGCTCGGAATATCTAATGCGGCGTTTTCTTTGCGGAATATCGTTCGGCGGCGCGATAATTGATTCGTAGCACGCACAAGGGATGAGATGTGGATCGGTAACGAATACAGATAAGCAAAAATCCGGCGATCCGTTTTTCGCGAGAAACAAAAAAAAAACCCCCCCGATGCGATGGAGCTTCTTCGGCGTCGCGATGCGAGACGCGAGGCAGCCCCGGGCAGAATACTCATACTCACTCGCCCAAATGAAATCTTTAAATGCCTACGAGCGCTTTGTGTGACGATGTGTGCGTTTACGAGTCAAGTGTGCCTATCCGTTGATTCACTCGCGTCCGTATGTGTGTGTGAGTGTGTGTGTGTGTGACGTACCTGAGTCAAATTCCACGTATATTGTGTGCAGCCGGGCTGCATGTGTCGCGTGCGTGCATGCGTACACGCACGCGCGTGTGTCAACGACAGCCACCACCGACACACGCACGCGCGAGGGGAACACACACGGGACCCTCCGCGTTGACGTGTGTGCACGTGCAGCGTTGGGTTAAAGGTTCCCTCACACGATGCACCGCCCCGGCGCAGTTTAAAGTTTTTAATTAAAAGCTGGCGGGGCGAGATAGCCGCAGATATCCGCGCTTTCTTCATTTTGAAAAATGTAATGAAAGCGGGATACATCCTCTAGCGCGCGTTCCAGTCTCTAAAAGGTCTTATTCTTTCGGCTCGTTACGTTAATTTATGAGACGCTAATTTAATCCGAAGAAAACGTAAACGCAAGTGAAATATAATATTATATCCCCGACGAGAGAGAGAAATATTGCTCGTATTAATACTTAGCTTCGATATCACAAAAAAACAGTTACATATCTAATCGTTGTATAATCAAGAGATGACTGTTTTTTATTTTTCATTTTTATTACACCGCGACGTATTCCACTATTTATCTTTAACGGAACGTAAAGATAATAGAACGGAATGGCTTTAAAAAAAAAATTAACTTTTGCGCGCGCGCGCGCGCGCGCGCGCGCGCGCGCGCGATGCAACGTTATCGTAGAGGATAAACGAATAACGCATTGTCGTAACGTTATAGTCTGGTTACTTTCTATCCGCTGGATTCTTGAATCTCGGTATTATCGGACGACGTCATCCTGCGTTTCTTAATCTCCTGAACCGCCGGTGATTCATGCGATGTGATGAGCGCTTTAGAGCGGTTAGTAAAACTCATTCGCCGCGAATGAAAGAGATGGAGATGAGGACGAGGCGAGGGAGCGTCGCGCGAGGACGAGAGAGACGGCGCAACGGGTTCTGGAGGAATATCATCGGAAAGCGAGACAGATGGGCAGAAATATAGACACGGTAACAAGGAGGGGAAATAGGGGAAAGAGAAAGAGAGAGAGTGAGAGAGCAAAAGAGAGGGACAACACGGCGCGGAGGGCTTACGGGATAGCTTCGTATATATGCGATTACACGCGGCGGGGGTATACAATGACGGGGGGTGAGCGGGGATGGGGAGCATTGCCCTATATCCCGTCCTTTTTTTTTTCGATCTCTCGGACGCGCGGCCACGTTTTTCCGCGCGCTGACCGTATAGTATACGCGCGTGCGAGTACCTATCTCTTTCCGCGCTCGGGATGAGAGTATAAGTTATACATATTCGATTCGCGCGCGTCGCGATGAGAAAGGTTAATTACATAATGCGAGCGCCGTTTCGCGCAATCGCGACCGTCTCAAATGTCAGTCGACGTGGGATATTAAATATTTTACGTTCAGCAATTTTTTTTTTTTATCGTGACGCTAAACTGAACGAAGCTTCTCGAGATAGTGGGGGAGTCTCGTGTAACGAATTGCTCCGATTGCAATTTACAGCTGCTTGTCGTGCGATTCTATTTTTTTCTTTTTCTTTTTTTTTTTTTTTTTCTTCTTTTCTGCTCGTGCACGCTCCCTCGTTCGGTCGCGTTTGCCACCGATCGTTTTTCCGCCGCGACGGAATTATTTTGATGGTCGACGTTTACATCCTGTCTGTGCGTATAACGCGACGATTGCGATATGCATTTTAGATCCATCGTGCGTTACGTTGCTGCGATAAGTGCGCGTTACATAACGAACCATTAATGATCCCGGTGTAATTTATTCGCATTATTCTGATGGTGTGCATTTATTAATTTCGCGCCGCACGATCTCACTCATCGCCTTTTCATTCGCTGCACCGGTCGCTCCTATTTCTTGCACGTTAAACGAATGCAATATGTGCCGTGTGTTCTTGCGATACAGCGAGAATGCTCAGCATTTTCGTATCTTCTGGTCGACGAGCGCATAGGCATAGCAATGAACGGACACCGTTGAATATTTATGATGTTCATGTTATTCTCATTCGTACGTCCGATCAACCGGATTTGATTAGCTTTGTGTTGCTTGTGATTTTTCTTTCGCACACATCTTATATCTATTTACTCAGCTCGGGCAAACGCAAGCGAATTATAAACACAAGATATAAATTTCACGACAGAGGACGGAATAAGCAGATATATTGTACAGTGTACACATTACATTTTACTGAACGATTTTAAAATATTACGTTGCAGTTTTTTTATTTTCCTCGAATTTAGTCAATTCGAATTCGATCAATATCATCAATATCATTTATTATTTTTATTTTATATTTATTCTTGTGCCATCGCATCGGTATCATTTTTATTCTCATTCCATATGCCTCTTTGTACTCGATGGACTTAAAATATTACCTGACGTGTTCTTCTTCTTTCTCTTTCTCTCTCTTCCTCCGATTCTCGTCTGGTCTCCTTTTCTCTCATTCTTCCCTCCCTCCTTCAGTCGTTCTTGGTTCCGAGCGTTTCTATTGCAAAAGGAAAACAGACAACGGTCATTATATAAAGCTGCAGAAGCTTCGAGCGTAATGTTACAGTATCCCCGACGGAGAAACGTATAATGCATTAAGAAAGATAACAATTATCTCTTCGCGTCATACCTATACGTAGCGGCGGGAAAGAATTTCTCGAATGACTTTTGAACGCACGAGAGGGGAAGGGGGGGGGGGAAAGGAGAATACATTCGCGAATGTAGGTATTCTTCGCTCGCTTTGTTTTACTCGCGCGATTAGCGCTGTCCCGCTTCCAAGGGCAAGCACCTCAAACGGCAATTGCATTGCAGAAACGAGAGGGTGTTCCATTCGTTGTTAACGCGGCGCGATGTAAACGTCTCTGGGTACATGTCGTTTCTCTTATTTTAAAAACAATTCGCGTCGACATGTGGCGGTGCACTTTACATATCACGCGCGCGCGCGCGACAACGCGCCCTTACTCCTCCCAGCGGCATCGAGAAGTAATTAAACAATGAGCGAATTGGCGGAGCGTCACGAGACGCCGCGACCGCGACCGCGTCGCGAAAGGTATTTATTTATATGGAAGTGTTTTTTTTTACGAGAAGGAAAGCTAGCGCAACGTACGTCGCCCGATGAATAATGCATGCGCGCCATCGTGCATCCGTGCGCGGAGAAAAATATTTGGGCGACTCTCCCGATTGGGCATGTAATTGGCGCATTCCGATAATAAATAATAACGGTAACACAGCGAGATTGGAAAAATTCGGCGCCCACGTGTGCGTCGCGTGCGCATGCGCGCGCGTGTCGTGTGTAGGTACGCTCTGTTTGTTTGTGTAGGTGCGCGCGTCTCGCGCCAGTGCACTTGTACCGTGTTAGATAAAAGAGCGTCGTAGATGCAATCGCGATATCAATGGCGGTAAGTTTCGCGTGCGGTGCAGCGCGCGCGCGGAGAGAGAGAGAGAGAGAAACGAGAGATTAACTGCTATAAATACCATCGTCGGCTGATCTCGGGCTCGCGGGCCGCCCGCACCGACCGACGCGGAACTCTTGGCCGCGACTGTACTCTTAAAACATTGGAAATAGTTATGGCAGTGGTGCTCACTCCCGCTTCGTTGTGATCGCCGCGGAGTGGCCCGTTTATTGATTCAATTATGTAACGCGAGCGCGATTGATAGCGCGAGCGCGACACGCTCGTCGATTTGCGCATCAGTAATGAGCGACTTACGCCGGCGACGGTGTTTGCATATCGAGGCGTGTAACCCGGGATTCGCTCGTTTTCAAGAGTCTCCCGTTTGGCCGGGCGCGCGCGCCCGCGCGCGACTAACGTGACCCCAATATCGGATTCACTTAGTCGGCAATTAAAGGACTTTGTTATTCGAGACGTGCCTTTCGGAATCATCTTTCCCCGCGAAATCGATACATCGCTGATCGCCAGGACCGCCGCTCTCTCTCTCGCGTTACGTCACAATATAAAGCGACAAATCGCGAGGTAGTAGGAGGGGGGTGGGGGGGGGAGGTTCCTATCGACTCTCCGGCCAAAAATGTCGGGCATTTTTACGCGAATATTCCAGCATCGATCTTTGCGCGCGGCCTGTCTCTTTTACGTTCAAATCCGATCCATTTGAAATTTCGCCCGGATAAATAAAGCAAAGGGAGTAATGGACAAGTCTCCGCTGCAAAGCAGCAGACGCCGGTACAGTCGGCGCCGCAAGCGCGAGTGGATCCTCCCGTCCCGCGTGTTTTTCCTCCCTTCGATCTCCCTCGTTCGAGTATCGCGTCGAGTGTGTACTCGCAATTACGATCGTTCTCGCGGCCGCGAAGGCTCGCGCCGCGCCGAGCCGACACCGCGGGGCCGTTACGTCGCGTCGATACGCCGCGACATCTGTGATCGTCGCGCAGGACGCGAAGGGAAAAAGAAAGAAAAAAGAAATAGGAGAAACGTCGTCGTTCGTTCGTCATTTCGCTCGACCGCGCGATCGACGACGAGACCGATCGATTCCGCTATTGGAATAGAAGCGGCAGTTCCCGCGACTTTCGGCAATCGGGTCCTCGCGTCGACAATATCGCGGAGTGATCGATTTTCGGAGGTGATTGGATTATGTATCGCGTCGACGGTTGGAATCCCAACGTGAGAAGAGAAGACGCGCAACGCGAAGGACTGTCGGATAAGGATCGGCGTCCATCGGGGAATTATGCGACGGACTGTACGCGCCGCGTGCACGGTTCGTTTGCTCTTTCGTTTTATTTGCGGAATTTTTTTCAGCAGCCGGATAATAAACATTTTTCTCATTGAATAATAAATAGTTTTTCTAGGGCAAGAGGGGAGAGAGAAAACAGCGACGTGAAATCAACGTCGCGTATACACCGTTCGAATCTTCGCTTATATGCTTTTATCATTTATACGCCTTTTCTCTTGCCCCCCCTCCCCCCTCCCCTCTCCCCTTGCGAAATAGTTGAATTAATAGTCGCGTTCCTCCGTCGAGCGAGACGTCCGCGTCGTCGTTCTTGTCGGATGACTCCGAACGGGCGGGTTAATTAATTCTTCACGCGCTCGTTCGCCATTTATTATTTATCGCCGCACTGCATCGATTCTAATCACGCGAAATCCCAACCGAATCGCGGAAACCTGTGTCACTCTTAGCGCGAAGATTTCCTCCCGTTCGGCGAACGCGTCCGAGTTTATCTCGCGTCACGTATATATGTATGTACGTGCATACGTGCGTGCGTACGTATACGTTCGTGTGTGCGTGCGAATGCAGTCGCGCGAGCGTGCACGTGTTTCTCCGTGCTCCGCGGTACGCTGTAAATACCCACCGGGGAGCCGTACCCTCGCCTTTCCGCGGTCTCATCCCCATTTCCCCCGCCCCGCCGCGAATCTCTCCCGCGGCGCGGACGGTCGCGCGTATTCGGAGGGGGGGGGGGGGGGGGGGGAGGGATAGCATTTTAAAAGCCGACGAGCTCTGACCGACTTGGGGGAGTTAGGGGGAGGGGGGGGGGGGAAGAGAAGAAGGAAAGAGAATGTCCTTTTAATCGAATATTCCTCGAAATTGACCCGCAACCGAATTTTCGATGCTCTTTGTCGCGTTTTAACGCATACATCCTGCCTGTTTGTCATCCGATTAATATTGCACCATAATGCATTCTATAATATTCAAACGCATTTCTCATTAAATATTAAATATATGTTAATTATAATATTGATAACGGTATACGGGAATAATTATTGAATGGCATGTTTATACCGCGAGCGTGTTATTGGAAGCGATGTTGCGGGAAATTATATGGAGGGAATGTATTTTCTTTGTGTGCGAAAATTTATGTTTCTTTTTTTTTTTGCCGAGCATTATAATGCTCGCAGCGGGAGATAATGGCTTAACGAATGTTTGACGAATTCCTATCTGCTCTTTTCCAGTTACTGGGCGGTGCTTGCTTCAGCCACGGCCCTTACACATTTTATAAGGCGGTGAGGATAAGTAACGGCCGTGTCCTTCGTCTCGGCAGTTTCTTCCTGACGAAATTGTGGAGCGATGCCGATCTCGTTAGCATCGGCGAGCTTCAGCTACTGTGGATGGACAGTCGTGGACCGAATCAGCCTCTGGCGTCCCTGCGGCTATACTTCTTACCTGAAAACACGCCGGACGGGAGGAGGGACACGCACGGAGAGGTATGTTTTCCCGAAAGATTTACTGTAACGAGCGTGGAAGATTGGGGCTCGTGACGAATTTTGGCGAGACTTCCGGCCAAATGAAATGCGGAGGCACGTAAAGCTCGCACATAGTTTCAACGAGACGTTTCTTAATCCCTTAATTCTCATTTGAAGAGCTATTCACCGAAAGTTTTCTCATCCTCTTAACAAATGTCACAAGCTGCTTTCTTAGGCGTTCCATACAGCTTTGTCATGTATAATCATGTTGTTCTCTGAAAAAAATACGTTTGGAAGCGAGCTCTTTATTTGAATGGAGCTTGTCAATGTCGCTTCGTCGACGTTTTTACCGCTGTTAACATGCGTGAGCGATAATTTCTGCATTACCGGCCATCGTCGATAACGGACCTGGCTGTGATGCTTTGGCCTTATCATTTTTTCATGTCTCGTATTATTTCGATGCATATTGCATACAATGACTCTATGGAAATTTCATAGAACGCCGCTCGCTATTTCGATAGACGAATGTATACCTATCGATTTCTTTCCCGTTGAGAATACACGCGCGCGCGTATACCAAAGTTATTTATCTTGCTCTAATATAAATTCAAATGTTCTACGTATATTCGCCCGTATTATACATTTGTCGTTATATCGCTACCGCGTATCATCAGTTCAGCCGGCTGCGTCATAATACTGCGATCGAAATAATCACGTAATCGCGAAATCGCGCATCAATGTAACTATTTCCGTGCGCGAGTGATCAAATCGTCGCACGATTTACGGCGAATCACGAAAGAGGCATTATTCAAATATGCGGAAACACGTTGAGCGCCCCCGGGGCGAATAAGCGAGCGGAAAGGCCAGGCAAACGAAACTTGTGAAATATTGGCATGGTCTTAAAGCCACTCCGAAGGCTTGAAAGGATACGAGCCGTTACGGAGCCAACCCCTCTCGCCTGACGTTAGGGTGGCTTTTGGGGTCGTCACGCTCTACGCCCTGTTGTTTCCATTGAGACATCGTCAATTAAGCGCACCCCTTCGCTCGTCATTTTCACTGTTTGCAGGGCCGATTATTTCGGAAGGGACAGCTCTCCGACTGTAATCAGTATCCGCCCCTCGGAAATGCCCGTCTTTGATCCTTTTTCCACTTTTGTTTATTAACTATAAGCGTGCATGGATGAATTGTCTCCGCCCCGACGCTGTTCGGCAAATTTAACATTTTCGTATTTTCCTCCTCGTTTGAAAACCGCGCGAATCGCGAAGTATTTGCCGCTCCCTCAGGACGATCGATATCGCGTTTAGCGCGCGACGAGGGGATAGGGTCGATTTAACAGCGAAGAGAGAAATGTTGTTTCTCTCATTCGACAGAGTATGGGAAGGAAAAAATGCTGACGGGAGGGTGCGCGGACGGTTCTTTGATGGGAATAATATTATGGACGCCGCTCGACGCCGATGGCGTTTACAGTATCTCCCTTCGTCGCGTCGTCGTTGCTTCGAGTTCGCGTGCGAGTTCAGAAATTGTTCGTAATGGCCACTTTCTTAAAAAAAACAACAGGGTAGAGTATTAATCCACAGTTATAGAGTAGAAAGAGAGAGAGAGACGACTAGAGATAGAAACCTGCAATTGTGGCTGCTACTTTTGACCCCTTTGTTCCTCGTAATTGCTCCAGAAAGGAACTGAACATTTTCTCGCCGATAATTATGTCGAACAACGCGATAGAAAGCATTATCTCAAGTGGCGCCATTGTGGCGCTTCCCTAGTCTCATCCCTAAAGTGATATCACTATATTTCACTCTTTTTTTAAAATTCTAGTAAGCGCTTTATATACAAAGAGATATGTAATATATGTATGCATGTCTCTGTCTATTTTGCCCTTTCATTCCCTCTCGTGCGCGCGCGTGTTATCGCGAATCGACCATGTCGTATGTAATTGACGTGATTGATGAGCACGACTGGAATGGGGACTTTGCTTCATCTTGACTATCGAGGCAAAATATTTGTCCGACAACTGCTGGCTCGATTTTCGGTTACTCTACAACGAGAAAGGAATTTTCATGAAATTTAGAACGGACATCGGCATTCGGCACAATTGAGAACTGTTTTTACAAAAATGTCAAACTGTAATGAGATGTTCAAAATTGGAATATACAATAATATGAATTATTATTTTAAACGAGATAAATTAATTGTGCTAATTGAAAATATTCTGTGTGCATGTGTGTAATAATAGTTTATATTAATACGCTGTTTTTTAAATATAATATTATAATATATTATATTTCCTTTTCTTTCAACGCATTGATGTAAATTTTCAAAAATAAAATTTTCTGAAAGCTTTTATTTCCATTGCCACGTTATGCAAATGTTATAAAAACAAAAAGTACCTATTCTAATAATTTCTGAACGATATTTTAAAATGACCTCATTTAACGATTTCGTAATAATATTTCCTTTATTTAGTTTATAATACCGAGATGGTTCGAATAAGTTTTGTAACTAATAAATTTATATACTAATCTCGAACGGAGAGGAATGTTAGTACAGGTGCAATATTCGCACGACGATACAGTTGATTATTGGAACGGAACCTGTGTGGCTGCATTAGCCAATAATTATACCTACGTATTATCGCAATCGACATTCGCGTTGCAATAATACTTTTATATTATTCCATCGGTTCGGTTCTAATTAAAATTTTATCGAGATTGTTTACTCCGCAATTCAAAGTTGATTACATTGAATTCTCTATTTTTACTCCACGATGCTGCCAATCGAAAGTTGGCGCAAACTCAACGAGAATCCGTTTCGCGAAACTTGCTATTCGAGTAACCACCACTAGTTTGCGTGAAGTCATGAGAAATTCCAACTACGGTTAACATTTATTTTATAACATTACTAATCTCTGCGAATATATATAAATTATTATAAATCCGGGAATATTGGAAAGATTAAATCAATTCTCTTCTATACAATGAAAGTATTTATTCGTTAATCCAATCTTTTAACAACAAATTTGATGAAAAGTGACTTTACGTTAATTATTTTATTATATTGTATTATCGAGCTATCTCGGTATTATAACAAATTACATCTAAATTGTTCTCATTACGGAGCTGTCGGAAGTACAGTTAATCGACTTTAAAAGAATCTAGAATATAATACTGCGCGCAATAAGATTTTATTAAATTCAACGAGAAGGAATATTTAATTAAATTACTCGAAATGAAAATAAAACTTTATTATCTCGCCGAATTGCCGCCGTGTTTGTTTTAAAAACATTTTGTTACGATGAAAAATTTCTTCTCTACCAGTTTAGCCAGTTTAGAGACGGCGAGAGACGTTTTTAACTCTGTCTAAGTAATACAGAATAAGCTAATTAATTATTCGAGCGTGATTACGTGCAGCAGGTACACCCGGTCCGCGTGGAATGCGACGGACTTGTTTACGTGTGTACGTACACACCGACGTCCGACACGCGCGCGTATATATACGAATATACGTGCCCGTGCGCGCGTGCGCCCGGCCGCCCGCCTGGCTTTTATCAGATACAGCAACGATTTTACTTTCCTACCAACGAAAAAAAGATAGCGCGCGCGCGCGCGTGTCCCGCCTCGTTACTTTGTAATAGTTCAAAGAACACCGCGCGCCCGCTCCTCCCCGTAAGTAATTTTCGTAATTTTAATTCGCCTGCTCGCACAGTACAGGCGAAAGTATGCATTTTTATCCGGCGTGCGCAAAATTTTAATTAAAATTCTCGTTCTTTCCTCCGCCCGATTCGTTCGATAAAGCAATTACGCGTGTCATTATCTTCGCCGTACATATATAATAGGCACGCGCAGAGGAGAAAAGTTTGCAATCCCCGAAGTAGATCCGAGGAGATAAGATAATACGTCGTTCCGAATCTCTCGAGTTCACGCGCGAAAGAAGCACAAACGCGCTATTTTTTTTTTTTCGGAGCCTTCTTCCTGCCCCTCTCCGTCGATATGAGTTTACGGTGTGTCCACGTTTCGCGCTACGAACGACGTATGTGTTTATCGCTCCGTTCTTCTTTTTTTTCCTCTTGCTCTTGCCCGCACGAGTACGCGAGCGCGAACTCGTCACGTTAGAATAATTCGATGTTCTAAATAAAACTCGTGGAATTCGCGTGCACGCGGTTGTTGTTCGGCCGCTGGAGGACGGAGGAGAATCCACGACGGGTGAATGTACCCTTAAGCCCGTCACACAACGAGAGATCGCATTAAGATTCACCGCTCGGGCGGTCCGCCTTGACGAATGTCGAAAATTTTATGCCCGTTTTTCTTCCACTCTTTTGCAACTCGCAAAATCCGCGTTATCGAATTTCGCGGCTTAAGCTACTTAAATTGGAGCTTTGCATGCGAAAAACGTATTAAATTTCTTCCTAAAATACATATTTACTGGAATATAATTATTCTATGCACCCCGTGCATTAAATCCACTCAAATGTGGAATAGCTAGAATTAATAGAATCATCGAATATTTAACGGCGATTCAATTAAATGGTAAAATGTACTTTATATATGTACGCGTTATATGCATTAAATTGCAATCCATGAAATTATATTACATTTATATACATTGCGCTCCTATATATGATTTCAATCTCGTAAAAATTTCATTTTTAGAGATTTTATTTCACTCGCGCAAAAACAAGCAGAAAAACAAGTTTTCACGAGATATGTTGTGTTACCTGCATTACAAATAGAAAAGTAATTACATTAAGGACAAGGCAATCTGAAAATCTACGTTAATTGGACCTAAAATTAAAAAACTGCGAGGGACATACTTACAGTGATTGTTTTTTTTCTATTATCTGTCAATTAAAAATCAGATATTCTCATGTATCATGCTCGTTTCTCGCAGGATAAACAATGGAAATAGAATCCGATATCTAATAATTTCATATTTCATTGAGATAATTTAGTTTCCTGAATGCAAGGCGGAAAACGCAGGTACGAAGGTATTAAATACGATATGCGGGAATAAGTCAACATTATATAACGCTCCTCCTTGCGACATTATCATTAGCCAAGCTCTTCTCATTAACGACAACAATGTCGACGTAGTTACCAGTATTATCATTATTATTGTCACAACTTTCCTCATTAACGAGAAAATTGAAATACTTCGCTTATGTATAGCGACGTAATATTATAGAGAAAAAAAACGGATCTCAAAGAACGATTTAATAATACGAGCGATTACTCATTTTTAGAAAAAAAAAAAAAAGCTTGACGCAAGGAAAATTAACTATTTCAACTATTGACACTTTGATGCGAATCGATACCGTGAATTAAGCGAAATGAAGAGTTTAATATACACTGCAGAGTGTGTAATAAATATGCAGAGATAATTTTTGTCGATGAACGGTAACGATTTGCTTCGATTTGGATTTTTCAATTAGTTGGATAACTAGAAAATAATTTCAAAAATTGATTTGAAGCTCTTAATCGAACGCATCCTATTGAACGATTTGTCTGGTAAATTTAATTAATCGATCAATTCAAGAACCATGTTGTGTTTGCATCGGGAAAGCACAATAGAGCAGCGCACGTCGATAGAAGGTCAATGAACGCGTAATTTCATCAGCCAGCCACCGTTGTGTTACAACAAGGCAATTAATATATTCATCGAGTCGATTTGATGAATTAGCAAAGCAACGAGTGGCCGATCGTTGCGAAGTTTCGGATTTGGACGACACGCCGGACATGTCGGTCATCGATTTTCGGCCGCGTCGCACAGCAATATCCCTTCCATTCTAATCATTTGTGTCTCGGTATATATAGTCTTCCCACATAGTTGTGATTATTACATGAATCTATTTTCGCGAAAGATTGGAGCACATTATTTTTCGCACATGCTTTCTCAAGATTTAGAATAATTTTGTTTCATTATTATTCAAAATGTTAATTTTCATTCGTACTGTCTTACGATTTTTGCCCCGTCGCGGTCGTCATCGATGACGAGGACAAATCTCTCAAGATAATAAAATAAAGCATGGATTCTCGCTTTTCTCTGACGACCGGTATTTGGCGGGTATTAGGCATTCGAGTGGATTTATGCGAATGTAGTTCGGCGTGTGCGCTTTGCTATGATACAGTACAGTTGCAGTGGTGCGCGGGTGGTATTGGTGCGTTGCCGTTGCAACGTGGTTGGCATGGTTGGCAGAGTGGGCGACCGTGGGCATGGAAACTGGGGAAGGGAAACGAGGACAGGGGGATAGGCCACGGGGGTGTCGAAGAGAACCTATAGAACGGTGGAGGAGAGGTAGTCCGAGCCCACTGTACCGGGTAACCGGGTGCGAGGGAGTACGAGGGAGAGGTAGTGTTATTGGTTTTTGTTGCGCATGCCTACTGCCGGCGCCAATCTGGCGAATTATTAGCCAAGTTTAACCGGCCGGAGGTGAGATAGATTATGACAGGAGCTGGCAATTTAATACCCTCCTCTCGCTGCGCAAACCTCGAATCTGGAATCGGGAAAGAATCATTCGATAAGTTTCCCGATGTGATGGGAATGGGCGAAAATTCCACTTGTCCCTCCACTCTTCCCGGGATATTTCCTTTTCTGCACAAGTTGCAGAACTTTTATATATAGAGTCTTAACATATTTCGAAATAATTTCACAAACTTTACGATACATTAATAATTTTTAATGAAACATTTTAATAAAGCACTTAAATAAAAAGTAACTGCTTTTATAATACATTTAATATAATTAAAATTTAAAACATAAAATGTATATTGTATGTATAATGTATAACGTATATATTCTATTTATAATAATTTTTGAACAACACAATTATTTACGTTTTATTAGTATTCCCGGTAAACTCACTAAGCTTAATTTACACATCATTACGAGCGCTAATGCAGAGTCGCGAAAGTTTATCTCGAATGCGGTATTTTCTGTAATTAGATTTATGAGAGACGACTGTGGAATAATAATAATTATTATATATATATAATAATAGACACACGTAATACGCAAAAGAAAGCAATAAATAAGGATTTCAATTTTAAAAAATCTCGGAGTCTTTCAATATTGAAGATTCATCCGAAGAATCTCGAGATACAGCGGCGATATCAATGACGATGATGATACGGAGGAAAGCGTCGGCCCTTCCAGCGACGTTAACCTTTAAATTGCTGCAGGTAGCATCCGAACGACCCAGACGAGAAACGTCTTGACGATACGCGCGTGTGTATGCATACGTGTCTATGTGTGCGTACGCGAGCAGTGTCTACACGTGGATGTGTACGCGTGTACGTATACGAGTCTTAGCCACTTTCACGGTGTGCATTTGATACCTGCAGCGGTTCTTTAAGGCGCATTCACAAGCATCTCAAGCACATTTTGCTTGCTTACGATCAACGGGATGAGATCCTCGTGGAATTGTCGAGACTTGCTCTACTAATAGTATATCCGCTCACGTTTAATACACAATACGTTTCCCACGAACACACACCGAAATGCGAATGGAGTAAAAAGCATTGGATACAGTGGTCTTTTCATACTTTACACTATTACGTTGTACTCTTTTTTTTTACTTTTTTTTTTATTTTTTTTCTATTTGTAGGAATAAGGATCGGAGGAGTTTTTCAATTAATTTAGAAGTTAATTTGCACAATTTTATGTTGTCTTTTTGTATCGTGCTGAGATGAATCCATTCATGCGATTTCAAGTTTCTCACAACTCGTTGGTAAACATCGTTCTTAATCATTAATAGCAGCATGCTAATGATTAATTTAGAAATTTATTTATACAATTTTGCCTTTTTGTATCGTGGCGACGATGACTCCATCCATGCGATTTCAAGTTTCTCGTTGGTAAACATAGTTGTTAATCATTAGCAACATGCGAGTTTGATTCATAGGTACGATTAAATGCAAGGTAGACATGTATTTTGATGCTAGCGATCAGTAATTTTCGTAAGATGTACTAAAGTTTATGCCGTGTACATTCTCCCGAGGCGGGAAGGGTCGAAGGACGTAGCGTTTCCTCGAAACGTAACGTAACTCCATCGAAGTTTGCGCGTAACATTACGCTAATAGCTTTATTACGTTGCCGCACCGCGAGCGACTTGCTCGACCCAAACTGTTTCCATCATTTTCAAGATTGTCTGATCGGCTAATTCCAAGCGAGAGACGCGATAACCGTGAGATACGTCAGCGTATTCATGTCATAAACAAATATATTGTATTGCCAATTATATTCTTCGTTCGGGTCTCGGCGCGATTTTGCGAACTCGTACACGTTGCGTAATGCTGTCTCTGCTTGTGACATCTCATTAAAATTCACAGCTATAACAATTAGAAATCTCATTTATATAATGATCAGTGTTTTACGTTTACAATTTTTTCAATGGAGATTATCCGCAGTTCCGCTTTATGCGTTTTCTCGTTTTTACCTGGGAATTGAAAATTGCAATTCTTCGTTTGCCATTTCTCGACTATATTAAAAATGAGATTTATTGATAAATTGATTTATACATTTGACATTTTGCATGCAGCGAATTCATTCTTTTACATTTTAACTTTTAAATTTATTATTGTTTTAATTATTTTGCTTAATGCCGACATAAAAAATAACGTTTAACGTTGCGAGAGAAGACGCGTGAAGATGCGATCGAACCTGCATGAATGAAAATGATTTTTGTACCACGAAATGCCATTCTCGCAGACGCGACACTCGCAGCTCGCAGCTCGCAGCTCAATGCGTATCGCACGGGCGTGGTAATAATTATTATACTAATATCATTAGCGCGGTGTGCTTGTTTAAAATTCGAATTTACGGCTCCCCGTGCGGCCCCGGCGATCGATGCAGCATTAAATTACCCCGGAGTCGGGGCTAAAATTCCGCGCCGAACGAGTCTCGCGGAGTAGCTTGGCTCCGTAATAAAGTCCGGCGTTGTTACAAAACATTAAGCTCGCCGTTGCTCGGCCAAATTGTTGCGCCCGTCTTTTCTCTCGGTAATTTCGCATCAAGTCAGACTTGACAAACGGAAGTGAACGCACACTCCGTTCTTCGCGCCGTTACGCCTCTGTTGCCAAATCGAGTTGACTACCGGCTTATCGATCGGAGTATAATCGGAGCATGATTCGATATTAGGACCGGGGGAGGATATGGGGGCGTAGGGACAGTACCGAAAGAGGCAATGTAATTTTACACGCTGCTGTACATTCCGCATGTAGCTCGCGCAGTCCTTTGACGAGATTGGATAATTCTAATACATAGTCGCGCGCGCACGCTTGCTTGTATATGTAGTATGCTTTGACCAACTCCAACAACTGTACGGATTCTCCCTCTACAGGAATGTGGTAGGGATTTCTCCTTACTGCCCTCCTCGTGCCCTTCTCTCTCCACCTCTCCCTCTCTCTCTCTCTCTCTCTCTCTCTCTCTCTCTCTTGCGCGGGCGCGCTCTTTCTACGAACTTTCTCATCTTTCTTAGCTTCTTTTATTTATCCTAAATAAATTTAAAAGAAAAACTGAGCTTTTTAGTTTTCTCTTCCATCTATATTTTATATATAAATCTAGACATATATTTACACGTGTATATATGTACATGTACACATAAATTTGCAAAGAATGGTAGAATTTCACTGAATGGAAAATTCTTGAATTAAATCATCTCTCTCTTCAAGTTTCATAAAAGTTATAACTTTCGTTACTTTAACGAGAGATGAGGATAAAGATAAAGTTACCGCCCATCGAAAAGATTTCATGACATTTTCGTAATCAAAGAGAGCAGTTACATTTTTCAAACGTTTTTAATATAATAGCACTTGAAACGTTATGTTGCACATTATACATCTTTTTTTTTAATAAAGTCAATTAACTGTGAATATTTAAAATACAAACAATTTTTAAATCTCTAATGAAAATATGATGGAGTATTTTTTTATGAGAAATATTATTCAATATACCAAATATATAAAACATATAGCGTGTAAAATAAAATGCACTTTTTATACCTTTTATATCTCAACTCGTTTGAAGAATATTATTAAACGATGTAATATCGTAATTGTATAGCCTTTTGCGCACATGCGGTAAGTTAATTTCGTTATTTATCGCTCGCGCAGATTACATACAATTCGTACTCTAATTGTGAAAAACGCATAAATGCTCGAAATAGCACTTATTTAACGACGCGCTGCAAAATATATTCGCCGATTCTCGTAATCCTCGACTGGCGGATCGACCGCCGCAACATTTTCGCGGTTGCAATTTTTCTCGGGCGGAGATTTTATTTAAAGCCCCGGGTCGCGCAAGAGTACCGGTTATTTTCGTTCGCCCGGTATTTTTAAAGCCGATGCTCTCTCCTTCACGGCGAAATGATTACTTGTAGCGGCGGTATGGGCGGAGTGATAACAAATTCCGAAAGTCTATACCAACATCGGTGTCGCCAGTTTACTCTGCGTATTATCGGCGGAGAGTTACACGCTCACTATTACATTTTAACGTATATATACGGGCATACACACGCGCGCACACGTATACCAACAATACTCGTTTGTGAAGATCGTTACCTTGTGCTCGCCGAAGAAACGGCTTTCCTCCGTCTTTATTTTTTCCCTTAAAGGTATAATGCTAAAGGCCGTTACACCTATTATTCCGAAATAACGTCTAATCGACTGAGAGAACCATTGCGCTAAAATCGCAACAGTTTCTCGACGTCTTATGAATACATTTCGCGAAGCATTTCATTTTTATCGCGCACTTGGCGCGGATTCGGTGACTCTTTTTCTTTTTTGAAGTTGATTGCAATCTCGCGATAAATTGTTTGTTTTTTTTTTTGCTTGTTTCCTTTAGCGTTTGAAGCGTATACGTGGTGGAATATGTTCAGTCATCGGATACTATCCGACGAAATGGAGCAATTGGATCTGTATTATTTTATATCGCGGAGTGTCCCGCCCGGGTGTGGCCTCATTTTCGTATTGAACCATTTGAACGAGCTCGAAACACGCAAACGTGTTTCGAGCTTTGCTTTCGATAATCATCCACCGAATGAAAAGCACGTACATGCCACTGCGTATCAGCTTACTGTCCATTTATTTTATATTGATCTTTAGTGAAAAACGTTAACAAACGTCGAGAAATTACAAATATAAACCGATTATTTAACGGACAGAACAATGAAAATTTTGAACGGTAATTGATTTTGCTGCGCCAATTTTATGACATGTGTTTTTCCATAAATTTGATTTTTGCGCATCAGTTCCGATCGAAAATAAAGATCTTCTATAAACCTGACGAATAACCTTTAGCAAAATATATTAATACATATATTAATACGTTTTATAATACACATTTTTATAATAAGATAAATTTCAAATTATACTTGAATATACGTTACACACATATTATTATTTATTTTAATATTTATAATTAAGATTTTTAAAATAGCATATGTAAATTATATCAGAGAGAGAGAGAGAGAGAGAGAGAGAGAGAGAGAGAGAAGAAACTTTTATAAATTTATATTTATAATAATAACGCAAACATCGTTATTTTTATAGCACTTTTATTTGCTCAAGGATAGACATTTCCATTTCAGTTTTGTTGTTGAGACTGAATCGCTGTGCCCTAGAAAGTCTCATTCAATTTTCCAATCGTGATATATCTATATATCTGTGTATATATATATATGTATATATATGTGTGTTATGTGTGTGTGTGTATATATATATATACACAACTTTTATATCCTTTCCTTATAATATACCTACAACTTTATATTCTTTCCTTTGAATTTCACTTTATTGAAGGATTGCATTTATTTCTCTAGCACAACCTATCATTGAGCAGAACGATAAACTCAATGTCGACGTATATACGTCTAAATCCGAAATAGAAACGTTCGCCGTTTAGAAAATAAATCTTTTATAATTATAAACACGTAAACAAAATTGAAATAAATTGCAGGACAAGATGGAAAGAATACTTTTCAGTAAACCTACTTTAATGACGCAAGCCATTATTACTATATCGCAATTAACAATATGGGGAGGACACGCTTTGTCTACCTACAAGGGTCTATCTCTGTCATTCTATATATACAAGTAAAGATAAAATCACGGTTTACGCCTATGCGGCTTGCCCTGTCGTCCATTAAAAGTCGTCGGCCCTTGTCTCCCTCTGTGAGGAGCACAAAAACCAGAAAACGTAAAAGGCATGGCACTCGTTCGAAACCAGTTCACGCTCCGGGGGAAGCTGCACACAGCGCAGAGCAAAATAGATTGTTAACGAATAAGGCGCGGGGGGGGGGGGGAGAAGCTTGACAATAAGATTAACACGTGGGGAAATAATCACGTCCCTCATTAATGATGCGCGCATGAGGACGCCGATATAGTAAATTATCAAGCGTCCCGAAACGCGCGATATTTGTCTTTTAATCTCTTAAAAAGATGAAAATATCACAAGGCACTATATATCAAAACTAATAACAATTCGTGTAATAATAACAACGAAGTAATAATTTTTTTTAACAATAATAACAAAAACTTGGTAGAGAGCATATATTACATTAAAAAAACAAAAATGTGGAAGATCCGCAATTATGAAAAATAGATTTGCGAAATACCGAAAGTTATAATGGACGAACGAATAATAAAGAACATTAAAGATGAATAATAGAGACATGAAATAACTTTATATCTGGAAATAAAATGTTTAATTTTTTATAATTTTTTTTTCGCAATTTATTTCACAATTACTTGAAACTTTCATGCATTTGTGGTAGAAATTTGATATTCTGTTACACTTCTTGAAGTTAAGCCGCGATCCAACCCTCATCCGACGAGTTTTCAATAGAGCATTCTTCGGTTATACCGCTTGTTTTCTTCGCCTTCGACCTGGGAGATCGATATACATATATGTACGTACATATATGCGGCGGGTATTCAACGAATTGGAGTATTATGGCAAGCTTTTCTGCATGCTTCACATCGTATATTTGCGAGTATTTTCAAGATAAAAATATTCATAAATATTTATGAATTTAAATTTAACATATGTTGATGAGATAAATTATTATTTAACGTTGCACGACTACATATCTTTCGAAAGTGTAAAATACAATCAAAAAGCGGTGAATCATTGTTTTAAGAAAACGCTTTTCGATTTTATCCCAAATTTCTCACGTTCTTGGAATGTGAAAGATTAAAATAATTTTACAATAGTACACTGTTAAATGTGTGTAGTGTCAAGTTATACTTAATTTTAGTTATTCTTAATCATTTCTATAGGTCGCCACTTCTCCTACTCAATATGTTAATTTAACTAAATCAAGTAGTTAAAATAACCCTGTTTTGTTAAAATAATAATTTTCAACACACATGATAGTTAAAAATAACAAAATGTTATTTAACTCAAAGTATTGGTTTAACTTTCCTATTTAACAGTGTAGATTTCTCGCTCACGTAGTAAACTTTTACACCTTTCTAACTTCACGGTAAATTTGCAAACAAGCTGCAGGCCAATCTGAGTTTTATAATACAAGAGATTGCACAAGAGATATTCGTGCGAAAAGTCGTGATTTATGTCGAGATGACATTTGTGTCTGTTCTCTTCGTCCGTATTGAGCAGGCAATTCACGTCGGCATGTGTCACATAATCGCTTTTAAATTTATTGAATTTCTATTTCCGTCGACGTCGGTCTACGCCAATGCGCTCTCCCGGAGTCCGCTCCGGCGCGCGGCGCGCGGCCGGAAGACACGAGAACGCGGTATTCCTCCTCGAGTATCCCTAAGGCCCCATTGACCTACGAATCGTTCATCTTTACACGCGACGCCTCTGATTTCCACCTTTGACAGGTAAATGAGGGGCTGATGAGATTCGTCTTGAAAATTCTCGCGGGCAAACCGAATTATCTTACGGCACTCGCGCAATTAACGCGATATAATTCCATCCTCGGGCACGGAACGATCGAAGGGCTGTACCTTTACTTTCCGTTTCGACCAGCGCGTTGACGATCTTAATGACGATCTTAATCCGCGAGACTCTTCGCGATCGGAATAATAATTGCTCTCGAAAATCGTAACTTTTATTACTGAACAAACGTCGCCTCTCTCTCTCTCTCTCTGTCGTTTTCATTATTTTATACTTTTCTCTTTTTTTTTTCTTGCGACTTGCAAGTTTTTAGTATGCGGTTAATTACAATGTAGTGGTAATTTCGATTTTGCCACGGCTCGAGAGCATTATGAAAATGAGGAAAGTTAATTTAATATAAATGCTAAGTAGTACCCGTGATGCGCACGCTCCGCTGTGTTGAACGCGTCGCAATCTGCTACACGTTTGCTCAAAGCGAATGACTCGTAGCTCGCGAGGCGGATAGGAGAAATCTCAGGAATTCGATCATTTCTTTCAACTGTCAATTCATTCGCGATAAGATTTTCCCTGCGCGGTTACGCTGGACGGACGAATTCAGCGTACATCCGGTCATGATTGATCATTCTCTTTTTCTCTCACTGTCCCCTGAAAAAAAAAAAAAAATGCAAATTAAATCCCGCAACACGTAACGCAATCTCGAACGAGAAATCGTCTTATAAAATATGACCTCCCATACGAGTGCCACGGTACTTACACCATATTACGGCCCGACGTGTGTATATAATGCAAGCGTGTGTAAACATGTATACCTATATATCCTTATTCGAGTCTGGATGGGAGAGAACGACGCGTTTCCATGGTAACTCACCCCTCCTATCAAATTTCTCTCTTTCTCTCTCCGTCTTTCGCCCTCCCGTTTCTATCTTTTCCTCTCCCTCCTCTCTCTTGCTCGCTCTCTCTCTCTCTCTCTCTCTCTCTCTCTCTCTCTCCGTTTATCCTCGTCTACCAGTCTCATCTCCTACTACTACTACTCACATCGCTAGCTCCAAGCTGCACTCCCTCTCTTTCTCTCTTTCTCCTTCCCTTTTCCCCTCCTTTCTCTCTTTCTTCGTGCTCACCCTCTCCAGCTTTCCGCTGCGGAAGAAAACTATTCATTGTCAATACTCGAGGCCCGACATTCTCCGACCGTGAAACCAACTTTCTCTTTTTCTGTTTCTTTCTTTTCACGGCGACGAATTCCCTGACTAAAAGGCATCCTTCCTCGCGCCTTCTTCTTTCGACCACTGTTCTTTCCTTTTTCTAACGACCCTACCCTAAGGTCGATGATCTTTTATCATACTTCGGAGAGGATTGTTTGGGGAGGGGGTGGCGGGGGAGCTGGGGAGCGGGGGCGAGAGAGACCGAATACGAGATCTCGTCGTGATTACGCGCTACAAGCATCGAGCGAGATAAACTCACTCTCCTGGATTGATTTACCTCCAAGTAATTACGAGAAACGCGATTACGGCCACGTAATTGTAAACGATCTGGCGCGTTGCACGCGCGCATTAGCCCATCGTGATTTTCCGCCGTGCGATCATTCATAAATTGACATCAAGAAATTTGATCGATCGATCGAAAGCAGAAGCGAGCAGGAGAAAAAGGCGAATCTAAGAAAGGACTGCAAGACATGAGAGAGAGAATATGACAGTTATGGTTTCGAATTTCATGTATTCACGTAATTCATGTTAATTGGTATTCAGAAGGGTCAGCCATTGTACGGTGTATCTTTCGAAAAACAGCCCGGATCTGTCCGCCCGTCGACAGCCTCTAAACCTGACCCTCGACATCCCTCTCGGGAGTTAGTACAATCAGCGGCTTCCCCCTTCCGCTTGAAGCCAATGCGGAAATCTTTCGCCTCGCGACTGACTTGACGATGACTGACTCGAAGGCCGAAGGCTCGCGTTGCGAATCGCGCCGAGAAAGCGGAGTAATAATTGTATCTACGGATCCGCTTGGACCGTGTCCATGAGATGCATATTTCGAGAGTCGCCTTTTATTAAAACCGCAGATGGAGGGAGGAGCGAATATCTTCTGTGTGCGCTATGAGGCCCTATCTTCGGCTTGATAATCGCGGTGATAGAATTGCGAGTCGTTCCGCTTTTGGCGCTGTAAATATGTAAATAATTGTATTATTCGAACTTGTCGAATAAATTTGAATATACGAGATTCCTCATGCGGTATATTCGATATTCGCATATCTTTGAGAGGAATACTAAAATATTTCATTATATGTTTGTTGAATGGTTTTTTTTTAATTTTATTTTTCGTTGACGCAAATATTTAAATATTGAAATCAAATTGTAATATTTAAATATGTTAATCGACGAATAATAAAGTAAAATATTCGATAACCGGGCACTTTGAATATTTTTTAACGTCTGGATATATACATATAGGTATATATGATTTCAATTTGATTTTGAATTGATTCTCCTTCGATGTTGCGAGGCTATTTGCAAAATTAAACGAAGGCTGCGTTACGATTGGCGCTACACAATATTTACCAAACACACACACGTCCAAACTTCGTAACGTACGGCAGTACGGGTCTGTTTAAGCTCCCGCGAGCGGAATCGACCGCGCGGGGGATGAATTCGCGTGTCATGGTTATGATCTCACGCGTTTACGCGGATAAACGGCAGAGTCATTCAATCTCGAGATTAAAACAGTATACAATTACAGATGATTGACCGTGATTCGACGCGTGCGATTCTCTTTGTCGAAAGATTTACACCGTTCGAGAAGTTGTTCAGCCGGATCCCGTCGTTTTCTCGGGGAACACCATCTGCTATTTTAAAAGTATAAGAGCTCGGGGAAAATGCTCCCGTGAGAAACCGACATGCGAGTACCAAGATTTTTTAACGGCGACGCGAAACAAAAGACGCGTTTATTCGGGCAATTTAGCCAACGGTGGCGACGATCGATAAAATAATCTCGCGCGCGTAGAGAAATAGAGGGATAGGCATGTACGCAAAACGTTCTCCTTTTAGTGTCAAAACCACGCGCGTTTTCCCGATGGATTACGGTGAATAACTTTCATTGTTGGTTGATTAGTTTGTCGCTTACGTAATCTCAGTCAAGTGAAACGACGGATTAAATACTCCGCCGCGTGAGCGGCGTGTCCCTGTCGCGAAGCATTTTGCACGTGAATACACAAAGGATGAGCATCGAAAACCGTCTTTTTCGGCGATTGTTCTTTATCCGGAGGTGAACTTTCGACGAAACAGTGCAGCCGAGAATGAAAGCAAATAAACTTCGCGGAACGTTCCGTGGAGATATTTCCTACGGAAATTTTTGTTCCCTGTCGCAAAGAGATAAACGAAATTTTAACATCGAGTTGATCTTGGGCGCGTCGCCTTTTCGCCTCGCGAAATATTTTGTATGTTCCCCTCCCCCTCCCCTGATCTTTTAAAATATTTAAACGACCACCGATATATTGTTCCCACTGTGATAAACCGGACAAACTGGGGGAGAAGAGAGAGAGAGAGAGGCACGTAAGATACGCTCATTTAGCAACGAAATGGCGGCGCCACGTTGTTGGTGATACAGATCTTCTTCGTTGCACAAGCTTAATTTCAATCTGATGAAATCACCGTGAAATCTATAATGTTTCTCTCTCTTTGCCTCTTTCCCGATAGTGCACGAGACGAAACATATAATCTTATATCAGCGGTAATATCGAATATTTTAAAATCGGAACATTGATCGAAACATTGTCGCGTTTTATCTGCACAATTATTTTTTCATTCATAACGATGGCGGATGTTAGCAAAACATTCTTTATGTTTTAGTAAAAATTCTCGGGCGAAGTATATGCGTCATTAAAAATACTATGAAATTTACCCGTCCGTTACGCGCCGGAAATATAACTTGCGCGCGTACGAGGCAGAATAAATATGCCAGCTAAAGAGATAACAGTTATGATAACGAAAATATGGAAAATGTAGAATACCGCGCGGCTTAATATGGAGTGCTTCGTCGAAAATACACGAGTGTATTTCTCTATATAGTATTTTATATGTTATTTATGATTTACATATTCGTCTGCAGCGGATTTAATTAAGCAGTCGTGAAATATTTTCGTATTAATGTACATGCTGCAAAAATATGAGAATAATGGAAAATAAAATGACAAACTTTTTATTAACAGTGATTAAGCTTTACGAACGTTATATTTTGTCTCTAATCATAAATAATGCGAGTGAACGTTTGCGCGATTTTATTTCAGAGATAACGTATTAAACAAAAAAAAAAGCAATAGTTGAACTTTGTATTGATTTATATCTTAACGGTCTTAACATATATTAATTGTTTAAACATTTTAATTATTTATTTTGAAAATGGTGTACATTCATTTTTGCAAGTCGTGCTAAAAGCAATAAGCCATTTATATACTTATGTTTATTGAGACGCTGACCATACTGACGTTGCAAAATACGCCACGCCATTCTTATGTACGTGCAGAGTCGACAATAGTTCTGAAATTTCATCACATTTGGTTGCAAGCACATAATAGTTAAACGAAAATAACGATTTCGATAGGAAATGATTGTGGTAAACGGGTAACGTGTTACGACGGCAAACACAGTAACGATTAGCGGGACGTTATACGCCAATGGTGATACAGGCGAGGCTGCAGTCTGTTTAAAATCATTGGCGTGGCTACTACGCGTTTCGGCGTTCTGCATCGTATATTACGCATATTTTACGATTTACAAATCGATGTCTCGCCGCTGGCGATCAACCGCCTTCACCCTCCGTTAATGTTTCTATTGTGCAAATCTCTTACTCGCATTGGCTTTTTCATCGCTCGTTTTTACAATCGATCGACTGAGAAGGGACAAAAACCGACGAAGACTTATTTTCGTGATATTTTACGATTCACATTTATTATCGGAAAAGGATAGAAATGTATTTGTCATAAACGGCTTATTAACGATCTCCGAACCGTGGCGAAACAGCTCGTTTAATAAATCTTTTCGAGGTACCTGCGCTTTGTCATTGGTAAATATAGTGGTAACACGCGCGCTCAAAGGAATATATCTCGTTGCCTATCGCGAAGTATGTGTATTGTATGAATCACCGCTATGGTGTGCATACTTTCCGTATTTTATAAGTGTTCCAACAGAACAGTAGAAATGAAAGTAACGAAATCCAACTTGCTTGATACGAAATAATATATTTTTACAAACGTATTTTAGTCGTTTGAAAAATACATTACATTTCTCATCCATTTGTAATGATTTCATGCTATATATATATATATATTGTATTTATGTGTGTATATATACACAATCGGTATTCGATGATCGATAAATGCAATTTCCGTCGCTTCTGCCGTTGTCGATAATATTGCCACGTAAAATCTGCGAAAATTCTTTCGCAGATCTTTCTAAAATTAAGTAAAGAATTCTCGACAATTAAATGCGATCCAAGTGATCACCGGCGGTGTTTGTTTTTCTTTCCAGTGCGTGTATATTTCTGTGGCACGACGAAGTTCCAAAGACCGGGGCTTTTCTCGTGCGAATTAAACGTGATCCGCGCCCAACCAGCTTCCCATCTCTCGAGTTTTCTGATTTTACGTGTGACCGGTCGAAAAATAGAGAAAGGCCGGGCTCGCGGCCACTAATGCAGACGCCTATGTACCGTCCTTGGTACTTGCCGCGCTGATCAAGTATTGCCCGCGCGTGAACCGCGCGACGCGATCGTCGACAGACAAAACATCGCCGGCGCTGGTCTCGGCGAGGGTTTCACAATAATAGGAAAAAAAGGCGACCCTCGCTATTCAGACCCAAAGCGGTTATTTCTCACTATAATTTAATAACGATCTGTATTTTGATAACGATATTATTTCACACTGTTCGAAAGAGGATCGCATTCGAAAATTTTACAAATGACTCGTGTATCATCGATAGTTATATCATGCCGTGGAAATACTCGAATTCATAAAGTACGCGATTGCCCTTTCGTGCCGCCGCGCCGGTGGACCAAAAACTTAATCTTCCTAGTTACCCAAAAACCAATTAATACAAACAATACAACCACGCGGCTGTTTCGGGGTTTTCATCGGCATTATACTTTGTTTTCGCGGAACGAAATATTGGGTCATGCGAATAAAAGTGGAGCGAATGCTTCTAGTAGGAGATAAAAGTAAAAGCAGTTGTTTTGAAGTAAAAGCATGAAGCGAGAGCGTATCCTACATTTCATGAATAATCTTTTGCTTTTACTGCGAAGAATTTTGCCTCGTGTTTTGAAGTAAGTATATGTACGAACGTCAGATAGCTGCAATAACTAACTTCAAGCAAACGTAATTGTATAATATCCGATTTATTCTTTTTATCATTTATATTTTCTGCAAGCATTTTATGTACAGACGCGAAATGCGAATCTTTTCATCGCGATTGCAATTAAATGCTTTCCATATCGTTATTCATGCTTTGAGAAAGCATTTGCTCCGGAATTTTTACGATCCATTCGATCCATTTTGTTCGCGCGACCAGTTACTTGAAAAACGATCTCATTAGTTTCGTTTTACTTCCGTAATTTCGCTCGTCTAATCAATTCCTTTATTGTCACGATCGTCGAAGGTTCAAGAACTTTTCTCGGCCGCCGCTGCAAAAGCGGTTTAGCGCCTCTTACACGCGCAACCGTAAATGTAAACGCATATTCAAGCGAGCCCTCTCGTCGGCGACACATTTTGCATCGTGCGCATAGTGCGTAGTGCCCACGACTTACAGGTGTCGCGATGCATCGTTCGCACGCACACACGGCCGCGTGTGTGACAGTGACAAAACGTACGGTGACGCATTTTATGCGTATGCACACCGTCCGCGTGTGTGCCCCGGTATAGGCACACACACGTTGCCCTCCGCGTGGGATAAAACGAAGAAAGCAGCGGGGCGGCCGGGGCCGGCCGAGAGTAAGAGTTCGAAGATCTCTAAGCGGTTTCTCTATATCCGCGAGGAGAAGAGCGCGATCATTACCGCACGTCGCGATTATGCGTGAACACGGGGGAAAAAAAAACAACGAACCTGCCGAGAGACGAGACCACGGCGTGTAATTAAAGCAGGAAAGAGAGGGGAAAGAGCAAATAGCGAGCGACGGTTTAATTAATGCGCGGGGTCTTTGTGTACGGCGCGTTTCTGTGTGTTAATTAAAATTAACTGATTAAACAATTCGATGTTCTCTTTCTCTCTCTCTCTCTCTCTCTCTCTCTCTCTCTCTCTCTCTCTCTCTCGCAATTTTCCTCTGATAACGGCAATCCTGCCGAAAACTTGATCCGTATAAGGACGACGTACTATCCGAGCGAGAAAATAATTAATTAGCAATGCGCTATCATGTCGAGCGGCACTGTACAGCTGGTGCAGTCATTTTCTGATGAGTCAGCCGATAGCGTATAATATAGCCACACAAACGTGTATCACTCGAAGAAAAGCATCGGTCATATTAATGATAGGTAAAAGGCCATTGTTTGGCGTCAATCCACAGGAATGTATGTCTAATTGAGCCGCAGCGTCATTTATCCGTACCTCAATACACACCACGACCTAAAGAACTTTCTCGCGCGTAACTTTATTCTAGCACGATGACTTGAATAATCGATGACGCCTTGCTCCATGGAAAATCTTTTTCTATCGTATAGCCTTTTGTTAAAATTAAAAGTCTCTTACGCCCGGCTTTAAATTAAAAATTGTCACGTTACGTAAAATTATTAAATCGTTACGTTAATTAAAAAAATTGAATTAAACTTTAGATTATTTAAAATTCTAGTATTTTTTCTGGGTATCTCCCTTAATACGCGAAACTGCACGCATTTATAATATATTTTTGCCATTTTCTATTCTATTTGTGTATTTTTTTAACTCTGCATTAAATTTAACGATGCGTACGCGCGCGCGTGGAACACCGCGTTGTACAAAAACTTTCGCGAAGAAAAAAAAATTTGTCGACGTTTCAGTTGCGCGTTGCGCGCAATCTCGCGATCGCACACTTTCGCAAATAAATATTATACCATGCCGTTTGAGAGAAAAACATTCAGGCATTCTGAAAACGTGCCGTTCACATCTCTACGAGACGACTAATTATTTGTTTTTGATTATTACTGTACTGTCTATTCTCTCTATGCACGCACACGCGCGCCAATTTCGTATTCGGGACGCAAAAAATATTAACGAGCAAGAACAGGGTATAAAACTATCAAATTTAATACATCAAAGGATATTATATGGAAAAAGATACGGCGGCGCGCATAATCACGCATCGGGAATGGCAACAACAGATTTTATACCGTCGCGAATTCAAGAGTCCTATCTCGAAGGCTATCTCGGGTCAGCGAATGATGGCTCATTCATTTAAAGTTCTATTTTGTCCTAAGAATATCCAGTTATTTTTTATCGCATACAATATCACGCGAGCGCAGGAACTTTTCCTACAATATCTTTTTTAAAACAAAGCTTGTTTATACTGGATAACTATATTTTAAATTTTATATCATCAAATTTCGATATGTGTTATTGTATAACACATGTCGATTTTAATTTTAATTTTCATTAATTTTAATTACTTTAAAATTAATGAAATATCGATGACTATAAAAATATGATTTTTATTCCAATTTCCAAATGTTTATAGTAGAGCAGAATGCAACAAAGATTTTTATTATATTTATTTATTATATACAATTGCGATTCATGAAATATTGTATTGCAATTAAATATTATTATTATATTGAATTGTTGCAATCTTAAAATTATGCTTAAGAAGAATACAAGATATAATACAAATTTTAATTTTTCAATTTTGTTTGGTGAATTAAGTTCTTACTGGAATTCCATTTTACGCTCGCGCTGAACCTCGAAAGAATCATTATTCGCGCATATTACGCACACGTGCGCGCTCGCACGCGTGCGTGTATGCTCTCGCGAGAGAGGGAGGGAGAGACCGAAAGATGGATAGGAACGAGATAGAACGAGAAGGAAGATAGATACCGTGGGATCGGAATTTCTCGAGAACATTATTATCATTGGAAATAACGCGCGTCAATTTGATCCAGTCGAAACGCGGTCGCATGTACCTATCTGAAACGAGTGCACGCGTTTGCATATGACGCATCGTAGTCGATCGCGCAAAAATTCACGATATTATGTTAAGCACGTTAATCCCAGCAGAGAGAGAGAGAGAGAGAGAGAGAGAGACGTGAAATCGAAAATACCTACCCGTTTGACGGTCTCAATATTCAATGTGTCGTTACGAAAAACCTCTGACCTTTAACGCACATAAAACTTTAAATCATAATATTATTTTTAAATTATTTCATTTCCTGAATTTATACATTTACATAGAATTATTATAAACGTAGCATGTTTTTTCATTATTGTTCGAATAACGAATTTAAAAATTATTCCAGGGTTTGCGTAATTCCATTTTTCCTCTCTCTCTCTTTTTTTTTTAATTCTGCCTCCGTCCTTTGTGTCACGGTTGAGATAGTTTTGCGGGAATTAAACGTTTATCGTGCATGTAGAAGTATATTGGCGCGAAGAGATAACCTGATAAACGTAGGTCAGGAACAAAAATTATTTTCAGAGATCAGCTCACGATCAGGGGAGTGGGCGTTATTTCGCAAATAACTTTATGTATATGCTCACATCAAGATGAAGTATCTTCGATTCGCGATCTGCGATCAATGCAAGTCGTGATATTACGGTTATAAACTTCTCAGTATTGTTTTCGTAATTATGCGGTGAACGAGCAAGCGGGAGGGACGTAAATGGACGAGGAGGAGAACGTTTCTCTCTCACATTTTAATCGAAAATAGCGTTCTATACGAGACGCGCGCTCTCATCCTCTTCTGTCCTTCTTTATCTTTGTCTCTCTCTGTCTCTCTCGATTTTTCCCGCTCTCAACGTTTGCATATTCTTTCATCTTTATACTTTCTATTTGATACGCGAAAGAGAATTCGCATAATCTTGCCGCCGCTTGAGTCGCTTGGGTAAATCGGAGAAATAAGATTGGCGAGTTTATCGCCGCTTGGAAAATAGAGCGCATCTCTGTCTTTCTCTCTCCCTCCCCACGCTCTCTTCCTTCTCTTGTCTGCCCCTGTTTGTTTACTCAACCGCGTAGCCATAATTTGGTTACGTAGAATGTATGAGGAATACCTATACGAGGAGAGACTGCGGTTTATTGCGCGCGCGAGTGGCTGTTCTTCGAGGTTGAATATGATGCGATATCAAAAATTATTTATAATGCATCATTGCACTCGAACTCGCCTGATTTGTGTGTGATGGAAACGTGTACGATAGATCGTCATTGTGCAGTATGGTCTGCAAAGATGTATTTAATTAGCTTATCCTAGCCTCGTTACATTCATTATTGTCGATGCTTCAACCTCCTTCTCTCTCTCTTTTCCTCATTAACTCGCGCTTTCGTCGCAGTCTTTTGTCGCCGTGCTGTTTCGCATATCAATTGTAATCACGGCTGCTAATTAAAATCCGATTTTACGGACATTTCCTTATTTTCAAATTTGATCCGAGGTGATAAATCGGAGACGCAAGAGGTGGGGAGCACGGGGAGGAAAGAAGAGCGTCTCTCTCTCTCTCTCGTTACGGTCGACGAGAGCAATACGTTAGTGAGAGTCCGACGAGCCAAGCGCCGATTGTCGATTTCTATTAGGCTGGAACGTGGGCAGAGAGTAGTCGATAGTATTTGTGTGCGCGTATATTGTGTATGCTGTGTGCAAGTACGTGCTATACCTCGGCGTATTGCACTTCGCATAAAGCGCAGTTAGGTCGAATCGATAATCCGTTCAACGCAAAAAATATCACGCCCCCAATGAGAAAGAAGCCACAAATGCTGAAAGTTAGTTTTCCTGAAGTCGCGATCGAAAGAGAGAGAGAGAGAGAGAGAAAAAAGGTGAATTACATTAAATTATGCATTGGGACATTTTTTGGCCGACGGCCATTGTTAAATTATACATGTGATCGTTATATGGCATGAATTCGTCGATTTGGAAAGCTCGTTTTATAAAATGTTCCCGCAAATCAGTATCAATATATTAAATTTAACGTGTCCATGGTATGCGCAAACAAGTTTTTAATTTTTTACCATCTTTCCATTTTTACTGTTAATATATTAGAGCCTTACAAATGGGATTATTTTACATGATTTTATTTTATTCCTCTTATATTGATAAAAAAATATAAAGAATATTTTCGAAATTAATTCAATTAAAATTGTATTTAATTTCCATCGAAATTATCCAAAGGTTACAGATAAATAACAGCTATTCCACGCGCCTGATAAATAGCTCGGGAAAATGGCACTATATTGCTCTCTCGAGCCCAGCCGCAATGGCGCTATATCCATGTTTCCAGTCGAAAGCTCGATCATTGCCAACGTTTATGATACCTTTCTGTGTAAAATGACGATTTTGCAATTGTGATTCTTTTTGAAAGTGCAACAAATATACCCAAAAATGCTAATCAATTATCTTTGAGCAGTTATATACCGAAATTGAAACGTCAAAGCACGACATTCGATTACGATCGATTTCCGGATGATAAATATCGAGAGGAATGCTCCGTTGTTTAAACGAATTCTCTCGCCTTCGTTTCTATGCGTTTCTATTCTCTCTCACTTTCTTTCTCTTCCTCTCGCATTTCTCTTTCCTCCATCGATTCTACGCGCTGGAGTTAAACAAGCGAAACCACCTAGTGTCGAGCAGCAATGCGGCTGATTTGCGAGGAACAACTTCGAGACCAGACCGGGAACTCGCAGAGAAGTCTAAACGATTCTCTCTGCTCATAGTGTCCCACACGATTTTACAGCGCACACGAAAATCAGCAACGCGTAAGGGATGTTTGCAGGAAATTCGATTAAACTATTCTTTGCATAAAGCTGAGATTGGGAAAAATTCGGAATCTGAGAAATCCCGGATTTTTATCATGACAAACGTGAGATGGACTAAACTTTTAGCCACGAACTCTAATACCTTTTTTATCTTTGTAATATCAATATTACACGAACTAAACAAGGAGGAGGAATGTAAACGAGAAGAAATTTAGTTTTATTTTTCAAATAGTTCTCCGCCGTGACAAGGATAAAGCGATGGGAAAATATTTGAAAGTAATATTTCAACTGCACAGCTATACGATTTTACAATGTAGGTACACGTATATTGATATATGTATTTGGTTGAAATTAAAGTCTAGTTGAAAACCGGGACAGGGTTAAATGCATTCAAGGTTTTGTCCATCATTCACGCTGATTGCACGCGAACGCTAAATTCGTCTAGCCGGGCATCGGCGCAAGATCGCTCGAATCAACTTCGCTGAAGAGGACAAACGTGTGTAGCAGCGGTGCTCGCAATCTCACGGACGTATTAATCGAACGTATTAACTTAATTAGGCGCCCAGTCAGCTCCTTCTGTCTGTGTTTGTCGTCACGGAGCTTCGCGGATCGATAGAGCCGCGCGTAGAATTCTTCCGCACGTTTTCTCAACTTGCCCTCAGAAGTTCTCTTTCGCCGATTCGAAAAGAGTCTTCGTAAGAGTTTTCATAACTTTGTGCGCGATCACTGCCTTGTCGTTCCACTTCAGGAACGTTAGACAATAACAATGTGGCACAACAATGTAAAGTAGATACCAATGTACTATCAATATCGAATATCATCGTGATATACGATACATGAGACAACAATACAAAATAATACAGAAAAATATCAAACATTTGTAACCGACTACATTAATTCTAGAATACCTACATTAATTATCCCGCCGAACAAATTAATCTGTTTAATTTCTAATAAGAACATTGTTTAATAAAAGTTGTCCTTTATATTTTTTTCAATGAGATTTGATAAGGATTATTTAAAAACTTGTGTTAATTCACTACTTTCAAGTAATTGAGTTTTGTATTATAATGATAGAAATAAACAACAGTATTAAAATGATAGTGACGCAAAGTAATGAATTTTTTCAAAATTACTCTCAACATGAAAACGCGGAAGTTTATAGGGGGAAAAGAGTTGAAAGTAACTTCCAAATAAGATTTTCTGGTAGTAAATCTTGACTTTTTAACGAGTCCCCCCACCGCCACGAATACGGTCAGAATCGATATTCTCGGAACGTTTTCATCACGAGGATGGCATAAAACAACCGTGTCTATTTGTACTCGTACTATAATTAAATTTCCGCAAATACTTACTTGAGTACACCTAATTCTAATTTATTCGGAAATTCATGATTTTATAAATGAGTCATGTCATGCGTAACATTTCGCGATTATTCTTTAGTGATACGGAATGTTCGAAGGACATATATTGCTCATATACCTAATACCACAATAATAAAAAGCGCGAATCATGCTGCAAACAAGCTTGCCCCCGACATTTCGTAATGAAGTCGGGAAAGGGAAAGAGGGCGGAGAGGAGTAGAAACGAGACGAACAGGATTGTTGGTGCGGTACAAAATGTGAGGGGCTGGAGGGAGAAGAGGAGAAGGGAAAAGAAAGGAAAAGAAAGGAAAAGAGAAAAATCGAGTGAGAAGACGAAAGACGAGCTAAAGAGAACAAAGTGCGAGGCGGGAAGTCGAAGTGAATAGCGCGAGAATTTTCTTTCGCGTGAGCAATATGCGAAAGGTTATATATATATGCATGCGAAGCATTACGAGATGTATATTGCAGATGCATATTCGTTTTTCGATTCTGCGGAAGGTTCACGAAGCAATTAGGCCACGTAAGTCTCGCTCCGACTGTTTAATGTCTGCAAATCCGCGTTGCGATGGAATTCGCGGACACGTGCACGTTCACTTGCGAGATATGAAATCGGACCGTGAATGGAATGGGGCTAAAAATGAGATATACATTTATTGTGATCACAGATCGCGAGAGTATCGCGAGCAGAATATGAGAGCAGACAGCAGTACCGCGACAGTCACTTCCATTCGCGGTTTTTAAGTCGCATTATAAATATTACGACGCGAGACGCGTTGATCTTGAAGATTTATTACGCGCGACAAGACGTAAAACCGCGAACGAAGCTCACGCTCTCGCTCACGCAGTAATTTACTCAACGAGAAATAATTCTCTGCCTCGTCTGGACGGGGCTTATTGCAATATAATTTGGAAATTCTAATCCTCGTTATTATACCGAAGCAAGAAGTATTATATTTACCGTGAAAACAGCTAGGAACGGTCAATAGCGAATGATATAATGCGGCCTGCGGTAGCGCGCGCGCACTCGGCTTGTTCTAAATCTGAATTTCATGTTGCACGAGAGGACACTAAATTTGCACGTAATAATCTGAAAGTCAACTATCCCGTTAAAGGCGAAATAGAACAACAACAACACGCCTGGCTTGTTACGACGGTGTAACGTTTACGGAGAAATTGTAGAAACGTTTGCGCGACACAACATCCATCCGTTCGATAATTTTATCTAAATTGCAAAAATGGCTCGCCATTTAGCTTGTACCAAACGTGTTTCGTATGTGTTACACTTATTGTTGGACGGTTGATCACTCGATTCGATTCGAGTGATTCACTCCTCTCGAAAACGATGTGATCATCCGACGTTAAGATGTAGTTGTGCGTTTGTTGCTTCGCGAATACTACGTCATTGAAGCTAAGAGCCTTCTTGTTTTTCTCTGTTTCAGGTATGACGCATCAAGTTGCTACTTTAAGAAAAATAGATCGTACGGCATGCGCAAAAGCTCCTTTTACCGAGAGGTAATGGGACCGACATAAATCAACGTGATGTTTACGGGAAGTTGAGACACGTACGTTTTGTCAGACCGCAATTCCGCGGGCTTTAGGTCACTTCAATTAGGTCACTTTAATGTTTCATTACGCTGTTCGAATATTCATGTTGGAAACCTAACTTTGTCGATACGCTTAATTTTACAAATTATGGAATTATTACGAGGACTAATAAAATAAAAATTCCCGGGAATTTTAATGCATTAATTATGCTCGTCATTTTGCAATAATAATATATCAAGAATATTAAATGCACAATTTATAGAGTATATTATAATAAGTAGAATATTATAATAATAAAGAATGGTAGAATTGATTCGCGTGAAATAATTGGTTTATTAGTCATCGAAATGTTTGCATAATTTAAACGGACGTCGAGCACAATCGCAGCGAGGTCGAAGTAAAGATTAAATGCAAGCAATTGCATCATTCTCGATTAGTCACGTCGGCGTCGACGTCGACGTCGATGTCGACAGACCCGGGATTTTAATTACATCCATCAAAATTATTATCAATTGATCGCCGTACTTTTTGGAGCATACGTGTAACGATTTAACACTAATTTCGTATTAACTTCGATTTGCAAAATATACACGCGCGCGCAGTAATAATTTCCCTAAATACAAATTAATTATTCCATCTACGTGGCGCCGTTTCCGCGGAATATTCGCTGTATCGAGCAAGTTTATTCACAGACACTGGCAATATTATCAACCCGGGAATAGTGCACTACTGTTGATTGCATGTTGCATTTAAACTACATTCAAGCAGTATCTTATTCGTTTTCGAAAATGAATTGCTTGGCAATAACGTAACGTTATTGTTATAAGAGAAAAGAAAATATAGAATGCATAATGAAACAAGGCAATAGCGTTCGCATATATGTATTTTTTTAATTACCAAGGGGAATATTAATATCCGTTATCGTGGCTGTCACATCCGTTATTATTCAAGCATTTTTAGCCTTGACTGTAATTCTTCCGCGAGCGTCTTCGCGAAGGCTACCGATGAATTCTCGCGACGGTTCAAGGTAACAGTTTCTCTTTATTACCACAAAATCGTATTTACGAAAAAAAAAGAAACACGAGAGAAGCAGCGACAAAAACAACGGCCGTTGATCGACAGTATATTAGACAGTATGTTAGTGTTTGTTTGATGCGAATGGACGACACAGCGCTTTTTGTCATCGCTGGCGCACTTGGGAAATAACTCTTTGGCTTCCATACGTGATTGCATTTACAAGCGCGCGAGTTGCACACAGCCGCCGAGTGCATGCGTACGTGCAAGCTTCTGTTCTTGCATTTGTCCGCTTTTATTTCGCTGCGTGCGTTTCATGCAGCGAGACGAGCGCGTTTAGTGGCCGGCGCTATACGATACTATTCGCAGGATATCGTAATTTACATACACGTTTCGGCCGAGCGCGTTAGCCTGTGCATGATAACGAGCGGATCATTATTTAATACGACGGAACTTACGTCATATTTATTTCAATCTATTTTGCCACGTAGCGTGCATCGCGTGCGTACGTACGCCTTTTTGCTGGCGAATCCGAAACGAGTCACGATTTTGACGCTGATTATACGACGAGTGTGTGAGCGATTTTCAGAGCGAATTTTTCGAAGTAAAAGTATTTTTCCCCGTGTTACGTAATCGTCTTGATGATGCCCGTAATTATCAATCTTGTATTCCTCCCACATCTTAAGATTAAATCAAATCTCTCTAATAGAAAGAATGAGGAGAAGAAGAGGGAGAGCAATAAATGTCAACTTGTTTACCACGAATAGCAATGCTAATACGTTGATTAATAGATAATTGTAAATTACAAAATAAGTGCTTGCAATTTTTATGATGTGTATACGAACGATAAATATTTTATAAAAAATAAATTTATGCGATTTTTCATTGAGTCACGACATAAAGAAATTGCAAAAATTTATTTTGTTGTAATTTACAATTTATCTATTAATCAACGTATAGCAATATGTTACAATGTGCCGCGATTTGGTTCTTTCGTTCGCAGTTACCAATCTAAAATATAAACAGCAAAAACCTGTTCCCCGCGTGTGCGTATCAAAAGGTGTTAAGTATTCCAACAAGCGAATGAACGAGCGTGCGAATGCAAAGCAAGCAAAACGAAAGCGGACTGCATGTCGCTATAATGGCTACGAGAGATCTTATTTCGTTCTTCTTCGTATTTTGCCATAAATATTCATAAGCGAATATCACCGCCACGATTCTCTCGCACTTTACAATCGCGCTGCATAAGAACTAATGCCAGATAATTTATCGCTTGCAACAATCGATTTACGTATGTAAAATTAATAGCACTAGGACAAGGGAAAAGGGTGATCTTCTCTAGTAATATTTTCGCGCAGTTTAAAAATTTTTCTATTTTAAAGAATGCGGCAAATTCTTTCAGTAAAAAAGCGAGTATAATGTAATATTACGTATAATGAAAAATGTCTTTGTATTAATATATAAATGATTTATAAAAATTAATTATAACGAGGATAAATTATATGCTAATAGAGAAATATTTTTAAGCCATGTAAAATATATAACCATGGAAAATAATCTAGGATAAACCTTAAGACGGTATTATCGTTTCATTAATCGATAATCATCCTAAATATACACATTCTATAGATAGTACTACTCAGATATTTCTAGTTTCGTCAGTAAAACGTTTTTGGTCGGATTCGTTTATCGATTACGCTATTTATACTTTTGAAAAATAATGTAATCATATTTTTATATTATTAAAAGAAGCGATAAAAATAAAGGTTTAATTTCTTATTAATTTAAAACGACTAAAAGATAGGTACTATAAAATCCAAGCTATGCCTATAGGATCAACGAATAATCATAACGCATTTGTGCACATGAGATATATGTATTCTTCCTATCAATGGTATCAACCTTTACGACAGCCACAATGATTTATTGCGTCTCTGCTTTCGCGATTAGCTATGTTTGATGTGCGTACGTGTATGTCGCGCGGTATCGGCGCGGCGCCCTGTACGCGTGTCTGTTTGTGCGTGTGCACATACACGATGTTACAGAAGGAATAAAAATGAACGTAGCCACGATACGTCCGTTTCTTTGTGCCGTGAACGCGCTAATTATGCAAGTGTGTTACATCCACGAATAGATTAAAATCAACGAAATTGCACAACACAGAACGGACAGCACGTATCTCAAATATGGCAAACAAATTCTGCTGATCGTCGCTTACCGATCCCCGTATTAGTTATCCTGTAAATAACGCACGTAACACGTCGTAAATATTTCACAGTCATTGATCGTCGATATTACGCTTTTCTTCTACTGTTGTTGTTTTTTAATGCAAACAAGAAATAAAAATGAGACATGCGGAACGTACACCATGTATTGTACGATATTTCCTTTTTTTTACGATTTTGCGTTGGATTGGTATTATTTAAACAATTTTTTGTACCGTTATGATTTTACTCTGGGACATTTTATTCCATTTATTTTTATATCAGTTATTTTTAATTTGATTTTTGATTATTATTCTCGATATTTGTTAACATGTATATGTACATGTGTATAATTAATATAAATAACTTCCAACATGCGTTGAATAATGGAATAACCATGTTTTATGAGAAATGTTATTTTTGCATTACAAAATTTATATAAAGATGAATAATGACTGTGTAATATTTTCATTTTATTCGGAATGCTATATTTAATTATTGACAACATAATAAAAATTAACGCTCGCCGGCTGACGTTATCGATTTCTCTTCCTGCGAATTCATTGTTTATTGCGAATTCGGCTTCGTTAATCCATCACTAAGCGGCTAACATTTATAAGTCACGCTTATTCCTATATTCGCTCTTTATCGTTCGTGGTCCTTATTAATTTATGGCGTGAAATTAAGCTGCAAGACGCAAAAATCCCCGAAAAAGATCTGAAAGAAAAGTAGCGTGAAAAGGAACAAGATGAAAGTGAAGGCACTAAGGAAGGCACGCGAGAAAGAAGGTGAGAGAAGGAAAGAGAGATCGCGAGAGATGCAAAGAGATCTTCGTCGGTTGTCACTGACGAGAGAGAAGCGGATGCTACGAAGGGTACGAAGGGTTTAGATGAGGGCAATGTGCCGATAGAAGAGTGATAAGGATAGAAAGTCAAGTTTATCGGGTTTTTCTTTGCTCGTGGTTCATTACCGCCTTTGTTGCACTGATCTTTTCTCTCTCTCATTCTCCGTCCCATCTCGATGCCACAAATTTGCGTCTGTTTTTACAATCGATATATTTGCATCTGGTCAAACAGAGGTATTCCTCGAGACGTACCCCCTCCTTTCTCCTCTCATGTTGCTCTCAGTTGTTTTCTGTAATTTCTTCTAGCTGGTTATCCCATCATTAATTTCGTTTCGGCATTGTCTCGATATCGATCGACGTCGAGTCAGCGTTTCCGCATGCGGCGGTAATCGCGCGTAAGCGAACCAAACGTCGCGCAAACTTAACGTAGTCGCATTTTGAGGCGGCTCTTCATTTTCCTAAGTGTCATCTGTCTAATCAATGGACCTATCCATCGAATGCGCGCGCCGGAATAATCGCCATCACAGATTTGGGACACAGATTGCGTTTCTGCTGATATAAATATTTTCTGTTTTGAACGAAATACATCGTCGAAGACAATGTAATCTGTCTGTTAGTTGAATCATCAGCTTTATCTGAATAATCAGATAAAGCTGATGATTCAACTAACAGACGATTAAGCGATATGAAAATTTGGATAGGCTATTTGAAATAGCTAGAAAAGCTGAATAAAATATTTGAAAGTTATTATTTATTTACATCGCGGAAAAAAAATTCTTTGCCACGCTTTCTGAAAATTGAATTTTAACGCCTTATCATTATACGCGCATCAATCGATTCGCGCTGCCTTGTAATGGTTGTTAATCAGGTTTCTTTCACGAGCAGAATTAGCAAAATTCATGTATTCGCCATTTTGAAAAATTCTAAGAGCATCTTTAAGATGATGGTGTCGAATTAACAAAGAGGACAGCGTAATAAATAACATTCAACCGTGAAGCCGAATCACCGCGTCAATACAGCAGATATGTGTTCGATTGTATCCGATTGTATGCACAGTGATGCAACGCTTTATCGGTCATATGTCGCGTACGTTTGATGCGTTTGATGCGTTGTTTCACACGCAAATGTTGCCTTGCAAAAGCGAAGTAGATGATATTTGATCGCATCTGCACGTTTATCGATCTAAGCAGTAGTGTATTTTAGGAACTTCCATCAAGTCGATCAAATCCGAATTTAAAATAATACGAAATAATTCTCAAAGCGCTCTCTTTCCCCCCTCTCTCTTTATCATGATTTTGAAATAAGATATAAATAATTTATGTTTTTTACAAGTATGTCCTGTTTAAAGATATATTTTATTGCCTAATAGAACACGTAACAACGCCTTCGCCGTAAATGCGTCGTGTCTAAGCAAAGTTTACAATCGCTATCGCTATCGCAGCGTTTTTCGCCACGCTCCGACATTATTTATACTAACATCTCACTCATTGCTCAAACGGCACTCGCGTTTCTCAGGATAGTTGCACAACTTTACGAATGCATTAAGTCTCGCAAGTGTTATATGCAGACGAAACTACTCTCGACGTACTCGACGTACTGTATACTATTTAATAATAACGTGGAGTGCTCTCGCGCGAGATAAAATCCGACCGGCACGATAAGAGCGATAAACGCGTCGAATATCATTATTTTCGTATGCTATTGCGGGATGCGGACATGCCAGAATAAATCACTCCGTGGTGCAACGCGGGATTAAAATAAAATTAACGAGAGCTCGAAATATATTGCGGCATACCAATCTGAATATTCGGTATTATATTCTAATGCACTCTGCTTGCGTGCGCGTAAAAAAAAGAAAACAGAACAATTCGAACGGTAATTACATCAGGCTCGATCGCGCGGCATTTGCAATTAATCGCACGATAACATTTTTATAATATTTTGAACGCCATTTACCTTTCGTCCCTCGATTATGTGAGCTAACTGTAACATTGCAGAACGATATGTAATCTGTTTTGCAAAACCAGAAGTAATTGAAGGATCCGATCTCTTCCCCTTCGCGTTAAATTGCACGCGGCTGAGATGCGTTTTATAAACTGACGCTGATCGTAAATCTTAGCTTGGCTCCTCGCATTTACATGTATCTTCGTACAAGCGAACAATTTCTTCAGGCTGTTATCCCTCGACAGACAAGTAAACGAGCAGAAACTCGACGTGTTGTAATATTTCTATATTTGCGACGCGCCTTTCTCTGAATCTCATACACTCGATCGCGCGCAGACCAATAAAGGACGAGAGCTCGCCGTGACTATACGCTAGCCTATTTTGTGTCTTATCTTCCGATGTTGCGATGTACGTATTGCTGAAATTAAAAATTCTCACGCTATTCGAAACGTCAACTTTGAGAAGCGGCTCTTCCGCCTCTTCGCTCGTAACGACGAAGTTAATTACGAGATCAGACGTTGGTGAATCGGTTCCCTCCGGTCGCCGTTACTTATCTCCGCGATTGTTTGAGAAATGTAACGCCAGCTAACGCGTCACTTTATCGCGCGTCGTATTATAAATTATGACGAAATGGACGTGCGCGTAACGATAACACGAAAAAGCGGCTGCTCGAGGGATTATCCCGCAGCGTCGCGTCGTGATGCAACCGGCCGCTGAGACTACGGGAAAAATGCATCGCGAGAACTGAATCGTGACTGTATCAGACGGATTATCCGGCCGCGACGGATTATTCGGACTGCAGTATACGAACTGTTGTACAACTCGGTTAAATTTCATCGCGACTTCCGTCGCTACAGTATAATTAGCATCGCGAGTTACAGTAGAAATTGTGTACCGCTCGTACGCGGCCTCACCCATCTCGCCGTTCTGTCTATTATTAACGAATGATCGAGCAGCGTCGAAACTGCGTGATATTATTAAGTATGACAATACGGGCGTGGTTTTACGTGGAGCAACGAATAATGTTGTCGCTAAATGTTTCACTATTGCTAAAGTTGCGATTTAGAAGCTGCGTTGCGATTATATCAGCGTAAACGTGAGGCAGTACCTACTTGCTGCAGATTTAAATATTCAACATTATGTATTTTAGCGATTAATACGGAAATTAAATTTCTGCGTTGTAACTTGTTGAAAATTAACTCTACACTTTTCGTAGTATGGCATTTATTATTGAATTCAACTCTTATGTACATGCGCTTTAATAAAAAGAAAAATTATTATTTATTAACGAGTCGTTTGCCAATGCATTAATGAATAATTAAATGGCAACAGCATTAAACTCATAACTGTCGCCGAATCATATACCTAATATACATATATCATACGCATGATTATTATACACACAGCTTCGCGCTCGCTCGTTCGCTTGCAATCGCCACGCAGTCATATCGGTTCAATATATTTCATTCATTTGTAACATACATGATTCTGTATGCCGCGTGATGCACCAGCAAGTAATTCGTAGGTTTTAAACTCGATAAATAAACGAGGCGCGCCTCGTCCTCGGGGCGTAATGGATGTGACTTGTTTTGAATTCACGCAGAAACTTGACTGCGGTAAATGATGATCCGCGTACATGCAGTAGTAACATGTTACACACATGGTCGCAGATTTATGTGTACCGGAAGTGCTTATTAATTTCAACGCCAGAGAGAAAGAGAGAGAGAGAGACAGAGACGCACATATATCGAGCTAATTAATAAGGCGCAAGCCTCTAATATGTTTGTTTTTAATCGTTGATTATTAAATTAGTGCTTTGATTATTGATTTTTATGCACGCCCCCGGTACACCAATAATTGCTATTGTCATATCAAAAACCTCGATAAAACAGGTATCAAGTTTGTCGACGTCCCTTCGGTATCTATCTCCTTCTCGCTTCTCCTTGGAGCCGCCAGTATTATATCAATATTTCATAACGCGAGTGTATCATAGAGAGATAGTAGATTTAAAAACAATTTTTTTAAAACCAATTTTTTAAATTACAAATTTTAATATAACGTATCAATTATTAACTAATCCAATTAATGTAATGCATATTTATTTTAACGTTGAATATCTCAGCGCTTCCGCGAACGTATAACAGTGTTTCAATATTCGATATCCGGGACATATTTTAATAGAAGCATTTCTTGATAAATATTTATATTTATCATGAATCAATCGATTTGGCGTGCCAACGTTTAGCCGTGAGCGCCGTGAGGCAGACACATCGTCGTTATTTACGATAAATCTCTTAAATAAAAGGCATTATACAATGCAATTGTGCGAAATGGAATGACTTTATTCTATTGAAGCGAAAGCAAGAATAATGCGAAACAACAAAACGACATTCCTAAAAATACAGCACGCCTCGATCATCGGCTCTGTGCTCCCTTAATTAAAATTTGAATTTTGCACACCGTCTCCCTCCTTTCATGCCGACGATTGACGTGTTGCAACATTAATTTACTGTATCGAGGCAATGCATCAGGCGCGGCGATATGCATCCCCGCAATGTGTCGGACATGAACAGCAATCGCTCGATAATCTCGATGACTTCTCTGTCCAATCTTCATCACGAATAGCTATGCACTATGCAGCGTGAAATATGTTGTCGATTTTTTTTTTATAAAAAATGAAACAAGAAACTTTTGTGCGAGAAAAAAGTAAACGGAATAATTTGAGCGACATCTAATAATAAAATATAGATAAAATATAGTTTAAGATATAACTTGTTAGAATTTCTATTTTGAATATATTGGAGAAGAGAATTTAAATTATTTGGATATATTCAACTATCCGAACATCTACCTATATAATTGGAATGTCGTTCCCTGAATAGTTTTGGCACGGATAAATCCAGGAATTTTATCATAAATTATATAATGTCTATTTCTACAACACTACAGATTTCGTGCAACCTGCTCTGTTTTCTTTTACATCTTCGCGAATTGTAATAATCGTGATGTTTGTGGTTTCGCGAATCGTGCAGCAGCGTGAACGAAAAAAATTTGACACGTGACAAATCGAAGGGACGCCTTTTCGGGGAGAGACAAATATTATGAGCGGTCAATAGTTTCGCGATGGTAGGCGGAAACTCGTGCATCCGATGAACGTAGAAGATGCAGGCCAGGTTGGGAAATTGTCGACCGAAGTGAAGTAAAGCGGAATGACGATCGGAAGGAGAATATACCGACATGTACACGTACGTGGTCGCCGAATCGAAATTAAGCTGGTTCAGTGAGAGATGTCAGTTTGACAAAAATATAGATGCAATTATAAAGAAGAGATATCATGTTTTATATTGCGCTGGGATCACAATGTTTTGCTATATCAGATCGATTAGACAACGCATGTTAATAATTCTAGTTGACTCGCGAATTGTCTTGACCGATGAAGGATACAATTGCTTGTGATGATAATTTTAAAATTTATATTTATTCTTTATTCGAATACAGACCCCCATATGTGACTCATATAACACGGGAGCGTCTCGTGTTATATGAGTCACATAGATTATACAATATGTGGATTAATGTATGCATATGAGAAAATACATATAAAAGATGTAAGGGTTTATTATAAAAAATGTAAAATAAATATTAAAGATATAATAGTAAAATATTTTTTACTTTACTCTCTTTAAAATAAACAAATGTAAAATTTTTCCGTCGTGTTATATGAAACCTTGTTATACGGGGAGTCTTCTGTATATCTCTATATTTGTTGGCATATATTCAAATAGAACATAAATAAAAGAATATAATTTATGTAAGAACAAATTCCGTTTGTATTTAACTGTCGTAAAAATTAAATTTTATTGAACTTCGTCAAATACGAAGTCCACTGGAAATATCAGAATTTTTTTGTTTGCTCGTTTTTAATGGTAATCAAATTATAAAGGCAAATATGCGCCACGTTAATCGCGTTATCGCTGACATTTATATTCTGTTAATGATTACCAGCAATAATGTTCTATTAGTTATGCCTTTAATCATTGTCGCACGACTTGCAATGTCTTCACTTCCGTATCGACGTTTTTTGCATCAATCCACATAGTTGAGTGTCAGCGTCACCGGTGAAATAAAAGTCACAAGCGCGGTGCGAGACGATAGTGAAACACAGATGGTTTGTCACCAAAATTAATTCCAACGATTCATTCAATCTTGTTAAAGCGGCGCATCGATTAGTTATCGGGATAATATGGTTAGCAATTCGATTAATTCGCATAGTCGGTATGCTATCTGTAATTCGGCTTGTCAGATTGTAACTGTACTTCTTAATGCCAAGTATATTTAATTCAACAGTCTCATTTATTAACGCCTTGCAATTATTGGAGCTTGAATTTATGCCTTTATTCCAGTGAATTTTGAAATTGAAGAGATCGCTAGACGTTAAGAAAATCAAATTAATTAAGGCATCGAAAACAATTTTTTTATCGTGATTTTATATGTGATTGATCCAAACACGCACGAGATGTTAAAAGATTAATGCCGTATAAATTATACGAAGAATTTTTCTCGGTTTCTCAATCGGAGAATTGAGAAATACTAAATTATCGCGCAGAGTATGACAGATAACGATTGATTAATTTATTTTTGTGCCTCAGAAATAAATTAATCAATCGTTATCTGTCATGCACTTGAATCGATATCGTTAAAACTTGTTTTATAGAAATATATCTATTTAATTTTCAGCGCCGATATCGGCGTTTATACGCGAGAAATATTGCAATAATAGCCCACGCGCTCGTTGAGAGCCCTCGGCAAAATCGTAACTTTAATGAGATTTCGTACCGGTAAAGGTTTAATATTAAAACAATATCCAGAGATATTCAAAGGCCGGGCGTCGTTTAGCGTCCGACTTTTAATATTGAATCGTTGAAAACTGCTAAATCGTACGTTTATTATATGTTCGATTTCTGAATTTTCCGCGAGAGCGATGCGAGAGGATGGGCCGGGGCGTGCGAATTTCCGATAAAGCGTTACAGGGAATTTCGCGTGTAACACTTAGAGCACGAGATAACGTCGCGAGACGAGAGGAACAGGTTTTTTATTGTCAGACCGCTGCTTTATCGTTGTTGCGCTCAGAGAGTGCAACCTCTCGTATAGTTGATTAATCACCGCGCCAAAAAAAGGCGTCGCGCGCATGTTACCGTTGTGTGTCGGCGTGATGCGCACGACACACAAGCGCGCTTTTACATAATATATTTTCATTCCGCGGCTTTTTAGTATTCGCCCCTAAAACAACTCATCTCTTCCTGAGGACCCGAAGAGCTTATTTAATATCCCGCGTACACGTATATTTTGCCGGTTACGCGCGTAATTACGTCGCGTTAGCGCAATGGGAGTGCGCGCAGCCCGTGTTTGAGTAAACGCATTAATCCACACCGTCGGGTCCCCATTTTGATTATTTCCAAATGAACGGTGGGCGAATAATTACTTCCAACGTTGGCAGTTTACCTATTGGGGAGCAAACAACTATTCCTAATCAGGGCGTAAATGTTGCCGGGTATAGAATGGCGGTGACGTAGCTTTCGATTGCGACTCGAGTGGACGTTATTGCGATATTAAATCCGGTGTCGAGTTCATATTGCTTTTTATACAATAAAAAAGTATCCGCGTGGCTTTGAAATTCCGCGAATTTATTTCCTACGACTGTGTGCAGTTTACGGTGAAAATAACCGTTTTGAAAGAGAGAGAGAGAGGGGGAGAAAGAGTCACTTTTGATTCTTCACGAAAGTTCTAACAATAATATTCCCGGAGCAAGGAGAAAAAATCTCCTCGAGACGCATCAGCACAGCAGTAGCGAGTGCGAATTGATAATATGAAATTTGTAATACAGTATTGTATATAATAATTTCTCAAACTCTATCGCTTTCATTCGCTCGCGCGAAACGACACGATTGTATGAGGCACCATACTATTCCACTCGACCACGATACTCTGGGAAATTGATAGGTGTGGCTCGAGCTAGCTTTATTCTGATATAAACCCAGTAAACGCGACATCGACAAAAACGAAAATAGAAACGCTTGCCAATATTACCTCTGAAATAACATATAAGTATACATATATTATATAAGCAACATCGTAAATCGTAGCGAACATGAAAGGATGAAAAATCAAATTATAAAACAGATTTAATAACAACGTGGGGGATGTTTCGGGAAAATCGTTGGGTCACGCATGGAGGGATTTTTCCCGTGGACGAAGGCAAAATTATTTTTGGCATTGATCTGCCATCGGCAGAAGTAGCTGAATGTTTATCCAATTTATTTTCACGCCGCCGCACGTTCCGCGGCCCTTTTCCGAAGATGCGTCTAATGAATTCGATTGTGCGAGCTTAAAAAAAAATTTGCTCCCTGATGCCCTGATCCTCGTGCGATCAATCGCGCCGCAGCGCCGATTACATTTTCGGCAAATGACACGTCCGTGGGTTGGGGGATCGCGGAGTGTATGTATGACAAAGGGGACGGATCGGCTCGGCCGTGCTCGTAAAAGCGATTTACCATCCGTTTCTGTCCCTGTGTTTGACATATGCATACAGATGCGCGTCATCGGCCACGGCGCGGCGCGGCGCGGCGTGGCGCAACGCGCGCAAGTGCGAGCGCAAAAGTGTATACGCGCGATATGCCGATCGAAGCTGCGTACCGGCCGTATTACGCGTGCATCGGCACATATACACGGCTACGTCGTGGCCAGAAACCCGTTTCGCACGGTTAATAAAACAAGTAATAATAGTCTCGGCACATCCAATATTTGTCCGTCCGCGCGGACGAGCGTAAAATTGCGAGGCGTAAAAAAAGATCACTGCATTTATGTTTACGCAATATTATTGATAGATAGTTGTTTATTCCCTGTTAAATATCGCGTAATATTTTTTTTTGTTCATTTCGTATAATGCATGTTTATTACTTTAGCATATCGAATATTTCACGCGCATGGCACAGTGCGCCGGCTTGCAAATTGTCGCTTAATGAGGAAAACATTGATACGATGCGATTGTACGCGAGATAAATAATAAGTAATAAAAGAAGATCGCGTGCTGAATGCATTTTGCAGTAAATTGCCCGGGGATATCTTTGCTCTCCGATGATTACTCATTAATAATCCTAGTTTTTAATATCGTCAATTAGTAGGTAGGTATGTGTTTTACTGAATAAGTGAAACGCGTTCGAATTTCGCATAATAAACGTGACAAATTCACGGTATATACGTAAAATACGCGATACATACCGCGGTAACGACAATCGCTAATAAGCCGTTCTCCGCGGACGATTTAAATCTCTCAATACTCGCAGAGGCATAGATAGCATCGCGAATGTTGTTGCGCGAGCGCTTAGAGATAACTCGATAAACAGGTTTGCGGACGGGCTGTGCAGATCGTTAAGGAGCCATTGAAATGTATATCGCATTGTTATCCGTCACGCTGGGTATTACCGCGGCGGCCGTTCGCCCACACCTGTGGAATTTCATTTTTAACCCGATGGAGACGCGCTCGCGGGAAAATCTACGCGTTTATCCGCAGAACGGATAGTTGAATAAACTCTTAATTATGTTCCGCTGACGTGGCGCGTGACGTTCTTCGAATTTTTTTCGAGGCTTAACACTCTGATATATTATCTTTTTAGTGAATATTATTTTAAACAAGCTCTGAATACTATCGGAAAACACTGCAAGTATTTTGAATTATTACATTTAGTAAACCCTAAGTAAACAAAAAAGTACACTATAATTATACTTACATTACATCAGTAAATTAACATTTTTTTTAACAATTATATTTTTATATCATATCTTCACGTTTCTCGCGATACATTCTTTTCAAATATATCGTTTATTCGATTATAAGTATAATTCCGATATTTCCGATATCAATATCTCCAACTCTGTCAATTATTATATTTAGTTTAATTATTAGAAAACTATGTTAAATCCGATAGCGCGATTTCTAGCACTGACAAATTTAGTGATTCTCGCGATATTGAATTACATGTTATTGAATTTAGACGGAAATTGAATTGTTATTGATCTGAGATTTTAAAGTTAATCTGGGATTTTGGTTTTCGTGATGAAATTTTGATCCCTCTGACATGACGTCTACGTGTTCTAATAAAATTCAGAGCGCGTTATTAGCTACCAAGAGCCACACTTGCGTCGGTGATCCCCACTCCGGTAATAATTATTTTCCATTGTATGCATAATAAGCAATAGCAACAGCAGTCCCGCCATAGCATCGTGCAATTCGAACTACCGATGCACACGTGGCACACGTGTGTGCTTGTGCCCGCGCAACGGACGTGGTTACACTCGAGAGCATGATTCATATGCCAATTATCGTGCGCACACTTACACGGGTTTCGGTGCACGCGCGCGCACGCACGGATTGCAGCTCGGTTTATCTCTTCTCGATTATCGTGTTTCTTCCCTTGCACAATCTCTCTCTCGCAGCCCTTCTTCAATAATAACTCCATTATTTATATGGTTATTTGAAGTTGAACTCAAATTGTAAAATTTTATGGATTATCTACATGACATATATTCGATTTAATATACAGTCATACAGAGAACATATTTTATCGAGATCTTCTTCCATTTCGCGTATTACCTTTTTTTATACAGATTCAAACTCGATTTTAAAATATTATAATATTATATGAAGATGAAAATAATGATGTGTTTCTGAGAGACGAGATATCTCAGAAAAGGCGAAATAGATATGCTCCAGTATATTTGTTTATCGGAATTTGGCGCGCCTTACGCAGCGTGACGCATACACAATGACGAGAATTTCATGAGAAACGACTAACACAAATAGCTACGTGAATGTGATTGTACGCGCCAAAAATATTGGAATCTCTATCGTCGATATGGCATTTATTTTTAAGTGCCACAGAGAACCGAGGAAAGTCATCGAGAAATATTACCGTCGGGATATCTGGCGATTTTGCTATTACGCTAGCTCTGCGGATTTTATGGATAATGCATGAGCGCGCGAGATCAAAGTTCTCTTCCTCGCGCGTATTTATTAGCCGTTCGCAATTTTTCTCGGACTCATGTTTAATCATTTAATACATGTAATTTTGATGTTATAAAGATTATTAATAATACAGTACGTAATACGAATGTTCATTATTGTATCTTCTGAAGCATAAATAAAACAAAGAGAGGAAAAGAAAGAGAAGCTTCACGTAGTTCTAAAGAGTTTATATTATCCACAATATTGATTCGCTTTATAAGGACACCTGCGGAATTTAAAAAGAATTTGCAGAGTTATTTTGCCGCAGCTGCCATGACAAAATTTAAATATCAAGAATCTAAGGGGCGCGGGGTGCCGCGAAGACACGAGCGACAGTTCGAAGTGATCAGCTGAGTAGCTTTATAAAAATAAAGATTTTAAAAAGCAATTTTTAATCTCTATTCCACACACATATGAAAAGTTTACAAGCAAACAATTTAAAAAGTCTTAAGTAATTTGGAATCTTAGATCACAGACAGATATCTCGATGCGATATATTCGTGATATAGATACTATAACTCTTAATTGATTGATCACGTGGGATCATGGTCATTCATTTATATTTATACGTTGATCAAAGAATATTCCGAGTAAGGCAAAGCTGTAAATACGTAATATCTTGTTATTACATGAAATTATATCGAAGGTTCAATTATTATTTTCTAATGTAGCGACTAATGACATATAGTAAAAGAGATGTAATGTAGTGTATAATGATTTCCACGCGACTAATTGCGATACACGGTCGCTACCAAAAGTTAAATGATGAGCAAAATTCGGGATTTATATTCGCGGTACGGCCGCGGCGCGGCGGCACGCTTCGTCACGCGTGACGCGATAAATCGCGGCCGTCGTTCGTGCGGCTATCGTCCTCAAATATCGGGCGTATGACGCCGGAAAATAAATCTAGACGAATCCGATTTTTTCCCCCCTGCCAGTATCCAACGTTTATTTCGAGGATTTTGCGAAATTCCGCGAAACCATCACCGAATTATTTTGCCCTGCTCTGGAAGAAGTCGACCGTCCGATCGGAGCAATTGCGGAATTTTCGCATAATCGCGGAACACGAGGGCCGCTTCACCGTTCGATAAATTACGAGGCATCGCGGCATATCCGCGCGATTGACGGCCGTAGATTTATCGCGACGATAACTTTCGCGATAGTCGCCACATGGAAGGAAGAAACTAACCGGATGCTTCGTAGCGTTCCGAGAACACTTACGAGTTGAAGATAAATATAGGAATTGCGTTTTTTTTACTAAGTTCGGCCCTCCGATGTCAGGTTTTCTGGCGCAAAAAAGCGCAAGTTTATGAAACGCATCAAAGAGTCGTGTATAGAAATCGTAGAAATGGACACTTGGAATGTCTTTTATGGACGTTCGCATGATGAAAAGATAATTCGTGATGTATGTAGTACGCACGATAAACCGATAAACGAAAGCGATCGAATGGCTTTCATCCTATAACAAAATCAAAAACCGCTTTTATCTCCGACGACAATTATCTCTCAAGGCCATTTCTTTTCAATCTATAGTATATCTTTCAATCGATTTATCATCTGTTTCCTCGGTTTAACGCCCTCTAAATCCTGTACACTTGTTTTGAACACTCTGCACATCGCACAATCTCCACATCTCGAAGAGTTAATATCAGCGATATTATATTAATTATAGACCTATAAGAGCGCTATATAGAACAGCTTTGTAAAGGTGGTCGGTAAATTACATATATTCAAATACGCTCGGAATTAGCGCTGTTGTTTTTAACGCCTGATTCGAAAAATTTTCACTGAAACTATAGGCTCGCGCGCAATTAAACACGTCCAATTAAAAGCTACGCGGCCGCTAATCACCGCCTCATTTTAATGGGCGCGTTCGCCATATAAAGCCGCTTAGAAATGCAGAATCGAGAGTCGCACGCGTGATCGACTCGCATTTTTACCGCTCGCATGAGAAATTCATCGTGCATTAAGTGCGGAGTTCGCGGAAACGCCCCGTAGGAAAGTAAAATGCTCCATTGTTTTCCGCCAAATCGCCTCGTTGAACGGGAACACAGTGCAGATTTCTCGCCTATTTGTCCACATTAATGGGAATATTGCGTTCATGTGTTCACTCCAGTTCTTGTAGCCCGTGTTTGTAATTAAGATCATTGTAAACGTAGCGCGCGCGATGTACCTATGCATGTGTGTGTGTGTGTGTGTGTGATATAATAACATTAATAACAAATTGTATTAACTTTTAGAAATTTCATTAAGATTGATTCGTCGATGAATACCGTACATTTGCGCACGTCGATGAAATCCAAATAGGTGCGTTTATTCGAAATAAACGACTCGTGCCGCTTTTATTGGCTCTCCGCGGAGAAATCTATCGCTATCTGGAAATACATCCTGAGTAGTTAATCGCTCGTAATCCACTTTGGCGTGATCTATGCCGCTTGGTCGTCGGTAGGTAATGCCGCTGTTTAGAACGCTGTCGTGCTTGCCGACCATCGCACGGACGGCAAACCCGGCCGGCCTGCAGTTTTGTTGCTAATCGATTCGCACGAAATCACACGCTGGCTTTGCTCGACAACACACGGATTTCGCGTCTATAATACACGCAAGTCGAATTGCTCCTTGTAATCTTTTTTTTTCTTATCTGTTTTAAATAAGAAATTTATTGAACAACCGAGACGAACGCGCGGAAACAATTGGATCTCAAATTAGATAATTAGATATGCGAGATTGGCGATTAAATATATGTGAAACGCAGAGCGAAAATCGGGTAAATTCTGACCTAATTTTCCACCCGAGAGGAACAGCCGCGGAAACTGAACGTTGCCGCGCGAAATAAGTAAGGAGCCGCCCGACTTGCGCGGCTTGAAAACCACTGAGATTACGCACACAGCTACGCGCGTAACGTATGTACACACGCGCATACATGTCGCGCAAATTTACGGAGGAAGCCGCACGATCTTGACGCACGTTCTTAAGCTTCTAATTAAAAGCCACGATGCCTGGCTTTAATTTGGCGTGCCTCCATTCACGATTTCTCGCGATAAGTAAACCGGAACATAGCTCGCGCACTCGCGTCTCGGCATCTCGAAAACTAATCTCGCTTAACAATTTCGCGATTCACGCTAACGAGAATTTCATTTCTTGCCTATAACGTTTCTATCCATCATAATCATGCGCCGAGAACAAATAGTACCGTGACCGCATCGTTTTAAAACACCTTCTTTTTTTTTTTCTCTCAAACTTACTCGGTTCGTAGGCACAGAAATGTGCACTTTCGGTTTCTATTTGTTCTCTCAACTTTCGGTAAGTGTTTTATGCCTGTCGACCTGAAGTACACGCGTGTGTGTACTTTTCGGCTTTCCATTTCCCACCCAAAGGCGCACGAATGTGCGCGGCACTTAACCCTGGAAGGAGGAAATTTATTAAAATTAAGGTTCGAGCTGTTTACTTTCCGGCGGTTTTAACAAACACGTTTTTATCAAACGCGTTTTTTTTTTTTTTTTTTTTTTTTTTTAAATAACTACGATTTAACCTGGAAAGATTAAGGTGGTTCTCAAAGACTCATTACTCTTGCTTTTATAATCGCACGCCGGTCGTGATCGATTCGAAACATCTTTCATCCCCGATGACACATCGAGCGTCTTTTGCTGATTAATTATGTGGAGACGTTTCCGCGGCTTTTGTTCCCCCCCCCCCCCCCCCCCCCCCCTCGGAGTGATTTATCGCTCGGTGTTAAATGATGAGCGAGGTCATGCTAAATATCGAGGTTTCATTGGCCGCGTATTTTAAACGAAATAACATTGCGAGTGACATTAAACGCCGGCCAGATCGATACTTGCACCGCAGCCTCCGCGCTCGCGTCGTAAAATAAATCCGAAAATGAAGTGGCTGCAGCTGCATACAAGTTGGATATTATTTAATTAAGATTTGGTCATGTGTTGAAAAATTAATTAGTGCTGTCGTTCTTTGTTCTCGTGTTCGAGTCTCTGTCGAGCTTTTATTCTCTATATATTCTCTCAGCGCTTGTTTGATCATATAAAAGGATAATGATAATATTTATAATTTTTAAAAAGTACATCTTTTTCTAATATCTTCGAAATAATAACATTTTGTATTTTGCAAACATTTTTGAATGGATAAGAAATGAAAAATCGAGGGATTGAGCTAAATTATAAACCTAAAGAATTTCTCGCAACACAGTACACTTCGAGCGTGACCAATTTTACTCTGCGAAAACCACTTTCCGGATGTGCCCCGTTATTACACACATCTCCCTACGCGCTTGAAGAAATCGGAGCACAAAAGGAGACACGCGTAATATGCACGTATATTCCGCGTTTCGCCAATTTATAACGACAGCTTGAGGACGCGCCGGCTCGATCTACTTTTCGCGACACCCGGTAGATTGAATGCATCACACACTATCAGACGTAATACACTCGAGTGCAGCAGCGCGGACTGCGGTTAAGGGGAACCGCCACGGGCGTAGGGACCGTAGGAGACGAACGGGGTGGAGCATGCGGGGCATCTGTTTTGTATGTGCAGCGTGAATTTGAACACGTGTTTCATTTAAATATTTGTACCTGAAACTCTTCTACACACATCGCCAATTTACACGAGCGCGATGCTACGTGCGTGCGCATGTGTGTGCGTATATGTGTGCGTGTGTGTCCGAGCGGTCTGTCTCCAGTAGCAATGACACCTAAAACTGATACGGCCCGAAGAATTTCATCCGAGTTGGGCTTACGTGCGGTCGGAGAATGATGACAAGTATATACAATCGCTTTCGTGGAAAAACGGGTCACCGGTTGTACTGATCCTATGCGCGTGGCTTTTCGTTTCGTTTTGCGGGAATCTGATGTCACTCTCGGCTAACAGCTAAGAGAAGCCGGCAGAGAAAATAAAACGTAACACTTACTTTTCGAGATCTATAAACGCGACGGATATATATACTGTATTGTCGACTTGTATTCGCGAATCACTTTTTCTATTGCACCGCGCATGCTTTATTTTCGCATTTTGTCCCGTCACAATTTTGACAAACGACAGAGAACAGAGAACAGATGTTACAGATATTACGGCACGATCTCTTTACAGTTTACACAGAGAGAATATGCATAGCATTCCATAACACTTGTAAGTAAGAAAGATAATAAAAATAACTGTTAAAGGAATTTTAGTTGTTTCCAAGTATTCTGAAATCAAATAATTATTATATTTAAAATCCACTTTTCTCTCAAAACATTGTTTTTTTAATAAATTTATAGTTAAATTATTAAAACTCATGAACGTGTATTTGTGTGTAGATATATATTCTCGAATAACACGGAACTTGAATTGCACGGAGTTTCGAATAGCACGGTAAATTGTAAAAACCCTATTTTTGAAAAAAAAATTTTTTTTATAATCCCTTGGAACCAAATTCCCAATTTTATATCGATTTGGAGTCTTGAATTGCACGGTTTTCAATAACACGGAACATGATCTCCAAAATTGAATCCTCAGTTTCGAATAACACGATTTTCAATAACACGGAATCAATTAACCGTGTCCAGTATAAATATATATTTGATTCATATATAATTATTCATATATTATTTTTCCACGGATTTTTTGAAAGGCATTTATTTTTAGTGCTTTAAATGAAAAGAGTATTAAGATATGTAAAAAGTGACTGCATTTTTGCGGATAGATAGAATATTGTTTACTCTATCACGGAAATTAATTCCGTGTCTGCGATGCATCTGATATCATCGCCATGACTGGTACATAAGAGAGTTGAATTGGAACTGTGCCAGCTGCTGGCGGGGTCCCGGATTCATTCCGTCGAATAAAATAGGTATGAATGAGCGATGAATTTAAAGAGCGGACGGCGCGGAAATCTCTCGACTCTGTGGCAGCGAAAAAAAGATTTTTTTACGAGCGTCCTGTCGTTGTTGTTGTTGTTGTTGTTGCACTGCCTTGTTTCGTTAGCCTTGAATGGAAGTCGCCCAACGTGACTAACGCGAAGCCATTGTGTGCTCGAATTTTCGATCCGTTGGTATAAAAGTTTACCCGTTTACACGTATCGTTGAACAACGAAGATATTGAACCGATATGGTTGTTTCGTATGAAACGATGTTTGAACCTTGTAAAATAATTATTTTCTCGTTAGAAAATTTTTACTTTAATTTTTTTTCTCTGTCTTCTTTTGCGTCTGCAATTTTCGTCTAAAACACTGTTGTACTTAACGAAGAAAAGATATATAAATCAACTCGCGCGCGCGTGAATAATTTCCGTGCAAATTGCTGTCTCAGCTTTTTTTCATGATTTTTATCGATTTATCGTTGACAATGACAACTGACTTTAAATAATAGACATTGGCTTTCTCTCCTCCCTCTTCCTCTTCCCTCTTTCTATATGTCGAAGTCGTGCCATCGCGATGCACATATGCCTGTTCACGCATATCTTAGAATTTAGATGGAGAGAAGAAGAGAGAGAGAGAAAGATATACTGCAACTGCGAAGAAGATGAAACTGTTGAAAAAAAATATACGACCATATGTGCCAATGCATATGATCAGAAAGGCGCATGGGTAGAGAGAAAGAGACGGAAAATGTACGAGCGAATGTATCCGGTCGTTGCCACGACTAGCACTCGTTCGCTTGATTTGTGTCCCTCCTCCCCACCCCATTCTCTCTCTCTTTTTCTCTTTCTCTATTTCTGTCGCATGCGTTAGGAGATATTCACACAGTGAAGTACATAAATGCATAGTATTATACCTCAGGATTTTGAATGTCGTTAATCTTTTCCACATGCATACATTATCTAAATATACGATTATTGAATACTTCTAGTCATTCGCTAGAGTAAGTTGATAATAATACATATGCACAGATAATTATTATTTGTATAAAATATGTCTATTTTTTTATGAATGGAATTTTGCAATACGACCTTATTGTTTGAAAACTAGAGCGAATTAAAATATTTACGATATTTTTTTTCCTTCAGGGGATGTAAATTGAACGCAAAACTCGGGCTGATATATTTCGGTCTCTAATTTACTCTTAATTAATCGTTATTACACAGTTGTTGTACAAGGGAATATTTTTCAGCTGTTTATTGTAGAGAGTCCCCTTTGTTATTTTATAATAATGTTATTTTACATCTTAGTAAAACATTTAATTCATTATTCGCGATGTTCAAACTGAATAATTATTATCTGTCGCTTTGTGACGATGCATTGATGTAATTAATAAAACGCAACGGACCATGAAGTTGTTTATCGTGCAATATTATTTGGCTTCCGATACGAGGAAATATCGTGTGCACAAAATTTTCAGCGCATAATAACGCTTTATTTTCCAAAAAAAACAAACTACCTATAGATTGGTTTAAAATTACTGGGCAATTTAATAACTACGGCGCTGGTTCGGAACAATATCGTCATTATTTAAAATTCACTAACTTTCGAAAGAAACATTTTGAAAATTATATCGAATAAAAGTACGAAAATATTCCAATTTGGAAACTAATAATTTATTGATTGCTAAACGAGTTGTGCAGATATTGGTCATAATACAAATATATATGTATATTCATATATATGTATAATGCTTTGCAAATATTTTATATTCGAAATTAAAACAAATGAAAATGTTTTGTATTGTGGCAAATACGACCGAATAATTTTAATGCAACGAAATTAAATTAAATTAAAATTGTTTGTTCATGCATCGCGCTTTTTCGCTCGTTTGCAATTTCGCTATTTTCTCCGTCTTGATTTGCGCAAGAAAGAGCGAGAGACAGATTTATATTTAAAACGTCTCAAGCTTAATTACATGTATTTCGATACGCGTGCATTCGCATTCCGCGCGAAGAAACAAATTTGCGAGGTATTATTGCAAGCATGCTGCATGCTTTGTATCGCCCTGATATTAAATTTCCATCGTAAACCAAAACGTTTGCGTAGAATATCGGCGGCGATATTCCATATCCCGAGATATTCTACACTTGCATAAACACCGTCGAATGTTATTACGCGTCACGTTCGCCCCGCGCGCACTCCTGCTACCATCCGTCATTATCTCCGCGCGATAAAAGCTTTTAGTTATCCTGCATTGACCCAAATAATCAGCGAATACAAATTAGTTTATCCACAATAACTGATAATGCCGAGTGAGTCCCACGTTCTGTCTGTCTGCTCCAGATTTCATTTGATCTGAATATTCGGCATTTTTTACATTATCAGTGAATTCGTGAGACGTTCCTATATTTTCTATTAATCATAATTAGAATATAAAGATATACAATTCACTGAAAAACGAAGTGTGTTATTTTAACGCGTAGGTACCTATAATAAATATCGAAAAATGACACATTTGACTGAAGCTCTTTTTACATGTTTCTTTATGTGCAGTTAAATTGCATTATTTGACACGGTTAATCGTATTAAATTAAAAGTTAATACATTCAATCGATGTTAAATGTCACAATTTAAAACGGCAAGAAATGTGTAAGAACAGCTTCAGCTAAATAACACACTTGGATTTGCGAATGTCTAATTGAATTTCTAATAATAACATTTAAACTTAAACGGTTTAGTTAAAAGAATAATATCATTCTCGATATAAGGCATTTAAAAACGAGTCACTTTGAAAGGATTTGCTTCAATTTGTTGTACTATGACAATTTGTTGATTATATACAAATACCATGTTTTTTTTTCCAAATTAAAAAAGAACAATATGATCACACATATCGTGGCGCACTGATTTTCTTTGCCGTCACCGGAATGTATCCAGATGTGCCAGCTTCTATCAACTAGATGAATATATAACTCCCCCTTTCTTTCGCACGCTCCTGCTGTCCCTCGGTGACTTGATCTACCCCAGTCTTTCATGGCTTGGTATCGCCGTCGCTGTTGCTTTTCCCCCGCTGCTGCTTCTTCGTCGAAGGACAATATTTTATCGGTTCTTCTAACATGTTGCTATAGCAACCCTCTTGGCGACCACCGAGTTCCCAAAAGCTCGGACTCCGGCTCCTTTTTTATCCGCGAAACCTATATTCCGACCGACTTCTTTCTGCCATTATGCAACGATTTGTTCAGCGCCGGTGTTCGTCGACAAAATTTGTACGAAGCACCAGACCAGAGACTGAGTGTTTCCGGAGTGCGGGCGTGATCTTGAAAGAATCATCACTCGGTCCCGAAGCGTTTTGTCGAGTCTCGAGCGCTTTAAACCGACGAGTACATATTTACCAAGAGAATTGCTCGTCAAGAAAACTTTCACTTAATTCTTTCGATTTCCCACCGACACTCCTTTCAATCTTTTTGACATGCGCAGCAAGAAGACAAGAAAAAAGTAACGTACGATATTTTTGTATTCTAAAAAACTCGAAATAAACGCGTTCTGTCTGATGCAGAGAATCTCGATTACTTTGATATATTCTAGCGTATTTTGCTTTATAAAACAACATCGAATGCAAATAAATGCAAAAATTTATTATCTGCAATTTATTATACAATATTATTATATTTATTACAATATGCGCAAAATTATTGTTTGATATTGGGAACGGCTTGCCCTCCTATTTCCCCATCGCACTTTATTCCTATTAAATCGAAGCACTCACATTCGTGCAACGTACAAACGAATGAATGTAACGCGCCTATTTCATTTATGCTGAGAAGCAACGTAAAAAGAGGGGAATGAAGTCGAGCGTGGCGGAAGCGGCAAGATGGATGAAGATTCTCGACGCATCGATTTGACACACGTCGTATAACCGTTGTATTAAACTCCGAACACGCACACACACGCGCGCGCGGTCAAATGCTAAATTATTCACAAGTTATAAATTTGTTGTTGATAAATTTCATATTAATATGTATATCAACGAGAGAGCGGATATCGAGCGCATAAATTATTTATGCGCGTTACGCGCGTTATGTGACCATTAATGCCCGTTGCAATTGGCCGCATAAAATAAACGCATTATCCGTGATCAACGTTGTGTCAATACGTATACGCGTGTGATTTCGTTTGGCCGGCTTCGGCCGGCTTCTCTCGATCCTGCGCCATTACGACCGAGAGAGTCATTTTAAATTACCGTGCGCCTTTGAGGCTTACGATTTATCTTTCGAAGGAATGCGAAGACTATATCCTCACAGATTTATCGAAATCACGGTCCTCGGTCGCTCGTCGGCGTTGTTTTCGCATTCGTTCGTCCACAAGTCTGCTTCTCTGACCAAATTCTCTTACACAGCCTGCAGACACGCGAATGTCTGTAGCCATAATATACCTTCTGGTTCTCTCTATTCGACATTATTTTGTGCAGATCAAATCAAGTTAAACCGAAGTTCGTGCAATCCTAATGAGAAACACTCCACTAATCCGCTAGTGCCACTAATGACACGGTCGACAAGTTTTTCGCTTTCTCCATACGATGTAATTGAATTCCGTAATGAGGGTCGTTTGGGTTTAACGTCGTATTCCATTGAATTGAAGGATTCGAATTGTGTCTGATATCACAAGTTAGCAGACACAAAGAAGAAAATCCAGTAGATTACATATGCAAGATGCCTCTTTCAGATCCTGCAGAAATTACTTTTTCTCATATTTCCTGTATTTTCGATTGAATTTTTTCTTTCTGATAATTAATGGACTATCCTTGATCCTTCCCAATCCTCAGTCGGAACATCATAAATTTCTTCTTCCTATTCAATCCTCGATCGGACATCATAAATTTCTTCCTGCTTCGGATGTCGGAAATGTCTCGACATGTTTCCTAATGTGATCTCACCGCTTTTTAAGCTTCTTTAGTAATTTATATATCACAAAATTTGTTTATTTTCCAACCGTATTTCATGTCGTTCAAGCCTCATTTAATCGCAGATCTAATAGAGATGGAGTTGTAGGAGAGAAAGAGACGGGAAACTTAAACTATCTTTCTGAAGTATATTCTCTATTGAATAACTTGAAACTTCTGGGAATCATTTCTCACTTGTTATGACTTTCGTGTGTCTTCATTGCGAGGCCGCGTCCCACACAGTCAATGCTAGGGAATAAGAGAGCTATCTGTTAGGATGTCATCTCTCTCGATTATGTTTAAATCAATCGCAGACGTCGTCGAACAGAGAATCTTTTCAAGAATCCATACCAGCGCGCAACCAGCGATTGATCGTACGCGTTTGAAGATTACCGATTACCGGCATTTCAATTAATCCACAACTCTGCGAAAATAAGACGGCGCGGCGGCTGCGTATATCCGATCGCGCAGATCCGCGATTCTGGAGACAGTCTGAGATCGTATCGGACGCGATGCCGATCATGCGATTCCGCGTCACGTGCAGCACGCGCGAAAGATTATCCTCATCTCTTCTCCCTCCCCATCTCTTTTTTTTTCTCTCTCTCTCTCTCTCTCTCTCTCTCTCGCTCTTTTTCTCGCGCAGAAAAAGCAGAGCGGAGCTCGTGTCTTTTCCGCCTCGTGTAATCGCGGCTTTACGCGTCGGTTATTCATATATGTTCCGCGCGTGTACGTACGAGCGTTCGCACATTCCCGCGATCGCCATTCATACACAGCGAAAGAGGTATAAATACTACCGGTGCGTCTGCGCGCACGCGTACGCACTCGCGCACGTACATGCACCCGAACACGGGAACGGGACACCTAACGACCCCGTAAATTCCTGCTCTCCCCCGCGCTCGTTTCTGCTTGCCCGTCACAGCTTTGTTGCCACTCGAGGGGCTTTTATTTATTTACGGAATACATCCCGAGATTCAATTTGGTACATGTGCATGCTCGCTCCGCTAGTTGCCCGTTTGTTTGTCCATTTTATTCGTCATTCTCTTTTCGCGCGATTTTTTTCATTTTTCCTTTCTTTCTTCCTTTTATTAATAATATTCGCAACGACGATCATGAAATATCTTCCTGAATCAACGGAATTCCTTGTTCTGTTTTTCATTCGCTACTATTTGTTACGGTTGTAAAATAAAGAAGTTACGCGGAGAAAATCCAATATCGTACAAACGAAAAATTATGATAGAACAGTAAATTGTATAAAAAATAAAAAAATTACAGTAGAACGGAAAATTGTACATAAAGCACTTTGGATAGCTAGCTCAAAATTTTTAATATTTGAACAGCTTGGATGCGAGATCCGTAATAAACATTATACTTTTTTTACACAGGCGATACATTTTTACTATTTTCATTTTTATTAACGTTAGATATGAATTAATTTTAATCACGAGTTAAACAGTTTTAACATTAGTCATTAATAATTTCTCTAATTTTCAGGAAGTGCGATTTCTTACGCTTTCTCTCCTAATATATCTTCTATAAATATTTAATCACACTTTACTTTATAAATTTGATAAAATGCTTGGTCATCGTAAGTTAACCACTGACCAACAATAAATAATGAAACATCCTTGAAAGATCGAGTATTTACTTTGAGGATGATCTTTGAACTTGATTGAATGTCACATCCTCGTACAAGCTTTTCACATCGAGATAGATTTCTCCGTTTTCTTACCACGTTCTCATCCCCCATCTGATCCCCTCGCTTTCTCATCCTCGTAACTCCAACGGTAGCTTCTCTTTTTGTGGTTCCACGCTTGTACGACTTCGTCGAATTTCCGTTCCCACCGTCGTTTTGTGCTTAGTCTTCACTAATGCGTTTCTACCTCTTCTTTCTCTACGTACACGAGAGAATTCTTCCACTTCGTGAATCTCGAATTTTGACACGGACATATAGGAAGATCGTCTCGAGTGCGGCATATATCGAACATGCGTATACGCCTCGCACGTTTGGACATTAATCGTCTCGAGAAATTTCTCAACGTTCGAATAGAAATCGCATTGCGATTATCTTGACTGACTTAATCAGAATTAATTTCTCCAATAGATACGACGAACGTGCGTGTTGCCTTCGGTTAATGCGAGTAATATACTCTATCGATTTCCCCCCTTTGTTTCATCCGCGACGCGGTGCGTGTATTAATGCGCGAGTGGATAGAAAGGGAACGATAAAGGGTACGCTCGGCCTTCGGGAAATGCGGAAAATAGGATAGAGCAATTTGCGAGTGAAATGTAATTTCAGAATGATTTCTCCAGGGCGGCGCGCGGAACAAAATTATAGACGAGTTACGGCGACACCTATAGTAATATTGATATATATATTTTTTCTGTTGCGCTTCCGCCGCTTCCGTTATCGCGCTTATACGCCGGATCTTTTTTATCTAGAAGTCTGGCTTATGTAAACGTCCGGTTACCCGGAGCACTCGCGACAGGTGCGGATAATTGTGTAACGTTGCAGTCAATGGGCGTTTCCACGGAGAATACCCCCTTCTCGCGTAAGGCTTATTTTTGTAACGTTAGATGAGGAAGAATGCGGCTGTAGGATAAAAGAAGCCGCTATATACTACGCGGCTTTCATGCACCTAAGTGCATTTCATGCTCCCTTAGATCACACGATGTTACTTATTTTCATAAATCTGAGCTTACTTTTCATTTTAAGGAGATTCCTAACATTTCAAACATGATAGGAGTATTACCCATATTTACACGAGCTTCCTTCAGCGGCGATGTATGTCGGTCAGAATTTGTTTAATGAGCTACATTCGGTAATCAGGAATTTATAAATTTACGTTACCGACTTTGCTGTTGAACAACGTAACTTAACTAACAAGCTTTTCATAGTTTTATATTATATCTCGTTCAGAGTTCAAGATTATCTCCACTAAGGCGACGGATTAAAGACAACGCGCCGGGGCTGAAGTTTTCCTACTATTCAAGATTATTTTCCGCCTAGTATTACGGCACGGTATCTAACGATGCAAACGCAAACTCGCAACGTAATTAAAGTTCGTTTCGCGTCGGCCAAATGTCCTTTTATATGCAAAGCAAGTCAATTAGAATATCAAACGTGACCTCAAACGGGGACACACGACGCCTGTAGTAGAACGGCACGGACACCCTCCGTTCCAGTCACCCCCTTCCCGCGCGCCCCCGTTTTATGACCCGCCGTAATCATAGCTCTGTTTAAAGCGATTTTTAAATTTATTCGCGTTGATAGACAAAATGAATGGCGTTGAAGGATCGATGCATAAAACTGCGGGTGTCGGTCGGTAATTGACTTTGTTGCGATTCGATACACTCGGTTTTCATTATGCAAACAGAACAGAATTATGAATAAAAAAAATGCAAATTCATGGGACATTGATTTTAAGGAAGTTCTCATCGCGATCGGCAATTTTAGTATTCATCGTTGTTTTGAATTGCTTATGATATTGGCCGTACGACTACATCGCGTCATCAATTCCGGCGCTTCAACGTAAATGAGAGATTAATAATTGTTTCCCCTCTTGATATCAGTTTGATTACAGACGAGAGATTAATTTATCAGCCAAATGATTATTTTGTATTCATAACATTAATGGAAGTAACGTCACGATAAAGAACAATAGTTAATTAAATCATTGACAGGGCAATTGCAATCGGTGGATTAATAAACGAGATGTCAAATGACAAATGGCAAAATCGTTCGACAATTGTCGAGACAGCTCGTCCCGTTTTACTTGAACCTTTCGATGTAACCGATGTACGGCGCGATCAATCAAAGCGATCACGTTTATCGGCCCAGATCGAAGTGTCAATGGGGCACATATCGCCCGCGAAAGAGCGCGAGACGACGGAAAATGACGAAGATGGGTCACTATCAGATCACGGGTAAAGTTAGTTAAACGCGGGGAATGACGTGTTGGTAGCGCGCGTGGTTTTACGCGTCGTTATGAGCACGTGCCGGTTCCTCGTTGCAATTTGCATACTTTTATCCGGCGCGAAGTATACGACACGCACGTACGCGTGCCGCCCCGCCGCGTCACTCGGCGGTAAAACTCGTTGCTTTTCTCACGCCTGCTCGCGAAACGAAACTGATCCTAAATCGCGTGACACGAGATTCGCGGCCGGGAGAAATCTCGGACGTAGACCTTGTATATCTTGACGCGACGCGACGCGATATGTATAAATTATATCGTTTCACCGCGTGATAGCGAACGCAGTCGGCACCAGATCCTCCCGTCCGTCAGAATCAATCCATTAGCCCGACTTGGAGATAATTTCCACTTCCGCTAATTATTTTGCTTGGCAGATTTAAGTGAAAAATCTGCGACTCTATATCCGCGGCACGTGCCGCGAAGAGAGAGAGAGAGAAGTACTCTTCGTAATTAAACTTGTCAAACGCTAACTCGATCTCGGAGCGAGTTTCCAGTTTGTTCGCGCGGAATAAATAACGACGCGCACGGAGACGGCCGCGGCGCGCGCTGATTTATACGATTTGATATTTGATATATTATGAGGGCATTATACCAGCGTTATTAATACTATTCCCATTTATACTATTGAACGATCGTCGAGCAGCAAAATTTCCTCGTTTGTTCTCGACAGTGCTCGACATGCTAACGTTACCTCCACCGTCACACATCAAAGCCGCGATGCCGACTGTCCGGGCCCTGTTCGCATTAATTATTGCTATTGTGACTAATAACCTTTCGTTAATCTCGCGTTAATTAGCGGCCGCACAGCCCCCAATCTGTCTCTGGCTCGTTCGAGCCAAACGTGATTTCGTGCGGCATAAATGCCGTTGACAATGCGCGTAGAGTGCATAATTTTGCGTAATTACACGTTATCGTTGGGACGCGAAATCGAGACAATTCGCGCGGAAGTGTTCATAAATGTTCATATGCCGTATTTGAGAGCCTCTGTCCGCGCGATCGATCGACACGTTAAAAAAAAACAAGGTATCTCTATTGGCAAACAACTTTGGAAAGGTTTAATTTCGGAACAAACGCTGAGTGAGAAATTATTCACTGTTGGACATGATCGATAACGATTATTGCGCTCAAAAATGGATTTTAAAGAGACGAATATCGCGATAATGAATAAAATTCAGATACTTGGAATAAATGAGAATTTCACCAACATTTAATCGCAAATCAAAGTTCGTATTATACCTTTTTGCATTTGATGAGGAAATTTAATTAATCGCGATGCTGATCCAATTATATAATAAAAATAAGCTGCACCTATATACGGAGGACGAGAGTATAAGTTAAGCAAATTGTGAGTTAAGCGACGTGCCTTTAAAAACGCGGAATAAACGAAGGCGAGTATAGTATTGGCAGAATATCAATATCGAGAAAACAGTCATCTTGTTTGAGAAACAAGAAGATTATAGATTCTTATACACTCAATTCAGGTCTCTGTGTGTACGGAGACAGTCGGACAAGTTTTAAGAGAAGGTGATGTGCTTCGAGGAGTAGGGAGAAGGTGGAAAGAAGTTGCAGTAAAATAAATTATGCAAAATACTTTTCTTCCTCGGAATATGAAATCGTGGCAACGAGTTCGCTTTACACGAGGCGGAAGCTGAATTTACTTTCCCACTGCAAATTATATAGTTCGCGTAAAAAGATTACTTCATTCTGTTTAATGAATATTTCACTAAACCAAGTAAATTGCAGCGAAGCTACGACAAACACGCATTAATGCTATTATTTTACCTTACTTAGGATTATTTATTATTAAATTTAATTAAGTGACGTTGAATCCGAAATAAAATTCAAGCGAAATTTAGATATTACTCAGAAAATATTAAACAAAATTTATATTTGAACGAAGAAACTATCAATATTTATTGGATTATTTCATGTCTTTTTTTATTCGTAGCATATCGTTTATCATCTAATAATATCTAATATTGATGATAAACGCTCATAGAATATTAAAACATCTATCTACAAACAAGATCTTATAGCAATCAATATATTATGTATGACGGAAATATGTTGGCAAAATATATTTTTCCTTGCATATGATATCTATGAATTTTTGCCCTCGCAAATACGTTTTATATATATGTTTTATATATATGTAAAAGATATACATATGTATAACATATATTCTTTCAATCGAGTTTTTAAAATATTTTCAAGACTTTCGTAACTACCTGCCTTCCCACATAAATTTTCCGTCGACTTACGGGAACGGAAGCATCAACGCGTCGTGACTCAACGAAGGAATCAGCGTGTGGAATTCTTTCAAACGTCATGCAGGAGCGTATCAACAACAGAAAAACAATGTCATTAATTTTTTCGCAGAGGAGAGTGTGAGGCAAATGTCAAACCGGTTTTGATTAAATCAGATATTAACATAACAAAGCGGAGTTGAGTATTTTCCTACATATTTTTGAAAGAGTTTTTAATGAGTACTTGACATTTGAAAATGTTTGAATTTACGAGGTAGAAAAAGAAAGTTATGAACTGTGCCGTCGTCGTAAAAAGTTTTTATTGTAGCATTTATGTTGAAAATTTATTAGATTTATTTTGCGTCAACTTTTATATAAAAATACGGACTGACGTAATACGGATTATAAGCTTTAAATGCTCGTTTTTTTCTTCTCCCCTTTCTCTCTCTCTCTCTCTCTCTCTCTCTCTCTCTCTCTCTCTCTCTCTCTCTCTCGTTTTCTTTGTAGTTTTCTTTGTAGTTTTAGCTGGACTATAGAAACACTAGAAATATCACGGGTTATACTACGGATATGCTACCTGGCCGTCGTGATTTCTTTACTCGTTAACGCGAAACGACGCTTGACCCCGTGCGACATGAGATACAGGATTTTTGAAACGAAAAACAGGAAATCGTCTTGTCTCCTCCCCTGATTGCAGTGGAAACGATGAGAGTAGATTCTTAGGATAATGAATGCCGGAAAAGAGAGATATGGCAAGGGGAAATTCTCAGAATGAAACGAAGCGCGCCGCGTGGGTGGAGGAAATTGGCGATTAATAATGCCAACGGTTGGTCGCAAATTGGCTCTCACGAGGGAACGATATTCCTTTATCAGAGACGTATTCCTTTATTAGAGACGTATTCACTTCTATTATTATTTTCGCTAACAGATACTTCTAAAAGCCTATCGTGCCTCATTCGCGAGTGAAAAGGAACAGCTTATTTGTAAAGCGCTTCAAAAACGTAAACCTCGCAATTAATAAGACTTACAATTAGAAATGTACGGTTGCCGTCCAAAGTTTGTATTTTGAAATGAAAATGAGCTCTCTCTCTCTCTCTCTCTCCCTCTCTTCCCTCGTTTTAACATCAGTGTTTGTATTTTACAGAGAAAACTTTCATCGCTTTAGAAAATTTATGAACTTTTCGCTTGCGTAAGCTCCTCTATGTGAAATCATGAATTGGGCATTGGGAGACTTTACGATCACTTCGACAGAACTATTCGAGCGGAACAGCAGTCGTATATTGAACTTTTGCTAAGTTCGACAATTATTTTTATACGTCGAACGCGTAGAAATCAATATGCCGGCGAGATGGCCGAGAGCGCGATGGTCGGCAACGATCGATACATCCTCTCCTTGCAATGCTCATTTTTTTTCTCTCTTGCCATTATCCTCATTCAGTTTCCGGCTTCTCGGAAATCTCGAATATCGTTGGGATGATTGTGTAACGAATCTCACTACTAGAGCTCTTACTAAGCATAAGATATAATGTTATATAATGAATATTCCTTCCGAGATATCCGTACAACTGGATATGTAGGTATTATATAACACATTATAATGATAAGAAATTTTTTTATATTTCACATCAAGCCCAACATTTAAAGTAAATAAATGTTCACGACTAACGTTTCCCGAAGGTACATCTTTGTACAAAGAGAATTTGTGCTTTATTTTTTATTTATCTTTTTCCTTCCTTCTACTATATGCGTGTTTTGGATCCACTCTGTATATCGGTTATATCATGGTGCCGATTATCGTTTACATTGTTTCCCGAAGTGATAAGAAATATATCGTTCGTGAGTGAGAGGAATCCTCATCTTATCCTCCCACGAGATTTTTCGCCGCAAAGAGACTAGATACGGTTCGCAAACGAGCTGGAAAATACTGCTACTCGCCGCCTGAAACTCGTTACTGCCGAAGCAGAGTGGGGTGGGGTACAATGCTGTCCTTGCAACGAGATACGTCGTTAAAACTGTTTAGTAGTCGCCGAGATAAATTATAAATTTCTCGTTACCCGCAAAGGTGTACCGTAATATGATATCGCCCACCAAAATGTAACTCGGGAGTACGGCTGAGCAGTGATAAGTGTAACAAGGTATCATGGGGGAGAAGTACCTGTTACCCAACGATAAAAATGTTAATGCAATTCGCAACAGAGAGCACCGTCGCCTTATATGTAGGTACATTGATATTATTAGCTGATTAGAGACTGCCTTTGATTAATTAATGTCGCTGCAAGGATACGTGCATGTTATGCATTATAATTGCAGCGGAGAATATCGCATAAGGTAATATAATACAAGGTCAATTCCATAAATCGAGAGGAACTAATCTCATGCATTTCGCAACAAAGATAAAGAGAATATCTTATGTCTTATGATATTTCTCTTCCAAATTGCGAAATGCCAGTGACGCTACTCATATCACGTTACTACTTATGAAAAGATATTCCAATAAAAATTCTCTTCTTCGATTTAAATTTATATTCGCTGTTAATTCGAGACCGTTCGACCTCGTGCGTTCACTGTCCGCGACAAATCTTCTCGTGAATTCTCATCCGTCTGTGATAAGAACCTCAAAGCGATATCGAAATTCCATTCAGCTTCAAAGTGTCTCATTTGCATACGTAGTGAGCTTTGCTCGTTGCCGCTTTGGTACACGTACACGCGTGCGCGCACACGCCGTGCACGCACGCGTGACAAATCCTCGAGACGATGACCACTCCGCGCGCACGCAGCAACGCGACCGATCGACACACGCACGCGTGCACACACACACACACACACACACACACACACACACACACACACACACACACACACACACACACACACACACACACACACACACACACACACACACACACACACACACACACACACACACACACACACACACCGCCTTCATTTTATTTATCACAGTAATTCGCATTAAACTCACTCGCTTCCCTTGTCTCTCGCTTACTCATGAAGCAGTAGAAGTGAATTTACGTCGTTCTACGCGTCATACAGTCGTGCGCGCGTTTCGCCTTTTTTTATTTTTTTTTATTTTTTCTTTTTTTTTGTTCTTAAATACACGTTTTTATATTTGAACAATTTAACATCCAACGAGATTCAACGATATATTTAGTGCTCGATTATGTTCGAAGAATCGCATCGCAAGGCACATTTTTGTATTTAACTGAATTTTTTCAGACTTACATTGTTACATCATTTTTATATTACATGATTGAAGGTTATCATTTTCTCGGCTAACGCGGCTACAATTTACTCATTAATTTATTGATTAATTTTAATTGAGTTAGTTATTTTAATTTTTAATAGTCGTGTGTAATAAAATAATTATTTTATTGTCTTAGTTACTCTGTCGTTTAACGAACAAGAATTATCCTAATATGTAACTCATGAGAGCAACCAACGCTAATGACGCATTATCGATGCGGAGAATATCATTAGTGATTTATGTTTCCCAATTACGCGGTAATGCGACGACCGCAAAAAATATTGAAGGCAGAGTAGATGATACTCGACGGCTACAATCAATACGTCGAAAGCTTTATCCTGTCGAGCGTTAAAAACTACAAAAGTTTAGTTACAATAATAATTCTATTGTGATATAATACCTATATTACAAAAAGTGTAACACAAAGAAAATATTACATAAAAGGAATTGTCCGACAGATTATATGTAAGACAGTATTTGCGAAAATCGGCCGATGGAAACTCAGTTGAGGCCTTTTGTTAACGGAAATCTTTTCTTTGCCTTTAAACAGATTTAAAATTTTCCAGTCTATATTTATAATTTTCCGGGGCTATCTATTCAATTCGTCGAGCATAATGACCATTGGAAAGAATACAATAGCACAGTTCCAATTTCCAATCTGTTTAGCCTTCTCGCAGCGTTCGGGTCCTCTCCGACCTCATTTACACACTCGACGCCGTAATACCTTCTCGTATACATGACCTCGGACAAGCGAGCTCGGCGAAGTGAAATCTGCGTTACGCTGAAACCGAAACGCGTGTCGCTTTCTGTGTCTTTGTAGGAAGGTCGAAACGCGCAAATGCAAATGTCGAGTGTATCGAGTGCTACGAAGAAGGAACGTTTGAAAATATCACGGACAAAGTGGTAGAGATAAAAGAAATAATTAATTAAAAATGAGAACAATTTATTCGTGAGATCGAATATGATCTTCAGGCATGTTCGTATTTAAATGGAAAAAGAGATTGAAATCAAACCGTGTCACATTCTATTTTCTGATTTTGCCTCAAAGATATTCTATTCAAAAAAGGTATTATCTCTCGATGAAGAAATATAATAAGTTTTAAACTCTCGTCAGCAATAATCTCTTTTATGAAAATAGATATTTGCAAGTCTAACGCGTGAGAAAGAGATACAGAGAGAGAGAAAGAGAGATAGAGCGAGAGCGGTTTCTTATCGATCGGTCTTCCAGTAAATTTCTTTTATTTAAGCGGTATCCATAATTTGGGTAGAGAATCTTAGCCGATTTTTAATATTTTTTGAATTTAAAGAAAAAACCTAAATTTGAGAAAGTTATAGCTTGCTAAAGTTTCTTTGATGCCGTCAACTTCAAAAGATGTCGCAGTGTCCCTATGACGTCACAGCACATTTTCGTGTACTATATTTTCTTAAATTTTGAAGATATTGCAAAAATTCAAAAAGTTTACAAAGAAAGTATGCCATGATCTATCAGAATATAAGTACTGTTAGGAAAAATCCGTGGAAGACCGAATTCGCGCCCGCGTTTGGCCCACAAACAGATACATTTCACGTTCATCGATTGCTGTTGCATACACTACGCTTGTATGTCATCACAAGGCGGAAACGCCTGCACGTTGCACAGACCGACCATCAATATATCGGAAAGGTTAAACGGTGGGAAAAAATAAATAAATGTAGATTGTGAAAGATGAAAAAAGAGCGAGCACTTCGATATCTAAAAATTTCCCTCCTCTTTATAGCTTTTTTTCTTCTTCGGAAATGATTCGTTTTCTCGCGTATATCTTCCCACAATCTTTTACACCGCGAGTTATCCGACCTTCTTCGGGGTCAGAATAATTTGCCCGCAGTTACCTAAAGATCGGGAGCGAGCTCAGCGAGCTACTATGGAAGGAAGATTGCGTGGGTGGAAATATAGAGTGTCCGGAAGCTTTTGTAACAAGAAATTCCTTTATAAGTTTGGTAAATGAAAGCAAACTTTAAACACATTTATTAGAATATATTTTGACTTCAACTTATATTATTATTAATCAATACTGAATAAGGTATTTATTTCAATACGATGTGCGTTTTATGTATGATAGTAAAAATTTGAAATAGATTTGTTTAATTATATATTTATATATATTTCTATATAATTAAAATAATTACATATTTATATATAATTAAAATAAACTATTTCAATTTTTTACTATACTTATATTATGAATATTATGAATGTATATATAAAATCAATGATTGTAGACAATAGAATATACAACAAACCAAAATTCTAAGTATTTAAAAAATTAAATAATGATATACAGCTTTCATAATCTTCCATTTTGTAATTGTACTTTATTTCTCTTTTAAATGTCGGTAGATAATTTATCTCGTATGTAACTTCACTTTATTAATTTAACTCGTTAAAACAACGAGAAAGCTAATAGAAAAGCCTTTCAGTTGAAGGGGAGATCATATCAAAATCATTATTTATTTCCTTTTATCGTTCACAAAAGGGAAAACGCGCCGCCAGAAATGCTCCGCAAATTTTCATTGCCGATATCCATTAGGGAGTTTTTGTGCGGAACTAGCTGCCGGTGTCGAATTTTCTTTAATGCACCGAGCAGTAATTGACAGCTCGGTTACATCGATATATGTAAGATTGCGGAAGTATAAAAGGCTTCTTGATAGAAGGAACAAGAAGTCCCGCGTAATCGAAGTTCGCGATCGATTAAAACCCAAATATGTCCGCCGTTAGAATTGATCACGGCAATTTCTCGAATGATGCCTTCGCAATTCATGTGCTAATATCGAGGTCGACGATAACGTATAGCGACATACAATTTCTGTGAGTTATACCGCGGATACATAGCTATCTAGTACATCGTAGTCGATAACAAGGAGATCCGTGCAGCTCACAGTCGGTTAATTCGATTCGTATTTCCTGCCTTGGACATTTATTTATCGGGCCGTGTAAGACTAAGACGCTGTAAGATATACGCTTTTGTACGAACGATCATGAGATAACAGGACGAGGTATGAAATATATATGTTGAATTAAAAAACAGTAATCTGGTTTTACGTTTCTCTGCGAATAAGCCATTTAATTAGCGTTCCATAGAATAGAAACTTTCGAGCTATGACGTTTCATACGCGACGACTCAACATTAATAATGTAGAAAGTTTCCAATTATGATAATTACGCGGTATTAATATTAATGTTTCCACATTTAGGAAATTTATATCGCGTATACTTCGTTAATCTTATTCAAACGCGTCCGCGGTAACCTGTCCGCGCCGGACGAGTCCGATCATCTTATTTTTGGAACATGACGGCAGTATTTATTTAACAGTTTGACGACGGGGGACAATTATATATACTTTATATAACGCCGGAGATTATTTTTAGTTTATGAAAACGAAATACGCGCCGCGTAAGCGCGTTCCGCTTTCTCCGCTTTTACGAGATGCCTGATTTTAAGGTCACCGCTTCGTCTGGTAATCGATAGTATTATCTTCTCGGAGGAACGCGAGGAAACACGTAGGCGATAATTGTACAGAAATCCTAACTTACAGCTCACCCGTGAAGGCCGTTGGTTTTATTGTCGCTGATCGCTGATAGCGCGTTAACTATTATGTTTTATAGTTCAAGGATAGTGATGCGTCGTCGTTGAACTTTTAACAAGCACGAATATAATAATCAACACAACTGTTCATGTAAAAAATTCTAATATAGATTGCTGCCTTTTTTTTTTTTTTTGCACCTTCATCGAGTCGTCGAACAAAAATTAAAAAATCGGCGTTTAAAAATTTGCCAAGTCCGCCGAACGAAACTCAAGAGCTATACGTTGATTTAGATTAATATAAATGCGAATATTCCGTACGAAGGCATTCGCTCGTCCGTTAGTTTATTTTAAATGAAGCCGTGGGCGTTGCGTTATAAATTCCACGCGGCTTAATACAACGCTGGCACACAAGAGGGGTTCGCACTTACATGGATGAAAGTATTTATGGAAACGTGGTGTATATAACGGTCGCGTAATTAATCACGAGAACTTAATTCCGGGCACGAACGTGTCGCGACGAGTATTACGGAACAACGGGGTATTTTTCTTTTGTTGTTTTTTTTTTTTTTTCCTTCGATGAAGAGCCAATCGACGAAGTTTAGGACGATCTTGAAATTGAATATATGCTCGAATTATCGTTGCATGCCGCATTTAACATTTGACAGCAGCAGATTGACTCTGATAGAGGAATGCCATTGAGCGCTTGTTTGTTCGCCGGGACTTTCTCGCGAAATTTTACGACTCATTGGCCACGGCTGTAGAGTTTATATAACCGGACGCACAATGAGAGGGAAAAAATGCAATTCGCCGGCGCGGCGAATGAGAACCGCTGCAACGAGCAGGTTGACTGTCCCCTCTTCCTCTTTGTCCCCCTTAGTCCGTGAAAGAGCGCAGACCACGTTACACGTTGCGCGAATCTTGCATCTTCTTGCCGGTCGATACGCATTTAATTAATTAAGTCCGTAATCCAGCGCGCATTATTACTAATTATTAGTTTGCCGGCAAATGGCCGTTTTCTTCCTCCTCCCTCTCCCCGCGCGAATTTTCGCCGCTGTTTAACAGTTATTCAACGCTAATCGGTAAATACCGAGTGCCATAAAAATCAACGAGAAAACGAGGTTTTCTCTCGAAAAAAAAAACAAGTTGAATTTTTTGAAAATACTTATCTATAATTTATATGACGCCATATAACGACACTCATAGACAGTATGGGTATTGCATTTTTGTATTGCTCGCCGCGGGTATTTCTTCAACGTAAACGCTTTAGCGTACAAATAACGTCGTTTTGCGAGTAATTTGAAGTCTATTGCGGAGTTTGTCTTCATTGTTGGACGAGTTTAACTTTCTATCGAACTTCGCTTTAAAGAGCGCTCCGCACAGCATTAAAGAGCCCGGGTTCGCTTGTAAATCTTGCTTGTATCTTTTTTGTTCTTTCTTCCTCTCTCCCTCTCTCCCTCCCTCCCTCATTCAATTTAAAGGAGGACGGATCACGCTGTTTGCTCCCTCTTCTCCACTGGAAACGACCATTTCGAAGCGGCATTCTTAATGTAGCGTTATTATACAGATCGCGGGACAGTACACATACATTTTGCAAATTTATATTTTCCAGCTAATGGAGCGCGTCGCCGAACGCGGCTTTCGTTAATAAACAGACGCCAAAAATTGTAATCGAAGATTGCAGCCGCGAAGAGGGATATTTTATAAAGAACCCCAGGCTAATGCATCGTTGATGTCGTTATTGATTCCCGTCGAAAATGTTATTGCACTGTTTTTGTTAAAAGCTGTAAAGTAAACTTAATTTAAAAACTTAATTTAAAATAAACTTAATTTAAATAACGTTTACAAATAACACAGTCGAATTAATGAGGATAAAATAAAAAATACGATAACCACGTTCTTTTTAATTTTACCATATAATGCAAGCTATTAAAAATAATGATTATTTTCTCTCTCTCTCTCTGCACAAACGCGAAGCTTATAGATATTTTATTCCTGTAATCCTATGAATTATCCCGTGATTCATACATACCATGATGTTCCGAACATTCAAATCTGTGACAAAGAATACTTTTGGGTCTCAAAGAAATGTATAGGTATAGAAAAAGACATGTTATCTCAGAGCTCATGGACCATAATACATCTCGGAAGATACATGAAGCATGTACCACGGATTTTCTCAGCAGGAAAAAAAATCTGGCGAAAATGGTCGTTCCTCCTGATATTCTATCGAAGGAGCCCTCTCTTCTTTTTCTATCACAGCGATGGAAAGAGGTATATATCGGGGATGGCAATATTTATAGTCGGAGCATTAGGCGCACGTGTGTATGGGGGGAATCGTCCGTGTACGTACAGCGACTTTAGAGAAGTTACACACGAAATCGTGGACGGCGTTAACGTTAGCACGGTGAACTCGATTCGGGTCAAATCGTGCCGCCGCGCCGCGCCGCCCGCGCCGGCCAACCCTTTTCTTGTGTCACTCGCGCTAGCGTCTACCGGATGATTATGCAGCGCGAGAGATGTTGCACCGCGATACATTGCAGCTTTGTCCGTAAACTCGGCCTCGATAAGATATGCAATAATCGTATTTACATCGCATTCAGAGGCATATTGCATATCGCCTTATATTTCCGAATGTTCCGTGAGAAATGTGGAAATTTCAAAGGTATCGTATTCCCCTCCTTCATTCGACGGACTCTTTTTCTCGACTCTTACGGTCGCGCCGTAATTACGTTTTGCGATTACAATTCATCGGCTTAATTAATGCAGGATGTCCCTCGCGAAGAAACGAACCCGTCAAATTTACTGGCCCATGAAGTTTCCATAAGCGATAACTGGAAATTGCGATGTCAATTAATTTAAATTACTCTCGCGTGTGTATAGATTATTATAATTTTGACGTAATCACGATGCAACTAAATTCGCGCGCGACGCGCAGTAGACGGCGTTGAAAAGTTTAAAGGCCACGATGTCGTTGCGACAGGAATAAACGAATTATGCTATCCGGCATTGCCGACGTGTAAGGCTATAATTAGCGCAAGTTATAAATAGTTCGATTCGCCCTACGCACGTAATTTCGAATTTCGAACTTTCCCGACGAGACCGCTGACTTTTTCCCTCCCCCCCTCCTTTCTACGTTCGACAAATTGAAACTGTCTACTTCTCGTTAGAAATACGACGATAAAGTTAAACTTCGTTAAATCAGACGAGTCGATGGTGATTCTATTCCCGTAATCAAAGACAATGTTATTCGCCGGCGTGACGGCGCGGCGTGCCGGTTATTAAAACTTTAATAATTTGTATCTCTCTCCTCCCCCCCCCTCTCTCTCTCTCTCTCTCTCTCTCTCTCTCTCGCTCCTTCTCTCTCAAGATACAGTCTGCATGATAAGCCGGCCACCGACTTGCAACGAGTACAGTCGGCCGCAATAGTTTCGCCTTGCTTTCAGTTTCATCGATCCGGTTTTATTTGCGTCTGTTTTCCCTCTACGTGCCTAAACTATCTGAAAAATGTTGGGCGATACCACACGACGAATATGACCGTATATTCTATCTTTACGAGCCACGATAAGCGTAGAAATAATAAAAGGACGTATGAAAAATGTATCGTAAACCAGACGTCATTTGGGTTGTGCGCAGTTAATAAAACTGGCGCGGTTATCTCTGTGTAATATACATTTTTAAAAATATTTACTCGTGAAATTTGTTTAAAGCAATCGCGATAAAATTGTAGTAATATTCTTCGGATTATTTTTATGGGGATAACTGCGAGACACCGCGCGGCGTAACATTTTCATGCTTATCCCGAGGCTAAATAGTCGATTAAATATAAATTTATCCGCGTGCGTGCGCGCGCGCGTGCTTTTATTCTCTCTTATAAAATGATGACGCGAAGGTCACGCTTAAAGGCACTTTTTCTTCGTTATGCCGTCGCAACTTTGTTGCACTATTTATATGGAGCTGAATGCATTTTATACGCCGTCTCTTACGCTTCTCATAAATCATTCCCGTCTGCCAAGGCGGCCCGGTTAGGCTCGTAACGTAGTCACCTTAATGTTAACGACTATCGATCACAGTTCGCGGCATTAAGTAGTCCTTCCTCCTACATTCGAGCAAGCGCGCGCGTTACCTAATTACTAATTAGCATCGCGAACACACGGACAAACCCCCGGAAAATTCGCGAGTCCGCGACTCCGCAATCTCCTCAGTCGAGTCACCGCGACTTTAATTAAGCCATCCGGCTACTTTTTCGCGAATAAACTCGTTAAGAATGCTCCACTCCTGTCCCCTTGCTCTCTTCATATAACTCGCGCACGAAACTCCTTCTTCTCGTCTTTGTCGAGGCACGCGACCGCCAGCACGAGTGATTATAACGGGTTCGACGTTTTATCGATGGGTCTTCCCCTTTCTTCTCGATAACGTTCAATCACCATGAATTTAGCAATGCTCAATTAATTAATCTCGGGGATCGACCGATGGACGTCGCAGCGTTCGGGGAATGCGGTCGGTCGCTCGTGATAGTTTTATTCGAGCTCTTCGTCATCTAACGATGTCGTCAATGACTAATTCCGCTGAATTGAATAGCGGAAGACTCTCGTGAGTTCAATAAGCGTCGGAAGAAACGCGAGGAGAGCGCGATGAGTTTCGCTGGACCAAGAGTTCTTATAACGTGCGATGATGCTACTGACGCGGGTGACGGTGATCGCGGACGATTCGATCGATGACGATTTTTTTTTTTTAGTGGCCCACTCGGCCTTGATTGCTTCGTAAAATCGGACAACGCCAATTCCGCGTCTGCCAATATTAACGTCTCCCATCGCGAGTCTATCCCATTTGTCAGCATATATGATATATGTCGTTCACAATAGGGAACGACACTCGTTAACAGTCCATTGTGACAGACCCAGCGAGGCTGTGCACGCGAAACGATGTTAAAACTATAATACTTATTTCGGATAATGTCATCAAGGATACTTACGATACTTCGAATCGAATGAATGGATATGATCATGCTATCAATTATCTACGAATGGACGATTCCGCGATGCCAAATTTGATCGTGCCTTTCGCGATAAGTCATAGGTAGGTACATCTGGCGCGTTTCAATCTCGCATTAATTCCTTAAATGCTTGGAATTATTATCTTTAAGATTAATTTTATCCCCGCGACGAAATATAACTTTTCTCATCGGGTAATGAGTTGGCATTATTGTGTGACAAAACGTGCGTCGTTGTACGACGTAAGATTACATTGTACAATTAAAATTTCTAGAATTAACGTTCCAATTACGTTTTGTAATGCAACGAAAATTAAATATTCCGGTGGAAATGAGAATTTTTCTTTACAAAGAAAAATATCGTACCGTCGAGCATATCGCGGTGTACAGTACGAAACACTTTCTTCAATCGTATATAGTCTTAATACTCGTAAAACGTCGTTTCTCGTATTTCGCTTGATCGCACGTTGCATCAGGTTCCGGTTCTGTCTGCTTCGAGAAACGCCATTGTTTAGTCACTCCTTTGGGAACGACCAAGTTAATTAGTTATTTAATTAGTAGATTACTATTTACCAGATGGCTATTTGCCAAATTGCTATACTTATCAAATGTCAGCTTTGAATAAGTTAAACCCAAAGTGTAAAATTTTACTTGCGCGGCTATAACCAGTTTTTTTTTCTTTTTTTTTTATTAATTCTGCGCATTAATTTATCTCCACACTGTAACGCTGTCCAATTATATCGCTTTTATTACGGTCGGTATTGAAAGGGAGGGCATCAACCATACAAGTGCGCACGCGTGAGTTCTCTCGGGGGTTGAAGGTAAGGCTGCCTCCGCATGCTGGCTCGTCAGACACGACGAAGGGCAAAGTCCCTTATGATTAATCTGCGCCTCGCATCGCGATATCAGAATTACCTCCGACTTTGTTCTCGTCTACTATCTGAACGGATAATCTCTGTAATTTGTAATAAGGGCCGCTCAAAAGGCGTCAAGCTCTCGCGGGCTCCGCAACCGGTATTGCTTTTGAAATCGCGTGAGTCTGCTCTGACTTTACAAACTACCGGCGAATCACGAAATATTTCGTAATAATACGTGCAGCGCATACATGAAGCGTCCCGTGCGCGCGCGTGCGCGCCGGGAACTTGAGCTATTTTGAAATAAATCGTTATTGAAGAAAGGAAAGAAATTGGCTCGTTTTATCGGGCTCTTAATTGGACACGAATTGTCGATACGGCAGCGTTTCAGTATGATTTCGCTCGCGAAATGAAAAATCCATTATTCACCATGCAAGGCACACATTATAATCAATTTAAAGCATATAAAAGTCTGTCGCGTGCTGCGCGCGTCGTTTGATTTATTTACGTTTTGTTACCGGGCGAGTGAAATATAGAACGTACGAAATTTTTTTTTTTTTAATGTAAAAACCTCAATTCCTACCTTTTCCCATCGGCCTCGAGTGTATGTGGATATACGGAATAGCGGATACGGAAAAGCTGCCATTTATAAACAAAACCGTCAACGCGATATAAATATTTGTCCACGTAAACGTGCTCGACGCATGCTCTCTCGCCTCTCTCTGAAATACAATACAATTTTCCAATTTTGTTGTACCATTTTGAAGGACTGGTAAACGCGTCCGGCGCGGCGCGGCGCGGCGTCCGCCGATTCTTTTTTCATCTCGCCTCACACGCGGTCGCAGTTTCGACCGAGGCTCTCGAAAGCAACGTTTGTCGCTGTCGCGACAAAAAATTCTCGAATTTCCATTGAAAATCGATCGCCCGTCATTCAGTTCCTCTGAACGAGCTTATTGAGCGGATTCACTGAGCGTCAGCGTCGGTGTTTGATAGAAATTCATTTCGATTATCGCGCACGCTGACGTTAATTATTTTACCTCTATATCTAACTGGATACCTATCTAACCGAATCTCATTTCGGCAAATTTGTCCGCGAAAGGATTAAGCCAATCCCGGTTAGCGATTCGCCGTTTCTCTCCGGAAATATAGCTCCGGCTATAAAATAGATTAGGAAACGGACGAGACTCGCGTTACTCACGGTTAGCTTTAACCGGGATTGGTGTAACCGGTGTTGAAACGTCTCTCGCGTGTTATCGACCCAGCGGAGAGCTTACATCAAGGCGATTTCATAGATTAGCGTTCTCACAAAGGCGCGGAGTAAGTTATAGTGCCGGCTGCGTGTGTTTTGACAGCAACAGATGTCAAGCTAGCTGTCGCAGCGCCAGCCGCCTCGGTTAATCAATGACCTAAATGGACACGTTTACTTGCCCCATCGTGACGCTCCAAACGAAACACACTTCCACAACGATCGATCCCGCGCGAGAAAGAATTTTTTTCCACGTGGAGAAAGAAAAACACGCGGATGTTGGCTAAATATTTAATAATTAAAACGAATTGCTGCGTTTCCCTTCTCTCATTTGTCATGCATGTTGTAGTCCTAATTCGACAGATTCTCTTGAACAAGCTCTGTGGCAATGCGCCAGGTCAAGTTGCGCTCCTCCATTAAATATCCGCGTGTCGAGCGCCGTGGAAAATTGTTAGATTCAAGAGGTATAATTGAATGAAGAACGTGTTAAATGTTAAAACGCCCACGGTTAACGCGAACGAAACCGACGAATTTCGCGGAAATGTGTATACGCGGCTGGGTATAACTAAAATCATCCGGCATACATGCGCAAATTTTAATGCCCGTCAGCGTATAAAGATGTAAATGCGGCTGCCTGACGTAGCCGCGCACTTCGCCCCTTATTTCTTATCCCATGGAAAATTATATTTCGAGCATAATTATACTCGCGCTTGAGATACAGGGTGTAACGCGGGTATACGCTGCGATATTTCGTGAAATTCCGTAATGTGACGGCAAGTAACTTGATTGATTCGCTGAACCAACTTGATCAATTTGCAATTTCCTCCTTAGTACGCAATGGTAAATAACGACATCAACCATGATAACCTAGTTTCACCGACATGTTTGAAAACCAAATACATTTTATGTTTAATTAGGTAAGCTTCGCGGTTCCACCCCCATTCCGATTTATTGCGATTAGTGGTTCGTTTCTTCTTAAAATATCCGTGCCAATTAAAATATTTTTCACGCGGTATCACGTGCGCTCGTCTTTTAAATTTCCATTTTAATAGCTCGTATCAGGAACGAACGCCACATATAAAGTACGGAATATGCGGGGATTTCAACAATATCTTTCGCGGCACGGTGCCATGCCGTGAGAATCCTATCTCGCTGAAGAATTTAATATGACCGGAATAATCTCGGGAGGTCTTCGGTTCCGAAATTCGCTGCCGACAAGAAAAAGAGAATTCGCAATTCGCCGAGCGATGGAAAATCGCTCGTCCAAAAGTTTCTCACAATGTTGGTATTCGCGTCTCATAGCGCACGTTTACTTTGGTGCCTCGTAAACAAATTTCTACACTCGACATCGCGGACGGACGTGTCTCGCCATATCCCGAGGTAATTCCCTAACTACCTCCCTCCTTTCACATATCATATCCAAACCAAATAAATTTTTCTCCCTTGATCCACGAGATTTTAGCTGCGCGACGCTGACAGCCATTGCCTGCCAGCTTTATTCATCTTTTGAGATTGCTCCGCGCTTTTCTTTGCGAGATTTGCCCGCCGCGAGGACTGCTATACCAGAGAGGGGTAGTTTGATTCACCAGTCATTCCGCGGAGATATTGAACGTTGGGGGGTATCGAATGTAGATTTTACCGTGGATATAATTCAGAAACTTGGAGATTTTTCTTTTGAAAGTCACCAATAGATCTTACTCCTTTCAATTTTTTTTGGGAAAGTTGAATGTGCGAACGTTTTTAAGTATAATGGGCTTAAGCCAGAATTTGCTCCGGATATTAGCTCAGAGCAAAGATCGAAAGGATATTGGGTATCTTGCAATTTATGAGCGGCACGAGACAGTTAACGTCCTTAATATTCGTCGAGTCACAACTTGAGCAAGAAAAAACTGTTCACCGTACTCGCTCGCGAGGGAACATTGTAATGCAAACAACATCGTAACGTAATTAACGATGTTGACATCGATGAGTACATTATTTGACTGTATCGCGTTTAGATACGACGCGAGGTCAATTATTTAATAATGTAACTAATTAATTGATACCCGGTCGCAGAATCGTGTATATTATATACGCGCATAGCACGCAAATATTTAAGTACCTATCCATTTCTCTCTTATTTCAAAAATATATACATCAAAAATATAACAGTGTAAATGATGTCTATTTCAAAGAATTCACATTAATTATCGGATCGGGCTTAATTACGTATTGCAAGGATTTGTTTAGTAGACCGCAGTATATATGAACGAATATTTATTATACATAATAGGTAAATATTTCGTCGTATAGTAATTATAAACGCATACTTAATGAAGTAATATGATATCAATATTTTTGAATTAATTCTCTCGTTTTGGAGAATTAATTACCAGATTAAATGGTGCGTCAATTTCTGTATTTCTGGTTGCTATAGTATATTTATTTTTATTTTTTTTAAATATCGATTTGTAGATTATTCGGATTCGGTCATTTGGGGCAATATTAATATAATATTAAATATACAATATATTAATATAATAGTAATAGCATTAACAAATTATTAATCAGTGTAGTATTAATTATACGGTCAATAAAATATCAACTGATATCGTGATATTACTCTGTAAAATGGACGCTATTTCAGTTTATGCTATTCTAATTATTTCGATATAACATAATAACATAATAATACCTACATTTAGCTTATTATTAAATTATTCTTTATTGTTTTATTTGTTATTAATGTTTCTTTTTTCAAAAGGGCTGTCAATTGTTAAAGAGAGCGCTGGTTTTTAGTATTGATTTTAAATTACGTTTGGTCACGTAACGCAGTTGCGAATCTTGTGTGCCGCCCAACCAACGCAAATTAATACGAAATGTAAGATTGCGTATTTAATTCGTTTGCAACGCGCTTTGGCTTCTCGTTGGGCTGATTACTTGTAGAAATGATATTTAAGAGAGAAATATATGTGTTTAATATAGTGCGCGCTTTGTACGTTATAGTCGACATAACTATGCTGAAGCTATTTCACTCGGACCCGAGCTCTTTAACGAGTCACTCGCGCTCTGCAACAACAGCTACGTAACAACCAGAGGTTTCTTCGTCGCTCCTATCTGAATTTCGCCCGTGCGCGGTATCGCCAGTGGCCCTGCGGTATTAACTGGCCAGAATAATCGGATCGAAACAGTCCAAAGTACCTTTAGCGCCTTCCTCCACCTTTCTCTCCCCTCCCATCCCCCCGCCCCCGTCATCGCGCGATATTACGGCAATAAAACATTAGCAATTTATAGCCGGGTAAAGATCCTTTAGATCTTCCCTTTCATCGCTACGGCGCAGCCCGGTGGAATCTTTTATGCGAACACGTCTCCGTCATCAATCAACGTCGCGAAAGAATAACTCGGGAGCGTTTGAAAAATGATAGCGGGCGCGAGGCCGATAGGTAGGTGACTGCTTCGCCGATGCTCCTCTTCCGACCGCGGCGGCGGTCCGTTGACTGATAATGGGATAAAACTAACAATCGAGCGCCGCGCGCTTTACGCAAAGTAAAGCTGTGTAGTGGAGCGGGCGATCGCTGTAACGTGCTGTTTAACGCGGCGCCCGCGGGATAATTTGGCAAATTTACGACGCGTGTCGCGCGCGCTCGTGCGACTCGACCCACGCCACGCGGCGAAAGGGAAATCTGCGGGACGTGTTGTTCGCGTGTCGAGACGTGTCTCTCTCGCTGGGAAATCATAATGTCCCCGAGAGATAGCCCACATCACGGCGCGAGATATCTCTGGGAATATTTTTACACCGTACAACCGCACCGTTCGTATCTATCGGTGTGTATTTTTACATCCGATTGGTATTTTCAGAATGTCGCGTGGATTTTTTTCCGTACCGTAATTTCCACACGTGTCTTTACTGAAATGTTCTCTGAATATTCTGTACGAGATACTTTCCCCGTGCTTCAATAACGCACGCCGGGTATAGTATTTTAAGAAAATTTGAAGAATTTGCATACACGTAAGATGATTTCCGTATACCTATTCTCGTGGATTTCCATTGCTATCGAGGAAATCTGCATGAGATCACATCCGAAGTATTTCTCCTTGATGCCGGGACGCATTCACCGAAATAACGTAACGATGATGCATATACACATAAGGGACGATGATACGTCGATACGTATTTTCTTAAGCTTCTCTCGTTATCACGAGAGCTGCAGAAGACGATGCGCGCAGCTCGTTATCTTTCACCAGCCAACGTAATTTTAAACCGTGATTCTGCGATTTCTGATTGCGTCCGAAAGAGCTATGTGCGATTAACGCAAATAACTCCTCTCGAGAGCGTTTACATATAATGAGCGTACATTTGTATGATTACGGCAATGCACAAGGTGTCTCGGAACTGACGTTAATTTCAATAATATAATGTTGTTGATACTTGTTGATAAAAAACGTTGAACTGTTTGAGCAATTAAAATTAAACTCGCGGGTTTCCTGAATTACGTACTGAAATACATTTATATAATTCGAAAATAGATTTGTGTGTAACAGCTTACATAAATATTTACGTACGCGCGCATTTTACGTTCTGTTTCCTTATGTATTCTTGGCTCGACGAGAGTACTTCGAAAATGTAGGAAAGGCGGGAAGGAGCCGCGACAGCGACTTTAATGCGAATTTGCGACCCTTTTTGCCGCGCTTTGTACGGCATAAGGGGACTGTGGCGGCGTAGGAATTGTCCGGCGTAGGAAGTGTGCTCAAAGGGTGGATGAAGTAACCGAGGATAAAGGGGAGGCGAGTCAAACCAGAATTTGCTTATTACTTTTACATCGCTACAAAGGACTGACGCGCGCGATCTTCCGCCTTATTTAGGTAAAATATTTTCTCCTTCGTTCTGCGGTTGACGCGTTATTAGCGATAAAACTTTCCCCCATATGTATAATTCAATCTTTTATAGAAATATACATAAAATGGGAGGGAATAACTAACGTATCTGAAATCGGTAGTGAATACACGAAAGTTTAAAAGAATCCTGTATATATTTTTTTTCTTTTGTTTAATTGCATATAAATATGTAAGCGAGTCGAATTAATTGAATTTGTTTCGAAGCCGATAGAGAACCGCTGGAACGAGTCATGGCGCGGGAATAGCACCGCGCCGATGTTGCATGACTGCGTTATGCATGTAGTCTATTATGTTTGAGACTTATAGAATAGCTTTAAGCTTGATGGCGAACGTAAAGGTCCGGTCACTACTGCGCGCCGCTACAAGAACTTCCCCTCATCTTGCATTCGAAGCACGTTACTCCGATATTCCGATTGAACATTAGCCTCATTAATTCCCACGCTCATTAACCGCCTTCTAATTGGCATCCGACGAAACGCGTCCGCCGGTCATACGCAATCACCGAAGCTTCACTATGAAGATGCGATTATACATTCAATATATTTTCAGCACGCGTTTATTTACATACACGGGTCTCTCCTAGTTAGGTGTCTTTTTTTAACTACAATTTATTTTATTATCAATTTTATTACCTCTATACACGCACGTTATATCTTTAGATAAATTTTATTATATTGACATTTAATTAATTAATTTTTTCAAAAAGTATAAATTTACAATATATATTTTGAAACTTTGTAATTCTCGTAAGTCGCGAGTAAAAGTCTTGTCATTAGTTCATTAGCGAAACTTCCGTGCGCAATTAGTGATCGAGCCCGATTCGCCTTTCGTGGAATCCAAAACAGGAAACAAAGTGGTTCTCACGCGGTCCGTTGCGCTTTTCCGCGTGCAACATCGTGGCCGCTGAACCATTTTTAATTGCCTCGAAGATCGAGACGAGACATCCTGGCATTACGCCGTTTCCGGCATTGCTCACAATGGGATGATTATCGCGCGTATATACGGGTGAAAAAGGCGAGTTGCGGTAATAGCGTCACGTCTGGCATTGTTTCAACCGGGGACAAGATTTTTAATTTAAATAAGCAGCACGATCGCACATCCTCGGAAGGAATTTTTTTTCATCAGTTTTTCGCGCGAGTTATTATACTTCTTCTCCCGTAATAGCCATAGGCGCAATGTACTTAACTTACGCGAGGTTGTTAAATAATTTATCCTACTAGAGATGCAAAGAGATGTAAATGTGTTATTACACATCTGAAACGAAAAGTCTCATAAGCATTAATGAGCGTTTCGCATCTCTGGATTTATTCACGAATTGATTGTGATAATGCCATGTTTTTTTTCATAATTTTTATTAGAATTGTAATTTCTAGATACAAACAAATAATAATCTCATATGCGAAGATTGGAACAAGAGATATTCTACATTCTCGTAACGCTTTCATACACTTTCATAAATATTCATGAAATTGCTCGTCGCTGAGACAATTTGACTGTCGTAGATAAAATATCTCCCGTATAGGTACTCGACCCTTGCATAATTTGCATAATTCTTTATTTAACAATGATAATTATTAAATGTTAGATTTTATTACTATACTATTTTTTAATTCAAATTTCTTATCTCGTACGACGCGTTATACTTTCATATTTCCTCGCTAACGATCAACGGTAATAAGTTTCTGCAACCAAACACGCAACTAAAAAATAATGCTATGTAACAATACATCTTTATGTCGTATTTATAAGTCAGTAAGTTCTGCTTTTTCGAGATGAGAAGCATTATTCTCGGCCGTTCTGTTGTTCTACTGATTCTTAGCGCGTTCAATTCTTTTCGCATTACCCATCTCCCGTTCTACAATATCGTTTATTAAAATATTCTCGGCACGAAATCGCGGAAAGAAAATGGAGAACATATACGCGCGTCTCGTCGAAACTTGTTCTGGACGGCCTTACAATGCAATGTTGAGATTACCGAGCGAGATGGATTCCACGATCAGCGAAACAACTACACCCGATTTGACGTATACGTACCGGTTTATATTAATCCCGCGTGAAGCCTCGTTACACGATGAGATGCGTCACGAAAAACGCCGAAAAAGTCGCGTTTTAAAGACGTCGCGCGAATCACCGCGCGTTTTTACGTGCATAGATCCGTCCTTGACACGACGACGTTTCACAATATGACGGTAACAAGAGCCGTAAAAAGAATATGATCAATCGGATGCACGAATCATCTTGACCTTGCGTGAACACCAACACGCGTGCACCGGTAAATACCTACGTGCATCGACCGCAACACGCTTTCTCATCCGGCTGCGGGCAAGGCCTTCGCGCGTTTATATTCGTTTCAAGTCGCGCCAATAGCGACGATAATGCTGCACAGTGCACGAAATGCATATTTCGAGAGCGTATGGATTTATCGCGCTTTCAAAAACATATGTAACCGTAAGATAGGAAATATGTAAAGTCATACAGTTTTTTTTCTTATCTTCTCTGCCAAATAATCTCGTTTAATTATAGTTGCACCAGCAATTTTCCGCCACGAACTTTTCTTTATCAAGCATATTCTCTTTAAAAATACCTTATGCTGCTTTTATTCCGTATCCAATTTTATTTTTAATTTACTTCCCGAGAGAGAATTGTATCCTTTTTCGCACAAATTTAAATACTATAATTTATTCAAAATTTAATATTTAAAAATTGCATTATATTTAGTAAGAATTGTAGAGAATTATATTCGGTGTTCTCTCTCTGAGAATTAAAATCTGTATACTTGCTAAGGTAAACGTGTATTCCAGCATGAAAATATACTTTGATGTGGATAATTAAAGCGTTAGTACGATAATTCACTCGCTCTCAGAAGTCCCATAGTTACGACAATCTACGGCGAAGAAGGGGACGAGAGGACGACAGTCGACAATCGCTGCGCGCAGTTGAATATACTCGTTTGCATTTGATATAGTCAGACATTTCGCCGGAGTGCAAATTCAAAGATATTCGACTAAATTTATTTTCAAACGGAATCCTCACGTAAAATCGTCTTTTATTTTCTGCCTGAATAACTGATGCCGCGCGAACGAATCCACCCTTCTCGTATATGGATCCTCAATAACAATTTATATTCAAAGGTACACGTACATGTGTGTGTGTGTGTGCGTGCATGTGTTCACGTTCGCAAAATGATAAAATCTCGATACATCTGCGTCGTATAATCTTTTTATAATATATTTCTTTCGTGATTCATTGTAGGTTGGAGTTCACAAAATAAATTACAGCGATATCTGAAAATACTCCGTAGAATATTTCCTCTCTCTTTACTGCTCTTTCAAAAACATATAAATTCTATATTTAATTTTCGAAAAATGTGTTATTGAATTAGTTGAATGAACATAAAAAAAAAAAAAATTGCTGTCTGTTTTAATCTGAAATAGCCGCGCGAGTATCGATCGCCGAGACCGCTGGTGCAATTTCCAATGTGGACGTTTCGTATCAGTTTCACGAGGTTATTGAATTAAAGAAGCAACTGCTCGACCCCTCTGTGTTATTGCAGTTCCCGGCAAGACTTATACGGGAAGAAACGTTCGTCATACTGGATACTCCATCTATGGGTAGAGAGATCGAACAAAATTTACACAGACGATTTTATCATTAATTAATGAAATGCCACATAAGTTTAATTATAATCTACGATAAGAGATGGAAAAAATTTGGCGCGAGTGACATTTTCTCGAACATAATAAAATATGAAAATATTTTAACATAATAAAATATGAAAATATTTTATTATGATCACTGCATATCTCTCGATTGTGTTATATCATTATATTGCATAATATTCCAATAAATATTAATTTAATTAATTTTGTAAGCGCAAGCTGGTCATTTCGAAAGTTTATTAGCAAATGTCCATGTGATTTTAATAATTTGATGGCATGCTACAAACTGGCCTTTGTGGCGCGACGTTATGTATACAAATTAATCGATGAAGCTCGGTTTAAGGGCATGGGCGAAATCGTCCAGCGTTTCCCATACTGGTTTAATGAAATACATCTCCAGTTACTTCGTTAATTCCCTGCATTACACGATGTAGAGAAGATTGTATATGTGCTGTGTATGTTAAGACGCATGTCACGGGAAAGAAACGGCTTTCCTCTTAGCGTCACCTTCTTGGCATACCGCATATCGTTGACAAACCGTATTTGCCGTCTAACGTTTATCAGATCACCAACGGGAGTGATGTAGCGTTATCTTACACGTAGAAAACGGCATCATATAAATTTTAATTAAAATAAGAAGCACGGTCAAACATTTTTGTGTGCACGCCCGTGCGCATATTTGCATACTACACGGCAATACTTGGAGCTATATATAATATGCAACGGACGAAAAAGGCGAAAGGGCAAATGGTGCGAAGGAGAGGAACGGAAGAGTGACGAAGAGGGCGATGAGAGAGAGAGAGAGAGAGAGAGGGGGAGTGAGGAGAGAGGGAGAGAGAGAGAGAGAGAGGAGGAAGAGGAGGGAGCCACGAGGCTGCATCGATCCAGAAGCACCGTGTGTAAACCATCGAGCATAATCAAATTCCTTTTAGCCCGAGCTCGTGCACGATATACCAAGGTAGTTCTGTTTTTATTCAGAATAGTCGAATCGTACAAAAACCCGTTTATCGCTCCTCGAATTAAGGGTTCGACGTGTTCGCTACGACAAGAGGTCTCCGTTACGCATGTTCTAATTGCTGGCCTGGTTTTAATTGCCCCGTTTAATAGTAATTTTGCAATTTCCGGAATATGTTCCGCGCGCGATAACGATGTGTATCAAGGTACGGTCGTTAAACCATGATTTTTTTGATTATTTCACTAATTGTTTTCGAGTTATCTCTCGAATAAAATTACCGACTTTAAATTTACTTACGAATTTCTGACAATGATATTCTACAGAAATATAACAATTGATAACAAAGATGCTTTTTTAAAATCTTCATCTAATATAAAATAATCAGTCGTTTAAGTCATAATTAAGCTTCTAATATGACATATGACTAATCATGAAATTATTTAATAATTATTGACGTTTATAAATATATTTTATAAAATATATATATTTCTAAGGTTTCGAATAAATAAAATTATTTAATGTGATTTTATTATTTGAGACAATATTCTATTGATAAATTGATAGATGTTCACTTTGGCTTGATATCGGTTAATAACGACTATCTCGTGGATCGATGAAGTATGGATCGGAACTTTTGGGTCACCCTATATTTCCTGAAAGCATACCATTGGCCCATCTACTACTGCGTGCTCCAGGGTTTAATCTAACAGTGATTTATGCTTCCCAGCGGCTCTCAATAACGCTGATTCACACTTATACTTGCCGTTGATTCTGATTAATTCTATCGATCCTGTCAACGCGTTTATTTTTTTCAATTTTGCGACAAACGCATTTCGCTCGACAACGGTTTATTATTATCTCTAATTGTGTTTGCTCGTCTCTGCGCGTCGCATTGAAATCACGCTGGTATTGTTGCGATCGTATTGCAAAAGTGTTCGGTTTACATTTTGCCTCGTATTGTTAGCTTTTAAAAGAACAAACGTGCGATGGAGATAAATACATGCAAACTTTCAACATTTGTATTCGTATGTTGTCGAAAAATACACGGCGCCGTATGCACGTTATTTGTCCCTTGTTTCCATTTGATTCGACGTAATGATTCTACCTATCAAAATTCAGAATACAATAGTAAAAATTGTAAACTTTTTTAGAAATTCTATTATTTTTGTATTGTTTATAATTCTAGTATTTGTGTTATTTATAATTCTCGGGTTTCGCCAATCTAGTTTTAAACGTAAATCGAGACGTAAATGCATTGCGTTTATTGAATTGCGTTTATTTTCCGTGATATGAGTTTCATCTAAAATGGATGTTCTCGCATTTTACCTCAAAATTTCGTTCTTGGTACATTATAATCATTTTTTTTATTTTCTACAACCATGTAACGTTTATATGAAGAAATTGACCACCACTGAGTCGAGACGCTACATATCCCGTTCTGCGTATGAATGTGTTATGTACGCTCGGCGAATATGTCAACTGCAGTATCGCGGATTTATCCTGGACTCTGATTCTTTATCTGTTTTTTTTTTCTTTTTCCGTTATTTTACAATTAGTCATTTGTACAGTGAATTTTATGCGGTTTATAACAGACGTCGGAGCGTAATTCAAGCGGCAAAAAGGACAAAGACGTTATCTAATCAATAACGCTTTGTGAGTATGTATTCATTATCGGCGGTCAAGCGGTTGACGTGAATTTTAATCGATTGTTATTATTTTGTAATTATGCCTTGCCTTTTACATGACTATAGCTTTAGATAACTCGAAAGCGATAAAAGTTACCGCTGTATATATACGAGAACATTTTTTATCATCATGTTGAAATTTAAACTAAAATTTTCTCAGTGTATACACCCATCTCTTTCTCCCTTTCAACTCGAAACACGTTTCTCTCTTGAAATCTATTTTCATTTAAGTTACAAAAGCCCATTTAAGAAGTTTGGTGAGAGGCGCGAGATAAAGAAGAGTGCTAGGTATGAGATGATATTACGCAGATAGAAACTTTCGCGGCTATGCTAATAATATGGTGGACATGCTTCACCTTTATTTATACTTGATATAACATACGTTTGTAAAATTATATCCAGCAGCTGCGTATAATGCGAAAGGTCATTTATAAACTAGAAGGTTGCGATAAAGGATTTATAAACTAGGTTTTCAACATAGGATTTATTGCTATGTTATTAAAAGAAGGAAGAAAGCTCAATTTATACGTGAAAAACTGTGTTACAATAAATACTAATACTCGTTAATAAATGTAGCAAAAAATATAATAATATATTAAAATAATTCTTCCATCAAGTTATTCTTTTGTCAACATTTCCATATATCGATCGGAAGTCTTGTAGTTGCTTGTAATATAGGTATAAATCTTCTTCAATTTCTAAATAAATCTCTCGGTCTTTCTTACGTTATCTAGCTCCCTTTGAAAGCTTAACGATGCAGTTTGCATCCCTCTACTCGTCCCATCTGCTTCTCTCATATTGATAATTAGCCCCACCCAAGCCTTGGCCTAAGCCCTCCGACTTCATCCCCACTCTTTACTGCGTCTAGCGATACGAAATATTGCCGTTTGTGATATCTCATTTACCACTCTGTATTAGTGATATCTATCGTCAGTATTAGTATTAGTAAATGACGTAATGACATAATTAGTATTTTTAGGAAACTAATGAGTCTTTTTATATTCGTTAATCGTCCGACTATGCACATCTTTCTACTCTTATCGCATATTATTATTATTTATTACATTTACTTAACTTCAACCAAATTTAAACAACAGAATATTTTAAAAAATACATAAAGTGCAATAATTAATTATCAATGTTCTTCTGGCATTTTAATAATTATGTACGATCCTTGAAAGTTATTCTCTCTATTTGCCATCCAGTTTCTCTTCCTACAGCAAGGAAAGTAGTTTGATTTTTAGTTGCATATTTAAAGCTCGCGAATTGATAGGTTATCGGTGTGTTTAGGACGCATAGGAATTGCCGTAGCAACGTCGGAATACATTATCACTCTGATTCGACACGCGGCGCGGTGCATCGACTCGACGTCGCGGCGTATCCGTGTGCGTGCATCGCCGCAGGGTTGAACTGCAGCCGGCCGGCCGCGGCGCGGGCGCGTCGCGTCGCGTCGCGTCGTCGCATTCGGCCGCACGGCTGCAAACCGCGTCAGAACAATCGTGACGATACTACACGCGTTTAAACACGCTCTCCCGTTTCTCTCGCGCGAAACACGAAAGTCATCAGAGGGATTTCGCGCCGAAAAAGCGAAATCTCTCCCGCACGGTCTCGCGTTTCATCGAAATTCATTACCGTTGTCACGGTAACTCACTAACGCAAGAGAAGCAAGAGATATTTTATGAAAGAATCGTCATTCTATGAGAATATTTATTGAAATTCCTTTTTTATACGGGATGTCGCAGGGAAGTTTCATATGACTTCCAACTTCTCGCGAAGTAACTTCAAATCGATACATTTGTTTCGCATGCGTCGTTCTGTCGTTGACAATGCTGTTTTCCGTTAAATCCGCGAACTTTGCGAACTTCAAAATTGAATTACACCGTGCTTGTGGCGAAAACTCACGGTCGCGCGGCGCCGGCAAGCGCGAACAAAAACAATCGATCAGCAGAATCGTGCTCGGCAAGTCGAATAAATAACCGTCTCGTAAAATTCGGAATCCTCGGCACTCGGTCACTCCTGGGAAATCGCCCATAATAAATCCACTAAAAGTCGAGAAGAATTTGCCTTTGAGTCAATTGGAATAATGAACTTTCTTTTCGAAGCGCAAAATTTTCTCTCCGACGAAAATTATTTCGGAGCAAGGGAAACGTGATAAAATAATTATAGAAAGTGTTCGCATCACTTCTACAAAATTTCGAGAAGGGCTCGTGAAATATGTAACGAAATTTTAAGACGATTTAAGTTGAAAGAATAAAGGGCTCTGAATAAAAATAACGACAACGAATCTTAACAATCTTTTCATGGGGGTTTATTTCATGTCATGTCGCGACATATTCCGCGATATATTCCATGTTCAATAGTTTTTCGCGTGCAAGGTTTATTTTCAGCATCGAATATATGCCCGAACGGGAGAGAGAAATAGATAGAGAAAGATAGATAGATAGATAAATAGAGAAAGAGTGAGAAGCAGAAAGAGAGAGAGAAAGACAGGGCGAATTGGCACGCGCAGGACCACGCAGCGATGGGATCAAGCGTGATTCAAACGGTACCGATCCTTTTTTCGTCGAGGCATCTCGATACGGAAAGTTAATCACGGCCTCCGAGGTTGCGACCTTCTCTTCCGCAGAATTAACCCCTCGCATTCAGAATTGCCTCGTAGAATAGAGAGCCTTACTGCAATTTATTCAGCAAGATACATTGTGCCTCAAAGTGATCTTGAAATTATGGGTTCGTGTGCTTAAACGATTGTAAAATTACTATTTTACGGGAACATTTGCAGGATGATATTTGAATGGCAACGTAACTACGTGATCAACATGGATACGCTAAAATATTTTTAAGGCGGTCTCGTAATTAAATTTGATATGTTTGTAAAATGTAAAAAAATATATATGACGAATACAAAGGAAATATAAAGTATATCAGTCAATTTTATATTTTATAATTTTTTGTAAATATTTTATAAAATATGTAGGTATAATATGATATAATATTATATATTTTTTTTATTTTATATTAGATACATATTTTATATTTTCAGTTTTTTTTTACAAAAGAAATAGATTCTACAGAATTATTTTTGTAGAATTATTATGACTACAAGTTAGAATCGAGTTCGCAAATTTAATATCGTAATAGAGAAAGGATTTCTAGGGCATCTTTTTCAAGTGAAAATTAATGCTTTGCAGCTTTGCTGGACGCAACGTCGCGCAAGGAATTAACGTGAAGTAACGAAACATGATGCAAGCGTGATTCAATTATCAGATCGGACAGCGATTATTCTAATGTTCGTCGATGGCTTTCGACGACGAGAGCCGCTTGTGAATCGATTGAAAATTACAGCTCGGGAATTGGATCGGGCCCATCGCTAGCGCCGGTCGCGAGCCAACGGGGGGAAGAGAAGAGACTAGAAACACACGTCGGGGACGGGGAGAAGCACAGCGAGCGAATAAGTGGGGACGACGGAATGAGGCGCGTGGTAGGATGGGGTAGGAGGAGGAGGAGGAGTATGCGGGGGTTGAGGAGGAATGGTGAGAGAAGGGCGAGATGAGACAAAGACGGAGAGTGAGAAAGGGGTTGAGGGGAAGAGAACGAAAGGGAGGATGGCGCGAGCAAGCGAGAGAGAGAAAGAGAGAAAGAGAGAGAGAGAGAGAGGGACAGAAGCCGACCGGTAGAAAGGTAAGGGAAACTATACTATTGGAAGAACTCTCTCGGACGAGGGTGGGAAGAAGGGTGAAGGGGGAGAGACGGGAGCGGACCGTGGGGTTGGGGGAATATGGACGAATACACAGAGAGCTAAAAGATGAAAGTATAACCCGAGCAACACACAGTGGCTCTCCCAAGCCAAATAGAACATTATGTCACGTATAAATAAAGTCGTTTCCGAACTTCGGCCCGATAGATATTGCAACGCCAATAAATTATCTTCCGTTAGCCGCCATATAAAATCGACCCCGGGCGTATACGAGGTAAATCACGCTCCGCTTGGCGCGTTGCACAATTACCGAAAGAGTGTGCCTTTCTTACGGCGCGCGGATTTTCACTCGTGCGGAAAATTTATCGGATTATATAGAGTCAGTGGCCATGGAAGCCACGTTCGGAAACGCGAGAAAAATTATTTTTGTTCCTGTCAAAGCTAAAAGCTTCGAAATAAACTTATATGTACACATATATATCTATATAATGTGTTATCTCGTTTCTCCGCTAAGGGCAAAAGGAGATTAAAAAACCAAACGCATAATTATTTAACCCTGGAATGGCAGACACATGGGTCGTTTTCGTTCTCGGCATTTACGGTGCGTTGCCTCAATCGCTTCTTTTAAAGATTAAATTAACAATTTCAAAATTATGATTATAATGTTTTTTATTGTTTTAATTTATAGTTAAGACCTCAAAGAACATCTATGAATTTTTTCAGAATTTTTTGTAAAGTTTTAGATTGTTTAACATGTCGCGAGCGAAAACGACCCATGTGTGCCATAGAAGGTGCCGAAAAACAGTGTGCCATTCCAGGGTTAAATTGTCACTCATATTGAAAATAGATAATGTATGCATAATTATATATACTTATATATATGTGCGATTATTGCTGTCAGAAATAAACAACGAGATAACGCATTAATAATCGATAAAATAAATTTATATGCTGTATACGTAGCGCGCAGCTGTGACGAAGTCATTCGATTACACATGGTATCGCTAAGGTTGCGTAAGCGTTTGAACTCTGCTCGAATGGGCGATAATAATTTATGCGTCTAATGCGGAAAGAGCAGGGGCATATACGGGGCAAGTAATAAGTCAAACTTGGCGAAAATGACGTCGCTCTGCCAAGCACCGCCGAACAATTAAATTATCGTGGAGGCGGAGCAGATAACGATGCACTCGAGATGCCAGCATAAACCACCGGTTTATACCGCGTGGATTATGTATACATATATGACGTATCACGTAGATAGAGAAAGGAGAGACTATTACACACTCATCTTTCTCCTCCTCTCTCTCTCTTCCCCCTTCTCCCCTCCCCCCCTCCGCAACAGTTGCATCTCTCCGTGAAAGCTTTCGCGCGCAAGTTCCTGGTGTTCCCATGTAGAGTCGCTAGCTCTCAATGGAAAATCGGTACAAATACGACGAAAGCCGTGTTACGTAGGTAAATGGGAGTCCTACCGGGTAAATTTCTTCCCGCTAAAATCGCGAATTCCTCTTACGTAATTTTTGTTGTTTCACGATCTCTCGATGATGATTCATTCACGCGTTCATTGCGTGAAAGCAGAGATATAAAAGTCTTATTTCTCTCATAAAATAAAAAAAAAGTACTATTAATGACACATCAATCGTTGCACATTACTGTATTTATGTTATATCGATTTTATTAATAGAAATTGGATATCAGGCTCCGCGATAAAGCGACATTTTGCCGTAATAACCGAACTAAATAATTAAAATTAATATCTAGTATAAATGCGACAGCAATCTGCTCCTCTATTTTAGCTATATATCATTAATAAATTATCTGAAAGATAGTCCTCACATAATTATAGTGTTTTTTGTGCAAACCATCGGATATGTCAATAGAACACTGATAGTAATTCTGACATTTTTTATTTGTATATGTGTGTGTTATGTGTATGCTGGAATAAAGTATAAAATAATTCGTAAATGATTTTTTGCTAAACTTATTTTAATACTTTTATATGCAGAATGATTAGAGGGGAATCATATTATGTAAGAAAAATCAAATGTTTTTATTTTAAAAATTGAGTTGCTCTTAAAATTCATAACTCCACGCACAACAAAATTATTGCCGCTACATTACGTATTCCTCTCGAAACCACAAAACCTTGTAGAACCATCGCTCCGTGTTATTTAGAATAGCAAAGTTCTTTAAAGTACTTAATTAGATGAAGCACTCTGGGTGTATGTATTATATATACACACTCGACAAAACAAAATAATTCTAACTACAATGTAATAGCCAACTATAATTTAATAACTCTGAACTTTAAGTACCTGCACAAGTTTTATGAAGTCATAAAAACGCGAAAATAGTTTTTAGAATCACTCGTATAATGATATACAATAAGAAAATAAAATTATATCATATAAAATATATATGACATTGGACATTATTTTATTAGATTTACGACATTTACGTAACTATGAAATAATTATATAATATTATCATATATTATAATTATCCTGCTATTTCATTACGTAACTATGAGTTACGTAATGAAATAGCGGGATAATTATAGTATATATATATATACATATAATGTATAATTAGATATTCATTACAATAGGCTTCACACAAAAGAGGTGTTTTAAAATCAATCATTACGTCATAATGACATAGTACGACACACTTTTCGTATCAATAATATATTTTTTTATTAAAAAATTATTTTATATTACTATTTTCTTGTATTCTGTCTTACCATATTTACTACAAATGGTTAAATATTATTATTGCTTACTTAGTTTAAAACTTATTTATTTTTCTTTTCTATCGTAATTTTATAATACATGGTTAAGAGAGACAGAGAGAGAGATGTTATTTCTTATCAATTTTCTAATGGCTGATACCATTTTTTTTCTGAGTATATGTATATACATATACATATTGCTGGTTTCGATTTAACTTGTCTCCGCAAGCAATAATGTTTATTTTTTGAATAATTCGATGTCTATAATTCATATCTACAATCCGTAATATCGAGAAATATTTTTCTTTGCAGGACGAGGTGCTGACGATTTCAGAAAAGGTAGTCGTCCGCGTGCACGACCTAGTCACATGGCTCTCACCTACGTTGGAATGGTCGTCGGGCCGAGAGGTGTCCTATCCGACGACCCCGATGTCGTCCCCGGAGACCAGTCCGCTCAGATACGAGATGCCGCAGCCGCAGGTGCTGACGGACCCGGGGATCGACTTCTCGGACGTCGAGAAACAGCAAAAGGAATACGAGATCAACCTGAACTCGTCGAAAAGACCGGACGGCTTCCAGACGAAGGTGGTTGTACTCTCGTATCCCAGGTACTGTCGCTATCGGGCGCTTCTACGTAGACTAGAGGGTGCCGAGCCTTCCTGGCTGTGCTCGTCAATCGCGGCCGCGTTAGGGGGCTTCACCGCGACGCCAGGCACCAGGGTGCTCTTCTGCAGGGACACATTTGACTATCCGGATCTCGAGACTCATGAGCTGCTCTGTAATCACTTGGGTATGTACGACTACCAATTGTTTAGTTTAAACTTGATCACGACTTGGTTCGCAAAAAGAAAAAAAAAGGTCTTGCAAGAAGAGAATTCGTTTCAATTTGTTGTACAATACGTTTGTTTACACGATAGCGGATGTGTTCGATAAATCGTGGCGCAACTGGTCGGAGAAATGATTTCTCTTCTGAGAGAAAAGAAAACAAATAAATGAAAGAAGAAACTTCTTTATTGATCGTATATACTCTTTTCGAGAAAAATTATTTTGATTGTGAAAACGCTCGTGTTTGTCTTCATACATATTTGACTGGATACTCTGGCGCTTGTGTGTGCGTGCGTTTAACTTGTAAGACGCTTGTAAATCTTGTAACGTACGACCTTAGGCCTTAGAGAGTTTGTTTACTTGATACTACGAAGATATAATATGTCACTATACATAGTACGTTATCTATTAGTATGATTCTATTTAACATTATTAACCTTTTACTTATGTATCATTCGAAAGAAATGGCAATATACATATAGCAGTTACGAAAATACTGATATGCTTTTAATATTAGGAGCGATAATGTTTCAATTGCAATTATTTATTACCAGTAACTGTACTCTAATTAGCACGCAATATATAATTAAACGCATACGTGCAGCGTGATATCTTCGCATTTAAAATAATTTTTTTCGCACACACACAAACACACACACACACACACACACACAATTGCTAAAAAGATTTATTCTATTTTTATTTTTTATAATGATTTGCTTTCTATTAATCTTATTATGATTTATTAACTTTTACTGGAAATATTTTTTTAATAAACATTATTTTACCGTAAATAATCGACAGCTATTTTGATGTAAAAGAGAGGAAAACACGCCATATTTTAATTGCGTTACATTGCGAGAAAGGAATTTTAGAATGTTTCGATCAGATATTCAAACTTCTCTCTCAATAGTCTCAATCATTTGTAAATTAATACAACACAATTAATTAATTCTCCCGTTTGAATAACGAATAAATGAACTGTAATCGATATCTTTGCAATGTGATGAGCAATGGTAACACAGAGCTTTTTTGCAATATGATATATATTTTTAAAGTTCCGTGAATCTCTCGTGATAATAAATTCACTTTGCGCGCGTTTATCCATACGCGGCGTCGAGAAGAATCCGGAGATACGTGAAACAAGAAGCGCGAGGACGATGTTATTCTCGATCCTCGCGCGGTCCTCTTTGTATTCGCCGAATGGAACGCAGGGATGACACAAAGTCCACAAAGATACCGATCGGCAAAACATAACCAGCGAGCTCGCTTTAACGATATAGTCGCCCGCGCGCCGGCGCTGCGGGGGAAAAAAAAAAAACAGTTTGCGGCACGCTGCTTCATTGGGCTGCGCGCGCTCGACGCCGGGAACGATCTCTCGAAGGACGTAATAATAATAGACGAGATAAGATCCAGCGGGGCGCGCGGGCGCTGCCGAATTGGTTCAGGCCTAAATCCCCATTGCGGAAACGCGTCGGCGAATCCGTCGTCGCCGCCGTCGTCCGTCGTCCGTCGTCACTCTGTCGCACCCGTCGTGTTTCCCGACGCATCGGCCGCGCGTAAATCGAGCGAGGGGGCAAGGAAGGCGCGCCGGCCGGCCGCCGCCGTGCACGCATGATCCTGCGCTCGTGAACGACGACTCGCGGTCGCGTGCATTCGTCCGACGTTCGCGTGCCCGCCCGGCGGATCGGCCGATCGAAAAATCGTGGCCCCCGCCACGTGACGTTATTGACGTGTCGAAAATCCCGCGATCCGGCGATCGTCCGGCCACACCGCCGTCAGCCGGTTATAGTGCCGCCTCCTCTCCTCGTCGCCCGACTTCGATCGGGCCCCCCGAGAGATCAAATTGCGGTTTTTCGTCGCGATCGAAGTGTGGTTTTTTTTTCCCTTTTTTTTTTGGTCAGCGCGATCCGGTTCACGTCGCCACCGAGACGCTTTATCGCGATACGCGGCGATATCGTACGTCGCGATTCGACGGACGGGCGCAACGTAGCGAGCATTGTGCGTGGCCGACGGGCCGACGGGCGGGCGAGCGGGCGGTAGTCCGGTAGTGCAAATTGTACGGTCCGACGGACTTGTACCACATCACATAACCACACACACACGATTCGAGTGACGACTGACGGTGACGAGTCCTCGTTGTCGCGGAAAATTATAGCGGACAGATTAGCAGACGCCGGAGGACTGTGAAGAGAGAGATTCCTGGGCGAATCCCGCGGTGATGCAACTTGCGACCCGACAACGAACTCTCTGTGACTCGTTTGTTTCGTTCGCCGACGTCGCTCGTCGTATATTCGTGCCGTGAGTTTTACGGTCGGTCGGGAAAAGCTGTCGCTGTCGCCCGGAGAATTATTACAATTATCGTGCGGCCGTTGAATAAGCCGATAATCGTGAGTGCCGTCCGACGGATAAGCCTCACCACGGGAACAATGGCCATTGTGATGAGAATTCAGAATAATAAAGTGGTTTACCTTAATATACCCGGTAAGACGGCGAGATGTGGTTTGCGAAGTCTGTGAGGAAATTTATAAAAAAAAAATCCGGGATCTCGTGTTTGTTCGCGCGAATCGATTCCGTTAAAAGCGTACGTCGTGCGCACGTGTTGCCGGCGTAATACGTGTTGCTTCAGCGTCAAGTCAAGTCAAAATAGTTAACGCAGATTGAATGAGATATGAGCCACCGTCGAGCCTTTTTGTAAGGCTTTTATCGAGCTACATTTGCTGCAACACCTTTTTCTCGGTTTTTTTTTTCCGGAGAGCGTAGATTATTGATAATCGAAGGTCGATAATTGGCCTAATATCTCAGCTTGCAGTTATTGCAGTTAAAAATTACCGGTGTGCGTAATTCCTACGTAATTTTGTGACCAAATGATCTTGCGTGAACATGTACATCGAATAACGAAGAGATTGAAGCTGCGATCGTGATTTCATAAATATGACTCATAGATAATTGTTATTATAGTACTTGTGCAACTCGTATTGGATTTTATAACGTGTAAATTTTGTTCTGAAGAACGTTGGTTGAAATTAAAGTTGAGAATGGTTCGTCGTATTATAAATCGCTTTACTACGAACTTTCGAGTCATTTCGACGTCCCGGTCTGTTTATCGATAATATTGTTCCGCATCAAAATAAATAAATACTTTTCCGACCTTGTAATCTACTACGGGGTATTCAACAGGTCACGTGTGCTTATCGTGCTCACGTGTCTTACTATCGTGCTTGTACGACGTTAATGCCTGAAATTAGTTTGTTATTTTAGTTGAAATTATTTTAGGTTTTAGTTATTTTACGTCAAATTATTTTACGTTAATATTCGTCGCGTGTATCTGCATGTTGTACAATAATGTTGCGTACATAAGTATATACATCTTAATCGTAAAAAGATTAATTTTCCATAAGCTTTTTAACAATGATGCCGATATACGAGTACAACACAAAAAGTTTTTCCATTGCTCACAATCAGCACAGCACGTTTTACAATTTTCCAAATCTCTCTCTTTGAACAACGCCAAGTTATTTAGTTTGCCATCGAGGAGAAGTGATCTAAGCGGGATGAAACATTTTGCGATCGTTATTCTTATCGTCATTGAGTCATTGGTGATAAACAATTCTTACTAATATTTATGTCTCAAGGATGGCATCCGCCTCATTTTTTCGGTCGAGACATTAAAATTGATATGCAAAAGATTACGGATGAGTCTAACGCGAATATTGAGCAATGTGTTTGTGATTTTCAGCACCGAAACTAAAAGGCAGACCACGAAGAAAGCGTAAAAAGCGCAGCGCTTCGCCGGGCGAGTCCTCGAACGAGAGCGAGGCCTCAGTGGCGTCGACGTCGAAGAGCACGTCGGCGATCACCAGCACCAGCCTGGTGATACCCACGGTCGGGAGGCCGCCCTCGTCCGGGGTACGGCGGAGCGAGAGGAATACCAGCGCCGAAGAAAAGAAGTTTATCACCGACGTGCAGAGTTTTATGAACTCTCGGGGTACGCCGGTCGGAAAGATGCCACTGCTGGGCTACAGGCAGAGTCAGTATCTTGTTATTTTTCCTCGGATTTCCTATCCGATGACCGCGGGTCTTGCCACCGGAAGGGCAAGACCGATTTCTCTTAATTTTTTTTTTCTCTCGATTTTCTATCCGCGCGATTCCGGCGGCGACTTGGCTGCCAGACTGCACAGAGCTAAGACACAGCAGGGTTTCCTTCTCGCAAAATCAAGATCACGAGTCAGTCCGTATTTACGATCGTAACGATCCCTTTTTTTTTCCCCCTTCGTAGTCGATCTGTTCCTGTTCTACACGAAAGTGCAAATGCTCGGTGGTTACGACTCCGTCAGCGCTGGCCGCCTTTGGAAGACCATCTACGACGACATCGGTGGCAACACAGGCTCCACCAGCGCGGCGACTATTACACGTAGACACTATGAAAGGTGATGTATTTCAGCGGTTTCTTATCACGATTGTCTTTACTTGATAAACGCAGAGATGTTAACGCCAAGTTATTTAACTAACTTGGCGTTAACATCTCTGCGATATGTATACGTTTAGAGATTTTTTTTATATACATTATCTCCAAATTTCATTCGAATTATAATAAGATTTCGCGTTGCAGGTTATTATTACCTTATGAAAGGTATCAGCGAGGCGAGGAGACAAAAGTGAGATTGAATCACGGACGACGTACCAAGGGTATAAGTGTGTCCGAGGATTTAGATATTAAGGAGGAACCGAGCGATCTGTACATGTCGGAAACACCTCCGCCTATAGATGCAATTCCTGCGACCACAACACCGCCCTTACAACCAATAATGTCAGCAACAACAACGGTAAATGTGTCAATAATTTTTAATTAACGTGAAACTACACATATTTAATCTTAATCAACTAAAATTGTTCATGCTGTATCCTTTCCACTTGCAGACTTTACTCTCGAGTGAAAAACCCAAAGCCGAAACCGGCAAGACGTCCTCGTTACGTAGCGTGCGAGTGAAGCCGGAACGCCTGAAGTCCTTGAATACAATAATCGCCAATAACGCGACACCTTCCAGCCAGCAAGCTAGCCAACTGCCAAGTCCACCGCCATCCTCCAATACATCTGTTTCAACGCCCAACAGCACACCCTCCACAACGCCGACGAATGGTACCAGTAACAATCAGAGCGTCTTGGAGAGGCAGCTCAACAGTCCTTTAATATCCCAACAAGTTCCACCGTCGTGTTCGCCACCAGGCTTGCCCGTAACCAGTGTAGCGACAAACGCGTCGACGGTTGTCACTCTAACGCCTCCGCCTGAGAAGGATATGAAGGAGATCAAGTTGGATCCCAAGCAGACGACTCTCCTGGCGCAGGGCAAGGAAAATATACCACTGTTCGGCGACGAGAAATTCGCGGAAAAGACGATAGTACCGCCGGTCTCCAGATCGCCCGAAGTGATTGATCTTGAAAACGAAAGCGACACGAGTCGAGACAAGATAATCATTCCCAGCTTCAAGAAACGCAAGCTCGAGATTTTGCGCGAAGGCGGTCTCGAAGTCACCGCCGTCGATCTGGAAACACGACCGAGCGTGATTCAGACCAACGTCGCCGTGTCGCCGCAACATCAACAGCAACAACAACAACAGCCTCTGCCGGTTACAATGAAGTCCACTGAGGAAAAGCAACCGTCGATCTCGCCGTATCCGCTTCCAGTCACGCCGAATTCCATTCCTAAGTTGATATCCGTCACCGTGACGCCCGACATAGGACACATGTTACCGTCACCGCACGAACATCAAAATCATCAGCCGCGAATACCAGCGGTCAAACAACTACCGGCCCATCACAACAATAATAACATCAGCATGATGAACAACAATAACGTGAACAGTCGGGTGATAAATCTCGGTAACTCGAACAATGCTGCGCTGTTGCAGTTGTACGCGAACGCAAACGTTGTACCATCGACGATTCCGTCTGCACAGCAGCCAAACCACCGTTTCGTTCCGCCAAATATTCCAAATGGCAGCTTAGTACCGCCGAAGGTGACACAGTCAAGGTCGATATTTGTGCACAACGAAAGGACGGTTTACGGAAATCCCAAAGATATTCTTATCTCTCCACCAAAATATCGCTTGCCGCATCCGCATCAACAGCAGCATCACCAACAGCAGAATCAGCAGTATCAGCAACGCTCGCAGCATCCGCAAATGGGCTCTAGCAACGACATCGGACAAGGAGGTGTTCTCGATCTGACGCAAAGGTCTGGCGAGAAACCGACGTTCCCCAGGCCCAGTCTAGAAATAGTCAGAGTACCTGTAGTACAGAGGCCTAATCCGTTAAATCTGGACGTGCGGAATTCACCCGTCAAGGACAAATCATCGGACAGACCTGTCGTTGACTGTCCAAAGCGAGTACCCTACCCCGCCTACCAAAATGTAATTGACAGTCGAACTATTGCGTCGAACAACCTCGAAATTACGTTAGTGAATCCCAAGCACAAAAACAATCACCACCTCATGCCGTCTCACGTCCAAATACCAAGTCCACCTAATAAATGCAGTCCGATAGGAACGATAGGTAGCGCGCAAAGGAGGCAGCAACAACCGCAGCAACAAATGAATGGAAAGTATACGGTGAGAAGCGAGCCGGTTTCGCCATACACACCGAGGAAGCCAAGTCATCCCATCATACCGAACGTACCCAATTTGAATCATCTGAATCACAGTGGAAGTTCGTTTCCTAGAATGCATGCAACGACGCTACAACAACAGCAACAACAAATGAGCATTGATAGGAGGAAAGCGGTCGCGGAGGCCGGCAGGGATCATCAACATCGTAGGATCAGCGAGGGCGAGAAATCATCTTTGGCAGTGCAACAACAGCAGCAGCAGCAGCATCAGGAATCCAGGCAGAGCGAGGCCGGGCGACGGCACAGTTTACCCAGCATACCATCGGGTTTTGTGCCGACGGTATCGCAAAATAACTCTACCGCCTATCCGTTACCGCAACTGCCAAACGCGTCCGGCAAGTTCCTCCCAATGCTGGACCCCATGTACTACTCCGCGTTCTATAACGGTTTGTTCCCACCGCCTATTCCGCCCACGGCCGCAGCTGCTGCCGCTGCATCGCCGTTTTTACCGCCGGAATTTAGCGCGTATTACAAGGAATTACTCGCTTCCTCGCAACCAAGACTGACGGGGATGATGGGGCAGCCGCCGCATCAACAGCCGGCCGCCCCAACGTCTAAGTAGACAATGGGATCTCAACATTTTAGGGTTTCCGGCATAGCGAAAGATGCTTTGATTACTAGAGAGACAAGGATCCGTCGGACTTCTTCGCTGTCGAAATGTATATCAGCGAGTGAAGCGATTTAACGATAAAGAGTGATGCGGTTCGTTCAAATTACTTATATGTTCAGTTATATTGTTTTTATTCGATTTGAGCATCAATAAGACGAAATTATTCACACTGTTCGTTCATGGTAGAACAGTGATAGTCCCACAGAGTCTCGCGTAAAGATAGAATAAAATATCGGTCAGGCTAACGTAGATTTCAAACAAAGATGTACACATTTAAAGTTGTCAAACTTTTTATATAATTAATTATGAATATTTCTGATTACGGAAATATAATGTGTTCGATGAGAGTTGCAATAACATGACCTTATTGGCCGCACAACATTTTATTGTCGCTCCAGATTTAGATGCAGATTTAACAGATTTAATATAATTAATGTTTACTTAATTAATAATGTATGTTATATCCAGTATGTGAGGGTATATTACAAGTCTTGTCTCCGAAACTAAGTTTTTGAATTTGTCCTTACACGAGACTCTGGACGATTATCGATATTAAGAAAAAGACCCCTGTGATAAAAGTGCAACAAAATGTATTGCTATTCAAGGAGACAGTCGATGGAATCCACAGAAAGTCGTTATTTTTATATGTTTATTTTATATAAATTGTTTACGCGCGTTTTTGAGTTTCAATTGATGTTACGAGATAAAACATTCTGATTCGGAAGCTCGCACTGTCAATGCCATGCTGGAGCTTCCGAACGTTTCGTTCTCTGAGCTCCCAGAGAACAAATTATTTTTTTTTCTTTTCATGCGTTGCAGAAACGTATTTTTGAGTATCGTTATCATTAGTTTCAATTCGTTCTTTATTTTCGGTTTTCGTTTCGTAAGCGCACATTTGGATTTATTTTCAATGCACCATGTGATAAAACCCGATGCAAAAAGAAAGAGGAGAACAACGGCGAACACTTGGCCGGCGGATCATCGGAATGTATAATTGTTTACTGTGTGTAACGGGGTAAATCTTATGTAGTAACGCTCGCGAAAACCCTATGTACTGTGTAAGCTAGACAATTTTCACTATAATAATAATAAAAGAAGGAAACACTCGTACACAATCACATACACCGCTCTGTAGTCACCTCTAACGATATAAGCGCACGCATGCAATGTTATAGCAGCGACAATGTATATAATGTATATAATCACGTAAATCATTAAGCTAGACAAATCCTACATTATCTTTCAACATTACGTAAGGAAGTTAAGTTTAGTGAGTGTACACAGGCTGTCTTGCTCGTGTGGCCAACGATTGTCGTATCGCTGTTTCCTTACGAGGAATGAAAAAAAAAAAAAACGATATTTTGCAGAATATTTCCGATGGTCTCTTTTTTCGCTCGGAAGACAATTTGTGACGATCTTTCGTTTTCTAACGCCGTGTCGACGCAGTAGTAGTAATATAATACAATCTTTTCGTTTTTAATCTCGATGAAAAGCAAACGGAACCGAATGCGCAATCGACCGATTGTTACGCGATCGCTACCAAACGTGATCGAACATCGCGGGCCACCACAATACTTTGAAAAAACAGTTTTAAAAAAATTTACCGACGGTATATCCATGTTAAATGTAGACATATTGATAGAATTTGTTCGTTTTAGGATACTCTGATCAAAAAAGATACTAATAAATATGAGAGTATAACGTTAAAAAAGCATTCGTAACCCTAAGACGTACAAGAGGAAGAAAGATCCGTTTCGGATCGTTCTGGCGAAAAAATAGAAAATCAGATTTCTATATTGATGTCTTTCAAGAGTATGAATTGTTCACGTTTTTTCGGATGGTTCTTTCGTGATAAACAAAGGCGTTCCGGCGCCGAGTGCGAGACCGCGGCTGATTATATAACAATGAAGCCTCCTCCAGTGGTATTCAACGGGTCGTGAAACCGAATTAAACGATTTATCGAGCAGCGCGCGAGGGTCAGGTCAGGCGGAGGCGAGACGACGCGAAAACGCTTACCACTGTTGTTATTTTTGTAAGACCGCGGCTGACTTCCGGCGACCCGGGCGCGTCGCGACCATGCCGTCGCGTCGCGTCGCTTTTCGACATGGTGCTATGCGACGAAAAATTCTATTGTAAGTCTTTTTCGAAAATTTTAACGGGCGTTGTTGGGTACCAGTGGATCTCTGGCGCGATCGCCCGAAAGAACTGCACACACGTACACATACACACACACAATCTTAAGATAGATCTTCACGTCCAAGTCTGATAAACGTATACAGAAACGAGAAGTTAAAGGGACTCCACGGGTTCTAGCGTATGTATAAAGAAAAAGGTGAGAAGGAGGTAGTCGAGTATACGGATCCGTTGCGATTGCGATTCGGTGTAATATCGCGGGGTTCGTGCAGAGGAGAGCGAAGAGGACGGCGAAGCGGATATTGTCGAGTCTCCGCAAAGGGAAAGGCTCTTACGAGAATACGTGCCATAAAAAGAAAAAAGAAACTGATTAGATAGCGACTACGAGATCGAACGACGGCGACGGTCATTTGTACATGCTTTTGACGAAGCCCCTTAACAGTTCGAGAAAACTAAGAAGGTAGACGCGAATCGAAAGGGAGAAGAAATGATAAGAATAGTAACAATGTGCAAAGAATTCCACGTGGAAGATTTTATATGATTTTTCATTTAATTATTCTGTTACCGCGATTGTTTTATAAATCTCGAGTCCTTTTTTTAGCGCGCGTGCGAGTGTACAGGATAAACGATGAGTGTGTGAGTGAGTCGTGGGAGAGTCTTTGGAGAGTGTTTCAAGGAAGAGTCTACGATTGTTTTCGTTTTTTTTTCCCCCTCGAAGTTTTCCCCTCATTTTGTATACTTAGTAGAACGATTTTAGCATAACCCTCGTTTTCCCCCCACTTTAATAATAGTAATTATTACGATATAAATATTTTTTATTATATGGGCATTTCAGTTCCTAAGTTGGAAATAAAATATCTACTACAAACGAGCTTTCTTATTGCGAATTGAACACCAAGCGAGCTAGTGTCTGGCGATTGTAAGAACGCATTCTTGATCTTCCGATCTTTCCCAAAGGAAGCTAAAAGGCGCAGATTTTTGCAGAGAAGATTTACCGATACCTGTCTCCTATGATAGGTCTACCCCTTCATATGTATTATAGAGATTGATCATTTCCTACAATCCTCAAATTTCTTTCCTCTTTAGGAGAGATAACTAATTTTTCTTATGCCTCACTGAGAAAATACGGAGAGATTTATTTGTATTGTACATTGAAAAGCACAGCAATAATTTAAATGATCTCTTTCTCTCTGAGTAATAATAATATTTCTTGTTACTAATTTTAATTGCATCTCATGTATTGAAAAGCATAGCAATAATTTAAATGATCTCTTTTTCTCTTAGTAATAATATTTTTTTATTACTAATTTTAATTGCATCTCATATATTGGCAATTTACATGTGCATGTTATTATTAGAACCGTGGATGTTAATTGCTCGTGTGCGTAAGATATGGAGCGTTGAAGTTTCAACGTTGTACGAGGCAGAGATCGCGAACGGGATCGGTAAGAAATTAAGATGCCAGAATGAAGTTTTAGTCATGAGCAAGTATACGCGCTTCCCCATGGATACGCTCGTCGTAATCGAGAGGCTGCTTCCCATTGGTCCAGCCGTCGCCGTCGGCGCAGCATCCGCGACGTTATGAACTCGGCAAAACGACTGAAAAACAAAGGAAAAAGGATGCGAAGCACCGCGCGGGACGGAATGCACGGGCATATGTGCCGCGCGAAATTTAAAATCTCTTTACGGCAGCTATAAACCGATAACCTGTTTAACCAGTCCGACTACGGCGCGCCGCGGACTGTGCCGGACATTTTACCTTCGCAAAATCACTTCTATTCCGTTTTTTCATCGGCCGTTCCGTCGTTTTCCCCTTCTCGCTCCTTTTTTTCTTCGGCTCCGGAATGGTCGACTTCTTTGTTGCATCGTTCTCGGGGTATCCCGAAGTCACATGTCCACGAGCCCGCGCAATTCCACTGGCGAATCGCAGGATCGAGGAATGATCGCTTTTCGGTAGCTATTGAACGCTTCTATTAGGATCGTAAAAAGTTTCCCGCGACATGTCTGTCGCGACGATTTTTTTTAATTTCTCGAAACTCTTGTCTGTCATGGTTCGAACGGCTTTAATTATAATAGCTGGTAAGAGTTACTGGTAAAGAACTCGGGACCCGCTCTTTTATGAGTGTTACGAGATTCGATCTACCGCGCTCGGTCCAATTATGTTTTGAGCGAGTTGCGGAGAACGCTGAGCACCGCGCATGCAAGAGTGCATTTATTGCATATCGTTCCAGAATTTAGGTAATGATTTAACTCAAGCTCAAAATTTATTTAGAGAATTAGTTTATTCGGACAACTCTCTTCCTTAATTTATGTCATAATAGAAAGACGATAACTGTCAGCTTTATATATACACATATAATCGAGAGGATATTAATTTAATAGTACTTTCAAAAAATTAATGTTTTTACAATGTTCTCAAAAGAGTACATCATAAATTTGAGTTATTTCAACTTAATTTCAATATCTACGTTTGATATTATGGGCCGGAAGTAATATTATGCTAAATAAAGACGGAAAGAAAGAAAAAATTAAGCCCCGCTCGCACGCAGGAAGACAAACACAAATAATTGTTGCTAAATTTCTTTGACTAATTATAAGTATATTATCTATAAGTAAAACACAATTAAAACTTAATTTTTTTAAAAATATTTTTAGCGTTTAATATTAAGAAGAAACGGTTAATATACAAAGATATAGATAAAGTAATAATGCCAAAGTAGGTTGCATGACGTCATAACATAGAAGAATATCGCGGGACATTCATTTTATCCGACTTTGCTACTTAGGCTCGGTATGAGTGCCACTATCTTTTCGCATGAAACTTGTATCACGCGACGACACTCGGTTTCAGTACTCCGCAAAGTATATAACACAATTCGTCTCATCTAACAAAGAGCGTCGCTTTTTATCAATTAACTTCGGATCGTGTGTGGCACGATTGAAGAGCGAGTAAAATGACACCTTTCCGTCGAAAGACAGAGTAAATCAGAAAAATTCCGGACAAATGAATCACTTCTCTCTCTCCCTTCTTCTCCCTCATCCCTCTCTCTCTCTCTCTCTCTCTCGACTTGTACCGACTTCCAGCTTGTTACAATAATCAAAGTATACCCGTACGCTCGGTATTTCGGGATGCACGCGGGTGTCAACCCCTCGTGTACGTACGGACGCTCGCGTGCGTCGCCGAGCGATGATTCGGGCGGTGGGGGGGGGGGGGGGGGCGAAATCGTGTGTTTACCTCTCCATTCATCCCCCTGGTGACAATCGGCAAACACGCGGCCGCTGTAGTATTGTCGCGCACCGCCGCATGCCAAACCGCCCCTATGTACACTGCGGGATCGCAGTTAGAGTAGTTAGACCCGCATTCGTCAACTGGGAATCCGCCGCAGCATCCGCGGTCCTCCCTCGGTCGTCGTTGTCGTCGTCGTCGTCGTCGTCACCGTCGTCGAGACGACCGCGACGCGGCGAGTGAGGCGAACGTCCCGAGCGGGGAACGCTTTAATTTCTTCGTCGATACCGTCCGACGACCGAGCTTGCGCGGGTGGCCGAGCTTGGGTGGTCGTCGGTCGCGGCCGATCGTGGGTGACGTCGCGGTCTCGCGCGGAAGGGTTATTTACGTAATCGCGCTCGCGCTCGCGCTCCGCGCCACACGCGCGATCGCGGTCGTTCGCGATTATTAACCCCGCGCTCTCGCAGACGTGCCCGCCGCGCGACCATCAAATTATACGACGTGAATTTTTTTGTCGCGCTTAAAAAGGATTAACGACGTGAAATTATGCGAGGGCGCGTTTCTTACGTTGCTCTTAACCGCAAGATATACGCGCGTATACGCCAGGATGCAGGTTTCTTGCGACTCGCGTGCGCGCGGGGAGACGGATGCATAATAGTCTCGAGGGTTTAAATGGTCCGAGAAAAATAAAACGAGTCGGAAGCGAAAATAAGGATGAAGTTACACGTGGGGGGGGGGGGGGGGTAAAGCGCGAGTATTATACGAGTACGCAAAGACAGGTAGCCGCTAGCCGCGTTTAAAATGCAAATACCGAAAGCTAAAAGCGATCATTGAGTTTGTTCTCTAAGCGGAGCACTAAAACCGGAGCGTCGCGGTCGTTGCGTGGTACAAGTTTTATTCGAAAAGATAGCGGCACTCACACCGAGCCCAAGTAGCGTGTCGGATAAACGAGTGTCTCGCGATATTATTCTACGTTATGACGTCATGCAACCTACGTAATCCTTATTTTCTACTCGAGTAATTGGGATTCGCGATAAAGCAAGACGTCCGTCAAACAGATACATTTATCTGACGCATATCAGATATATCTCCCGCTTTTGCGCTCGATACAACTTGCACAAAGTACCGGAATCGGAATCGTCGTAAGTCGTTGCCGAGAGGGAAAGATAGCGGCGCGGCAGTCCGATCGCCAATCGCGAGGAAAGGAATGTTAACACATTGCGGACCAGACATTTTATTGCTAATCGTACCCATGCAGTAGCCAGCTATTTTTTCCGCATTTCAAATTTTTTTTAATTACTCATGGTTTGTTCGCAATTAAAAATTACTGTTATGTTATTGAGTAGATAATAACTGCTTTTTTTTTTGATAAATAAAAAATGCGAGCCTATCTTGTTAGCAGCTTCTAACGGTGAAATATGAATACAAGTGCGACAGTATTATACACTTCCTTGACAAGACTTATATATGTGTAAAGAAGGAATAGTGAATATATGTATATATACAGAAAAATTGTTACAAATAAATCATATTACTAATCTATGGAGATTATCATTTTTGACATGATAATGTAACAATTTTCTAATATATGGCAACGATGTCAAAGATTCGGCAATAACATAACTATAAAATGTAATTGATATTTGAACTTTTAAACCTCTAATTCTTGAAAATCGGATTTTCACTCGCTCTTCGCATCTTTTCAAAACTCTTTACAATTAGACAGACAATGAGACTCGCGCGATATGGTTTACGCAATCTCATGATAAAATAATCAATCAAGCTAAATACTAAATATAAATACACGTTCTAGAAGTGCAAGAGAAATGCAACGCTTAATCATGAGCTTTACTGCTTTCATATAAAAACTATGATAAATATTGAAAACTGACGACTTAATACATGCATTTTTTTAATTTTTTTCGTTATATAAAAAAATATTATGTATGCTTTTATAAAATAGGTACGCGAGAAGGAAGATCGCGCAAAGCGCCTAAAAACGAACTTAAAAGTGAAAATAATAGTTAAAAGGAAACAGGCGCTTTTACGTTTGCCACGGAATGACGCGGATCTTCTGTAAAAAAAAGTCATTGATGAATCATTTATCGATATCGATACTCGTATCGGAGTGTCAGTGGCCGTTTCTCGTTTGCGGTACGCTATCGACAGGGCCCGTAAACGCGGGGGATATCGATTGAGGCCGACAGGCAAGGAGGCGAAAGGTGTCACGTGGGCAGAAGCAGATGCAGATTTCGTAGCCGCGTAAAATGACGAGTCTTCGGATTTCGTATACGAAATTGGTGACTGCAGCGCGCGAAGCCGAAGACGACGTCTCTTCCGCCCAGTTCTCATGAGCACTTCACCCGCCAGACAATAGTTTACCGTATCGACCTATTCCCCACTCCTCCTTCTCCTCTTCCTCCTTCTCCTCCGCCACCTTCTCCTTCTCCTTTTCCACCTCCTTCGCCCCGACTCTGCCGTGCTTGTTCACATCTACCTCCAAGTGCCACTCCGCTCAGCCAACCACGAACCTGCTTCTCCTGGTCTTCCCTTCGTGCCTTTCCACGAATTCAACTTGCTTCTGTATCGTGAACTCCGAGGCTTCCGAGTTCAGCTAGGAATAGCTGCGAGCCGCTCTCGGGATTGGGAATTTTTTATTTCACTTTCGTGCGATAGTCGCACCTCCCACGAATCTTATGTACAAAAAGTACAAAACGATATACGATTGCATTAGCGTCGTCAATTTCATGGAATCTACGATTCGCTTTTCCGTTGAAAATATTCGATACACTGCAACTGGCCGGAAAGAAAGTGCAACTTTACAGCTCAAATTATCATCATATAATGATTACAGTCAACTTAAGATACAAATACTTTCCACCCTATTCATCGTCTGACAAATAATCGGCGCGTAGTTTACTGAGTTGGAAAAAATATAGATATAAAATTCATATAGAAATATTATTATTATTATGCTACCAAAAGATCCTGCCCGACCAAAAATGGCATCTTAATTCTCTTCATTAATTATAATATTCATCGTCATTATAATTCTTGTCGCATCACATTATTTTTATACAGCTATTGATCCTAAGATACATATCGAAACGGACGATTGTTCAGGCTCGAGAGACGTTCCCGCACTTTGCCAGCGCGTGGCCGACAGTTCCCGAAGGTCGAGATTTGTTCCAAAGTTTGTATGAATGAAACTTATCCTAATATCTCTGAACGGCCGCGGCGTGCGGTTTTCTTCGGCCATTCCGCTGGTAGGGTATAGCGGTCGCGAGAGGCGGCCAGACACGCGGGAAGTCGGCGAGAGAGCACGGACGAGAAAAGCACGTGCGAGCTCGCGAGAGAGAGCTCGTCGAGGATCGACCGGGCGGCGCGGCGCGTCCGCGTCGCGTCGCGTCGTATCGCCCGTTTCGAGCAGGGTCACTGGAACGCGTGCTTGTGTACGAACTGTCTGCAACTGTCATTCACCTCGCGGTACACCACGTGTGTGTATGTGTATGCATGACCAGGGGGAGATATTCCCGTCCGTCCCTTACCCGTGTGCGCGACAAAACGCGAGAGATAGTAAACGCGAACGAAGAACCGGGAAAACTTCTCGCGCTGCGCGCTGGTGAGATTTTTATCACGCGGAACACGCGCGATGTACCTAAATGCCAAGAGGAGCCGCTTCTCGATCCGCGAGATCACGCCGAATTTCGCGCGCGGGTCGCTCTTTTCAGACCGACGCAACTGCTCGACATCCACATGTACCAATACGTATTAAAGTAGCGTTTCGAACCGATTCGAACAGAGCTCGAGATATGTCGCGGATTGCTCGTATCGATGTCGCGATAAGTAGCAGCAAATCGGGCACAATATTCGCAACGACGGAAAGCACCAGAGACAGATAGTTATACGTTTCCAGCTTTTGCTACTTCTTTTTTCCACAAGGGCGAACAAAGTTCGAGTTCAGATCGCGGGTCGATAATGTTTATCGAAACTAACAAAAGTATACGCAAGCTTAGTAACCCCGGCTAAGAAGCTTACAATAGTCTTTCGTGGCGAGCGATTCGTTATATATGGAGAAAGCCGCATTAATTAAGCCGTCTGTACGAATTATTTGCGTTATCCCTCTGCTTGCGCAAAAAAATCACTCTCGGAATAAATGACCGAACGGGGAATCTCGTCGTCGAAAAGCTCATCGATGTTGGCGCGTCGTGTCACTCGCCGAATGCTTTATCGCGACGTAATCGTCGAGGTCGAGGGGACGGCTGACGCATCGACCGTCGCCGGAGGCGACTTCCCTCCGTCTCCGTCTCCGTCTACGAAGCGTGTAACAGGCGATCGTCGTGCTGACCCCGAATCGCGGGTTATTGAGTCGCGCCTCCACGCGCGACGTACGGTGCCTCGTCGGCGGATACGCATCCGAGACGCTTTGCCGCACTACGCGCCGCCCGCGCCGCGCCGGGCCGACGACTCGGTTCGCGAACGTAACGAGGAGCAAGCCTTTGCTTATTCGTGCTATATTCCTAATGCGGCCTTGAACGATCTGCAGCGAGATCAAATGCAGCATCGGTGCGGGTTGCTGAAGCGGAAGCTGCACGCTATCCGCAAAGCGAGACGATGATCGATCATACTTCTTTCGACTCTTGTGAATTCTCTGTCGGTGTCCACTGGATGTATACTTATGTCATCATCGAATTATGATTATTTATTATTTCTTACGAGGAAAGGCTCAGAACTGAACTCTGCCGATTTCGATGAAACTTGGCAGGATTACAGAGAGAGTTCCCCGAATGTAATGATCCTTCTAATTTAGGTGCAGACGGTCAAACGTTTCTGAGATATTTTAATAATTTTAGTGGCGTCTTTAGAGTAGAGTTTATTGAGGTATTCGCGGGTATTTATGTGACCTGCTGGATATGGTAACTACCTCATAATTTGTTTAATTAGGAAATATCATGTTACACGATCTATAATTCACAACAAAATTCTAAACGCAGCGAATGGAAATCTTTTTTAATATTCGTATTTTTTTTTTGTTTAACACTTTGTTTCTCGAATGTAATTTTGCACCCATGACCATATTTTATAATTACATCTTAGCGACGTAACTTCCGTCACGGTAATTCCTCCAAATTTCCCAGGCGGTGAGGTAGGTCGGTATAATCTTTCGTACCGCCCGCGCCGTGTTTCTATACTTAGGGCTCACGGAAGGAAGTAGGAACGAGGAACCATAACAGCGCGACAGAGTAATGCCTCGACGCGGACGTGAACGTGCACACACGCGCGCACGTTGCACAGGAAAAAGAACGCGTACTCCTCCACGTACACGGCAATTTCTGCATATTTCTCGATAATTTTACTCGCGAGCGGGCGGACTAAATCTTTCAGGAGGAGCTGCAACATTGAGTTTCCGCAATTCAGCATGAAAGCACTCGAGTGCGTCGCCGTCGAAGTCTTATGAATCTTTTTTCATCGTGATAAAATCTCACCAAGTAGATTCAGCGCGTAGTCGAAAGAAATCCTTCTCGAGAAAGATTTTAAACGGCTTTTATTTAAAATACGAAAATTTTTTCAATTTCACAAGAATCACAAGCGTATAAATTCTAAGGTATAGTTGGATCGATTCGGTTGGTCTCTATGAAATACTTTATCGTACGACTGGCGCGCGCACGCGATATTCGAATCCTTAATTCTATTACAATTACAAAAAACAAGCGTTGATGTTATACCTTTTACGAGTCATTTTTCGACTCTTATACATTTTTTTCGAGAAGAAAAATATTTTCCTGCAAGACAATATCATCTTCACGCCGGTATCGCCGGCTGCAATCTCGTAAATTTTGGGAGTAGCGAGCCTCCTAGCGTTGCACCGTCGCTTGATAGAATGACGTGCCGTCCAGCCGCCATAACTTCCGCGACCGGTCGACCCCCGCTGTCGACGTTCCTGGGACATGGGGGGTAGGAAGCAAGAGAGCGAGAGCGAGCGAAAGAGCGGAGAGGAGCCGCATGGAGGAGGAGAAAAACGAGGTGGAGGAAAACGAGGAGGACGAGAAGGAGGAGGAGGAAGAGGAGGAGGAGGAGGAGGAGAGCGACGGGCAGGGTGAACCCCTTATTGATTTTTAGGGTGACACTGTCAACCGGCGGCGAGTGTCGAGTCCCCCGCGACGGGCGACTTTCAAACGACGGCGTGCGAGGGAAAAAAAAAATGCGCCGTCCAGCGGCGCGTCATTGCAGTATTGCACGCTCGCGTACAGAAAAGTCGCTCGATCTCCGAATCGTGGCGGGTGCAGGTCTACGACACCCCCGTCGACGATGTCGGTTAGCCGACAACGGTGGACGACGCTAAATCGCCCGCCTTAGTTGGTACGCGCGCCGGGCGAGGCCGTGCAACGTTTTTTTCGCCGCGCGCGTCGCGGCGACGACGACGACGGCAGCTACGGCTGCGGCGGCAGCGGCAACGGCGGTGGCGGCGACGCCGACGCCGACGCCGACGGGAGGAAAGAGTAACCGCGGCGCAGTCCCGTTGCGGTCGGGGGTGCAGCGCAGGGCCGTACACGTTCGTGGGAGCCGCTCCACGTGGGGCGAGCTCTCGGCCGCCTCTCGCGATCGCACGCGTTTCGTGACGTCTTTGACGTCTTTGTAGCGCGGCACGGATATATATGCGTATACGTATATACATATACACCCCTGTCTGTCGGGGATGGTTGCCACCTTGGTAACGCGAGGGGAACACTACACGACGGGGTAGGAGGTGCGAGTCCCCGCGAGCGAACGGCGACGGCGAGTCCGTAGTAGTGATCGTCGTTGCTCTTTCTCTATCTCTCTTTCTCTCTCTCTCTCTCTCTTTCGTGCCGTCTTTCTCTTTCTCTCCTTCTCTCTCACTTTCACGCTCCGGCTCCTTTTTTATTTCTTTTATTCCCACCCCGCGTTTTTCCGCTCTCCCGGCTTCGAGGTAGGCGTCGCGCTGGCGGACGCAAGTGACGCACGAGTTGCACGGGAAACGTGGCTTCTCGGGGCAGCGCGGATTCGACGGATATACGCGGGGTCGCGGCGACGCGACGCGACGTTTCGCGGACTCGCGCGGACTGTGGGATCGTTTGCAAAAGTTCGCCGCGGCGCGCGGTGTGATCGGCAGGAGGGTACGACTCGGCACGCGTGGGATTGTAATTAACGGAATGCTGGAACGATCTTACGCGATGCGTGCCCGAAGTGAAAAGTGCGCGAAGAAGGAATCGCTTCTGGGAGAAGCGTCGTGAGATAAAAGTCGCGGAATCGCGGCGAGATCTCCTCCGCGTGACAGACCCGTCGCGATTTAACGTCCGTCAGAGGTACAACGTTCTTCCGCGCGCCCTTCGCGAAATTTGGATGCGTAACGTCGCTGTCACGCACGTATACACAGCGTCGCTCGCATGCAACAGGCGACACCGGCGTTGCCAAAGTTTCCTCTTGATTAATCGATTCGGAAATTACCGCGTCCGAGTGACGTGACCGTTTCGCAGGACGCGAAAAACTGGTCGCCGAAATTCGCACGAAACCCTGCAGCCGCGTCGCTCCCTCCTTCCCACGGGAAAATATAATTCGTCGAGCGGCGGAAGGAAGCGCAAGGAAGGGTGAGACGGGTGTCGCGCACTTGTACGTACGCGAGGCGAACGACGCGACGTCGGGGAACGTTATAGCCGCGCGAAATTACGCGAAGCGCGGCGCACGCGAGAGTGACAATCGATACCCGGCGTGAGCGCGAAGGTGTGTAGCGGCGTGTAGCGGGCGGCCTTCGACGGTGGCCGGCGTTTCGGCGACGATTTGTAAAAAGAAAAAAAAAACCCCGTGAACGGGGTGCGCTTTCGACGATCAACGTACGTCGCGATCGCGACCGCCCGCCGGCTGGAAAGGACACGCGTCACCTGGCGGTGACGTGAGCCGGCGCGGCGCGGCGCGAAGCGGAGCGGCGCGGCGGCCGGCGCCATTCGCGTGAGGCCAGCGGCGAGGTGGCCGCGCGTAGAGACAAACAAACCACGCGGGGCGGCCGAGAAGGGGTGGACGGCGGAGAAAGAGCAGACGACTCTCCTCGGGGGAGGTGGGTGCGTGCGTGCGTGCGTGCGTCGCGTCGCGTCGCGTCATGAGGACGCGGCGCGGGTGTGTACGCGACGACGAGGCTCCGTTCTTCCGGGCCCCTGACTTCTCGCCACGGCGACCGTCGCCCGCGCTCGGCGGCGAGCGGGCGGGAAAAATAGCGGAGAGAAATGGCAACCCCCCTCGGTGTCCGCGCGTGGAATAGCAATTATCGTCTGCGGCCGAGGAAGAGATCCAGTTGACACTCGGGCGTGAGTGGCGACACCGAGTAAAAGCCGGGGGGGACGGAGACGTATACGCCGCGGACAACGTGGAGGAAGGGGGACGTAGGAGTGAGAAGGAGAGAGGAAGAGGGAGAAGGAGGGCGGAACACGTGGTCCGCGAGGGAGCAGTTAGGGGGCGAGGTGCGTGGCGGTGACTTATAGCTACGTTCCTGGCGCACGTGCGTACGTGAATATCTGCGGTGTGGCACGTGTGTGAGTGACAGAAGTCGGTGAGCGTTTGCGAGGTAAACCGAAGGTAATCGAAACGACGCGACGCGGCGTATAGTGACACACAGCGACCGCGAATTTTCTCGCGACTCGTGACGCGATATTGCGATTGTGTTCGCGATTCTATGGAGTTGACGTGCCAATGTTTCTTTCGAGAGGAACATCGAAATTTTGAATTCGCAAACGAGAGCGAATCCGAGAGAGAATTCACGTTTCCTTGATACACGGTGAAGTTAGCCGCGACAGCACGCGCGCGCGAGAGTGTCGCCTTCGCGTTTCGCGCCGTCGCGCCAAGTCGTGCCGCACGTCCCTGACCGCAAAGCTCGTCTGTCGACTCCGGTGGTGTTCATTCGCGCTCCGTCCGACTACTCCGGCTCGTTTCTCTTCGTCTCCCTCGCTCGTTCACCCCCCCTCCCTCCCGCGCTACCTCTCTTTCTCACCGTCGGACGGGCGAGAGTGAGAGAACGAGAGAGAGAGAGAGTGTGCGCGCGCGCGCGGGCGGGCGCACTCGCGAGGTCGCTTGTGTTTGGAACGTCGTGAACTTTTCTGCAATGTGACGACGCGGGGGATGAATGGTCACTAGCGTCATGTCGCAGCAGTGCACGCGCCTTGGAGCGGGTGCGCGACCGGTGTACGTACGAACGCCGGCCGAGGCGTCCTGAGTCGGCGAACACGCCACGGCGGCCAGGCCAGGCCAGGCGGAGGCCGCGGAGCGGCGACGACCGTTGCAGGAAAGATGCCGGCGACGCGACCGCCGCACGACGACGACGGGACCTTGTTGTTGTTGCCGCCGCTGTTTCACCGTGAAGACGACGAGCTCGCGACCGCGCGCGGTGCGCCGCGACGAACGATCGACGCGGCCGCGGACTCCTGAATCGAGGCGCGGCGACCTGAGTGTGTGCCTTCATCGCCGCGAGCCGGCCGGGAACGTCCGTGCGTTTTCGTCCACTCTTGGTGCGTGTACTGGTTTAGGTTAGGTGTGCCGGCACATAACCTTAAAGCGCGAGCGGCACGAAGAGCGCTCCGAAGCCCCTGAGCTTACCGCCAGTCACCGTCCTGGAATTATCATACGCGAGAACGATCGGGTACGAGCCCGCGCGCTCCTCAGTACAAGTTTTGTGTCCGAATTTCTACGTGGTGGGTGATCGGTGAGGTGGAATGAGCTGGGTGACCACGGGACAATGAAGGCCAATGGGACAAACAATGGTGATTTTCTTTTACGTATGTTTACGTCCCGGTGTGAATTTGCGCATTTTCGACTCTGTTTTTACTCCACATGAAAAGAATGTGCAAAACTTTGTGGTAATACTTAAGGTTAGAGTGTTGTTTACGCAGGATACATCCTTCGATGCTCTTACAACTGTCAAAAACATGAAACATAAGAGTCTTTGTTATTTATGTAAGATTCATTTATGTAATGGTTTATATGGACTGCTTCTGATCACTTTTTCTGTCATGAATATGATGCGAATAGGATAGTTTGAAGTATCGATGGATCACCTAATGTAAACATGATAATTTAACCCGTTCTTTTATGCTCGCATCAGTCAGTAATTATATCAGTTTACTTATTAATGCTATTGTTAACATGTACGACTGGTCTACATGTTAGCAATGAAGTGTGATTGCAGAATGTTGTTCGTATTACATGTAAAACAATCTTCTGTCTCTCTGTGTTTTAATTTTTCAATTATCTCTTATTGTATTTAGGTATATTGAGTTATTACAGTTACGTTGTGGAGTTAGTATAAAGAATATGATGCATTTAGGTTGTTCCAACCTGTTGGTAAACTAACTGATAGTTTCATATGTCTATCTTTGTCTAATTCGAAGGAAAAACAAAGACATATATATGATTTAACTGTTAGTTAGTTTACCAACAGGTTGGAAAAACTGACTCCTAGTCTAGTGTATATAGTGTGAATGATTTAGAACTACATTATTCGTCTCTTTACAGGCTGTAGCCGCCTAAATACGCCATTGGCAGCCACTACCACGCTGGAGGATCCCGGTACACCAGCCTCCTGGAAGGGCCCGCCGCCCGGTTCGGAGGCATCGCCCTTTACGCCAAATTCCGTCGGCCAGGGTGGTGGTCCTGGCTCGGGTCCGTACAACAGCACAGGCGGTCCACCTAGTAATGCGGGTTTCCAAGGGCCGAGTCCATTTCCTGGCAGCGCCGGCAGTCCAGCCGGTGCACCGCCGTATCAGGGCCCGCCGCCCGGCTCGGCGACGCCGCAGTACACCGCCTCCCCCGCGCCGAGCGGTTCCTCGACGCCCGGTCCTGGACCGCCGCCTAATTCCACCGGTTTTCCGCCACCCCCGAATAATTCCGGTCCACCGTACAATGGACCCGGGCCCAGTCCATTCGGGTCACCCTCCGGTGCGCCACCGCAGTTCGTCGGTCGACCCGGCTCCTCGGGACCACCGTTTGTACCACCTGGTGCCGGTAATCCACATTTTCCCTCGCACGGCCAGCCATTCGGCGGACCACAGTACGGTATACCACCTGGAAGCCCCTTCGGACCAGGAGGACATCCTATGGCTGGACCTATGGGACCTGGACACCCAGCGATGATGGGACCCGGTGGTCCTGTCGATAGGCTCGAACAAGGGTAAGTTTTTGACCCTAATTTGTTGTATGCTTTAAATCTACAAAGCGAGTAATTGTTCTATATCATTATATGAGTATGTAAAATAATTATTACTATTAATAAAGATATAGGGATTTTTTTGGTACATAATGTTTATAGAAAAAAACATGCTTTTTCTATTCCCACGCTGATAGTCTTATAGATATTGAGAATAGAGCTTTGCTCGCTTTGTTTTGTATGTATAATTTATGTTCGGATCACCGATGTTCGACACTACGCTCGCGGATCAAAGCAAACGGTTAAAGTTTACTAGGTTTACTGAACAATAACATACTTCAAACATTATTCCTTCCGCGAATGTGAATCACGATAAACTCCGTTATGGATATTAGCGGGCGTTAGAACGTATTACTTTGCATTAAGTTGCATTTTCTAATTATATAGAAAACTTTGGAAAGATTTTATGCACTGAGAAATGGAGCGCTATTTGTAGAGAAAGTTGCATGCAGCAGCGGTTACGCTAATGATTATTAATCGCAGTGAAAGTTGCTATTATTCTGATTTGCAGTAATTTTAGGTTAGAGAATGCAGAATATTTAGGAAATATGAACGTAAAATTTTACGATCTACATTTTAACGTAGCGAATCAACTAAAACGCGTATCTTTTTGCATTCGCATATATATTTACTGTAAAGAAATCTCTATTTTATATGTATCTCTCCTTTATATCTGGATCATTTATATATAGATTGTATAAATAGTTTATAATTAAATTTATATATATTATTTTTTAAATTATTTATTGTCCATTTATGTCCAATATAGCTTTCATGCATGTTTCATATCCGTTTTACTATTATTTCGTTTCTTTTTATTGATTATTCTAGCTTTAATGTTACAATATGATAAGCGAACAAATTCATTCTTATATGTTATATCTTTAGGGAAAAAATTATGTATTTTTTAAAATTAATTTATCTCTACGTATTTCTTTCTCTTAAACGTTCCAAAATAGAGAAAGTTGAAAGTGAAAAAAAGGAAAGGAATTACCGCTCTATTGAACACAATAGTTCTGCGCGAGCTTCTGATGCTTCTAAAAAAAGAGTTTAGTTTAGATCAAAACTTCAGTACTCAAGAGAATGCAATACGTAGAGATAAATTAAATTTAAAAAATATATAATTTTTTCCTAAAGATATAACATGTAGGAACGAATTTTTTTGCTTATATCATATCATAACATTAAAATTAGAATGATCAATGAAAAGAAACGAAATATTAGTAAAACTGATACCGAGACGGATACGAAACTTGAAAGTTATATTGGACAATAAAAAATTTTAAAAATAATATATAACTTAATTATAATTATGTAACCGAGAAGTACGACAGATGAATTAAATCTGTATTGAAATTTGCATTAGAAATATTTTCGGGTGGGAAAGACTGCATAAGACTTTGTTGGACTTGTTAGACAATAAGACTTTGTTAAAGGGGCTCCACGTGTAAATATGCCTTTTGAAAAAAAATAAAAGGGCACAGCAACGACATAGGAACGATGCGCGAGAGTGTAGGGTGCACGTCGCGTGTGTTGACATTCCTAGATAACACGGTCCACAGGTAGCCGGCGTTATTTACTGCTTCGTCTCTCCCGGTCGGTCCGCATTCTTACTGATAGTCCTGCTCGAGCACGCTCGCATTTACGCCCTTCGGGATTCGTCTTAATCGCTTGCATCGAGTCATCGTCATTGCCGTTGCACGAGACAAACACGTGGAGCGCTCGTACGCACGACTGACTTATCACGTGCTTCGGGCGCTCCACGCAGCAGCCCTGAGCCTGAGACTTCTCTTACTCGCGTGCACACACGCACGTACACACGCGCGGAGAAGCGCACGCGGGGTTGCTCGGTCGAACGGCGGAAACCAGTTTTTCGAATAGTTTTGTAACAAGCGTCCGGGGCTGTTACGCGCCCCGGATTCGATCGGTCGAATCGGGGAATGAGGCGGAACATATTATTTGAAACTTGCACGATGCGCGGCGATGAGGCTGGAATGCGAGATGGCTCGGGGCATGGGAAAAATCCGTTATACGATTCTAATAGTCATCGTACATATGCATGCGGGACTAGGAACTAATACCGCGGTATATAACCGGGATCATTTTTAGGCGCGGACACGTTCGATGGAAACATAGTTGCGGCACACAGGCATACTCGTCAAATATGAGCGGGAAAGGGGATCCTGCATATGAACGTATGTGCATATACATATATGCGCGCGCGTTACACGTGCCCCCACGTGCGTGGTGTGGGTGCGTGGGTGCGAACGCGCGGTGTGTGCGCGTCGGTGTGTGGAATATTCTAAATTCCGGCAAACCACCGGACCGATTGCGTCAAACATGCGGACAGACGCGGTAACGCGAGTAACGCCAAGGAACTTTCCTAGTTTTAAAGATGAAATTGCGTAAAGAAAACACCTAATATATGTATGTATCGCGCGATACATGGAGAGCAGAAATATAGATTACTAAATGAAGAAGATATTCAGAACGAAGCGTTATGTTTTAATGACGAGTTTTGAAAGGAATATGGAATCGGTTACTCTGCAGATATTTAAAATCGAAAGTTAGAGAGACACTCGGAGCATTAAATCTTAAAAGCATAAATGTATCGAGATCTTAATCAGCGATTTTACCTGGAGTTTCGTGAAACGAAGCTTTAATTCGATGTTTAATTAACAGATAGCCGAAAAACTCGGTCTTTTATGTACAAGTTTCCGAAAGGAAAGGTCAGCTCGAGATTCACGAGGGAATTGGAAAGGGGATAATAATCGAGAAATATACATATAGCGTATGGTATTTTATGACCTTTGACATTTTATGAATATATTCATACCTACTACAACGTATACGATAACGACGATAACGATGGAAGATATCGGGCGCATTTCAAAAACGTAACCCGATTTTAAGAGATCGCGTTCGGTACGTCGATGAAGAATGCGTGGGAAGTAGAACAACATCATTAGCGAACGGCGCTATAAGTAAGCTCGCCGCTGTTTTCCCGAGGGAGCTGAAACGAGGTGAGCCGCGAATAAACGTAACTTAAAAAGGAAGTTTTGCTAGCGAGGCGCGCCACGTGGATGGGTGACGACGTACACATTCATTTCCCGCAAGCATCGCATCGGGAGACCTTAGGAAATTAATATTGCGAGTCAAACGCCGTTTGTTCTTCCTCGAATTAAAATGCACTCACTATTGGCCGACCGATCGTCCGATGGAAATTAATATCTCGTATTCCAACGGTGCTAATACGCGAGACAAATAACGCTCGTATATTTTAAAATGGGAGTCGCGACGAGGGAATTAATGCGACACGCGCTCGATATCTTCTTAATGCACGTGAGAAGAAGCGCGTTTTGATAATGATAAATTTATGACAAGGAATAATTGTTTCTCGCATTTTTCTCTTGGAGCGATTTTTTTTCCGTTCTCGTAGCCTTGTTCGGGGTTGCGCAAATTTATAACGATAACGACGGGAGATATCGTACAATAGCGTCGTATTGAATTACCGGAATATTTTTCTGGAGAACAAGGATTAATGCACTGCCCGGGCATAATCGGCGCGGGCGCGCGTATAGATGGAATTTATTATAGCCCCGCGGTGCACGGGAGTCGCGCATGTCATTAATCAGCCCCGCCGCATCTCGGAGACACGATAGATTGCCTTTAATCAGTCTAATTAGCGATATATACGAAGATTATAAAGTAGCCACGGCCTGAGACAGCGGTGGCGGCGCGCTATACCGCGGAGAATTTATGAAATTGAAACGACAAAGTCGAGCGAGATGCAGTTTCGCTAACATGAATTTTAATTCCTGTCCACTCTTAATTAACTAACATAAATTATAGGGTAACCCTATAATTTCGTCGACGTTGAATAATCGTTCACCTGTCACAACTTAGTTAACACCTCCCTCCGAGAGAGAGAGAGAGAAAGAGAGAGAGAGAGCACATACGCGCGCTCGGCCGGAGGAGCGGAGAAATTGCAGTAAGATAAATTAGCCAGGATAAAGTGTGTTTCTCTCGCTCTTCTTTTTTTCCGTTATAAGTACCCCCGGCGCACATTGTTCGGGGGCAAGACCGAAATAAAATAAGTGGACACGCGAGTTTTTGGCATGGATTGTACCGCGCGAGGTGACGCGAACTTTTGTACGGTGTTGTACGCGACCCACCTCCCTCCTCCTTTCCTACTCTCCCCCCTTTCACCCTAAACCCTCCTAGCCACCCCGGAGGGGTTACGGAGGGTGGGTCGGGGTTTGAGGGAGGCAGAGGGGGGGCAGAGAGGGGGGGGGGGAAAGAGTGAACGGAGGTTCTCATATTTCCCAGTGTTTTAATTTTTCACGATATCTCTCCGCACTGTCTGCAAATTATTTGTCATCCTCCGTTCTACGCCCTTCGCCTTTTAACACGCCTGGTTGCCGTTCTTTTGTCGATTCCTTTAGAAAACGAGATGTATAGACGACGGACGAAGGACTCAATTGTCGCGACCATGACGTACGGATCGATAGTTAACGCGTGTTAAAGGTGGCACAAAAATTGCAGCAATTTCACAAATCTCGCGAAAGCGCTCCCTTTTTCCGTCTCGCCGTGTCCTTTTTGTATGACGCGTGTGTGAGATGGAGAAAGCTAGAAAAGTTTATATATTTCTTATTGTGTTTGCGGGTAATACCGTCGAGGAAGAGAAATTCTTGTAATAATTAGAAATGATATTACACCATAAATTCTCTCGTTTCAGTTTTTTAATAATTCTATGAAACAAGATATAAAAAGTATCTTAGAACAACCCAAAAAATTAATCTTACAATTTTATAGTCATTTATTGCATATTGAACACACAAGGAGCAATATAATAATAAGTATAATTACGTTACCGGACTTATTCAAAGATATCTTAGCAGCTATTCTATTTCGATGATGAATTCAAATCGCTAAAAGAGACGTCAGTTATTCGAATGTATACGAAACGATATGTTGAGCACCCTGTCCCGAACTCGTGCCAGGACCCTCAATATAATATCGGTAGAGAAGGTAAAGAATCGTTTCTCTATAATACACAAGGCACTCGTTGAGAACCACTTGGTTCCCTTCTCCTTTTTACTCCTCCTTCGGTGGTAGAGACAGAGAGAAGAGATGAGAAGAGAGAGGAAGAGCGCCGATGGCAGGAGGAGGCGTTGGTTGGTTGGTTGGTTGGTTGGTTGGTCGGTCGGTCGCTCGGTCGGACCCTCGGTTCGGTCTCGGACCGAGGTAGCTCTCGCTCGTGCGTCCGCCACCGCCGTTTACACTTTCGCGTGCAAAGGGATCCCTCGTAACGTTGGGGATCCTCGGCGGTGGCGGCGACGGCGGCGGCAGGCGCGCGTTTCGTTACCGTTTGTCTCAGGTCGTGGTCGAGCCCGCGGTTCCACGCCGTTACCCCCGCCGCGTTTCAGAAAAGGACAGGCGGAAATTTGGATCGCCGTAGAGCGATCTCTTCTCCTCTCCCTCCTCTCTCTCTCTCTCTCTCTTTCCATTTCTCTCTCGCAAATGCAGCGAGCGAGACAAGTCGCCTCGTTCCATGTATCGCGCCGGTCGCTACGGCGACACGTAAATCGCGCCAGCACTCGAAAAAGTATGAAATCTACGGCCGGGAAAACATTCGCGTGCGCGACACGCGAAATGGGTTCTCTTCGAGAGATTTACGTGGGAGACGCGAAGGTAGCTCGCTGATGGACCTCCGGCGTAATCTTTGGTATTTTAGTTGTGCAAGGTTCTGGGCGGGCTGCAGTTTGGAATGGATCTCCCTTTGGCAAGACGAGCTTGCGATTTCACAGAAATTTAATTTTTCTCCGCGGAAAAGTATAATAATCGATATTTTTCTGAGAATGGACATTTATTTGTCTTTATCGCTAAAGCCAGGATAAAGTAAAAGATAAGTGGTAACATAAGATGAAGTACATTTCCAAAAATAAATGTATCTGAATAATTTTCAGTACGATAAGTTTGATTATTAGATTATTAGAAACGTTTTGAAATGACGCATCAACTTTGATTTTGCTTGATAAAACATGGGAATTTCTGGATGTAAAATACCGGGTGGATGGCGTTTTTACGGAGTCATTTAATACGCTACGGCGTCGCAGAGATGTAGCTGCATAGAAAACGCGTATAAGTTGCATTGCACTTGGAAATGGCAACGAGGCGCCATGTATCAGACACTGTCTCGACCTGCCTTGAATTTATGGTTGATAATTTTCTCGGGCTGCAACTTGTTTCCCCTGGCTCGAATATCTTGCCCTTCTTACGCGGGTATTTCGTTGCTACCTTGGTAGCAACTTGTTCGTACTATACGGCAGTCGTATTGGTATTCGTCCGCTTACGACCAACTTCCTCCGCTGCATTGAAATCACTCTCGGCTCCCAAACTGTCGTGTTACGGAGAAAGTTGATAAAGATTATGTCACGTATACGTGAAATCGTTTAAACTGCACGGATAATATCCGAATCATATGCTTAAGCTTTTCAAGATAATTGCAGATTGGGTGGTAAGACAGATTTTTATATAATATATATTTTTATTAATAAATACCTCTTTCTTTCTCTCTCTATTAATGTCTGTTAAAAAAATATATGTAGGTACATATATGTATATCTTTTCTTCTTTTCTTATATATGTATCTTTTTCCGAATCTTATCTTTATCCAGAAGAATTATTTTGCGAAATGGCAACGCAAATTTCTATCTCCGTAATTTCGCCGATGACGAATGTTTTCGCCGATTATCCAGAAAATGCATTTTGCACGAGGGAATTCTCGCGATGGAAGCACGCGTACCGCGATCGATGCGCGGAAAATCGTTAAGAAATGATTTATTGATCGTCCTTCAGAGTTGCGCTCTTTGCGTGCATTATTAGCTGGGACGAGGCAGTGCGTCGAGGAAAAGAGATAGTATTGATTTTTACCGATATTTAGCTGTGGAATTATCCCCTCTCCCCCTCCCCTTTTCTCTCTGTCTGTCTGTCTCTCTTTCCCGTTCGCTCTTTATGGCTGCCGCCTTCTTTTCCCTTACTCCCCTTCAGCCCCCCCCCCCCCTTCTACTCGCCCCTCCGCCCACTGTTCCGCTCACCATCCCTTCCGTTTCGCGCGTTCTGGCTCTATCGTTTCTTTCGAGCCACCCTCCGCAGGCAGGCAGGCACCCTTCGCGTATCCCGAAGGAGAAAGAATCTCTAGGGCTGCGTTCCAAAACTCTACTCCGTCAACTCTAAAGAACCCAAGGTAGTGGGGAGAGAGTAAGCCCAGAGTAAGTTACTCTGGTTGAACGATTTGGAACGTGAAAAAGTAGCATTAGCAACGAATAAAATGGAAGCTCAACAATGTATAATACTGTATAATACTTTAACAATGTTTTAGGATTGAAAGTTAACCTTAACCTAACGTAATAAATCTTACTTTTTTCGAAAGTAACTCTCAATCCTAAAACAGACTAAAAAACCATTAAAAAAGAAATTAATATGCTTATTTATTATGTGTGATATATAAAATACTTTATCTAATATGTTTATTAATATTATATTTCTTACTTATCACAGCAACGACCAACGTTTCCGCGGTGTATAGAGGCAATTGCGCTTATTATGTTCTAAGATCCCGCGTTTATATTTAAATTTAGTAGAGTTTACTCTCCTAACCCACCTCGGAAGCAGGGTTCATAGAGTTAACTCCGGGGTTACTTTACTCTCACTTTTGGAACGAATAGGCTCCGCCCATATAGTTACTTACTTCGCGTTTTGGAACGGCGTAGGGTTAACCCTGCTACTCAGAGTAGAGTTTTGGAACGTAGCCCAGGGTGCCCAGGGATAGAAAATCTGAATACCTATGAACCGGAAGGACGTTTCTATGCTAAGTGCGCGTTGGGCAACGGCGAAAAAAAAACTAGAGGTTCCTTCCCTCGCGCGAGAACGTGGTCCCGTATAACCAAAAACTACTTCCTGGAGTTTCCAACTTCGCGAAACACTTGCGAAATAAATTCGTCCCGACGGGAAATTATGCATAAATAATAAAGATCCCTCGTGCGAATTTTGCTTTCTCGTTTTGTGATGCTTTCATGCCCCCTCTTGACGCGTCGGCGCTGCTCTTTCCCGCGATATCGAACCTACGTCCGGCGATTCTGATACAGAATTCTGCTTATCGCATATTTAGCGCGAAAATTAATTATTGATTGACGCGATGCGTCCCCGTTATTAAACTATTAATCTGCAATTCAAAAGCAGTTTCGTGCCTAATCTGCCTAATCAAGTGACTCGATATCGTAACGCCCTGTTCTGGCAAAGGCGCTGGATTGACGCTCCAAACTCGACATCGGCGTTCTGTGTTAACGATAAATTATTGACTCCTCGCGCTTTTTCGCATTATATCGTCCCTCGGAGGAGACTTACCCCTTCGGGATCGCGTTTCTTTTCTTTGTGTTTCCCTCCTTTTTTGTTACTTTTCTCTCTCTCTGGCGACCTCTGCCGACTTCGGCGAGGAACTCCGCGAGCGAGGGTCTCTCCAAGGATATGTTAGCTCACTACGGTGGTCCCCTAATCGACGCTAGCGTGCGAACGTAGGTAGCACAGTCCAAGACGGGGGAGGAAGCCGGGAAGAACCCCTAATTTATAGGGCTAAGGCAACAGAGAGCGAGGGAGGGGGAAAACGGCACCGGCCGAAATCGGGGCGAGAAAGAGAGGGTGAAGGCAGAGAGAAGGAGTGCCTCTTACTAAAATTCAAAAGTTCCTCGCCGGAGTTTACGATGCCGTCTAGCCGGCGCGTCGCTGAGATTCTCCGTCTCCGGCCGTTTCCTCCGTCTGCTACTTCGCTCGCTCCTGTCGCCTCCATCCTTTTTCCCATGTCCTTCCTGAATGTTCCTCTCGTCCGCCACGTATGCGTGTATATACATGTGTATACGAGCGGATCTTAATTTTGGAATAGAGCACATCGCACGACGGCGAGCTTTTCCTTCGGCTCGAGCTCAGACGCGAATACTCGTGACTCGGGAGATTTTCGGGAAGTGCACGTGATTTTTCCTGATTCGGTTAGGGGGCTTTATTTACAGGAATTATCCTTTATTTACAGGACAAATATCGGATCGTTTTTTTTCGCGTTTCATATATAGTTATGGTTTATCGTGGGAATTTCGCCGACAACTTGTGGCTGTCATCGAGGTTTGTGGTGATTTTGAAAAACCCCCTTTCAATTCATTCATTGTATGGAAACGCTATTTTTTTGTAATAGTACACGGTTTCGGCTTGTTTTCGAAGTTATTTCAATTGCTCGAAAATATCAATTTCATATGTATAGCTATATATCCTATCTATCGGCTTAAGTATTTACAGAAACCAAATATTCCGCTTTAAGGACGGAACTGTAAATTGACAGTTTAAGGTTGAAAGAGATTTTTAATATTTTAATTCCGATTTTGCAATTGATATTTTCTTGTTATAAAATAAATAGACAAACATATGAGAAACGTGAGATATTCGATCTAAAATTGTCAATTTACTAGTTTTACTTGCCGCCATGATGAAAAAATATATATATGCCTGGTGTACGCATAGATTTTTATCTTGAAATTTAATCGGTATAAAATGATGGCGTATAATCGTTTAAACAATGAAAAATTTCAGATTTACGTTGCCATTATATTAATCGCCATTAGGTACATATATAGCCACCTTAACGCGCTTTCCAAGGAACTGATTAATCACCTTAGTCGACTGAAAAGCCAGAAGCGCGCAAAGCATGCGCATTACTATATGTCGAGCATCCTTTGTACATCTGAAAGAAAATTACGTCAGTGACGCTGTTGCTAATCCGACTCGAGAGGCCTACCTCGTTAGGTACCTGATCGCCGAGCGATGGGGAGGAGGGGGGAGAAGGACACCATAAACCTATATTGACCATCATAAACCGTTTTACTGGCGAAGGTCTCGGAGAGTCTCGGCAAATTTTAATCTCGGTTTTTAATCAGAGACAATGACAGGCCAGGATTTAATGGTATATTAGCCCTATATATTGCTCTTGCTGTGCATATAATGTACTCGTACCTAGATACTTAAGACATCATCAGATAACTTGATAACTATTAACGATGTATTTCATTTTTTGCTTTTCGTCGTTCTATATTTTCCGCGAACTTTTTTCAATCAAACCTTACGTTATGTTTTTGAAAAAAAGATATTATACGATCGCTGTTGCAGCAATTCCGAAAATTTTCATTCTTATACGAGAAAATCACGCAGTTTTCCTCCCCGAGATTCCCGGGATCGACGCGACGTCGGGAGAGGCGATCAGTTACGATCAGCTGCACATGCAATACCTGCGCGGTAATGTGTGTGCGCGCCGAAGGTGGTCATGCGCGCGTCATAGGTCCTCCGATGTCTCCCTTATGTCGACACCGTAGCCCGGAGCATGAGTCACACTCCGCGATTCCGCGCACAATCGGACATCTGGTCACGCACGGATTGTCCCCCGGCTGCTGGGGGGTCGCGCGGATGCTGCGACACGACCAGCTTCTTACTTCCGCACATGTGACGCACACGGTGCACCAAAGTATCTTGCTGCGCACGACACGTGTACCTCGTTATGTCGGTTATCCCTTAGGTACTCGCCTCGATGGGAAGTTACACGGATACCCGTGTTGTATCTCTTTGCTCATTCCGATCTATGAGCCAGAATGTTCCATTTCTTAATCTAGAGTAAATTGTAGGGAAATCAAGTTTTCATTGTAGCGCAAACAACTTATCTTCTGTCATCTTCACATAAATTTTTTTTATCTTTCGTGATACAATTCTATCAGCGATTTTTTATTTTGTCTTGTCTTATTCTCGATGTTTTCTAGTTGGGAATTTTATTCCATGAGCTAAATAATTATTGATTAAATGCGCCGATGTGGATATGTATACGGAGAGACTAAGGACAATAACGAGCATTCACTAAATAGTAAATAATAATGAGAAAGTAATGGTAATGGTAAATTAATAATGTATCTAGATAATATGCCCCTTCTTTCCGCTGTAATTTCCCAGTGCGATTTGTTCCGGCACCTCTAGAAAAATACAGGCTACTCGTTTTAATTGACGCGCCTTTCACGAGGAATTACTCGCTCACTTAAAAATTTCCCCATTCTATCTGATAATTGGTAATTCTTAGTAGACACTGGGTCGGATCGAGCGCCAAGTATGTAATTTCTTTGTAATTTTTTAAATGTTTTATTATTGAGTGTTCGATTTTTAATAGCTCGCGATAAGAAGAATTTGAAAAATTTAGATAGTAAAGGGACATCGCGACGTGTTGAAAACATTGCAGCATGTTTAAAATACATGCTATTTATTATAATATATTGTTATCTATGCGTCTCCAAAGTTATTTTTACCAATTTATCTTTAAAGATAAAAATTAAATAAAAATAAATTTAAAATTTATTTTTAAAGATTTTTTTTTAATTGTTACGAACTCTCTCGTCTTTGAGTCCACGAATGCAATTGATTTTTGTTAATTTGTCATTGATCTGTTTCTGACTTATTGGACCTTTGCCACACAGGTGTATTCGTTGATATGTTCGGAACTGACGAATTTAAAAATAGAAATAAAAGAAGAACTGTTTTAAATGTATTGCGTTTTATATAATTGGTGAATATTGGCGGTGATATTTGTGCTAATTGCGTGCCAAGCCGATTGAGAGGGTGATCTCGAAGGAAGAAAATAACGTACAAATTGGGACAATAACAAGTGTGTTGTCTTCACGATTTGAAAAGTGAAAACTTGTGCGTATTTTCGATCTGAAACACGTAGCCGTATTTTTTCTCATAACTTTTTGAGCCACGCTACGTACTTAACCCTCTAAAGGTAAGGTTGGGGTTAGATACGACCCCCCCCCCCCCCGCTTTGTCAATTTTACAGTTTTTTGTTTTACTGCAATTATTTAAAGTCAGTTAATAAACTTTATTGTATTCTTTAACATATATAAATAAACATAGAAAAAAAGTTTTATGTTACTATTTTACTTCTTTTATCCATTTTGTACATTGATTAAATATCTCCTGAAAAATTACCTTACCATTAGAGGTTTAAGAACAGCGCTCAACGAAACGTTATGCACGTTTCATCGGCTTTTCAACTCTTCGGGCATTTACAATGCGCGAAGCTCTCTGAATCCTTCTTCATTGAGTGCCCGTCGTCTCCCTTTCCTGACGAATGCGACGTGAGTCATTAGCGCAGGTCACGGCGTTATTAAAGACAATGAAGCAAACTTTATACGAGCGGGGGTACGGGGCCAATTACTTAGCAATTAGTCGAGCGAGCAACAAGTGAGCATCGCCACGGACCTCTCTCTTTCTCTCTCTCCTTCTCGCGCCTCCCTCCTTCGCTCTATTCGTCTTCTCGGCCCACCTTCTCCGTTCGTTTCTCCGTCGTGGACCGACATCGTCTTCTCGGAGATAGGTCGCGAAATACGCGGAAGAGCGTGTTTTCCGATTGTCGATCGATTTGTCCGACCTTAATGTTGTTCCTCTTACTCTAATCGGATCTTCAGTGCAAAATTACTTTCGAAATCAAATTGATAGGAATTAATAAATGTGATAGGCTGGAAAATTTAAAAGAAATCTTGTTTCTCTCTCATTTACAAATATATTTTTCCATATCTTCTACATCCTACACTTTGTCAGCAAATTAATGGAGAATCTTACGCATGAAAACGCAATGTGCGTTGATATTCAAGGAATGCTGGAACAATCAATCGGGGGGGGGGGGGGGGTATATTTCCTCTTTCTCATCTAACAATAACGCACCTTGGAAAATCGAGATATAAATAAAGCGGGGTCACGGTCCTTTTCAGTGAGTAAAATGGTTGCGCGTAGCGGCAGAGCACATAATTCTAATTATAATTTTTAGCAAGTCGCATCTACACCTCCTATATGGTGCTTGATGAGGTGACCAAGCGCGGGCGAGAGCAGCGGTGTAGGAAATTCATCCCCGCGCACTTTCGCGTTTGCGATTTTTGACCCACACTCCGACACCGCGTTATGTACACCCTTGAGCATTCAGGTAGATGCGAGGGGGATGGTAGAGGGTACACTCCGACTCAGAAGCTGACTCGTTTTCTAATTAGAGGTAGCTATACATTTTAGAACTAATTTATAAAATCGGTTTTTTTCAGTTACTGCTCTTTTAGAGAAAGTTGTAAGAATACTTCGCCGTTCTTCTTTTTTTCCGAGAAACAATTTTACTGTTAATATGATAAACGTCTGCGTAATCGTTTGTTTCTCGCACTTTACGTTTGCTCACAAATTTTTTCTCCCCTATAAATACTTGACGGAAGCACTCGACGACATGAAAAAGCCGGCCTCTTTCAGGATACATGAATTAATAATACGAATTTTTCGTGTCTTGGATTTCGTGTTAACTAGATTCGAGGCTAGATTTGTTTGAAAATTGCCTCGAGAAATTTTGGCGCGAGGAGATCTTGGAAGCAAAATAGGATATGTATATTTAATAAAGATTTTAATAAGGGCAAAATTTTTCCCAGATTGGAACAAGCGCAAAGAAAATATTCATCGTCGAATCGTTAAATTCCGTATGCTGTATGGGTGATAATACTGATAATAATTGCATTCGTGTAGGTAGCAATCGTTTTAATATTATTACGATTGATTACAAGCGTAACGGATTTATATTGCGCGATACGCGTATATTATATACTCGTATATTATAAACGCTAAAATTGTTAAATCCAAGAACGCCATTATGTAATAATCGTCGAGTGGATTCCGTTCGTCACATTCCAATCACATAACATATCTACCGGAAAAGGCTAGAATCCGTAGCATACGAGCGTATGTGCGTGCATACGCCGCAGTTAAACCGCTGAACCGATCGCTGGGAAAATTGGCCGAAAAATTCAGAATCCAATACGGGCGCGATACGCGGATTTACGGATTGCCACATTGTGGATCTCGCGGCCGAATCCCCGCGAGTTGAATTTTCGCCCGAAAATAGTCGCTACTCTCGACGGATCCCTCGCGGAGATCGCAAAAAATTCGCGACTAAAATTTCGCTATCTCAAAAAGCGGCGGGAAATTTCGCATTTAATTATTTCGAGCGAACCAATTTACGAAGCGGAAGCCCGCATATTTATTGTACAGTCCGCGACAGAATCCGGAAGTCGATGCCCGATGCTGCTCCGCGTGATAAAAAGTTCTTATACGCAATAGTTATTTCCGGAGCATATTGTAACGGAAATTGATAGACCGTTTTGCGAGTCGATTCAAATCGCGATATAGCGTCTCCTCGTCGGAAATTTTTCGTCGTTTACGTATGCCATCCGGGCAGGAGATGGACCACGAAGATGGTGACATTGATCATACCTCGGCATACACGGATGCAAAAGTCCACTCGGCTACTTTTGCATCACTCTGTACGCGGTAGCCCCCGGGGGTGGTGGGTGGCGGGATGGGGCTGCGGCGGGCGTTTTTCAAATAATTACATCGGGCTGCGGTGGTGGTGGGTCGCCATGGCAACCGCAGTGCCTTCAGCATCCTACGACTGAAGGCAACCGAGCAACCGAGCGGCGCAACCCGGTGTTCTCTTGCTGCAGACTTCGGAATCCGGGCGCGCGCGCGGATGGAAACGGTTTCCGTGGACATCGGCGAACAGCGCGTTCGCACCCCGTCGCTGATGGAATTGAATAAACAACCACGGATTGGTAATCCGCGAATGTACTTTCCGCGTTTTTTTGCGAGCCCTCCGTGATTATTTTATTTCACGGTAATATTTCTTGTTTGTCAAGTGTTTCTTGTTTAATTAGTGATTGAGGGGGAGCAAGTAGATGTATGGCAGAGCTGTGTTAGTATCTTTAACATTTTATTATCGATTTTGAAATTTAGCGACGTACAATGACGCAATATAATATCGCACATGAACCTTTCATTCGCGAGTTAATTTTATAAAATTTCGTAGTTAAATTATTAAAATTTATATATTGCTCACAAAATACTTAACACAACATACTCAAAAATTCTTCATAAATCTCAAGTTTCTTCTGACGAGTATCATTTGTGGGAACTTTTCAATTAGCAAAATTCAATATTTTACCAATTTTGCTCAAATTCAATTTCTATTATAAACCAAAATATATATATATTTTACTTTTTTCTCACTAATTTAGAAATTAAAATGTCGCATATTAACAATAACTATCATCCTTTCTAGCTTAGGTATTTGCTATTGTACACGTAAATATATTTATTAAATTTATCTGAGGCAATCTGTGCATTATTCAACGAAATATAAATGTTATAATGCAAAGTAGCAGTTTTTTCATAAAAATAACTCTTATATAAATGTGATTTTTAAAATATTACAGAAAAATATTGTATTTCCATATGTGTATATTCAATTGTGATTACTACGGTTTTAATACAAACTAGATATACACGAGAATAATTATATCAATGTTAAATCGATATAATAAAATTTTACTGATGATAATATTTATCGCAACAAATTCAGTAAGAATTGTTCTCCAAAGATCTGTATATTTTACCGAGTATGTCAAAAGATCTTTGACGAATCGCTCTTACATCATGTAGTACGATACAGAATGTATATCTGAAGCTTTGACATAACACGGCCTTGAGTTCCTCGTGAAGTTTGCCAGGCCACTTCACGCGTACGCAACTCTTGCCGACACGAGAGCCTCATGGCTATTTCGCGATCATAAATACTAAACACGACTGACTCACAAAGGCAATGCGTTGTACAGAGATAACTTTTATCTACCAGATAACCAAAATTAGGTCGTGCGAAAACTACGGTTGGACTGACTTAGATTTTTCCAGGAAAGTTTCTCGAGTTTAAGGAAAAACTTATTCGCGGAGAAACCTATTATTTTGTTTCTATTCTTTCGGAAATTCTTTATATACGAATATAGGTATAGGTATACTTATTCATAAATGGTCAAATAATGGTCAAATGTATATCTATAATATATCGATTTCGTCGGTTTTTAATAAACAGCCTTATCTATAAATAAAATAATTTTCTCAAATTTACGCTTTATGTCTCGGTTAAATTTAAAAATTTTTCTAAGATTTCTTGCCGAAAAAGTTACGTAAAATCTTTTCTTTGAATTATATAAAAAAAAATACTTGAGTGAGTTACATTCGTTACGTTTAGCGATTGGTAGTTCGAACGTTTCTGAGCGCGCTTTCTAGGAAAGACAGGAAATCAGGGCTTCCTTAGTTCGTAGCCAAGCGTAAACCAGTCGAAATGTCGGGTGGACTTTACGGTACGTCAGCGTTACGAATGCTAGGTACTCACGGCGTCACCTTCTCCTTCCTTCGACGGCTCACTCGACCTACTACGTACCTGCCTACCTACACATCTAATGTAACATGCCGTGGGTCAGCAGGAGTGAGCTTCGGACAAAGAAAGAGAGAGCAGGACAAAGAGAGGAGAAGAGAGAGAAAAACAAATGAGGGCGTCAAGACAAGAACGCGAGGAAGGAATAGCAACGGAGGAGTGCAAAAGAAATAACCGGGAGAGAAGGAGAGATCGTTGAGGAAGGAAATGCGAGGACGCGACAGGGGAAGGGAGAAAGAGGTAAAAGGAGAGAAAAAGAGGGATTCAAATAAGTGAGAGAGACGGAGAAAGAGAGGGGGAGAGAGAGAGAGATGGGCCGATGGAGTGGGGTCAGTTCGTGACCCGACCACCTGTGGAAGCAGCCAGTAGCTACTTCTTGTTTGCCGTTTGCGCATACCTCTACCCACCACTTATACGTAGTACGTATTACGTAGGCGAACCGCCAACCGATGACCGCGGTCACGGCTATCTCCGAAATTACGTTCTTGGTTCCCTCTGAATCCGCGCTTCGCGCCGTAATCCTGACGAGACACCGCGGTATTCGGCGCGTCGGGCAGCTTAGGTGTTACAGACGCATAGATAACATAACATTCTCTCCTGATATTCAATCGTCAAGATATAACTTGGCGGCTGTCCTTATCGACCAATGTTAACGGTGTTAACATTGAATACATCTCGTTTCGTCTACGGTACATTACTATTGAAATTTTTTCATTATTATATTTGAATACAAATTGGAATATTTATTACTGATTTTCTGCGATAAAGTTTTGAATAGTGTTAGGTATTCATTCTGCGTTTCATCATTGATCTCTTTAACTGATAAAAAGAAAAATCAAAATGGTGCAAAAAATCGGAGATTTATCGTTTTAAAGAAAATACTTATTTTAATCACAGGTTTTTTTGAGATTGTTAATTTATACGTATAGCGCGTTTAATTTAACAGCAAAGTTAACGGCAAATTGTTAGGGTCACACGAGACCGCGAAAGATTACTGTGTATTGGGGGTTATTATTTCATAGTAAATAAATTTATACACTATATCTATATACGTTTCGTGGATCGGCAGACTAACGTGCAAATTTACGCGACGCAACGCGATGCAATGTGACGCGATGCGTTGTGACGCGATGTGATGCGATGAGATGCAACGGATTAGATAATGGTCGGACGTGCACCTTCGGCATCTCGTAGCGCTGACAAAATTAGCCGTGCCCCGATACACAACACCGCGCGGCCCGGGCTCTACGCTCGCCTGGTATCACCGTAGGTGTAATATAGCCGCCGCTTAATAGTACTACGGCCATTCATGCGGCGGGCGCGCCACGCTGTTGGCTTAGCACTCTATTAATCACGGATTATTATTCACGCGGCCGCGTGGCGCTTTTAACGTCGGCCGCCTCTTACAAGCGACTTTCGTCGTTCTCTCGCGTCTCACTTTTCTCCCCCGCCGCTACAACCGCCGCTTTCTTCCTTCCCGTCTCCCTCCTCCACGAAAACCAGACCGCCGATTCTTTCCGGTTCCTCTCCCCGTCGCGCCTCATTAATCGGCACGTGGGTAGTGGCACGAGATCGAGCGGCGCGCATGTCGTCGACAAAAAGAAGAAAGGAAAAAAGATCGGCGATAAAAGCGGCGCGGCGACCGCGACGCGCTGCGCTGCGCGCGGTCCGCTTAATTGGTTCCACGGCGGTATTTATCGCGCAACATTGTCGGAGATAATGGCCGGCATGAATAAGGAAAAGCGTTTGCTCTCTCGCCTTTCCTCGCCTCCGGGAGTGTTTCCCTCCGAGTGAGAGACTCGCTGAGCGAGCGCGAAAAAAATGGAGCAACGGAGTGTGAGTCACGGACAAAAGCTGCGGCGGGAATTAAGTTTCTTGACCGCGACCACGTGTTTGCTAATTGACACAGTCGTTGAATATAGCTACATATACCTATGTCTTGTTCGTAAAATATTTAGGATAAATTTTAAATATATTTAGATCGTGCAGCGTATTATGTTTTATTCAAACATGGTATATTACACATGTGACACATGGATATTAATGCAGAATATTACACCAGATGATTTCTCTGCGATATATATTATTTATACATATTTTTTTTATTGAAATATATACGGGGCAGCTTTTTGACTCGATCCGGTAATATATTATTTCGCAACATTTGCAACATTTTATGTCAAAAATATTAACGATTTTTATTTGTGCACTCTTCGAGCGTGGATATCCAGAGTACAGCGGGATTTTGCCATTTCGACCATTTGGTTTATTTACCGTTCACTCACATAGTTGATATTCGGTTGGATTTTTGCTGCTTATTGGTCAGAATGTTTTTCTCTCAGTTTAGTCGCGTTTACTAGAGAATACATGTTACTTCTTGCAGAATTTTCGGCAGTCTCGATCTGTTTCAAAAACTCAGATTTTCGTAAAGTTGGCCGCGTGATTCGAGAAACTAAACCCGAGGCTTCAAATTGACCGATTGGTTTTCACGCGTATTTTATCGCTCCGTAATTTCTTCGGCGAATACCCTCAGCGGATCTCGTTGTTATTCATGATATCTGTTTTGTCCCGCGCGGCGTCTTAATTCGACTAATTGGCGCGTATTTTTATCTTCTGTTTATTATTCAAGACCTGCTATTCGGTACTTCAAACGAACACGGATGACAGCTTTATTTCTGGAACGACGTGTAGCGTCCGTGTTCCGTTCTCGGCAGAGCGATCAACTTTTTGCGAAGAATTCGACGAGTGTCATTAATTATTGCAGTGACTCGTCGTCTCGGGAGTGTCGCCGTCGATATCGATGCTCTGTCGTAGAAGAAAAGGCCGTCGACTTGACGGTGAATCCTATCGATGCATCATGTTTCTAAGTAAATACACAATTCAATTAAATTACACGAACTTATACATTATAGTCGTATTACTTATTTACAAGAATCTCGTTTATTTATTGTACGAGAATCTTTGGATGTGAGGAATTTTTGTATCATTGCAACGAAATATTATCCCGGACGCATGGTCGATAAGTTCTTTAACATTTCGATAGATGCATACGTGTTGCGTGTGTGACGATGTCAGCGTAACTGACACGGGGGTCGGGTCGGGAATATTTTCTCGCCGACAAGTTTACAAAAAAAAAAAAGTTAAAAACGGTAGCTTTCATCGGCGGAGTCGAAGCTGGAATAATTTTCCTCCGCATTGACATTCCATGTAATTACCTTTTCTTTTTTATTTGCGTATATAGTTACAATCTCGATACGTGACGCGCACTCGAGTTCGCCGTTTCGACATGCACCACTTGCACCAGTTTTTCGTGGAGGCCGATTATTTTCGAATCGCGAGATCCTTAGATAACTGTGTCGCGGTCATTAAGGAGGGTGGTTGCTTAAATCAAAATGATATGAATTAGTTCAAGTTTATGGAGGATATTCGTCTATGGGAATCTGTCGTCCATGCCAAAGTTGAAGACAATTATGTCTGCATGGTTGTCGAGTAATTAATTATTGAAGTTATATTCTTATACACGGGCGACATATAGCAAAAATGATTTGAATCTGCTCTGATAAATGGCCATAATTCTATCACACTATCACACCAAGTTGTACAGAGCAAATAAATTTTTATATCACAATTTTATGAAAAGAATTGTCAAATGATCGACGCATTATTTTTGACGCATTATTTTATTATTTTATCATTTTTGCTATGTCGCTATGTGTAGGTATAAGATATAACTTCAATAATTAATTACTCGTCAACCATGCAGACAATTGTCTTCAACTTCGGCATGGACGTCAGATTCCCATAGACGAATATCCTCCATAAATTTGAACTAATTACCATTTTGATTTTTCTTATCATTTGAGCAACTACTCTCCTTAATACGTATAACGCTTTCGTCACTTTGTTTCCGAGGGAGGAAGGAAGGACCGTTTGTGCTGGGCGTTGAGACGTTTGACGTCTTGAGATCGTCGTGCCGCGTCTCGTTAATTTGATGGACATATTCGTGCATACGTATGGTACAGAAGGTCGCTGACGCGTATGCGCGCATGCCACTCGGTTAATTGACGCTTAATTGACCGTAATTAAGTTAACTCCGGCGGCACGTGGGCGCGGTCCCCACGGAGATTGGTCGCACGCGTACCCAGACAGACTTAAGCAATTAGCGCGAGCAAAACTGAAACGCGGTCGAGTTTCTGTGCCACGCGAATACGATTTGGTGGCCCCGAGTTGGGTCATCTTCTTCATCTCTTTCTTACATCGACACGTTGCAATTGCTCGCGCAGTCGTAAGACTTGATGCACCTCTCCTTCTCGAAGCTGCGGTCAAAAGAATTGGAATTTAACGTTTATCAAGTACAGTATACATGTACTCAGTAATTGCTAAATAAGATAAAACAGTATTGTGAGCATATGATGTTTAAATCGCGCGTTGGTATCTTCTGTACGTACAAGATTTCTTGTAAAAAATTGGTGTTACTTGACGAGTGAAAGAAACGTCTAAAAGAACCTCGCGTGAGGTTCGCGCGACACGTAAATAGTACGTATAGGGTCACGCTCAATCGATTGTCGAATTGCGAATACTTCGGGAAATACGCGCGCGCGTCGCATCGATCAAGGATACGAATGTACCGATGGGGATACTTGGCGGGGGCAGGGGGAAGGAAGCTCGACGAGTCAGGGCCACTCGGAAAGGTGGCGACCTAGCCTTCTAAATCCCGGCCAGGTAATTCACCTCCACCTTGAATTCCGCCTTTGTGCGTATATGTGGTCACCTGTCGCTGACGGAGACTGACCTTCTGCACACTTTCGCCCCGTTGACTTCGCCGTGAAGCGAATATATTTGCATCTCGTTCGCCATTTTTCCTATCTCTCGTTTTTTTATTTCTTCTTTTTTTTTCTCTCCTCTCGACAAAAGGCCAGGTATTCGATGTCCTTGAGATCCCGCCGGCTCTCTCATGGAGACTACAGCCGCGCGAAATAATTCCGTGTCCTTGCGCGTACGAAATCCGTTCTTTTCTTTCATCTCTTTTTTTCAAGGCGTTGCCATTGGCTGTCGATCCTAGCTCGATTTCGCTTCTTTATTTTTAACATGAGAGTCTCCTGAATGATCGCGGCCATTCTATGACGTAACTCAGCGTATATCGATTAAATTGGTATCTTCCCGTTTCTTTCGTACTTGCTTAAAGTTAACATTCTTGAGTCATAAAAACAAGTCATCGATGTAACGAAAAAAATTTCCGGGAATAACTAAAATCTTTCTGTAAAATTAATTACATCCAAATGTAATGTTAGCATGATCATGTCGCTACACTTAAACGAACTTTGAGGCAAAGACTGTAATATAAAATTTTTGTGGATTTAAAGCATAATTTTCACATGTTTTGATTATTTTGTGTTGAAGCATTCGAGTTTTACTTTTGAATTGAAATATGTAAAAGTCCCCCTTAACAATTATCATCACATAGAAGTATCGATCGGTGCTTCACACAAAAAGTCAGGATAAGAAATGACACTCATTGTCAGTTATCTTATAAGTGATAAACTTTGCTAAAAGAAAATCAAATACATTAACCCTTTGACTGGCAGGAAAATAAGCGCACCAAACGGACCAAAAATGGCAGGACAAAAATTCTATCCGATTTTCATGAAACTTGGTATTAATAGGTTTTTTGGGTCACACTGAATACGAATCTGGGATCAAAGTTTGAAAATTCAAAATGGCTGATCCAATATGGCGACTCAAAATCGAAACTCATAAATTAGCGGATTCCTATAAAAGTCACTATCAGGGGGTTTTTTGTGTTGCTGAATACGAATCTTGATTTAATAGACTGAAAAGAATTTGAATACACAGACTTAGTTGACTGTTATACTTTCCGCGACCCAAAAAACCTCTAAGTAGCAAGTTTCGTGAAAATCTTGCTAACTGGAGAAGAATGAAACGATGTGCGCATATATGTGTCAATGCCAGTTTTGGCACATCTTTTCTCTGCGCATATATGCGTCAATGCCAGTCAAAGGGTTAAGTATTTCAGGGTACATTACAACAAATATTTTGTATTCATACATAGATTTATCACCCGCGATTAAATTTTTGCTGAGATTAAAGAAAGATACGATTAGCTGTTTCCGAACTGATTGCAAATCCCAAATCTTTTACCGTGACTTAAGTGCGCATGAAGTAATCATAGTAAATTAAGGTTAAAACTACAAAAGCAGAAAGAAATTAGAGTTATTAGTCGATCCTATCTACTAAAGCAATGAATTTTTAATAATGCATTGCGCCTTTATGTGCCTATGATAACGAGAGTGCTTGCGATTTGATTCGCGCACGTTAGCGGCCGCCGTAGGGAGCGAAGAGGAAATTCGCGCGGAGTATACCGGAAGGCTGTTCGTTATACTCGGCCGCTTTTCGGCCGGCGGAAACTCGCGTTTCCTCGTTTACGCGAATACGTATGATAAAACTCGCGAATAATGTCCTTCTGCAACTATTTAATGCGGTCGCCGTGCCGTCGGCCGCACCAAAGAGGATTTAATCAGCATTTCTCGACGTTTTCACCCCTTGAGGGCTCCTTTTAGATCCCTCCGACAGCTAACCGAACCCTCTCTCCTCTCGGCAATGTGTATACACATAAACGTGGGATCATCAAGCCGCCTTCGTCTCAGCCGCCGTCGTCGCAAAAGTCGAGTAGTACGCCTGGTCGAGATTCTTGGCTGGAGAAATTTCCAACGGACGCCGGATTATTACTTCGCATAGTGGAAGGGAGGTTCGCTACCCGTGTCAACCTTGTCTTCGTCTTCAAAGACGGGGACCCGGCGGCGCTGAACTCGCGGCTTTGGCTTTGCCCGATTCGAGAATCGGGAGCTCGCGGACGCGGAGAGGATTCTTAAATCCGCTTAAAGACGATAATCACGGCCGCCACTTCCGCCCCGAGACCTCTCCGACACCCTCGACCGATCCGCCGCCCTCTTTTTTTCATTCCTCCGTTGTTGACGCGATAAATCCACACACGCTCTCACGAAAGAATTCTCCTTCTCCTTCTTCCCCCCCCCCCCCTCTCTCTCTCTCGGACTGTTTGTCTCCCCGCTGGTTAGCCTCCGCCTCCGCGACTTTGTTCCCGATAATTGGCAGGAAAGCAGACGTTTTGTTTTCGGGTCTGTACCGCGTCTAAGCAGCATAAAAATTCAGTCGGTTTCTCGAGATGTAGATGTGTTCTCGGAAGCAGGCTGGGCCTCTCGCCGGCATCGGGCATCGGGTACCGGCCCAGGTGAAGGCACACCGCGCGACGCGCGGGAGGTGGCAGTTCGACAGCGCGGGGGCGGGTAAAGAGAGGGATCTCGTGGAGGACCAGCCGATCCTCATGTAAAACCGGACAAAGTTTTGTCGCGCGGCGCTCTGCGCCCGGCGGCGATAGCATTGTCCGACGCGACGGCGCAAAAGTTCACGTTGCCCTCCGGCGGGATAACTATTGTCTTTTGTTGCGGCATTGCCTGCCTCTCTCTTTTTTCCTCTGTCTCTCCTCAGCAGAGAGAAAGAGAGAGAGGGACTCCCCGAGAGAAACTGAGAGAGCCTTCTCTCGTCCTCCGCATCCACCGTCATCTCTCCTTCTCCTTTTCTTCACAGCCCTTCGTTTTCTTCCCCTTCGTCTCATCCCGTATTCTCTATCTACCTACTCTCCACCGCTTCTTACACTTGTTTGTTTCCACGAGCTTTGACGAATTCCGACCTTCGCAAGACTTAACGGAGTTGTTACATCGCTTTCCGTCGTCTTACGCGGTCTCGATCGATTCTATGGATACAGTTTGAATCTAGAGTATCTAGACAGACTCCGGACGATCCGCGGGGCCGATCTTTCGGGCGTCGCACCGACGCGACGCGGCGCCGTCCATGGCCGTGACGCTTTATCGGCGGACGCCGTGGCGGGAAAATATAATTATCGGCGACGCTTAATGTGCGCGCGAAGCGTGACCCACATACGGATATGGGTTTGGCATTATCGGGAAAGTCGTGTAGAACCCGTAAAGCGTTGGTCACGTGGAAACTCACACGCGATCGTTACATCGCGATAGCGCTAGAGCTGGGTGCGGACATTTTAATCTGCCTGTTTGTAATAACAATAATGAAAACTTACCTCTCCAACTGACGACAAAATTTATGAACAAATCGTGTATAATACAATGAAGGTACTTGATCTGAGTCTGTTAAATCTTGAGCGATTTTATAAATTAATTATCTTTCTTTTTTCTACGTTTCTACCCAACGTTTTTATCTTCTAATTTCCACCTGCACGTTGGCGCCAGCTACAGAGCAATTGTTTTTAATGCGACTTATGCAATTAAATTACATTGAATTAAAAACATGGCGTAGCCAAAATACGTTTCGATCAAAATATTTAAATTGGTACGAAGGACACGGGTTCCCCTGTTGTGAGAAATGTGACAATACCGGTGGGAAAATTCGCGAGGGACTCGAGAGCCTCGATATCGCTCTCTCGAAGCTTTAATTCCACCTCCGCGGTACCGCCAGTAAGGAAAATATGGAAAATCGTTATAAGAAACGCGGGAAATATAGGACTTCCATCTCGCTCGGACCGCGATGAAATTGTCCGCTCTCGCGAACCGACCGTAAAACTATTGCCCCGCGATCTTTCGTTCTCTCCGTGGTGGTTTCCATCGTTTATGTGCCGTTTGCGCGTCGCACCCGTCGCAATATTTTACCTGCCTCCGTTAAAGGGCAACGGGCAGCGTCCTCGACGACCGGATCCGCATCGCGCGACCCCCCGGATAAATAAATGAAAAATGGAAATAATTAAAAAGCCCTTTTAACATTCGCAAAGGATTCTCCGCCGCGTCTTTTGATTACTCGATCGCGTATCCGCGAGTCCGCTCGTGAGCTTTATTTTTTTGCGACGTACGGCACACCGTCGCACGCGATTCATAGAGTAAACTAGTTTTCCCCGGGTACCCCTCCGTCTCTTCTTTTCTCTTCTCTCGCTATTTTATTTTAATATTTCGTTCGTTTTCAATTCCGCGCTTGTTCCGCGAGACGAAAAAAGTTGCGTCAAAGGGCACGGCCGCATCGGCAGAGTTCATTTTTTTTACGATAATTAGCAGCGAATAGCCTTTTACAGCGCTTGTTGCATATATTCGCATATAGTCGAGAACAGAGGCGTATTTGTTATATGTAACTTGTAGTTGTTCGCGTGAAAATAACATACATATACCTACATTATCTATTTTCTCGTGTAACAATCATTGCGATTTTCAAGCTACTTTTTAAACTCGCTGCAATTTAACTATTCTTATTGTGATCTACATATGTTTTTTACAAGAGAATTTCAATTATTTATATTTTATTATTTTTCATATTTTTTAAAATTTATATTTTATCATCTTTCTTAGCGCAGTCTTTTAGCGCAGAAGGATTGGAATTTGTGTACAAGTGGAAGTGTCTAAAATACGTAATTGTTCTTCTAGGATATTTCCAGTCTTCGATTTTTTGCAATCTTATTTTTATTGTCATAGTTTGACGTTCGAATTACATGAACGGGGATTGATTCGTGCTCGACAGTTCCCTCTTCACCCCTTCACGTTACAACGACGCCCCCGCTTTTTTCCACGGAGAAATTCGGTCAACCGTATTCATGTCCGCGCTTTTTCGATGCCTCCGAGGATCTATTGCGTCGCCAGCGGTTTTTTGTCTCCCTTTTTCTCGATGTTCGGACCGATCCCTTGTCAATAGCATTGCCGCTCGTTAATACCTCGTCCGGCCAATAGTTTCCCTGCGGCTTTTCGCCCTTCTCTCTCTCTCTCTCTCTCTTCCCCCCCTCTCTCTCTCCCTCTCTCTCTCTCTCTCTCTCTCTCTCTCTCTCTCTCTCTCTCTTTCCCCCACTCCCCTCAACCTCCCATTCTGTTTCTCCTTCTCTCCTCCCTCTCTCTCATCTACACCTACGCACTGGCATCGTGTACATGCCCCGCCGAATACATGTGTTTATATCACATTATGTACAGGCGCGTGTTGGTCCACATATCTATGGCTTATATATGAAATACATGCGTTACTCGCGCGATACATATACACGGTGTACTTGCATCGGATGTACGCGGTGGTGGTGAAGAAAGTAAACGACACGCGTGCTTCGACTCTTCGCGCGCGGCCCGTACGCGTAGAAACACGCCGGGGGATCCTGGAAGGGGGGGGGGGGGGTGTACCCGATTAAATTTAATTGCGCGCCCTGCGCGAGTCTTACGTCAGACGAAACGAGAGTAATTTACCGGAGAGGGAGCACCCCCGTTACGTTACGCGCCGCGAGTTTTTCACCTCCGCGCGTCGTGTTTATCGTCGCCCGTCTCGACTTATCGTAATTACTCGATCGGAACAAATTGTCGCGCGATTATTTCTACGGAAGGCGATTTTTGACGACGTAGGCGTGCCTGCGAGAAGAGAAAGAGAGAGAGAGAGAGAGAAAGAGAAAGAGAGCGAAAGAGAGAGCGAAACGAGACAGCTAGTCGGAGACAGAGGTCGAATTTTTTTTCGGGGACACCCTGTTTGTGAACGCCCTTCCCCTTTATTACCTCCTCTTCCTTCTCCTCCTCTATGTAACGAGCTTATGTACTACATTATGTGCAGGATACTTTTGTACATGGCCAGTTAGGTATACGAACGGAAGGAGGACGCGGGCGGAGCTGTCGGTGGCTACACGTTCACGCTCGCGCGTTCACGTGCACGAAAACGACGTTGACGACGTACATAAGCGTCCGTACACGCGCATATATACATGTATATACATACACATACACGCGTATGTACACATACTCGCGTCGATCGGTGCACTTGTCCGTGCTCCGCGCGTCCCTCAGTGACACTCAACCGATCCAATTCCGTCCGCGGGATGATAAAAATAACTTTTTCGCGATTTTTATGAGAAATTTTTGTCGGTTAATTTTCTGATTTCTACAGAACGCACCTTAAGGAGGGAAAATAAAATACTTCTAAAATGAATATCTTAAGTAGAGTCCGAACAAATTGTGTGATACAGTAGTAACTGTGTACTGACTTGTGTTGAATGATAAATTTAAGATTACAAGATTGTTATAAGATTGATTCTTAGGAAAATATTATTTTTTTTTCATTATCACGCCAAATATAAAGTAAAGTTTGATACATTCTTCTAAGTTTTGCTTCGAAATTCTTCGATTGTGTACTTAATTTGCTTGGGATATAGACGTATTAAGTTAACGCAAATGAGATGCTATTGTTAATTCTAACTTATAATTTTCTATAAATGAGCTAATGTTTAGTGAACGAATCTTCGCAACTGCATATCGTCGAGCGCGCATAAGGAAATTTACATCTAAGGACTTTTGCTGTGATAATTTTTGCACGTGCCTCGCGATACATGATTACGTAATGCCGTGGTTTATCGCTTATGCTGGCGGACGCGTATGTGCGCGTATAAAAATACTTTAGCCGACGTTTGAAAAAATACTTCGATGGTAAATATTGTACCGCGGACAGATAAACAATTGATGTTGATTTATACCGTATCGGCTCTTACCTAAATATTACTCGGGCGTAACACACACATACACATGCAATATATGCGCGCGTGTGCGCACATACATATGCAATCATACATACCATGGCATTTAAATTTCAGTGAACGATTAGCGAAACACATGCGCGCAAGGAAAACGCTCGCGTTGTCGACGCTTCTTTTATTATCGTTTTAGCGAATACGGTAAAATAATACCGTTGCGTTATCAGGCCCGCCTTAATTGTAACGACTTTCACCCTAAAACGACGTTACCCTAAAACCCGTTACGTCCAGTTCCGTCGCGGTTAGCGAGTCCCTAGTGGCCGACGAGCCATCGCTCCGGGCGGCACCCCGCGCGGTTACGATCCTGTTATCCGTAAACTCGAATCGAGATTTAAGCGATGTATGCTAATACGAGACTTAGTATGCGCCGCGGTGGCCCTGCATTATGAAGATTTTCAATTTTACGCTGCCGCAATAATGACGAATAAATATTTACTATGGCACAACGACGCCCGCCGTTGATCGTTTGGCTGATGCCATTAACACTTCTCTGGTCACCCTTTCCCGTTCTTCTTCCCAGTGACACGAGATTGATGATCGCTTCTCTCCTTTGTAGATTTAATTTATTACATTTTACGCGAAATGCAAATCGTAAACGTATTTTGGCTTTCTGTGTTAACAAAAGGTTTGCATGTTCATTAGAAAATTCGAAACTTTAGGAGAAATTTTTAGAAAGTAAGGTATGGAGGTTTCGTCACATGATCAAAAATTAGTAAACTTTATTACATTACTACATTTTACTTCTCTAATTGATTGATACATTTTATTTGTCTATGACCGAATTATAAGATTATGGACCTTTCTTGCTTAAAACAAATATGCTTTGGTTAGCGCAGCGCGCGACGACGCGTGTCGTTGATGACGATGAAGGCGGAAAATAATGTCCTTGGTCGAGGATTGACTTTACTGGTGTTATATAATATCGTGCAGTGTCGCGTGTTGTTGCACAAGTTGGTTCATGTTAATTATTCATCGAATATGTTTCTATTTCTTGTTGTCGATCGAGACGAGATTTTTTTCAGTCGGATGATTCAAGTAGAATGCGCGAGCCATTCTATTTAGTTTTTTAAAATTATACCTTTATTAATTATGAAATTGTTTTATCGAATTAATCTAACGTTCTTCAAATTTGTCATTCAATCGATGTTGAATGATCAAACTTTATCTAATCTATCATGAGTATTCATGAAATCATTCCTTTGCTTAGAAGTGAAAGCATTCTGACATCACCTTCTATTTTAGTAGATATTTGCGAAAGTAAAAATTTCGTAATCGTTCAATTGACCTTTATGTTGAAAACGAGATAATTCGAGATAGAGCATTTGCGAACGTTTGATCGAGAAAGAGCATATTTCTGGCTCGATAAAATCCTTAAGATGGAATGTACACTTCGGTTCCATTTGATTTTATCACCGGGGCGTCTGCTCGTTAGAACCGTAGCGCGCTAAAGAACATCCTCGGGAAACAATGTGACTTAATAATGAAGAATCCGCGCACGGTAACATCGCCTGAGAGAACTCATCATTCACCTCGGTGCGACCTTGACGAGGGCGTTTCCGTGGAAATGGTACGCCGTATTCTCCTCTGTCGTATCCTTTCTCGCGCCCGCTATCCTTTCCCTAGGGACAGTCGCTCGTGTATACAACACGAGATACCCTATCTCGGCGGCGAATCTATTGGCCGGGAAAGTCGGTGTGTAGACGTGACGTAAGTCATAAAATCGCAATGATCAAACCACGTTTATTGGACCGCTTGTGTTTCGCGAAAGCCATCCGAGATCGACATTTCGTTCTCATTCATCGTTGTATGCAATTCTACGCTCAATCGCCCCGCCTTTCTGCTTATGTATAAGTTAACCCATCAGGTATAATAATGTCAAATCATCGGGTTATGGCGCGCACCCATGTTTTCTCGATTTCACACGGATCGTCGAGCTGCGCGCGCGCCTTTAATTTTGCTACACAAGTTTTACTCCATCAATATCAATACCTATATACACCGACGAACTCATCTCGACACTCGAGACGCACTTTGATCGTCATGTGATAGTTGTTATGTCTCTCAACGTGCGAATATATTTATCAATGAAGAATTATATGTATGATCCGAGATAATTTACCAGAAAATTATATAAATGTGATGAACTTTTACATAATTACTTCTCGTCGATATCATCGTATTCCGTCTCCGTTGGCTGATAGTATTATCGGGTGCCGCGTAACACTGATACGGTCAATCGATGTGGACCCAAATTAGGGGGTTGTGACATCCTCGTTATCATTACTGCGAAGCGGTAACTTAGTTAGTCTTCGCAATTACGCGCGATGTCGATGAAAAGGCCGGCCTTCTCGCTGCACACCGGACCTACCTCTTTTGCCTACGCGAGTCCCGCGAATGCATTGGACGTTATTGCATTAAAGCTCCCTTTGCGAAATGCCACGGATGTTGCGCTTTGCAATTACGAAAAACTCGCCGCCTTTATGACGACGACTCGTAACACGCATAATTGAGAGATCTCGAAAATACATCGACAGTACGTCCGGCACGGAATCACGATGATACATCGAAATATCGAAGTTTCAAGTTCGTCGCAAACTACGCGTAAGATGTTGAAAAGTGTAAGTACTTACACTATCAATAATTTTGAGACCATAAATTATATCGCTAAAAGGATCGAGATATTGTAGACGGCGGAAGAAAATGTACGTCCTTAAATTATTTCAGACTCACGGAACATTGTTGTTCTCTCGAGTTCGGAGTTATCGACAAAGTTAAATATCAATTTCTGTGTAATCGACCATATCTCAATGATGCACTATGCTTTCACTTTTGCTTTAAGGAACTAAATGAGACCTATAAAATTGTTTCACGGGCTTTCGCCGTAGCTATCCTGTAAATTGGAACGATTCGCTCGCTCGTACACTCGGGGTTGCACTTTGCGCTGCGACCGGTTCTAATTAAGAAACAGAGCGGCACGGTAATTGGCTTCCGCGATGTGCTCGTGATGAATGGAATGTTTTTATCCTGAACGAAAGGAACAGCCATAAGTACTACCGTCGTAAGTGCCTTTGATTCGAGGAGGCGCGCTGGCTGCCGGAGCCTACTCCTCTTTCTGCGAAGCTAGTGGCCTGTTGCATGCCACCGCGCGCCGCTTACCGGCCCTCCGGCTATGCATCGGGCGTGTTTCTTGAGCCGCTCCTGTGCTCACGATGATCGATTTAAGCCTGGTTCACACTCGTCAGGGGCTTGATGCGCGCGTGTGTCCCACAGCCTCTCCCAGACGTCGACAAAGTACTCTCAACAAGTCATCGCGTCTTCCCTCGCGCCTTGTCTGCCGCGCGCGCTCGTAATCCGTCATGCAGCGACGAAATTGATTAATCGAACATTTCGCCGATATTCCCTTCTAACGAACATGTAACACGAGCGTGAGACGGATTACCTCCGAGAGGCTTACCTGCTTACGTACCAACACGCCAGTGTATTACGTGATCAAACTGAATGCTAATACGAATTTATATAGTTTTCATAGTGATTAGTTAGTTCAGTTTTCGCTGCAATTGTCGCACCACGAATTAAGTAGGCACTCTCTAAATCTGAATCAATGAATAGTCACTGATTCACAGATTTAGAGAGCACCTCATATTTTGAAAGAATGATAACGTTTAGCTCGACAGTAGGTGATCTTCTATTATCTATAATATTTCATTAGATCGACTTTTGTCTGGAATCTGCGAGAAATGGTTTTGATACTTGGACACTTTTACGAATAAAATTTTATTGGTAGATATCTTCTTTGTTAGTAACTATTTATATCGACATTTTCGCAAATAATTTTGCGTCTTCGCGCGAACATCCTTGCGCTGAAGGGTCGTGCCGAGCGAAGGAAGAATGAAATTAATGTACTCGTAGGCAAAGATGTCGATTATAGAGAGGAGCCTAGAACTCTGAAGCTAGTTTAACCACGGCGTTTCCTACCTAAAATATCGTCGTCGTGCACCTAGCGACGTGACAAAACGAGGCAAACAGAGCGGCAGCGGCGGCGACGGAGGCGCACGCTCTCGCTCGAGATTGTAACAGGGTGTTCCATTAAAATCATTCGTCGGTTGGAAAGTTCGGGGAACATTTCGACACGCCGTACTTCACTGGCGCTCGATTCACAGCCACGGATAACTTGGACGATTTATGTACCTCGCGCGATGAATCTCGGGCGCGATTCTCGGGCAAGATTTTAGCCGTCATTGCGAAGGAATTTTTTAGAATTCAATTTCAAAGGGTTTAAATACTGCAAAGATCGACGTTATTTTAGAAATATTGCGTTTTGCATTATGAAAATCATATGCCAATATTATATTAATTCGTATTACGGCTAACGATTATGTCGTAACACACGCGGCATACAGGGTCCTTATTTTGCCGACGGATAATGTCGGTCAAGGGTTGTAGGAGCCATTTAAACTCGCACGGACTCCGGTAGAATCTTGCTCCAAATATAACAAAGTTCCAGCGACAACGACATGTACTACACGATAGTTGCATGGCGTCATCTCTCCCTCTCTTCGTTTTTGTCTCTCCTTCCGCCCTTCTCGCTCGTCGAGTCGCGTCGAGGCATCGTGGGGTGGTTCAGACTCTGTGGGAAGTGAGACGAGGGGTGAAAGGGGCTCCAGCGGCCAGAAGGGAAACGCAGGACAATACTATCCCCGCTGATTCAGTTTATAGCTGATCATTCGACCCTGGACATTCTCCTCTCTCTCTCTTCTCTCTCCTCTCTTCTCTCTTCCTCCTCCTCTGTTCTCTCTCTTCTCTCCTCTCTCATTCTCCATTCGTCCTCCTCTCGTTCTTTCTCTCGCGTTCTCCCCATCCCTCCGTATGTATATATGAACGATGTACGACGCGGAGAGCGCGCGCACACATACGTACATCCGTGTAAATACTCGGGTGTGCGGGCAAATATGTAGATATGCCCCGTGTGCACATAGCTGGGCATGTACGCGGGATATCTAGCTCTATATGCTACTCTCGCCGGTATACGTAGACACGGGCTATGTGCGCGCAGACGATGCTCCGCGCTGTTACACGTATACAGTTATACACACGAATGCATGCGCGCGCGCGCGTATGCATTACCGCATCTCTCCTGGTGTACCTACACGATGCACGTGCTCCTTTCGCGCTCGCGTGTCCCGCGCGCAAAAGCCGCGTGCACGCGCTTCTTCGCGCTCGCGTATGCTCGGTATGCGTTTGCCGCGTTCCGCAGCGAACCGAGAGATCGAACGAGAGAGAAAGAGTATCGAGAGATACACTGTGTTTCGTTTCGAGATGATACTCACTCCTGTAATCTGCTCGTTATCCTGCTCGAGAGAACAGCGGAGTATCCGCCCGATACCGACCGCGATCATACGCGAATAAATTACGCGGAGCGTTTTATCGGGCAGCAGGCCGTCCGCGTCGCGCGCGTCCCGCTCGCGCAGAATTACGTTATTTTCATGAAGTCCCGGGCGCATAGAACCGGTTCCCCCTTCGCGTCTCGACATGAAATTTAAACGAAACACGAGGGCGTAAATTCGGCCGACAATCACCCGCGCTTTGACGTTAAGCCGCACTTTAAATTCCATTTTCAATCTTAACTAGAGGCCGCGTGACAAGGACAATCGAGTATCGGCTTCGTGCATCTGTATTTACCGATCAGTAATAACGCTCCACAACCATGTCCTTCAGGGTCCACGTATCTTGGTGATAATATCCAAAGAGAGTATTGAGGGGAACATAATTAAACTCAGGCTAAGAATGTAAATTTACTTTACATTCTTTTTGCACCGTGTACGCGATTCACAACTATTGCTTTAGAAATTCGCGTCCCTTGATAAAGGCTTCTGAAAGCAACTAGGAGATAAATCATGACATGGAAAAAGAGAGTTATAACAGGGAATATTGATAAAGACACAATTAGACACCTGAATTTGGGTTTAAATTTTTGTCATATTTTATGTTACAATAGTATGGATTTATGTTGGCATAATATTTACGAAATCTTGTCGCCCTGTGTACGCAACAATTTATGTGCATCCTTGTAATGTCTCTTTTTACTTAAACCGTCGGCGTCCCGCGGCGAATTGTTCCAGAACGAGAAGGCTCCAATTCTGTCGACATATGTTCCATGTGACTGTTCCGTTTTTCTTGGCTCGTACCGTCTTTCTTTTTTCGCATTATTACACATGGACCGGTGTCAAAATATTCCGTTGGATTAGACTGGACCGAACTCGTCAAAATCGAAAGTGCCGCCACCGGATTTAAACGCAGAGTGCCTCATTCCCAATAAATTTAATCTTAATGACAGACAAGACTTATTATCCATTTCAAATCCAATTCAATTGGATTTTGTTTTAGCAGAATTCCATATTTCGAAGACATTCAACATTAGAAATGTGCAACAGTGCAACAAGCAAATCTTGGAAAAGTTTCCGAGATACAATCAAATAATGAAATTTTATTATGAGGAACTTTTATGGCTGTATTGCACCGAATATGAAAATTAATTGAAATAATAGAATCTTTTATGTTCCAGTCTTAACCCGACATTAAGTGGTATTTATCAAATTCCAACTAATCTAGGACCTCAAGTCATAACACGAAATTTTTAAAATATTTTAAGTTAAGTTTGTGGTCCTTGGACCCAAATTATATCAATTAAATTGGTATGATTCAAAATTATAAAATTTTTTCTTACAGTGACAGACATAAAGCAGTTGTGAAAATAACGCTATGTTATATAGTACTTGGGGTTCGCTATACTCTGTCTTATGATAAAGAAAGGGTTAAGGATAACGGCCTGTCAAAATTTTTTTGAGCAACTACTACTTCACGTACGTCAAAGCCATTAAAATTGAATGCAGAATGGAAGGGGAGCTTCCTGTGTACGATTATACGCGGATCTCGTCATTCTCTGTCGATTTCTGTTTTTCTCTCGGTTCTTCATGCCTCCTCGACCTCCGCCGGCGACGTGACGCGTCGCGATGCGCCGCACCGCGCGTCCGTTGCGGGCGGCCGCTCACAATCCGGCGTTAATCCGGTTGATCGCCACGGCGACACGGGGATCCGTCAAAGGGAACACGTCGTTCTCATTTTCAGGATCTCTCTCTCCCGGTTATCCTCGCTCTTTTTTAGCCGCCCGTTTTTCGAAATAGTGCTCTCGATGGTGCCGCGTCCGCGAGCGAAATAATTCGCGTTGAGGCACCATACACTTAGTTTTCTATCTGGTGATTCTTTGATGTAGGGGTATCTCGAATACACTTTCCATCAGCAAAAACGCTAAGGCATTGACAGTAACAGAGTTGTAGTAACAGAGAGACAGCACTTGAGTACATATACAAATGCAAAATTGACTTAAAGTAAAACTTAAAATTCTGGGTTTCTTATAAATTAGGTTTCAGTAAGTTTGAATAAATTTATTTAAGCGAATGAATAATGGAGCCTTCTTTTTCCATGTTGGTAGCTTAATGTTACGATTCGTGTTCAGATTAAGGATGCTTATTATGTGGTGCAGTTGTCGAATGTAAACTTCGACCGTTTATCCGCGTTGATTTACGCTGGCTGGCGCCGTAATAATTATTGCTAATGCATCCGCGAGAAGATACGAATGGTATCGCTAAAAGCCACTGAAACATTGATATCGTATACGCGGAATATAGTTAATATCGACGCAAGCAGGCAGAGCGAGAATAACTTACAAAACACCATGACTAATAACGTAAAACAACATGCATAAAAAAACCAAAAAATGAGCGTATAGATGAGAGTGCACGTAATGACCTAGGAAAATTGTCGTCGACGTATTTCATAACATACATGCGGATGTGCACTTTCATTTCCTTTACACGCGCTATCTAATTTAGCCGCTCGGATCTCGCGAAACTAGAATACGGTTTATCCGGCGCGTCAAAGGCTAATGAGCCGTTTCTCTAAAATACTTAGCGGTTCTTATTTACATTTCTCGCCTTTCGCGGGCGAGCGGTGTTTCGCTCGCGCGCGAACTACAATTACCAACTCTCGCAGGACTCATCCTCGAACTTGTTAAAGACACTTTACTCGTTCGGGACTCAACAGGGAATCGTGCCATTCCTTTCCTTCTCTCTCGCTCCCTCTCCCTCTCTCTCTCTCTCTCTCTCTCTCTCTCTCTCTCGCCCTCTCTCGCCCTCTCTCATTATAGTAACGTTTCTTTTTGGATCGCTAATATACCAATTCGTTATTAGCTTCGCGCTAGAAAATACATCGTCGAAAATTATTAGGCAAACGAAACGACGGTTTTGCAGTATCTTTCGCGTTCCTTAATCTTGGGACTTTCCTTCTTGCATAGCCCCAAGGATTAAACGCGGATATCCTCGGATATAGAAGATACGCGAAATTTCCAACCGTTTCCCTTTGCCTCTCTCTCTCTCTCTCTCTCTCTTCCATGTCTGTGCTCTTTACGTCCCTTTCTCAGCGGCGTTACTCGCCGTACTCTTTTCCTCTTTCTCTCCAGTTCGCGCCCCTCGCCTCTCATCCTCCTCTTATTTTTTTTCTCCCACTCCCCGACGCCCACCCTCTTGCTCTTGCATTTTTTGTTGCCTTCTACAACCGCGTACAACGGTGCGGCGCGAGTCAATTCTATCGCGGCCGTGGCATCCGCGCGCCTTCGTCGCGACGCGCAGTTGCTACGGACAACTCTCCGCCGCGATTGCAAAAGTGCTGTCCGCGGGATACCGAGGGGACGGTGGCGGGCGGGTGGAGGCTGGGAGGACTGCTGGAACCCGGGTATGGGTTACGCGTGGTAGGGGGAATGAGGGGGGTGGAGGAGGCGGCGGAGTCGTGCGCACCCTGTGCCAGGAGCTCTCCGCGTCGGGGAAAAATTCAATCCCCCGGTTAAAGGGGATGACGCGCTCTTCAGGGCCGTACAGCCGAAGCGGTAATTTTCGCGAGAGTCTTCGTGCCTGTGCCTCTCTCTTCTCCCCGCACCTTTCTCTACCCCCCGTAGGCCCCCCCGTCGGCCTGCCTTCGCCGCTCCTGTGTACAGCGTAGGAAGGAATGAATGGGCACGGATATCGTACGACTTCGGTTGCCCTTCTCGAGATGGAACGCGCACGAGAGAAGGATGCACGCCGCGTGTTTCTTGCCCTTCCGCGCGCAAACGAGACGTCCGTTCGTTGCCACGGTCTGAGTGTCATAAGCTAATGTAGCCCAGAACTGCGTGGAAATTTTGAGTTTCCTTTTGAGAAAGATTTTTGAAATTTCCGAAAGTTGAAGGGGGGAGGGCAGATTTTCCGGTGAAACTTATCTATCTGACCTTATTGTGCGAAACACAAATCTACAAATGCCAGTTCTTGGTTATCAGCTGAAACTTCCTTTATGGTTTTCGATAGCGAAAGTGTCCGCCTTTGTTCCTCTTTAATTGTTTCTCTATGTGACATGGATATTATAGTTGGTGTAGATCGATTGAATCGCCCCGGCAATTTCAGATTTGGAAAGAACTCACGTGTTTACGCGAAATTGGAATGCCGCTTATATTTTCTTGATTGTTAGTTACAACCGTAATAGATGCGCTCGCAGACCGGTAATAATCACCAGATGAAAGCCACAGACAGCTATTAATTCCGATCGTTAAAACCATCCTCGTGCGAAAAGTTGATCGCGTATGCGGCCAACGGTGAGGTCGACGATCTCGGCGCGATATTTTATGCCGTTTGTTGCGCTGTTTTAAGATTACGGATACGGCCAGGGCCCACAGGAGCGCGGAGATTAATCGAAGGAACGCGGCGAAAAGGTCTTGAGAGAGAGTCTGATTCAACCTGTGTCGTTCTTAATGTTTAATCGCGATTCAGAGCCGATACGGAGCCACGCGGAATTCCGAAGGAGCAGCCCGCCCGCCCGCACGACAGTAAAACGAACGACCGGGCCGGCGGGTTTACGATGCCGCCGCTCCCCGTTTCAGGGTCGGACACTGACGAGCACCTGGGGTGAATCCGTGGGATGGGTTAAGGGGGTCAATCTCCATCGGCGCTTAATTTGCAGTCTTGCCCCGCTGACACCCTTCCGCGATTGTCCGCCGACCATTAGCCGTCCCCCGCGTCTTCCGCACCTATATAGGTATACGTATGTAATATTTGATTACATTATAAAACCGCCCTATATTAGTGAGTTGCTTATTATTAAATAACAAAATATAGACTTTACGGTTATACTGTAATTAATTTTATGCCTGTGATATTTATATTTACGATGGAAATGTGAAAATAAGAGCAAATATAACGTATGTGAACGGAAAATATTTACGTTTATACAATGCTATTTGTAACTCTGTTAACGTTTGTGTACTTGATAGAAAAATAAGCTAATCTTGAAACCGTACGAGGCTCGTATTTCTCGACACCTCTGAGAAATTTTTCATCGATAGCCTATTTGATAACTCTCCAATTAATCTACGTTCCCCAGCTACTGAATGCGTGTTGTTTATTAATATTATTAAAAAATTTCATACGGTTGAAATGCATATTTTGCGCTATCTTGTTGAATTATTACTCAGGGATAGGTACACACAAATAACAGGTAATTTTAAATCCCTTTCGTTACAATTCCGTTATATACGTGTTGGGCCTAACAGTTCATGCATTGCGCACGAGTTTACTGGTCGTATCTTATCGCCGATAAATAAGTACATATTCGCGAGCATATATGCACTCTCGTCTCCTACATACTAACATTTCCTTCTCTGTCTTATCGTCCGCCTTCCTATCTCGCTGGTTCCTTCTCTGCCACGCTCGCCCCAAGGCTACTTTGATAACACCTTTGACTTGCTGGGTGACGGTAAATCGAAATATTACTAATGCTCGTTGTACCGTTGTTCCGCCTACTGAATTTTTGTTGAATATCAGTGCCGAAAATTATTCGAGATAATAACCAACTGACATTTCTCTCGGAGAAAAATAAAGAAAAAGTATATATCGGAAGTACAAAAATACATGTGAAAAAATATACGAGATTTTCTCATCGCAAAATTCTGGGCACTTATTATGTAACTACGATATTTGCGGTTTCTATCGAAAATGCAATGTTTCCAATTTATGCGATTTCGAGTGCGATCTTGTCGAATACGAACGGAATCGGCTTTTCACGCGTGTCGCTAAGTATATGAAATAGAAGTAAGTAGGACAAGCGAAGCGCGGACGAAACGGACATTTAATCACATAACAAATCATATAACTAATTATAATGATCAATCATAGTGCTTGAAAAACGCGTGGTTTTAAAATTTAAATGTTATATGTATATCGACAGAATGGCGCGGATTATGTAAATAAGAAGATATTCGTATTTAATTTATAAAATTTCTTTTTTATTTCTATAAAATAGATAAATATATAGGATATGTATTTTATTATGAATTATTATAAATTGTTTAAAAAGAATTTTTTTTATGTTATTGCCTATGCTTCAATCGATACTTACTTTCAAATAAGCTCTGAATTTTAATTATTATAGTTAGATATATCAATTTTTTTGCAACTTTACTTTTAACTTTTAATAAAATTATATTTTTTTTTTAATACTTAAATCAAAGTTTTTATTCGTTTCTGAAAAAATTAAAAAATTTATTTATATCGGTTCGGTGGTTCAGAATTATATAATTTTTTCATGTAAGATGATTCTTCTACTTATTCTGTAGATATATAAAAATGTATTAGTTATCAAGAAATCAATAGTTCACGAGATATTTTATATACTTTTGATTCCAGCATATTTTTACATAAAATATAAAATATCTCGTAAACTATTCGTTTCTTGAGAGCCGCACCTTAATATAAATACCTATATTGAGTTACTTTATACATATATAAGTATATATTTTACAGAACAATAAGAATATGAATTAGTTGGTGCAAATAAAACACATAGTTGTTTTTCGGAAAAGGTATATAATTGCATATTGCAAATTGCATACATACACAACAGTAATTACCATTGTTTCGATATTTAACATTGCTGTAACGCGATTAAGACGTTATTAAGCGCAAACGTCGATATAAAATAAAATTTTATTTCACTATTAACGCACACTGTTACACAAATTAAGCGAAACCGCAATGCAAAGTTAAATTTTAGCATTGGTACAATGACCTTAGACTTCATATAAATAGTGCGATTCACGCTTTGGATGTCAGCATTCCAGAAATCAGTTTTCTATTCGCTTCTAAGCTGTCGCAAATTTTCCGATACAATTTCCGATACGTTTTGAATACAATCCGAGTTCTCATAATAAGACAATTGAACATGACATAATAGAAAACGGTATTATTCAGAAATGTTTCCCAAAAAATTCATAATAAGTGTCTTAATATTTTTAGATACGACTGAAATCTTCAAATTTTATACGGAGAAAGTATAAAAAAATTAGTTTGCAAATTGAAACATTAATTTCTATTATAGCTATTGCATTTACCTGAAGTTACACGTATTTCCGAAGGTTCGGATAGTCGGGCTTTGATATTTGTACCGTAAATAATGCGCATGTACATTTGAGTATTATGAATAGTACACATTTTCTGTTAGAGGGAGATACAATGGGCGCGTACACGGTGCAACAAATTAGAATGTTTAACCGGCTACAAATGCAGAATTTGAACACGTAGAACGTTGACGATCCTACAATAATTGTTTTCACTGTACTCGTCGTAGTCGTCATGCAAAATTATATTATATATTTCAGGTTTGTTATACACCTCCGTTTGTTATGCAAATTACGTTATGAATAATTGCGTGCGAGCATATAGTTATGAATTTACTTGTTATTTATATTGGAGCACAAGCGCAATATTTACTTATATTTTTGCACTTTTCGTAAACGCAAAGGTTTATTTTAGGATAAAATTGTAAATATTTTTATTATTTTTTACTAATTTGGTATATATTCACACTTCAATTATATCAAATATGATTATCTATACATATATTTAATATCGTATTTTTTTTCGTCAATTTGTCGTTACTTTCTTCTGGGCTTTTATCTAGTTTGCGATCCTTCCAATACCGATATCGTAGCTTTACGCAAAATCCGACGTGCGGAATACGCGAAATTGGAAGTCCTCGACCCACGTGTACGTACGCCACGGGTAAATACTTACGTTCACACGCGAATTTGTCCGTCTATCCTGATCGATGTGTGCATAAGTGATCCATCTTGATCTCTTGATTTGCCTGAATCTCGCCAAATTTCCTGATACTGCTGTATAAGCAAAATCTAGCATACGGCTGTGGAGTATAAATCAACAGTAGTGTGGCTGACCGTTTGTAAAATGTCATCAAAGGATGCATAGAAAGATGCGACTTGCACGATTCTTGGTTACAAAAAATCCATGTATATCCCAGTAGCTAGCGAATTAAATTATTATTGAAATTATTATCGAAATTATTAGCGAAATTGTACTATTCAAAGGATCGCTAGAGATTATTACACACAGATATAAGGTCATATTTATAACTTCAAATATTTGTGAATATTCTCCTCAAAGCAGAGTCTTATCTCGAGACGTGGGCCTGATTTTTCTGCTGTACACTCGAAAGAAATATTATAGCAGTAAGAAACGGTGGCACGATGCATCTCTGCCGTGCAACAGGTACAATTTTTGCGTTCGCGGAATGCCGACGCTAGTTATCGTTTTATTATCCTCGTAAATCGGCGATCTCGCTTGCGCGCGCGTCATCCTCGTGTCACCGGGATGACTCGCCGCGGTAACCGGCGCGATCACCGGCGAGAAGAGCGGGTCGGAAGAGCGGAGAAGGCAGAGAAAAGATATACGCGGGAGAGATCGTAGATGTACAAAGAGGAGAAGATGCGCGAGGCAAAAAACCAGAGGAAAACGCGATGCGGTCATCTCGCTCGATCCTCCCTTCACTTCGCGCCCCCTCGGACTTGCTGGCTTCGACTTCTTCTTCGCCTTCTTCAGCGTCATCTTCTTCTTGTTCTTATCGTATTCCTTTTCTTCTTGTTCTTCTTATCGTTTTCTTCTTCTTTACGTCTCGCGAGTCTCTCGCACGATCAGGAGAGAAAGGCCTCTCCCTTCTGTCTCTCCTTCTTCTCTCGACTCTCCTGCCGCGAATCTCGCGCCAGCTTCGACGCTCTCGAATACGTCCGTCGCGTCCGTCCATTGGCGCCAAACAAGCGCACCCGCTCAAAAGATACGCGACAAGCTTATCGACACACGGCGAACGTGAACGCTTTACATCCCGACAATATTGGTCGAATGTAAAACCAGTTTGAAAGCCGGCGCGAAAAAAAGAGAAGATCCTCTCTCCGTTCTGCGTATACGTGTTTGCTCCTCTCCGAAAGGGCCGTACTCCCGCGTTCTGGTCACGCGCGTTTAACACCAAACGTGGACGTCTAACTGTTATACTTGCCTTTGGATCGCACGCTGGGCGTCAAAGAGAGATGAGAATCGGGCATCCGCATTTAGCGTCGAATGTAACCGTCCGGTTTTGAGTTTCCATCGCTTAAACATGAAACTCGTGATGTAAATGTGTCATGTTTAGCGATAAATGTATGAAGCGGTGAATACGGACCTTGGTGTCTTGGCCGAGACGTCGAGAGAGATGAGTCTGCGTCTCTACGGCGTGGAGAGCGAGGCGTATGAAAACTGGTTTACAAGATGTATCTACGTAGACGAAAAGACGCGATATTCTCCACCGTTCTCCCCGTTGTATCCTTTTTCATGATTTGACACAAATCCCGGAATTATGACTTATTTTGGCCGAAATCTGGGAAAATTATCGTAATTTTAGTCATAAAATAAATTGACTATTGTTCGTAATCGAATAGCATTTCATCCCCTATCACCCTATTGCCCTCGTTAACGTCATGCCTGATGCTTCCTCGTCGAAGAAAAGCATTCCATTATAAATTGTTCACCGTTTCCGTTTGACTGAACTCGAAATTGTTTTATCGCGTTTTCAGTTTTACAGTGACGTCTCTAAAAATCTTTATATCAACCATTTTGCATTTTGGTGTCGTCAAATTTTATAACTCGCAGATGTATTCGCATTAGCGAAAAGTCATTATTACTGCATTGCTTACGCCGGGCTATTAAGCCTTGCAAAAGGGTTTCGAAAAGTCTGCGCGGGGTTTCAAACGGTCCAAGGAATACGATCGATCGATCAAAACTCATTCGAAATTTCTCAAAGTTGCTCACCGGCATTGCTTGCAATACAGACGGCGCGGCGGCGGCATGGCGAAGCTTTATAAAAGCGGTCTAAAAAGTTTCAATGATTTGAACGGTTTGAGAGGTGTAATCGATCGATCGAAATTCATTAGAAATTTTTCGAAGCCACTTCCGAAGCGGAAACGACGCGCAAAACAAAATTCCGTCTTGTGTCGGCGGATCGATCGGCGAACCGAGAGAAAAAAATCCTACCGGAGATCATCGTCCTGGTAACGTCTCTCCTCGGCGTCGAATCTCCCGTAGCGTCGGCGAGAACAACGAGGGAGGGTAAACGAGGGAGAACGAAAGAGTAGCGCGAGGGGACGCATCGAAGGGGGCCGGGAGGAAAGGGGGGCCCCGGGTGCTGCACGGACGAGGGCAGGAGCCGAGTGGGGCACAAAGGGACAGAAGCAGAGACACGTTGGGTACGTCATGGACAAAAAGCGCAACGTCTTCGCAAGAAAGGTCGCGCGCACGCGAGGAGTCTCGGGATTTCTCTCTCCGGGAAGATCATCGCCCCAGTTACGTCCTTCTTCCAGTAACCTTGCCTCCTCCCACTCAGCGCCGCTTCTTGCTTGCCTCCTCTCTGACCCCCGATTTATCGGTACTCCTTTTTTTGGTTTCTCTTTCTCTTTGTTTTCGCGCCCCTAGATGACAAGAGAGAAAGAGTTGCTCTCGGGCCCGTCTATAAAGATCCCGTAGTTGCATGTGAAGGCCCGTGACAAAAATTGCACCGACTCGAAAAAAGGACCCGCAAGCGGCGCTGCGAGATGGCAGGGATGAAAGTGCGCAAGGGAAAAAATCGAGAGTCGAGCGCGAAGAGAGAGAGAGAGAGAGAGAGAGAGAGAGAGAGAGAGAGAGAGAGAGAGAGAGAGAGAGAGAGGAAGAGAGAGACAGAGAGGGAGAGGAAGAGAGATACGGAAAGAAGTGACGAGGAAAACGACAGGAGGGAAGGAGAGATGCGTAGGAGAGACACACGCTGCAAACAATGGAAGCGCGTGCACGATGTGCCTCTCTCTTCTCTCGTCGTTTCTCGTCTCTGTCTCTCTTTTATTATCTCTCTCTTCATCTTCTGCTCGGTACTTCTCTTTCCTTTTCTTCTCTTTTCTCTGTCACTCGTCAACATATATATGTGCGTACGCTCGCATATATACACTCGTCTATCTCTCTTTCTCTTTCTCACCCTTCGCCCCTTACTCCGTTGTTTTTCTCTTTCTCTTCATGCTTCGTTCTGTCTTTGTCTCTCTTTCCGTCGCACACGTCAGAGAAATACAGCCGAGGTAGCAGCCGCAGCAGCAGCGGCAGCAGCAGCCAGATACGTGAGCGAGAGACAGAGAGACAGAGAGAAAGACAGAGAAGGAAAGAGAGAGAGAGGGATGGAAAAAGAGCGAGAGAAACGTAGAGCGAGAGAACGACAGGAGAGGTGAGAGAGGAAGGACGGAACAGGTTCCAGCTAGAGGTGGGTGGGGTTGCCGGAGGGCGCGGGGTTTGGACCTGGAATCAGGGGGGAGTAGGAGGGAAGGGGATGGCGGCTCGCAGGGAGGGAAAGGGGCGAGGGGACGGGAGAACTGGAATCCTGAGTAGCAACGGCGTAGCCGCGAACCATCGTACCTGGGCTCAACCTTAAAGCGATGGATCACTTATGGTCATCGCCGCAGTACCAAAACGCTACCTGGAGAACGTGTTTTTCAGGGTAATTGAAGGTAATTCGAGCTTTTGCGCCAGATCGGCTGAAGAAACCGTGTCCAAGTTGTTACACGGGATCGCGCGCGATCGAATTCCGCGGTCGCGATCGTTCTTTATGTTATCTCGATGAGAGAGATTCACTTAACGATCGATTGGACGTGTGTGACACCTCGAGCGATCTTACAAACCGACCAAAAAGATGACTATTGACGTTTACAATTTGCGGAAGTTGTACTGTACGAACAACCTGAAATGGCGTTTCATTAATTTTATTAGGTACTTAAAAATTAAAGAAAGATTTTTACACTAAACATGCATAATTGATTAGCATTTGTGCCATACATTATGCGGAAGACCCGTTTCCAATTAATTTATTCTTGTTTTTAATTTACTATAGTATCTTTTAAAATGTTTTATTAGAAGAATTTAAGAGGCATAATCTATTAGGTACTAAAGTCGAAAGTATGTAGCATTCAATTGAAAAGCAGCTTTATATCTTCAGTTAAGTTATTTAACATTTCCAAGAAATATTCTTAATTATAAATAATAAATATTTGTAAATTTTCTTAATTATAAATATTTGTCTTGTCTATAATAAATTATTCCCAACAACTTTAAAAATATTTATTTCTTACAAAGACATTAATATAGTAAAATTTTCCGAACTTGCAATGAATTATGGGGGAAATCTGTTCAAAAATAGTTGAAAACGAAATAACTTTCCTGACATATCTCCAGGAACTGAAATAGTCTTCTCGTTCTTTTTGTGGTTCGAAACAATCAGAAGCTATAACTTACCCAGTCAACTTTCACAAAATGGACTGCGAAATTTTGTGCGCATCTAAGCAAAACTGATACTGTCAGATTATTCGTTCGACATTTAACCGTCGCCCTCCAGTAACCGATCGCGAATACTTGCCGGAACAAGTACGGATGAAGTATTTCAATAATCGTATACAAACCGAGTCAGGTCGATCAAAGGATGGCAGCCCAAGATGTCAAGAATTTTGTACGGTGACCGAGAAGTGAACGCAAACAATGTCTTTGCTATTAATTTAGGCTATTAATTTAGGCGAAGTTTGAAAAATTATATGATAACTTCCGTCAAATTATTAACTTGATTAACACTTTACAGTTATTCTTGACTTGCCCATGTTCAGTCTTAATATGAATCGCTTGTTAATAGCAAACGGAAATCTTTCTGTTGTAAATTATCGTTAATTTTTAGTAAAAGTAAAATTCCTTTTTACTATCCAGATTTATATCGCTTTTTATTACTCTTTAGGATATGAATTTTCTTCTATTTCTTAGCTTGCAGCATTGTCTTTTAAAGCGTACTATCCATTATCGATTACGAGCTATCTATGAAAAATTACGACGAAACTTTAGAATATATTGCCCTCCCTACCCCAGAGATCGTTCTCCACTTGCTAATGCTCGGACACTTACGCTCAACGCCGGTAGTAGATTACAGGCTAACGGCGGGGGCAGCGCGCTTCATTAGTTTCGAAGATGATAACAAACGGCATTATCACTTAGCACACAGGGTCACGCGGATAACGGAAACCGTGTCGCGCCGCCGTGTCGATAGCGCAAATACGCGCGTTAAATAGCAAAAACCATATCGTCGCTCGTAGTAATTAACATTGCCGCTCGTGCCGCTACTCATTGAAATGCTAATACTTAGTATACATTGTTTATAGTTGATTTATGTCTCCAAACGAGTTGGCATGCCTCGCGGTCCGCCCGCAAGCGTTCCACGTGCGTTACTATCACGCTTACGATAGTAAACAACAAAACGAGTCACTGCAGCACTGCCACGGCAACGAGACTCCCTTTTCTTCACCACTATCGCGACAAGGAAAGGAAAAATGCGAGAATAATTTTAGGATGAGCTTAGATCAGTGTACGAAGCGTGACAGTCGCGAGTTTTATTATCTCGCGAGCAAGATTGGTCCTGAGACATGCCTCGCCGATTCGACCTGGCTGCCCGCGGTTTCGGGAGGAAGACAGAGCGACGATGCAGTGTCCGTCGATGCCGTAAATATGTTTCACGCGCATACATTTTTTCCGGCTTAGCATAACATTCGTATTTTCCGACCGTCCGTTTCTCCATGGCGGAAAATTCTATTTGCCGCGTGTAGCATATTTTTGCTGCGCGATAAAAGTGCCCCGCGGCTCGCGCGAGCGGCAACACGGCATGGCGCTGCGCGGCGCGGAGATTGTTTTTAAATCCGCGAACGCGAAAAAAAGAAAATTATCCGCGCGCCACGGCTTTGCGGTTTTAGTAGTAAGTCGAACCGGTCGTTTTAGGTAAATATTGCGGAGGATTTATGTGACGTGAATAGATTGGTCATTAGTAACATATTAGTAACGTATTCATGATGATGCAGCAATTCTTTCTGAATATTTGAGTTTGTATGGAATTGAAAAATTATCTTCTTTTTCATATCTCTATTTTTCAAGAATTACATTCATATTGATTTTGTCCGAATGTATATTTAATTAAATGTATTATTAAATGTATTATTTTCATAATTTTGCAGGGATAATCTTTTTAAATTAAACATATTCACCATCTTGATTTAAATTCATTCGCGTGCGAGAGAATATTCCATACTGCGTTATTTTTCTTTTACATTTTCAAGGATGGGGAAAAGTAATAAAGTAATAGCTCTCGACCATCGGGCTAACCTGAGGAACGTGCACAAAGTTCGAGAAAACCAAATCGAGGTCTCGCTCGGTTTCCCGCTTGCCTCAATTGGGACCTCAAAGAAGCTACGATGTAGCGATCCTTCAAGTCAGGACCAGTATCGTCTCTGGGGACCCCTTTCGTTCCTCGCAACCCTGCGTAGCTTACAACTAAATTAGCGCCTAATAGCGAACTGTCGAGCACCGACCCGACACGCATAACCGATTATTTTCAGATGCCAGGGTTCATTATGTTGTCTCAAACCATCCCAATTTCACATACATACAATTTTCGATATTATATTCATATCTGCAAATTAATGCAAATGTTATTTTTATACAATTATCGATATAAGCCCATCCTAATTGTTTCAGAGAAATTCTTTAATTTATCACGCTGTTTAATTCATGTTGATTTCTCGGTTCGGTTTGAGATAGTTTTACCAATGGGGCCAGTCGATTTCTATCTCTTTCTCTCGGATCGACGTATCAATTTAGACGTAACGCGGATCGCACCGTCTTCTCACCGGCGCGGTAATCACGCGTTGCGCGTGCTATTTTAGTCTTTTCTTTTTTTTTCGGCTTTCGCTGCAACGGCAAAGGATTCGTTTACGATCGGCGGTGTTGCAAAACGCTCCCCGAGGGGACGTTGTCCTTGTACGTTTGTATGAGGAGATCTCGCGGGAAAACGTGAGATCGGAATGCGGTGGAAAAGGGGGTTTTCCATGCACACACGTGCACATCCAAGTTACACACGACATCCACCTCCGCCCCCTGCTAGTCTCTCTTCTCTCTCTCTCTCTCTCTCTCTCTCTCTCTCTCTCTCTCTCTCTCTCTCTCTCTCTCTCTCTCTCTCTTTCTCTTCTCCGTCTACCCCTTTCAGGTCGGTGGTGCGGCAAATCAGTCGTTCTTACGGGAACACGATGGTCGACGACGTTGAAAGCGGTGGTGGCTGTTAAAGAGGAGGGTTGTAGGTTGGGGGGAAAGAGGTGGGTGGATAGGGTGCACGAGGAGGAGGGGGTGGTTTGATCGTATGGTACCACGATGTATTTAATCTGCAGGCCGCTATATGGTCTTGGTTATTCATGGTGGTCGGGTGATGGGGTTCTAGTGGGGGCATGGTGTACCGCTACGAAGGGTGGTGGTGTGGTGGTGTGGTGGTGTGGGGTGGGGGCGAGATATTGATCAAAACCTACCCTGGCACCAACCCCTGCCGCCTCTCTCCCTCACCCCCTCGCTTCATCCAACGGCAACCCCACGGCACCCCCATCCTCCCTCCACACCTCCCTTGCCTCCTCCCTCGACTGAGCCGAGCGCAGCCAGTGACTCTCACGCGGGAATATTTCGACCGATATTTTGTTCATTGCAAATTACGCTGTCGGTGTACAATTTCGTGTATTCTCCATGAAATAATTTTCTTAATAAAGTGATCTTGTAAAATAATACACATTCATCGAAGCGTTTGTTTAGGCTTTAAGGGTGTAGATCACGATTCGACGAGAAAATGGAATTTTTATATGAAATTTAGAAGAACATGAAAATAATGATATTAAATTATAATGTAATATTGAGAATAATATAATGGAATAATGATATATTTGACGCAATAAAGATGCATTATTGTGTATATTCAAATCAATTTGTATTAAAATACGGGGTATTGATTAATTATCAAAATGGATATTAATTAATTTTTTTTTAAATATCGACCTCTACTTTTATTTAGCAACATCGGAGCTGGAATAGTAAATTGTTATTAATTCGTGAAAACCCGGCTACCCCGAGAACGCAGTTTGCTTTCGCTTGAATTTTTCAAAGCTATTTTACGTTCTATAACGACTGCGTTAATTTACCATTAACGCGTTCGAACATGGTTTTAGGCGGTGTTAGTATGTGAATCCGCGAACTACATTTACATTGGTTTCGCTGCAGCCCACGCGACGGTGCTCATATTTACGTAAGTTTAACTTTGACGATATCTACGAGTTCTGATAACTTTTATCCAAATGCCATGAAAGTTATGTGTTTTCCCAGTATCACGATTCCGTCAAAATTATGTAATTTATGTACGAGATCCAACAAAAATATATTTTAACAGCAAAATTCAATATTACTTATGGAACTTTAAATTATCTGTGATTTATATTTTTTTCTAACTATATTCATAACGTATCGTATACATAAAATGTTTCGTGAAATTATTCGGCTCTTTTAAGAGTATTTAAAAGTAATCCTAAACGTTATTTTGCATGGCAATCTCTGATTCTTTCGATGTCATAAAATACGGAAATAAATTGCCACTTAATTCGTGCAGTATCGAGTATTTAAATATATTTGAAATAACGAAGACAAGAATTCGAGACATTGATCTCCGGCCAACAAATTTTAACTCGGTTCGCAGTTGCTCGCGCAAAACCTCGAAATTACAGGCGAGTCCACGTATCGTGCACGCCCGTGTGTGTGGGCGGATATTCGAGTGGATTTACCGGCGCAATGGCGGGATTTTTTTCATCCGCGGAACGATTTTTAAAGGCTGAGCAAAAAGAGATACGAAGTGCGGAACGAAGAGAGGGAGAGAAGCGCGGCGTGCGGGGCAGGGCGAACGAAATAAAAGAGATAGGCGTGATTTCGGCGTGATATCCCGGTCGACGCGACGTGCTGGTTTTAATCCGACCTTATTCGTTCGCTACGAAGATGTATCCATTGACTACAAAATTTCATGTACCTATGCTTCAACTTCGTTTCTCTCTTAACATCGACGTCTTGGGAATTCTAACGAAACGATTGCGCGATCCAATGGAAAAACGAAAATCTCACTTGAAAAGCTAATTTTTTACAACTGTCATAAATGATTCCGATGTCAATTCTTTCATTTAATAATCTAAGTATGACACCATTGGTCAATGCTTTTTCTGAATTTTTTGCGTACTTTAAAATAATTTTCTGTTTTCCAATTTCTGGGAAATCAACTTTTACCCTAAATTGACTCAATGTTCTTTTTAGATTAAAAATTAGCGTTTAAGAATATACAGGTTTTTTTCGGAATTTTTAGATGTCACCCGTGTTTGTTAAGTTAGAGTTTATTCGACAATTTTGCCGATCTACAAGGTCAAAATCCATGTGGCATTCTTGAGGCGGCGCGGCGCGGTGCTGTAAAGCGCGCAAACGTTACCTTGTCGTTCATCGGCGACGATTGATCGTGCCGATGGGCATTGGCCACGCGCTAATGGCCGGGAATGTTAATTACGATTCCAGGATGCGCGCGTGCCTGATTTCGCGGTTCGAGGCTCGCGCGATTCCGGAAGCGCTCTCGTGAGGGAGAGAAGCGTCGTCGCGTCGCGCCCGCTGGTCGCCTTTACGTGTGAGGGCCATACGTGACCTCGCATCCCCCGGGAGACGAAGGGCCGGCGGCAATCGCAACCCCAAATCTCCTAAAAGAGACGTCTTCGTCGTGTCGTTCGCCATGTCCGCGCCGTACGTCACGGTAATCTACGTCGCTTAGGGGATACGTCGCGCGGAAAATTAAAACAAATGTACACGTGCCCTCCGTGAGGCCCCCCTTTCCCTTCCTGATTCTCTTAATCTACTATGACTTGATGCGCGAAATTATCACGGAATACTTTTTATTATTCCATCAAGACGCAGCGGTGAGTAACTAGATGAATTTGTGAGATCTCGCAGCAGTAATTGCTTCCAATTGCTGTGAGAGGAAATTTCCTTTAAAGCCATTCGTGTGTAACTTTTCGTCTCGCGAGAGTTCCTTGATCTTTCCACCTGTACCGTTATTTGTAATGTATGTTTCACATGCGCGGTAAGCTTTTCTTTTTATGTTTGCTTGGTCGTAAATGTTTCGACACTGATATTTGTAGACAGATTGCGCAACACGGCAAAAGGAAACTTTATCGTGGAATCTTGAGGCGATATCATCATCCTGTTTTAATTTCTCTATGCACATGACAATCTTTTAAAATATTTGTAAGTCAGCGTTATAGATTAAGTGCTTCCGAAATGATTAATTCGCGATAATGCAGATCGCGCACTAAACGCCAAGAGTATACCTCACTTAATCATTTTACTTTAAGTATCATTCGTGTCTGGCAGCTAAGAATGGAGAAGGTATCTGTTGCGGAAAAGGACAATTCGCGGGACGGTGCCGCGAGATTACTGCGTGGAGATAATATAATTCTCGTCGAGACGTCGTTTATAGTAGCTGATGGTTAGACGCTAATAAATTCACGTGGCAAGTGCCGTGAAATTTCTTCATATGATCCGTGCCAACGATCCTCACTTCTGCTGGCCCTGCCAGGACGTAATGCGCGCGTTTCTTCTACCAACTACACATTTCGTGAATTTATTTTAGTACATATATCTCGAAGCCACTATATTTGCGCGAGGAAATCCCAATTTCTTACATATTAATAATTTATTAGAAATTAAGATGAGATACTTGCCGCGATAACTTTTACGGGTAGCTGGAAGTCTGCGTTGAAAACTCAGTTAAAAATTAAGAAATATCCGTTACGTCAGAAATCATCATAATTTCGAAAGATAATTAGTTACAATGATCAAAAGTATTATAAAAAGTCCATATGTGCTAATTGCCAATCGTGAAGAGAATTTCAAGCGTAATTTTGTACGAAGAATGGTTAATGTTGTAGGAATATTCATATCGCTCGGAGGTAAAGATTACTCTGTTCGATATTAACGAAACGTTTGCAACGAGGCAAGGCTCTATTCACTGATTGCACGCTCGTCCAGGCGTTCCAAGGCACGCATGGACTTTTCATATAGTTTCAGTTGGCCATTTTCACGTTATTGGCAGAAATTCTTGGGGCGTTACGTGGCAACTGCCGTAGAGAGCATCAGAGCGATCACAAGGCTATAGCTAGGCTAGGTTCGTGAAGTGTGAAAAATTGAAGAAATAATAATCGAGATAAAAACGTAAAGATAATTTGTACAAACGTAAATTAAATGTGGGGCACTAAAAATTACGTTGTATATTTTCCATGCCATTATGCCATATGTGATTGTATACAAATTCTTTTATACACTTGTAAATTTTAATGCAATTAGCGTTCTTATTAATATAGATCTATAATCTTTGCGTTCTAAAGTCTACAAAATTGTTCTACAAACGGAGAATAAAGTTGGCAGAGTAGCAGTTCTGGGTCTGTCGGCCGCGAGTGAATTGCCGCCCTTGTAGCGCCCGGTAGAGCGGCGCGCGGTAAATAAGATTCATAACGCCAGTCGCATCTATTATTTCCGGAATTTCCGGCGAGAAGCAGAGGCGGAGGCGCGTTGTATAGGAAGTTGGTCGGAGGGAAGTTTTTCATCCGTTTCTCGCCACGCCACGTTGACTGTGACTAATTGGATCGCCGCGCCGTGCGGATAAGGATGAGATGAGACCCTGTCTCGCGCGCGCGGGCACGTGTGCACGCGTATGCGTACCAACACACACCGGCTTAACGGTGCGCGATTTTGGTTCGGTGCTGATGATGATATTTGCGCCGAAATTATGCGGCGTACCGAGGAGATCCGGCGCACGCGATTATGCGTTTAGCCATTTTGGAGTGCGTTCCCGGTTGCGAGATACCCAAGAACTACGCTGCTATGCAGGTGGATATACACGAGAATCCTCAAAACTTTAAGAAATCAAGGCTTTTATTATAGAAGTTTCTATCTTTTATTATTTCTTATAATAAAAGAAAAAGACAATATTGCCATACTGTTTTTACTATTGTGATACTTTAAATTTTTGCTGTAACATTTTCATCTTTGTCGCTTCACATTTTCCGTCACGCTCGCGTGTTAGATTCAAATCTTACGACGGATTAGTATCACGAATTCTTTGAAGTAGCTGGTCAAGTGACCTCTTCCCCTCGCGCCGCGCCGCTGTGGGTTTTAATTACGCGCCAATTAATTAACACAGCTTTGGCCTTTTTTTTTTACCTTCCCACCCACTGGGCACTCAGACGTAGCCACGCGGAGCCATTAGAGGTCCTAACGCAACCGCGGCGCGACGCTGTCCCCCCTCCCCCTTTACCTTAGCGGGCGGTGGCGTTATCTCGTTAAGAAATTAACCGCGAATTAACGCCATTTTGCCGCATAATTAGATGACCTTTGAAGATAAGATTACGAGTTTTTAAGTTAATTCCCTGATGGAGCCTGGACGTCACCTTCGGGCGTAAGACCCACTGCCTTATCGCGCCGAAGTCACTGGCTTTGTCAACTTTCTTTCTCGCTATACTTAAAAATTTGGCATAAAACTGGGATCTCTTCAAAAAAATTAAGAGTACAAAAGCTTGACTCGTATACTACAAATATATTATAATGTAAGGTGGAGTTTTTTTTTTTAGGTATGTAACTATTATTGTAACATTCTTTTTTCCGCACAGTTTCAAAGAGAAACAGGATTGATATTGCTGTTAGTTAAATATTATAAATTGCGACGATATGATCGTTGAGGTGAGTCGAGGAGGTAACGGGATATTTCCAGGAGTCGCACTCGTCAAAGTAACCTAATGGATTAAGTAGCTTCCACCGTCCGCAAATGTTGGCAATTAATTTATGTGGAAAGGAACGTCGTCGCGGGGTATTAATCGTGGACAGAGGATAAGCGCAAGTTCTTTATTCTGTCAGATATCCATTTAAATCCTCTGATACCCTTTAAAACTTTTATTTCTAATATCACGTACACCTTACTGACAATAGATGCGATTTTAAAGTAGATGGAGGATAAAAGGCAAGCAATTGCATTTTGTGTTACCGTTTTTGCGACAGATATCTTTCATTACTCTCGTCAGAGAAATATGCGTTTATAATGCAAATCTAACGCATAACTATCGTTCGATTTTATAAAGGCCGCGGTGGGTACGCGCTAATCAGTTTCAGAATATTACCGATTAGAAGATATCTATTACAAGCCCGAGATGAATGGGCAAAACACGTAACACGTGGAATTCGATCACATTTAACGAAATTTAATCCGACCCACAGATCGATCAACTAATTGGCGTTTGTTGTAGAAATCCGGATCGCGGTACCGTGTAACTGTCATCGGTAATATTATTGTGCTGCCGTAACTGCAGACGTAACTTTATTCACCGGCGGCGGCGCGCGTCAATTTTGCGCTGCCGTGGTTCCGTACCGTTACCGAAGATGCAACTGATCCACTGTCCGACGCGAGAGGCACAGTTGTCACAAGTGAAAACAAAAGCGGAGGCCGAGATCACGTGTTGCGATAATACGATCGGCGCGCGCGCGCGCGCGCGCGATTGGCCGTACATGTTAACGTGACTCTGATCAATTATCTCATCGGGTTCATTAATTGGGGTTTCGGTAAGACTATAAGGGATACATTCGTCGAATGATACAGCTTGTTCCGTACGTTCAATAAATGGCCGAGAATCGAAAGTACGAGCGGATGACGCGCGATACAGGAAAAGGCGAGTCAGGAGGAAGGAGGGGGGCACTGGACCGATTCAATGAATGACGTTATATAAATTAATTAGTGAGGCGCTTGATGTACTTCCATAAGAGAGCCCATGTCTTTGGTCAGGCGCGCGCGGAATGCTTTATTACGTTCTTTCGCTCGCGGGAATGAAGATGAGGTTGTTTATGCTTCGATAGTAGCAAGTAAAGTGGCTAATAATGGTGCAAACGTGTATGTTATATAACAACCTTCCTGGTTTTCTGCAAGCCAGTCTTTTAAATAATGATTGCAGTTTATTTGTATACAGAATCTTTTCAAACTTCGATGCGGTTTTGAAGACGGATCTTCTTTCAATAAAAATTAGTACGTCTCATATTCATACAAACGGCTTATCTATGTTTAATTGAATTATTAATTAAAAATACTCTTTAAGCATATCTTTGGTTCCTAAATTATACAATTAAATATAAAAATATAACAGTTCTTACTCTTTACGTTTAGATAATTTCGAAGTCGTCGCGATGCGACAACCGATCGCTCGTTCATCTCTTGCAAAGAAGCAAGTTGGAATCTATAATGAGATCGCCTTCAGCGCCGCGACCATGAACTCGAAGTTCGGTTGCATCCTTCACGGATACACCCGACGCAACGCGTGCGACCGTGTCACCGAGGAGTTAGTAGATAGTTGCGGGCTAGATTGAGGGTGATTGGGTAACCGCTAAGTATATCGAACTTAGAGTACTTCTCGTCCTTCGGACAAGGACGTGGTACTTGTTTGCTCAATGACGACGCGCCACAGAAGTCTAGAATTCACCGTCGAAATAGACGAGAACGCTTTCCAGTTGTTGCTTAAATTACGTAGAATTATTTTACGAATTAAGATTTATTAATAACCTTTAGAGGACAGGCAGGTTTTTTCATGACTTTTTATGATTTTTATAACTTTCAAAAATGTTTTAAAGTATTATACTACGAAAAATGAGCGACCCCCGTGGAGCCTAAAAATAGGCTTCCCGTCCTCTAGAGGTTAAATAACGTGGAACACGAATCGTGAAATCATTCCTTACGGAAATCTCCAATAAACATTGCTGATTGAAAAGAACTGTGCATAGAATATTTTTACGATATCAAATTAAAATGTAAATTGGAATATGTATTTAAGTAAATGTATTATTCAAGTTCATTTAGTACTTCATGGTGACGCGATGGTTGAGAATTTACAATGGGGAAGTATATTACCTACACTGTTTTTGTAACCTTTATCCACTCGGTCTTGCCGATATTTGAACGATTTCGGGCCAACATTGGCACGCGGAAACATGATGCACGGAGAGCGATATTTTTTGGATTATTTGATTCGAGCCGACCGCCAAGTTATACGTCACGTCACTGTGAATTGATATCCATATATCTTGTCAAAAGTGTACAGAGCTTTACTTTTATCGATCCGGTGACGCAATAATGCGCGTCAACGACAAAAAAAAAAAAACATATAATTTCTCACGTTAACAAGGAAACTGCGATTGTGTCAGTGAAGAAAAGAAAACAGACGATAACGAACGAGGTGAAAAGATTTACGCCCGTATTTTTAGTACCGCACTTTATTTGCGAGGGTAACCGATCGTAGCCAGCACGCGAGGACCTTCTGAAGGTAAACGGAGCGAGCCGCGATGTCTTGATAAAAGGGAATATTTTCGTACGTTGACTCGGCATCGATGCGTGTAATCGTTCGGTAATGCCGCAAGCCGCGTACCGGTCTGCTTCTTACGACGATGCCATGTTGCGGTCTCGCATTCTTTCTCGCTGCTTCATCAGTGATGATGCAATACAATTTTCTAACGCGGCGTTCACACAGCACTAGTAAAAATTATCCATTTGTGAGAAAGAAATTTTTTACCACACCTCTCTCTTATAGAATACCTCTCTAATTAACGTCGTTTTTTTTTTATTTTGATAATTTGCGGTTACTATAAATCAGTTTATAAATGAGCATTAGTAATTATGAAAATAATAATGATTATATAGCTGTCTTGAAAAATATTTCTTTTTCAAAGATCAGTGGCTCGTTTATCACTAACACACAGTTCTATGAATTGTGCGAATACTAAAACGATATATCTGTTCACATGAAAATGATCGTCCCGCCGTCCTCTATTTTAGTCCTCGCGGAAAGGAACGGTAGCTATTAGCGACACGGTTTCCGTGCAATCTTGCTAAGTATGCGCGTTTTCCGAGATCACCGGCTCTTTCGGTTGAAATTTCATTTCACTGCGAGACTTTCACGAGATTCGTCTCCGCGTAAACAATCTTGGCCACTTATGGTACATTATTTTTCAACGACCACGTGGCGCAGCCACGATAACCGCTTTTCCGGCATTGGCAACAAAGTTTCTCCGACTGTTCACGAATGTACATCATCGAACACGAAGAATGAGTTTTCTCTCTTTCCCTCTCTGTCTTTCTCTTTCTTTTACCTGCATACAGAGAAACGTAGGTATATACCGCCGGTTGCTGCTCGGTCTCTCGAAGAGTGAGTTCTCAGCCTCCACGACGTATCCCCCCGACCCGCTCGCGCCGCTCTGCTTCGGCTGCTTCGCGCGCTCTCTCTCTCTCTCTCTTTCTCGTAGTGTCTTTCTATCTTTCTTTCACGCTGTCTCCTCGTCTTTTCCCTCAAACGTGTCCGCGTTCCGTCTCCTTTCCTCGGCCTGTCTCTGCGATGGTGGCAACGAGCGGAGTTCGAATCGAGGTACGAGTCGAAGGGTTCTCTTGACCGGGAGGGGAGAGAAACGAACGCTGAGTAAATGTCTATCCTCTCGGTCCCTCCTTATTCCTTTTCCCTTCTCTCTTTCTTTCTTTCTCTCATTCTCCCGTGTCTCGTCTCTTTTACTCTTCTTTCTCCCCGGATCTTTCTCTCCCTCTCTCGGTTCCTCCTGTCGAGCGGAGGTCAATGTACAGGCGCACGGCGTGACCGAAATCACACACACGCTCGTTGCGAACCCACTCGACTGTGACTCTCCTCGTCTTTATTTGGCCTCTAATTGTTCCTTCTTCTTCAGCGACGCCCGCTGGTCTACTTGCCGGTCCCGATCGCGCGAGCGTGCGGCCCCGAACGACGAACTTTCGAGGAGTCGCGTAAGGATTCACTTCGTCGAGCCTTCGATAGCTCCGAGGAGACTTGGCGCGTGGCATTTTGATGGATTCGAGGTGAAACGTGTGTGTATAGCTCCCGCGGGGAGATCCATTCTTCTGAGATAAAACCAATCTTCGATTTTATTTCATTTATACGGATTCTGCAAATAACCTTGAAAATAATCGCGTTTAAATCTTTTAACTTAAAATCGGTCTAACTTTGCTGAATAATTATCAAATAGGTTTATTAACTTTAGTTGAAGAATTATCAACAAGAATTATTATAGTTGATATTGTTATTTTTTATTAATTTATTAGTATCTAATAATATATTATCTTGTTAATACATTTTTACAATCTTTTATTAATAAAATGCAAGACTTGATTCTCAAACTGAATGAATCGTCTTAGAAATATCATCTTAGAGATTCGGAAAATTAGAAATATCATCTAGTACGAGAAAATTATATTATCTTGTCTATTGAAAAACATTCGTTAATATTCTCCATGCAACCTACAATTCTTATATTGATAATTGATATCCATATAATTCTTTTATGAGCTATTCTACAATCGTGTCGGCGAACTCTTTTTCAACTGCGTGTACATATTCGCGCGGCTGCCGAAGAAGCCGTCAGGCATTAACTCGCCGCGAAGCGCGAAGGTAAATACACGCCGTACGTCATGTATAGACGTGATACGTGAGCGGTTCGCTCCGCGAAGGGAGAGATAATCGACTCCCACCGCTCGCTCGGCCAACCTGCGTGCCGTGCCGGGGTGCAAACCACAAATCAGCGTGAAAGAGGCACAAAGTACCACATCGCTCTTACGCAGGCGCTCGCTCCGCCGCGCCGCGCCGCGCCGCGGCCGTCCGTGATCAATTATGCCGGGGTATAGATCCACCGAGGTCGATCTACCGCAAGGAAAAAGGAGCCTCTTTCGCGCGAGGCGTAACTCGTTTTTGCGAGCCCAGGTGAAACAGGTGCCATTCGCTATCCTGTGGATCCACCGGAAATCAGTGTGATCGACGATATGTATGTCCATCCCCAATTTATCGTCGTTTTACACGTTCCTTCACCTTTGCTCGTTTTCGAGCGGAACAATAAATGAATAAGTACTGAGAACATCGGTGTCGCATCGAAGCTACTCGATCCATTACAAATCCTCGTACAAGAACGTCGTTCGTTTCCCTTGGGTCAAGATGGGCCCGGGTTAGGTATGCCTACCTGTCTCGAATACGCTCAAGACCGTGACCGGGGTACAAGGGGCTTTCGGGGGAACAAAAGGGAAAGTTGGAGGAGAGAAGACCCGGGGTGTCACACTGAAACAGATTAATGGTCATGGAGAATTCCTGGTAGCCCACACCAACCACTGCCTCTTTCTTCCAATACTGAGCCACAGGCTACCCGAAGGTTGTACGTTATGTGTCGACTAGAAACATCTACGTTCAAAAAAATTTTATTTTAATTCTAAAGCACGTCATCTTTCTGACTCGCTCGTTCGCTGGTTCCGAAATGGAAAAAAAAAAATAGAATCCCAGAAAGAGATTCTCGAGGTCGAAGTAGTTGCCCTTTGGAGAATCAAAGATCATGATGTCAAGATTTTTTGTTAATCTATTGAACGAATTGCTAATTATCGTTGGAGATCGCGAAACAATTTGTAGTGAACGAAAGGAAATCAGCGAGGGAACGTATAGAAGTTCGATGAACTCGGGATCGAGAAGTAGAATGTTATTATGGTAACGGGTTCTAGGCTGGCGCGATTCTGATTCTGAAAAAAAAAAAGATGCTTGTGATCGCGTTTTATGCCTGAATGCCACGAGTCATTCTATTTTCGACGCTGATATGTTTTGCGACGACGAGTTAAATATGCGTTAAATAATAAATATATCAATGACGTTCCTCTCTCTCCCCCCCCCCTCTCTCTCTCTCTCTCTCTCTCCCCAACAAACAAGCGAAGAAACTTTGAATTGAGAAGGTGAAGGTCAAAAGGATTACAGCGTATTTTCCGTTAAACGGTGGAAGATATCCGGAATTTCCCCAGTGCTTTGTAAGCGGTCGACTTGCGGCCTCTCCGCACGGACAATGATACCTCTTGTCTCAAACTCCACCTACGTAGCCAGGCACTGAGTTACCTGAGTTCTTGCTCTACGCCACGATCGACTTAGATCACGAAGCAGTTGTTGACTTTATATTGTTTCGAACTTGTTCAATCGTATCGTATGCCATGTCATTTCAGAATTTTGAGGGTAGTTTCTTTCGAAATATACTTATTTTTGAGATCACAAAATATACTGTAATTAATTTTTTTTTAAGAATGCAGAATATAAAATTTTTTTGCTACATATAATTCTTAATATTGTTACATAGTTATATAATCTTATGCTATTTTTATTGGAATATCTTTATGGACTATCCTTGTACTTCTCATTAAGTAAATTGATTGTTTATTGACAATAAGCACTAAATCGCGTGTTAGAAAATAGAAGAAATGTAATCGAATAATTTCAGCAGCATTTGAATCTCCAACTGCGGATTTTTACAATTTTCTCTGTCTTTTCTATCTTTCTTCATCTACTTTAATCTGCTGTCCGCTGGACAATGATTCGCAGACTATTCTCTTAACCCGCAACCGCGAGAACGGCGACGTGGCGAATCGATTACTTTTTAATCCGAAATTTTTTTTATCACTTTATCGGTGATCCAATTAGTAAGCTGGCACGGTTCTTTTGGCATGGCGTTCAGAAAAAAACGGCGTACATAATGATTGTCGCGGATGAGGCTTACGTTAGTATTCCCTGGACTTCAAATCCGCGGATACTTCTTGCGATTATTAATTAATTTGTATTAATTTAAATTCTGTCTGCCGCAAAGTAAATCTACAAACTTTGACTGTCGTCAACTAGAATATCGCATATCTTTGTTTGCTACTCGCTCACAATGGCAAGATTCGTTATTCTTCTTGATACTACGATTTTTTTAAATTTCTTTTTTATTTGACACATTAACTCTGTATAAGAATATTGTAATACAATAATCAAGTTATACACATTTTTTATTAATTCTAGAATACTTGGCTTTCTAATAAAAATTAATTAAGATTGTAGAAAAAAATGATTTAAATCGAAATATTTCCGAAATACAGGAAGAGAGCTTAAAATTTCTCAACAAATTACAGAAACATTAGAAGAAAAGAAAAAAATCTTGTCAAAAATATTGGAAATAAAAAGTGTTTATTATTTATTATAATTTTGTTGGTGCTTGCGATATATAAATTTAATACAATATATATTTAAATCAATATTCCAATCTCGAGAATTTTGTTACGATTTTATATCGCCTCTCAGTAATGTGTGCTGTGAATATCGAAACTGTTTATTTCATATTGTCACTGTGCATATGAACTGACATTGCGCGCGAGTTTGGTATTCGTAATTCGCGAGATTTTCCTCGTGGCAACTGCAACCGCGAGAAAGAAATCGAAATTGCACACGGCTACAAAAATTGATCCGTGTTTTCGAGAGAACGACCTTCTGGTTTGCGGATGATAGGCTTGTCGACAGCAACGAAAATTTTCACTGTATCGGGAAAATATCCGGTGCTTAATGCCTCAAAATGCGATTTTCCTACCGCAAAAATCAGCGGATTTCTGCATTAAATCTCCATCTCGCGCATCGAATGCGTTGCCGCATGTATCACGGTAAGATTAACTTCGTTTCAATCCATGCAGTTTCTAAAAATTATTAAAAAATTATATTTTTTACTTTAAACTCTAAAGGAACGTGACTAGACTAGGCAGTGACTATTTTTTAATTAATTAAATAAAAAATACTAAATTTAATTACACGAATTACATAAGAAGTCCATAAGAAGATATTTTATTATATGAATTTTGAAAAAGATGTGACAAGAGTTACTCTTTCAGATGTAGATATCTAATATACTTGAAAAAGTCGCTTACAATTAGGACTCTTTTCTTCATTATTTTTCTCCCTAATTTAATATCTAACATCCGAAAGATATATGAACGAAATAATGTCGGAATTGTGACGTATTTTCGGGTGAGCGCAGTTGCGCGGGTGTTTACGCTCGTGGATCGATTGGTCAATTGGGCACGTCGGTGCACGTCAAGGCGGCGAAGGGTGATTCTTCTTCCTCCGTGCGCCGTACAAATACGTTCAACTTGACCCCGATTACGATGAATCGGATTTCCGGACTACGGTGATCCTGGCGGACACCCTCGAATCAATCCTTACGCGAGAAGGTAGAAAACGGAGATGGCGGGAAAGGGGGGAGAGCGGGGAAGTCCGAGCGATTCGAATCGCACGGAAAGTGAAACTTCGTATCCTCCGCCGACTTTGGCCGTATAGATAGTGTAGATACCGACTTCCTCCTTCGCGAGCAACAATTTACCAAACGGAATCGGACACTGGCGTTTCCGGATCTCGTTACGCGGCAACATCCCGTACATACGTTCGAATTTCCTAAACACGGCCGCGTTAAATGCAACATTCACGACGTTGCTCGGGAAATGCATTATACCTCGCGAGTTTTATTTACAGATTGGAAGAAAAAAAAAAGATATCCGTCATCTTTATAGGCATCACGTGATGAGGAAATCGGAGCACACGATACGACAGAATCGATCAGGCGTGTTAACACACAATATTCCGGACTAAACAGCAGTTTAACTTTAAGAAAAAAAAAAAAAGAGAAAAAAAGAAAGAGAAAAAGAAAGAAAAGGAAAAGAAAAATTACGCCAGTCCGCCATGCAATTTCAACCGAATTCATCAACCCCCCTGTAAATTAATTCCGAACACGAACTCGCGCAGCAGCAACGATATTTCCTACTCCGAAATTTCATATCAGCGTTATCAAACTCCGTTCGCAAGTGGACGAAGCAGCTTGCGCCGGGTTGCCGAAATCCTCGGAAAGGGGCCGCGCCGGGCACACGACACGTGAGGTTGGGACCGTGTCCGCCGTTTTGCGTGGACGTCCGGCGTCGGTCGCTCACGTGGCACCCCTCTCCACACCCTCCTTCATTCTCGCGGGCATATCGTGCATGAGGTTCCCTCGCCGCCCGGCATCTCCCCCCCTCTCTCTACCTTCGTTGCTCGATCCACCACCCGAACGAACGAACGACGGGTCCCACGATCTTCCACCCCTCTCTCCCTACTCACGCTCGTCGCTCTACCGTGCTCTACCGCGCGTCGCTTCCCCCCCCCTCTGCCGCCTCGCTCCGCCGTTCTGCCGTTCTCCGCGCGCAGCGTCCTCGGCAGCAGCCGAAGAGAGCCGAACCGCTGCGCTGCGCCGTCGCCGCCGTCGCGCGTCGCACCCGCCGCTCCGGCCTCCGCTCGGCGCTCCTCAGCGCTCAGTAACGCGAGCGCCTTCGTGGAGTTTGGTATCCCGTTCTCTGCCGCTCGCGCCGTACGTCGTCGTGGTAACGCGCGCAACGCGGCGGCAACGCGCTCGTCGTTCTATCCTCCTTTGTCCCGTAGATCCCGTGTTGGATACGTTTGAAAGTGTTACGTCGGGAGTGTTCACCCAAGCGCGTTCTCCGTGAATGAAATCGTCGCGACATTAGACGCGTGTGTTTGGTGAATCGAGAGAGCCTTGTTGCTTCTGTCTCGCGCGCGCGCGCACGCACGCACGCGACAATTCCGGAGCCGTGTGTACTACGTCGAGGTAAACAAAAGGGTAGTCGGGCCGAATCGAACCGAGTCCAACGTTGGAGAAACTGTGCGTACGACTTCAAGGTAATCACGAAGTGGTGTGACCGTGGTTAGCCGGTGTCGGGCCGAGAGTTTACGTGTCGCCGCCGCGCCGAGGCGCGAACGCGAGAATGCCGGGACGCGTGACGCGGTCGGTCGGGGAGCAGCGGCGTGCTCGCGCCGGTTTGGTTTTCGGGTCGCCGAGTGGCGACTGAGGGGGGCCGGGGAAAGGGAGAAGGGATGCGAGGGATCATCCCGCGGGAGCAGCAGCCGGCGCGGTGTGTTGGGTAGCGGCGTGCCGCGTGTAGGTGCCGGGGCGAGGGCCGAGGAGGAGGAGGAGGAGGAGGTGGTAGTAAGTGAGTAGGAGGGAGGGTGATCTCTCTCGGGCGCGCGAGGATGGCCGGCTGGCGGCGAGCGGCGCTGATCCGCAACGTAGGTGCTGCTGCTGATGCTGATGCTGCTGTTGCTGCTGCCGCTGCGCGTCGCGACACCGACCGACACGACGTGACGGCCACGTGCCGCAGCGGACGCGTCGTCGTTGGCCAGTGGCATTAACTCTCCCCCTCTTATCGTGACCGGGTGATTGCGTGCCGAACATGTCGTAACCGCGCGTTTCAGAAACACGCGATCGTAGTGTACTCGTCGCTATATTTTCACAGATCCCGACGTATAAACAGAGAACGGAGGTGCTCGCGAGCGCGCGCGCGCACGTACGCACGCACGCGTGTATTTATCGAGTAAAAAGCGAGCCCGGGATCTACGGAGTGACCGATTCGACGGTGCGATCGCGATATCGCGCGGGAAACACGAGGGGAGCGCGAGAAGAGGAGAGGGAGACTCGCTGCTCCGTTGGAAAAGTTTTTTGACCACTCCTGAAAGGACGAGAACAGAGGTGGGGCTGTTTCTTCACACGTGGGATAATATGTGAGAGATTTTTGTTCGCGTAACTGTGTGTGTGGGGGAAAGTTCTCCGAGATCATCCGCGAGTTCAGCGCGACGAGGCGAAAGCTTCGATATAGTGAGGGTGTACGCGTTAACGTGTAAACACAAGTCGCAAACGTCCGCCACGATACTTACCTTCCGTCCGATGCGCACCTCGGGGTAACGCGCGACCGTTCTCCCTCGTTTACGCCGGGGAAGGATACTCCTACGATGTGCAGTGATACGTAACGTCCCTTCGCCAGTGATCGTGACAGAGGGATCAAGCAACGTCGCGTCGTGTCGGTATTTTTAGGAATGGAAGTTTCGAGAAAATGTAATCGATTTTAGGACTGAAAAATAATTCGTAGTTGACGTGTGTTTGGAAGGCGCAAAACACTTGAGATGGCGGTGGTTGCACGTGTCTGAGGAAAATTGCTCTTTAAACTTGTCACCCAAACTCGGATAAGATCGGAAAATTTGAAAGAAAGGACAGCGGAAAAACCAGTGAGAGAGAAAGAGTGAGATATTGCACGAAGGCGGGAAAAAGGAACGTGGAAAAAGGAAGAAAGGAGAAAGTGAAGAGACGAAAGGAGAGAAAGAGAGAGAGAGAGAGAAGAAGGAAGACGCTTCGTCCTCTAGTCCAAATCCCAGCGGGAGTTCGAGGAGAGGGTGAAGAGCGCCGTGGAGGGGGGAGTGATGCCGGCGGTGAGCGTGGCACAGCGTCCTCCAGGTGGAATCCCACTCCACGCCGGCGTGCCGGTAGCGCCCAGCAGCGTAACCGCCCCCGGTCCGTCGGGCCGGTGCCTCGGGGGCCCGGCAGCGCCCCCCGCCGGCTCGCCACCGCTGCCGCCGTCCTTGCAATCCCTTGGCGGCGGCGTCGCCACTAACAGCAACAGCAACGTCAACCCCAACAGCATTAACCACAACCACAACCACAATCACAATCACAATCACAACCACAGCGGCAGCAATAACAACTCGCTCGGCGGCGGCAATCCCAACAATCACCATCTCGGCAACAACGCCCTAGGCATCAACACGGCGAGCGGCGCCACGAATCCTCTGCAGGCGATGGCGTCGGCGGCGGCATCGCTCACGCAGCTCAACAACATGGCGAACGGCCCATTGCCGCCACTCGGTGGCACGGGCCCGGGCGGACCGCCGAGTCTACCGCCGCCGCAGCCGGCGACGACGCCGACGCACGGCGGGCCGCCGACCCCACACGGCGGGGTTAGCGCGGCGCCCCATCTCAACGGCGCTTCGCCGAGTCCCCATCCGATGCCGCCCCACGGTATGATGAGCGGTTCGCCCCACACGCCTCACCCGCACATGGGGGGCGGCGGACCCTCGCCCCATCCCCATCACCCGGGGCCCCACATGGTCGGCTCGCCGCATCATCCAGCGGCGCCCCATCCGATGGGCCCGGCCGGCATGATGGGGCCGGCCGGTATGCAGCCCCAAGGTGCGCCCGGTATGTGCGGCCCCGGACCCAGCGGTCCGATGGGCCCGCACGCGCATCCGCAAGGACCAGGGGTGCCTGGACAACCGCATTTGCACAACGACCCGTTCTTCAACTGCCAGCCTTTTCCGTCGCACTACTACAACAGGTAAATTCGCGAGACGGTCAACAATGCGTTTGATATATCTTACGGAAGCGGAGGAGGAGGAGGGAGGGAGGGAAAGGAAAAAAGAATTGTGACCAACGATTCTGTCGAATGTCACCCAAAAGTTTGGGAAAGCGATGGAAACTATTATAAATCACAATTTTTTGATCATAATTTAAAAATTTTTAATTACATATTTGTTAAATTTGAAATTAATATCACTATAAAAGCTGTTTAATACTTTTTATATACATTATACTATATATATATATATATATATATATATATATATATAAACTGACGTTTCATCCATCTTTCTTAAACTATATTATTTTTATACTTATGCTTGTCACTAGAGAGATTAAACTTTATATACTTGATGATCTAGAAAGATGTATTAAACCGTATTAACACCGTATTGATTCTTTCTCTGTATAAAACTTAGGCAAAAACTGATGGTGATGAGCATAAACATAAATATGATGATAACCCACAAGATATAACTGATTTCAAGACTTATTCTGTCACATACAAATGTGACATTTCGCATTATAAGAGGGAGGGATAAATTCGATTCAAATAAATTTTAATATTTTATCATTTAATTCTTCTTTGACAATTGCGATTTTCTTTATCGTTGATTCACATTGCTAGGACCAAACAAGATTTTATGACTGTTTGACTTAGCAAGATGATACTAAAAATAGTCATGTGCGATCTGCATTGCGATTTTCTCGGAGCGGTTTACCGGCAGACAGATATGATCGATACAGTTCTTTGTTTTTTAAAATGTTTATTTTTTTATTTTAATTGTCACATTACAAATTGCAAAGTTGATTACGGGATTATGCTGAAAGAAGCGTGATTCAAAGACTTAGCGTATAAAATCGATATTATGTTCTACTCGCTAACAAATTTTTCGTCGCGTTTGGCAGGCGCGATTTTCATAAGATCGATATGGTTAATAGTGGCTTCCCTGCCATAGCAACTGTAATGAATGCGCCATAAACGTCAAAATTACGACAGAAGGAATAATTTGCATACTCGATCATACGTGAAAATAAATATGTACGTCGCCGATATCTCGCTCGACATCGAGAAAGCGCTGCGTGTTTCCGCTTATTTCTCTCCAAAGAAAAGATCCTCGATATTTCAAAGCAATTTCGCGGATTGCTGTGGGGGGAGAAATCAAATTATACAGGATTTACCAGAAATTTTTTTTCAATTGCCAACTTTTTAATAAATTAAAAATTGATTGCTACTTAACGAGAGTCGCACTAATTTTCAATATACTTTCATCCAAATTTTTCAATCAAAATTTTATTAAAGTAAACCAGATTTAAGGTAAATTGAAGTTCTTTGTTATTTATTTGTGTTTCTAAATTGAGAGTTAATTCATCGAGTCTCTTTAATATTCAATTCCTTTAAGTCAGTTAAAACCTTGTTACACCTCGATAATATTTTTTTAAATTTTATTTCTACCCTTTGTAGAAAACGCGAGGTTTCTGAGACGCCCTGTACAGTGATATAAATAGGTAATCTGTCGTCATACCGGCCATAACAGTTCACCGTCACGCGAAAGAACACTCGCACGTGCGTCTCGCCAGTCGGGGTGGAACTTTGCGTGAAGGCGTATGTAAACTTTTTCTCGGGCCCGCGCGAGGAAGGGTAGATGGAGAAGGGAAAAGGGGAGGGTTGGCAAGTAGTCACGCGAGGTTTTACGAAAAACTGTATCGCGTGGCCGAAGGAATCTCCCGCGAAGCTGAGCTCTCGCCACCGCTTATGCGCTATCTTAGTTCTGACTCGTGTCGTTGAATAATCGCGACACGCTCCAATATTTATATGAAATTGTTTTCTAATCAACGATAAATTCTCCACGTGTCGAGTTTTTTTCCAAGTGTCGCTTCGAGCTTTGCTTCGGGCTGGAGAATACTTTAATCTTTCAGTGCGTAATCGATAGCATCGGTCAGGAACGGTCAAACGGTGACAAAAAGTTCGCACATTTATTGACCATTCGTTCTTTTTCTATCTTTTTTTTCTGGATCAGATCATAATCTGTAATTTTTTGTAATATGAACACAATAGTATTACATTGTATAAATTACTAGAGAAAAAGTGGGAAGATGCACGGTCACTTGAGTTAATGTGCGATAATATTTCTTAACGGTAAAATTAATGTTATTTAATGTTTCTATAACGATGTCTAAGTGAGTATTCATATATGTATAATTAATTTAATGTCTGTTGAATTTATCGTCGAAAAAAGTATTCCAGTACAATATATAATCTGAACGAGGGAATAATTTGAAAGAATAGCGGATAGAAACTTCCGTACAATATATTAAGTTAAGATTATTCACGGCTTGTCTTCGATTGGTTCAAGATTATCCCGTGACTCGATCACGGGCCGGCGAGTTTTTTTCACCGCGGGTATTTTTAGACAATTGTTTTACGGCTCGATACTTCGTTCCGTGCCAATCGTCCGGTAGTCGCTCACTAGTACGTTCTCTCAGGCGTAGTAACAGTATACCCCGAGAATCCGTTACCTCGGCTAGGATCTTCCTGGTCACCGTTGCACAGTTGGTTCCGCGCAACACGGTTGAGAATAATACAATGTAGGTAGTTTTAAAAGTCTACGATGATTTACCGAATACCATGATCGCTAAAGCGTCAATCTCAACGCAGGTTCGTCAAAATCATATTCCCAATAGCCATTAAAATCGACCGATCGACCCAAAAATTCGTTCGTTTACACGACGCGTTTATAATAAAACACATAATAAAAACTCCGTCTGCTTCTCTGCGAAAATATAGAACTTAGCTGCGAATAGTAGCCGTCTTCTTGGATAAAATTCGGATGTAAAATCATGCGCGAGATTGGAGAAAAACGACTATCGGTTTCACCAGATACGCGAGATGCTCGCTGTCGGGTCAGGTGAGTCGAAAAAGTTGTCTTCGTCGCGGTATCTCTCGGTGTCTCAGGTGCCCCGCAGGTGGGAGGTGCTCCTGGCGCAGGTGTGCATGCCACGTCCGTCCGCGACTTCCTCCTTCGCCGGGGCTCGCCCTGCGAGGAAAAGATAGTCAGGGGTTAAGAACGTCGATACTCGGTATGTGCATGACGACGATTATCCGGTACTTCTCCTCCTCGGCCTTCTTCGTATCCGGTCTGGACGTCTCTATCACCTCGGCATCATCTCTACGCTCACCGTCCCCGTCTGGTAATCGCACGGGCTCATTAACATAAGCGTTCCACCCTGGTACATTCGTACGAATGACGATGCTACTTTGTTCACTGAGTTGCGGCCGAAGCTTTCTTTTTAAGTAGGTATGTTCGTACTCGAGAATTCCACTTAACATACGCGAAACGTTTAAGCCCGCCATCGTTTGTAATTTCTGATTGACCGTCACGCCGATTGTTTTGTCAGGAGTTTTGCCTTAATAGAACAATAGAAGCTTCATCATGAAGCTTTCTTATCACGAAATTTTATGTAGAATATTAAAGAGTTTTGAAGCGTGATGATTGAAGTATTTTTCGACCGCTCCAGGATATCTCACGCAAACGTATCTTTTTGAGAGAATTGGCTTTTAATCGAGCTAAACTCAGGTAGTATCATCTCGCAAGATTAATCGCGATATGTAATGCAGATAAGAAGACCCGCATTTATGTACTGTCGCTGAATTGCTACTAGCTTGCAACACTTGACTGAGCTTCTTAACATATGTGCAACTTCGTAACTTGGGAATATCCAGACATTTTCTCATCTAGGAGATGTTGCTTCAATATCGCGGCATTCTTCTATATCTGTAGTTCTTTAATTATTTCTCCGAATAAACTTGGAATCGTTAATTTTCCATGCTAATGCAGTGTGTGTAATTTTTTGAGAATTATTTTATGATCGGAATTATCATAGACGATACGATTACAGTTAACAAATGCGATAATTTATATAAGAGAATATAGTTAAAAATTTTTGTGTTTATTATTATTTAAATTTTATAGCTTTTTTGAACAATTCTTTATTTCAGAGTGAGACGTTATACGTTATCTGAGTGAGGAGATAAGTTCTGGTTTGTCGTCCTCAAGAGCAAAAAGAACAGCAAAAAGAACTTTGATAATCTGCGCAAAGCGCAACCTTGACGTTCTTGTTCTAAAATTCGCCAAGTATAACGTACATTACATCATTCAAATATTCGCACCGGCTGCATACTGAGATTACGCGTGCATGTGCGCGAGGCGTTGTTTCAAATTTGCTTGGAAGAAAAATACACAGCGTTATCGCGAAGCGAGCGATGACGTATCGGGTAGTCCAACCGGGTTCTCGAAATTTGTAACCATTGTAAAACGTCTGGAGCACGTGTCCAAGTGTTCTAAGACGGTTACGAAGGTGGCAGTTAACACGTCGCGAGTTGTCGTGACAGCTGACCATACGTTGATATGTCAATACCATTGTAAAAAAAAAAAACATTTATCGTGTTAGATTCGCGATGTGAGGTAAGAAAAATTAATCGCGAATAGCTCGATGAGGAATATCGAGCGCGGACGAAGCGTTTAAAGCATGATCGGAAGTACGAGCGCCGTCGGTGGCCTTATCTTATCGCGGGCTTCTCGGTAGGATAAGAAGAACCTTGATCGCCTCGCGACAAAAGCGAATCGGCACCTTGCCTCTTTTTCAGGGTCTCGCAACGTTGATTTTCTTTACGAGGCGAGCTTTTTCGAAATTTACAAAATGCTTGGTGAAACTTGCGTCAGATTAATCTTTCGCGAACGTTTAAGTTGAATTTTAAATGCTGCAGTGATTTAATATCGCGTATTAAACGACAGACTTTATCCCTTACTTTTTTAAGTGTGCTTTTAAAGTTATAATTTGTTAATTTTTACACCTTTGAAAATATTTAATTTTTAGATCTTGTAAATTAGAAAAAATGACGCTTAGCCATATTTTCGCGGAGGAGAAATTATTTCCAAGTATATTTATTGAAGCGTATTCAACTCTGACACAAATTTTATGATGTAATTTATACGGGGGAGGGGGAGTTGCAAGGATAGATTATTATTGGATACAGACCCATTATAGATATGCGCGAGATTATGTTATTTGGTATCAACGGCGATGCAGCTATCTCCAGTTACCAGAACACTCCTTACAATTAAACGCGTACAATAATAACAGCCATGCTCTTCGATGCAGGACGATTCTCCTCTTGTTTTTGCAACATAGTCGTTTCTCGTTTCAAGCAAGACAGCCGCGGGCTGTCTTTCTAGCGGCTTTCCGCTAGCGCGACTAGAGCGGGATTAGCGCGCGGCACGTACGTCGCACGGTGTTTCTCTAGTTAGTTACAGGGTATATAAAGTAAGCGCCGGTGCGATGTAACCGGCGCACGTGCGAATCATTTAGAGTATCAGCAAGATACTCTGTACGATCGTGATCTACTTTTGCACCGGCAAGAAGTTACCACTGAGTGGAATTGTAGATTTATTGCGGTCTGCCCGATTAATTCGTCATTCAGTAATTCGAGAAATTTTTTTTCCGTTGCCGATAAAGCATCGTTTGCGTATAGTAACTTTTTACATTATATATACATTTTTACATTATATGCATAATATATAAAAAGTATTTCAAGTAATATTGCTCTTCTATATCAAGAAATAATTAACTCAACATATTTTACTGTACTTTCTGAATTCTATATTTCACACCATCCTGTCGAACTAAACCAATGAATCTTCAATCGCTGTCTGTCTAGACATATATCGAATATTTTTGTCGAACCTCCTATATGCATAATATAGTTGATTTAGCAAGTGTCTTTCAAAATATTAAAACACAAAAAGTGTATTGATACATATCTTTACATTTATTGCACTTTAAGAAGTTAAAAGTATTTTTTTATTTTAACTTTTTTTTGAACGAGACGCGAAAATTTCTGCAACTGTGTACATTACAGTCGAGGGCATACAGCAAGGTTTTACAAATATTCGTCAGTTTTACATGGTAACATCGACTTTGCGTTTGAGAGGAAAAGTTTAGGTAGCTTTTTCCTTCGATGGAGCAAATCCAGGGCACGAGGGGGGGTATCGTGGAAGGAGGAAGGGCTTATTCTGTCGGAGAGGCACGCGAGGAGAGATGCACCGGTCGCCGTTGTTGTGCATAAAGCCGTGCGCAGAGAGCGTATCAGGCCGTATCGTCGGTCGGTTCCAGTTTCTCGTGAAACTTCTTCGCGCGGCCCGGCAGGTTCAAGGCGAGCATACGCGAAGGCGCGCACCCCGCCGCTTGGCAAGGGGGAGCGTACACGTACGCGCATACGCAGTGCACACGTATGTGCATGATGCATATGGATCGCGCGCCGGAAGTCGTCGAGGCGGCGAAAGAATTATCGAGCCGGCGAAATGATTCTGTTGCTGTATTACCACAAGGTTTCTTCTACTTATTCCCTCGAAACTAATTTCCATGCAATCAGCGACTCATATTGGTTACATGGATGTTAATCTTTTTAATAAATATAGTCAGTCCGCCCGTCCGTCAGGAGTGACGTTCAATCTGTGTAATTGGGTGACCAATTACGGATGAGGAACATGTACGAACTTTGTCGGGCACGTAAACTATTGGATCCGTGTGTTACACGTTGCATGGCGATGGAAGAAGATATCGGTGTAGAATTACAGGCTAAATTCTACTTTAGAAGTTACCATGAAAAGTTACATTTTGCATGTTTTATTCACTTATTCACAAATAATTCGGTTTTTAATTTCTTCCTAATGCAGAGCCTGTAGTTCAAATTTCTTTTTACTCGCATTCAATTACATCAATACGCATTAATTGTTACGAAAAGAGACTCTTGAGGATTGAAAAGGTCATGTTTGTTTCTTCTTGGAGAAACAAACATCTACACATTGATACAAGAGCCGAGTGTCTTCCTTCTTCTTTGAATGTTGAGTGTCAGACAGTATTGTTAGCACCGACAATTATTGAAAGAGAAAAAGATAGGAGAAGTACAGACAAAGAGGAGGAAGGTTTTCCTGAGTCATAGTTTACCTAGATACATCGATGCAGGTGTCTCGTGGGACAGGTGTAATTTGGCAAACGTCTCCCCGGATTGTCAAGCTTTCCTTCTCGCAGGGCCGCATCCGTCCCGGCACCACGTGCTGAACTTAGCAAACGAAGCTATGTTTATTTTAATTAGAAACCTCGGTGTAATAGCACACCAAATGTAAATTACTAGGGTTTGCTGGGTAATTAGATTTAATTTAATTAACACGGCCGTGGCCAAAATTTCTGTCAGCGTCATGAATTTCTTAAACATACAACGTGCCGCGATTAAAAAATTTTCGTTAATAAAACGACGAAATATTTTAACAGGCTAAAGTATATTTTCGCGTGAGTGGGGGAGAATGGCGTTTCGCAACCAATTTCGTAACTACACGCGTTCCTTTCACGATTTTCCAAAACTAATGAAACGTAATTATCCAGCATCATAGCGGAGGTAGAACCGGCAGAATTAATATATAGATGAATTAATATCGAGGTTGATAAAACTCGTGATCAATGCTCAGCCTCTTATAATTAGCGAACCGATTAGGCTTTACAAATCGATATTCGCCCAACGATTATGATTTCAACGTGCATAATCGCTTTGCGTGTGTAGATTCGCTCGTGAAACAACGACGGCCTGCTCTCGCACTCGCGCCGAGATCAATGGCGCCAGGAGATTCCCTTGATTTACCCGACCCGCTCATTTACTCCCTTATCTGGCCCGATACCCGATAGTCGATCTATACACACGTACGTACCCGTTAAATTTTATGGGTCAGGTTGCCTCGAAAGGTTCCTCGATTACACCCACTTAAAGAAGATCTCTCACGAATCACTGCAACGGCGGCGCGTGTTTACACGTAGGCTGCATTTCTCGAACGTTACTGTAAACATCTCTTATCTTCGAGCGTTCACGAATCCGCTATCGGGTGTCACCGACGCGCGAAGGGACTTCCCCCTCGAGATGCACGATCGGCTGACTGCAGGTTTGTTAGGATCTCGTGAACGTGCCTGATGATGCGTAACGATACGCTCGATATTGTTCGCTTGATTATTTTTCGACGTCTGATGTTAGCTCTTCACGCTATCTGGTCCGGTATTTTAATTTAGATTGCTTATATGAGGATAAATAAAGAACTAAGGGCAATTATTTCGGTATTCAAAATGTTTGGGCAGAAATTATAATGTCAATTGCAAATCTAGTACCTGTAGTATTTAGCTTGCAAGCAACGTAAGTATTGGGGGCACTATTCGCGCACCATGTGCGCACCAGTGTCGAGCAATGCGCTATAATAAGATTTCTATGGACAAAAGGCGTAAAACTGATTGAAATTTACAGAGGAGTGGTAATATAGTATGGAGATAACTGTATAATACAGAGGAAAGTGTATGAATGGATAGAAAGGATTGATGAAGTAAGCAGTACAATGCTACCACAATTAACCAAAAACATTTTTTTCTAAGGGTTTAAGAAAGCTGATAGAATGCTGTAAAAAGTGTGTTGACAAGCAACGAATTTATATGGAAAAGTAATGTAATGATTTTGTCACTTGTACTTTTCGAATAAAAAAATAATTGCCCTTTAATTTCGTATTCGAAACGATACGAAACTTCTCTGTTTATTCAGAGTTAAATACGACCGCGAAGCTACGTAAAAGTAAGAATATCGATCGTTCATCTTCATTTGTTATGACTTGGTGTGTAACTTTGTGCGCTCATGAATAAGCCAAAGAATTTATCCTCGAAATCTTTTGGACGCGTTCGTAACAGTGTTTACGGCCAGTGTTTCGCCAATGTTGCGAAAGCATTGGCGTCTCTTTTGAGACTCGCATGGATTTGATAATCGGGGCCAGAGAGACTAAACTAAACATTGATTAACTCATCGTGACAGTTTCTCTTTTGTCACGCTCTTAACGGCGAGAGCCGCGACGCGTGAATTGCCGCGCTTTATTTATAAAATGTCGCGCGGCGTTTCAGCGCGGAAGCGCGTGTACCGCTCGCGCGTCACAAACTTCGTTAGCACACTCGAGGTGTTGCGACAAAGCGCCCGTTTAATTCATTCGCTCGTTCATTCACAGTTTCGACAGCAACGTTCATCCAGATCCCGGGCCACGCGAATGTGCCTAACGACCTGTCTCCTGCTCGCGCGATTAACATCGTCACCTCGCATCGGAAACACGGCGGAAAGAAACGGGCAAACGAGCTCTCCGCGGCCGGTTCAACAACGGACACTGTCACGACCTCGACAATTCGGATGGTTTATTTTTACACGAGCCGCTATTTCAACTTGATGGTCTCCCGTAAATAAAGATGCACTTATATGCCTGCTCTTTCATCTCCAACTAATAATTCATTCGTGAATAAGCCCGTGTAGTATGTCCGCTATTCTCGTATTACGCGTATGAACAGTAGTTTATTTAGTGGGTAGGGAAAAAGTTAAAGCAAGGAATAAATTATCTATATAGTCAAGTATTACAGTCCGTGCCATAAATGTATTTGCTCGCAAATTCGACACTTGACAGTCAATCATTCTTACTCATCATGCATAGAAAAAGACTGACGATAGATTTTCTTTCTTTTTAGCTTGATATTCGAAATAATTGTCAAAACTCTCAGAAAATATATCGTAAATCTTTTTTTTATGTTTATGCATGAGGACGATACAAATTTTGACTATCAAGTGTCGAGACCGGTTGACACTTTCGGCGGCAAGCTATGCGGGTGTAGCCGGTGTCGGCGCGCGGAAATAACGACCAATCGACTGAAATCAAACATTGAGCTATAAATAATAGGATTATCGCTGCCTGTCCAAATGCAGCGCACGCGACCTCGCGAACCTCGCCAAGTGTCGGAGTGTCCGTATATTCCGTAGAGAGCCGTGGGTTCAAGCGACCTACCTGCGCCGAGAGCGCGCGCTCTGCTTCGCTTCAGCGGTTCTCATCGCGAGGACGTGAAGTGCAAAGTTGAACGAAAGTATCTTTTGACATAAGAGGATCGGGATTCTACTAATATCGTTGAACTTCGTAAACGTAATTTTACTTATTCCTTTGCTTCCCATATATAGTTCTGCACTTCTGATTACACAAAAAGGCAGAAGAGATAAATTTAACCGACGTTGGCAAATCCATCGCAAAATTTATCTGATATTTATATAATTTACAATCGCGCGAGCTGCATCCAGCTTGTTGGCTATTCGACAAATTTGTTGTATAACACGATAGATATCAGCTTAAATCGTCGGCTTCTCGCGTCATGCGGCACAGGACGTAAGTCGGCTCGCATCGATGCGCGTTTGCTGTGTCGCCGTTCGCCATTCTTGCATCATTTCGATTGCGTAACGCGTGTCCCGCGCGTCGCGTCGCTCTGCGCGAGATTTCAAAATGTCAGGAATTCGCTAGCACGTCCAGATCGATGAAGTGTTCGAGCGAGTGTCGTTCGTCTCACGCCCGATTCGATCCCACCCCCTTTCGTGATACTCGGAGTAGTGATCCGCGGAATATCGAGACGCCCCGTGGATTTCGAAGCTGGACCCCGATGACTCGGGAACTTGGACGATGACTCGAGGATTTCTCCGCCTCGTTCCCTCCTCGTTGCTCGATTTCGAAAAAGAATCGCAACGCGAGATGAGAACCGCGAATGATTTGCCAGTGAAGCAGTTCGTTCGCGTTGAAGTTGGCTCGGCTGGTCTCTCCCGTCTCTGACTCTCTCGTCCCTTCCCTTCTCCCCCCTCTCGCTCCCCTCCGTTTCTTTCTCCGTCTTCCCTTCTGTGTGTGTGTGTGTGTGTGTGTGTGTGTGTATGCGTTTCCCTTCTTCTCCCTCTCGCGCTTTGCCTCCGCACTGGTCTCTCCGTGGTCCGTGTTCTCAAGGCCGCCTCCTCGAATCCTCCTTCCTCGCCTCTCGCCTTCTCTCCACGTCTTCTCCTACTCCTCCTCCACACCTCCAACTCAGCCTCTTCCTCCTCGTCGCTCTCTCTCTCTCTCTCGTCGTCTCCTTCCATCTCACCTTAACCTATCTCTATCTTTCGACGCTGTCGTCTCTCCTTCGTCTCTTCTCTCACTCTCGTGTTTCCCTCCCCCTTTCTCCCCCCTCTCTCTCTCTCTCTCTCTTTCTCTTGCGTCTCCCGGCTTCTGTGAGAGAACTTAGCTGCACGCGCTACGGCGCATCGAAGTTTTGAGTGAGCTCAAAGTCGATCGTAGTTTGAGTTTGCCGCCGAGGCACCGAGGCATCGGCGGGATGCATCTCTCCGGTAGAAATTGCAGGCACCTTGCAACGTGGAAAATGTCGTTTGACCAGTTCGCGCTCTACGACCGGGTTGCTCGCGTCGGATCTGGTAGTAGGTCCGGTTGCGAATCTTCCGAATGGATTCGAAAGTCGCTTCACCTCGTTCTTCTTCTTTTTGTTTCTTTTCTCTCTTCATTTCTTTTTTGACGTATGACGCTGGAGATAATCGTTTTAGTATTTACGATTCTTTCGCGCCTTTCCGAGCTGATCGATTTTTTATGATTGTGGAGATTGATTTCTTTTTAGCAATTTATAAAGCGTTTTAAAGTTTTTTTTTTAAAGAATATTGTAGCAAAATTTTACTGTTTTGTAATTTATGTTTGAAGGAACAAAAGCTACTACATATGTAAAAATTAAATTATTGAAAAATCTTACATGAGATATTTTAGAATGTTGTAAGGAAGTAAATTAAAATAATTGTTTCTATTTCATAACAAGACGCACGTATATATTTACGTCCGTTTCTTACTATTCCTCGCTTTTACATATAACAACGAAACGAAGGCAGGTATCTCCCCTTCTTCCTGTTCAGCACATATCATTTTACATATCGCGATTCACAATTCCTATACCGTGAAAGACTTCGTGGTAGGCTCTCGCAGAACTTTTTCTTTTTACCGGACGAGCGATCTCGGCCGTCGAGATAAGAGCTGTCGCATTAACAATGCAATCAGAACGTTGAATCACGTTGCATTTCAGGCAGAATTAAATCGGGAGCTTATATAGTGTGGAGTTATGAGATACGAGGTTACGAACCATAACCGTTCAAATTAAAATTTTTATATTATAGGTACTTTATATCGTCGCGTGAGATCCGCCTTTCTGTTCGCAGCTTATCGAGGAGTTATTTATAACGCGATGTGAAAATCTTACATTTTGCTTGTGATAAAAATTTGGTATGCGTCGATGTCCGAAGCTACTTGAAGCACGCGGGAGAGAAAGAGAGAGTGAGAGAGACCTCCGCCGGCCCATTCGTCGGTTTTTTTTTCGAGCGGGAAGACGAATCCCGCTCACCTTGAAAGGTACGTCGCGTGGCTCGTCGTTCGGGCTGTTCGTCGGATAAAGCCCTTCGAGCGACGCGCGTAGGAAACTTCGAAAAGTCAAGTCCCGGCGTTTCGTGTCTCGATGCACTTTTCCTCGGCGAGGCGAGGACGCGGGCATGCATTTTCAAGGCGATCGCGAGCCGCCGCGCGCCGCCGCGCTGTACGCACCTTCGCGCATAAATTTTAGAGACACTGACTTCGGGTATAAATTATAGCGCGCAATTATTCTTGCAAAAAGGGCATCGGCGTCACGCGGGGAGAAGTGACTTTCAGTTCCTACATTGTCGCTTCGTAGCTCAGGCTGAATGTTGTTTTCAACTATATAACTGCAATTGCAACCGGCGCGTTTTGTTCGATCGTAATTTTCTTCGAGTCCCGCGCTTTTTCCCGTTCCGAACTAATAACTGCGATACGCCGTTATTTGGCGCGCAGGCATATTTGACCTAAAACTTCACATTGTGCTTATTAATCGATATTTTTTTCATGTATCGCCGGCTTATATATCACGGCTCAGTTAAAAAAAAAAAAGAAGTTACAATCGCGAAACTGAATTAGATATATGTTACAATAAGTTGCTGCAGAGTGAGCAGTCTCGCTCGGAAAAATGATGGTACCTACCTGAAACGCAGCGGTAACACTGCTTCTTGTAGCACATTCTTCACTCAGCTATCTTTTAATTGTGATTTAGAGTAAGCTAATTTGTAGTCAACGCGATTTGGGGAAGGCCGAGAAAAAGGTCACGATAAGTTCCGTTGCAACCTGATCCGGTAGACCATCCGGCGAGAGGTCAATTCTGACGTTACGTTTCTATTCTGAGCCAGATCTATTTGACGCCATTTATTTGTGATATTATGGCGCGCGATGGACGCGAGTCGCGTATCCGATTCCGCCGGGACTGGAGCGAGGGAAGACCTCTTTCTCCGCGCGAGAAGCGTTCGCGTTCGCGATGACGCGAGCGCGCGGCAGGAATGGTCTATCGCCGTTGTCTTCAGTTCAGCGTTGTGTGGGTCGAGTCGGGGATCATTTCGGAAACCAGTTCCGAGCGGTCCACAGGTCGAAGCGCCTCGTTGTTAGGTCCCCGTCGTGTGTGATCATCCAGCGAGGATTAATCCTTCCAACGTGCTCGGGGTCACGGCGGAGCGATTCACGGGGATCTACATCTTCATTCTGTTTTTCGCGTTCAATCCGCCTGCGAATAAAGGAGCAAAGCCACTCCACTTTCGTGTCGTACTTCTTGGGAAATTATAAAACATCGATTTCCACCGAGTTTACACCGCATTGAACGCATTTGCGTGAAACATCGATCGATTTTCCGAAAGATAAATGTAATATACATTCGGAGTTATAGATAATTGCACCGGCAAATGATATTGAATTTGTTAACATGACGGCAGTCTTAATCAGTGATATGTTATTAGGAAACGTTATTTCATATTGACGAGTTAAAGTAAATAATGAAGTTAAAGTAAATAAAATATAAAATTTATTAATTGTAAAAATGTTCTGTATCATTTACAAGATAAAAATACTAAGTGCTTGTGATCTTATGTTGTATCGTAATATCATGAATGTTCGAATTTCCTTTATTATAAGAAATCGTATTTACATTTGCGGTATTCTTCTTGATCGAATAATTACGAATAAATCTGAACGAACGGCATAATTGAAAATACTCTCTGGAAATTAATACGCGCGACGCGGACGCGGAAAGTTTATAAACTTCATGACAGCCGAGAGTCCATCCTATTGTACCAATTAGAACGTATTTCCATTGGAAGCGTGTACCGTGATTGGCCCACCGATGGAATGAATCTATCGAGAGATGGAACGACCCGATTCTAGTCATGCAAATTTATTCCAATAATTACGTTTGTAGCTAACTCGCGGAATACCGCGGTACACAATTTTGATATTATTGACAGGTCGATGGGCATCAGCCGTTTCTATTAAATGCGGGCGAGTCGGCGATACGTCTACGCGAAAATGCGAAGCGAGTGAATGGACGGACGAGTGTTAAACGGCGTCCGATAAAATGCCAGAATGGATTCTCTCCTCATTACGAAGTAATCGGGAATCTCGAGTCAATTGTTCATTCCACTTACGTATTTGACAAACGTCGAGACTTTACGCGATCATTTGTTTTCGTCCGATCAACTTTGTTGCGCCCGCGCCTACAACTTCAGAAATTGTATCTAACTCGAGTCAGCAATTATGTAGATATGCATTATATAATGTCTTATTCCTGCAATTATATGGACACGGTGAGGCATAATGACATAATCTATCGTTTGTCGATGGGACTTGTTTGAAACGTCGATGCTGAAATAAGGGGCCATACACACTTGTGCGGATGCATTTATACATGAGTATCTGTATATAGATACGTAGAATTTTGTAGTTATAGCAAAAGTTTGCCGAATTTTATAGCAAATGTAGACATACTTTCAGGAATACAGTACCTGCTAGGGATAACGAAAAGGGTTTACGTAATCATTTACTTTACTTGATCTAAATTTTAAATTTTCTAAGAGTTAATGATAATTCTCATTATAAAATTAGCTAAAACATAGTCGAGCCAGTACATAGCGATAAAACTGAGCGTAATTTTTTGACGCGGCTCTCTCGTGTGCACTACACCACCGTCATACGTATAACAATAAGATTTTAACTGGGCGGTTATGCCTGCCGCATTTTTCCCAACGCGCAACATCCCGGTGTAGTACACGCTAAAAGCACAAGATCGTTTCAAGTGTTCCATGAGTTCCGCACGTGTACTAAAGTCTACTCCTTCACTTCCTACGTTATAGGGATTAAAGCTTCTAGCGGAGGAGGTGGAGCCCACGTGGAACTAGCGCGCGCGGAATAGTTCTCTAAGTGCGGCCAGCTTTTCAAACTTTCATACCCTCGAAGCCCCAGTCATATTTTGTTTCCGGCCATTTTCCGTGGCAGACGAATCGTCGTAGATTACGCGCGTGGTCGTTCGTGTCACATTAGCCTTCATTAATCGTTCTCGTTACCGCAAAGAAACGTGGTTTGCATTCGATGCGTTAGATTGCTGACTAATTTACTTATTATGAATACATGAATTGTAACTTCATTTCTCGGCAATGTATATTAGCAAATCCAGAAACACAGCTCGAGAAAACAATCGTATAAACGCAATGTTACATATAAAAATGGAGAGATTTCTCACATTTGGAATTGAATACAATTTTAATTTTGTTCATTTGCAATTCAACCGACTTACTGAGCTTTTATAATCGTTAAACATTTTCCAGTCAACTTTTCGTCACTTTTAAAACTATTGAATCTCAAATTTATTATGCGCTTTTTCCAACTAATATTTTTATTTTATTTGCTATCTGTCAAAACGGAGTGGTGAAGGGAGGTAGGTAGGTTGTTATTCTTTTTACTCTCGGTTGGTTACTGTCGGATATGTTTCTCAACGATGTAAAAGTCCAAACTGCCTTTCTAGCGCAGGCTAGTTTTCCAACTTAACTTCGAGCTATCACGAACGATCAATGCTGGCAGAGGTGCAATTTTTCGCGCGAAAGCGATCTTCATGTCGGCGGATTAAGATAAACGCGGAAAGGATTTATCGGCGCGCCAGAATGCATGACTTGCTCCTTGTGTCTTCGCCAGCATTGTTTCGCGCGTTGATTGTATATGCGAAACGAGCTGATAATAGCTCTTATACGAAACTGCATAGAAATCGAAGAGTGCTTCGAGAACAAATTCGTTTATTGTAAATTCCACGGACCTCGTCAAAGGAGCGGATGACCGATCAAAGAAGTCTCCGTGGGGACGACGATATTTTTCGCGTTAGCTCGTAAAACGAGCATCCCCGGCGGCGTGGCGGGAAAAAAAACGGCGGGATTTTATCGAACCCTTCACGCGAACGTGTCTATCGTCTTGCTGCGCGCTACCTGCGTCGCGTACCACGCGAGATTACGCCCGCGCGAGTGCAAAGCTATTTTTTATGCAGCAGCAAGCTGCCGCGCAAGGTTTATTCTGGATTTTAGGAGCTTTGCGCTCGCTCGGAATCGATTACCCATGTCCTCGACATCGAGTTCGATGTAATTTTCGCGGATCTGTTTATGCATTTTTCTCCTTACGGTTGAACTGTATAGAAACACAGCGCAACCAAGAAAAAAATTCTCTTTTTAATTAAGACTAGGATTTTTTTAGAATCTGGAACGGATCTCTTAAAATAGATAATTTTTTTTTACTATTTCACAAGCAAGTTAAAGTGAAGTGTAGAATCGATTCGCATTCAATCCTTTTGGGATGATAGAAGAAAACAAACGAATCTCGCAAGAGTTTCATACACATGTTGTTACTTCACAGTAAGGGCCAGTTTTTCAACAGTTGCTTAACTTTAATCTTAGCTTAACTCTTCGTCTCTTTCTAACTATCCCTTTTAGAAAAAGATGAAGAGTGAGTTTAGCTAAACTTCAGTTTAAACGACTATTGAAAAACTGGCCCTAACAGACTTAGATTGTTAATTAACCAATATATTCTTTATAAATATGAATTTTAAAGCACAGACTTTAAAGTAAATGTCATTTAGTTGTTTTATGCTAAAACAATCATGCGATTTATTTTAAAAAAGACTTGCAAAATCGAGAATAAATTTAAGTACTTGAATAAAAATATTTAAATAATACACTGAAGAAATAATATTGATAATGTATAAAGCCACATATCTTTATTTTCCACAATACATTAATAATATGTGAAAACAATACATGTTTTATTAGAGAGGATATATTATTTTCTATAATATATTAACATCAATTATGTACGTGACATAAACGACATTATGATGACTTCAAAACTCGCCGACGAATTCTGTTATACAATTAAAATCTCCCGAAAAAGTTTAATCCTCGCAGCTTTGGGGCGGTCGTGGGGGCGGCCGATCGACGGGATTCACGATCGAAGGACAGCGATTTCCACGTAGCGTCGTAAAACGGCGTCCCCGGGGCCACGTAGGAGGAAAAACACGGAAGAAGAAGGGATTTATCGGGGGGGCTGTGCTCTCCGCGTTTGGGATGGATCGCTTTTGTGTCGCACTTCGTCCTTCTGTCCCTCTTTCTCTTTCCCTTTGCGCGGAGGTATGGATTCCCACGGGACGTTGAGCACACACGATGCAACGTCGACACACGTATGCACGCGCGCACCCGCCGATACGCACAAAGGCGGAGGAACCTCCTCTCCCTCGGGTTCCCACGTGTTTCCGACCGCAAGCCGCAGTTATAACGGCGCAGTCGCGAGTCGTCGACCAGGAGGACGATGCGAGCGAGCGAACGAACGAGCGACGGCAGCGATACAGCGAACTGCCGCTCCTGCCGCTCCCGAGTTCGTCGTCCTGTACCAAGCGGGACGATCTCCTCCTGCAACGCGCCTTCCAACGTGCGTTGTTCTCCCGGAAGCGACGAGGAACGTCTGCCACGACCTCGAGGTCGATAGTCAGCGAGATTCTCTTCTCTTCGTGTATAAATTCCTTCCTCTCTTTCGACTCACTCTCATTTGCTTCGTGATCATAATTTTTTTCTTTCTGTCAAAAAGTATTCGATTTATATTATAGGATTTATATTATATTCGATTTCTGTTAGATTATATAGGAGAGAAAATTACGCTTTTTGTTGCGTAATATATATTTATTTATCAAATTTGAGAATTTGTTCTTTAATTCGGTAGTCCATGAGGGAAATATTCAAGAATACCAAATTTTTATTTATTTCATTGTTGTTTATTAAGAACCTTTTAACAGAATTAATCTTGTATGAGCAGTTAGCTCATGAGATTATTACAGTGAATTTTAAAAGATTCTTCATAAAGAGTAACATTTTATCTGTTAAATATGTCGTGCATGAAAAGAACTAAAAATACACTTTTCTGAAGTTTACATACCTTATTTAATATGATTAATCGACGTTTAATTTGATCTTGGTGTATATCTCGCAATATACCTGGCATGTTTGATAAATGGTTTCTTAACTCATTAATTAAGTATTAAAATTATCTTATGTTTTGTCGTATATCGTATCACTTTCGAATCCATGCATAAATGCCTTTGCTAATCGGGAAATATTCCCAGAACAAATTACCTACCCTCTTTCTCTCTCTCCTGCATTCTCACGCACACTCGATGCGTACGGGGCACGTATCCACTCTCTTATTCTCCATGAGGTGACTTGAAATGACTCACTCTTGCCTCTTGCCTCACATGGGTGAGTTCGCATGTACCGCGTGCCGGGCAAGGCCGTGTTTTTACGCCGACTCTCCTTTGCGAGACAGAGTGAGAGAAAGGGGGTGGGAGGAAGGGGAAAGAGAGAGGATTGGTAAACGTTTGCACTTAGGACGCTTTTATACGGACATTCTATTTTTATTATCGCGTCCGCCGCACGCGGAACATGTCGATTTTCGCGTTGACCACGCGACGCGACGGAGGTACGAGGGATGCGCGTTCGCGTGTAAAATAAACGTCGCGACGCCGCATCGGACGTTCACCCGTGTCGAATTTATGACGATCGAGCGATCCTAGTCGGCGGTCCCCGTTCAATCGTGTTCGAAACATTCCCTTGCAAGCTAAATTAATTCTAAAAACAGTTAACCGTTGCACAAACTATTCGTAACTGCTTCTATCTTGGAAAAAGATGATTATTTAAAAAAATCTACACCAGAATACATTTGGATGCAATTGATAATTAATATTGTTACATCGCTAAATCTGTTTTTACTTAACTATAGTGATCAGAAGTATGTAAATAATTCTAAAATACTTGCTATCAAAAGTATTTCTTGATACATACGCACGACAAATGACAGCTTGATGTTGCTAGAATTCGCGTTTGTTGCAATCAGATATGTACTGGAAATATACACAGGATATGTAGAAGCAGAGTTTCTAATTTTCTATAATAAATTTGCCTATTTTTATTTTGCTATTCGGTATTGTCGAAGATCTGTTTTTTTTCTCTTAAATAATTTTTATATGCATTAGTGAGATATTTATTTTTCATTAAAGCGATGATTTTTCCTTAGCGATGTTTGATATAACGCGTTTTTGAGGCTGAAGAAATTGAAGTAGAGCGGATCGCGCGTCTTGTCCGTGCATCCGCGTTACGTTCGTTTGGCCGACAGGCAAACGAGCCGAGTTACATTCCATTGCGTGGTATTAGGAGGGAATCGACGAAAACTATGTTTAATACCACAGCCACGATAGATCGCGTCTATCCGAGTCGAGTAGGTAGGTAAGAGCAGCTATAAACATTCACCTAACCCAATTCCGTATCTGGCGCATCTCACACGCGTGGTGCGTGCGCACTTTTCAGTGTGCGTTCGATTCGCGATCTGTGCCGCGCGGCGGTGGCGGGTGGTCGGACGAAAGTCTCTCGCGAGGCGATCTTATCGGCGCGTTACTCGGCCACCGGTATCGCGTGGTAATATCTCGACGAAGGAAATGCCACGGGACACTCGGACTCGCAGAGTAACGGAACATCCGGCCCGATCAGGCCGCCAGATTAAAAGCAAACCCGCCGTCCCTCTGATCTTGACATTACGGTCGCTTGTATGGGGAATCTAGCGCGTCAGAGATAAAGAAGTCCGGCCGGAGTGACGGCAAGCCGATCAGTCCTGAACACCGATTACGACGTGCAGAATTATTGTAGCTATTTTAACGACACGTGGCGTACACCCTTTACTTCGTCCTCCTATTTTATCCTGCCTTCTTCTTACCTTTTTTTTTCTTTTAGAAGCTATTCGTTATCTCCGGCCGGAAACGTCGTGATGGGTCACTCTGAAATCACACGGAGACCGCGATAGCGAAGCCTCGATTACAGTCGGGTGACATACTTTAGCATCTTGCGTCTACGTGTCGACAACCACGTTAAAAATGTAAAAACATTACATTTATCTGAAATACCTCCTTTATCCAAATCGCCATTGAACCGCTTTCCACTAGTCGCTGCGATAACAATTAGACAGCGATTATTCTCGTTAAATGAAGCGAAAAATGTCGATGCAAAATATCGATATTTCACATTACGGCACATTGACCACTTGTGTTTTGTATACTTGTATATAGAGAAAATTGCAATAATATGTGAAATTTGTAGTCGCTTAACGATGGAAATAATTGCTAACGCACTTGCTGTCTTTACTATCTTTATTTTATCACACTGATTAATTATTTTTATGAATTATGTGAAAACTTGAATCACGAACCATCATATTTTATTTGACCGTATTATTTTTAGTAATTATTTCGCACAACTGGGAAATTTTTCATATATTTCAAAATCTATTATATATACGACACAATATATGCAAATACAGTCGCGTTATTCTCTCATTTATTTCGTGAATGTAAAATACAGTCAATGAGAGAATTTATATACTTTTATAATTCTTTTTTCCCATACTTCAACTGCTTGCTTCAGTCCAAAATTAAAGTTTTGAAACGGCCGGAATGCAGACGAAGTTGAGACGAAAGAAAAATTGCCAGCAATTCGAGGAATGTGGCTGTCTTGGTTGCAACGATGATTTGTTTGTAATTTAACGTCGTGTGACGAAAGACGCTGACGTTGCATTCAATATCTCTCATACTTCCGACTTTTATAATATTTATTTCTAAGTAAAGAAGAGAAGAAAGTAAAATAAGAAACAGATTAAAGATTTAAGAATCGATCGCAAGTTTTCTCTCACATAAATATAGAAAAATAAATTCGACGTGCGATTATGTATCTTGTCTTTTACAATTGAAAACTGTTACTTAGATTACTGTAAAATCGAGTCATCATCCTTTATTCAACGGCTTTGGTGCATTCTGTAGGATGCGATATCGCTCGTGATAGAGAAAATGCATAATTAGCATGTTTGTTTAGACGCGATTAAGGGGCAAAGGTGAAACAACACGTATATATTATGCTATAAATACGTAGGAGTGGTATAATGATGCGGAATAAATGAATGGCTGTATCTCGTGGCGTGAAATATACCACGATCTTTCGTTGTACCGAATGGAATGGCACCATGCATCGTTGCTATTCGGAAAACACCTGACCACCCACCAGACTTGCTACACGTTTCCTAGAAGGTCGCATTCCCGGTTTTCTCGAGGCTCTTAGGCCATAGATTCTGCTTCAACGTAAGCTTCGAATACCTCGGTTACTTAAAAGGTTCCACAAAGAACTGAAAATATTTTTAGTAATAAACTCTTCATTTATTACATTTTCATTTATTACAAATATTAACGAATCACTAAGTGGGACGTAGTCCTGGATTATTAATATAAAATATAAAATTATATAGTTATCTATATAAAATTATAATTATATATTATTAATAAATTATTAATATTAAATATAAAATTAATATAAAATTATTTAATATAGAAATATATGTATTTAAAAATCGTTTAGCGTGAATATGTGAATCGAACGTAGCGTTTTAATACTACACACGTAGCGTGTATGGATATTCAGGAAGCAATATTTAGAGCCAGAGCGACTACAAATGCTCGCAGTTGTAGAGAAAGAGGGAACACGTTGGCAGAACACAGGAGTTTTTACGCGAATCTGTGTCGAGCGGCAGCGGCAGTGATGGAGCTTTACTCAACTGTGCGCCTGCCGGGTGATTCGCCCTCGAATCGAATTCAAATTACATTCCCTCCATCTCCCTCTGCGGAAGCTCTTTGCGGTCATGGGACACCGCCCTATGGTAGTACGATTATATTGTACGGTCCGCTAAAAGCGGCTAGGAGCCGGACCGCTCGTCCGAAAAATGTCCGCGTTATTGCCGCAATACAAACGATTGGTGTAAACAAGGGCGAAACGCTATTAACAAAGCACCACATGAAGCAATGATAAGTGGTACAGCGCAACCCATCGAAACGGCTCATTTCGGTCACGCATAATATGCGATTCGGTCAATATGCATTTCTAATGTATCACCAAAACCATAGTTCTCTATTTCTCATATTTCACGAGATATCAGATATCTTCCGCAAAAATTCCGCATAATATCCGATAGCTGATCTAACGCGTTGTCTGAGTTACACTGCAATTACACTGGAACTATCACATCTCAATTTAACAAATGATACATTTATCGTAATTTTGGATACCGTGAGAATCCTCAATACGCTTCTTTATGCGTATGTATACTCGTGTTCTTTTCGCGCAGTCAGTTCCTCGATAAAGCACGCGAGAGTTCGTCGATACTCTCTCGTCGTTTTCATCGATTTCTCACGATTAACGCGAATGTCTACGTGTTTCGCGTAGACATCGAGAATGGTTTAAGCGTTATTATAGCTTACGGTCTCGCGGCAATTAAGATGCCGCGATTGCCTCAAGGATCGTACGTCGATCACGGCTACCAGGATAACGCGATCTCGCGGGAGGAGAGTCATTCGTTTATGGCGGTATTAATCAAGGGATCTTGCCCGCCTCTCTTTTTCCGCGAGTGCTCCTTTGCGGTCACGGGACACCCCGGGATACACCCGGAGAGGAGCCAGCCGGCTACGCGGTGCGGCCCGTTAACGAGTAGTTACGCCCCGGATCTTCTCTCTCTTTCTTCCTCTTTCTCTCTTTCCCGCTCTCGCGGTTCTCCTCGGCGCACCGGAGCGGCGGCACTGGTATGGCGTTCCGTATAGGAGGTTTACCTATATTTAGCCCGATAAAAATACCATCGCGCCTCCCGCATGACGGCCTCCCGGCCCGCCATTCCCGATTTAAACTTATACCGACGACTGCGAGACCGAGAGAGGAAGAGAGAAGACGCGAGTCTCGGCTCCTTGGCTCGTGCCTTGCCGACCGTAAATCCACGAAACAAATCGGTGCAGCCGTGACAAAAGGCCTAAATGCCCGTGGCGACTGGCTGATAGCTGTCTAAACCTTTCCCGGGTGGATTCGCGAACAGGCTGAGAAAAGTTTTTGTCGGAGGAATCTGTGATCGAGTAGCGACAGCGACAGAAAAAGCCTGTCAATCAAAATTGTCATAAACAGATATTTCTATAGATTATTTATGAACATCTTTATTCTCTTCAACTTTATGTTTTCAATAATTTACGTAACCTTATTGTCTTGTAACTTAAAAAAAGTAATTAACCAACATAGATACTCTCTCATTCTCATACGTGAAAACTGATTTGCACGTGAAATGCTTTACTCTGTCATACATATAGGTTTTGAAATTATGTGTAGGAGTGTATTCATTTCTATCAATCCATTTCCCCGTGGAGCCATCGGGCGATAAACTGGCTGGAGATAAACCGGGACGCCGCGCCGTGTCTCGGGGAGGATAAAGATATCGTTATATTTTCAGAAACGTCACGGCTGAAAGATTGCTATTTACCATTTTCTTGACTGGAATTTAGTATCAACTTCGACTGTACGTCCGAATTGGCTCGTGGCCCCGAAATTGTAAATCCATGGAGAAAGACAGATTATTGTCTGCGTAATAAAATATCCAAACAGACTGATGTAACGGTCAACAAATTCGATCAATATTGAATGACCATTAATCTCTCACCACGAGACAAAAGATTCGTAATTTCGCGGTAAGATCGTCAGATGCCATCCCGCGCTCACGCTCGTCCGTTTAAGTTCAAACATTGAATCGCAATTACAACGTATCGATTATTTTACACGGCGTGAAGGATAAGTGCAACTTGATTGAGAGACACCTCCGTCGGAGACAATCGCTACGCGTCGGTCACGCGTTCCGTGCTATTGATCGATCTATCGGATTCTCGAATTAGACTTTGAGCATCGATCGTCGGGCTTTTCTTGCTGAGACAACCGTAAATCCGCGAAACAGATCGCCGTGAGATAAAGTGTGCCGCAATTGACGCCGTAGGAGCGGCAATTGCGGTCTGATGCTTTGTAAATATTCATTCGTACACGCGTATTTTCGGGAAACCCTAGTCACTAGCAGGAAGATCAATGAAGATTCCTTATTAAGTCTGTGCAAATATCCAGCGCGAAAACATAATGCGTCGCCATTTCGTTGATTCAAATTTACAGAGAGACGACGAGTAGCGAATATTCCCGAGTCATCTTCTTGGCGCGTGCCGCGCCGACCGTAAATCCACGAAACAAATCGGTGCTTCCACGACGAAAGGATTAAAGATCCTGGCGACCTATCGTGGGAAGCGAAAGATTTCCGGAGCTTTATAAGGAACAGAGTCGTAATGGTCGTAATATAGAGAGCAATTTATTTCATATTCCTGGGATATAGAATTCCTTTCAAGGTGTATGGAATAAAAGATAGGTAGGAAATGAATAATAAGTAATAAGGAAACTATCAGTGAAAAAACTTGATCGATAAGTAAATTACTGGTTACATATAATTAACGTGCACAGTAATGAATATATGTTTGCACGAGTACTAAGGCTAAAGAGAGATGGACAGGGAGGAGAGACTTTAATTGGTGTACGTCGATCCACGGTTGATCGCAACCACGAATCGAAATGATAATAATATATTTTATGTCATTATCTAGAAATAATTACACGACGGTAACTTCTATTAGCGAAATTAATGGAACAATTGGCGTATTCTGCGGCCACTATCGCATCAGAAATCGATTATCGCAATACTAAAGTATTTCGTATCAATTATAATTAAAATGAGGCTATTTACGGCTTCCATCCCGTAGCAAGAATAAATGAGCATTACCATCTACCAAAATATTGCCCGTATAAAAATGTAGATGATTTTTTTTATAAATGCAAATTTTTTGCAATGTTAGAGCGAAAGAGTATAGAAATATTTTATACATTTTTATATTTTTAAAGAGAGAAACCCCTGGCTATTTAATTAGTCAGCATCGATTAATCCTCTGAATATCAAGTCTATTATAACATCCTCAGTATATCCACCGTTATTTTTTGAATATTAGGAATGATCCATTTTAAGGTAACAGTCGTAACGTAGATTTTCGAACTAAATTAGTGCGAAAGCTCGTAAAGATACCATGAACTGCTTTCGAAGATCGCGCATAGCCCGCGACGATTATGCGCAAATGCGTCTCCGGTGGTCTGCGCAATGATAACAGTAATAAAGGCTCCAGCGACACAACAGCGCGATAATGACGACGGTAATGAGTGATGCTCTTCCGCGGAGCGAGCGACGGGATCGTACAATCTCGTCTTTCACGTTCGGACTCGATTATCGGGCGAACTTATACCGATTTAGCGTGTTTTCTTAGACGCCCCGTAATCTAATCGGATAGCAAGAATTTATCGCGTACGCGTCACATCTATTTTGTTATTGACATGCGTTTGTATGTCAGTTTTACGCGTGCCGAAAGCTTCTTCCGCCATGCCACGTGGGAAAAGAGAAATTTCTCATGTACACGTAACAACGCGCCGCGCCGTGTGTAACGTCGCGCGCGCCGCTACTCCGATCTGCGCTGTCGTGTATTGCGTAAACGAATGATTGACGTGCCGCTGTTTACGCCGACATTTCGCCGTCCGCACCTATGCTACTATATGACAGACGTAATGAGCCACTACGCTCCCAACCGAGAACCAGTCACGGAACATGATCGAGATTTGCAGCTATCGTCGAGTCTTCCTTCCTTCATTCCGTAACCATATTCCTTTAATTCGCAATATAACACGAAAGGAGAAATTTTCATTACCGTCAGCTATCGGTATTTAACGTCTATATGTATATTACATGAAATTGCCAAATCAGTGTTACGCTATATACCTATACGTAATTTTATTTGCATTTTTAAATAAGCGTAATACCGCAGGTATGTACTGTCGCAATGATTACTTTGGTGCGTAAAATTAGCGGCTCCGACTTTTTCATATCGTATCTCGTAACCGCTTGTATTCGCGTTCATGGCAAAGTGCGTGTGAACACCTGTGTGTGTGTGTGTGCGTGGCTGACACACGCTCGCACATATACAGCGAAACTCGAGATTTCTGTTCGAAGATTGCGTAAACGATTGACTGACGTCTTAGGAACGGTGTTTTCTAAAGCTGTCGGTGGCCTGTAGCGACGCGACGTTACACCACGGTGAACGTCTGCTCGTGTACAGCTTCGTACATAATTTTGCGCACACGTTTGTATGCGTGCTGTTTACGCACCCGTGTATGTGTGCGCGAGCGCACGTGTGTGCGTACACGCGCGTCATCAGTGCCGATAAGCGTAGCGCTTAAAACTTTACCTATTTTTCAGCGCGGCGCGCACATCCAAGTTGGTTCGATTCGTTTGGCTCGATTCGGTTAAGTACGATCCCGTCGTGCGAGTTCCGTCAAGCGTACATTCTCATGTTGGCTGAATTAGCCAGAATTGAATTAATTCATAACCCCTAACTGTCCGTGATTCGATTACATCTCTCGGTTGCGTCACATTCCGATTTATCGAGATCATATGTCATCTAGTGAGAGCGTGGCGAGTAGAGGACAGCGCGAAGAATTCAAGTATCCGTAAAATATCGACAAGTAACGTATATATAGAAAAATTGGTTTTTTTTCAATATCGATATTTGCAGCGGAAAACTACAGCGTAAAGATAAAGACGTTCTATATGTCTTCTAAATATTTCCAAATGCCATGTTTTTGGCGATATTTTTGGCAGTATGGACCATTTGTAGTTTACGAAGCAATTTATCTCGTATCTTTGCGTTACAATAATGATGTATTGTCGTATTTCATATTTTCGTTGATTACATAAATAAATTTCACGTAAGTGAAAAATGTTTGTTTGAAAATTTGTTAGAAGGCTTTCGAAATCTTTTTCTCACTCCTACAAAAAGGTCTTCTTTTTACGCGCGATGAAAATAGGATTGCTGTGAAAGCGGTCGCGTGACTCGGCCGCGGCCGTTGGATTTTATTGTGGCCGCGCGGAGGAAAAAAAAAGAATCCTGTCGCTCGATGACGATTGCGTATAAACTCTCGACGTTGAGATTTAATTGAGCGAACGAATCCGCGACGTGTTCGGGAATGTGAAAGTATCCCTTATGCTCTAAGACGATCGCGGACGAGTCGCATAACGCTTCATTGCTCGCCGCTGTAAAATTTTCAAGCATTCATCACAGTCGACCCATCTCGCGGTACAAAGGAGTGAGAGATGACCGCGTGGAGGGAAAGCGAGAAAGAGAGAAAAAGAGAGAATGTGCGAAGCTTATCTTAGCATCACGTACGCATTGGCGTGTTGTGCGTATATCAGAGATTACGCGTGTATGAGTGGAGTAGCGGCGAAACGCGTATATACAGGGATTATTTTTAGAACCGCTCCGTGATCCGGCCGACGATTATTCCTCGCTAAATCATAACTTTCGCTACGCGATCTCGTGTAGCTAGTACGAGCCGGCCCAAATAAATCGCTCCGCAAAACCGTTGCTCTTCGATACAGGGACAGTGCCCCTTTCGTTTCGGCAATTAATTGCCGGCAAACAAGCAAGAATAAATAGCAGTCTCTTAAACATGAAAAGGTCTCTAGATAATTGAAATTTCCAGTTAATTAAATTTAATGCCTTAATTAGCAATTCATATTTTAATATGAGAGAGAGAGAGAGAGAGAGAGAGAGAGAGAGAGAAAAACAGAGAATATGTGTATGTTTATTGATATAATAATAAATTAGGTATCAAATAAAATTTAATTTTTAATTAAACACAAATTTGGTTCCTCTTTCTCTTTCCTTTTCTCAACTAACAGCTCATGTGTTACAAACGGACAATGGAATGTCTCTCGGTATACGACGTCGAAAGTTACTTTTCTGAGTCTTATTTATCTTATCGAATTTCTTTCTCTTTTTCTCTCTTGGTCTGTCTCTCAGAGATATCTGACCTTGTGTTCGGTTTTTATCGCTCGAATACAGCGACGTACTTGAACCAGGTGCGAGATGCGTGCGGCGGATCTTTTTCTATACGCTTCCCGAATCACAACGTCATTTTCACGTATATGCATCAACGGGGTGACAGAGTGGAGGGAAGCCGTGGTGTCGCACCTGCTACACACGTGTTCGTGAAAGGCACGTGCCTCTTGGCGCGGCGTCTCGGCCGCGTCTCATGTTCCAACGGTGTCGGGTGAGGCGGCGCTCTTGTTGTTCACTTTATCATCGAGATCTCGGCGGAATTAATCGCGAGACACGATTATTCGATCGCGATCAACGCACAAGCATTCTTGAGTATCTGTTACATCGCGTTACATCGTATCCACCAAAAGCGTTTAATTTTGACTGAAAGAACATATGAATTTAAAGAGAAGAGTCAGTCAAGTTTAATTTTAAGAACAATAAATTTTTGAAAATAGTGTATTTTTTACAACAAGCGATTTTTTAATACCATATAACAGTCATATCTACTTGGTTTTTTTTCGTTATTTATCAGAATTATCGTTAATTCTATGGAATCACTGCATTGTGAATGTAATGAAAATTTGAAATTGAGTACATTCCTTGATAATCCTATAAAATCTCTAACCAGTTGTGCGAGGATGAAATGTTAAAATAAAAAATTATCAAGAGAGTATTTTATAAAATTACAGGCAATTCTCTGATAAAATATTTTAATTTTTTACTTTCATAGCCAATAATTTTATAAAATTGGCAGAGTTTTTGTTGAATTATTGAATTAAATACTTTTATTGTAACGTATCGATTATCCTTAAAATTAATTCGAGTGCCTTTCTTACACTCGGGATAGTAATAATTATATATTAATCTTTTATTTTCATGCTAATCGCGCTCGTCACATGATATGTACTAAACAATCGTTCACATGCATATGAGTGTTAAGAATATCAACAAAAAAAATGCCAGTTAAGAGAATTGTTTTCCGCGCAAGATTTTCTATATACAAAGCAATTCAATCGAGTCGCATCTTCGAATCTCGGCTTCTTCGATCGGCGCTCGTTTCCGCCCGGAGAGAGAAACGATCGGCGCTCAGCGGCCACGAGCCGCGACCGATAAATCAGTCGCGACGACGTTTACAAGTCCCGCGCGAAATCTCCTCGCTGCCGATCCCGCACGCATTCTCACGGCGCGCACGTGGCACGCGCGGCGACCACGTGGCACGCGCGCGCGTGTGCGATATCACGGCGCTCCTTCTCTTACGTCTCATCTTTCAGGAGACGACACCTTGTCTCGCCTTAACGGCGGAGATCGCGCTTCTTCACGCCTGTCATGTCTCGCTACGGCGCGGATAATGTAAAGCAGCCAGCCCTCTATCGTTCGGGCGATTCTACGTTTTTTAGCCTCCGATTTCTCGCGATCGTCACTCGAGAATCGGACGACGACTGTAGCGATGGTGTGTGGCAGCGACCTTCTCTCTCTCTCTCTTTCTCTCGTGTTGAGCGCCGCCGGCTAGATTCCGCTCTCGTCCACCTCCTCGTCTTTTTTTCTCACGCACCTTCTTGCGTCGTACCTCGCGGCCGTTCCTATTACCTGAGGACACGTGTCGGCCGATCTTCTTCTGGACGGCGACGCGCTCGGAATAAGGAAGGCTTTCTTGCGAAACCGAAGAGGATAATGAGGCGCGACGAGCCGCCAATTGACCGACGTGATTTTTACCGGAGGTGTGTGTCGATTGCGAAACCATTCTCTTATAGTCTTATATTTATCATTGTGAATGCGGGCTGTCTGGATTTTGACGTCACGTCAACATTAAGACGCATTCTTGGTATAAAAGGTGAACGAAACCCGAACTAATGTCGGGTCGGACAATCTCTATCGCTAAATTCATGGTACTTCTACTTTTACCACGCGTTATATCCCCGATTCTATCTTCTTTTATGGAACGTACATTTTCAAATTTTGAAATATTTCGAGAAATTCAAGATGTGCAAAAAATTTTATACATTTGCAGAGATTGTAATTCTCCAAAATTGTCATGAGAATGAAAATTATAAACACGAAAAAATTTTTACGGAGTCTCTCTAATCTAGTGGCTTGAAAAATTGATGATTTTTAGGAATTTTCTTTAATGAATAATGATAACTGATTTTTTCGAAAGTTTATACATGTTTTTATTCATTTTAATTACGTATGTTAGTATTTCCGAATATTAAATATTCGACTTTATTGTAAATATAGACCTCCGTGTATAGTGTATTTGGCAGTAACGGCTCGCGATAGTGCGATGTGCTATTCCTCATGTAATTATCTGAAATGTAAACAGTCAATCTACTTCCGTGGAATATTTTTGGGATACTAAATTTTATTTTATTACAAAATATTAAAAAGCAACAAAATTAATCGATCATCAGCGTTAATTGGAAAATGGTCAATATTATACAAAATTCTTCATTGAAGGTACGAGCACTCAAAAAAGCTGTTTTTTAAACAATTTTTGATGCACAGCAAATATATCTCCGATCGTCAGCTTCAACTTTCAATTTTTTATGTATAAACACAAGTAAGTATACGCAATAACTCTGTGTATACACCTGTACTATATCTTTGTTTGTCAAAAAAATTAATATTTTATCTGCCGTATTTGATTCACCATTAAGGCAGGCCCATTTTTAAGGTCGTGGATCAATGTTTTATAATCATCAATTTAACAAATTTTTCAATGAAATTTAAACAGCATTATCAGTCTTGTAAAATATATAAAAAAAAGAGAATTGATTTGACCGCGCGTCCCCCCGTCTGGCCAATTTAACCCTCTCAGATAGAGAACCCATTTAAGATTAAACAAAAAAAAATATATATTTAATATAAAGAAAAATAGAAAAATGCTTTACTTTTTATTTTGTCCTGCATTGTTGTTATCCAATGCAGTCAAGACGACTTTCCTGGGAAGGTTTAATCTTTCTAGAAAGAGAGTGCGATACAATGGAGGAGGGCAGATAAAAGAAGTGTCGCACCCCAAATTCTAGGTACTCTAATACCTATTGTATTGTGTCGCTGAAGGGACAGATATCTATAGAAGGAAGAGAAGTATTTTAGGACCTATGATCGTCGGCTTGGCAGAAGGGAATATTGTTCAAAGATTCAGTTTAAATGCCATTGGAATGGTACAAGATTAAAATGAAACTATTAGAATTGATTTCGTTTTTTAACTGTTATCTTATTATTTCTGTTGATTCCCCCAAATAAAGTGATTTATGTATTTTGAGAAATGGTTGTGAATACCGAGTCACAAATACGTGAATATAAAACTTTATTGTAGAAAATATAGATTGTTTAACCTATTTGGGACGGTACGGATGTCTTAAGAAATTTCAGCACAAGTGGATACGAGCTGACTCACTGTTTGTTATGTAAAGTAACCGGAAGTCTCTCCTTTGTATTTTTCAGCAGATCGAATATCTATCGCTGCATTGAAGTTCATACAGCAGCACGTGCCTCTCAAAAATAGGAAATGTAAAATATGTACTTAAAACATCCTTTCCATTAGAATTAAACATGATATTCTTCCCTTTAGAATTTCAATTTAGATTTAGCTCATAGATGATTGTATTCTTCAAAGGAATTTAACCCTTGAACGGTCTTGACTCAAAAGCGCAATTTTGTAGGTATTATTTTCGTCGAAACAGTGCAAATTTTCTTAGATAAATCTTTGGTACGTCTACTTTTGCATTTGTTTGTCGAACGTGATTACAATATTAATTACAATATTAATTTGTTGAAGATTGCTCAAGTTATGGATTTCATCGGCAAAACGAAATATTAAGTAGAATAGTTCCGAATGATGGCACTCACGCACCGTTCCAAAGTAAAGGGTCATAATGAATTTCTTTAGGCAACTCCTTTAAACTCACCATAGGATCTTTTTTCACGTCGGGAATAGCCAATAATTGCGCGTCAAAGCGATACTGTACAGAATTGTTGGAATTAATGGAGCACCCTAGGCAGACGGGATTGGTAACAGCTGCGACGGAAATCATTCTCTCTCTTCCCGACCTTTTTTCCTTTCCACACCCCCCCGATTTTCACTCTCGAAGTTTCCGGCAGACGACTGATAGAGACATCGGTCTTAGACCGCATGAGACAAAACGTCGTTTCTAAAATTGGTCTCATGCGCGCCATGCACGACCTATGTTTACACGCATCATCGGGAGAGAGGGAGGACGGTAGGTAGGGTTAAGGGGGAGTGCGGAGGAGGAGAAGAAAAGGAAAACGGCGAAGGAACGGCTTCCATAGCCTGGACGCGGTTTGGGAAACCGGCGAAAAAGGGAAGAGTAGAAAAGGAGAAGGAGGAGGAGGGAGAGGAGGAAGAGGAGATGATGGTGATGGAGGAGGCTGAAGAGAGGAAGGGGTATCGGCTAATTTCATCCTCGCACGTGCGTACGACGCTCAGCGGCAGCGGAGGCCAGCGAGTAAGCAAGCAAGCAAGCAAGCTCCTTACGCAATGCGCACGCACGCATGGATAATCCCAAAATTCACGCGTGGCGACACGCGATTTTGCACGCGTGTGGGGTATACCGCCTAGTGGAAGGCGATGGTTAACCGATCATCATTAATAATAGAACCGACCGGCCGAAATTATGGATGCGTCCCGGCGCGTCGCGGTTCCCCGCGTTTAAAGGTTTTTAACCATCCGGGAACGCGTCTGTCGCGCCGTCGATGCACGACGACACCCCGATCAAACTGAGCACCTCATTAATTTCGCATCGGTTTCCACAGTAGAAGATACACACACATACGTACAAGATATATAGGAAGCGGGATGAATACAGAAATCGAAAGACTTTGAAAGCTCGGTCTTTCTGTCATAACGATGGCATTGCCACTGTTGTCGGTGTGAAGGGGTAACTTGTTCGAGACGAAGAAGAAGGGGTAAAAGTACCCCTTGACAATACATCGAACGCGAGAGCGAATGAAGAAGGATTGCCGAGTACGGAGGAAGTTGCACTTATGAGTGCGTCTATAAGGCGTCTCAAAACTATTGGATGTATTATAAGATGTCTCACAACTACTAATGACAGATTCTTTGGCATTCTGATGTCGATTTTTTCATTGTAAAGATGCCGAAAAAAATCATCATCTATCGCAATCTTCCAATCCTTTTTTGCATATGTCTTTGTAATAGTTTTAAACAAAAGTTTTATTAAACTTTGCTTAAAATTACCTAAAGAGAATATAGAATTTGTTATTCGATCTTCATCGAAATTCAGTTCGAGAAAAGCCCCTTTTCAAATTGTTTAAAATTCGAAAATTGTTGAAGCTACGACAATTCTCATTATAAAGAGAAATCCCTCTGGGATCTATGGAACACCCTATATACAAACGGAATGCCAACGAAGGACAGAGAGATCCTGCAAGAGCGAAGTTATGGAAGCGCCTGGAGGCGTATTGCGCGAGAATAGACGAAGGGATAGCGATGTGGAGAGAGAGAAGTACCACCGTCTCTTCCTACATCCCTCATGTGATATATGCGAGAGAATATCATGTCCTCAACCGTTGCATTGCCGACGACATCGTGTAATGATACCCTCGAACGATAATCGGTTCTTATAGCGTCGGCGATCTTCGCTTGGTTGAACTTGTTCTGACATCAATTAAAATCATCAGATAAAATGTAGGAGTAAATTCAGTAAATAACTATATGATTTCTTTATCTGTTATTTCTTGTTATTTCCAGTTTTTTCTGTTACTTTTCATTTTAGTTGTGCCATTTATTACAACTCAGTTTATTACAACTCATCTCTAGTTAGGTATCTTTTGTCTTTCGATATCGTTTAATTAAGAGATAAATAACGATAAACTTAGCTAAACTTCCAATTAAATTTTTCCGGAATTATGCATATTTCGCGCTTCAAAACACGCATCCATTTTCCATTTCGATGATGAACCTAAATTATTTTAATGGAATTGACTCGCGTCTTTGGCGTCGTATCATGTTTCGACGATACGTCGACCAGTAACAACTGCTTGCGTCTTGCGTCACTGATCGCTACGGATGTTCTCGATTTCTAGTTTCGTCGTCTGTGGATTGTTGATCTTGGCTGCAGTTTGCAAATTCGGCGTCCGTGCGCGAGTTTGTGTCGCGATCGTTCTGCGATCTGTTTATCTATCCTCGAGTAACGCGTAACGCGGAATCGCGAGGATAACGAGTAGCGCGAGTTATCTAACGGTGCCATCGAGAGGCGGACGAAGTCGCGGAAACTCGGCGAGCCGCATTGTGCGTAGAACAAATATATAGGTGCTTGCAGCAAAATGTAGTTTTTGCAGTAACTTCGGCCTTGCATTCACGTATCGTCAACATATATCTACGCTCTCTGCCACTCTTCCGTTCTCGAATTATATTACCCTTTCGGAAATAGTTACCGATCCGCCGTCTGATGGTCTCTCTCTTGAGATGATCCATCTTTTCGTCTTATTGCATCGGAAAGCAATAAAGGTTAGTTTGAAAGTTATGCAGTCGATAGGATATCATATCGTGGTATTAAATTCTTGCTTGTGTACTATGTATATAATAAATTTCCATTCGTATATTTATATATTTACTAACTATAATAAATATATAATTGACGAAAAGCATACTGTTTGTCATATCGTAAGAAAATCGATCGACTGATCAAATTATATTCGATATTACGTTAACACATGCATATTTAATGCATGTATATATATACCTATACGCATGAAAAATATTATTGGTTCTGTTATAGTTTCGAAAATGTACGATGATAATTTCGCACTTCGCAAACTAGCGTAATTAAAAGTTTATTAATGGTAATTTGGATTTCTCTTAAGTATCTGTAAATAAAGAATGAAAAAGTGTCGCTAAACAATTCATAAGCTGCTTATTTCCGCGCAATGCGGATTTACACTTTTTAAATTTTCTAATCGAGCGCGGTGCTTTAATTTTCCGGCGATCTCCAAAATTTTTTCAAAAACGCCGGTAAATTCCCCGAGCATCCCGGCAACGCATCGGCTTATCCGAGCTAAGCCGACGGAGATGTAGCTCGCTCTCGGGGACGTGGTTTTGCGCTCCAAGTGCCGTAGGCAAGGCCTTGCCCTCTTTAAGGCAATTAATGACTCAATCGGGATCAGACTGATTGAGCCTTTATAAGGGCCCGCTGGGGTAAGCGCGCGCGGCGCGTGGCTGGACTTCGCGATGCGCAGAATGCACTTGCTTGGCCGCATTTATTAATGCGGCGGCGGCGGCATCAGCGACGGCGGTGGTGCATGAACCCAATTAAGGACGACGGAGGGCATGCGGCTGAGGAAGCCGGGGATTCCTCGTCGTCATCGCGTGCCGCTGCGCTCACTTTTAACAGACTAGGGTACGATATAGCGAGACGGGCGAACCGCGGAGCGAAAGCGCGCGATTTTCCTCGCGATCGCGTCAAAAGTCACGAACCGCGTCCGCGCGCGCGCGCGCGGCGAAAACGGTAGCTTTTGGTGCCAACCTTCCCGTCCTTCGTCCCGAATTATCACGCCAAGAATAGCGGGGCACAATAGCGAGACGCGCTAACCCGTGCCGCGTACGCGAAATTTCAACTTTGTTATTTTCACGTTGGTGCATTAGACTTGTATGCACATACCGCGTCAGCCCGCGCGCCGAGTATTCGGGTCAGGATGTATATTAAGACGAGTGTTTTATGCATAATGATATATATATATATATAGCGTAATGGTAACCGCGGACCGACGGTCGCTTTTTGATATTAACTTAATCACGGACCCTTATAAATTGTATAAATCCGTTGAACGCGGCGATCTCCGACGTGGTTGCCGCACGCGGACCGTGTGCGAGGAGCCTAAAACCGGGGATTGGAACCGATTTAATTTCGGCAAGTTCGTATTTCGACGCTGCGGTGAATTACATGTTCGCGCCCGCGACAATGGAATCTGAATATACCTGGCGTAAAGCTCGCTCTCATGTATCTACGCGGTAATTGTATCTATACGGAAATTGAACTCGATGAAAATTGGCGCTCCTTGTCTCGAAGCTCCGTCTTTTATCAGCGGGGCAACGAGGGATCGTATTCTGAATAGATGTGTCATGCGCCTCACGGCAATTTTCGAAGTCACGTTTCGGTGACTCGGCGCGTTCGCGCATGTCATCGCGGGATAGACGACAGATTAAAACGGTAACAGCATGATTCACCTCCGCTCGTTGGAACGTTTTATCGTCTTGCGTTCGTCGCTCGCTGGCATCGGCGGCTCTCTTCTCGATGGTTTAGGCCAAAATTTCACGTGTCGCCCGTGTTGGCTAACTCCCTGGCTCGAGACGCGTGCGCCGAGGACGCATTCGCGTGGTTTCTCCCCGCTCGCGTTCGTCCGCTCGCTCGTCAAAAGCAAGTGACGTTAATGTGCAATAAATTAGCAGCCTCCCACACATATGGCGCGAGGTCCGAGCGTTCGCGGCGACTTGTCGCGCGCGTTTCGCGGCGTGTCACTCTCAACTTTGAGGAAAAAGTCAAGGGGATATGTCGTGCGCGCTCTCTCTATCTCTCTCTTTCTCTCTCTCTGTGCGGTCGACGTTCGTTTTATTATGCCTTCGTGCCAGAAACACATCCTGGCTCTCTGTTAAATTGCGAGATGCATCTCTAGTGTGACGATCGACCCGTTTTTGAGTCGATCCATCATTGGCGACGTTGTACAAAATTTTACCGGAGCATCGGGGTTTTTTGATAAAAATCTTGATAACGACATCATGGGTGATAATTCGAATTAATAAAATTTGACAATTTGAATTAATAAAATTAATTTTGCCAACACAGCACGTGGCTCGAATTATCTAATATAGTAACGATGCGTCATCGCATCGTGCGCCGTTCTGTACGATCGTCGTCGGGTGAAGTCAGAATGTATCACGGCCACGCGTTATATATGAATATCCACAAATCATGCTATATTAATGGAACGAGTTTCTCCGTTAGACACGCAAACTATATTCAACACATTTTATACTCGTACGTGTTTTATCGTTATATTACGGATGAATTCATATTTTGCCGCACACACGCTTCGTAAAGTAGGAAAAAACATCTGGATGCAACATACGATTGCTGCGTATAATCGATCGCAAATTAATCTGCACGCTCTTAAATAATAATAGTGTTGCCATGGTCATTACTGTGACTATATATGCTACGATATTTTCAATTTAATATATTTAAATTGACAGTCGCACTTCAACGCTTCTTCAACAGCCACGTTGTCAGGCGCGAATTTTGGCGCCGGCGTGAACCCTAATACCTCGCGATGTCGTCGGCCGATAATTATTTTATCAATAATAGAGCGACGCGGTACGCGCAATTATCGCGCGTCCGTACGCGGTAATCATACCGCGCGGAAACGCGCGTAAATTTATTCGCGAATCAATCTCGGCGGTTGATTGGGTACGTCTAAATCGCCGAGGATAGCCAAATAAACACCGGAGGAGGTGGTTGATCGGTGTATAGAGCCGACAGGGTCCGCCTACCGTAAACCGGTATAAGCCTTCCAGCCCTGTGGACAACGATGGACCGTGACACCACGGATTTATCGCGCCGTCATTTCCGTGTAAACAGCGCTAACGCGCCGGTAATAAGAGGGACGGTGCCACGGCGATGCCTTTCGTTTTGCGTTTCCTTTGTCGCGCGGGTCTACCTTGCGACGATAAATTACCCGCGCCGTTTTAATCGCGCGATATGTCGCGTGCGCGCCGAATGGTTCCGCGTCGCGTAATCGTGTCGTTCTGTTTGTGAACGACGAGCCGCCTCGCGCCTGAGTGGATTTAAGCCGTGACTATCCGCGACACGCGTTTATTAATTCTATGGCTACCGTTGACCGATCGGATATGCTGAACTCAAATCGGCCTCTCTGATGTCTTTCTCTTTTTTTTTTATTATGACTAGACATCACAGACGCGCGCGCTATTTGGCTTTAATATTATATTATTACTATTATTACGTTATACTATTACATTACACTATAACCCCTTCATATAATACGCAAAACTGTCAAAATATGATCAATATGATCAATATGGTCAAATCATGATAGTTGCTCACGAAGTAAGCGCAATGAGAGAACCAGTCGGCATATTACGGAGAAGACACAACAATAGACTTCCCATGCTTTGCATTTTTAGGTTTTTTGCGACTGCAATTCAGAACATTGTAGCGTGCGAATTGTTTTTTGTTAAATAATTAGCACAGGTAGTGTTTTTTGTGAGACGTATTTATTATTAGTAACTCTTTTACACGTGGCGTGAGTGGATCGAGTGGAGTGAGGAAAATATTATTGCTATTATTACATTACACTGAACTGTCAAAATATACGATGACAGATTCTTACGAAGTAAGCGCAATGAGAGAACCAATCGGCATCACGGAAAAGACGCAACAACAGACTTTCCATGCCTTTTTTAGAAAGGGATAGTAAAAACTAAAATCAAGTGTGTGATACGTCAGTGTGCAAAGTAAACTCATAATGGAGATGTGCACTTTTATATCGCGTTCACCCACAGGTACAATCAGTCTTACAATCAGCGAGAAGGTCGAGATCGAGCGATGATAATAATATGTTTGCAATGATGAAATTTGATCCTACGATTACATCGCACGGATCTCCGTTTCTTCGTGGATTGTAGAGATTATCGCAATCGTTGACCGCGCCGCACAACCCGCCATTTATTTCAATAAGAGCATAGGGTTACACGCGATACGTTCCGCTTAGGTGTTCGACGTAACGATTATTGATCCTCGCGCATTTACGTTAACACGGATTTTTTAACTACATTTGCGTGCACACAGAAGTGTTATACGCGAAACTGGTTGCAGAGATGGTTCAGACTAGAAACGAAGGCGTAAACGAAGGTTGAAACGGGGTTGACACGTAGGGGGGTAAACGATCCACGACGTCTTTTTTCAACCGTATGACCGAACCGGTTCCTCGAGATCGTGTAACATCTTTAAACCCGGTAATCCCACGGCAATTTAGCCTGAACAGATGTGTCACCGTTTTCTGACACCGTCATTTTGTCCGAATGCGTAGATCATTGTCTCGACAATTGTATTCTCGTTTTCTTATCACGAGGATATATAGTAAATATTTTACTGTAAACTGACATTGTTGCAAGCAATTTATTACAAATAAATCATTTTGTTATTGGCGTACTTATAGAGTCAGGAAGATATATCGATTACGATTACGAAATCTTACAAATCGAATTTTTAAATGTGTCATCGTGGCAAAGTTAAAAGGCACCGTCCGGCGATTTCGCGAAGCAAAAGCGGTAACGAAATTTTCGATGTACGTCGTGAAAATCTCATTAGCAGCAAAAATTCAATCTAACACGCTCGCCAAACACTACTTGTGTCGTGTATATTTACTACAGTTAAAATATCACGTCTACCAATTTTCGCGGAGCAAAGCAAGCGATAATGCGATTTCCAATGTGCGCCGGTAAAACCTTGTTACTAACAGCAGAAATTTAATCTAATATTTTCATTAAATTACTTATACGATATATGTATATCTGTGCCTCTATATTGTTTTGTATGCCGACCGTAATTATAATGTGCTATCTCCGAATTTTATGAAGCACCATAAGCGACAAAACGATTTTCGGTGCGTGTCGCAAAAAATTTCATTAGAGTTGAAGGTTATTCGCGTTAAAAATCTTTTGAAAATGCTGTCCATACATTTCACTGTCAACAGCAACTTGAAAATACAGAAGCCGACATAATTTTTCGTCGAAGTATATTGATATCGATAAATTGAAAAATAAGTGAGATAGTAATTAAATAATCATTATCTACGTTATGACACAATTGTTTAAAAAAAGTAGATATAATGGATGGTTATTTAGCACATTCATCATTTGTACACATATTCATCAATCACGAAGACATGAGCGCGACAAATTGTATACGGCGAAGGTTAAAATGTGAGATCGCGGGCTGCTCCATCTTTTTTATCGCTCAGTATTAATTATCAATTTTGCGGCTTGCCTTTTGGATTATCGCTAAAAGAGGGCTCGTACCGCTAATTGATACCTAATCGTCGGGGGTCAAGGGGCAACCAGAGCAAAACAGTAGCCGAACGTACTGCAAAATTGATCTTTTTCCCGTTCCTCGATGCATCTTGCTCGCATCGAGAGGAGCATTTGCCTTATCGAGTTGCGCATAAATCACGAAAGGTGGTTGCTTATATCTCACAGTATACGCAATCAAATATAAATTTAATTTTTTTTTTCTCTTATATCATCATTACATCGACAGCTGGTGTATCGTTATTGTTTTCAACAATATTTAGACAATAACCGTAAAATATAGCTGCTTGAGAGTACGATGTTAAAGCGTTAGATTCGTGTTTTTTTTTATCGATCTGTAATTTAAAATTGATGAGACGAAATCAGAGACAAACTGATATAAGAGATTTGCTCGCGTTAAAATTACGGAAATAATTAAACGCACATGCTTTATAAACAGCCAGAAGAACATTGTGCGATATAATGAAAGTTCTTCGGTCATTTCTAAAGCTGTTTGTAAACGCATGCCTCTCTGTAAGTGACGAAATAAGGATTCCTCCTTTCTGTCCTAAAGGAGTTGCGCCTGCTCGGTGGATTTCGACATGGAGTATGACGAAACGTCTTATATCGGCATCGCGCACCAAATATTTTGCGCTACTGAATATCCATCCGTGAATATTCATACTGCAAGTCAACCATGTTACAGTTGAATATTTTTCACATTTTTATTATTCGATTATTCGTGCAATTAAAATTTTGATTGTATTTTTTTCTTATTAGATAAGAAGAATAACAAAAATCGCAAATCTTGGCACACTGTAAAAATTATTTTCTGGATTATTTTTGGGAATGAAGAGTTCTTCCTGCCTTTTATATAAGTTGAAAACATTCATTGACGATCGGGTTGACGATGTATTAATAAGTATAGTGTCGGCAGCTGTACATCATAGATTACCTATGTCATCTTTGCGCTCACAATTTGTATTTTTCTACCACTTTGTTCGCCACTTTGACCGAAAATGAATAGTATAAGAAAGCCTAGAACTATGTAGGTATAGTTTGTCACAATTAGATGCTATATGAAGCGCAGTGTAAAATAGTATTACATCATGATGACATTTGTTATAAAATCGTATAATGAAATCTTCTAAAGAGAACTAAAGACAAAAATTGATTAACGATAATCTCGTACAATTATCGCCGTTTGAAGAATGATTTTCTGTCTGAACGTAGTACTCGCAAAAGTGTCCCACGCGATTCGGAGTTGTTTCCTGTTCGATAACGCGACTCTATAGCCCGCTGCTGCCCGCGCGTGATTTCATCACGGAGAGGCTCATGCCGCTCACTTTTCCAGCAATGGCCAGCCTGAGCTGCCCGAGTTCGAAGCGAGCCGCGTGTCGCGATTATTGCTCTTTTATGGCGCTGCTGCGGCAAAACGATGGTGCGACGCGGTTCTCTCCGGTCGGCCGAACGACCGCTTTTCGTCCTTTCCCACGACACGCTTGTCTGTCAATCCGTCGTCAGTATCTGCGGGTAACTCGATCGCATGGCAACCTCGGGGGGGTTATATTGGCCGCGGTCGAATCGCAGTGGCCGAGGTGCCAACAAAATATGCCCGAGGAGGAATCGTCGTCCGCTCCTCATCCTTCTCCGTGCAAGAGGAGAGAGAACGGGTTGGATTGCCAGGTCCAGGTGAATTATCCAGGGTTCGGGTGGAAAAAGGGACGAATATCGCCGATAAAACGCCGTCATGGGCAGCGATAAATTGCTGGCGTGGCGGCACGATTACTGCTGCGCCAGCGATGGAAAGTCCTTGCGAGAGTATAAGGTGGTGGCTCAACGGTCGTCGCTGCCGCTGCTTCTGCTACTGCTGCTGCGGCGGCAGCGGCGGCAGCGGCGGCAGCGTCGACGTCGGCGGCGAAGCTGAGTCGGCTGTTATTTCGAACCTGGACCAGCAAGTGAATTTCTGCGTGTAATTAAGAGGAGCAAAAGCCCACACGCTGCCGTTATCTGCGATCCGAGCGATTTTATTTACTATGCTTGCTCACGGTGGCATTCAAAATAACAGTTTGAAAGAGTTGCTCTGGTATTTGTTCTTAAGAAATGATAATAATAATGTGAGAGAGACGATCGTGTTTATTATTTTTTTACATATACATCCTATCACAGAATCGTGTGTTTTAACGTAAGAAATTAGACATTAGATTTGACAACGTACTTGCATACATAGTGCAAAATTTCCTCCTTGCGATGCAGTTGCTTTATACTTTTCAGTTGTGTCAACTTCGATATTTCCTTTTTATTTCATACTAGACATCACAGACGCGCGCTATTTATCTTTAATATTAGGTATATTATTACTATTATTACATTACACTATAACCCCTTCATATGATACAAAGAACTGTCAAAATATACGATGACAGATGCTCACGAAGTAAGCGCAATGAGAGAACCAATCGGCATTACGGAAAAGACACAACAATAGACTTCCCATGTCTTGAATATTTAGGTTTTTTGCCTGCAATTCAGGACAATGTAGCGTGCGAATTGTTTTTTTTTGTTAAATAATTAGCACAGGAAGTGATTTTTATGAGACTTATATATTATTCCAAAGTAACTCTTTTACACGTGGCGTGAGTGGATCGAGTGGAGTGAGGAAAAATGAGTGCTGCCAATTTAAGCAAACTTATTGCGATACGAACGTCATTTAAATGAAAAAATAAAAATATATTATTACTATTATTACATTACACTATTAAGTACATTACACTATAACCCCTTAATACACAAAACTTCAAAATATACGATGACAGGTGCTTACACGAAGTAAGCGCAATGAGAGAACCAATTGGCATCACGGAAAAGATACAACAATAAACTTTCCAGGGCCTTTTTTAGAAACGGATATTATATTAGAGATGATCCAGGATTGCAATAACTCATATCGCCTTCAACATTTTCGATTACTTAATATTATTTAATTACCTATTTCTTCCTTTAAATGACTTCTCTCTCCTGACACCACGCTGTATCATATATTTGACGAAAAAATATTCATACACTAACATATAAATATTATTATTCGTGTTTCGAATCTAAATGAGACAGATTTCTCTCTCGTACGACGGTGACGACGCGATTTTAGATTCAGCAGAACCGTCCCTTCGATCAATACGAAAGGTTCGTTAATAGCGAATGCTGCGTCGCACCGTCCTTCGACAGTTAGGCCACACCGGATTGCTGCACACCGTGCGTGCGTGTGCATGGGCTAAAGCTCGTGATAACATCCCCGAACGAGCTTGCTCGTGCCTTTCTCCATTATTATCCTTATGACATGCAGATTGCGCATTACACGCAGTGCATCACTTTGAAGCGCATAATGCACCGTGTATACGCGAGTGCCCCACAGCACTGTCTGCGAAGCATCGCGCATTTGTCGTCGGGTCAATTTAACAGTTTCATCTACAGCAATTAGCTCTACCATCCTGTCTCTAAAAGGATGGAAAAGAAACTGTTAAAGAATGTTACGACACGTGCGGATTATACCGTAGACCTCGCGCTTTCTCTCCTCTCGTCGCAGAGAAAGGCCATTACGCTCTCGAGGCGAATTAAAAACAATGTTGGTTTTTTTTTTCGATACAAAGGAAACAGTCTCTTTTATGTTACTAATGATTAAAAGTTAAAAACGCGACGCGTTGTGCTTAAATAACCAAGCAGCTTAATCATTTTCCTAGTCGCCAATTAGTTTGTAGCTGATTCTGCTACAACTAACACCGTTTCCATTTCCACTTAAGGCTTAATAATTGGTGATGCGAGCGATTTCCACGTAAAATATCACCGCGAGATATTATTACGGGGAACAATCCGCCGGGATCCGCGGGCATATCAATGGAACTCGATATCGTCGTTGTCGTCGTTTAGTAATCTGCCGGCGAACTCGCTCGCGACACGCGGAAAACACGCCGCGTGCGACGGATAAATGCCCCGAGTCCGCGAGAGAGTTCAAAATATCCGGTCCACACACGTGCGTTTGTACGCCTCGCGCCTTTCATTCTTCCTCTCCGTTTTCATCTCGTCCCTCCTCTCTTTCTCTAGCGTAGACAAACCCTCGTGCGTACACACGCACGCGTACATATACACACACTCGCGTGCTCTTTCGACATACCCGGCTACGTGCGAACTTCCATACATGTGTGTACTCTCGCGTGCTATATATAGACTTCGGGGGAGGGGTTTGGGAGCTAGCATGACTCCCTGGCATTGATCGTACTGCCACCCCATGAGCAACCCCTAATAACACCCTCCTGCTGTCCCCCGTTTCCCCGGTTCCCGCTTCTGTCTCTCTCTCTCTTCCCCCTTTCTCTATCTCTCTCTCTTTCTCACTCCTCTCCCTCGGCGCCGCCGCCCCCTCGCTCCAAACTGCGCCCTTTGCTAACCCAATCTGAGACCCCTGCAGGCGGCGGCTCTCAACCAGCGGTTCCGTGCGATGCGACGCGACAGCGACGCGACGTGCCGAGCTGAGCCATGCGGGCCAGCTGGCCGGTCAGCTGATTCCCAACGGCGCGGCGCGGCGCGGAGCGAAGCGGAGCGGTGCTATGCGGTGCGGTGCGGCGCGGCGCGGTGCGGTGCGGTGCGGTGCGGAGCGGCGCGTCGGGACGCCCATTAGCCACGCGAACTAAACTAAAGCCATTAACTCCCGCGGCTTAATAACGGGCGAAGCCACCCACGGCGACCTGTTTGCAAATCCCGCGGACTCCGACGGGTTGCGACGAGATATCGGCCACGCCGCCGCGCCGATGCTGCTCCCGGCACGAGCACGTGGGGCGTCGCGTCGTACGATGCCGACCGGAGTAATCGGACGCGGCCTGACCCCTTACCTTAACCCTTTCGAGCACGCGGCGGTTAACGCGGTCGATAAACATGCGTCAAAAGTAGAAAGTACAGAGTCATATAATCGCGCTATAGGAAAATACAAAATAATCTCACTAATTTTTTATTTAAATTTTAAATAAATTATCCGTGGAACAGAAAGTATCACTCTCCGTTATCTCGACTCCGACTACACGTATATTACGTATTTTTCAATAATCAATGAATTTATTGAATGCTGCTCGTAGTTGACATATATATTTGCGAACTAAGGGAAAGAACTGGCTATCGACTGTCTTACGTGCTACAATCTGAAATATCGTCACGTTGGAGAAGTAAACAGATTCTCGAAAACCCGGAATGTCTGAACTTTCAGGAAGGGTCGTGGACTTATCGAACGTAAATGTCCGATGCCATAACCGAGTATCGATGGGAACGAGTCGTCGCGCAAGATAACCGCATGGCGATCGATACCCGTACGAATGTTATTTTAGTAACTAACGATGAATTATGTCCGTCTTTTACAATCAAGAAGAGTAAATTTCCTCACGAAGATGTGAAGTTCATATGAGGCTTACATTATACAAGATTTACGAGATATCGTTACATATATACATATGTACATTGTACATTTGGTAATGCCAAATCGCAAAAAAAAAATTTGTTTTCTTTGACAAACCTAAAATTTTTAGGAAAGTTTAGGTCATTTTCGTCAGAAATGGAAAGTTACTCGCAGATTCTCACGTCGAGTTGAATATTATTATATTCAACGACGAATATACCGCAACGACTCTTGAAATCGATCAATTCCCTGATTAATAGCTCTATCTTATCTGCGTTGAGTGTTTATGGTAGCCTAGCGGCATTAGACGTGCAATGAATAAATTCGCATTGAACTAGTCACCTTAAGTGCAACGGGAGAAAGGTTTTCTCTTTAATAAAACCTGAAAAGATCATTTCAGAACGTAGCGTATCTCGTCACAATAAATTATGTTTTTATTCATTAAGAAACAATGTTAGCGTGTTCTTTACGAGAGATAGACTAGTGCACGTTCCACGATGCATCTGCAAGAATGTTTTTGAAAATATTATATAGCGTAGGAATGATAATAGCCTATAAAAGAAAATTAATGATAGAGAAGTAATAAATTTCTTTTGAATGTCTTGTTACAGTCCGGCAAGTGTATACCTGTCGTTTCTGAGGGCACAGCCTTGAAAAATTCCAGGCCGCGTGCCGACTCGAGCGCGCGCGCGCGCGCTAGTTTTTCATTCGACGGATTAGTTCCGTATCGGCGGAATGATCTGTCACGATCCTCTGCCCTGCCCGGATTCGAGAGACGGACAGGGATGCAGGAAACAGGCGGGCAAAAATTCTGACCGGCGCTCGCAAACCGCGCCAACCGGCCGTGGTGTCGTGCGACGAATTAATTAGTTCGATCGTGCGGCACGTCTTGAATGAAAAGCCGGAGCGTTACATGCGCGCACGCCGGGGTTATTGCACGACGGCACTCTACGGCCGCTACGTGCCTCGCGTGAAATTACATTATCGGACTAAATTAGCGCGATTCAATTCCGTCTTACGAAGTCGCGGCCGATTCGTCAGGCGGCCGCGCACTTGTTTCCGACGTGTCCGCTAATTCCGGAGGTGATCGCGTCCGTCATCGCGTTACATCAGTTTAAGTACGCGCGATTACTATTCGACGCGACAAATTGCGAGTACCAAATGAAGTAAACGGCTAGGTGTCTAGAACATTTTTGAAAAATAATTATTAATATAATTTCAATTACATTCTTAAGTGAGGAATAATAAATTCTTTTTACGTCTAGCTACTGTTTTAAAAGAATTTATAGATTTCTTAAATACGTGCATTAAAATAACTCGTGATTTTATTAATATGGAAATATCTAATTGCTGTGACGTTTTATTACTTCGCTTGATAATGTTTTTTTTTTAAACACGTAATACGTTATTTATTTCGCCAGTGATAATTAACAATTTTTTTTTATATTCAGAATTATTAGTCATAATACGCCGCGTCGAGCAATCGTTCTTGATCGAGCGATACAGCAAACGGGATGAAAGATTTGTCCACGCGTCCCGTCACTCCCCAATAAACCGTACACGATAGTAGGTTACCCCTGCAACCCTTGAGATCTCGACTCACCCCTGGCAAATCTGCCCCGCACACGTACGTACACACACACACACACACGCGTGTACACGCGTGCGACGCAGTGACGTGTTCGCCAGGGTCCCATGGCGTCGATTCTCTAGAGACGAGAAAGTCCAAGTTCTTTCCCGGCACGATCGATCTTGGGACAGTGTATTTTCTCGTGAAAAAAGAAAATCATGCCAAACTTCCTCCTGTGTCTCGATCCGATCTGTCAACCATTCGTAATTATCCAATTCTATTAGTTGATATCTGTCAGCTTTTTAAATCATTCAGTTATCGATAAACATATTTCTCAATTTAGTCAATCGCTTTGGTTTTACTTTCACATAGGAGAGGTTCGCGTATCTGTCCATCCATATATTTATCTATCATGTAGATCGCAAAGTTAGACGCTTATCTATATGCAGTTTTTAATGCTTTCTTGCGACATATAGATTTCAAGAAATCTTTGCTCAAGTGATTTATCTTATCGATCATGTCGAATGAAGATTCAAAGGAACCGTCTTATCTCTTCGTCAAAGGCTATTTTTTACATCCTGATTTGTCGAAACCCATTTGAGTACGTTTGCAATATTTTTTTTTGCTAATTAAAACTAATTCCAGCTATAAGCTCAGCGCGGCCGGCGGAAGAAATTATCGTTTCCTCTCGCGGCATCATTCGCGTTATACCGGATGTTTAGCACCGATATCGTGACATCACAAATCCGGTGGAAAATCACAGAAATCCGTTCGTGGTGGATTCCATAGAATCCGAATAAAGCAATAATGTATACTTCTGCAATGTTAGTCAAGGAATAAGTCCGTCTCTCAGTCTCAGGGTACGGACACATGGAGCGGAACAGATTACGCAGAAAATCGCGGAACGAGAGCCTTGACCAATCACGAGCGTTCCGCTATTTTTGTTGCGCGAATTCACAATCCCTACGTTCACATGAAGCGTAACGAAAGCAACGCGGATTGCGCGCAACCAATCACAAGTCTTCATTTCAAATTTGTTAAAACTATTTTAATATTTTAAGCATTAAGTTAAATATTTCTAACAGAAAACCCATTAAATGTAACATTTATGAACATGATAATAATAATTACTTGTAAATAGAATGGTTAAAAAGTAATTATTGAGACACACTAGTCGTTACGCTTTGCTCATTCCGCTCCATGTGAATGTAGGACTATAATTTCGCGTAAAGAATTGTTGCAGATGTGTCATCGCTAACCTCCAAACAGCTGGAATAAATTGTTAAATAATAATAATAACTGCCAGGTAATAAATAGAATTAGTAGGTGTTATTTTCTTGTCCATGTTGTCTCTTCATTACTCAGAGACGCACTTACGTTAGCAATCCGCGCAATTATCATTCCTGCATTATCGCGGGAACGTTTTATGTCTACTCTGTTTATCTTTATCTCTCGCTGCAGCTAATAATAATTAGCATAGCGATTTTACAAGGTTACTGATACACGGAAGAAATCGTGGCACGTGTATCACGAAGGTCGATATCACGAGTTCGGAGGAAAGTCCGACTTCATCCGAATGCACCAGGCAGCAGGAGATTTCTTGTAATCTTGTATTCGATAGGCCTTAGCGTTCACGACTTTTTTTTCCGAACATTTGATCTTTATTCTCTCTTCTGTTTCTCGTGGATCGGAATGTTACGCGCGTCGCGCGAAATGCCGCGAGTGAACGCGTAATGTGTTAAATGTAGTATCGATCGTAGGCCGAACGTATTCCCGAAATTCGTTACCGGAAATGCAGCGCGTTCGGACTCTCTGTGTTGTTGGAATATTCTGCGTACTCTTGTTATTAATCACCGCACCGCGCTCGCTTCTTAATGATCGCTCGTCCGGCCTCGGGGCGCGAATATGCCCGCGGTATACACCAGCCCGGGCATTCCGAGCACTAAATATTATCAACGCGACGTTAATTACCCGCCGGTTAACCAACTGCTACTCCACGACCGACCGGGAGCCGAGGATTTGATCCTCGATGATTCGGAAGCGATTGATTAAGGCCTCTAACTGTATCCACTCTGCTTCTTGTATTGAAAATTACAAGAATGAAAAGGAGATCATAGAAAATGCTGTGCAAACGATTTATTTCGACTTATTGTTAGAATAAACGTTTAAGAAACTTTCAAGATTTGATCCCAGTCAAGAGAGAAATAAATAAATTGTTTGTTTGAATAAATAACTAATGGATCTCAATAATGATAAATATAACAACATTCAAGTAAGATAAAATACAGAATAAATTTACGTTTACGTTTGTCATTGCAAAGTTATTGCAATCAGTTCGTCGTTGTACCGGCTAATTTGTGAAAATTGGATATACCAATATCCAATTGGCGTAATATGTTTGATAATGTTATAATTGATCCGTGACATTAAATTATTGGCGTCTAAATGATTGCCGACAATTGAACTGACAGTGACAACATAAATACGACGACCTTCGCGTTATTATAGGTTCTGATATAGCATTATTTTACCAGCTGAGCGACTAAACTTTCGTCGATACACAATTACGTGCATGCATTATTTAAAAATCAATTTTTGAAGTCTTCATATTTGCAGGATTAATTTTATGTACCGAGGTTCTAGGCCGAAACTTTATTAAATCGCGCTTCTTTGCCTTAGAGAAGCGTCTGAACTATTTCGATGAGAGAACGTTGTGTATATGTCGCAGGCTTATTGCAAAATCAGCCCTTTTGCAAGAAGGCTAGCCTCTTTGCGAAAGGCCGGCATTTTGCGAAGCACTGATCGTTTCCCAATAAGACTGAACGCACTTTAGGCTTTTTGGCACACATGGGCTGGTGCTAGGCTAGGCACTTTGCAAAAAGTCTAAAATACGTTAGTCTTATTAAAGAAACGATCAAATGCTCTCGCAAAATGCCGGCCTTTCGCAAAGAGGCTAGCCTTTTTGCAAAAAGACTGATTTTGCAATAAGCCTACGACATATATATTACATATATATATATATAGGTTTAAAAAATTTTTTTTAATGGTGATTTCCACTAGGAAAACAATAAAGTTTTGGAATATTAAAATATTGGAAGTGTCATTAAAATCTCGAAAATTATTATAACTGCTGCAATTTAACAGTGATCTAGCATCCTTATCCCAGAATTCTGGAAAATTGATTTCGATAACATGGAGCGATAAATGTAATAATTTCTCAAAGTGCTTTCGAGGAAGTCGATTAGAGACCGGTATTGTTGCGCCGGACTCCTCTCGACGCAGTGCCGTTCTTCAAACCTCCTCCGCTTCCGTAACGCGGCGAGTTAAAGGGATCGAGAATTGGCGCGGTCGTGGTGAAAGTCGTAAACTACATTTCGCGAATCTGTGCCATGCCCGAGCGCGTTTTGCGGCGTGCCCGCGCTCGGAGAGAGCCAACCGATATAGTATTAGTCGCGTACCCCTCGGGGCCTTACGAAAATTCGCGTAGTGTGACGACGCGACGTGACGCGACGGGGACGACGTGTTGCATGCATGAAACATTCGCGACGCACACACGCGAAAATAACACGCTATACACAGCACACCTAACATGAGCGATCGGTCTGATCTGACAGATCGTTGCCTGTCCCCAGGAGGCATACTCCAGCCTATGGCTTCAGCCAACCGGACTACAGGTTCCACGAGTTGAACAAGAGGTTATCGCAGCGCACGGAGGTGAGTACACTTTCGGATTCATTTCTCTTTTCTCCTCGTTTCCACTTGCTTGTATTATTGCGTATGTATGATGTTCGAGAGTCCAGCGAGTCTCGCGCGCTCACTTACCCTTCGACCCTTCGTACTCGCGCGATTTGTCTGTCGTCACGCGTGCACCTATATGCGATCGTGTTCGCACGCTCGATGTGCGATCGATTCGATAAAATATTCGCGAGACAAATCCCGCAAACGTCTTTAATATCAGTTTCCAAAAAACAAAGTAAAAAGTTGAACGGGGTTGGATACGCCAAACTCAGTCGCGTTTAATTGTACAATAAGTATGTCGTTCTTGTGTGTGATTAAATTAAAAATCTTGTCACTCGCGGCATGCAGGACCTAAAATTTCTGATACATACTTTACTACAATTATTACACGATGGTTTTGCCAATTTTCCGATTATCACGTAAACAAAACGGAATATGTTTTTTTTCCCCGGTAAAACCTGGAAAATAAATATTCTTTTGAAACGATGAAAAAAAAAAAAAATTATCGTGGTATCGAAATGGTCAGTGCGACGAAATTTACGGTATGCTTAATCGAACACGCTATTTATCACAATTCGAGATGTCGTTATTTTGATAAAGGTTATTGCACGCCGTTTTGTTTAATCGCGTTTGCTAAATCGCTCGCAATTTCCACTCGCTTCTGGCGTTTGTGTTGCGAAAAAAGCTTGAGCATGACTTTAAAATCAACTTTTCTGTCGTATTTATGCGAGAAATACAGCGAGAAAGATTCTAAGTCTCATTCATATACCAATGGAATTATTTACAAAAATATGTAATGCGCAGAGAGACTATAACGAAAGCAATAGGAATAAGAGTGCATATAGCTTTGATCAGATCTCACAATTATTTCGCCTTCAGCAAAGTCACAAGATGAATGACGAGCTATTTACGCAAGAAATGCTTTCGTCCGAAACGACCGAAACGTAGTACGGGAAATCTCCTGTAAAGCCCCGCGCTCACGGCTTTTTGTTACACTATAAAATTATCTAGCCTATATTCCGCCGGCAGATAAACCGACCTCTTTTGAGAGATTCACGATAATGGCGATAAGATATGATCCAGGGAACGCATTGTTGTTCGCGCACATGTCGTTCTATTCATCGGGTCGATTTCGGACCGTCGAAGATTAATCGAGGCTACATGCTAAAGAAACAACGCTGCTATCGCGCGTCGTGTGCTTACCTTTGATTTTTGCGGATGTTTGAAAATAAATCACACAATTATATTATACTATATATAAGTATGTATATACTATTCTATACATGCTGTTCAATCAATATATTTATAATCAATATATTTATAGAATGATAGAATAACTGAAAAGAATGACATCATAACAAGTATTTAATTAAAGTCAGCTTTAAAAGTTATAATAAGGATGATACAAAAAATATACTAGATATTTTTTATAATGTGACTAAAATTTTTGTACGCGTTATTGCGATAGGTTTAAGTAGAAATCATAAAGTAATGCCCTACATTTCGACATTTTTAGTAAAATCAGAAATATGATGGAAACTTTTAATGATTCTGTATATAAATCGTTTTGTCGTCGCTATTTGTATGGGTATTCATAAGTCCGTACTACGTTATACACATCGAAAATTATTCCCCATCAACGGCTCGCAATTTACGACAGGCAAGCAGTGGCCATATATTCCTTTTTGAAGGTTTGATACTTCGAGTAGTGGTCAATATGTCATTAGGATTGAGTAATGCGAGAGAAGAAAAAAGAAAGCGCCCGGGGTTAATGCGTTCTAATGAGCCTCCGCTTCTAGTACTGCGTTCATTAATCTTCAAGTCGCGGATGGACAACCGGTCTTCTTCCCTGGGAGGTCTCTCGATAAACTGCCCGAATAAATTCTTCGGTTTCTGTCGTTAGCGTGGCATAAGAGGAGTGGCATGCAGGCGAAGTGGCCGGCTGTCAGCGTCTTTCGAGATTGTACGCGTGCCAGCACGAAAAACTTTACCGCGTGTTTAACTCTTGTCCGACGAGAGTTTTCGGAGCAGATTGTCACGACGTACACTTTGCGAGGCTTTCTTTTTAAGTTCCTACTTTCTTTACTTTTTCGATTTGTAGTTTCGTTACAGATATTATTATTACGCCAAATCAACTAAAATATCCGAGTAGGTTTCTCATCGAGCTACCATTTTTCGACATCTTTTAACGCCATCCTTCAGTTTTGAAATTCTTATATAAATTCTACGAGAAACATAAATTTTTTTCTGTGCATCTCTCATCAAGGTGTATTCTACTGAAGGGATATAGAAGACAGAAAGATTTTTTTTCTTTTCATTATCTTCGATTATCTTGGATACACGTTGCTCTTCTCACAAATTTAAAATCACAAGGGCCATGGCACACAAAAAAGCTTAAGCAGTAAAACTTGAACAGTAAGCGAATCAGCCAATCACAGTCAAGACCTTAAGGCATAAATGTCGCTAGCGAATCCATAGTGTTGATTTCCTTACTGCTTAGGTCTTACTGCTTAAGTTTTTGTGTGTGCCGCGGCCCTTAGTCATCTTACTCGACCATGTCTGGAAAGTACCTGCGCGAGCGGTACTTCGTAATGAAAGGAGATATTTTTTTTCCTGACCGCGTTCGTATACTACAACAATCATTTCGGGCGAGCACTGAGGCCACCGAGCTATTCGGGAAATTTCGCTCTTCTCTCTTTGGTCATTCTCGCGCGCGGCGCATTGGGGACCGGGCGGGTGCGAATTATATTTCGCTGGCACAAGCATATATGATATCGCGAGAGAAAGAGAGAGACAGAAAGGGAGCGTACATGTCAATATATACGCATGTATACATGTGGACCGCATCGATCGTTACGACAGGGGAAAGAAAAGGTCAGAATCGAACCGGCGTATTGCAATTGCTTTTACTTACCCATACTCGGGTTATATATTCTGCGTGCTCGACCCGAATTCACGTTTAGGCCGTCGACGTACCTAAGTAATTATCGACTCTCCTTCCCTTCTTTTTTTTCGCAAAGAGAAATTTATCCCTTTCATTTGTTTTTTACTAATTTCAATTGGTCTTCCTTGGAGCAAACGGCGATTTTATCTCAAACGAATTATGCGATCGGCGGTTTGAAATCCGGCGGTCCGGACAACGTTTGTGCGGCGTTCAACAAGCAGAACGAAATTGCGTGGTGCGCGCCGATAGATCAAAGAGAAATAAATTCTTCGTTAAAAAAACATTTACCTACACTATCGGGATATTAGTGCACGCGTGAAAGTGGCGCCTCTCGGTGAAATTACGATGTGTCGTATGGCGGTTAAAATGAGCGCAAAGAGAGTTAACGCGTTCGCTTGTGAGCGCGCGTTTATGCCACCTTTTAATGCCCGCGACGCGTTTCGACAAGCCAATCGGACACTCTTGCACGCAGCGCCAGTTTTATTTTATGAATCACGCCGGCGGCGACTTCGAATGAGAAGCGTAAAAAAAAAAAAACGTTTTTCACTGCCACGATGTAACTGAAGCGCTATTACCGCCGCGGCCATCGGCCAAAGATTGCAAACCCCGTGCAATCTCTTTGCCCGAACGAATCGCCGGTGATCGTTTTTACAGTAAACGCGTTGTTTAATTGTAAACCGGAGGGGGGTTGCGGTCAAACGCGTCCGTCGGGGAAAATTGCGGGAAAATACGGTCGACACAGCGCGTTAAGCTCGAGGACCGCAGCGCGAATTTAGCAAAAAAAAAATATATATTTCAAAGAAACTGATCGATATTTAAAAAAAATACTTCACAGTTAAATATAACGTCAACGAGTTATACAAAGAAGTTAGGAAAAAACAAAGCTGTTTTGTTTTTCAGCAAGCACGTGCCAAGATTAAAAGGAAAAATATATATATAAATTTCTCTCGGAAATATCGCGGGTCTCTCGCGTGATCTAGCACGCGATCACGACGAGCGGCTAGTTGTAATGATTGGTGCACGTGAGTCGCACCGCTACTCATGCGTTTTGACCTGTGCGTCTCACGACGGACAGGCGCACGTTATACAAGACGCTTTTGAACACGACCGCGTAAAGTCGACAGGAGTAAACGAGACGTGAAACATCGCAAAGACAGCGGTCCAAATTTCAATGTTACAATTCTCTCGAATCATGACGACCCGCTTTGGCACCATCTCACTTCTACCCTTCGTTTCCTCTCGATCGCATTCGGTTGACACTGTAGTGTAGAATATTCCAAAATTAGACAAAATTTAATTTTTCGATTGATTCGATTATAGTTTTTCTAAATAAAAATTTAATTCGGTCAGTTTTTTTTTGGTTTTTTTAAATATGCAGAATTAGATGTCTTGGTAGTCTTAAATTAAATTTCCGTTCCAGAAAAGTTTACTTATTGAAATTTTAACGCTTGTTTATTTTAATTGGAAACTTAATTCGTGAGAAGCTTCTTGTGTGTATATAACTTAAACTTATGAATGATTATGCACGTATATTAAAAGTTGATTCCGGTTTAGTCTCGGTCATTGCACAACCATCCTATTTTTGTATGCAACGTAGGGTTCTGTACTCTTAACTTGATATTCAGTCACACAACACGACGTTCTTTTTGTCTTTTACTACTCTCTTGTAACGTACACGTTGTTATCTACTTTTCTTTCATTTTTCTTTGTAAGTTTTTCTTTGTATTTACTATTTGTCGTGTGTACTCATATATCATGTATAGTATCCTGAGAGAGTTCACTACTCTCTCTCCCTCTCTCTTTGGAACACGAAATAAATTCTACTCTAGTCCCTCTCCGCTCTCCATTTCTGCTTCGTTCTCTCTCTCTCCACTGTTCGTGTTTTTCGTCCAGTCTCTATTCCCCCGCGCACGTGGACACACGCGTAACACACGCACACGCCCGCGCACCCGTTCGCGAAGTTTAGCAAACGACATGGCGTGTCCCACGGTCATAAATCATCTTTCCTCGCGCTATCGTCGCATCTCGTGCGTTGTCAGCATGCGTTTGCAAGGTTCACCGCCATTTCTTCCGCTGCTTCCGTCAGCTCCGTGTTAACGTCGCCGCAGAGACGAGAAAAGAATTATCTCGGACCGTCATTGGCCACCCTTTGGCTTGTAATGATACTAATGCTGAAATAATGAATCGATCGATTCCTAATTAAAATCTAATCTAAGAAAGAAAAGAAAAAGTAGGCTCAGATATTTGCCGGGCATTGCGAATGCCGTCGTGCGAAATATTCTGCGTATATTCGCAGGTACAGTACGCCGCGCTGTTTGATTATGTCGAAGTCAAGTCAGTGATTAAATATATTTACCGTTTACCGTTGCTTCGTCAAATGTATATATAAGAGTGATTGATGGAGGGTAAATAAAGAATGACGCAGTCATTTAAGAAGAAGGAAGTGAAAATGAAAAGAGCTTGCATATAGATTATCTGAAAACTATTGTACTTAACAAGAAGTCCATTAAATGCACATGCAGGAAATAGAATCGCGATGATTGGCGAATAAAAGAAAAATAAAAAAATAAATGGCATTTCTGTAACAGAAAACAAAAGAGGATCGTGTCCTATCGACATATAAGCAAGCTAATAGAAAGACATGTGACCTGTAATAGAGATACGAACTATGTTGATTAGCTCGTAGTCAAACTTGCACTAAATCTCTCTTACGGCTATCCGATGTAATTGCATGAGCATAATTAGCATCTCGCGTAATTGTGGGATATGCGCGGGCAAAATTTCGTGCGTTATTAATTTAAACGCGGCAATCGGTGCACGTGTAAAATGCCATCCAGTTCAAGAATCACTGATCGTTCGCCTTGAATCGCCTACGAATCAACGTTGATTCAACACTTGATTCTAATCCAGCCGCATTGATCCTACTGCTGAACTTTATACGCGTTGCGTATTAATAATAATAACATTATAAATATATTGTGATATTAATACTACGTTGTTAATAATAATGCTAAAATTATGGTGATCGTTCGCTTGCAGCGTCGTATAATATTTTTAGGTATTATCAACGATTGTCAATCGATAAGAAGAAAATATTAATTTCGATGCGTAAGAGGATTACTAACGATCGCTGAAATGCCATTTGCAGCATTTTTATGCTGCGGTTAGAAAGAGCGAGAGGGAAGGGAGTCTGTAGAGAGAAAGAGAAAGAGAGGGAAAGAGAGAGGGAGAACGATGATCGGGGAGTAGCTAAGTGTACCGTAACTGCAAAGTTTGGCGTAGTTTTGCCTATGCCGAAAGTTACCTAGACGTAGACGAGGAGGAGCGAGAGAGAAAAGAGAGCGGGAAGAGAAAGAGAGGGCGACCGATTTACAAAGTCGAGAGCGAGAAAGCCGGCTAGAACAAAACAAAGAAAAGAACTGGCACGAGTACAAAAAGAAGCAACGGTTGGTCAGCAACGACCGCTTCGGTGTCGCGAGTACGCACCTAGAAATTCATATGTTCCTTTATTCTTCTTGCGCGGGAAGGGAAAGGTCTGCGTTAATCTAACATGGAATGTAGAATCGCGATCGATTTAAATATTTTGTAGATTAATAGGCAGAAATCGAGAGATTGAGTAAAATTGACGTGTAATTAGCGGCTGTTTTTTAAAATGTATTCTCTATGATTTTATTTATAATACCTATAAAGAATGATGAAAAAGATTAAAGTTGCTGGTGTTAGTTAAAGTTATAGTGTCGAGGCTTTGGGCAACCGGGCCACTTGTACTCGCGAATTCTCGATGTTCTCAATTCAGAGTATTACTGAATCTCAGCTCGCGACTTTGCTTTAACGGAAATTTCATTTGAGACTTGCTAGGAAAGTTAAAGACTGAGAGAGGTTGCGAGACACTTCGTGCGGAGAAGACATCGTCTTCAAATTTATCAAAGAGAATACTTTTAAAATATTTTCAGTCTCTCGTGGCACCTGTACAATTACTCTCGAATATGATGCGTATTGTTAATCGTTAAGATAAAATATTTAATTGAGGAATTCGAGAATGTGTTAAAGCAAAGAAGAAGAAGAGTAATAAAATAAATGCACGTTTCGAAAGAAGATCGAGAAATCTGCAATGTATGCAAGAGAAGTGAACATGTATATAGAGATCGATGAAATTTGAATCAAAGTGGATGAGTCCATTCTTCCGGACAAATGCGATAGTACGTAGCAGAAGATTCTAACTCCTCTGCCCTCTCTGTCCCTCTCTGGCTCTCTGCTTCTGTTCGTCAGTACCGGTTAGGGCTAAATCGATTTCCGAACGCACTGCTTCGAATCGGTAGGATCTAAGCTTGAAAGAAGCTTATAGCACAATCGGATGGAACATGGCATCACTAGGAAGCGTGGGCGTGCAGTTGACGACGGGCTCGGACCAGAATTAACGTGTATGGCGGTTGCGTGAAACGCGGGACGGCCAAGGTGAGCCCGTGTGCGGTAGAATTGATTATGAATAAAGTTTCAGTCGTGTCAGGATAAGAAAAATGTGTTTCGCGTCGTATATAGGGGCGCGATTGAATAAAACGAAGATTTCAAAGGCGAGTTTCGTACGATTTTCACGTGTTTTCTTCGTCCGTTGGATTATATTAAGATAGAGATAGAACTCTGAACAATTCGCAGTGGCCGAAGTTCCGAAATATGACTCCCGAAGACAAAAATATCTAATAATAAAATCGAGGAAGGATCTTAACGGAAGCGGATGAGAGCGAAGCCTCAAAGCAATATAATGACCTACTAGGGAAGCTTTGGATGTACCGTGGTACTCGGGTTCAATAGGAAACACTATCTCTACGATAAGGCCGGTCTCGATGTATATTACATCGATTTTATCTTAGGAACCGAGAAAAAGATTTAATGGACGCGGGGATGGAGCCGGGAGAGAGCCATGGACCGAATGCGCATAATGACTTAATAGAGGGAATGCGCCGCTCGGGAAATTGGGACAAAGTAATTATTTCGAGTTCTGAATATACAACGTTGGCACATAGTTAGCGACACGCCGTGAATTTCGTGTTTTGGATACATCTATTGTGCACTTAATGCTATCGATAGCAGAAGAAGTTAATTGCGCTGCGAAAAATTATGGAATAAATACATGACGCAGGTACATTTTGTATTAAAAGACAGAGTCATCTATATATGTATAGAGAATGAATTGTACTGGATTCATAAATTAAAACTGCTGTATTTATTTGCTGCTGCATCCACAAAAGATTTATAACGCAAGCTGCCGCGGAGATTCAAAAGACGAAGAAGAATCGTAAAACCCGCGATTTCTCTGCAGTAGACGTGATAGACGAAGTAAAGATTTTTGCATGAATCGCTCAAATTAATTTAAAGAAACAGATGTGCCGAAGGGACGTAAGTTGCTGCCAAATCGGCGCTCTTCAAGTGGGATTGACTCTCGTATACGACGGTCGTACTTTCCATGCAATTTTTCATTTTCTCTCTCTCTCTCTCTCTCTCTTTTTCTCTCTGCTGGTCGTTCGCTGATCGCGTTCACGAACGTCACGTCTGCGTCGGAACCACTACTCAGTTCCGAACGTATTACGTCGTATTACGTCGGAGAATGTGTAACAATGAAACCGATGGAGCCTTAATGGAGGGCACATCGAAGGGAAGCTTCCGAGGACGGTCAGGTTTGAAAAGAAAGAAAGGGCTCCGGGCGTGCGCGTTCCCCGCTCGCGTCCTGGAACCGAACGAAACGGAACCGAGCGGAACTTGACGTGCTTTCTCTTCGATACTTTCTCGGGGCCGTCATTTCTTCTCCGCGCGACGCGACGTGCCGTCTTTCCCGATGAACCATACGCGGAAACTATCTTCGTGCCACTCGTTGCCGTTAATTAATAGCAGCCCACGTCTTTCGGTTTCGTGCATGTACGTTTTTTTTTATAGATATTTATCGATCGTAAATAGACGACTTCAAAATTTTTTAGGATTATGTAATAGAAACGAAACCGCCTTCCATTACGGCGAAGATTTAGTTCAGCGATTGACGAATGATCGCATGGACGTCGTTTTAAATATCAATTAGCTGCGGCCAATTCGCCGGAGAATCGGGGCGTGAAACAAGAAAATGGGTACACATTTATTCGCCGTGGCCCGCGATCTTGGCGTCGCGTTATGCGGCGGCCGGTTTGCGTAAACGGTAAAGCCGAGGCGGTAAACGTAAATAAAAGTGAATAGCGGGGAGTATTAAGGAAAAAAAAAAGAGGATGGAAGATAATAAAGGAAGGATGGGAACGTATTATCTCGTCTCGGGCGCGGGAATGATACGAGCGAATGAAACAGCAGATAAAAATGAAAAGAACAGGAAGGAGGGGAAGAGAGAAAGAGAGAGAAAGAGACTGCGTGTATAAGGAAGATGCACTGCAAAAACGGAGATGATGACTATAGCTGCGAGACAAAAGACGAGAATCGCCATGTACAATGTGAACGTTTTAAACGAGTTCTGATACACTGTAAAGGCAGGCGGCGGTATTCGCGTATACTGAACGGTAATTAACGGCGCAAGAAGAAGAAGAAGTCTCTTAACCGGTTCGCCACCGATATGAAAACGAGTTTCTCGGGATTATGTGTATTTTCTCTATGTAACTCTTTATACAGTTTATCGAGGTGATACATGGCCCGGTCGTAATAATACGGAGATTTTTTACGTCGCGTTGAATTAATGAAGCGATCCGAGATATTTATATGCGTTTCCGACCGTTGTAAATCTTGCGGCGAAGTAATCTCGTTATCATTGACCGTAATATATTCGTTTACATTTTTACAACATATCAATACCTCGGAGCGATTACAATCTACGCGAACGGAGCTCCGTGATTCGAATGCGAAAAATGTCTTATGTTCTGCGTAGATAACGTAGGTACATCTTTCTACTTCCGGGCTTCAGAGTTTGTCCTCGGAATTAAGGTCGCGAATTCCGGGGCGTATCTTCGCGTATCTTCGATATAGTAGGTATATGATTTATATTTTGACAGTATATAGAACGATATCAGTCCGACTAGTCTAAAATGTCTATAACGATTGTGTTTGCGCGATTCTGCAGAAAATAACTTACGAGATTGAAATGATAAAAAAAGACGCAAATAAATCGGACTGTCAAAGGGCCATCGCGATATAATGATAACGCGCACCGATACTGCGTGCGTCATAAAGATGTTTAGGCGAGATTACGATTTCCTCACGGTTTGAAATATCGACGTCGCGTCGCACAGTTGTGTCTAGGTATGGTTTTTGCGGCTAGAGCCTCTCTCGTAGTTTCGTTATTATATAGAAAGAAAAAGCTAACACAGAATGCACGGCGCGGCGTTATACATATGAGCAAAACGGAAACTGTCCATTACCACGTATAGTTTAACGTAGAAACGTATTTAGCGTGCTTTACATGTAAGCACGACAAATTGAAGATTAAAGGGACGGGGATGCCGCGAGAGAGACGGCCGGAGAGATTTTTTCCCCTCCCCGCGCGTTCTCGCGGGCATTCCCGTTTCGGCACTCGTTACTCAGCGAAAGAAAGTGCATTAATTTCCATCGCTGGACTTTGACGTACGCGAGAGAGATCCACTCCCAGCTATGACGTGGAGCATTTTGACTGTGACTGATGGCGCCTCATTTGCCCTCCGCGCGGTTTTCTGCACGCCCCGCTATGCGATTCTACACGCGCACGCATTTCTTTCGCTAACGCGCCCTTCCGGCCCTTTTTCCCTTCGACTTTCGCGTATCTCGCCATGCGGACGCGATAATTTCACGATTACGATAAGGCAGCGTAAGGAACGGCGTCGGTGAAGTAGCGTCATGGCTCGTTAACGATTTATACAGAGCTGGATTCTAGATTTTCCGAGTGAATTTTTTCGAACGAAGATTAGCGATTTGAATCTATCTTTATTTCAAGTAATTGAGCTCACCTATATACATTTAAGATCGTAAAATTTATTTGTGTATCTTTATTTATATCAAATTTTTAAAGCAATTACGTTGTTAATATCACGTGAAAATAATTATGTTTTGAACAAGCAACTTTTAACATGGGAACTCAGGGAAATTAATTTGGATTTTTAACGGAAACGTATTTACGATTGAAAATGAAAACTCGTATGATCAGAGTGCATTTGTACAGAAAATAGATGAAAGAGAAATGGTGTGTTTGTAAACAGCATAAACGGTATGTTGCACTTTGAAGAAACAATTTTTAGAGACATTTCCAAACAAATGTTTAGAAATTTTATAACAAATTTTTATTTTTGTTAAGAAAAATATCGATATAGATTATCATTTGTTATTTTAATTTTTGAATATTTTCAGTATCAGTACTGAATATATATGTATATATTCGATTTTGTTTTATAGACACGTCTCAGGTAGAATGTCTTAAGTCGATCTAAAATTTTTTGCCCGAAGTAATCAGCCTTCTGTGTAGTTCATTTCTTCCCACACTTGAGGTATATAAAGGGAAAACGTCCCCGAAAATTTTGCCTGAAGAAAAATATTCCCTTGAGCGAACTCACCTCTAAGAATCGAATTTCTTAGAGATCCCTCGGTACATCTGGAATATTATATCCAAGTGCGAACTATAATATTATTAAGTACGAAGCTAATAAGCAACATTAATACATCAACGCGCCGCGTTTGTAGAAGACGACGAGACCTTTCGTAGAAATGACGGATTTCTACGGAAAAATTGGTTTTTTTCCGCGAGGGAAACTTGAGACCCCAGGGGAGAGAGCGAGCGAGTCCGTAGCGTGCGGGTGTCGGCGCGGTGACGTCGTTGCGCGAGATGACGTTATCGAATGCAAAAGCCTCCGTTACACGGTTATCGAACACTTTTCACATTTTCCATCGCGCGTATCCGTCACGTTGCTCGCTCGCTCGCTCGCGCTACCGTACTCTCGCGTAGGATAAAAATAGAGGCAAATATCGTCGCGGTTGTTCTTCCGCCGGCGCGGCGCGGCGCGGCGCGTCTCGCTCGCGTTCCCGCACGCACATTTCACGTCGAGAGACGCGAGCGTACGCGCGATTTGATGGACCTTTTGCGGCCTAATCGAGGCCACGGATAAGTACAGATCGGTCTGTCGGTCTACACGCGGATGTGTTTACGCGAAACTTACGCGCGAGTGCGAGCGTATATGCAAGGCTACCAGGCATGCGAGAGAAGATCAAGTTCGGCCAAGGTTGAGAACCGTCATGGGAGCCTGGGTAATAAAATGAGGGCCCCTGCTCTCCCCTGGGGGTGGGGCCCCCTCGATAACCCATATTGTACCCCCCATCCCCTCGTACTTCCCCCCCTACGTTCGTCCCTCGCGCCGCCGCCCCTGGCCGTATATACTTCGATCGGCCGGAAGAGTTTTGTCCGGGCTCGTCGCGCTAGAGAGAAATCCTATCGAATCTATCTGTCGGCGACCCGTGTGCCCGAAATTTCTCAAAAATGGTGGTTGTGCGGCGGGGAATTTTTGCAAATTTTCGATATAGCGCGCGGTCACCTGGGCCGCGGGCTTCCCCGCGAAAAGGATTTTCGCGAGAAAATCGAGAGGTGGAGCGCGCCGACAATACTTACGCGGCGGCGTATATACACGATCATATACCACCCCTAGTCTCCCCACACCCCCCTAACAACAGTGGGGTGGTACAGTCCCGGCGAAGAACCGACGGCAACCCCGGCGCGTATAGTCCGCGCTGCCAGTCGGGACGCGCGAAAAATCACAAAAGTGAAGAATGGACGCGTAGGATGAAAAAGGCGGATTTCGACGGTCGATTCGCGACGAACAGGTTGAAAAAAATTAGGAACCGAAACCGACGCAATTCTGCCTTCGAGCTCCCGTGTTACAAGCTCGCGAGCGGATTCCCTACGTTTATTTGCAAGTAATATAGAAACGCGACTGTTAAACGATATTATACGAATATAAATTAAATCACGAAATAGTACTATTAGCTAACTTTAAAATATGCAATTTGATATTTTCCACGTAGCTATATATGTATAATTTCTTTCTCTTCTTTTCCATATTCCATGAATTAATTTATTTCTGTGTAATGTCATACGTAGAACCTATAATATAAAACATATTTTTCCAAATTTATAACAGTTAAATTGATCTAAATTACATCCAATTACTACATCTAATTACATCAGTCTTAGCCTTTCAGAAAAATCACGATGAGGTCTAGCATCCTTTCGCAAAGGGCAAGATCGAGATCTATGTATTCAGCGCTAAATGCAACTATTCAATTTCTGTATCTCATCATTTAGCGCGGGTTAAACGCGGCAGTCGGAGAGTCTTGGTGCTAAAGTGAGATGAGAATCAAAAGGCGGCCGTAAGTTACAACCGTGCTTAGCCGGCGAGAATTCGGATGGGGGCAAGGGCGAGAATTTTGGGAGGAGACCGAGGACACGAGGGGGCAAAGACACATCGGGTCGCGGGCAGTCTCGAGAATGGTCGGCACGGCCGAGAATCGATGGAAAGAAATTTATTCGTCGCGAGCGCCGGCGGCGGGTTTAAAATACGGCGTCGACGTTGAGACGCCGACGCCGCCGCCGTCGCCGCCGCGCCAGCGGGGTAACGCGCTTCGTCGCGACGCGGCTACCTGGTAACACCGTGGAATTACAACGGATTCTTTCTCGTCTCGCGCCGGTATGCCGGAATCGGACTGGAATTCGCGGGGACTCGATGCCGGGAATTTTTTCGACGGCGGCGAGACGTCGTCGAGCCGAGCCGAGCCGGTGGAGAAGCGCGGCCTCGCGCCGCGCCACCCGGGTTATTACGACGCGCGTCCGAACGGACGGACAGGACGACTCAGCCCGAGCGTGGTGGACCTCTGGGCTTTTTGTTTTTTTTTCTCTCTCCCTCCCTCTCTCTCTCTCTCTGCTATACGAGGCCCTGGACAAATTGAATTTAACTCCGCCGCTAATACGGCCGCTCCGAAAAACCCGCGACCGGAACGCGCGAAAATCACGCCGCGATTTATGTCCGCGCCCTTTTTTCCTCGCTCGCCTCTCACGGGATCGGCGTTGGTTTCTTCCTGCGTGACACTAGAGACGCGTTGATACTGCACTTCATTTCATGCAGCGAAGCGCTACATAAAATATCTTTCTATTTTCGGCAATTTTTTCGAAATAATTTTCAGGAAAACTAGAAATATGTTAAAAATGCAGAGAGTTGCGCGGCATCGAGTTTTGTACAATTATTTGTTAATGATGTTAAAAACATATTTTGAATATTATTAATAAGTTTTAATATTTTAACATTTTAATATTAAAAACACTGCGGAATATGTATAATACCGCGTGCCCTTTTTTTGCGAGCTTTTTTGTCGGCGTGAATTCAAGCGTCGTACTTTTCTGTACGTTGCCCCGCGACCATCGCAATTTTCGCTGTTATTAACTTGGGTGAATGAAAGTATACGGGTATACGTTATATGTATGAACGTCGCTTTTTGTTATTTCCTTGTCACTCGCATGGCATATATAGTTTATGGCGGGGAGAACCAATTTTTATTGCGGGAATAATATTGAATTTCGACAGTTCGCCGCAGGCCGCAGCGAGGACGACGCAAATGCGAATTTCTTGCACACCGTCGGGAGAGGTGGTTTTTGTCCAAGACGGGAGAATTATCGGACGGAATATGTAGAATCAGATAGAGAACGGCCAAAACGCGAATCGAATTGTAAGAAAATTGCAAAAGTACGATTTCGTACATTATTCGCTCATCGATCGTTAATTGATATCTAAGGAGCTGTGTAAGTGTGGGAAATATCACTGAATTGAACCTCGCTTCTCCTCATCTTCTGATCTCAATATGTAAAAATATAAGATTAAAAAAAAAGAAAGCGGCTTAACAGGTGCAACATTATTGTTTGCTCATTTATTTTATAGCTCCTTAAATAAAGAAATACGAATGACAGATAGCAAGATGGTTTATTATTCTTTTATCTTTTTAACTTTTAAATACAGAAGGCCATGTTAGAAATGGAACCGTTTAACATGATTAGTATGAATTAAAAACGCGTGCGTTTAGCTACCACGTGACGAAATGAACTGTACCGAAACGAATCACCAAGATGGATATCCATCAATCAATGTGTCAACAAGTATATATTCTTTTATGATGAGTGGTCTCGCAGAGATATCAAATACTTCTCGTATATTCGCGAAATATGTTAATTTAGTAGGTAACATGTCGGTGCATGAATGGATAAGAAAAATTATTAACAATTTATTAAAAGTTTTGCACATATTTATGGAAACGTATAGAAGAAATTTTGACAAATATTTGACTGCACATTTCAAATGAATTTTTCAGACATCCCATAATAGCTGTAAATTTTTCTCGCATTGTCATTTTGAATAATTGTTAATTAATTTCGCTAAATCGGGAATGTGAAGTACCGCGTATGAATGCGGCGTACGTTTTATTTTATTATTAGGCTTCAATCATCGATCTGCAAGCGTTCGATAACGCGATAACCGTTTCTGATATGCTAAAAAATATACTGACGTCGGAATATTAAGAAAAACTGTCAGATCTGTATTGTGTCGGTCGGAAGGCTCGAATGATTAATGAGTAGTTAATTACCGTATTGAAATATGTATGACAAACGTTAAACTTTCGCGATATTCGACAGTTTTGAGAATCGCCAAGCTAAGCCGAAAGGCATTAATTATATGACTCGTAAAACTTGCTCGATTTTTCATTCGCGCCAAGCTCGAAGTTAATCCGAGGTAAATTCGGTTCTCATTCGTTGACAAGATTAGCGTGAACAAGAAAACATTGATTATGAAATGCGTCTGCGAAAGTTTGTCATTTTACGTTCATGGAGATTCTTCGCGACTGAAGCAATTACCGTGCGCATTATCGAGGAAGGAATTCGCGTTGGCACATTCGTTATATGTTATATGTACAAATGTTAGAAATAGTATACGAGTAAATAAATTTTTAGCAGATATGTCCAAGATATAAATTTATGCAACATAATATTTGCATTTATGCCAACTTGTGTACATGTGCGCGCTGCACATATTGCACGTCGAAATAGATTACACATATTACACATGTATCGAAACGCATGTCATTCACATTAGACCTATGACAGACCTCATATCGCGTGCGTAAATGCTGGTCTCTCTCATCGCCGACGCCGCGCCAGAATGATTTCACGAAATATAGTATAGACTATAGACGACCGAGTTGCGGCTCGTAAGCCCCAGGAGGCATTTTTCTCTCTCCCGGCCGCCTCGGCACATTATTGAATATCGCCTATTTGTCGAGTAACGTCTTCTTGCTCGTTCCGCCACGCTTATCGCGTCACTGTTTCGCCGACTTTTCCTTTCCTACTCCATCTCGGCCTCCCTTCGTCCGGGCCAAGGCGCGCTTGCCAGAAATATCAATTTGCGCGGGAGTGGTAACAGTTTGCTTGATTTGGCACGGCGTAGCTTACGTCCGAAATAAATCTTCGCGAGTGCAGTGTCGGTGCCCGCCCCGGAAACCGATTGTCTATGCGGATTTGACATGAGTGGCGCACTCGTCCCGACTTCGCGGACGATATCTCATTCGCCCGCGTCTCGATTCGCATCTTATTTATCTGGCCACCTGATCGATATTTAAAAAAAAAAAGGAAAAATAAAAAATTACTGCGCCTTCTACGCGTTATGAAAATCTACTTACAAAGTTCTATTTGATCGTTCTCCTTAAACTCGCTAATGCCATAGCGCGCGATTCTGTCGTTACACTAACGCCGAGAGTTTGTCCCCCCTCCCCGATGTAAAATTAAAAGGTGCACCATTGAGAGACAAGCGCGGCAGTAGAAGTGCATAATAAATTAAAACGACAAACACAGTAATTGTTGCTGCGACAATGAGCGTTCTGTCGCGTGGAAGTAAATGTGCTCAGAAAACAATCTGCGTCGGAGCATGTATTGGTATTTTGGAATGTATATATAGCAATGTCATCAGACATTTTTACCTTTTCAATACTCTTCATACTATTTTTGCGCATACTTTCTTAACCTGATTATCGATTTTTCTTATAAAATTAATGAAGTAAATTAATCTTTAATATATTTAGTTTCATTGACGGAACATTGGTACAGTAGTGGAAAAAAGAAAAATAAATAAACGTAATTCTATATACAAAGTAATTAAAAAATTATACAACATTACCGAAAATTACGGAGTGTTTATAAATTATCTATTTTTTATCTTTTCTAGGATTGATGTTTTATAATTTTATATATATATATATATATAAACATGGAACGTTCACATTTCGATCTATATTCTTATTGCGCTTTGGGAATGCAAATTAATTGCGGAATATATTACTGAAGACGTATGCGATGTTGGAGAAATATATCCTTTTATTATAAGAACTTTACTTAACTATAATCACATTTTATGACAAATATAAGAATATTATTTTAAATCATATTACACGTAACGCACAATTGAATTAGATCGAAATTGAATTGCGCGTTCAGAGGATTGATTCGTTAATTATTCGTAAGATTCGTCGAACGAATAATCTCAGCCGATCGCGGAGTGATTCGCGATGCCCTCGGCCTTTCCCAGAGTCGCGGTCGTCATAAAAGCGACTGATGACGGCGGTTTTTCGCGCGTAAGAAAGGCCGACGAGAGACCAAGCCACACGCGGGAAAATAATAACAAGAGAAGAGCCCGCGGGGTTTGGGTGTAGATGGACCAGGCGTGGAGACGCGAGGGAGATAGTGGTGGATGCATAATTGAATGAAAGCGTGGCGAACAGAGCCAAGGGGTAGTTCCTACGACTGGGAGGGGGTGGAATGCTATAATTTCAAGCCAGACAGTCATGCGTTATTCAGCGTTGAGGTACAAGTTTTCTCTCTCTCTCTCTCTCTCTCTCTCTCTCTCTCTCTCTCTCCCTTCTCCTTTCCCTCCCCATCTTTTCTCTCTCCTCTCCCTGTTCTTTGCCTTTTCTGTGCGATTCTCTGAAGGGGAGAAAGTACCGCCTCTTCATTCTCTTCTTCTCTCATTTTGTCGCACTTTGGTCCCTCTTCTCTGCCTAATTCTTAATCGTTCATTCATTATCTACAATTCGTTTCCGATTCGCAACTCGCGAAATAAGTCGACGGGACAATAATCAGTGCAATGATGTCAAGTGTGCATGAAGTTTGTAAGATCTTCGCACTACGTAAAGCTAATTTTATTTCTCTATTGGCCTGTACACAGGACAGCGACAACCAATGGTGGGATAACTTCGCGAGCGAGTTCTTCGAGGAAGACGCCACTCTCACCCTCCACGTCTGCTTGGAAGACGGACCGAAGAGATATTGTGAGTATTGCTGATTATCTGATCATATTTGCGTTTCGTGCAATCAGCGGCGATGCGGATTCGAGTCGAAGAAACATTTAAAAATGTGTTGTATCTTTAAAAATGTGTACATTTAAAAATGTGTTGACATTTTATTTTTGTCCAATATCATTGTGCGGAATTTTATTTTAATTAGTATTTAATTAGTAACAAAGAAGGTGGTTTCTTTCGGCTCGTAATCATGTCCAGTCGAAGAATTTGTCACTACTAATAATGCAGTAGTGAGTAGATGAGTGAGGCTGATCTTTATTTTCATGAAAGAAGATGAAAATGCAAAAAGAATTGCAAGCAAAGTATATCTTTTTGAGAGCAAGATGATAAACCCTTGAATGGAGTTTCCCCGACATCTACGCATCGTTATCTGTGTTAATGCAATCGATTTCCGCAAGCGCGAGATAATTTCTTGCATCTTTGCGACATCGCACGCGATTCACACATTGTCACCGATACTTAATCGCCGGCAAGCTCATGCGGTACCACCTCTGCTCTAAATAATGACGTGCCACCGCGCGGCAATCTTGCAGTCGGTAGATTTTAATGTCTGTTCCACACGCCGTCTCGAAAATATATGACGACAACGTGATTACATGTCGTGCGGATGCATGCCGTCGTCATCCGGGTATAAACGACAGGGCATCCGCCATCCGCGCAGTAAGACGCGCCCGGAACGAACCCGGTGATGCGAGATGCGTTTTGCAATTAAAGAGAAAAAAGAAGATATTTCTCACTCGTGTGTCATATCCCCGTCACCATTACGTATACGATTTATATTCACTTGCTTCTCTTGCTTCTCTTAATAAAAATTTTGTCTCCGTTTTATTCTTCGTAACAGGAGTTTGTTGTGGGATTAAACATTGAAAATTAAACGTGACAGTTTTTTTTATTTAGCTTTTTTTTTAGTTATTCGTGAAGATATCAATTTTGCAAAGGTGAATGCGTTAAGCGGAATCTACAATAAGAATTTAAGGCATAAAATTTAAGTTTTAAGTCTTAAGCCGTAAGAAATCGACAAATTACAATCGAATATGAGAATACTCAACAGTGATTTGTCAATTTCTTACGGTTTAAGGCTTAAAGCTTAAATTTTACGCCTTAAATTCTCATTGTAGACTCCGCTATACTTATATATCATGGAAAATATTGCGCTCAACGTAGAGCAATATCGATCGACTTAAGGTAGAGCTGTCGATCTTAATCGTCGCCCCCTGCTTTTTTCGCAACGTGTTCGTGGTATTTATTTCTAATCGTTTCCATCTTTATCCTTTCAGCGATAGGAAGGACGTTAATACCTAGGTACTTCCGTTCGATATTCGATGGTGGAGTGACGGAACTCTACTACAATTTGAAGAATCAGAAGGAGTCGTTTCACAACACCAGTATAACGCTGGACTGTGATCAGTGCACGATGGTCACGCAGTACGGGAAGCCGATGTACACTAAGGTACGAACAGTTCTGCAGAATTTATTGCACTTAGATAGAACTACGCGTCAGATTGTCAATATTTATGTACTTAATTGTTGAGTCAAACGAAAATAACTAATAAGAATAATAAGAATAATTGAAATAGATCGAAGAAATAATCGTGATACGTTATCGTGGTTTAAATAGAAATGTGTGATCAGAAAAAATTTATTATTATATACTCTATTTATCATCATCATCAATGGCGCCACAGCCCAGATTGGGCCTTGGCCTCCTCTTAGAGGTTTCATAATCGCTTTAAATTCAGATGTGCGGGTGATTAGCCCACAGCACCCTGGCATGGTGGATATTGTCATATAATATTTGGACCAACGGTTTAACGTCTCTTCCGAAAGACGGAGCCCAGTTTTTCCCATTTGAGAATTTTTCTCGCATGGGGGGCGCAGTTTCTGGAAATAAATTCTAGTGTACTCAAGTGGACTCGAACCCGGTTCTCCGGATTGCGAGTCTGGCGCTCTACCACTAGACCACACTGCCGCCCTATATATTACATAATATATACTTTTAATAAATAGATTATGTTGCTATAAAAACAAATAAAATTATTACATATATTACATAATATATACTTTTAATAAATATATTATGTTGCTATAAGAACCACTGTGGATGTGCCGTAGTGAGTTGGAAAAGACAATTGTCGTTTTTTTTTTAAAAGAGATATAAAGATAGGAAGGATTAAAGTTTAATTGGATCTCCATAATTTCTGTAAAAACTGTTTCCTAGCAGGAAGTTTAAGTTCTGCGAACTCTCTTTACAGCGACGCGCGAAATCAAGCGCCCTCGAAATAGCCGAGGCAGATATTGTCATCTGAAACTTATTTTAGGTGTTAACGGAGGGTAGGTTAATATTGGAGTTCACCTTCGACGACCTCATGAGGATAAAGTCGTGGCATATGTCGGTGAGGACGCATCGGGAACTGGTACCGAGGAGCGTTGTCAGTATGCAGCAGGACCCGACGATGCTTGAGCAGATTAGCAAAAACATCACCAGGCAGGGCATGTCCAACTTCACTCTTAACTACCTTAGAGTACGTATTCTCCACAGTGCTGTCTTAATTTTACGTTGATGCATGAGTGCCAGATTGACCGCGTCTAAATTGCATTGAAATTTTCTTGTAAACTTCCTTGACAATAAAAAAGTCTTTAGCGAAGGGACCAATTCGAAAAACTCGTAGATAAAAAATAGGTAAATCAAGTGGCTTTCTCGATTATTTTGATATAAATAAACGCGACCTCTGGAAGAGATGTTTAAATCGTAAGTTTTTGGAATAAGAAAAGAAAAAATGACATGATTATACGCACATTTAGCAGTAGACGTGTGTGATATTGTACCAAAAGACGAGGAAGGAGTATTTCGTTGCGTATTGATTTATAACGGAAAAAATTATCGATCACGAACATGATAGTTAGAAAATTGTTGCAGCAAGAAGGTGTGTCGATGCGGGGCTAGATCGGAACACGGTATACGCCTGCCTTCTCGAAAGTATCTCCGGCTATCCGGGTTACGAGCCACCTTTTTTCCGCGCTCGGAAGCGCTTTCACCGGACGGGGGGACGACCGCACATTCCGCGTGTATCGTCTCGAGCGTTGAAAAGCCCGTCGATTGTTACGTCGGGAAAGTCCTCGCCCATTGTTGAACTGGTATACACGATATTCGGAAACGCGTATTCGAACGACCGCGTCTCAAATAATTTCTCCACACGGGCGGAGATTCGCCGACGACGAAGAAAGGCTCCGGTTGATTTACGGATGAATGTATCGTCATCGCGCGAAACTCCAGTCGTTCCTTAAATGATAGTTATGCTATTCACCTTTTACGCTCGCCGCGTAACGTGATGTAACGATGTTACTCAGAAAATGCGTGTACGCAAGTATAGTTCCCGGCTTGAGAATGTATATAGAACAAAAATCGACAGAAATAGAAAATTTATACATTTTCCATGAATTTTTTAAGACTCAAAGAGTTGTTCTGTTTAATTTGCATTACATATATTAGAATATTATAGAAATATTTAGAACCATCTAAATTTTGTGCTACACATTTGTTCGTGTACTCTGGCTTAAAAGAGATTTTGTGTGCGCTAAATTTAGTAATTTTTCATCAGGCTTAAACTATATACGATAATTCTTTTACAGCTATGCGTGATTCTGGAGCCGATGCAGGAACTGATGTCGAGGCACAAGGCGTACGCGTTATCACCCCGTGATTGTCTGAAGACGACCTTGTTCCAGAAATGGCAGAGGATAGTTGCCCCGCCGGGTAAGAGAGGTAGAAGAACAGTTGCTTTACATGAGAAGCACCAGCCAGTGGAGCCGAACGGCCGTTCTAATAGACAACGTGAAATCGGTTTTTGCTATCCGCGAAATGACGCATTTGTCGTCGATTTTCTTTATCTCTTTGCCACGATTCTTGGTTCCACCGGTTTTTCCTAGTCTAGCGTGAGATTTAGCGATTTTGTCCGGAATCCTCCAACAATTAGATGCACTTTCATATTGACAGTTTTGCGTTGCTTGTTTTATTATTTTGCGATCAAGTTATTTAAGCACTACTATGACTAAAACTTCGATTTTGTTTTAATTTTACAAATTATATCAATTGATATCAATAACTCGGTTATTTTTTGATTCTTTAAATTTTTTTATTCTTGCGTGATATGGCTTCCGCTTATCGCCCGTCTTTATCGTGCTCGTATACGTGCACCGCGTTTTTCATTTCACTTGCGATTTTGTATAGCTCAGATATATCCACCCGGTATTCGTTCAAACTCGATAAAACCGTGGAACCAAGCGCGTATAACACCAAATAGTATGATGCTAAACGTGTTTCTCTGTAAACGTGGCTTGAGAGTGCTCGTGAGAGAAAGATAGAAATAAACTTAACACATGCCTATGTGTTTGTTTGTCTATCAATGCATGCTTGTGCTTGTGCGTGTCAGAGACCTTTGATAATGAGAAAGGTCCACAGCTGGGTAGTGCTCTTAAGTTTATCAGTGTGTAGCCACACACGTGGCCAACCGTGGCCAAACGAATGCGCGCAGCGTTGTGCTCACGATGATTTCCTTCTTTTCCAGAGTCCCAGCGGCCGGCTAGTAAAAGAAGAAAGCGGAAGGGCAGCACGTCCGGACCGGGCAACAACGCACCTCCTGCACCCAGCAAAAAACGCTCACCAGGGCCAAATTTTTCTCTAGCGTCGCAGGTAGATCTCTCGATTTGTTTTTCTCTAAATGAAGTAGCACTAACGTGCAACGTCGACAAGAAGCAGGCGCTAACAAAATGTTGTCTCTTTACTTCGATCTAGGATGTGATGGTCGTGGGTGAACCTTCTTTGATGGGTGGCGAGTTCGGTGATGAGGACGAGCGATTAATTACAAGGTTGGAAAATACGCAATACGACGCTGCAAATAATCTGGATCCTCACAGTCATGACGCGTCCGGTGGACCGCCGCCACATCCTCATCAGTTCCATTCGGAACCGACACCGGGTAATTCCTGGCCGCCAGATCGTGGTCCTGGTCCACCACAGGGAGGTCCTGGCAGTCAGGTAATCATTTCTTCACAGCGAAACCAAAGCTTTAAATTGAAGAATGCGCCTATTACACGCGCGCAATTCATTAGAATACATGTGGATATTCAACAAGTTTCAAATCTTGCAAATCAGTTGAACTAATTCAGTAAAATAACTGATATCAGATATTGAAACAATTACTTGATTGACTTCTGAATTCGGAGATCGGTGTCATTATTCCGTTGATATCTCGGAAAAACCAATACTAAAGATGCTTGACTCAACAGAAGATTAAAGACAAATAAAATTGAAGGTTTAAAGAAAAGGTATTGCCATTTTTGAATACTATTCAGAATACTATTCGGAGCACGTCATGATATTGCATGTATGTGTGTGCTTCAGGGAGTCCAAGGTGGTCAAGGGGGCACGGCCGCAGGTGTACAGGGAACGCAGGACGCCAGTCAACAGCAGCAAGACAAGAAGAGCCCCGCGGTGAGCCAGTGAGGCCAGGAGTCCCCGCGCCCCCCCACCAGGGGGCGACGGGGGCGCAGGCCCAAGAACGTGGCTCCCTAGCGGGGCGAGAATCCTAGCCTCCCCACTGCCGCCGCCTATTTGGCCTCCGCGGCCGGCTCCATGACTGGCAGGTTGTCGTCGCATGTCGGCATGCTACCGCCGTTGGCTTGTCAGCCTGGCTTGCCAGCAGCAGCACCGGGTCACCATCATCCTGAGCAGCATCCGCAGTTGGGTCACCTGGCCTCCGCCGCAGCCGCCGCCGCCGCTGCCGCCGCCTCGATGGGCATGGAGTCCTCGGAACTGATGGCGGTGGCTCATTACCAGGCGCAACAGCTGCAACGACAGTTGTTGGCCGAGCAGTCAGGTCCGGGCACCACGATGCTGCCGCCTACGTCTGCTCAGCCTACTGGTGGAGGCTTGATGCAGCCGCAGGGGCTCCAAGGGCAGCAACAGGGCCAACTCCAGCCGGGCCAGGACCCGCTACAGAGCTTGGTGCAGCAACTGCTCTGTCTACAGCAGATAGAGTATTTCCTCGCGCAGCGCGGTCACAAATGATTACACTTGACAGTACGTAAATAGGAGGTCATTTTGCGCGGGAGAACGAGAGGATCAGACCAGAGGCGATGTTTGGAACTCGATGTGAGCGGTATACGTGTTTGTGCAAAAGTGCTCTGATTCTGCTGATAGGTAAATTTCGCGCCAAATCGTACGACCCGCTGACGCTGTTGATGTTGCGACGCTGTCGAGAATGAGGACGAGGACGGACAATATGCGGCGGCATCTGCTCGAGTTTGTACCGTTTTTTCTAATTCTCGAACGGAGGGGAGGTAGCGCGGTGTCTCCGAATCCACCACGACGATACGGGAAGATTGCGGAGGAAACTGGATGATGGGGGCGGCAGATAGGAAAAGGGGAGAGCGGCAGTTGCCACCCGTTTATTCGTGGATCGCTGTATTGCTTCGGGACATCGTGCGAACGGACGACGATCTCCGGGATAGAGGAGATCAAGTGTTTTAGTGTGTGATAAAAAACTTTATGTCAAAAATTATGTTAAATATGAAAGATGGGACGATGTGATTGGGGGTGAAGAATCGCTCGCGGATGAAGAAGAAGCGAGAAGGAGGAATGTTAACGCCACGCGCGTCAGAGACGATTATCCGCTCTGGTGCTATCTGTGAATGAATCTCTATCCGTCAACAGTATTGATATAATTAATAGAGTAAATGAATATATATATAAAATATTGTAAGAACTATATATATATATCGTAAGTACGTATTTGTGCAAACGTCAGTGTGCAAGTTAGGCAGAATGCGTGGTGTGATAATAATCCGGGGTATATGGGAGAAAGAATGAGAAAGAAAGGGAAACTGAATGTGAGAAGGTGTGAGTGAGGTAAACGGAGGCAGAGAAAGAGTGAGGAAGCAAAAGCGAATAGAGTCACTTTCGACTCGAAGATTTTTAAGCGCGGGGACCGACCGAACGCCAATGCATAGCCTCGTTGATTGTCCCGAGGGCTCGTAGAATTTTATCCTTTATTACTACTATATATAATAATAATTATTTGACGAACCACGGAAAGCGTAAGAATATTTTGCACACTAAATATGTAAGAGAGAGACTTCGTTCCAAAAGTTAACACGGTTGGTATATATAACATAAGTGTAAAGCTTTCTCAAAACCGAGACGCGAGACACGGAATCAACCCCCCACGGTACAGGAAAAAAGAAAATTGTAAAAGCGTTTTTAACATTCGTTGTAAACAAGCCTCGTGTTTTATGTTTAGAATACATTGCGGTACGACACGTAGCACAGCACGTACCCACGTCTTACGAATCATATGTCGAATTCTAATTTTATGTATCTAAGTGAATGCTTTACGTTCACTAATCTGATTGTGCTTTGATTTTTAACAAGATTCTTTTTAACGGCAACATTAGGACCTTATGATTTTATTCGATAAATAAGTAATTAATGCGCGTGGTGATTCGATACTTTATACAATGTATGTCAGCTGAAGGCACATGAACGCACACAACACGTACAATATATGTACACGTAAATCCGAACCAAGTTCCTTGCGTGTTACGTTTAAACATCATGTATATGTTCCTCATTTTGTTTATATACGTCGCATATGTTCCTATTTTTATATTGCTCTTTGTGATTCGTTATGTTCCCTTCTTTTAGCATTCAGATGATTTTTATAAGATTTTTAACGACAAACTTTATTTAAATCATCGATATATTACTTGGCGATCAATGTGCCCTTCGGGTCTTCGAATCATTTGTCTTTGCGGTGACTCGTCATTGCAAATAATTTATTCCAATTTTTGAGAAACCTAATCTAAAGTGTAATTCGTATACAGATTCTGTATTCTGATTTATTATGCATTTTTGATACATTATGTATTCTCTGGAAAGAGCATTTGCTTTGACGAGATTCGAAGTTACACATGCGTCGAAATGTAAGAAAGGGGAACATCGTTTTAGTTGGTAATTACTATACATCACACAAACTGCGATTTGTCGGTGTTTTTCCGCATGACTTTTCCCTGTCACGCGCTTGAGCATGACGTAGGTACGAGCTCTGCTTCGATTTCGGAATACAAGCTCTGCTTCGATTTCGGAATACAAGCTCTTCGCATACAAAATACACACAATACACAAAAGGACACGAACACATTAGTAATTTGCATGTCACGAATCGCTCCGCTCTCGCAAATACTTCGTGTCGATGTAAATCGCGAAGCGCACTCGCGGATTGTCGCGCGAGCCGCTTCCACATCATTGTCATTAACTGATTAACGGGTCTGTGCCGTCGCAGCCGGAGAGGAAGTTCACATCTTTCAGTTCCCTTTGCTCCACGAAGCTTAAGCCCGAATTAAGTTTTGTCCTGTTAAGTACTATTTGTTTGATCGTAGTCCAAAGAATAGGGAACAAGCGGCGTTTGAGGCTGCGGGATCTTCGAATCGAATTATTCTCGGGAATCTATGAGCGGGTGGATTAAAGTTCGTTCGTCGGATTTTATCAAAAGAACAGTAGGAGAACAAAGGCGGCGACGGCAGCATATAAACGTCGGTGTTTCGTCACGTCCGTGAACTCTACGTCTTCCCAAGGCGAGAGCATCTTCCGCATCTTCGTCGTATCGTTAAAAATCGCGCGGCAATACGTTTTAAAATGTATACAAAGATCATTGTCTCATATAGCACACACACACACACACACACACACGAATACGAACACACGTACGCGACAAAAGAGTATCATTCGTGTAATCTTTCTCTCTCTCCCCCGGTTTTCGAGAGGGAAACGCCATCGCTTTCTCGTTATTTTCTCGGTTTTTGACGCAAAGGTATTGCCGCACATTAATCTTGTATCCTTTCTTTTTTTTTGTTTTATTACAAAGTAGGCTACACACATACGTATGGCTTACATATAGAATGTGCCGAGAACGAGATACGAGTCGCTTGTAATTGTAAATCTTAAAAGAAGAAAAGAGGGGATGCGCGCGCGCGTGCCGATGTGCACGAATTTGTACGTGCATTTACACATACACATTCACATACACATATACCCCGAAATCACACGTAAATCATGAATTAGTTAGATAAGCCACGCGTGAAGCCAGTACAGTCCCACGGCGTGAGAGTGTGCGAAAGTAGGAGGAAGGTGTACTTTGTGAAATACACTTGAGCGTGTAGAGAGAGAATGAGAGAAAGCCAAGCGAGGTCGTGGAGAAAGAGAGCGAGAGAGAGAGAGTGAGACAGAAAGAAAAGAGAGAAAGAGGAGAGAGCGCACGTGTGTTTGGGAGCGCATGTGTATGTATGCGTCAGTGCGTGCACGCACGTGTGTGTGCGCGTATGCAGAGAGAGTATGGGAGAGAATGCGAGTGATTTCGACACGAGCATGCAGTGGGTTTTAGCATAAATGATCTATTGACAAATGTTGTATATTATTACGAATTATAATGACACTATTATAATTAATTAATTAATTAATTAATTAATTATTATACCCTAATAATGTGAATTGAATTTAAACGACAAAAAAATACACGAAATGATAAGTAATAGGCGAACAAATTTTTAATTGTTAGCGAAGCACACACGAAAGCCGAAATTATAACGCCCCACGGGCCTAGGGCCGAAAACACGAAAGTAGCAGGCCGATCCGCGCGACGGAGTCGAAAGTACCGAGCGTAAGAGCACCGAACGTGAACGTTTGCGGCGAAGTCGCGCGGAGAGGCGGCGAACGTATGGAAACTTAAAATCCTTGCCGGGAGAAAGTGCATCGCCCAGCCTCGAGCGGCACGACTCGCCCTCCGTATAAGGAAAGGACATATTCTCGACGATCCCCGTTCCAATCTGTAACGCGTCCGCGAGGCGTGATTAACGGCGCCTCGCCGCGAAGCGAGATCTTTGAACATTCCGCAGTGTCGAACTAGTCACATTTCACAGGGAAGCAACAATCGTAAAGCGTGTACCGATGAACATTTACGGCCGGTTTTTACCGATTAACTCTAATCGCGGGTACCCTTTATCGGTTCCTCGCCTCTTTTCCACAGCTCGGGCCTCGGAGAGAGACGAAGAGCCGCTTGAAGCGAATTAGCTAGCTGGTTCTGGTGAGATTGGTCCTCGGACATTGGAACAGACTGATGTAAGGTTTAGCAAATATCGTTTAGATATTCTCCTTTAATGCGTTAGATATTCTTTTTCTCAAAAGTCATCACCCGCGTAAATAGTCTCTCTTTGAAGTATATGCATTTCGGTTGTTAGATAAATCTCGATTGCTCCGTTCGAATAGTCGGCGATGCACTTCGAAATGCGAGACGAGGTATAATCACGCATCCAAACTCGGCCGCATTTTCACCGTATAAGCTATCTTAGCTTCGAACAAAAGTCCTACGAGAGAGTCGTGATCATTCGTCGTCGTACGTGATCAAAAGACTCGTCACGAGTCTTTTGCATTATACGCAAGAAGAGACGAAGGGATCGCAGATTCTTGGTGAAAGTGCGTCATGAGTGACAGTCGATTGCAAACGGATGACCCGGGGTCGCATATTAATCTGCGGAGGATGCGGCTGTTTTTAGTTTCGGGCGCGTTTCACTTCTTTTTTTTTCCCTTTTCCTATGCATTTTTCTTCGCACACGCATCTGCGAGGTGTGGAAACGCGCGCAATTTCTCGTACAGAAAAAGAACATATACTTTGAATGATGTAGTAATACTACGAGTCCTCACGCTGGCGATGACATTTAAACGCTTGTCTTTGAAATCGCGCCTCGCGTTTCCGCGCGAAATGCGCAGCTGGCTTATACATATGAAGGACTACGAGAGCGAAAGGTACGCGTAATGTACTTCTAAAAGTCGCCAATACGCGTATTACTTAATTACTTAACGCAAATTCGCATTAATTACGGTCTTTGTTGCGCGATCCTCAGTACTCGCGAACAATCAAAGGGCTGTTGCAATTTCGTTAATGAGTCATTCTATTTTCACCTAATTCGACTGAAATTACCTTTGATTCGCACATTGCGCAATGTAACGCAGCTTCAAGGCATGAATGAAGCACTCACACCACGTATTTCTCGATTAGCATCTCCTTTCGGAAGTTTTTATTCCACGACATTTGTATATATCTATTTATGTTTATCAATCTGTGATCTCAAGCATATATTTATCTTTTTTTCAGGCAGTTATTTAAGATTGTGGAGTAAATTAAATTTCCGCATTCTAATGTGTAATATTGTGTATTTAACGGAAATCGCGAGATTTCTTTTCAGGCTAATAGAAATCAAGTTAAACTAAAGCCAATATACTTACAATTAGAGTCGAGAGAGATTTTAATTTTAAAGTAAATTTAATCGGTATATTAAAAATGATTAATATTTATTAAGTCTTGAAATCTTTATTTTATCTAATAATTGAAAACTTTTACTTCGTAGTTTTCGCGGGATATCGCGTAATTACACGCGGCGGGAAAATTGAATGTATTCACGTCGGATCGGTCGAATTCTCGCGGTAAGCTGCATCATTAAACGCACTAAAACGATAACGTTCAATTAAACCTTTTGCGATCGTGCATATCGCGCGTGATTCACGAAGCCACCGGCTGATAAACAGCAAGCGCTCGATTAGCTTAATTTCTATTCATCAACAAGATTTAGCACACGAATGACATTTGCCGGTCGTATTACCGCGATGTCGTTGTAATTCACGATTAATATTTGATAGATTGTTAATAAACGAACTGTTCATCTAGCGTTTGTGAGTGCCGCGAGTACCGTGTTCATTTAATTGACTCATTCACTTCATCCGTATGGACGCTTGATTAATGATACGCGATCTATGCTGGAATGATTGGTATTTTGTCAGAAAATGGGAAATTGTAAAGGAGAACGGCAGAGAGCCATTTGTCGAGCCTAAAGATTTCAACGAGTCGTTTTCTTTTCCGTAAGTAGGATTGTCGTCTAAACGAAAGTATAATTCGGCGCATTCTGATAAAATTGCTGATCAATCGTGATTACGCGCAAATGAATTTCGCGTATAAGAATCTTTACCGCACGACGCGACGCGACGGTTCGGTTTCTGAGTCGGAAAGATCGCGAGTACATTTTGACTCAGGGAGAAGAGTGTGTCGTATCCGAAAGCATTACTTGCGAGCTTTGGACTGAGCAGCCGAATGAGCTACCGCGATTATTATTGACCATTTCGCTGGGTCGATTATCGCAAATCTCCGAGTCCTAGGACTGATTTTCGCAGACAGAGTTTCTCATTTTAGCATTTTAGTGGTCGAGCAACTTTGCTTAAAATGTTTAGACTTTTCAATATTTGAATAATTCAAATAATTCGAATAATTCAAATAATTCTAATTCGTACTGATATCGGAGACTTTTTAGGACAATCTGCCTTCAATTTTTCATACAGAAAAAGTATAAATTGGAATACGAGAATGGAGAAGACTCGATACTTAGGCGCGCTTTATCTTGTCAAATAAATTCCCGCACAAATTTCTAATTGTTTGTACAAGTCGGCCGCATATGTACACTTGGAAAGATCGTCTCTGGATCGTCAACGCCGGGTGTGATTTTTACCGCTCCGAATGGAGGCTTAATTCAGTTATCATCGCAATTGCGATCTGCGCTGCACGATTTAAAAACTCTCCACGAAACAAATTGCATATCACACTCTTCGACCGTGTCTCAGGAGAAGCAGGATTAGCGTTACGGAGGTCGTGTATCGCGCCGCGATCCCAGACCGATTAGCGTCTCACCCTGTTGTCCACCCCGATACTGTTTACCTAAGGGATAATATTCCAAATAATTGTTGACAGATGATCAATCCTATGTATAATGGTAAAGAGAGAGAGAGAGAGAACAAAAAAGAAGACGTGCCACTCGTCGCTGAGTACAACGTATATGTACACGCGCGAAGGCAACCTACCGTTGTCGTTGTTCCAAGTTCAGAGGACCTTTTCTCGTACGCGTAATCGCACCCTGGCATTCCTCGAGATTTCGCCTCGTCCTTGCAGATCCCAGCACACGTTCGGCTGCAAGCACAATTCGAATCGTTTAATTCCAAATCGGGACAAGGAGAACGAGATTTTGCCTCAAAATTGGGCAACTTTGGATAACTTGACTTATATTTTCATCAAATAATTATTATAACGGTTCCAATTATATTTTGTATTCGCGTTAAAATTGTAATCGAGGAAGAGAGTATATATTATTCGCCAAGGACGCGCTCGATCGAGAATGTCGGTACAGTCGATGCTAACTTTCGTAACTATTATAGTTTAGATAGAAAATTCTTCGTCTATTTGCATCAGAAAGCTGGAGCCGAGTCGGAATTATAATTAATCACGGCGGTCGGCGCATCTCCGCAATTTCCACGGGCTGCACGAAAGTCCAAAAAGACGCCTCGGCCTCTCGGATGTTGACGCGCCTTAGGCGCGTCTTTTAAATGTCGCGTTTCGTTTCCCTGATACGTCTACGAGCAGCCGTGGACGGGCAAGAAGACGAGGGGGCTGTTCCGTGTAAAACGTATAATATCCCTCGCGGTGGGACGGCGCGGCGTTTGCCGGGTTACGGCCGCTATCCCGTAAATTCCCTCTGTAAATACCGTCCTCTGAATTTGGCACGGAGGCCTCTCCCGGTGCCTCTCCGTGGTCTCGGTGCAGAGAAACGCAGTCCGGAGATTGGCGGGTCGGATCGGATCGTGTCAACCGCCGGGCAGGCCAGTCTTGAGCGATGATTGCGCACCGACATTGCGTGTAAAATATTAGCGAATTAGGGACGAGATTTAAATTGCGATCAAGGATATCACACAACCTACCTACCCTGTACTCTTAGTGGACATGGGCCAAAAACTCGGTATATTATATTAATATACGTTCAAGGTTGGCCCATCGCCATGACCAATGAAGTAGTGAAGGAGAGGAAGCGGCAGAAAAGGGGGGGGGGAGGGGGAAAGGGGGGAAAGGAAGGGAGGAAGATAGGAGCAAAGGGCGAATTGTCATCCAATCACATTTTTACGCACTCCAAATTTTTATCCTCGTCATTTGTATCATAGCAGCCGTGTGTTTAAAGACGACTCCACATTATGTGTATGTAATCAAAATTGTAACTGATAAAACGTTAATAAAAAAACGATATCCGAAATTCCCTTCGGCTGTGAACATCTTTTTTTTCGCCCGCGCGACACTTTCGTTCGACTTACACGATCTATCGCGCGACTTTTCGTTTTAATAATGTCGTTTATCTCATAGGTTTCAAATATCAGAGAGACGGAATCGGCTGTGAAAAACTTGAGATCAACGAAACCGATCGCTAGGGTTCCTCAAGTAAATGATAAATAATATATAGAATATAAAAAATTGTCTAACGGCGTTCAAACTCTCACTTGAGGAATTCTAGCAGCGACACGTATTACGACGTCAAAGAAATCACGTTATTACCTCTTTACGATTTACGTACAAATAAGTTGATCTCTCTCGTGCGCGTCGCCATTTGATACGCATATCAAACCGATAATCGACGTCACCGCGCGCGGAACGAGGAGCAACGTGAATTGCCGCGAGGCGAGGAGGGAACCGGAGTTGGCGCCAACTCCCACGACGTTCATTCTCGAAGATTTGAAATCCGCAAGTCGATTAGTCGATTGGCGGCAGTTCCTCGTTTCTCCGTCGCGCCGCGGCGGCGCGCGGCGCAACGCTCCGATCTCGCCTAGAGTTCCTATAATAAGAGTCGTGACAAACACGGTCTTCAAGACCGTGGTGACAAACCGCCGCCGGCGCCGCCATTTATAGCCAACTATAGAGCTTGTCTCACTCCCACTTGTAGCTTTGTCTCACTCCAACTAACGTCTTGGCTATAAATGGCGACCAATCTCATCACGCATTGTCGCAACTCTTATTATAGGAACTCTAATCTCGCCGGCACATGCTCACTCGCGCGCAAGTCGCGCACTGCTCCGCTCCAAAACGTGAAACGTCCTCACTCCTCACTCCTCGTCCTTCCGCCGATCGATGGTTATTGGTTATGTTGTACGCACGGTTATGCGTCGCGGACGGTGATGATTACGATTTCCTCGTATAATTGCCTTCACGACGACCGATCTTTCAAGTATGCGCCGACCTTGAAATAGAAGGCACTTCTCGCACGCGTGATCAGTTTTATCGGCGGCGAGAACGGAGGAAAAAAACCCGAGACCGGCGCGCGAGGTGTTACGTAGTATCCGCCACGAGTTCGTGATTATCCCGTCTCAGGAGGTCCGGTAATCGTAAATGAGACCGAACAGCTTTATCGTGCTCCGTGCGGGGGATTCGTAACGTAGCGGCGTCGGGAGCGAATGATGTACATGTGGAAGCTGACCGGTCACGCTCTGAGAAGATTCAATGCTGGTTACAGCGGCGGCAACGGCAGGTTAGCGCTCGTACTGCAGCACTGTGGCCCGAGGACGCAAGGTTGCGGTAGGTTTGGCAGCTATCGCAGGTGGATAAGCTCGTGGGCCCGGGAACAGGGCACGCAGGTGGCCCAGGCCTGCAAGAGGCAGTTCGAGTTCGTGGCGGCCCAGAGGATCAGGAGGTACATACAGATATTCCACCTCTACACGAGGATATGGGACGAGATAGCGCTGAGGGAGTTCATGCGGCTGTGGAGGCTCAGACTCGCCAAGAACGCCAGGAACTTCCTGATAAGCGCGGCTGGCGTGAGCGTGTACAACTGGGACCGCGACAGGATAAGCGACGAAGAGATTAATAGGTACTTGCGAGAAATGTTTATAGGAACAATATACATGTAGTGTATTTCTAGGATAATTCTTTTTGATTCTCTGCATTACAGGTATAATCATGAGATTGAAGGAATTTATAGGTTGCGAGACTCCACAGTGGTCTGCGCAAAGTGTCATTTGCGAATTGTTATTGACACTGTACAGCCTGATGTAAAATATTGTAAATGTAAAAAATGTACAGCTCAGCCTACCGCCGCTTCTAACGAAGATCGTAGGTGTTTCTTCTATCGACTGTTCAATATCTTGTTATTTGAAATATTTTATTGTATTATGTTTATACATACTATAATTATTTATGTCAAGTTTATGATATTCAAAATGTGTGCAGGAGATGGCTGGCAACCTTTCATCGAGCGTCAGGATATGTTGATATGGAGGAAAATAGAGCCTGGTTCAGGTGGATTATTTGCCTACAAAGTGTACGGTTCGTTCTCTGACGTTACTGCTGAAGACTTTCTGCAAGTACAAATCGATGTAGATTATAGAAAGCAATGGGATCCCACTGCTCAGGAGTTGCAGGTTATTGAGACTGATCCCAAGTCTGAATCGTCTGTTAATCATAGCACTGATGTTATCCATTGGGAAATGATCTGGCCTGTAGGTATAATATAATATGCTATTTTTGGGTAAATCTTATTTAATGATTCGTTAATTTGTATTTGTGCAGAAATTATTTTCTAATAGAGATTATGTATATCAACGGCGATGGGTCATGGATAGGGAGAAGGGACTTGTAGTCATTGTCAGTCGAGTGACGGAACATCCCGATGTACCAGAAAGACGGGGAATTTACAGGTATATAAAAGAGAGTAAAAGTTCATATATAGAAATATATATGTACGAAATATCATGATGTCGGTTGATCAATTCTCTCTAATATTATATTTTGTTAACGAAACAATTTACTTTAATAATTAGTTTAATAACTAAGTGTATTTGAATGTATTACCAGTATTAAATATCAAATTAAGAAAAAAATATTTCTTTTTTATCAATGAATAATGAATAATTTAATGTCTGTATATGACAGAGTCAGAACATATTGGTCGTACATGGTGATAAAGCCTTACACAGAATTCCACGAGCCAGGCATTGAATTTGGACTTACTTACTTCGATGATCCTGGCGTCGCTGTGCCATCCGCTGTCACTGCATGGGTAGCACTGAGAGGTTTGTCATAATTATAAAATAAATTATAAAATACTTTTTAATGCATTTACAATAATAATTGTAACATTTATCTTAGGTCTACCAGACTTTCTAGTTCGCATGAGACAGGCCTCAAAGGATTACCAAAAATATAAACTAATGAAAAAGAATGCCCTTGACAGTAATCGTCTTATTTTATCTGAAGAAGGCATTTCCAAAGAGCATATCAAAGTCAATGTAGAAGATAAGTTAAAGGACGATAAAACATCGAGAGATTATAAGGATCAACAAGACGATTCTACTAACGATACTACTAACGAGTTAGATCTAACGCATGGTGTACAGCAAGAAAATGACTTGACAGAAAGTGAAAATAAGGATACTACTACTGCACCTAAAGAAGAGCAAGGTTTATTACATTATTTCTATCTTACGAAATTATTTACATATTTTGATTTTTGACAAATGGATTTAATGAAGTAAATTTTGACTAGTAGATGTTTTAACGTGATTTCGCATGGAGGAAACAATAATCTGCCGATAAAGCTATAGAACAGATTCATGGATGATAACATTGTGTGGAACAACTGACATTCATTATTAACGTATATTGGACAAATAATGTTATATGGCATAGATAATAAGGAATTGTGAATGTGACAACTATTAACCCTCCCTTTTTAAGAAAGTATGATTTCCATTTTTTATAAGGAGAAACAAAAATATTAATCAAGAAGTGAGACTGATTAGGTATGTCATCGCCTTTAGTCCATTTGTTCATCGAAAATTTTCATTATGTGTCGTAAGATAATGAACAACAGAACTTCATAGCAAGCAGAAGTCTGGTTTTTAGGTTGTGGAAACATGATATGTTGAGAGCTGCTTAATTTATATTATAGTATAAAAATATCTGTACAAAGCCAATTGAATTCATTGTATCTCTAAGTATAGTATGAGACACATAAGATATATTTGTATATTATTTAATTCATCTGTATTATATTTGTTACAAATGTGAATTTACACCAACAAAAATTTCATGCTATACTTTTCTTAAATTTTCATTAATATTAACCGTATCAAGGCAATATATAAATACGCCTACCCTTAAAAAAGTTAATAAAAATTTTTCCATTAAAATCCTGATTTTATTAAGAAACATTAGCAATTTTAAAAAATTGTAGCTAAAGTTACGAGCAAATTTTTTTCAAAATATAAGATATATACATATATAATATATAAATATATCTTAAGTATTTCGTATTGTATATAAAACATGTATACATGCATAATGTAAATACATATAAATATATACATAACATATATTTATATATTACATACATGTGAAATATATGTGAATATGTGTCATGCTTTACAAATTGTATAAGAAAATGATCATAGAGAATATAAGTGTAATAATTTTCATTAGAGAATAATGGCATGTAAATAAACTATATGTGTTAATCACATGATGTTAATAATAAATAATAATGTTGTTTATATCTATTTCTTGTGAATATGAAATGTTATTAACATATCGTTTTTTAATTACTTGTGACAATGTATAGTTTCAAAGGGCATTACAGAAAGCCATGCTAAAAATAAATTTATTGAGGAGCACTCAAAGGTGTTTATACATATTATACATTTGTGTTTATAAAAGCATATTTAATAGTTTTTATGTCCTCTCTGTAACATCTTCATCTATTGTTACGCGGGACATAAAAGTATCACCTTCTATGTCTAACTTGAATAGAATTTCTTCCGGCAAACTTTTTGGCATAGATGAAAAACCCATGCAGTCTGGATCGTGACATTTCTGATATATCTTTTTTGTATTTAAATCCACAATCCAATATACGTTGTTGCTCTTATGATACCTACCGATGTTTTCACAGTATCTGTAAAAAAATGATGTAAGAGTATTGTGCGCTGTTTTTAACATAGCCAGATGAATGTATAAAGAAAATAAAAATCAATAACTAATGTTTAATTATCAAATACAGTTAATATTACCTGTTGCCATAAATTTCGTATTTCAGTGTTTTGGTTTTATCAGAATATTTGGCGATACGTATCTTGCCAGGAACAATGAGACTGTGAATGTACTCGTCTATTTCAGGGTATGGTGAGGTTTCGTCATCCTCCTGAATGGGTCGTCTCGGTAATTTTGAGTAAAGCTGAGCTTTTACATCGCTTCGATTAAAAAACTCGAGCAAAATTAAATTCTGCTTGTTTGGAAAGTACGATATTAGGGAATCCAAAAAGATCCCTAGCTCCTTCTCTCTGCACTTATTCACTGCATTATGTACACAATCTGCAGAGACTGTTAGATACGATTGCTTTCCCCATTTGGTGGACAGGTATATTCTAAAATGCCTATTCTTTGTATAGACACCACTGTCAACGAACAATGTTTCGCCGCGCTGTGTCATCACAAGCATTTCCTTTATGTCCTCTTTGTTAAAATGATTCAAAATTCCATGCGACATATCAGACTTCAAATAAAACAGAATATCATTGCATATAGTTTTGACGAACTTTCCAACGTGCGAGTTATCTTTAAAAGCCACATCCTTCAGAGTAAAAATTACGTGTCTGCTGAATTTCTTACTGGATGTAGAATCCAGTATTAAAAAGTTACTTCTGTCGCATAATAGGTGATAGTGACTAAGTAAGTATGCACGTATGATATCTATCAGCGTCCTGGTCATGCGTGATCCATCGCAAAGTGGATTTAATTCGATTGGGTATTCCAAGTCCAGATATAGCCAACTCGGTGAATCCTTTGGTATTATCTGATGGGTTTATAATTTTCTATAAGTATATACATATAGGTATATAGCACATATTATTAAGAAAAATATTAAAATACATCTTATTCAAGATTTACTTTCTGTAAATGTAATTCACATATTTTAAAATATGATTGTACATTGATTGTACATAAAACAATTTAAACTTTGAATTACAGAAAAGTGTTTACATATCAATGTTACATAAATGGTTACAAGAAACATTTAAAGAATATGCTCTTAAGCTTTCTATAAATTATGACATAATTAGGTACATAAATATACTTGTGTTCAACAAATAAAAGCAAGAATCCTAGTAATGGTAAACAAGTGATTGATGAAAGAAAAGATTATTATATACTGTCCTTTGCAGCATCTAAACTCTAAAGCATGTCTCTTTCGCATCCAAAAAAAAAATATTTAATGTCCCTTTTTTGTGAATAAGGCGGAATTACAATTCCGCCTTACTCACAGAAAAGGTAGGTCAGCATGCTCACCTCGTACGAGCATCTCTCTTCTGGCGGTTTGATCTTGTAATGCCACCAATAGACCTCCGGATGCGCGACGACGAATTTGCGACCGCCGTCGCTGGGCCGCTGGTACACGAAGGTGCATAGCGTGTCCATTTTGGTGCTACGTTCAGCAGCCGCGATCAGTGCGTCAGCCTGTTTGTGAAACTCTTCCCAGTACTGTGTCGGGCCCAGTATGTGCGACGGCATTACCCGGTACGTTTTCACCCAGTTGTACCTGGATGGTGACGGTTTAATTTGTGCCCTGTCGCCGTAAAACCTCCTCGTGGGAATTGGCTCCATCTCGATCGATGGAATTGATTTCACGGTTGCGAACAATCACTCAATCAGCTTGTGCTATCACTGTCGTTCTTCGCGATTTCAGGTGTCAAAACGACGTAAACAAACACACCGTAGGTATATCGTCCGTATCTGGAACAGCTGATCTAAACTGGCATTTGCCGCCAATTTTGTGTCGACTGATGGTCGCTACGGTCGTTCGAGATAATCGAGATGCAAAGTTCTGCGGTCGATGGCGGCAAAGAAATGTTATGATTTGTAAGGAGATATAATATAGAAGAGATATGTCCTCGATTTAATTCGGCTCCTACGCATTTATGTTTCGCTCGCTTGTTTGACGTATTAACAGTACATATTAACAGAGAAAATAGATTGCAATTTAACTTTATGGCCATACAAAAATTAGACCGCGAAATGTTCTATTGGGTTGATTTCATAAATAAGTTCCATTTTCTTAATCAAGTTATTCTGAACAACAGTTTCTAAACAATGAGCTGCGACGTGTTTAGTACCTGCTAGTTTTCTTGCTTTGTAACGTACGTCGGTACTGTCCTGTCAATAATTTCGAAGCATTGTCATCGAGGCCAGAATGACAGGAGTCTATCGATCTGTGATGGTTCATTCTTCAAAGTTATCGTATATATTTCAAACAAAATTTCACAAACTATTTTCACACTGCTCGATTTGTTATCACACTTTTAAATTATGTGTATTTCAAATTTTTCGAGGAGTTTGAGCGGCATTGTTTAATGTTTCCTTAAAATTATACAATATATAATTTAATTTTAATTTATCTCAAGACTTAAGTAAGTGAGAATATTATAGATCTTTAAGGTTTCATCTACATAGAGGTTGTAAGATGTAAGCAGTAAGCTATTGACTAATGGGATTTTTACAATTCAAAAATAATCGACTGTGGTTGGTCAATAGCTTACTGCTTACATCTTACAACCTCTATGTAGATGAGATTTAATGCGCTGTACGATATAGGTTGTCGGATCGCCGAACAAACGCACTCTGCCTGTCGCGATGTTTTGCCGTGCCGCTAGACTCGTCCTCTCCAAAGCAAAACACGCTCTTATCGCGGCGCCCATGAACTCGATACGGCTGCCACCTTGCCGTACTGTCGATATAATGCGACGCGCGATTTAATTTTATTATTTACAGTCCTATATATATACTGTACAGGGTATGGGGCATTTAAATTGAGGCGTTTAAATATCTAAAAAATAAAGAAAAATAGAAAGAAATGTTTCAGACAAAAACTTGTAGAACTTAAAAAGATCTATTTACTGGCCTTATCAGTATGACCCTAGATGGCGAATAATAATATTAATTTTTATACATATTTGAAATTTTTTAAATTGGGTGCGCCCACAAAATGCAATCTTAAAATAATTTTTTCTCTATATTTTTTTTACACTCGATTTATTTCATTATTCTATGTATAAAAAGTATCAAGGTAAAGTCATCGAAAAGTGAATACTTTACCAGATATTTCAAATTTTATATTAAGCGTCTCAATTTAAATTTCCCACCCTGTATTATATAGGTATAAATATAATTTCCTTCGAATTTCCAAAGCATTATAATTATTTATTACTTTCTCATTGATTTTTGATACCGTTATTATGGCGCATCCATATACATGCATGTACTTTTAACTCCTTCATTTTAAGAGTTCGTGTTAGTTACTTAAGTTCCGTTACTTAAGTCTACTTATCCTGCGCGAGAAACGATTATGTATTAATTAAAAAGTAAAAGCGTTTTCGTTACATTAACACGTTCGCTTTCATAATTTTTTAAGACGATGCGCTCAGTTACTGATTTGCAACCGAGGGATCCTTCACGGATATAAACATTATTGGACGGAATTAATAACTTAGGATACACTAAAAGATACACTGTTAAATATTAAAGAATGAAATTTTAATTTAAACCAATACAAACTTGAGTTAAATAACATTTTGTTATTTTTAACTACCATGTGTATCGAAATTTATTATTTTAACACAAATAATAGTATTATTTTAACTCCATTGGTTTGGTAAATTAACATTGTTTTAATTAAGTTAACGACATATCGAGTAAAAGCAGTGGTGACTTATAGGAATGGATAAAAACGACTCAAATTGAGTATAATTTTTGACGCTATAACGAATTTAACAGTATAGATTGTCGTTACCTGGGCGGAACTTATTTGCGAATCAACCTAATAGCGTTGGCTAAATAAACCGCAGCAAATTCTGTTCCCAATAAGAAACTAGATCACGCATCGATCATTTCATCATCGCGTCTGTTTTATACGGGAAAACCGGTCATATGTGAAAGTCGGCGTGTTATAGCCAACTATATTCAAGTGGATTCGTGCAACGATGTTGTGGAACGATCGAACGTATTTTTCGATTATCCATTGTATGCAAATTCTTTTGAGTTACAACTGGAAATTAGGCGATACGCATCCATTCTCTTCTACACCGAGTAACCGAGACGCTTTCAGCTCGCTCGTTTTCTAGTCTTTTGTGCTCGCTGTTCAATCGTGTGCACGCACGCGACTTTTCTTTCCTGCACGTGCCGGATTAACGATATTCATACGCAGATGAAGAACCAGAAGAACGTGCAAACGGGAAAACAAGAATACTCGTGTCGACTTCGTAAAGAGGACTGATCGAGAGATCACTTTCGTTAAACTGCCTTGCTCATCCGTGCGAGAAACGATGTCTTACGTGTAGATTAAATAGTAAAAGTGTTTTCGTTTCCTGTTAACAAAAGTTTGCTTTATTCATATCTAATACAAAAAGATTTCTGTTCGCTATTAATCTGAGAAATATGAGTATTGTACTTTAAGAAACGTGTTCCGTGTGAAGATCGGTGTCTTGTGTGAAGGATGCTGTTGAAGGTTTCATGGATAGAGCAGAATACGCAGCGTATACAATGTCGAGGTACATAAATATAAAAAAAAAAAAATTATATACTATAAATATTAAGTATATATACACAGCTACGTAGATAATCCTGCGCGTGTACCAGAGGGAATACGATATACTGTCGAGGGGCTCGCGCTGAAGACCGCGAGCGATCTACAGTTCTCGGAATCGTTTACCAGGCATAGCTAGTGCCGAAGCCGCTGAAGGCGGCGTGGACCACGGGCGCAGCTGTTTCGTACGAGTAAGGGGCGGCATAGGTCTTGGTGATCAGCGGCGCGGCATGCGCGCTGTAGCCGCTGTACGCGAGAGCCGGTGCGGCAGCGATCGCGGGCTTGGCCAAAAGCGGGGCGGCGATCGGCGCGGCATAGGTCTTGGACAGGAGCGGAGCGCCGTAAGCGGCCTTGGCGAACAAGGAGTTTGCCGGTGCGGCATAGGAGTACGCGCCGTACGACTTAGCGATTAGCGAGGCCGGGGCAGCGTAGGTCTTGGCCAGGAGCGGGCTGGCGTAACTGTAGGCAGCGGGCGCGGCATATGCTGCCTTCGCGGCCAAGATCGGTGCGGACGCGGCGGCGTATCCGTAAGCGGGCGCGGCGGCGTATCCGTAAGCGGGTGCGGCGGCGTACGCGGCCTTAGCGTACACCGGTGCAGGGTGAGCGGCGTACGTCGCCAAGGCTGGCGCGGCGTAAGCGGTTTTGGCGATCAGGGGCGCGGGTTGCGCGGCGATCAGGGGCTTGGCCAAGGCCGGCGCGGCGTAGTCGTAGCCGTAGCCGATTGCGTGTTGATCCAGCAGGGCGTCGTTGCTCACGTGGCTGTTGCTCACGCGTACCCACGAGTGCCCGGTGTCCTCGGCGCGGCTGTACGAGGACACGACATTCTGACCGGCGTAACCCTTCTGCGTGGACTCCTGGCTGTAGCCGATGCTGTTGTGGTCGGCGGACAGTGTGCCGATGTCGTAGGCCGCTGGTCCACCGGCACTCGCTATCGCAACGAAGGCTGCGAGCACTATGAACTGCGGAGAAATAAATTGGTCTCATCAATGATATATATAGATACTTTTGCACTCTATTTTTACAGATTTGACTTTTAAGGAAATGAAGGAAATGATGCTCGGTTGGAAGATAACGAAACGATCAGATTTATCCATGATCTACTTATCTATTTCGTTTTACTGTAAAAATATGATATATATTGTATATAAATAGATTATAGGAATGAGAGTGTACGAAATAGATGCTTTGATTATCCGTAATAGGAAAATTCTCTCGTAGATTCCTCTTTATGCATCTTTTACGCATGATGCGTCTCGTTTTTTAAGATTTTGAAATTTGCATCCTTTGCACTATGTTACTTGGTGTAAAATGCCGAAAAAAAATTTCCCGACAGAACTGACGTACTTACCTTGAATGCCATTTTGCTCGTCTGAGGTGGAACAACTACTGGGTTTCTGCCGAAATGGTAGCTGTCGGCCACTATTTATACGCGGGTGAGGCTGTAGGGGGTTCAATCGAATTTTGGGTATCTTGTTCGAGGTGATTGGGCATGGTCGATGGGAGAGGGAGATGTATATGGGGACTTCTTTGTAGGAAATCATCAAGAAAGGAGCATACGAAAGGAGGCGTAAAGTAAAGGAGAGGTAGGATAGCCGCTCGAGGGGGAACACGGACGAATTGCACGGGCGTGGCTCCCCACGAAATTCAGATCGCGGATCTGTGGTACTGTACGGTTTATTAGAGAACGTCGAGGGCGCAACACACACTTATCGTCGATAATTACTCCTCACTCTTGATATTCCGACGATACGACGCATCCGACAAATATGCACAATATTTACAAATAAGGTGAATCGGTAATGTCTGATGCGCCTGTACTTTCAATTTCATCGATTATCCTGTTACTCTCGTTCCTCCGCGTGTCGTTTCTCTGAATAAACATTTAGCTGTAACAATAGAAATGAAATATTTCAATATCTCTTGATCACTCTTGCATTGTTAAATTCGTATTAAATTTTGTGTCAAATTAGACTCAATTCGAGTCATTTTTAACCATTTCTATAAGCCGCCACTGCTCCTACTCAATATGTCGTTAATTTAACTAAAACAATATTAATTTAACTATTTAAATCAACATGGAGGTAAAATACCTGTTTTGTATTAAAATAAGAAATTTCGACATGGTAGTTAAAAATAACGAAATGTTATTTAATTCAAGGCATTGGTTTAAACATCCTTCAACAGTGTGCGTAAAAAAGGTATAAATACTCACGTAACTAGTCCTGCATGATAGTCAGTAATTTTTTTCAAAATATAGAAATTATGATATTTCTTCTGAATTATGTGAATCAATCTTGAATTTTTTTCGATACGAGCGTCATAATTAGACAATTGTTTTCTTCTTACACGCCTTATGTTCATTTCTATATATCAATGCAGATTAACTAGTTCTAAGAATTAGAAAAATATAGAAAGTAAGTTAAATCGAGATTAAAGTTAATCTGAATTGGTAGAAATGGATATTACGTTTTAATTACGTACGAATACGCAATGACAGTGTACGTGAGATTAATCTAATTCGCTTGGAAAGAAGGAAACCCGGTGGTGCGATTCTCGCATATAACTTTGCAAGTCTCTCCTTACGTAATATATGATACATTTATATAAACTCACCATATGATATTGTAGGACTCGCCAAGGACGCACTTTCTCCAAATTCCCGTATCGGCACAAGCGGTGTCATATGTGTAACAGTGGAGATACGTAACACTTTTTAGGTGCTCTCGTTATTAGATATGAAATGGGCGTGATCACCTGTGGGCAGTTTCGCAGCCTTGAGGATTAAATTCAATTTTTAATTCTAACTCGAATTAAATCGTAGGTACACATTTTGTGAAAAACAACGATTATTTCCAAATTAAAATGAGACAAATTAAGCATCGCGTTTATCAATTCGCTCTTTGTCTCGTTAATTTTACGATAAGATCGTTATATCACAATGAAAACGAATAAATGCGATTAATCTTAAGGTAGAAATGGACAAGTGGAAAATTTCGAATTTTGCGGGAGAACTTTAATCTCTCTTCTCCGTAAATAAACAGTAATAATATCAGCGCGATTATATCAGAGAACAGATTAAAGCCAATAAATGATAAATGAAGCGATAAGAGATACGAGAGAAAATGAATGATCATGATATCGGTTCTCCTCGACGTCCTACTTATAAATTACGCTTAATGAGTTTTTAATATGATATATCGGGAACACAGGTAACCCGCCAACGTTTGGGATAATACCTTATTACTTTCATAATCACCATTATTCTTTATAAATGCTTGCGTAATTTCGGCATTGAATCGCGATATTTCAATTAGGGCATCTTAAGGGGTCGTCTCACTTTGAACGCTCGAAAAAATCGCTATTTTTATGAATTTTTTTTGGCAATACTAATGCAGATAATTGAATAAATGTTTTTTGTACTTATTACGCATGCTTTAAACAACAAAACATATTTTTTGTAGAATTTTTAGTCAAGTTTATTTAATTGAAAATACAAAAATGCAAACAAGTAAAAAAAAAAGGTTGGTCCACTGCGGGCATTGTAACTGCTTGTAGAATCATCTGAACCAAAAAAACAAAAAATATTCTTGATTAGTATGAGTGTCGCTATAGTATGAACCTCCAGAAATAATTTATGTTTGAAAATAAAAAAATGGTGGAGGTTTAAAGAAAAAACATGCATAAAAGCCAATTTTTTGTCATGTTTTTTGACTTTTAAAATATGATAATTTCAATATTTTGACTTGATCGTGGTTCATACTAGAGGTATTAGTGTTTTCAATAAGCCATACAAATTTCAGACCGATTCGTCAAGTAGTTTTTTTTTTATCGTGCCCGCAGTTCACGAAAAACGTGTTTTGAGATAAACGCATTTAAAGTTTTTGTTACGGAAAAACAGTGAAAAAAGTGTACTTACAATTAATTTGCAATCCCTGCTCCATACATCAATCCTTCAGCTTCTTCAAACAGTTCAGATTCTATCGATTTGGTCGGTTGAACCTCTTTGTCCAAAGCAGAGGGGGTGATGAAACGAATCTAGAGTTCCAGCTGCTTCGTTTTCTAGTCGATACGCCAGGTCGATTAAGCATTTTTATCCAGGTTGATGGCTAAAGTTAATGGTTTTTTATGTTTTTTGGGCCATTTTGTTTGTCGTGAAAAAAGGAACAAATTTTCTCTTGCTCATTTTTTTATAGGATGTATAGTTTGATCGCTAGGGCAATTTAAACAAATAAATTATTAATAACTTTTTATTGCATCGACTTACAAAAAAACTATTTACAGATTCTTGTTCTACGACCCAAAAAACATAAAAAAACATTAACGTTAGCCATCAACCTGGATAAAAATGCTCAATCGACCTGGCGTATGGACTATTTCGCTCCGAACTCAGGTAGAAAAAGGCTCGTAGAATCTCAAATACTTCTAGGATCTTTACGAAAATTTCACACAAGTTTCTCAAGGGTATATACTATCGAAATATGTAAAAAAAAAAAAATCGATTTTTCAAACCGGTCAAAGTGAGACGACCCCTTAATCTCATTGTAAGTTTCAAAATTTATGAGGTATGCAGAATTACGCTATGTTTGATTAAAAGCTTTCCAATTTGAATTTTTTTTCCAACGAAACCATCTTAACCCTTTAGTTCCTGAGAATAATGGTACCTGTATATAATAATGCTACCTATTGTTTACCACTCGGGACGAAAGGGTCAATGAAAAGATTCCTTTGAAATCTTTGAAGGTTCAGTTGAGTCGCTCATAAATAAAGCGAAAAATGCATTAAATTTGCGGAATGCAAAATAATCAACACCGTCAGTCCTTTGTCGTGAAAAGTTGGTCACCACTGCGCTTTAGGTGATGGTGCTAGGTCACGGACGGGCGTATCCCTTCACATAAGTCGTCGAATTTTTTCCTTTGTAAAAGTACACCGCACACGCGGAGGTTGCGTCTTTCCGTCCGTGACCCAGTATTACCTCAAATTCTTTATTTTCAGTAACGTCGACGACTCGTCAACTCTTACTTAAAATATAAGAATATCATATGCAATGTGGTTTAACATTCTCTTTGTTATATATGCTATTAATTGATACTTCATACACTCACTTCGTCGTAAGGCATGCGGAGTTCACAAAATTTCCATTCGGCAATATTATCTTGAAGCGGCTCGTAAATGAATTATCGTTGACAGAATCTTTTGCGTGATTAATTTAAATTTACGAGATTATTACGAACGAAGCAGAACGCGTGAACCGATTGATACAATTTTCATATGAAATATATAGTTGTCCCTCCTAATTTTCTGCATGATTACCTCTTATCTCACAGAAATTAATTTGTTTAAATTGTCGCATAAAGTTTAAATTGTCGATCATTATAAATATCGCTTTATATAACATGAAAATTGCCCTTTGCGAGAAAATAAAAAAAAAAAAAGAAAAAAAAAAATACGACGAGGATGGGATTCGAACCCACGCGTGCAGAGCACATTGGATTAGCAGTCCAACGCCTTAACCACTCGGCCACCTCGTCCCGCACATTGATATGTTCATAATGTTCGTAGTAAGCCGTGGTGTCTCGGCTTCTCCCAATATCATTACTCTGCAACTTTCATAAATTACACAAGACCTGAGTAATAAAAAAAAAACTACTATCTGGTATAAAACATATATCAGCATTAGTCTGCAAGTGTACGGCGTGGCGTGTGCATTTCAAAATGCAGTTCCGAATAATCGGTATAAGTTATATCGGACTGACGTGTGCTGTACGAAAGGAAAAAAAAAATTATCGAAAAGGTCACTTTGATTTTTATCGAGTTAAATAACTTGACGTAATTTCGCGGTGCAGTCTCGCTGATACTTGCAATCATCATGTAAGAATCTTTCATACAAAAACACGAGAGATCGACTAAAAGATATTTATTTATTAAAATCTATAAACTCAATTAAATTTATAAAATAAGATATCGTTTATTTAAATGCATTTAAATTTATAAAATTGGATACCGCGTGTATCAAGTAAATAATAAAATACTGAGCGATAGCCACTCCTCTCTCATAATGTCAACATGGTCAACATCTAAACATGACGCGTATTGATAAGTCTCGTTCAACGAATGTTAAGGCATACGTAATGTGTATTTAGGCGTGTATTATACCTAGTGAACAATTTCGCAACGACACGCGTATAGCGAAAAATGCAGTGACGTCAGTTCTCGTGGCGCAATCCTACGATAAATCTCTATCGTTTATTTATTATGCGATATACAAACAAAAAAACAACCGGGGACTCTTTTGTATGGTATATCTACGACAGATATCGCTGTTGAGAGAATCGCTGCTCCGCTCGACAATGACAGCCGTCTGTCTTATCCCACGCGGACACCCTAATCCACGTTAATTACGTCGTTACGACGTAAACAAGCGAGCAATAAATAATAATCGCGCGCGGGTGGCCGGTATATCCGCCGGTTTCTTCCGTCCATCTCCTTCGCGCCGTTAATTATTTCTTGGCCGGCGGCTAGTTAGTAACGACTGCAGTAAGAAATTCGGTTGAGCAATCGCTCGCGTATCTCCAATCTTCGGCGTGTCGACAGCGGGGCTCTGGCCATCAGTGTGCGCCACGGGGGCCCCAAGATCACCCAAGATCCGGCACCGGAATCGATCGACATGGTGGAGACCACGGTGGAGACCATGGTGGAGTTCGCGCCGATTTACGACGACGCCACTGTGCGATCGCTCGAAAGCGAATTCGCGAGGCTTGAAGGTGAGATGGTACTCGGAGAAGGATGCAAGGGGGAGAGGTTCCGCTTCGCGAGACCCGCTTTTGCTAAGCTGATGGAACTTGGTTGGCTAGTTTATTTTAGATATCGACGCATTTCCATTAATGGCTTCTTGAAATCTTCACGTTTACAATAGAAGTTATTCGCGTGACACGCGGCGTGCTCGACTCCGCGACGGTGACGTGACAAGGACACGCGTGATGACATCGTTACAATAGCTATTTACGTAATGGGGCTCTATTATCGTACAGGGCGTCTCAAAGCAGCCGGACGTTTCTTCCATCAGCTTCTGTTTTAACGAAAGCATCGAGGAAAAGAATTAATAAATTATTTATTAATTACAAAATAATTTCTTATTACACCATAATTATTTTTAATTATTTATTACACCCTTTTGATACATTTTTAGCATTAAATAATTCCGTGACTTCAATCTCAAATGATGTTCAAATAAAGAATATATAATTGTAATGAAGATAATTACTTATCTTTATTATGTCATAATAAAGATTTTATCTGAAGGTTATAATAAAGATTTTATCATTTTTTTCTCTTTTGTTGTATTTTATTTTCAATCATTAATTAATGCAAAAATTATAGACGCTTTGATGTATTGATTAAGAAAGATCAATTACAAATTAGTCAAAGAGTCTTAATGAATATTCGAGGACTTTGGGACGTCTTGCATAAATATTTGCAGATATAATATGAACTTGACTAATATTTTGCAGACTAATCTTTTTCAAATTACGTTGAATATTAATCGAAAAAAAATCGATACTGGATTATTGACATTACGATATTATAGGATTAATAATAAAATTTATTTAAATTTAATTTAATGCAAGAGAAATACGGGAAATGAATGATGTTACACAGGAAGTATTGTTAATTTACCTACACGTATATTTCTTCTTCAGGCGAGTGTTACGTTGATCACGCGGGCGCAACTCTGTATTCGGATGCGCAGATCAGAAACGTGAGCGCCGATCTGCATAGCACACTCTACGCTAATCCGCATTCCATCGGTATCGGGAGTTCGTCGACACAGGACATTATCGAGCGCACGAGATATCGGTGAGAGATTACAACTACAGATAAATGGGCGCGTGCCCGATAATGAATTTATAGTTGATCGAGATCACACCATTCTCTCAGCATTCTGAGCCACTTCAACACGAGTCCCGACGAGTACAGCGTTATCTTCACCTCGGGCGCCACGGCGAGTCTAAAGATAATCGCGGAGGGATTCCGTTTTAGGACTGATGAAGACAACGGGACAGCAACGTTCCCGCATTCGGGCAGTTTCGTTTACGTGCAGGACAATCACACGTCGGTCCTCGGGATGCGAGATGTAGTCGCTGCCAGAGGCGCCGAGGTCATTTGCCTGGGCCACGATCAGGCGTTTCAGATTCTCAGCCAGCGTTCAAGCTCTCGCGATCTCGATGGGAGACAGAGCAGCAATTCTCTTTTCGTGTATTCCGCGCAATGCAATTTTTCTGGATTAAAGTATCCCCTTAAATGGATCAGAGACGCGCATGCTGGAGCGCTTTCAACTTTTGCTGGTAGACCATCGACCAGATGGTACGTTCTGCTCGACGCAGCCGGCTTTGCGCCAACGAATAATTTGGATTTGTCTACTTTCAAACCGGACTTCGTGTGCCTGTCTTTCTATAAAATGTTTGGCTATCCCACCGGTATCGGCGCCTTGCTCGTCAAGAACGCCAGCTCGGACATTCTAGAGAAGATTTATTACGGTGGCGGTACCGTGGATGTCGCTCTCAGTTCTGAAAGGTTTCACAGAAAACGTCAAGTATTGCATCAAAGGTAAGTAAGAATCGCGTATGACCTCGAACTCGAAACAAATAAATTATCCTGAAATATCCTGATTCGCAGATTCGAAGATGGAACCGTGCCATTTCTATCTATCGCGTCGTTACAATATGGCTTTGAAATACTTTCAAAGCTAACCATGGGTCAAATATCAAAACATGTTTTTTCCCTCGCCAAGACCCTGCATCACTCCTTGCTAACATTACATCACTGTAATGGCAAACCAGTTGTGAAACTCTACTCCGATTCTGATTATGAGGATCGCAACTCGCAAGGGGGGATTGTTACGTTTAATCTTATCCGGTCCAATGGTGAATACGTAGGATACATGGAAGTTGTAAACATGGCAGCGTTATTTAAGATTCACCTTAGGACAGGCTGCTTTTGTAATCCCGGCGCATGTCAGAGACATTTATCCCTTTCGCCTAAAGAAATTCTTCAAAACTACGAGGCGGGATATACGTGCGGCGGTGCTGCAGATTTGATAAATGGGAAACCGACCGGAGCAGTGAGAATCTCTTTCGGATATATGTCTACAATTAAAGACGTTCAGACAGTCTTACTTATGATCACGAAGTGTTTCATCGACGAACCGTGCATCAGAAAATTTCCGCAATGGTGGGAAAACCGCAAGACGGGAATTCATAAAAACTACAGGCATTTTTACAATTCCAACATCTTAGAATATTCTATTCCATGTATTACAAATGACGAAAAAAATATTATAAATAATAATTCGCAGAACGATTTTCATAATAAAAGTGAGAGTCCTGATCGCATTATAAATTCTATAAACTTTAATAAAATAAATGCACAAATAAACAAATGTACCTTGCAACGGTTATTTATATATCCTATCAAATCGTGTGGAGCATATGAAATTGCAGATTCATGGAAATTAAATTCAAAGGGTCTAGAATATGACAGAGAATGGATGATAATGACATCTTCTGGAACTTGCTTGACCCAAAAGCATTATACGAATCTGTGTTTGCTTAAGCCTGTTATTCTTAGAGAGCAAAAGATTATGAAACTAACATATCCAGGTAATAATGGTTAAATTTTATGATTTTAGCATTTTGTAATAAAGTTTAATGTAGCGTTATTTTAGTATAAATGATAAATCGTTTTAGGAATGCCAACAATTGAAATCCCTTTAGAAAATACTTATGAGAAGTCAGTGGAACATCCTATATGTCAAAGCAGAGTATGTGAGAGTAGAGTGCAAGGTATTGACTGCGGATCGGAAATTTCTGAGTGGCTGAGTTTGGCATTGGGCAAACCAAATCTTAGATTAATTCGACAAAGTCATAAAAGACAAAAGAAAGGTACGATACAAAACATGAGCAATTTATGTTAAGTCTCAAAGTTGCAGTTACTTATATTAGTGGAAAACTTATTATTTTTCTCTTGTAGGATTAGATAAGGCAGAATTATCATTTTCTAGTCAGGCACAGTATTTAGCAATAAACGAAGCAAGTGTGTCATGGCTTATCGACAAGGTATCTGACGACTTAGATTTCGAAAAGGATACAGCTGTGCACCGATTCAGAGGAAACATTATTGTGGAAGGCTGCAAAGCCTTTGATGAAATGCAGTGGGAACATGTTCGCATTGGAAATAATAATTTTAAAGTATGAATTTTTTTTATATTGACCAAGATATTGATCTGAAGTACATTCATTCAATCGCATTAATTCTATAATGCATTCAATCGCAGGTAAACGGTCCTTGCACGAGATGTCAAATGATATGCATTGATCAAACAACCGGCAAGAAGACTATCGAGCCATTAAGAACGTTAGCGGAAAAGTTTCATGGAAAATTGAGATTTGGAATCTATTTAACTAGATTGGAAAGTACGCAAGGTACACTTAAGATTGGCGATCATATCTACTATTCTCAAACAAACAATTTCTAGATTAATTATTATCTGAATTTTATGCATAATTTATCATGAGCAAACTACAGAAGAATCTCTACTGTATTAAGTATTTTAATAATATATATATATATATATTCTAATTAAGTACTAAATATTATTAAATATTATAAATGTTTATAGTAAATTTTTTATTTCTGTAATAAATATCAATAAAATGAGTTTGTCATTCTGTACCTGATCTTCCTATAATAAAATGTGCTTATAATAATACACAGTCCGCGACCTGTTGTTGATCAACTTTCCTCACTGGTTTACCTGCGGACACGTCTTTGATCATATCCGCGATCGCAACAAAGTCGGGAAACGCAAGTGTTTGGAGCTTAGAGTATATCAATTCATCGTTCACTTGCACTTCAAAGGAGGCTAAAAAAAGTAACAGATATACGAGTATTTCCATTTGTCCATTCATATTTATGTGTTTTGCAACTTACCTTGTCTTCCTGCTGTGCCAGCAACAGTGGCGTTGGGGACATTCTTCCTTATCTCCTCCGCCAACTCAAGAAATTGTTTCTTGTGCCCACATGAGCCACTGTAAAATTATAATGATTTAATTAAATTTATTTATTATCAGCCACAAAGAAACTTTCTTTCAAAAAATACATCTATTCTTTAGAATTTTGATGTTATATTCATTTATATTGTACAGAAACTGTGAAGAAATAATTCTATTACGAATTGGTATGTGTCTATAATATAAAATAGATAAATTTCGACACTGTGTACCTAAATAGAACTTGAATCCGCGCTAATTATAATCTGATCTAATTATAGTCTAGAATCTAGAATAACGAGGAATTTTGCTGGACGATTGTATAAGCACTTACCAGTATTCAACGTCAATTCTTACGTCCATCTCCTCTGCTATTTTATCACATTTTAAGTCACAAGTGATCGTTGTAGCGTAACAGCGTATCTGCCCTCCGATTATTGACCATCCATCTGCTAAAAGCAGCGCTCAATTAGTGCGTAACCTAACCTAATCCCATGTTTACGAACAATAGTCGGTAATAAAAATAATACCGTTGCACGAAGTAAGAGAGAAGGAGACCGATCTCCGTGAAACAAAAGTGGTCCCGATTCGTGGCACCTAATTGGGAGGGAATCCGCTGAAAGGAATGGCTTTCTCCAGTATGGGCGCCATTTTCAACCTATAGTGCATGCAACATATACTGTAGGATTTTCAGCACTCGTGAACGCACCCCAACCTTACCCGGCCAGCCCGGTCTCTTACTCCGTGCTGTATGTACATACACGTTGCGTCACTGGTCGCTGTACTCCGATTTGCAATTATAAAGCCAAATAAACTGAGAAAACATTAAAAAGAAATCCCTTTTATTGCATGCATCGTGTTCTATAACGTGATCCGACAGCAGGAGACGGCAAAATATCCACGTCAAAAGCAACAACAGTCACCAACGGACTCTATTATACATTCACACATTCACCAACAGTCACCAACGGACTCTATTTCACGCACGAAGCACGCGATTTCACGATGCAAATGCACGTAAACAAACTGAACACGAAGTAGGAGACCGGGCTGGCCGGGTAAGGTTGGGGTGCGTTCACGAGTGCTGAAAATCCTACAGTATATGCTGCATGCACTATAGGTTGAAAATGGCGCCCATACTGGAGAAAGCCATTCCTTTCAGCGGATTCCCTCCCAATTAGGTGCCACGAATCGGGACCACTTTTGCTACTCGCGCGCTATGAAGTTCGATCTCCTTCTCTCTTACTTCGTGTTTACGACTTCGCTAAAAATACGTAACAATTCTCTCTCTCTCTGACTCTCTCTTCTCTCTCGCTTATCACTGTTTTGATGTTTTGATTGAAGCGCCTCTATGTCCACAAAATGTGGATATTGAACTATGTAGCCAATATTTATGAATCCCGTAGGTAATGTCCACGATTTTGTGGTTCTCTTCCGAAGAAAAACCAAAAACTTATGAACATATGGAAGAGAATCACAAAATCGTGGGATATAGCGCGTCCGTGCTACGCCCATAATTTTCGTGCTCAATTCAATAATATTTATTTGCATTTCCCCTATGGGGTTCACAAAGGCGTTTATCGATGAACGTTCCCAAACCAATTTTCGTGTTAATATATTTATCTATACATATGTCGTTGCCGCTCTCAGGTTTCTCTCAGCTTTTTTGTGCAATATATCGTGTTTTGATATTGCCATTTGCGCGAACATATGGCACGTACTTATGTACGTCGCCGTATTATTTTTCGAAACGACTGTTATACATATATCTACAGTAAACAGTTATCATATTTCGCGGTAATTTGCCGATTAATTGATCCGCGCGACCAATCGATCGTTAGTTGATCGATCGTTTAGTTGATCGAATCGATATATAGCTATATATGTATATATGCGTTTCTCGAAACTGTTTCTCGAAGCGACTTAATTGTTCAAAGGAATTAAAGTAATATAAGGAATGCAAGATGATGGCGATGGGCCCGAAATATAAATTATTATTTTATATTTTTTCGAACACTCAATATCGATCATTTTCTAATCAGGCGCCAATTGGACTCGCGTCGTGTTGCGTGGCGTCACTGTGAAGTTGGCGCGCGTCACTCTCGAGTCTTTCGTCGCCGTGAACGGATGGAACGTCGCGGATTATACAGGACGGATCTATGCGTCGTGGCAGGTTTAATCGGTAAGTGCAATGAGCTCCTTCGTATTCAATGGCTGTGTTTTCCCGAACCTCTGCTTAGCTAAGCGCACGTAAGCGGCGAGCGGTTGCTACCACTTATTGCTACACAAATATTTGGCTGCAGGACAGAAGCGCTGAGCCGCTGAGCAGGATACCTCAATAGCCCTAAGCGGCGCTGCAATAAAAACCGCTACCAAACGAGCGACTGCTTAGCTAGCGGAGGTTCGGGAAAACACAGCCAATCTTATTGTTATAGTATTTGGCACTCGCGCAACGTAAATTCAACGCGCGGTATACGTTGCTTAAAACGATCAGATGCGTCCGATCGAAATCTATCGCGCGGTATCACTGTAAAGATAGCGGCGTCACCCTCGAGTCTTTCGTCGTCGCGACCTCGTCGCGGCACGTTTAATCGGAAGCGCAATCGTTATGAGCTTTGTATTCAATCTTATATAGTATTTGTCTAAGAATACGTATTTCGCGATACTTGTTCGGCCCGAAGGCGCGGCGCGGGTCGCGCAGACAATCGCGAAAGTGACACGGTTATATTTTCGAGTGTCGCGGATATCGCGGATATTTGCTAAAAATATATACGCCTTTCAGTTAGAATGCAAAATATTATAATCGTAATAAAAGGCGAGCATATAATATTTCCTACTCGGAAGTTCGGAAGAGCGGGACGCGTATCGCGACGCAGCCTGTTGCACTTGGCGTGAGAATTGATAATTTAAGAAGTTGACCGTGCGCGAGAGACGAAGCGCCTACTCTCCGCCATGCCATATATGCTGATTACGTTACCCCTTTCATTTCCAGAACGCGGCGGACAGATGACATGAGAGTGACGAGACAGATCGGCTCCGGAAGTCCGGAACAAGTGCAGGCCGTCGCGAATTATTTAATTGGTGAGTATAACATGTATTACTTTATTTGCATTTAATATTTATGCAATACCTATCGCGAGAAGTATAGGGTGCATTCCGTTTCACGCATGATGCGCATTATGCATCATTTATCCTTGTTGTTCACCGCGAATGTTAAACAAGGATATATGATGCATCATGCGCATCATGTGTGAAACGAAATGCACCTATAGATTCGGCGCTCGGATATTGATAATCCATTCGAACGCGTATTTCGAAAGTCTTGTTCTGGCCAAAGATCTATCGCGTGAATTAATTCAATGTAGCGACGTCGCTTTTAGCGAGCAAAGTTGATATATCGCGCGAGAAACCTTTTATCGCCATCTTACATAGATACATTTTTGTTGCATTTTTATTTGTGAAATATCGCCGACATCAAACGTGCTATAATTTTTTTCTCTTATTTCTCCACTGTTGCAATATGATTAAGTTATACGCGTTGCGTGATTAATTTCGAGAGTATCGTAGGAAGTACGGCAAAGCCGCGCGCGATCATTGTATTCCAGTTATTACTTGTAATCGCGTTTAATTGTAATCAACATTTTGTTTGTTTGTTTTAGGAAACAGATGTGCCACGAAGAAATAGCAACGGAGAGAGAAAGAAGAGAAGAGGAGAAGCCGAGGAGGCGGCCAAGTATAAAACAGGTAAGATAAATAAGGTGCAGAGCATTTCATAATCCATTTTATCGTTTTATTTCACTATAATTTAGAAATAATAATTAGAAAAGAAGTAATTTGTGTGAAATTTTATAAAAGTTCAGTCTTGTGAAGATCTCTTTCGGAAAATATATAATTATTTAAATAAGTGCCTAATGGAATAATGAATAAGATATTTGATGTGCGTAACAAATATTTAATCAAATCGTTTATTTAAATGTTTCAGACAATAACGATGCGGAAAGTCGCATCGTCGCATCGAGGGAATCCAAGCTGACCAACCCGAGAGGACAGCCTTATAGCTGAGAGGAGGAGGAGATCTGGGAGAGACATCATCAGATGTCAGCGGAACAACTTTGCGGTAAATGTTATTTTTTATTTTGTATAAGAATAATTTTTTTGTTTATTTTGAGCTTTTTTATTTTACTATAATTTAGAAATAATAGAAGAAAAGGAGTAATTTAATATTTTATAAAAATTAATTCTTGTAAAGATTTATTACCGAAAATAATTATAATTATTTAACTAAATATCTAATTTTGAATACCTAATAAATAAAACGTTCGATGCGTATAAGAATTGTTTTAAAACACTAGATTTTTTGGGCAATGTTTTAATATGAATTTTATATTTGTTTATTACAGAATCAACGTAGCTACGTGATTGTGTGCATCGAGGTCGGTGAGTGATATTATTGAGATATCAGATAACTGGATTTTACCAGTTAAAGTTTAATATGACGTGAGATCCGATATATATCTATATAATTTATTAGTTATATATATCTATTGTTATAAAGTAGAAGGTTTCTTTCTAGTTAATTTTTTAGGTATATAATTATTTTAAAGTCGATTAGTTTCATATTACTTGAAAATAATTTTGATAAGTATAGGAAAAATAATTTTAATAATATGTAAAATACAAAGAGACATTTTTATATTCTAATTGTGGGAGAAATTTATTATCTCTTTCGGATCTTGCGTCATTCATCTGAATTTCTCATCTCTGCATGCTTTTGAGATGAGATTCAGCAACGAATCGTTCGAATCGATAAAAATACGCATATGGGCCTTAGATTCTATCGCGAATAACGCGTTTAGCAATTTTCATATTCTTTTATTTTTATATTAAAGTTTGATTGCTTATATTATAAAAATTGTATTTAAAAGTTTAATATAAATTTTAAATCGCGATTGAATCAAAATGCTGTCGACATTTTATTAGAGATGTTTTCAAATTCAGATTTCTTTCCAATTGAATATCTAATTGCTACGAATAAACGCGTGTAATTAATAAATGCAAAATTAATTCATATCTATACTAACAAAATTATTATTGTTATTATTAATTGTTAATTTCGGTCTTAATTAATTTAATTAATATGATGGCCTCTTCGCGACGCGTTCGTGTTTCGTGCATCATACAAAAACGTAAAATCTTACGCTTATTAATTGCCGGCGATGATTAGCCGGCAGCAGAAGGAGTATTTCTCCTTGCTGCTGATCTCTGGCTACATTATAAGCCAGAATATTACGACCAGATGCTACTCTGGTGAGTCTAACCTGGTCAGAAGAAAGAAGACGAAGAGGATAAAGGTAGGTTGGTGTACACTGTACAAAACACCAATCAAAATGTATAAAATATAGAAGGTCTTTGTAAGCCTATAAGGTTTTCTATTGTATACGTGCGATTGCACGTAATTAGAGACGGAAAGATGTCTCGAATTAAATTTCTATTCCGCGTAATTAAATTAAACTTCCAACATGCAAATTCGCGCGTACTTATCTGATTTCGGGTAATCGCGTTCGTTACTATAGGTATGCTAGCTAGAGAGGTAGGTGCTACGGGTAGGTATAGGAATACGGATAAAAATTAGATAAAGATCGGGTAGATAGAAAAACGAATAAGCAAGGGTACGGTAGGTATTAGAAATATGGGGGTGATTTTTGACAATAGAATAAGGAACTTTATTAATATTACACATATAGGTAATTGTAAAAACTTAGGTAGAAATAATTAGTAAGCATATACGGGTAGGTGGGGATAAAGCGGGAGGGTGTGATTCAATAATGAAAATGTTAATTTTTGTATAATTTCAAGAAATTTATTTGTGTAAAATTGTAATTGTGTATGCAATTGTTATCTGAGCAATTAAATTAAATTTTTATTTTACATGTTAATAAATTTTAATGTGTAAAACAAATAGTATAAAAGATGATAAATAATAAATAATAAGAAAATAAAGCATTTTCAAAGAAAAGAGGACCGCTGATTGGAATCGGCGGGGGTGGTGGAGGGCCTCTATATAGGTTGACCAATTTTTATCGGACGGAATTTTAGCTAAAAAATGTGATGTCCGGTAAAAGTGGGTTCTCTATATAATATTGTCAGTATAAAGTTTAATAAAAAATACGCTGCATATAATAATTAATATAATAATTAATAATTATTTTAAATAATTAGTAATTAATAATTATAATAATATTAACAAGTTGGTAACATAATATAATGTAAATATAAGTAACTATAAATTAACGAAAGATATGCCTTTTTTATGCCTATTACTGAAAGAGGTGATTCTTTTTGGAAGAAACCCAAAATATCGTGAACATTATCACAATAAAGTAGTGGGGACATAGCACGGAAAAGAACCATAAAATCGTGGACATTACCTACGGGATTCATGGACATTGGCTACGTAGTTCAAGGTCCACATTTTATGGACAGAGAGGCGACTGTGGCAGCCTTGCGGCGCCCGTCGGCGCCATTTCTTTTGTCGTCTGTCGTCGACGTCACCGCCCCCCCCCCCCCCCGCCCCTTCTCGGTCGACACGGTCTGTCAGTTCTGTCACGGTCGCGGACGTTGCGGCTCGTCACGGGGTGTGCGCCGATTTGACACGCGTCAGGTCAGGCTTGCCGTGTGAAGACGCGAGTGTGAGTGATCAAGTTCTCGGACGACGATCCGCAGCTCGGCGGCGTATCGCGTCAACGGGGGGGGCGCGGACCTTTCGAAAGTAGCACACGTAGGCAACAGGTGTCCACGTTGATCGTCACGCGCGTTTGACGGTTGACAGCACGACACTTGGCGACAACGATCACTTGCCGCTCATTCAGCGTGTCTCGCTGACAATCTTTTCCCGGGACATCGTAGGACATCCTCGACCAAGGCGCTCGCGACAGAATGAATTACGACTACCTGGTGAAGTTCCTGGCGCTCGGAAACTCCGGCGTCGGCAAAACGAGCTTCCTTTATCAGTATACTGATGGCACCTTCAACTCCAGATTCGTGTCCACCGTTGGAATCGATTTCAAGGAGAAACGAGTGGTGAGAGAACGCGTCACGCAATCTTGGGTGGTAACGTTGATTGTTTCAAGCTTGCATGGCATATTTCTGAGAGAGTCCCTTGCGTGGAAGGCAGGACTGCGATGACAGGCCTGGAATAATTAATGATCCCACGCAAGCTAATTGTAAGTGAAAAGTATTGGATGTGGATTAGTCACGCTTGTGTGTTATGTATATCAGGTTTCAGTAGTGACAGATGATACAAGAATGTACCTTCGTGTATTGAGAAGTAATGACTATTTGTTATTACAGATATATCAAACGGCAAATGGCAGAACCCAACGAGTGCACTTGCAGCTTTGGGACACAGCTGGTCAAGAAAGGTAAATGTGCTAGAGGAATTTGAACGCAATTTTTGGAGCAGGAGCGATGTACAGTAGTTAACATGCATTTGTTGCACTCTTTGACTAATCGGCATTAAATTTCAGCAAGCGAGTGAGATATACTTGCATATACTTGCACTTATATTCATGATAGAAATAATACAGACATGCGATACTAGTCTGTTATTACATTTTGCATTGTAATGTCTTAATTTAACTATATATCTCTGTGAAGGCTTGCATCTACCAAATTGCATAGTGCAAATTGTTGGCAAAGATCCGGAAGATTCGAACATAAATGTATGCGACATATGAGGTGTTCTAATCAATATGTATGATGTATCCTGCATGCGCAAACAGAGGCTTAAGACTTCCAATCTAACATTCCACGCAAGTAGCTTAACGTTGTTAATATCTAGGTTCAGAAGCCTAACCACAGCCTTTTACCGGGATTCCATGGGTTTCCTACTAATTTTTGACCTGACCAATGAATCGTCGTTTCTCGAAGTTAGAAACTGGCTGGAGCAGCTTAGGGTATTCATCATTTAATAGCATTATTATAAATGTCGCACGTTGGAAGAGTCACGCATGCGTTTTAATCAAACGATTTTTTGAGTAATTTAAATTCCTGTATTTTTTTAAATTGCCGTCAGCGCTGCATATATTTGTATTAACATGATAGTGAAATGCAGTTGTACTAATCTAATATTTGATGCATGTAAATGTAGCATGTAGAATGAGCTATCGCGGATTACTAATGTAGAATTGATTTAAACGAATATGACATTTATTGTTATAATGCATCAGAATATGAGAGATATTAAAAATATGAGAACGCGATGATATAAAATTTTAAATTATATAGATTTTTACATTAATAGTAACAAACAAAGAGGACAGTAATCGGAAAGAATAAAATTATGCAATAATATATCTAAGAATTTTTAAAGAACTTTTTACGTCTTTCATACATATTATTTTGCACGATTATATTTTTCTAATTCTTTATGTAATATAAACATTTTGTAGAAATTAAACGCACAGAATTTCTTCTGCGATATTTTAATTAAGTATCGATCGATACTACTTATTGCTTGTTGATTATAATAGTATGTATATACAATATTTAGAATATATATTTAGAATGTATATTTAGAATAGATATAGTACGGTATATTTTTCCTATATTTTATGACTCAAACTATCGTTTGATTTAAGAATTAAAATAAATGTTTAATAACAGTTTTATTAGTAAATACAAGAAATTAACTTTTGAATCAAAACGATTAACTTAAACCAAATTAATTAAACCAATTAAAATTTTCAGTTTTGATTTGAACGAACGTTCAGATTAAACATGCCTGAATATGGTTGCAAAAATCAATAATATTAATAGATATCTTGTTTTGAAAATTTAATGTAATCTAGTATAATTTTCTCGGATAATTTTCGTATTTATAATTGAATTAACATGTTATATTTTTGTGTATATATACGTGTAGACACACGCATATTGTGATGACCCAGACATAATTCTCTGCGGCAATAAATGCGATCTTGAGGACAAACGCGTCATCAGCGAACACAAAGCGCGAGATCTTGCGGAAAGACACGGGTAAGTCAAGTCAGAAATAAAACGTATCTAACGTCATTAAAAAAAGAAATATGTTTGTTTTCGATCTATGACTTTTATCACGTTGTATTCTTTTTTTCAGCTTGGTTTACCTGGAGACAAGTGCCGCAACTGGGCAAAATGTCGAGCGTGCCGTAGAAATTTTACTGGACCGCGTAATGCGCAGAATGGAGGCTTCTGTGGATAAGTCACCGTTACCACATCAAAAAGTTTTAAGATGTCACGAGCGCGATACTCCGCCACCCAGGAGTTCCTGTTACTGCTGACAATGCCGATACATGTAGTTATCCAAACTACATTCAGTCTGTCGAAATTAAAGGAAAGAGCATATTACGAAACTGACGTCTTCAATTTGTGAAGCAAATGTCAATCTCGTCATAAACTCTTTCAATTAGCATGTTCGTTGCAAGATCAGAACATCGGAGGATAATTCCGTTGATTAATTTTGCGTTTTCCATCTGTCTCACGTTTGTAACAGAAAGTTTAAATGGAATAAGTAATAATCGAAAGGGAAAGAGTTAACCGAAGAAAAATTTTTTGAATGAGAATGATAAAGAAGTATTTAATTTAATTATTTAATTGACAATAATCCTCATTTCAGTATTATACGAATCTCATGAGTAATATCTACAAGAAAGTAGAATAATAAAATGTAATGAATTATTTTTTGCCATTTAATAGTAGATTTGTCTTTTTTTTTTAATTGTATATTGTGCGTAATTTTTTATCAACTTTTTAATAATAGATATCTAGTTAAAGTTGTCTCAATTACGATATATTTTACAGGTCTGCCTAATGTTGGCTCAGGTTTCAAGTTTAATGTTTCAGAAAGCTTGTTTTGACTCTGAAATTCGTACATATTTTAATAATAGCAGCGCGACGAACATGTTAAGAAGCTTAATATATATTATATTTCTATATAATAACGATAAATATATTTCTACAAAATGGCTATCTCGCGAGTTTTACAGGAAAATATATATTGACATCCATTTCTTGTTATTCTGCACATATTAAATGTCTTCCATCGTCGCTTATTATCGAGTAAAAACATCACTTCAATAGATCTGCCAATGAGAACTCGATTATATTTATACAATAACGTTGAATACGTCTTCTGCGGACAACTCTCTATTGTTTCCTTTAACGAGCTACCTTGCCTTATAAAATTCTTTTTATACCGCTATTGTCTTCCAATGTTGCTTGTTCTCGAGTGACGATATTTACCGAATTATAACGTCACTTAAAAGTGTCTTTTATCCTGCGATAAACTGCTGACCTTTTCTATCACTATTATTATACGCACAAGGTGTTCAATAAGTCAATCTTTTCTTACTTGCGAACAGTGTGATATGCGATTTGTATCGCAACAGAAATTTTGGAAGTTAAAGTAAATCACTTTTGACTGTATGTAACATATTTTTGATGACGTTATTATATAATCAATCAGAATTGATATATATATTTAATCATAAGCGATTAATATATTGAGCATAACCGGGATATCATATAACGCCCATATACCGGCAAACTAATCTCTTGTGATATTTATATGAAAAACTATAAGTCATTGTGTTGTGAATAATCATTAATGCCTCAGTACTATGAAATAAATGCTACTACTGTTAAAAGAGAAGAGTTATGAGAGAATACTTATTAGTAATTGTAAGTATTATAAGAATTATATATATAAATATATACTATGCATATACTGATTATAACGAGATAAAATTACAAAAGGTATAATTACAAAAGAGTTATTATCAATTTTCGTATAACGAAAATGTGGAGTTACTAACTTTCATAAACAACAACTCATACGTGTAGTAGACTAATAAGCGAGCAATGAAACAAGTTTCTCTCAGCAAACTTTAATCTCTTCCAGTGTACGCTGAAACTCCTCGTCTCATTGATGAAAGGTTTGAAGTTTCATTGCCTGCTACCGCGCGGAGATATTTTCCAAAGAGCTTCCATTGCTCAGACATACTTTGCACTCATTTCGACCTCCACATCACGAATAACGTCAATGAACTCGCAGGATCTAAACTCTTAGTAACAATATTGATAACATATCTCTCTCACAAACGTCATACAAACAAGTACAATTTTGCCATAATTATTTTCATATAACATATAAGTAAAGTCGTTATCAATAATATATTAAAAATATCTCTTTTCTAATTGAGACAATATAAATTAAATTAATTGCATTACAATTCACTTACTCAAATGAAGATGATTAGAATTGTATGCAAAAATCCAGCAACAAATTGCATAGTTATAACAAATGGTATCGCTCGTTAATGAAATAAAAGCACTTTTATTTGCGTAACGTTCATAATTTTCAATTAGTCTGTGCTCAATTTAGTATTAATATATCCCAAGATAGCGAGATGAGTGGAAACTTCGTATATAAACTGCACAGTTAAGATTGATTACACCCTCTCCATAGCACGCATAATTCTATAAGCTTACCTGCTTATTTACGCTCTCAGCAGCTCATCTCGTGAAGTAAAGCAATTCAAGGCGCTAAGTCACAATTAACGACATAATAAAAATACAGAATTTTTGATGATAATATTTGTTAAATATAGTGGGTTTCTACAAACATTGTGTGCGAATGCTCTTTTATTCAAGTTTTATAAAAAATTTGATTTCAGTACTTTTTGAGCGAAAATTGTGAAAGAATTTTATGAAAAATAATCATTTGCTACTCTTTTATTTTTATTGCTCGCTTATTAGTCTACTACACGTATGAGTTGTTGTTTATGAAAGTTAGTAACTCCACATTTTTGTTATACGAAAATTGATAATAACTTTTTCATTTCAATCAGAATCAATTTGAGTCATAGTACTTTTCGATAGAACTCTTCGGATATGCTACCTAAAACTCTTCTAAGAAAATATCAGATTTTTGAAAAATTTTTCCAACTTGCGAGGAGTTAAAAAATTCTCAAAAACTGCATTTACACTTATAATTGCTTATTGGTTTTTCAATTATACGAGTTACTCATACATTTATTTAAGATATGATTAAAATAGATGTTTATAATATATACACGGAGAAAATTTTATATTAAGTTTTACTATGGTGCCGCACCAACTGCGGACCATCAAGGAGCACAAGTTTAAATGCTATAGTCTTATAGTAAAATTACTATGGTCATAACATTTAATGCTATAACCATAGCATTTAATGCTATAATTATAGCGTTAAATGCTATGGTTATAGCATTAAATGCTATGGTGCCGCACCAACTGCGGACCATCAAGGAGCACAAGTTTAAATGCTATAGTCGTATAGTAAAATTGCTATGGCCATAGTAAAACTTAATATAAAATTTTGTCCGTGTAGAAGAAAAACGTGTGTTAATTCTTAAAATCTTATTTATCTGATGATTTTGTTGAACGGAGATTTTGACAACGTAAATAGCCAAAAGAAATTTTGGATAATTATATCAGGGATCCTAACAATCATACTAACACAATAAATCATAAAATCTTGAAAAAATAAATACAAAAGTGATATATTAGTGATATCAATATTACTGAATGTTGAATGTATTTTTAAATCATATATAAATATATCAAACTAACTGCGAGTTGCAAATTAATATACACACACAATTACGTTTTATTCGTTAAAGATGCCATTTTAAACGATACAAAATTTAGGATTGAGACAAGTGCGTTGAAAATGCCAACGCGTATTCATTAATGTACGAAAAGTTTTCGTGTAATTGTTGAATGAAATGTTATCAGAGTATCATGTACACAAGTATGGTTAAATAAAAATCGATATAAAAAAATGATCGATATCAAACTTGGTGTTTTACATATTTTATTATCTCGATTAATGTTGTCGACTCATATGTCTTTTTCGTAATTAGCGCTAATTATGCGCATGGATATTACTACTCTTTATTGTGTATCACGAATTTTCAAGATACACAAAATGAGGGAAATTATTAGAATGCTAACTTAGGGAACTCGCATACAATTTATAGAGGTAGAAGAGAGCACAGGCGGAAGTTGGAGCGCCACAATACCGTATTATGTACTTAAGAAACCATCCCGGAGTTGCTAAACTGAGTTGTTCATGAGATAAGTTTAATATGTATAATTAGGTACATAGCTCTACATGTGTTATAATAGTTATATTAATTGACTGATTCTTTGTGAATCCTCACTTTACTTTTAATAGGGCATGTATTATACATGAGGCACTCAAATGACTCAAAATAAAAAAAAAAGAAGAATTTATGAAAGAAGTTTGCATATTGAGATATTCGAAATTGCATATTATTTCGAAATTACATCTGGCGCATTAAATTCAAATCTCAACTTGCCTGAAACTTGCTTTCACGTTATAAAACTCGGGACAGCAACGTTTCAGAATTAATGTATAAAAAGTTTTCGGATTAATATCTAAGTTGCAACAAGAAAATTATATAGCATGTGCATTTGTGGAATTATTTTAATAAGTAAGTTTAATTTCTCAAAGTGCACACCGGGCAGTTAATGTTAAACGATAAAATTAATAAGAAGCAGAAATTGCAAAGGTAATTCTTGAATTAATTTCTAGCAACGGAAATAGACTATCATTTCGGAGAAAATTAAGAAATTCCTAAAATTGTTTAACTGACGTAGTAGAATTAATTTACAAATTCAAGCCTATGCTCTGAGTATAGTTGATATGTAAAATTGTTCAACGTGGCCTACCGCTGCGGGTAGATAAAACCGACGCTTTATCAAGCAAACGTATTAATGGTAAACTATATTTATCGAACCGCGGCCACTTTGTTGCTCGGGCTGTATAATCTCCCTTTCTTACTTTGCCCACCCTCTCAATTCTCTCTCTCTCCCTGCTTCTCAAGGTGAGAGTAAGTTTCCGCCGAGTCCCGGCGACGGGTGTAACTTCTGACCGGAAGTTTCACCGTGCTATCTACCTGAGCTCCTCGCTGGCTTATTCGCCAGAGACGCGCCGGCTATAGGTACTCGCTCTGCATGAATTTTCGTCGCACGTAGCAAGCAGTCAGTTTCAAAGATGACATGGAGCTGCTTGGTTTCGCAATTTCGCGAGGTTTGTTTTACGCTAGTAAAGTAGAGCCGAGACCTACCTCTGACGTACGTATATGCATACGAGTTACGTACCTACCTCACGTGCCTTCGTTTCCTTTTTGCTCGAACTATATTTATAAATATATACATATACGTACATGGTTTTCTATACAATTTCCATCGCACGAGTGAATTTGTCGTTTTACAAATATGTAAAGCAGTCAGTTAAGATCTCTAGATTTAAAAATAAGACAGGGTTCGATCGATTCGAAATTGATTTGTTCGCAGTATCGTCGAGTTTACTCTGAGCTGTTAGAAGAGCCGCGTTCTTTAAACCGGAGGCACGTTGTTGGTACCTTTTACGTATTGACAGGGATGATCGACGTTCGTTAAATCGACAAGATTAATTGGAGTTAGCCGCAATTACTTTCACTCACGTTGAAGATTGAAAAACGAGGAGCGAGAGCGCGAACGTCGCTCGTCATTTATCGGAAACTGGATATTAGTGGTGTAACGATGATCGACTTCCTGTAGCAGCGGTAAGAGAGTAACTTTTAACACGCTCGCCTCGGGGCTGCAAAACTATCTACATCGGCCGTTTGCGCTAGGTGCGAATGTTAGAACTTTTAACATGTTCGATACCAAGCTGCAAGAGCAGCATCAGCTTGGAGCTGCCGCTGAAGTTCCAAACGTTCCAGTTGCGATTTTTTAACAGCTTTCGCGTCTTTTTTTTGTTATGTAACTTTGCACAAGATTACTAGAGATGTGATTTTTCACCCGAAATTTATTTAGACCATTTAATATGATGCAAAAGAATTGTTTGCTTCTCATTGTTATTTATTTATCTTACTATATCTCTCTTTATACATAAATTTTTTTACTATAAGTAGATAAAAGTATCAAGCTCGCAATACATGTGAAAGCTGAGAAAAGTAATAAAGTTATCTATTGAACAGTTTCGCTATTCATATTTGCAACAACTAAAGACTGTCTATTAGAATTGGCGTCGATTTATATCGAGAGATTGCAAGATTTAAAAACTTAGTTTTCGATGTATTTACAGGAGTGAGAAAATTAAATAAAATAAAGCGATGCTATTGGATCTTTTAATATTTCGTGTGCGGGGAATTTTTAATTAGAGTCCTGTCGACAAGACTTGATACTTTAATAAATCAATAATGTCAGTGGTTTTTTTTCTCAAGCCAGTAGAATAAATAGGAAATGAGACATCATCTCAAAGGTAACCGCGCAATTTCTTTTCGCGTCTTTGTCTCCCGTTACCGCGATTTTCAGCAAAGAGGATCACGAAGACCGCGGCACTCGGCGAAGACCTTAATGGCAGTGTAGTGGTTGTTTTCTTTTTTTATCGTACGCATTTATCCCCGAGATTTCCGCTTGCCATCGGATTCGCTTTACCCGTGCTCTCTCTTTTATTGTGAATCAAGATAACTGTCGCCCTGAAGACATTTTAGGAATTCTGCACTTCGCGGAGCATTTTGTCGCGTTTAAATCGGCTTGTAAATGAATTACCTCTGATTATACTTGAATGCAAGACGTTCACGGCGCATTTCCTTCATTCGCGTAAGATTGCTCTTTGCGGCGTTGCTCTCTGTCGGCGGAATTGCACCTCTCGGTCCATCAATGCCCCGTTTATTCTTCGCTTTATCGTTACATCACTGAATCCGCGCGACAGTAGTTGAAGCTACTTCCTGCAATAGTAATCAATATATGCATGTGCATATCTACAATAGAATAAAAAACAAGCAGAAGGACCCCCGCATCCTAGAGCTGTCAGTCGAGTCTGTCGGGGGTAGCTCAATACTTAAAATCGAAGCGGCAAGACACTATTCGCATGCGGGTTTCCACCCCTTTTCTTTCTTCTTCCACCCCGCTCTTCTCGACGTCAACTTCGTCCCGTCAAAGGGTACGCCCGCGTATCCACGCCCGCATTTCAGCTTGTACTATGTATATATGTATGTACGTCTGAGAAACGCAACAAAAAGCGAACAAGAAAACGAGGCGAAATAGTCGGGGCGGAACGTGTCGGTTGTTTCGCCCCTTCGCGTTATCCGCGCGTACGTGTACATATGAGAAAGAACAACCCCCGTGATTACTGTTGTGTAACGGGCGACCGTATGTATGTGTCTGTGTATCTCTTTGTGTGTCTGTGTACCGATAGGCGACGGAAGAATTTCGGCTAGATAGCCGACTGCTAGATAAAATGAAATTACGTCGCGACCTCGAGCAACGGAATGGGCGACGGAATCCCCATACCGCCTCTGTTTCTGGGTCGCCACCACCGCCGCCGCCGCCGCCGCCGCCGAGTGATTTATAACTTCCGCCTGCGCGGATATTTCACGTTCAGCGGCACGGCCAGCGCGGGCGAGACCGTTTGACCGTCTGGCCGGGATTCCACCGACTTCCCTGTAACGGCTGAGAACGGCACCATCTTGAAATAACGAGCGCGAGACGCAGCCTCCGGAGCGGTCCGGCGACTCCTACGATGATTACTGCCGGAACTTTTCGGTTTACATTTCTTCCCGATTAACGCCGGGATGTTGTTTCGACCTTGCCCTTCTGGAGTTTAGCGTTTAGTAAAAAATGAAGATTGTCTTTATATATAGTCTTTAGTTATATGAACGTCGACGGGGACGTGGCAAAGAAAACTCTCGCGATTCTTGAACAATTTCGCATAAATTAATATAAAGACGGTGTGTAGTAATAATAATAATAATATAATGCTTATAAAATTGGCAATTTTTGGTTCTACATTTCTTCGTGTGTGTAAATATTAGGAAAATATTTATTTCCATTCGAAATTCTGAAGTTGGACAAAAAATATACAATATACAGGGTGGACCAAATGAGTCTATAATGGGAAAAATCTCGAAATAGAGGTTAGATACAGCAAAATGTTTCAGACAAAAGTTGTATGGTCTAAAGGGGGACATAAGATGGTGGCAATGATTTGACTTTGGATGGTCGTTTGAAGCTCACGTGAACGTCACCTTCAATTTCTTAAACGGAACCCCCTATATTGTAGTATATCGTTTGAAAGGACATAAAATAACAAAAATTTTGGTGCAAACCGTAGGTCGATACGTAGTCGATACGTTGACCCGTTCGGGAGTTATTTAGGGTCAAAAATTGACTTTTTCCAACTTTGACTTTAAATAACTCTCGAACGGATCAACGTATCGACCTCTGGTTTGCGCCAAAATTTTTCTTATTTTATGCCCTTTTAAATGATATACTACAATATTGGGGGGTGCCATTTCAAATTTTTGAGTTGGAGTCCCCTGGGACACTAACAAATTTTAAGTAAAACCCCCATATTGTAGTATACTGTTTGAAAGGGCATAAAATTTTAGTGTATACGAATATGTCTAAAAAAATTTTATTAACTTATCTACAAATCCATTTATTGGATATTCGTATGTACTAAAAAAAGAATATGATGTAGTCGGAGGGGATTATTACAAAATTTTTTTCTTCTTCAATATCATGGAGAATGATTTCTCTTAAGACAACCCATAAGTTGTAGATACGCATCTCGTAGGTTTCTCTTGGATTCTTGAATATGTGAGGATAAATCGTGAGTATGTGTTCTCTCGTTTTCCACCTACTCTCGCAAAGGCTTCTCGAGACTAGAAGCTGACTCCGCCATCGATTTCAGACCGATCAGAATCGGTCATCGCCGACTCGTTGGTTTAAGAGATGGTTCAAGCGCATTCGGGACGCGGTCGCAGAGATGTAGAAAAAGAGGAGGGTCGCGCTCGGTCGGTTCCATTCAAACGCACCGGGGAGGTAAAGCGTCGTTCTGTCCGCTTTGAACGAGAACCGCTCTATCCTCCCCCGTCGGTGGATTTGCAGGGCCTGTATGTACGTTTCTATCTGGGGCTGGTGCCCACTTGCCTTTTCTCTCTCCAGGGGACGGCGCGAATGCACTCAATTGTTTCACTCGGGATTGTGAAACACGAGAAACTGGCTTAGAGGGAGCTTTACGCTGCCCGGGGCTGGCTGAGAAGGCGAGGGGATGGCTTCTGTATGGGAGTTGGACACAAGGATGTACGCGCCCAAAGAAGTGCGCGTACTTCCTCCTTCTTCCCCGTCTCAGCCGCTGCTTCGCCACGCTGCCTCTTCCAAGTCTCTTTCTCCTTAGTCCTTCGGTACAATATTTTTGAGCGGAAACGACGCACGTATTCCCTTTCCCACCGGTAAAATTGGGGTTCCTATAGCGCAGCGTACCTTCTTCCATTTCTCCATAGAAAATTGATAGCCGGGTAGGGAATCGCGTCTCGGATAACATATATACTAAATGGATACAACGCATAAACGTAGTAAACGCAGCTTGTATAATTTTTCAGGAGATCGATTTTAACGTTGAGTCTTCGACTGCTATTATGTAAAAGTTTTAAAAAGTTTAAAAAACCTCTCGGTTATGATACTTGCCAGGTATAATAAAAATTATGCCATGCTCTTTAATAAAAATTATTCTATGCTATAGAAGTTGGTCACATATATTTAAAGAAATCACGTCCAGGAGAAAAGGATCCTGACTCACGTGAGCTCGATTATCCTGATGAAATTAGGTCGACAAACACGATTTTTTGTTAGCCCATTTATCATAATCAGCTCTAGCGATGAGAAGCAGTCACGGAAAGGTGTCGCCGTTTTATCCGGCAGCTTAGAAATGGGAAATTATTCTTAACCGAGCGAAACGGATTAAAGGGGTCGTCCTTCCCCCTGGAATCGCTGATCGCTCGGCATTGAGCCGGCGCGATCGATCGGACTCGCTCTTCCAATTAACCTCACGTTTTCGCAGGGAATCGTTATCCCTCACCGGCGATCCCTTCGCGAGACTACTTCCCCCTTCTCCCTCCGTTCCGGGCTCGTTCGGGAAAAAGTCTCACGAATCGTATCTCGTCGCGTTGAAACTTCGACTTTCCATCCGCCGCGGCCGACTCCGTCTTTACTCCACTTCCGGCTTTAGCACGATCCGAGGGAATCGTAAACGGACGGGATTCTCGAGGGCCACTTCCGGGTGCAGCTTTCTGGACGCGTTTTCCTACCCTTCCGCTGGAATCCGCGCCGGGGAGATGCCCCGGGACAACGAGGGAACGCCGAGACGGTGCGGAGGGTTGCGAGACGCGGGGGAAAGTTCGCGGCGGCTCTTTATGCCGGCAGATACTGTGAATCACTTCGCCCGTGCGCTAACAAATGCGGAAAGTTCGAAAGGAGGAGCGTAACAACGGCGTTACTGCGCGTATAGAGTTTTGCGCCGCTCGTTTGCCGGGAAATTTCATTACGCGGCTGTCGTCGCCGTCTTTCGGCCCTGCCAGGGCGTCGCGCGACGTGTTTTACTCTCTTTGAAAGGCGGCGGCTTTTCCGCACTTAATACCTTCTCTGCATAAGCATCGATGCAGCAAAATGCGCGGTAGCGAGATAACAAAGCCCTATTTACGTGGCTAATAACAAGGGAGAGGAAACGCGTAAAACTGCTTAAAATCTTAATCCTACAAAGGTACGAGGGGTGCGAAATACGACTTGAGCTCCGCGGAAAATTGTTAGAAATTTACTACTCATAGCTTAGTGTTTTGTACCGCGCGTTTCTTTTTTCTCGTTTACATATAAGAACCTTTTTGTAAAATTCAAGGCGGAAAAATTTTTGCGTTAGAGGATAATTCTCCACTATGAATCAGGTAAAAATGCATCCGCTTAAATATATATATACATATAATATATAGGGTGATTCAGAAATATACCAACAAACTTGGGGGATGAGTTCTTCACATAAAAACAAGAAAAAAAATGTCATATAAACATATGTCCGGAAACGCACCTCCTCTGAGCTACACACTCCCAAAGTTTTTCGAAAAAACTCGAATTTTTTGTATATTGTCTAAACTTGGGCTTCGAATTAAGGATATGTACCAATTTTCGTAAAATTCGAAGCCCAAGTTAGGACAATATACAGAAAATTGGAGTTTTTTTCGGAAAACTTTGGGAAGGTGTAGTTCAGAGGGGGAGCGTTTCCGGACATATGTTTATATGACATATTTTTTCTTGTTTTTATGTGAAGAATTTATCCCCCAAGTTTGTTGGTGTATTTCTGAACCATCCTGTATGTATGTACGCACCTACCGCACTTTTCCCGCACGACAGATAACTTCTCATTGCAGGGTAAAAAACGCGATAGAGTATGCGATTCTAGATCGGATTATCATAGCCGGGGGAGAGAACCGGGCCAGCCATCGCTGGGAGATTTCCATATCCCGTGCCCATCTTCGGTCTGGAATATCTTCCTACTCGGCTCTTACCGAGAGCGACTTCAGACGCTCTCCTGAAGAACCGGGCGGTTCGGGGACGTTTTATTTCGACATTATAAGCTATTTCACTTTGAAATGGGACAAATGGAATTGTAGCCTCCCATCCGGCGTCGTCGCGCATTTTCCACCCGCGGCTTCTCTCTTTCTCGCACCCACTTGCCAACCGCGCCGGGACCCGTTCCAATCCGGCCTCAGTCGTGAATATGATTTTCGCCAAAATTAAAATGTTCGGCTCCATCGATCCTCTTTGCCTACTCGAGAGAGAAGGTATTGAATCCGAAAGTATCTGGAACGACGGCGGCGCGTTTCCTGTACGTCACGGAGACGTACGCTTACGATCGCGCTTTCGGCCTCCTCTTCCTTCTCCACCTCCTCCGATGAGAGTAGTGGTCTTTAATATCTCATCAAAATTACATCCCGTAATTTTCCGTGCATGCGCGATAGCGTCAGCTTTATCTTCAATCGATAATAACCGATATTTCTTACACGTGAAGATAACTCGATAGCACCCGGGCAGCATCACCCTCCAGATTAGTTTTAGAGATTATATATATCGCGGAAACTGAGTTAAGTAAAACGAGATTTTCTAGAGACTCGTTATCATACTCAATTCTCATCGTGATACCCTATGCAGTTAAAAAGGTATTTTAATGAAATTTGGATTTAAAAAAAGAAATATTCTATTTTAGTGTCTCGGTTTGAATGCAAATTTTATGAAACCATGTAATTTCAAACGAATATATAGTTCATATTATTATAGATATTAAAAATAATAGGACAAAAGATATTTTTCCCATTTTTCTTTCATTTTTATAGCGTTAAAATAATAATCCAATCATTCTAATAATCTAATTATTTATACCGTGCCCTTGCTAACTTTATGTATATTTTTACAAATATTATAAAATTTATAAATATATTCTTTATAGAATTTTTTGCATTGTTTTAAAACTCGCCAGACCGGCTAAGCTCGACGCTTTCCACTATGTATCATTTGCGGAAAGCAATTTGCGCGGCTAACGCTATAATGTCTCGAAGAATACTGACATTATATATATATATATATATATAAAACAGCGGTCGTGCACTTAACTCGAAGCTCCGGTCAATGCTCTATTTGCTGCTTTTTTTCCATCAGTGCCAGTATGTTTAACAAATAATAATTGATTCAATAAATTTTGAACTATTCAAGTCATAGTATACATATGTGTGAAGTTTCTCTCATTGTGTCTCACAGTACATTAAAATATTAGAATATTACTATATTCTTCTTATGTCTTTTATATCTATTTTATTAAAGAACTTTCGTTATAATGTTCAGTTTCGACAGAAAGCAGCTTGAATTCGAATATCTGTGCCAGATTTCTCTTAATCGAATTATTATTGGTCGTAAATTATGTTTTTCATTGCTCCGTTCGTAATAAATTCAAAAGTACTTCAAGCGACGATGGTGAATGGCGGATATCTCATTTTGCAGTAAGGAATACGTCTCGATGATTACGCGGAGTTAGTGCATTTCGCTCTAAATTACCGCAATTTAAATTGTATCCGCGGATGCAAAATGCAAGCTCAACCCCGTCCGTTATGCGCGCATGAGAACACTGCCAAGTGGTAAGACCGACAAAAAGCTGCGGCTGTCGCTTTCAGGAAGAAGGCGCAATTCGGAATCACCGGTTTAAAATATCAGGCCTGCTGGGAAAGCTGACGTTGTGGTAACGAGATTCTCAAAATCTCTCCGGGAAATTATGAGGTCTTCTGAATGCGGTATGAATTTGTATATCGATGCGAAATCATTAATATTTACAAGTCGATGTAATTTGATATTGTATGCAACATTAAAAAATTAAATAAATGTAATATATAAATGTTTCGAGACCGCTTTAAGAAAAATATATTGAATAGTCTAAAGTCTAAACACGATAAAACATTAATACGATAGCAAATTACATATAGAAAGTAGAAACAATTGACCTGGCAAAGAGAAATCGAATTTAAAGCGAAGCAACAGCGAGATCTATCGCCGCACTTTTACGGACTTGTCGATTAGAATATTCATAACGGACAATAAGCGAGCAAGCTGGGTGCTCGAAGGTAACGGGCGATTTTATATTATCCCACGCAGATTTAAATAATCGATTGCCAATAAGCGGATTCACTCAAGATGTTGTAAATAATGGAGTGTTGTGTTTTGTACTTATAAATATCGAATAAATTTCCATTTGTGCGGCATAATTATCACGATCTTCCACAGGTATTATACCTTAACGATATTAAAATAATAAAAGAAAGGAAGGGCGCTCTAAAATATGTTTGTGCCCGCGCGAATGTCGCAGTTGGTTACCTCCCGCAAACTCCATTTCCTCTCTCGATTCCGAGTCTATAAAATTACGGGTTAATTAAGCCGGGTATTCTCTGTTGTTGTACCCCATGTACCGCGATTAGGTATAATTAACCAGATTTCATTTTTATGATAAAATTTTACCAGGTGTTTATATCCTTGACTCGATTCGAATTTTATTTCTTTCTCACGTATCTAGAGGAGATAAATTTGTGTGAGAGATATTCTGCCCTGCGTAATTACGTAATTCTAGGAAATATACCTCGCGCTTGCGGCAGGAAAGTTCCGAAAGGGCTTTTGTTCGGGCAAGTTACGTTTATGCATGATGATATTAATACGGGGAATGTGTACGCGCGAGTAGGAGCAAAAAGTTCTCGCAGCTATTTAATAGTTTCCTCTCTCTCTCTCTCTCTCTCTCTCTCTCTCTCTCTCTCTTCTTCATTTGAGATCTTTCTTTTTTCTCTTTTTTTTCTTTTTACTTGCACAGAGGCGCATTGTAAGCTCGTGAATATTGAAACGGCGAATCTGCAAACCTGACGTTTTTACAAAGAGGTGTCTCTTGACGACGTTCTCTCTGATATAATACAGCGACGGCTATTTCAACAAAGTGTTAGATTGGTGTTTTTGAAAATAATTCCGTTTTACGCTCGAAATAAAGACACGTTCACCATTAGGTAATGAAACTGCCGGCGAAAGCGACAACGTGGGGAATTCTAACGAAGTATAAAATCAACAAAGCGTAACCGAGCGCTATGAAACGCTTCGCGCACGAAATTTCGTGGTACACGCGAATAAGTGCGCTGACATTTCTCGTTTGCGAATCTGCGAAAATGGAAGTGGAACCTGCTGAATACACGCTCACACATATATACGCGCGCGTACCCACACTTGTACCGTGCGGGGCGTACAATTTTCGTAACGCTTTATTGGGATGAGCACGTCGTCGTTGCAACGTTCGTTCGCTCGCGCTCGCTTCGTGACGCAGGATAGAAATATTTTACGAAATGGAACTTGAAGCCGACAATATGCGGACTCATCGTGTCGCTCTCGCGAAACACACACCTTAACGTGGATGCTCCAAGCCCCGACTTTCCCACGGGCAGACATATTCTTCACGGGATTTAACGGCGAACCGTAAATTCGTTTGCTCACCCCCTTAAACGTCCTTAGTCACCGGTAATATTTCATCGGAGAGGTTTCGTGCCCTCTCTCCGTTCCGTGAGACGGATCTGCGGATCAACGTAGGTACCCTCTGCAAGAGAGCTACCTCCTATTACGTCTTTGTTCGATTAAGTGTGCTTGTCTTGCGATAATCACTTCCGCCAGCGTACGACAAAAATACTCGCCGATGTCTGTCACGTGTCTTCGGTATGTCTTGGAATAACGCGATTCAGAAATGACAGAACAAAGGGATTAACAGCCCGAGACATTCGAGCATTCCCAGGAAGCAATTAATCACACTTTAGAAAATATTAATCAATCAAGGCGTTTATTGGCCGAAGCACTAAGGCATCAATTTGCCATGTCATAATTCAGAGGAGATAAGGTATCTATAGTGTCAATTTTTCCGGATATTTTTGGTTGCTCCGTTTCGGAGAAGCGATGTTTCTTGAATCTGACAGCTGACGACCTAACTCGAAGCAAAAGATTGTTATAAAATTACTTCGAAGCGGAAAGTTTCCAAAATTTCTCCTCTGTCTGCTTTAATTTTCAATCACCAAGCGCTCAGTCTAACATTATCGAAGATATCTTGTAAGAGATCTAAAAGAAATCGTTTTCTTACTGTTTCGTTAATATTTTTATAATTTCATATTTCAGTTACTTTCTTTTGTATCATAAGGAGAAATAATGAATAGTATTGTCGTATATTCTTCCCGATTATATCAATTATATTTATTATTAATTCAGAGTGAAAACTTAATTTATTCTGCTTCAAAGGATAGAAAATATAATGTTATGCACAATTCAAATGCAATATTATCTTACGGATGGATGCACTTAACAGCTTCTACTACACACCTTACGGATAATAAATCCAGTTACTTCCGGCTTTTTATTTGCCGTCAATATAAACCAGGTTACAGCATTAGGTAGGAAATGTAGACTGAAAGAAGGTAGAAAAGAGGGCCGGCACGCGTTGATTACTTATCGATTGTTTGCGCGCGAGAGCCATTGCGATTCGTTCAATTTAAAATCGTGGTTTCTCGCTCGATGTTTTCGCAGATGGAACGTAATTTTCTCGCTTGTCTGGTCCGAGATTTCTTTTCTCCGATGTAGCATCAGTTAGGTGAAACCAGATTAGCTTCAGGTGTGTATCATTCCATTACCATTCTATTAAAAAGAAACGTTCCACCGTTTCTTTTTCATTTAAAGACAAAGATATCAATTGTAACCCTTTTTTTTTCATTTACGCATAGATAGCGTAATCGCAATGTCCCTTTTCTCGGAGGATTGAAATAATTCTGATGAATAGGGGCAAAAAGAAATAATTTTAACGCGATTGGCTCTGAATGATTTTGTTTTGCGGATATAGCGCTTCGAATTACGAGATATAATTACCGTTTTTAGAGTTTCCGCGGATTTGATATTGGATTAAACAGATGTAGCAAATTGACCGCTCACACGCTCGGCAATTATTACTATGCGGGAATTACAGCGCGGAATGTAGGACGATAATAACGTCGTGTTGCAGAGATTTTCATTAAAAGTGCTTCATGTGTCATTCTCGTTCGTAACTTTTTAATATTCAAATTTCTGTACTTTTAACTACCTCTAAAGTTCACTCTCGCAACTAAATGTAGATCAAGCCTTTATCTATTCGCTTTTCTAAAGTTCGCTTCATGAAAGTTGCCCAGTTTTTCAGTTGTTCGTAATTGAAATTGTGATATTGTACATTACTTTAATATACCTACAATCGTTTCGCTTTTGTGAATAATGTAACCTTGCACAAAAATGATTTCTTAATTAAAATGGGAGAGGCAAGAAGTCGCTCGTGCTTTGTTATCCGTTCTCTCTTCTCTACTCTTGAATCACAGCGTAACGCGTTTCGAAAATTCGAGGAAGTGCATTGCAGTGTCCGCGAGACGAGTCGCCCGCACGCCTACGAAATCTGAACCGTTGGAAACACTTCGTGACGATCCTCCTCCACGGGGCAAGTTCGCTCAAGCCGCCGTAAGTTTGTCGCGGAGTTTCTCCAACTCGAATCATTAAACATCGATTAAACGGATAGGTGATTCCTGGCCTGGACGCGAACGGATACTCCCAGATACGTGTGGGACGCAGCGCAGATTGTACTTACGGAGAGCTGAACAAGTTACAAGTCTCGTTACAAGCAGACCCGGAAGTTTCAAGCAGGTCCGGTTAGAGCGGGCTTTGATGATGATTAAGTTCGCGCGGAATCACGACGCGATCTTTGATTTCAGTTTGAATCTCGCATCGAGCGGCGACACGCGACATTGACGCGTACAACAAACGCTGATATTTGCGACACAACCGCCCGGGAACATCGCGAAAAAGTCGTTAGCGACATTTTTTGCAGTAGTCGGACTAACCGAGCACGGTGAGATTTTTCGAAACTCTAGATTCGCTGACAAGTGGAACGCGGTGTCGAGCACTTTTCGTAACAACAATATTCGATGGCAGGTAGTTAGCGAAGTTTCAATCAGAATTTCGTGCCATGGTTGAAGTAATAGCGGGTCATTTATTTCTCAACGGTTAATTTATCAAATTTCTCAATATAAATTAATATCTCAATGTTGAAGAAAAATTATTGGAAATTACTTGTGCACGAAAATATTGCGGAAATTGCTTCAAATTACTATAAGAGTGTTAATGGTAATTTAGCATATTTCTACGCATTATTTAAAAAAAAAAAAAAAAAATTCCAAAAATTTCATTAAAAATATGTATTTAAATATCGACGTGCGTACTTTTTCAACAGCAGCTACTCTCGGTTTCTCCATTTATTTTTCGACGAGCTACAGCGCACCAAAGAGCAAAGCCGCATATAAATTTAACGGATTTATAATCAAAAAATTGCGATTTTAAACTCGCTCAGTAGATTTATTTTTCGACGTCTTATGGTCACTCGTAAAATCCCGGCATATCTCTGTCGTTCTGCGTCTTTTGCCCGATCGCGAATAGAAATTCGTCGGGGAATTTTGGCGATCTCCGGTGTATATAAAGTGTACGAATAAAAACGCTTCCGTCGGGACCATATTTCACAAATACTACTTACAGGCGTGCACCCATCGATCGTTCTTCCTGTAGACGCTTCCGGTCCCGAGCTCGGCCCCCACGGAAATTATATGCGGGATTCGAGCCAGAGCGCTGCTACGTGCGCTCCGCGAGATCGGGGGATCTAGAATCCGAGCTGCCGAACGGTTAAGCGTCGAATTAATGCCAGATGTCGCGTACATTGGACCCTTCCGAGAGCCGTGTGATTAATATCTGGCGGGTCCGGATCGCCGGAAGCGTTTGGAATCGATAGATTATCAGCTTTGATAATTTAGGTGGAAAAGTACTCAAGGAAGACGGACCATACTCCACACCTGCATCCACAGATGAACCTTTCGGAACTTATGAAATTGCGCTAATTTTACAAATTTATGATATCCCGCAAGCGTTTGATTCGGCGACACGTTCAATGACGCTTTTAGCAGCAGGATTGCCGACGCTACCAGTTCATTTATATTTAATGTGCAAATTTATTATTTTATCGAGTCGCAAAATTGCAAAGAGAAATCTCAGCAATATATCTGCCTATTAATAATAACGTTAGTAAACCATATGACCTGACCGTGATATTCCAAAAAAAAAAAAAAAAAATTAAAAAACAAAAGAAGGACTATATCTTAGTGTTGAGGGGTGCGAGCTAGGGCGTAATTATGCTGTAGACACATCGCGTTCGGTGGAGATGAATATTTCAGCAAGCGATATATTGGACGTATTTATACGAATCATATTGAAAGTTTTGCGTTAATTATAATCACGTATGAATTTGCATAAAGCAATCACTCGGCTGAAATAAATGCTTGTTAAAATACGTCGCGTTACATATTTAACGTTCGCGCGAGCTCCAGATTGACGTGATAAAAAATTCCTCCGCGCGCATAATGGTAATCAAATGTTTTTACATCTTTATCAAATCCACGAGTTAATGGATTATTTTTGCCCGTTTTCCATTTCGGCGGGAGGGAGAGGGAATCGCTGTTGAAATTTCAGTCAGCAGTGTGTCAAGTACGAATTGTATACTTCGTCCGGGGGAGGGGGAGGGAAAGCAGAGGGTGGTAAGGGGAATATAACTTCCATTTTGAGTGTTTGCACTTCTGAAGCATCATTCACGGAGTTCGAAGCTGGAAATACGTTGTATTAACTGCGCGGTAACGAAAATTGGGCCAACTAAACCGACTTGGTCCCACGTTGAAGAGTCGCGCGATGTCTACTACCCTCGAGCATTCAAGTATGCGTCTCGAGCGTAGTATAAAGTTAGTCAAATAGGTGGAACGTATTTGAGAGCGCTGTATACCGTGGTGGTGCGGGTATAACCGTTTCCATAGAAGGATGCTGCGAGTAAGCACGAGAGAACCACTAAAGATTGCGTCAATGAAGATACCGGAAGGAGACATACACGAGCGTGGATTGCGACGACGAGCCGTATGCCGTTTTCATCTGAGCGCGTAATTGAATATTGCCGCTGATTCTGTTATTTTTCACGATTTTTAACGCGTCTCGCTGTACGTCGTCGTCATTGATACTCATACTTTTATCTCGGCAGAAGTTTTCGCGCCTCTTTCCCCGAGTGCGATTCACTCTATCTTATACGATACGTCACTTCGTTGCTACTTTACCTAGTTAAAAGCAAACGTTGCTCGTTCTCTTTCACGAAGCGATTTCACGCAGTTCCCGCATATTTCATATATCTATCGCCCCTATCGTCTCGAGTTTCTTTATGACGAAACGGCGCTCTTTTTCAAAGGCCGGTCCACGAAAGGTCCATTGCTGCGGACCATTCTTTCGCAGTCAGCGACCACCCTAATTCAGACCGCTGTCAATAAAACCGGTGGTTTCATAGAACATAGCGAAGTTATGCGGTCATTTGAACGATAAATGACTCGAGATATTAAGTGGGCCAGAGAGGATTTTTGGGCCATCGGATCGTGAACGATTGGGGCTTCATATAAATTTAATATTAAACTCGTGCCAGCACGTTTTCAATAAAAAGGAAATAACGGAATATATATGACCAGTCGGAATTCATTTAGATTAAATCACTATTGTTAATACGAAAATTAGGTTAAAATGTTAGACATCTATACTTTAAACGGTCATAATTGCATGGACACGTAGTTGAATACTTTAATCTGGCGAGTTTTGATTTCGTTACATTTTAAGCTTTGTTTTAATCCATAGTACCTACTTTTCTCCAGCAAACATGATATCCTACTTTATGTGTAAAAACGTTAAAAAGACTAATATAATAATGGTAATATAATATTCACAGAAAGATATTTTAATAATCTGTGTATACCAGCGAAAAAATACGGCAGCAAGCTCGCTGCCGTAACTCGCTCGCTAACGTAACTCTTTTTATTCCTTTCTCGTGTATATTTCTCCCAATATTTTTGTTAAAAATATTTTTCTTCGGTGTTTTTAAGAGATTCGTGATTTGACACGCTCAAGCCTGTTTATTCGGGAAACGTATCCCCGGCGTTTTTATTTTTAATTTCTCTGTGTGGCGCGTCAAAAAAATCGTTGCCGCGAATATTTTGAAAGCTTACTTTGAAAGCGACGTGACGCCGTCAGTTTACGGGTTTACGGGTTTGTTTAAAAAAACAACGTTTATTTGCATATTGTTGCGAATTGCTTCTATATAGACGTCGGACTAAGCATCATTCTTAATGTGGATTCTTTTATCAAAGTTCTTTTAAAAGAATATATTAGCTCAGAGATCTCTCGTGAGAAAAGAATTAGAATGTCGCGCCAGAAATTTCGACGATTGTTCCCATCAAGTGCAACCCGATCGCGTTTTTCGTCCCCGTAGAAAATACACGGGTTATTGGAGCGTCGCGAAATTCCGGATCTAGAGCTTTCTTCGTGTCGGATCCAGGGATCCGAGCGCGAGCATTTTCTTGTAAGTCTCATGCGGGCGGCTGCGGCGTCGCGGGGACGTGTTTACACGACGGGAATGGAGGCTTGGCGTCGCAGCCGAGTTGTAAGGTGAACCGCAAGAACACCAGCCCAACCATCGCGAGAGGCTATCTTATCTCATCTGGCCTCTGTTAAATTATCCGGCTTCGGAGGCTTCCCCCGCCCTACCTAATCCTCCTCTCCCCATTTCCCGCCTCATCGCGGGATGTTCTGAACGAACGCGAAATAGAGGGGCGAGAGAAAGGGCGGATTGCAAACAAGGAGAGCAAGGGATAAGAGAACGGAGAGCGGAGAACATAGTGAGTCGAGAAAGAGGGCGAGAGGGAGAGGAAGAAAGATGGAAGTATGGAACGAAATTTCAGCGCTCCAGGTGCCTTCGGAATCTCGATAATGTCAAAGACTCTCGCGAGGGTGGGAAAGGAGGGAGAGGGCCGCTCGAGACTCGGCGGGACTCTCATCGGGGGTGGAAACTCTTCTGTGAAATATCGCCCGGGGGGGCCACGCGCTCAACTTTGAACATATCATTCGCGACTACTTACCGTGGTTGGTGGTACACCACTGTTCCGCGGACTCTCTCCCCCGTAATTCTTCGGCCAGCGCCAGCCGGCGGATATCCGGGGATAGTAACCAGCCCGCGGGGGTGGTTTTTCGACGTTGCGCGCGCGGAAGCGCCTTTTCTCTCGCTCGCGGGGGGATATTCCTTTTCCGAAGCGAGAAGTGGTTCCCTTTCGGGATTTCACGGGGGTGCGGGGTGACTCAAGGTAACCGCGATAACCTAATCGATGAAGACATTTGCCTCCGTCGGAAACTGACGCGGACTAAGCGCGCGGTCGGACGCCGTATATCTTCCGACTCGCCCCGGAACGTGAGAGAAGAAATGAAATTCGGCGATACGTACCGGTCAGCGCACGTTACATATAACGGTAAAAACCAAGGGAAAGACCGGCGCCGGTGCTCGCGCACTTACGCGTGCAAATCAGATTCGAGATTGTCCCCCGATTCGCTTGCGTCGCGTGCGATTGAATTACGGTGTTTTGAAAAATCTTAATCTCTTAGAATTTTTCCCGAGAATCGCTCAGAACGAGCTTCGAGCGATTCCTCTTCGTGGAATCTTAATAAATTATTCCACCAAACTCTTAAATCATATAAAGCTACCCGATTTTACGTACGCTGGAAAGGTTCCTTTCGATGCAGTATCGCTCGCGTGTGTATCCACCTCGTTCGTTTGCTACCGCTTCAAGACCGTGAGCGAAGTGAATTATTACAGACGTAATTAGTGCTGCTTGCGGATATATCGGTGCACGTGCAATCAATACCTAAGTAGAACATCGTGCAATCTTGTAACTGTAATCTTTTTGTCAATTATATTCAACCAATGAATATCTGTACGAGCTTCTTTCTTTTGAAATTCAACTGCAGACATTGACGATTAATTTAATACGATACAATAGAGAGAAGGTTGTTAAAGTAAGCCTTACTTTGAGCATACTTTATGCGAAAGAAGTGTAATGCGGCTTACGTGAGATAAAAAGGGGACGCAATATTTCAATGGTTCAATTCATATTGGATTGAATCAGGATTGGCAGAAGGAAAACTGTAAAGCGCAGAAATAACTGTTCTGTACCAAGTGAGATCAGTTTGTGTTAGCTCCGATTGGAAGAGTCCACATTCACGGACGTCGCAGTGGAATTAACGTTTACTCGGCAAGATAAACTGTCCGAAACGTAAATTCGACGCCGAGAGTTGTAAAAAATATGGGAAACGAAAATACGATTAATTGTTCGTTACACATTACGCGCGCGCGCTTGATCATGTTAAGAGATAAAAGTCGCGCATAACATTTAACAACAAACACGCGTTAATTGTCTCGCCAAGAGCGCAAAAGCGTGAAAAATATTGCTTGACGTCAATCGGAGAGCGTAGACTCTCTGTAAATCTGCGAAGTGCAAACCGCCCCGGGCTGACGGTAACACGGCGCAAGTAAAGTTGAGCTAATCAATCTGATGTTACGTTACATACTTTTAGAATGAGACGCGCTACACGCCCCATCGGCGGGTTTTTCGACGGTCATTTTGCTTCATCGTAAAATCGATGCGCGCTGACGCTTATCATAATTAAGCTCTATTTCGTGGTGTGAGCGCGGTTCCGACGCGCGGTGTATTATCTTACCGTTATTGTCTCAGTGATTTCGAAAGTTTTCAAGACTGTCCGTAACTTTAACGGTTTCTTAATAATAGCCCGTAGCGCGCCGCTATCTACAATCCGGTTTGAAAAGGACAGATTAAATTTAAATACATTACACAAATCCAATTCGCGTAACACCGCCGCGAATAAATGAAACGATATTATATCTAACAATAAGTCTGAAATATTGGCTAGAGCGAGCTTCGCGTCCCGTTCTGCAAGAGCATTTGCTTAGAAATACAACGGAATGCGCAAGAAGCGACGCGGATAAAGTCTGAAAATTCCACAAATATTTTCAATTCTTCGATTTTGATAATCTTTCGCTATCGAAAATTGCGCTTTTAGTATCCTAATATAATATTTCCGTATCTGATAACAATCTGATTCAGTTTTCTTTGTGCACGGCTTCAGCAGTGCTTCGGATTCTTCTTTCTTTTCGCCCTACAATTCGCTATTGTGCGCTCGACTTTGATACCATCGCCGCGGCAGGGGACGTGATAGGAGAGCCTGAAAACGGGAATATCCCCGGAACGAATTCATTTGTCACGATTCGCCAACGTATATACGCGTATCACCGGAAAACCAGGGCGTTGTATCAAAGTGTAACAAAGCAGAAACGGGACGAGGAGGCTGTAACCTCGGTCGTACACGTAGAATGCGGACTATACAAGTTCGGAGGGGAGAAGTATAAGTGAAGATACACTTCGCCGGCGTGTCGAAGATGTCGGTCGCGAGACAATGCAGTGTACCTGGAACAATGTGTTTTATTATCCGATGCGTCTATTATCTTTCGAAAGAAGAGGAGACGGAAAATGAGGAAGCATGAAACAGCCCGTTCTTACTCGATTCTCCCGGTTGCACGTAGGCTTTAATGCAGATGGACTGTAAACGTGGCATCATATGTGAGGCACATAAAAAAAAATCTCGCGAATAAACGGCTCTATGCCATAAGTGTTAACGACAGTTAATGCGCGTATGAAAGTGTTATCACTCAGCATTATGAAGGGAAAGAATATGGAGTTTAAGTAGAATAAATGTAGAATAAATGTCCAATCAGAGCGCGAGCATCCAGATCGCTCTCATATAATAAAATAAAATAGAATTTTAATAATGAAAAAGACAGTGCGTTAAAATTTTGGTGATACGGTGGAGCATTTTCATTTTGTCTTAATTATAATTTTTTATGCTCACGAGTGGTACGCAAAAGTATTTCTAGTAATCACTCGCTTGCGCTTGGAAAATGTCGAGATTATTCATAGAAATGTTTCGAGTTGCTATTCCGGCCTGTCCACCCTGCTCTCTGGTAATGTAACATATGTCCGCGTCAGGTAATTATGTTTTTAACTGAAGTTTTTATAACTTTGTAGTGGAGTATCCGCCATGTCGACGTTGCTGCGGAGTGGCCGAAAAAATACGACACATACATCGGTTTGTTTACTGAAATTTTGCCAGAATAAAAGTATTTACCTTGAGAAAATATCTTTTAGCAGTTTTAGCTGTTAACATTAACAGCCGTTAATATTATTATAAATTGGATAAATCGTAACACCCCTTAAGTTATATCGCAAAATATTATTACCATTAATTTAATGTACAATGACGATTATGAAATTGATATAATGCAATCGATCTTGCATATAACTTGCATTACTCTAACATATATATTAATTACTATTAATTAATAGCTTCGTGTAATATTAATTATGTTAAAATAACGTTAATAATATAAATCAATACTGGTATCACTGCGCTATAAAAGATAATATTAAATAAAGTATATAATAATTAAAGCTTATTGAAATTATTCGTATTAAGCTGCTTTTAAGATAATAAGAGATTAAGTTTTAACTTATTATAAGTCTTAGGGCCAGTTTTTCAATAATCGCTTAACTTTAATCTTAGCTTAACTCACTCTTCGTCTCTTTCTAACTATCCCTTTTAGAAAAAGATGAAGAGTGAGTTTAGCAAAACTTCAGTTTAAACGACTGTTGAAAAACTGGCCCTTATTCGTATAAAAACAAAATTTGTATTTGGATAACAAATATTAAATCAAGAAGTTATATATATTAAATCCTTTGAAACGTAAATAATATTTGTAGTGAGACGTTTGTAACTAAAAATCTGCGAACAGCTTTGGGGGGTGTCGATTATAATTAAAAAATTTCTAGTTATTATATCACTATTATTGTCCATACCGTGGTTGTCGATACTATTATTACTTATATAGGCTGTTATTTTATACATGCAGGATTGGAACATTTTCATTTCAGCCTTATTTTTCAAAACAACAGCGGTGGAAAGTAATATTCTATCTACGTTGAATGAAATGTTCCGGTAATATTGTCAATTGCACACGGTAGCTGCGTAAATATATATATGCTACGATAAGGGAAAAACTGCTATGGTCGAAATATAAACAAAGAGATAGCAAATAAATTTTGAAAACTTGTGAAAAACTTTACGAAAGGATGACAAATACAAAGAATTTTGTTCGCATAATTATTCATATTTGTACCAGGCGTAATTAAAATTTATAATTGGATTGCAAATACACGTGCGGCAGGTTTTTATTTAGAAACTGCTTTAATATTAACATTTTTATTCTTGAAGTTTACTTTTAAGTCGATCGTACGCTACTGTAGCTCGCTTGAACATCTTTTTTAATGGACAAGTTTTCATGTTCTCTTCTCGAAATCACGAAGATCTTCGGACTACAGGATTCTTATGGTAATGTGATACCGGACTTGGTCGCTGAGTTCTCGGTCTTGTTTGGCATTCGCCATCGTGGAAGAGTTACCTCATTCTTGTGAGCAACGTTATCCACTTTCGCGAAATCGATCATCGAAATTACCAACTCTATGCTCTCTCACGAGTTTATATACGTTCGCCTGTGTCCTCCCTCGATATGATCCTCGGTACTTGCCGAAGTTGGAAAATTGCGGGACTGTTCTTCCATCTGAAATACAATCTCGGATTGTAATCAAAATCTCTGACGTAAGACGGATTACCATGGAAAATCAAACATCCCGAAACAGAACTTCAGCTTTCAGAGAAAAGAAAAGAGAAATCTTTACATTGAAAATATTAATCTATTCATCTACCCCGAATATTGTGATATTTGTAAACACATGATTTTCTGTTAGCGATATGTGAATGTACTTTTCTCAAGTACCTATATGTATAATAGTTTTCATATAGATAATATACACTTGTTTGTATATACAAATGCATCTCGATTTTTCGTGATAATTAATTTGTAATACTTTAGTAAATTGTTCTCACATAACGACATTTGTATCTATGAGAATTTTTATATAATTATACATATAATTATATAAAATTTTATAAATTTTTATATAATTTCTTATCCTCGTACAACAATTATTTTGTTTGTTTTAGAAGCTGGTTTTACAAAAATTCAATATTACATAATAAGCTTTTTCTACGTGATAACAGAAATGGTGTTTACATATGTCAAACGCATGCTTTTTCTTAACTAACCGCACTGTGTATCTTGGTCGTGCAACGTCTGCATTTAATTTATCCGTGTGCACCATCTTTTTCGGCTGAACTGCGGATGTATAAGCCTCGTGCTACAGACCCTGATTTAGGTATGAATTTAAATTGAAAAATTTGTTGACTACTCGTTATTACACTTTTTATTTCGTTATCCCGTTGTGCAGCTTCGTTATCGTACGCTGCGTAGTGTAATCTGGTAATCTATTCTTGCGAAAACAGAAAAGGGAGAGATAGAGAGCGAGAGAGAGAGACGAGTCCCCGACACAATGACTAATATTTTATCATATTTCACTTGCAGATTACATTGCGGAAAAATGACAAACGCACGCGTATCGATTTTCGTACTGTCTGATAATCCTGACCTACATAATGCCGGTGCATCGTTTGTCTTTTATCTGCTACAAATCCTCATCAAGATTTATTAGTGACGGTGGAATATATCCCCAAACAACGGATGGGAATGAGTAATGGCTCGTTGCACGCGTGTATTAAGCAGGCTAATGCATTCTTTTTCGCGGTACGTGTCGTGGGATTTGTTCGGACCATCGTCAAAACAACTTATATCATTAACCTCCTGAGACCTTGCCGCGTATCATGCATGATACAGCGACATTTTTATTTCTTGCACGCGCTTAATCCGCGAGGTAGTCGCGCGAGATATATAATTTACACTCCAGTGGCTCTAGCCGGACGAGTTGCTTGTTGAATATTCTGATTTTTCCTCGAATCCTCTTCCCGCGTATCCCTGCGGCCGGATAATTTTACACGATACACGGTGTATCCGTTCATTCACGCTGAAATCGAAACGCGACGTAAGAACCGTTATTACAGCTTCACAAGTTCATGGCGCGCGAGGGAGAGTTAATCCGACGCCCTCCCCATGCTTACTCATGTACGCCATAAATTTCATTCGGCGCGCCGCGGTAAGAACGACGACCGAAATAGTTATCGGGAACGATCTTATTATCGACTCACTATTCAATACAGCCACCATAAATTCTACAGTACAATACCATAATCGCGCCGCCTCTGCGCGATGCGATATTTCTCCCTTTTTCCATTTTCTTTTTCGTCGTGTCAGAGGTAGCGTTGAACGAAATCGTTTCCTTTGCCGGTCGACGTCGTTTTCATTAATCGACTGGCAATTGAATCGCGCTTACGACACGATCGCTGTAATTATACAACTCGATCGTGTCGTATGCGCCGAAGGGTCGTCAATGTCTAGGAGGGAATCGTTCAATGATACGTCTTCGTAAAGCCGGTTTCACACAGGATCACAAAGTGTCTTAGCAGAAATGCCGTCGTAGGCAAGGAAAACGTCCTATCTAAATGGAAGTTTTCACACGAATGCAATCGAATCGCTCGTGAAAGGGGAACATCCGAGTGACATTCAATTATGTTAGGACAGTCTAACAGCCTTTTTAACAAAATGTTCAGGTTTTTTTGTCGGGAAACGACAGACTCGGTGAATTATATCAAGATTTTCTGTTAACATTGAAGAATGAGTATTAGCTTACAGAATATTTCTTCTCTCTAGATTGTATCGTCAATTTAGACACATTTTCACATGAAGCCTTCATGCTGCATGCAAACAGTTTACACACGAAAATTTAGAAAGAAAAAAATTTATGTTCTCCAAATTTTTTGAATTTGCATTATGCGTAAACGCGCGCGCGAAACGCTAGACTTATTTAAATATATTATATCTATTTAATTTAAATATAATGTATCTACATTTAGTTACATTTAAATTTACTTTTTGTGGAAGGAGAAACATGTGAGATTGTCTGACGGAGGGCTAATTACAGATAAAACATTAATAATCTGATTATTTATTTAAAAGCACAACTCATTTTAGGCCAATGCAAATAACTTTATAATCGAGTATGCGATCGCTAAAAGGACTGAAAATCATTGGTGGAATTAGTGATCCGTGTGAAACTGGCTTAAACTGGTCCAGGGATGCGATGCTCCAGCGACGACGCTCATAATTGCGTCCGTCGGGGATAATCCTGAGCGTCGATGGGTAATCAAGAGGACAGCCCCGTATACGGCTATTGTCGATCGCGTCCACGTCGATTTTCGCCGACGCGGCTCGTGGGGTGGGGTGGTGCCGCGAGCGCGCGCGCGCGCGCGCGCGCGAGGGTGGTCACCACTCGTGCGGAATGGGGGAGAGCGGGTGAGATTATTATTTTAATGGTGGCTTAATTTGGCGGGCGTGTAAAACGGCAGGAACGAGCGGTGCCCGAAAATCGGTTGGGCGATCAGTTATGCAGCGTCGATAGCAGCGAGCCCAAATATATATACCTATATATATACGAAATATATCCTATCCTTCTCTCAAGAGCATCCCCGTCGCCAGCGCGCGCCGCACCCTCTCGCGCAGTCCGTCGAAACGGTCCATTGTGCGGACGTTCGCCCCGTTACTGCCGACTCGCACACCCTCCGAACTCCAACCCCTGCCGTCGCTTTGCGAGAGGAAGGGGATGTAGTCTCGTACGTCTCGCGTAGTATATACCCTTGTCATCCGCGATTTACTCGCGAGCGAGACGGCGGATCGGCCGGGACGATGGTCGGGGGCGATTATATACGACGGAAAAGGAGCGCGTTCCCGCGTTGCCGATAAAACGGATAATGAATCGAGGAGCAGCATCCTTTTTCCCCGTCTCGCCGTGTACTGTGTAGCCTGTGGGCGCCCGAGGAAATGTTTCTCGCACCAGCGAGGAACTATCAACAATGAAGCTTGTTTTGCTCGCAGCTCCCGCGCCATGGAGTTGCTTAACACGCTCGGTGTGCTATTTGCACTACCTGCGAATTAATTATCGCGAAGAAATGGAGATATTCTTTTTTCGTAATTCTTTCAGCGTTGTAATGTTGGTTGGAGTCATAACCATTATATTTCGTATGCTAATTGAACAGCTTTTGTATACGAAAAATCAAGAAATGTAATGTGTTTAATTCATATCTCATAGATTTTGATAATGTTTTTTATTTGCTCACTTAACGCTATAAGTTGATCTAAAGTTTCTGATAACAGAGTCATAAAATGCTTTTTATAGATGCAGAGAAATTAAGTAACTGATTAATTGTTACATTGATGTAAAAACGAATAGCTTAAATATATCACAATATGAGTATTTTTTTACTCTTTGTCAAATCTCGTCAAAAAGAGAGTCAATATCTCGTCTGCAAATAAGGAGAAAAGCGAAAGATTCTTTTTGTAACATATTTCATAAGTTGATTTAACAAAGATAAATGTATGATACGATTATAATTTTTTGCCATAATATTAAATGCGAATGGTATTTAAAGTAAGTAGAAATGAAATTTTTATGACTGCAGAATTTTCCGACACTATAATAATAATATGATAATTACCGTTAAATGTTAGGTGAATTATAATACAAAATGAACGGTGTATCATTCTCACGCACGAAGAAATGCACGATGCAATTAAACTCCCATTCGTTCAGAAAAACTTATTAGAAGGAGAGATATACCTATACTATTTCTTTTCCAACTGTTTTTGATATGAGAGGAGAATGCGCACGTTGGAGCTAAGTGTGCTTGTTGTGATAGATGTTTATGCATCAACGCGAGAAGACACGATTATTGAAATTGAAATTTGTTTGTCATAAAAGTTCTGCACTGTTACGTCAATGTTAACCGTGCTCATCGTGCTGTTTTATAATTCTGGCGTGAAACCGAGGATGAATAAAGGATGAATAAAGGATGAAAGGACTATTTCGAAGTTGGAGTTCGCTGCGTGAAGAAATGTCGGTGTTTGTATAAAAGTGTAATTATTACTTATGATATTGATACTATTGATGCTATAATTATATAATGTATAATTTGGCAAATATACCCGCAATCTTAAATCTTAGATCTTGACCACCTCGTTCGTCGGATTTTAATCTCCTATGTTTGTATAAGGACTTTTGAACGATAACGTGTATTCACAAATATTTATTTCAGAAAATACTAACGAATTACAATATCTTGTTTTAATGTAATTAGCGACCAACTTGACAATATTATAAATATATATATGTATATATTAAAAAATTCCAAAGATTGTTGGTATTTCTTTATCTCTTCCATATTTAGTTTTAAAAAAATTTAAGCTGAAAATTTATTGCACAAAAATTCATGTCGCGTCATATAAAATAATATAAACAAGAGATATTTCGCAATTTATATTTCGCAATTGAAGCGTTTCTACAAATCGAGTTCATGGTGAATTCTACGTCATGAAAGCAGTGTATTGTTTCCGCTTCATGTAACATTGGTTAAATATTGATCATCCCGGGTGGATTTATTAAATAATAAGCTGAGAAATTTATTGTTCCATAATTCGATTTTGGCAAATTGCCATGTAAGACTCGATTGCCATGTAACTTTCTGTAATAACGAATATTCAATAAATTATTCGGCTCACGTAGTAATGATTGAAAGGTCTGGCAACTTTGTAGAATAAGTTCCCCTACGTCTTTAAGCCTTTACCGGGATGAATTCTAAAGGATTTCGGGGAAAGCGGTCCGCCGTATCACAAGTCGCCCCTCTGGTGCGCTCTTACAAATCCTGTCGATAAATTTGCTCTCAAAAGTCGATCGTGCGAAGGATATCTTCCCCGGTGGAAAGAGTTGCGGCGGCGATTATCCTGAAACGGGTCCACGTGGCGTACTTGCGCGTACGTGCGCGGATGAAGCAACCCTCTAGACGATAATATATTCGTGCGGGATGCCCTTTGTACGCCAACCGTTATTACCGTTTTCTCCCGTAGCCGCTTATGTACGCCTATCGTAATCTCATGTATGTGTGTCGCGCTTTCATAGCGAAGATGTTTCTTCCGGTGGTAGATGCGCGGGTAGATGCGAGTAGATCCCGCTTTTGGGTTTAATATACGAGAACGCGTGTACCAGCAGCACTGTTGGGTATCTCGAAATTCTGGCGGAATATTCGGAGCGAGCGCGTTAAGACGAGGAGAGATCTCGGGAGATGGAGTAATCCGAAGGACCGGATGCAGGAGGGAAGGGGACGGGAAGTGAGAGGGAGGAGACGCACCCCGAAACAGGAGCTCGCGCTAATTTTAATAACGGAGATTTTCAGGCAGTCATTAACGAATTCGCTGAGTACGTCTTGTTAGAGATGATAATGGAGAGGGAGAAAAGGCGCGGGGAAAGATAAGGAGAGGCATGGAGCGGTGAAGGATGAATGAAGAGGCCGAGGATGGTTATAACTCATCCGACTTCATCGTCCGACGAAGTAAATGTGGCGCAGCCGGGGTCGGACGGGGTTGGATATTCCATTGTGCCAACCGACAATCGATTTAGGTGTTTTGTACCCTCGGCTTCTTATATTCGAGGGTTCGCAATATGTATATGTATAAGGATTTGTCAGTGCGGTACAATAGTGTCGTTAACACGAACGATTGCGAGTCGAACGCGAGTCGTGAGGGAGCGTCGTCGCGTTGCATCGCTGCGATTCCTGTAACATCGATCGTTGCGGATTTCTCCCGTGGTTCGTTGAATAAATAAATGTCCCTCCGCTACGATAATATAGAATGGCTAATCGCATGTAACATAAATGTACATCCAATATTGTACTTACGAACAAATATACGTGAGCTTTTATTATTAATATTAGTGATACTATCTCGCATTTACACGAGATGATTTTAATAATTAAAAAACTTGAACTCGGTGTTTTTGGATAAGGAGTTTTTATTTTTAGAAATCTAATTTTTCTTTTAATTGTTTCAATAAAATGTAATTTGTATTAAATAATTTCAAAGTTCTATTATTTAAAACATTTTTTAAATTGAGGATTTAAAGAACTCGTGTTTTAAGCGGGAATTATCACGTTATTAAAATTGTATAAATCATACAATGTACATTGTCAATTTAAATTAGTTTAAATAAGCTGAAAATTAAACACTCCAAAATTTCTCCATTTAATGTCTAAATAAAAACTAAATAAAATTGCAATGCAATTAAATGTGCGGTTTGCATGAAAAGCTTTAACGTAATAACGTGAAATTCCTTGAGAAATCAATTTTCCACGTATTAATTCATTAAAACTAATGAGAATCGCAAGCACTTTCTTTAGAACAATTGCATATTGTCTGTAGAATTATTGAAGAATCTTGACAATTGCATTTCAAGTTTGAGCGATGCTATTATGAATCCTATTTCAATCCAATTCATCTCACAATCAGTCGAATAAGAGCACAGCTGCTACAAGCAAAGCGGATATAAAGAGGAGGAGTAGTATAAAAAATATGACTGGGTAACGAGAAATTGTACACTTGTTTTTTAACATTTTGTGATATCTGCTTCTATTACTTTCACCGGTATTGTAAGCTAATACAATACCTACCTTTTTCTTCCTCTTTATTGTATTTCTCTCGATCGCATCGTAAGATATCATAGTGCACCGAAAAAAAGTGGCACTAATGGCTGAGTGTGGTCTAACTGCCGTTCGGTTCGTTAGCTGCTGGTCGTTCCGGTGAAAATCTGGCCGTTTATTGCACCCTCTTAGACGCAACGAACCTAAACCGGACTGCAATGCTTGCGGGGAGAGAACTTTCTTTTATTTCTATTAGCCGTCGAAAGTTCCCCGATCCGGCTGCGATAGGGGCGACCGCCGCCAACACTTCTACGTAACTTGTTTCGCCGCTTTTTCTTTTTTCATTTCCGTTTCGAGAGGCGGACGTCCGGAGGAAATAAGGAAGCCACGGTTGTACGCGTCGGGAGTAATTAATTCCAATTAACCGCGAAGAAATTATTTAAATCGCCGTAATCAGCGTAAAACCGACGACGGCGCGTACACGGCACATTAAATATCTCAAACTTTAAACCGTGCGTATTACACGGTAAGGTAGTAGTTTCATTGAAATGGAATTTTCTACTTAAGATATTATGTGAACTAAATCCAATATGTCCATTGTAATAAAGCACGATATATTTTTATAAATTTGAGGTGCTAACAAATATATAATTCCCGCGTAAAACACGAGTTCTTTAAATCCTCAATTAAAAAAATGTTTTAAAAAATAGAACTTTGAAATAATTTTATTTCCATTTACATTTTATTGAAAAGATTAATATGTTTTATTTTTGGTACCTATATTTATTTCTATATTTATTGTAATATGACAATCTATTGCAAATATAGCATCAACATGTTTTAATAGATTTATTTTGACCATAATACTATATGTCGCGATGGCACAGCAATATATTCTTGGCAAAAGATAGCAAGGAAGAAGCCGTTGAGAACGACATCGTCACTTTTACGACTGCCCGAACAAAGATAAAAACGACTGGTTTGTATTTCGTGCCTTCTGAATTTTACGACGGTACGTTTCCATCGTCAGATATTGAACGTAAAAATTTGTCACTTGAAAAGTCTGAGTAAAATAAAATAAGTTTCGAGTGACATAGAGAATGATATATACCCGTGTACAGAGGGAATATCCTCATTTGAAATGACAAAGGGAGAAAAAGTTCGTCCCTTACAATTTATCGCCCAGGCATATAGGTGTTTAAGATGTCGCGAAATTTATGTTAAAACATGCAGATTTCCCGGGAAAGTTAGTCATGTCGCGCACCATCTTCGCAGCGCTATCGGTTCCTTCGATTTTCAGGGCACATGGTTCTCTCAAATATAAAGCCTCGTGCATTCAATAGAATAATGCCATATTTGCATTTCGTTTTGAAGACCTGATTCCATCCGGTATGCCCCGCGTAACGTCACGCGCGCTACATTGTTCTCACGTGTGAACTCGCGAATTTCGCTATTGTCGCTGACGACGCGACGTACTTCTTCCATTCTTCGTTGGCACCGCGGACGTGCCTTTAAGGCATGACCCAGAATCGTGAGGGTATAAAATTGTCGCAAAGTGGTTGGCTTTTCGATTCGGTAAACATGGAAAATCAGAGTTTCCCTGATTTCATTATTTGCGATGAGTTTATGCGGAGAACTCTATGTAATATGACGTAGCAAACGGATACGCTTCATTAAACGGTATTGTATGTTCCGATGTATATAATCTAATCACTTATTATTTGATATACGGGATGTTTCAGGTGTATCGGAATTCCTTCTATTGTAAGCGGGAATTTCGTTCTACGCGTGTTATCTTCTCTTATGATTTTTAATACTCATTATACATATACAATATTAAATATACATTCTATATAAATTTATATAATATTTATATATAAATATATTTTAATTTATATATAAATATATAAATTATTATAATTAAAATATATTTATATATAATTATATATAAATATATTATAATTATAATAATTCTAATTAATATTCTAATAATTATAAAATTTAAATTTTAAAATCTTTTTTTACATTAGCATTATAAAATTATACGAACAGAGTAAAATTTGATATTCAATTTAAATAATATCTAAATTTCAAATGGGGAAGAGTGGGGTAGAATCGTAACTATAAAAGCTTTATGACGAAATATTATAAAAGATGTTATAGAAATATATGCTTTTTGTGCATGAAAAAATATATATTTTGCGATACATGTAGTGTAGGATGCCAATGAATGCAACGAATAAATATTCTATCATAAATCCACAGCGGAAAAAAAACATTTATAATATTTCCTGTCAAAGTTTCAGTGCCTTTCGTATACCCAAATTCCAATCCATGCTGAAAACAGCTTCCGTAATCCCCAAAGAGTAATTCGGATTTATACTTCCGCGCGCACAGTGACCTGCGTCCTGTGCGCAAAAACGTACAACTTTTCCCTGCAGCTTTTTCAGATTCGCGGAGTTAAGAGGACACTGAAATATTGCGAAAGCTGTTCCTAGCGCGCATTGCAATAAGAGAAATAGCCGATAAGAAGCTTTTGGCCTAACTCAAAGTTTCAATAGCAATTCGCTCGGGCTATAGAGGAAGTTTGGCGTGAAAGTTTTCGACAAACCGTAATTTACTAAGTCAAAAACGGAGGTGGAAAGTGGAAACTCTCCTTATCGAAGGTATAATTGTTCAAAAGATGTTCCGCGGCGAAAACTTCACCAATGTTTCGGAAAATAATGTTACGCTATTATTTCTAGAATGCAGAACCACCAATTCATTTATGAATTCGCAACGATCAATTTATTTTACGCACTGAAATGTGCGAAAATTAAATAAACAATGTTGGGAGGAAAAGACTAGAAATTTTTTGGAAATGTTTAAATAAATCTTCATACGTGAATTTATTAAAAATTCTAACTAAAGTTAAAACATGAGTTTTTTTTAGTTTTTAATTTTTGCTTCGTATGAAATGTTACAAACATGCAAAGCTATTTGTTCCGCTTTTTTTCGTGACTGCTTATTCTATAAAAAAATAGTTTTCTCTTATTAACTTAACGAGCAGCTCCGGTGATTGCGCCAACAAAATTCCGGACGCGGCTCGCATTAAAGATGCAAAAATCCACAGCGCTTTGCTAGAATTTGCCGAGGAGATCTCTATTCTGATATTCACACGACGTGAGATTCCTAACCGAGATTCGAGTCTACGGTAGATTAATGGCGACTCTCCTCCTCGCGCATGCCGCTGGGCAGAGAGCTTCTGAGGATCCGTATATTCCCCTTTACATATGCGTACAAGCGCGTGTCTGTGTGTTACATGCGTGCAAGCGCATACCTATCGCGACGAGTAAGATGGATATCGATCGCTGAATATCGACGAGAGAAGCGCAAAAAGGAGAGGTTTTCCGAATTTTCTGTATCGTACCGCTATAAATGCCTAATGTCTGCACTTTTTATCGGTCGTTAATAAGAGGTCACTTACTCGATCTAACGCCGCTGGTTTCACTCTTCTTCATCCTGGTCGTGAAAATCTTCTCCCTCGTGGCTACCCTGGATACCCGTTGACAACTCTTGCGGTTTTCATCTGCCAGTGTAGGATGTGGGAATCCCGTGCTCTCTCTTTCTCTCTCCTTCTCTCTCTTTCTCTTTCTGTTCCCCTTATTCTCTACCCTGTCGTGTTACGGACACCCTCACGCATTACTAAGACGAATAGCTCCCTCGTGGTGTCGTGCAATCTCCGCAAAACACGCGCAACCATCAGCGAGCATGGGGCCAACTCCATTGCAGTTCCTTACATACACTGCACTGTCGAGGACGAATATTTAATTCTTCATTATCGTGACTTCAAACAAATTTGCCGTGACTATATTTATGACGTGTACCAAGATTCTGGAAAAAGATTCCTTTTCATTAACACATATAACATTATTATCTAAAATTGAAATTTCCAAAATAAGTAAATTTTTTTTTTTTTTTAATTAAATAATATTTTTTTAAATAAATGCATAAATAACTAAGAACTCTCAATAATAAATATTTTTTTCTTTTCTTAAATAGATACCTTTGTTAACATTCTCTTTATCAATATTTGAATAAAGTTAATTGTACAAGAGACTTTTATATTGGCGGCCTAATTTGCATTTATTCTTGGAAAAAGGAAATTTTTATTTCTCTTAAAAAAATATGTTTATGCTTTTTTATTTTATCGAAGACACGTTTGCATTCAGGGCAAAAACAAATCTAAGGAGAATAACAATAATTACATCTTATGCTAGGAAATGTTGTAAAACACAGGGATTATTTTCCGTCAGGAACAAAATGCAGTCTCTCTCGAGTGCGTATATATATATATTGAACATGCGTCATGCCGAAATGCCAGACGGCAGGTAAACATTTTACGCGGGGAGAAACTACGGGTTATCCGTTTATGTAACATGGCGCATCCGCTAGATCAAGCATCGTCGCATTAAGCTAGTTTCTGTTTAGGAAACGGGTGGCAGGATGCGGTGAGGTTAATTGCAACCAACGGCGAAGCCACGGAGACGCGCACGGAGGCACGGACTCACGAGACACGTGGCACGGAAACACGGCGTCTTCATAATCCGGCGTTGCCTCCGGTCGTAAGATGCGAAACGTTTTGGGTGATCTCGTGATCCCCGGATAGGTGCCCGAAATCAGGACACATTTAGTATGCCAGCTAATCTGATTTAGCTAATTTCGACTTTCTCGCTTCACGTATTTGCGAGCATATGTAATGTATTCGCGGTATAAAACGTGTTGCGAAGCATGAATTTGAAGCAGAACGTGTCTCTCATGAACGTAAATTGCCTTTACTGCGCGAGTAGCGATCTGTGCGGAAAACTTATATAAATTCGGATAGTATCCAACCACAAGTTTGAAATAAGCTGACATTAATTTGCTGTTCCTGGCTTAATCACTACGCTTGAAGATGTAAATTTGTCGACGATACGTGATGTTCGACCGGCAGCCTTTAAGCTCTGAGAATTTAATTTTACAGTTGATGTATAAATATCTAAATAATTTATATACTTTGCACGTTAATAAAAGTTTTGCTCATCAGCAATTAATTTCTATAATTTTCGCTAGAAGAAGCGCAACATGTTTGAGAAGCTTCGTGTCGCTTTTACGTAACTTTAGTTAGTACATGATTTTACGCAGAGCATTCCACACTAACGAGTTTAAAGGTATCAAAAATGTTACGGCAAACGACATGCTGTAAGCTGTAATGCAATGGCATACATAAAATGGAGTGTCTCGCATCGCTGTTGTGCCTCTCATGTTTCTTTCTAATTAGAAAATAGTCGTGGACAATGCAAGAAATTACGGCGTGTCGCGCTCGCGGTGTGCGAGACACTGCTCGTGCATCACTTTAATAGACAGTATCAAGATGCATCTAACGATATGCGGCATTGTGTCCTGTTGAGGCATTAACTATGAGATATTGCCAGAAGCGAGCCACCTGTCTCTCCTGTAGACCATCCTTATAAGGTTTCATGTGGTTTATCTACGACAGAAATCTTGTTTGGGCTTGGCACAGAACGTAGGCAAACATTATTCGTAACTACGTGTTTGCCGCTTTAAACGGTTTGCCGTAAACGGTTTGTCACTTTAAGCGCGATATAGGAAATCTCTATATTACCTAGAGTTCAGGAAAAGTAAATTGTCACGTGATTGAGAGTTTGGACCATAAAACTTGCAGGTAATTTTTTTTCGTAAAAATAGTTGCGGATTTCGTCCTGCGTTTATTTCTCCATTATTTTCCAGCAATATTTGCGTGGGAGATTCGTGATGTACAGCCACTCTGGACATATTATCACGAGTTTGTTATTTCGTTATCCAAGTTAGTCTTACCTATAAAAACATCACGTTTTATTTCTTCTTTTTCCGTGGCTCGTCCGTTCGTTGAAACACATTTCCTTTTTCCAAACCGTTGCTCCACGATCCCTGTATTTCGCGGTGTACGAGCGGAAGCGCCGTTTTCTCGTTGCCACACATTTGATCCTTGCGATCAACGAGGGAGCGCCGGCGGTACAACGGTGGAAAACGATTTCCCGGAGTTGGAAATGGAACTGCGAGCTGGTAGTTAAGTAAATGGGATCGCTCGTGGCGCGGGTGGTCGCCGCGAAAATCGGGTTGGACTCTTCAAACGTGATACAACGTTGTTGTATCGGGAGCGAAGTGACACTGGGGTCTTGTGGCGAATAGCACCACCCGAGATCTCAAGCGAAGTGGTTCGCCCTAGAACACGTGGCGCACTTACCACCCAAGGACCGTTGGGTTCTTATTTATCTGGGCTGCCGCGCGCGTCTTCTCCACCGCCGTCACATCCCGAAGAGTCTCACACTCTTGAAGGACCCTAGTTTTCATCTTGGCGGGTTCACCATCTTCCCAAATTCAACCCCGCTGCTTCTCCGATACGTGCTCCAGATGATCAATGAGCCCTGAAAAATGGTAGTTCACCTATCCCTGGATCCCGTCCAAGTTGCTAGTTACATATTTATCGTGGCATTGTGCATCGACTCTCGGTATCTCCTTTTCCCGCGCGGCGAGTTCATGGAAATGCCGATACGTCTTGTGAAGTTTGTCAATATATCACTTTAATATCGCGATATTATGTCGACGAGTTTTGATAAATATCGTTCTGCGCGACGACGATTATGGCGGAGCGTTTTTTTTCGAGATTTTAATGAAATAAAATCTCGAAAAAGTGACAAACAATATTTTCAATTATTATCAAATGAGATGTAAAGAATTCAGTATACTGGCTCTATAGAGACTCTAGAAGTTACCGGAGAAATTCGTCACCGGAAACTATCAGGTTCTTACCGTGAGTTGCCCTGCGCATGAAATAGCATTCACAACTTGGTGAGCATATATGCAACGTTGAGAAATTGGTCGCATAGGTTACAAACATAAAACGCGAAACAGTGTCCCGTATACCTGCAATGGTCGCCGATTCCACGCTTTAGTGCCACGTAGTAAAAGATATTGATATTCCTTACCGGTATACATGTAATGGGCGAAAGTGTCGAGGTAAGTGTGCAACCGTGCCAAGAAGAGGTGATTCCGTTCTGTTCCACATCGTAGCAAACAGGAATAACACTCTATCTCCGCGGACAAAATTGATACCATTCCTTCGTGTCTCCTCGCTCTCTTTCTGACACCGGTTTCAGTCGCGCTCCGTGCCGCGTATTACGAAGTCGATATCGCGGAGAAGCGAACAGTTGTTTTATATCGCTATACCGCACGAAGAGAATTGTTTAGGTTTCATTGAAGTATAGCATGTATATTAATATTATAGGGTGATCTTTCGATGGCCTGCAGGTAGACATAAAGTATCCCATATCCGTATATATATATGATTTTCTTCTTCTGCTTTCAAATCGTCGATTATCGGTTATCTCGTTTTAAGATATAATATCGTGGAATATAAAGTTTATTGTTCACAACACATTGCGTGAATAATGTACAAATAAATATTTTTAACAATTTATTAAACGTATGTTACTTACTTTTGACTACGAAGTGACCTGATTTTTATGCACTACGTTGATTCACGTATATTTCATCTTGATGATATCATTCCTTTGAAAAAAGAAAGAAATTATTTCCACAAAATTTAATTTACGTGACAATGTAACCAAAGATTTTTACGCATCACCGCGAAATGTAATCACGACTCTCATATTCCATTAAAAGAGACATTTTCAGCAGATATGACGGCGAGCGCATCTGCGTATCTTCTGGTTTAATTTAAAATATGCATTTAATGGTAAAATGTCTTCGGGCGTGCGAAGAAAAAGTTCCTCGTCGTCCTTCATCTCGTGGATGTAAGTTATTTCATCTTTTCTTGGGGAAAACCGTAAAGGGAGACAGACTTCTATCGGAGCGCGACGCAAAGAAGATAACGTATTTACGTTCGTGGTACATACCTATCTTGTTCGTACCTTTTTTTTTTCTACAATTGCAATTTCGCGAAATCAAATCCATCTCAGAAACGTACGTTTTGTCGACTATAGGAATAACGTGTTTCCCCATCTGTGTTCGTATGAAATAATATTCCGGAGGAAGATCTTTAACGGTTGTCAAATGAGCTCCGATGATTCGGGATATTACCTTGCTTTTACGATTGGACTATTTTTTTTACGGCACCAGATAGAGTGAATCTTTTGCTGAGCTTGCAACGGGAAGTAAATGGAAGGCCGGATCGGCTGTACTTTAACATTAACATTGCCGGTGCTTTCTGTAAACCGTTTGTCTCAGATAGTCGTGACATTCGGAGATTTGCTGGTGACGCCCTTACCAGGTCCATTGTCCTGACAGTACGAGTTAAACCTAGAATTTCGATCGACTATTCTCTGCAATGCTCAATAGCACGTACACGAGAGAAATCCGTCTTCTGTTTCTCTTAATCCTGTTTTTCTCCGGCATGCAAAACTTAAGAAACTGATTTTTATCTAAAAGATTATAAAAATTGCTTTTTGTGCAATTAATCTTGATGTATTCTGATCAGTTATTCTGTTTTCTAGCGTGAGATTTTAATGATTTTTTTCAACAAATACAATTGGTTATCTTTACAAGACTGTGAATATATTAGGTACATCAGAAGACCGCAAAATTGAAATCGCATATTATAAATCCATTTCTGTCATTTTTTTTCTACACTCGAAGATGGTAGAGTTTTGATTATAATAGTTGCTTAAATAAAAGTATTTTTTAAATTTATTAATAATTTAATAAACATCAGGATTTAAAGCAATGTTAAGAGACGTTTACACTATACTTTACACATAAATATTTTTCAAAATTTATTTCTGAAGTTTCAGCAAAATTAATTTGTGCATCACCGCACGACTCGATACATTTTCCTCGATTTCCCTTGAATGATTCGTGTTGATACACGGTTTTATAAAATTCGGTTGAGAAATCTTTGATATATCCTCTTGCAGGTTTTCGGCCTTAGGCGAGGTTCAAGATTTGTCGTTGCGCTTAGATTGATCTACATCGCGGTTGTAATGCGATCCGTTGCCGGGTGTTGGCCGCCCTCGAATTACTTTGCCGCAGATTTATCCTCGATTCACCAGGATTCACTCCAATCACGCATCGCCACCGGCCTGCTACGTAACGTGATATTGCGGCGTGGTTTACGATCGTTCCTCGCTCAGATTTAGCTCGTGCTGGCTGGCAATGGCATCCCCGGGCCTTTAATTTACGAGCTGCGTGCCGCCCGCGGAAGCCAGACGTTCTCCCCCGCAACGATTGTCCGACTAACGATCGTGATGGGCGATAGGGGTGAGACTCCAATACACTTCGGAGTCTTTGGACGAAAGTCGAAAATGTCGTTAGCGTGTTTTCTTACGTTCGCGTCTTCATGGCGGTGCGGGGCGAAAAACCGAAGAGCCGCAACGGCCAAAAACGAAGAGAAGTAAGCGCGGCCATTTAACGCCACCGATGCATCCTTTTTTTTTCCCCTCGGAAGACAAGAGGAATGGTACTTTTTATTTGCACGCGGGATTCGTTCTCCGCTTCCGTTTCCGCAGATTCGTTTGTTTCGCGCACGAGATACTCCGGCCCTCGCGAGAAGAGTTAATTCTTCAGAAAATATTTCTCTCTGTCTTGATCGCGGTCGTCCGTAAATCCACAGAATGATTTAGGCGACACGCGAAAGCGCTTGCTCGTGAAGGTAACAATGAGATTAACCGAATTGTGAAGTTTCAATGCACGCGGTGCATTTTAATGCACGCGGCTTAAGGGCGACTACAGGCAACTGTTCCATATACTAACCTTAAGCTTTTTAATAAGCTGGTCGTCAGTAAAGCATTAACTCCTGTATTATTCCGTGTAACATGGAATTCGTAATGGAATGGTGTTTTCAAAAATTTAGAGATACGCGTCTATATCTCGACAACGTGTGCGCGCTGGATATAGGAGGCTGCGTTATCAAATGGAATGATTGAACACCGATAATCTAATTCGCAACGGTTTCGTTCTCGAAGAACAAATCACGGCCCGACAGAAATTTCCCCTTTGTTTCCGAAAAATCCGGCGTCATACGGTTTGTTAATTGATGAACGAGAGTTGAACGAGTTTTCCCGTGTACATACCTACGCCGCGTACGTGGATTGCGTAACGTCGAATTCGCTTGGCAAATTTGATTACGATGTTTTGTAAATCAAGGCAGACGAAAAAAGTCGTGGGTTATTCGTGATATTTGCTGAGCAAGGCATCGTGGGGGGGCCGACATATACGTACGCGGGGGAAGTGGAGTGTTGTCTGACACCTAGCGAACCTGTCGCACTACTTGCACGCACGGTATGATTTCCGGCCGAGAAAATTCGAACTACCGTCGGGATGAATTACTCCCGAAACTTTCCCGACATTAAATCTGGTTCTGTCCGACGTCGCGCCGAAAAATATTTCCCAGCGCGAACAGATTAATTCTCGGTGGCGGTCGTCATTTTTTGCCGCGTTATCCCGCGTTGTTTCCGCTCGCCCATCGAATTAAACGCGCGGAATTGCCGCGCGAAAATCGCACGTTTAATTCTTAATTCGATGTCGCGCTGGCGCGGTGTTCTTTCTTTCGGGAACGTCCATGCGTATCTGATTCATGCCACTCTCGCATTCCTCCCCTCGGTAACTTACGAACATTACTCTAAATGTTTCTCGCATCTCCACGCTGCCCAGCATCCCCTAATTCCCCGTGTCCGGCCGCGGCTGTCGTAGATCTCTCTTTCGCGAGTTCTCCGTCCCGGCGGAGAGGAGGACAGGAGGCTTGTGTGTCGCGCGCGATAAAACTCTCGCTCGACCGCGCGCCAGACACGCGAGAGCATTTTAATCGCGTTATTTTATTTTCACTTTTTTTCTTGCGCCTCCGTCCACGCGTCCGTGCGAGAGCCCCCGTAATTCAGACATTTGGCGTGCTCTTGCGTAGATACGCGCGCGTACGTGCCAGTGAAAAGTTTATCGTTAAGAGCGTGACGATTAAAGCGCCGGAAATATCGCGACAGATTTGCTACGGGGATCGGTAAAAGAACGTTAATAGAATATTTTTTTTTCCACAAAAGTTACATTGCGGATTGTAAGAAATAAAAGATATGTTAAGTAAACCGTTTAATATTTTTAATATTAACTCATAATTGTTGGTTCTTATATAAGACATGATCAAAAAGTTTCCGTTTGGAGTCAATAACTTTAGATAAGTTAAAGATATTTAAAAGTAATTTCCGTAAGTGTTAAGACAATCGTCTCATTGACAAACAAGGTTGAAGATGCCGTTGTCGACCGAAGGAGGTGTCAATATCAATGCAACACAATATTGCAAGACACTTGAGCATTTGCGTCGCACCATTAAGAATAAACGTCTAGGCAACTTCAATAAAGAGATAATCTTACCGCATGGCAACGCGCTCCCTCATGTTGCCCAGGTCGTAAAGGACAAATTGCAAGCTCTTAAGTGGGAAACCCTACAACACCCTCCTTACAGTCCAGATCTCTCCCCTTGCGATTTTCACTTCTTCGATCTTCCAGTCGGACGAAGACGTCAAGCAGGCTGTATTGAATTTTTGTACCCAACAGTCTTCTACCACAACGGCATCTTCAACCTTGTTCGTCAATGAAAATCTTTTATTGACTGAACGAAAACTTTTTGATCATCCCTTATATTTGAGGGACGAAATGTTTGTTTCCCTGGAAAACACAATTCACGTAATGTGTGATAATGGATTTTGGTTGGCTACGTGGGTTGCTACCGATATGAATCAGTTAATGGGTCAATTTGGCACACTCCTAAAAATTTGTAATATACTTGCGAAGGAATGGGACCATCCATTAATTCAAAACTAGTCCTTTCTCGTTTCTGTGAAGATACTTATTTTCCCAAACGGCCGGTGGACCCAATTTCTCCAATGACTATGCAATCCCGGACCGAATGGGGCGACTCTAAGACGGAAAAATAAGTCGACAGTTTAACGATCGCGGACGTTTTATTTAAAAAATACGAGAGCCATTTTACGATGTAGGTGAAGATCGGAGAGGTAGTAAACTACCCCGTAAAGATATCACGAATGCCAAGAAAATGTATTATCAGGCTAACGCGTAAATGTAAATGTTTGTACGCTTATATAACGCAGCTTTTCCTGGATCATATTACTTCAACGTAAACCAGGAATTTTTGCATTTGAAATGTCGAGTAACAGTAAATCAAGCTATGTAACATTTTGTATAGTAATTTATTTATTTTTCAAATCACTTTAGCACAGTTTTATGCAAACACGCGATTATATTGCGGATGAGTCTCTGCGATGGATGGAGATTTGACGCGCGACGCAGCAACTGACGAAAAAAAAACCACCGCAAAAATACACTCATGAAGGAAAATTACAAATAAGAAAAATGTTGGTTATTCTGCTGAATAGAAATACGCGTGTAATGCCGTATGCTCTCGTGCAGTAACACTCGAATATCATCGGTACGTATAGTCGCGCGCGAGGGATGCGACTACACAGAGACGTGCGTTTAAATTTATTGAAGCTTTGTTGGCTCGTAGAATGGCGCACGGTATCGCATGCCCGCGCTTTTTTATTCACGCCATGGAGCAAAGGGACTGCGTGCTCTGTGTGCGATACAGCAACGACACTTTTCAGTTCTGAAAAAATAATGCCTTTATTACACGAGAGACACGGGTGACATTTGCGATCGATTGATCGCGCGAGGCCGAGATGTATGCGTAAACTGTTCCCACACAAATCACGGCGTTAACATATGAAATGTTTACAGCAATGTTACATGACTATATTTTTTTAATTTTACATTTGCATGTATCTCTTGTGATGTATTCCTCGAAAAAAAATATTTCAAATATTTCAACGTTATCTTTCCCTTTCAGAACGTTGCTGTTATTCATCCACGTTTTTTTTTAGGGATAAAGGCTCTTCGATTTTAAATGACATGCGTAAGTATTATAGAATATCCTAGTGAAACGTATTCAAGGGATTCAAAAGGATCATCTAAAGGGATTATTCCAATACGCGGGCCAAAGAGTGATAATATCTTTCCAGTCAATTAATATTGAATTGTCGTTAAAATCGCCTTTATCTAGTTTCATTGCTCGCGCAGCAAATCAGATTGCATTGTGACAAAATTAAGTTTCAAATACTTTTTTTTAGTCTATTCTACGCGACCTATATCGTTCCCCTTTTGATGCTAATGGAACTCGTCTGTGTGTCGGGGGCCCCGGAAATACAAATTGCTCTCTGATTGTTAAACGTAATCCCGCGCAGCGATTTGTTAATCATGGTCGAAGACAATTTATTGAGTTCAGCGCGACACAACCCCCCCCCCCCCCCGTCTCAATATCGTAATCTTTGCTCTCTCGTAGTCGGTGTTTTGTACCGAGCGTTATTTGTTCGCGACACGGTGCATTTTGTCGGCTGATCGCACGGTTTGACGTTGAACGTTTCCGCGAGTGTACAGCTAATCGAAGTACGTGTCCGCTTCGACATCGCATCGGCGCGAATATTCGGGGCCGATTATGGTGGTTAGCTTAATTGCATCGACGCAATTTCTCGACTGGCTTGCGGCGCGGGCTCGCCGGTTTTGGGGTCGGCATTAACGCATGCTACTCGAAACGAGCCGACACGGCGTTCGATAATCAGCGCAATATATGTATAGTAGCACATACACATGTATGCACACATGCGTGCGCGCACACACGTGCGTTTGCCAAAAAATCGAACGAAAGCAGTTAAAAAAACGTTTCGGACGATCCGACGATGGGGTCGTCTCTTTGGCAACTATTGATCTGAACGTAAGCGCTTTGGGCATGAATCTTCTGCGTTTCGCGTTACCGCTATTGTGCGAGCTACGGATTAAAGTGTAACGAGCGTTTTAAGAGAGTACGCCTGTCGAAGTAGTGAAAATCGTCGTGTTTTTTAAAGAGATCCGCGAACGAGATAAAAATGGGGAATTGTGCGATTTTCAGATGTGCTTTTTTCGCACGCGTGGTACTTGCTTTTTTTTTAATAAAAAGAAATTATGAAAGTAGTATGTGTCTTTCTGCGAGTGCGGTGTTACGCCCCGTTGAAATATAATTCCTAGCTCGTATAGGTAACCCACGGCTATCCTAGAAAGTTGAAGCAGCCGCTTTGAAACAAAGAATGCTCGCAGGCACATATTACTCGCGATGAATATCGCTATCGGGCGATACTCGAGACAGAAATCGTGCCTGCGAAGTGAAATCCAGGCGCAGGACAAACTTTATACGAACGGTATTATCGCCGAAAAGACATTTCCCCCCCGCGTTTCCGGTATCCGCCTGAACGGAAGTTAGTACGCGGAGATAATCGCTTCGCGATCCGTCGACGACTTTGTTATTCTTCGATTCACGGATCTCTCGATGTTATCGCACCCGGCGAGTCGCGATTGTGCCGAGCCCGTTCTGTCTGAACGGCGCACGAACTTCGACCATTAATATCGTCCTCGACTCGGACGCGGGAGTAACTTTAGAGCTCGGTCTTTTGAGCAATAACCGATCTCTCCGTAGGTGCGCGGATAATTTCCGCGCAAGCTTTCGACGTAATTGAACCGGCGATTCAGTGTAATTGAGTCCCGGCTGCGCGACTCAAGGTGAGTTAATATAACTGCCGCTCTAACGAAGAGATGCGTCTCTTTTACGGCGCACGAGAAATTGTGGAGACATGACGATTGGTCCGGCACAGGAAGAAACGTCATATAATTTGCCTTCTTCTAGCGCGTACAAATTATATTATATTAACGAGGCTCGCGGAATGGAATGCCGTAGGCGTGATTTTGCATTTACCGTATTGCACAAAGAAAGAGAAAAAAAAGTATATGTGTGTCCTGATATGTCGATGGGACGAATGTGCCGTTGACAAGTCGCCGTTGACAGCCGGCGGTGTAGCTTAATACGATAAATTGCGCTTTAATTCAGCCCGCCCCGCTCGATACATCGCGACCCTTCGAAATTACTTCTCCAATTAACAGGCGCGTTTTATGTTGCGTTCGTCAATAAATAATCGATATCTCTGTGTCTGTGTGCCTACGTATCAAGCCTACGCGCTTGAAGCGATATGTGTTGACGTCCTACCATCCGGTTTGGCTCGTTGAATGTGTTTGGTCGTGTCTCGATATTCTCGATACGTGTTCTGATTGCTTGCTCAGCAAGTCACCAATGTGCGTGTATGTACGTCGAAATACGTGCATCGACCGTTACGACGTCGCACGTTTAACAATTATACCTTTTTAGTATACACACACGCGGGTAGCGAATATTCATCTCGTGGTAATCTTTTAGCGGGTTTGGTAATGGCAAGGAATAAACTGAAAAAAATCAATCACTTATAAAATTACGAGTTTAATCGCGTCCGTGAAATTTACACGTGTGTATTTAACCGTGTCTGCTCTCGATTCTCGTTCGTTAGAGCTCTGTTCGAGAGATCTTTTTCTTTAACTCAAAATATTTTCTACAGAGATAGACACAGAAAATGTGAAATGACTGAAAATAATTTGTCTGTTGACTACTTATACCAACTATTCAACTATACATTTATTCAACTATTCAAGATTGATTATTTATTGAAGATAATTCTATTAAGAAATAAAAAACTTTAGAAAAAAAAGAATATTTTTGCAATTCAGAATTTAGATATAAAACTAATAGAATTTAGATATAAAACTAGAAAAGAAACTAATGCTTTACTCAACTGTACTGTATTTTCGTTAGCTGTTCCATGATCGTCATACGTACATGTAGTCAATGTGTATGTACTGTATATGTGCTTAACAAGCGTGTGAGTGGCGTATGTCCAAATAAATACGAAACATATGTGTTTGACACGAGCGTGGTGACGATATAATCGCTACAATCTAAATAATGCAATCCACTCGCCGCATAGCCGAATCTCTCGCTATTACTTATTCTCCATCGAGAGGACAATGAACATCGTGATTCGTTACTCATTCATTCCTTTATCTTCAGAAATGAATATCCGATAATCGCATTGCTAAAACAGACCCAGCGACCTTTAATTCACCAGACAATGAGCGCATTCTCCGATCTGTCTCGATCCGTTCGCTTTGACACTAATTGATCCTAGTGGATCCGATCTGTCACGTTGCTTCCGATAATCTGATGCGTGTTCTCCGAATACAAAGACGCCCCTAGTGAGAAATGGCTTTGTGACGATGAAAGCGCGTGCTGTCGCGTCTTGGAGAATACTGTCGTTGAAATACCGTGATCTGTCTTTCTTCTCCGCACGTCGTCCAAGAAGCTACGGAATTTAGATGGGAAAGCCAAGTCAACTGATACTGTATTTTGCATGCTGCGCGATGCGATCGTCTACTTTGTAGAAAGTGCATGTCGCGCGCATCAGATTCGGGCGTGAAATCGATCTTCGCAAGAACCCTCTCAATGTGTCAGTTTCTACTATTTGCTTCAACTGTCAGTACATTTACCAATTTGACAAAAATAACATACGATATATACGATAGATTAATATAAAATTGTGTTTTATATAAGAGTAAAATAAATTATGAAAAGAAAATTGAGAGCGGAAAAAGAGACCGGGGAAGAAAAAGAGAGGAGAAAGGAAGGGAGAGAGATTTTTTTGTAAAATAAAGGAGATTTTATGTGCAAGAAGACCTACAATATTTTAAGAGAAATGAAACGGATAAATCTTGATAAAAATAAAATATAATAGAATAAAATAAAATTAAGAGAGATTATTCTTCCATATTTTAGTATTAAAAATATCAAGCCTTTGGTTCTATAATGGAATCGTATATCGTTAACACTTTTTTCCAGAGATCCATTTGTCCCATCGATTCCATTCATCTGTCGCTTTTATATGATACGATATCTGAACCAGGAGAGGCTGCGGTAGTATAGCAGTAAATGAGACGTTAACCGCTTCGCGCAGGTGTGTCCTTTCCAATATCCTTTTTCGTGGCGGCCGGTACGATCCACGTTCGAGCGTTAAAACGTTCCTTAAATATCGCTCGTGCTCAAGGGTAAGTTACGGTTTATTCCGGAAACGGCAGCGTCGAACGTATGCTAAGGAAATAGAAGAGAGAGAGAGAGAAAGAGAGAGGGAGAGAGAGGGATATTAGGCGCATGACGGCGAGCTTACACGGCTTCGTATACGGCGATTTCTTAGGCGTTCACCGCAATAAGTAAGTACCCATAATGCTTCGAAACGCGGAGCAAGCGAAACCATCTCATCGTTTACCCGCTATCACCCGCTATCCACCTATAAGACGGTCTTAACGGTTATCGGGAGATTGCACAACCTCTTCGAGAATACTAATAACGAAGTCGAGATCTAAGCGAATTTTCTGCGTGTCCAACGATCGCGGATTAGCTCCGATCTGTTTATGGCCGTTGGAATAATACATAAAGTTCAACATTGCAGTCGATTTTATTCATGCGCATAATTTCACTCAAGAGACAGGATCAGTCGAAAAGAGTTGAGAACTTATTATATCGAATTAACTTAGCGTTAAAATGTTATGTTATATTCTCGCTATTTAGCGTGGTCCTTGATTACTGCTTGTTCTTAACTATTTTGGGCGCTGTATGTTGGGAGAGATGGAAGCTAGTCTAAAGTACACAGACGAGCGACAGAAACAACTTTGCGTCAGGTTAACGCATGCTACTATTTCAGTCGAGATATTAGGTGCAGGAGGTTGAGATGTTAGATAATCCTGCTTAGAATGTAGGTATCATCCAAACAAGGTACAGTGAAATAAGGCGAGCTGCTATTCTCTCCTGCAATGTTATACGATTAAATCAGGATGTAACGTATCTGGTAACATATAACCCGTATTAGGCTTAAAGGATCGTAACGCGAAGGGATATGGTTGATCCCTGTTGCGTCTCACGCACGATAAATCTTCGATAAATACTCATATCCGTTTGTTTGTCAGTGTGTCAGTTTGTCAGCATTGACCGTGAAAATTGTAGAAACTTGCGGGATTTGGATCGAAGTTTTTCTAGAAAATAAAGGAGAAAGTAAGATTGAGGAAATGGGAAATAGGTTCCGCGGATTAACAACAAGACGACTACGTAGTAAGGGCAAAACTTTTTTCACATTTTCGTGGAGCGCGTTTCTACATTAAGATCCGGATTTAAAACAAGTCTCGAAAACACGAAGGCTTTGGGTAAAAGCAATGCGAAAACAAGTAAGCTAACGTAAAGACGTAAAAGATTATATTAACAATGATCCAACTTAAATTGCAAAAACATACAATTATAAGGAAGACCAAGGACAAAAGTAACACCGGACAAACGTATCAGATGCGAAAATACGCATATTAATAAATACATCCACGACAGATTGTTAATTGTTTTTACTCTTATTGGCACGTCCCCATCTTAAATAATGTCCGAGACTCGGTAAACGACAGTTGTGCGTGAGAAGTGTTGCAGCGAAAAAATTACGATAAAAGTAAGTTTGTAATAAATGTTTTAATCCAGATTATTTATATTATTATAATATTTTTTTTGGTTTACTAAATTTAATATTTATTTTTTTTTCTTTACAAATATCGTAATTTTATGTGAGGGTTCTATAAATATATACAATAACAATTATTTGGATAAAGTGATATAAGGGAAAAAATAGCAACCTGTTTATAGGAAAAATTCTTCAAGACTTGATAAAAAAAATTAAAGATGAAAGCAGAAAGAAGAAAAATTTGTAACGACAATTTCGCGTCTAAAGAAAAAATTGTTAAGTAGAAGTTTTTAATTTTATTTTTGTTTTTTATATTATTTGAGTTTATTTTTATTTTTTTTATTCAATAAAACTACAATAAAGCATTATGTTTTTCTTATTTCTTCGATTTTTAATTATTTTTAAATAGTGTGTTAGAATCATTTTAATGCCCTGTTACAACCAATTTATAGGAATAGGAACAAAAGTAACAATACTGAACTTTTACAAAATGTGTATTAGATAAAGATCGAATTGCAAAAATATTTTATAAACATTTTTGTTTGATGTTACACAGAATAAGCGTGATCTAAAAACATAGAAAAAACATATAAATTTGAAAAAACGCAAAAGTTAGGGATTTTACTATGCAAATTGTTTGTTCCTAATTTTTCTTATAATATTTCGTATATGTCACGGTAATTCGCGATGAATTCATATCTGGATTTTTCTATTCAGTCACGAAACAATGAAATGCTAGTTCAAAGTAAATAGAGTTAACTATAGAAAAATATATTAAGTATATGTAAAATTTAAAATATACATATAACACATAATCCGGCTATGCTACGAAAAGTGTCATTGGGGTACGTCGCATTTGCTTTTATCTACAGTTTCTTTGACGAATTTGGCGTCCATTTTTCTCTAACGAATTCGATTGGAGCCACCTCTTCATGCGTACTTTCTGGGTTTATACAAAAAATCCTTTGTCCCCTTAATTCTTTTGTCTTTCATCTATCGTCTGAGCTATTGTAAAACCGTCAGTACATACACAAAATCAATTTTTGTGACACGCCTTTACAACCTTACGTGCAATACTTTGGCACAGAACTTTAGGTCTCGTTTTTAGATATTCACTTTGGGCCATTTTTTTTCGACAATTTACACAACGTATGGTCGGAAAAAGTTTAAGAATCGGATCGATGCTCGGAATGTAATTCTTGAAGCCGTGAGTTTGGAGTTACATATTCGTTTCTCTAAATGCTTGCAGTCGATTCCGAGTAAATAATCCGGTCCCGTGGGTTCGCTCGGAAACGGAAAATCGGGCGCGAAAATTGATTCTCTCTCTTGCATCGCGCACGGCCTCGCCTGTGATGTCGCCCCCGGCATAGCGCTGGTTTTGGCCTCCTCTCGTCGATAAACCCTATCAAACGCAGGCGATGAAAGCTCGCGGTCCGGCTCGCGCCGTTCATCTCGTTGCGAAGCAATCCCACAATGCGCGGATCGCGCACATTTCTACGCGCACGCACACGACGAGGGCTCGTCATAAATCTGACTCGACAGGACAGTGCTCGGCGGTAAGTTAACCATTCGTTGACTGCCAGTTAGGGCTCCCCGGGGTGGAGGGGGGGGGGGGGGGGGGGGGGGGGGGAGGAGAGGCGATTGGATCGATACGTGTTTTCTCGATGTGTCTGCAAAGAAGCTGGCACGGCGGGAAACGCGCTCGCAAGAGCGAAAGAGACGCGCCGATTGATGGGATTGATCATGGCAAGATTAGCGAGAGTGACGAATTGTTATTTGTTCCCGCGCGGGAAGCCGTGCGTTTATATTCCGCGCTCGCCGATTAATTAATTCCTCTCGAAGGTTATCCTGACTAATCGTCCGGTCTTAGAAACAGCCTTCCCCGAGACAGCTTGGTCGACGCAGCTGCCGGGCGTGTTCGGTTTAATGAGAGTGCATGTCTAGATTCGAAGAATCCGCTTAATGCCGCGCATAGCGATAAATATCGTCGTGGATCAATGTGATTTATCGCTCTGTATTCCGGGATTCGTTGAACTATCCTCTCCCTCCTCCCCCCCCCCCCCCCCCCCCCCGATATAATTTACGTGCGGCAACTTATAGTACAAATAATACAGCTAAGAGAATTGATGCGTAACACGTCAAGTGTTGCGTTGAGTTCGGAATTAATGACTCGGCTAGAAAGGGGACCCTCGCGCCGTATCTCCGCATTCTTTTTTTCTTTGTATCTCTTTCTAGATAAGTAAATATCATCCAGAGCCACTCCTTTTTATTTGCGTACGATCCTTTTTTACATCCACAGCCGCAGGCTAATTAATCAAGCTCTAAAAATCAGCAGCCGGATACAACGTAACCACGATATCTGATGAAATATGCTAATAAGTATGCAGAAGCGCACGTATGATACGTAGCATATTTCGAATTTGTTTGACAAGTCGTCTGACGGGTAAGTGCAACCACAAATTTGAAATTCTAAATATTGCACCAGGGAGACCCCCGTAGGTATTGCGTGCAATCGATCATTCGTAACAAGTTCCCCGCTAGGATATATCCAACTGAAAATGCTTTTCGCAATAAACTCGACATATCTGTTGCAATATGTAATGCAACTGCATGCTGCAAAAAGTAATCACAGCACCGCGATTCCTAAGCGATATTCGTCATGACTAGATTTCGCGGGAACGAACGCTTTGATTAACTTACACATTTGAAAAAAAAAAAGATCAAAAAGCGCGGAACGGACAAACCGATAAACAGTTTTAAGCAGCAATTAGCGTCACCACAAATCGATCTGCAAATAATTACGACGATAAGTTTTCGTGATTTTGTTATGCTAACATTTACAGTTTATATATTTTTAATCAGAAACCGTGTACAATGGTGTTGCAGGTGTGTATTGCTAAACCGTGTAAAAAACAGTCACAATTCGTAGTCCGCGGTGGTGCGCAAAAAAAAAAAAAAAAGAGCGTATCTTGCCCGATATTCAATATTCGCTCGGCCGCGGAGTGTCGACGGCGCGGTTCTTATTTGCCAAGGTTGTAATGCAAAGCACCCGATATTTGCCGAACGCATCGGCGTCTGTTTCGCCGGTGGTGAAAGGATATCGCGCCGGTGGCGGATAAAAATAAAATGGTAAGTGCTGCAAAACGATATCGGCGAAGGGGGGGGGGGGGGCGACGGTATACACAACGAAATTGTTGCTTTCCCGGCTATGGGTAGAGAAAAGCAGAGTGAAATGCGAACGAAGAGTCTCTGTCCGCCGGGATGGGGGAATCGGGGATCTGGATAGTGCGAGTGAATTGGGACGAGAAAACGCGAGAATTACACGACAGTTGGTGCAGATGTGGCGAGAGCGCCCCGTTGGTGCCGTGTTGGTCGATCGGCTTTTTCCACCTGATAAAGTTTAACCAATTAATGTCCGCCGGTTAAGTCACTTTGCTGCCACCGATAAAACCGAAGGGGCATCGAGAGAGATTCGGCTTATTTGTACATATCTGCTGGGGAACCGGTAATCAGCTCCGATTTATTGAACGGTGAGACGCCGACGAAGGGAAATATGAGGAAACATCGTGACGTGATAACAGTGCTTTATTTACTACGGGCTTGTTTAGCGAAGCGCCAGGCGCTGTAGCCATTGGAATATATTATCATCTGCGAAAGCCCCTCTAGTTAGGTACGTGTGTCAATAATGTTTAGCATGCGACTTGCTTAAAATGCACGAGAATGTCTCATCTCGTGCGTTATCAATTTTCCGGAATTACGGAATATTACGAATAAAACACGTTACCGTACGCTGTAACGGCGAGCTTTGTCGTAGTAATATCCTAAATATCGTTATTTTCCTCTATTTTGCAGCTAATTATTTTCAGGATATATGTATACCATGCATTGAGAGCGTTCGGTAATGGAAGCACGAGCAAGGTCCTTGTCAGAAATAATCCAGTTCTTTTTTTAAAGTTTCCACATTAAACATTTTAGAGCAACTATGCCTCTTTTAAGTCAGTCATTTACAGTTAAGTTCGCGTTCAATTGTCTGGAGAATTAGGTTGTATTATCTATTGCAGTCCTGAAGTGCAGAAATTAGTCAGAATTCCTTCTTCTCTTCAGTCACATAGCTCATAGCTCGGAACTATTTAAATGTCGACATTTATGCTAAGGAAAAATAATCTCAGTTTTTTTTATGAGAATTGTCCGACATTTCTTCCTGCTACTGTATGTCATATTTTTATCAATAAATTCTAATTATCAAATAAAATATTGTCAAAATATTTAAAAGAATTAATAAGGAAGACATTTTAATTTTATTATAAAAATGAGAAGTGTAATTTTATTAATATCCATATAACTTTAATTGAAATTCGCGTAGTATATCCAACTGATATATCCAATCATTACACATTTTATTCATTACAACTAAAGTACTTATTAATGATCAATGTGCAAATAAAATAAATGTACTAATACACGTTTGCATTTAGATTCTAGAATAAACAATTGCAGAAAAGCATTATTGAAAAGCGAAATGTTTCATTTCATGCAACATTTTCACTCGATTTTCCTCTCTCGTGACAACATATGTCTTCATTATATTTCTATACGAGTACACAGCCGATCGACTCAATTTGCTGGATCCTGCCAGTCGGCTGCAATTGGCCGTCGGCCGACAACGCCGTTTCGCTCCGAATTTTGAAATTCCTTCAGTTATTCGCCGACTTTTGACGTTCCTTCGCGCATAGGGGAAAGTGGAAACGAGTTTACGACGGAGCGGCGTGTGGAAAGGAGGAGACAGGCTTGAACCGATGGAAATATTTATTCCAGAAATTTTCCTCGGAATAACGACCTGGTTCCTCGCGTTTATATAAATTTGGTCCCCGACGTTTTCGAATCTTCTCACTTGGGAGTTTCCAGCGTTGCGAAAAACCCGAGGAAAACCTGAGTTCGGCGATAAACTTATGCGCTTTCTTGTACGCTTCTCTCTCCTCCGACCGCATTGTTTTTGCTATTTTATGTTCAACTCTAGACTTGCTATCGACCGTGCGTTTCAGACACGCACAATTAAGACACGCAAACATTTTTTAGCTGATGCAGTTTTGGATTTAAATCCGCAATGACTCTTAAAACAGAATCAATAGCAAGTAAAATTGGACATTTTCCGAGAGCGTGTTTAAATATGTATCGCGTCTTATAGTCTATATAGAGGATTCGCGGTGCAAGGTATTTCGTTCACGAACTATGAATGTCAACATTTCATTCGTACACTACTTTCGAAGTCTGTAGTTTGTCTTGAAAGAAAACTCAGACTTTTCGCAGCACGGAGAAGCCACGCGGATGTCAGGTTTTCATTTGGGTATTCGTTTTGAAGTCTCCGCAAAGTTGGCCGGTACTCGAGGATCTGAGACACCTAATTTTGAAACTTCTCGCGTTACTTATCGCCGTCAGCCCAGTAATTTGTCGACCTGCTGCAGAAAATTTATGAAGAAAACTCTCAATAACTCTCTTAGATAACGAACTCTCGACGCATCTACATTGTTCACGTATTTCCTTTTAATTAATTTCTCTTATTCAATTACACTTGCTGCCATTTTCCGTGGCGCACATTCGAGAAGAGACGTATTTCTGTTATTTGAAATTTTTAAGAATATAAAATATTACTGTCAAGAAGCTGTAACTTTAGCTTTTAATAAGATTATAGGATTAGGTAGTACGCCATTACAATGCATGAATGTATATTGAGCGGATAAAATGTATCTGTTGAGTACGGCAATCAAACATGAGGTGATTATCAATATATATTCAACAAAAGCAAGCGATAGCTTTAGTACAATGGAATTCTGTCGGAGCATTAATCCTATCATAATATTATCCTCTCATTAGTTTGCATTTAACTGATTGGATTACTAATTATGCGAGAAAAGAGACTTTGAAACACAATTATTGCTTAATTAAATTGATACAAAATTAGTGATCCAGTCTTGCATCCAAATAACTACAAAAATTCTCTTTCTCATTGTGTCATTCTATACACATTCTTTTCTCCTTGCGTTCTGTGTTGCTTTTAAACGCTACATATAATTTTATCTTGTTTATTTAAGTTACAAGTCATAATTTATGAAATAATTAAACATTACAGCTAATAATATCTGTAACTTTAAAGAAAATTTAATTTCTCTTCCAGTTAATTACTATACTACGTGCTATTGGCTTACTTCGTGCACACAATTAGCTTTGTTGTTTAATTATGCAAAGGCATTCTACATATGAGTGTCTAATTAATCGTGTCAGTACTTGAGATGAAGCTCGATCGTCTGGTTCCGCATGTTCAGAGACTGTAAAGTCTACGTAAGGTAACTACAAACGTGCGCAGAGGTAGTCGGGTAATCCTCCGACCTCCGTCATAGTTCTGTCTGACCTAGTCTTACGCGAAGACGAGATTTACCTTTGTTTCATCACGTTTTGCCGGTAGTTTCAACGTTAGCCTTCGTTGTAATTTCGCCGGGGCGTACTTCGACCGCTACCCTCGGCAGCGGCGGCACGGGGTATTAAGGTAATGAGAATTCCCGTATTCTCCCCGTCCTCCTCTGTATCCACGTATTCGATACCACGGGACCAAGTTAAAGTGCAAGTTTCCATTTCCAGGCGATGATTCGATCCGCAAGAGTGGGCGATAAAAATCCGCCTCTACGGAAAATCGCGTCGTTCCGCGAGGAGAAAACTGCGTGCTTTCAGTCGGATACAGATTCGAATTAAGTTGAACAAGCTTTTAAAAAACATTTACACGTATGCCATTCGTGTATAACTGTATATAGAAATGTACGAGATTTTGGACGTTTGTTGAACACAATGCCGAATGCGTACACGTTAAATACAAGTGTAAGCGATTGTATCGCGAACTTTCGCATTGCATTAATTGCATACCTAGTCCGCAAGGCACTTGATTCTGACTCGAACATTACACAGTGAATATAACAGTATGATAGTATTGCGTGCTTGATTAGATTAGAGCAGCGAGTAGATCATGTAATATGAGAATGGCTCCTGGCGTAAACATCATATAGTGATTGAGGGCATCGAGTCTGTCGGTCTAAATCTAGTTGTATTAAATCCATCTGGAGCGATTTGGGAAAACTATTGTTTCCATACTCCGTTGGTGATCGCCATTCACGATCGACGCAAAAAAAGATTAATTTATTTTATGGGAATGGGTGCTCGCGTGATTTTTCTCACATTGCACTGCCGACGTAAACGCGCGAACAATAAACTCGGGAGATATTTTCTAAGGCGAAGCGTACCGGGAGGCAGTTACGATCAAGGAACGAAACAGGCGCGCGTGTCGTTTTGCGTAATCTCACGACAGCGAGATTCGCTTTGTGCGAGGCACAAAGCCCACCGGCTCCATTCCGCCGAATGCCCGACTTTGTATGTATGTCTATTCCCCGAATACGTCGTTACGGAGCCAGAAACGTTTGCTCGAGGCTCATTGAATTTCCCGCAATGCGAAATTTTGTATATGCCGGGCTGGAAGTAGTATCGAATGTTTCGCGAACACATGCTTAAATGTGCTTAGATTTCGATAACCACATTCGCGGACGCCCGTATATACATCGTTATTGCGAATACGTTACTACGTCTGAGTACAGTTTTATATGGAACACCAACGGGGTATTGTATTATCTGTACAATTTTGCTCTGAGAAATAATACAAGAAAAGTAAAGTAAAACAAATAAAAAATTGTTCTAGGTTGTACATTAATAAGATTTTATATCTTTCACTTACTTCTTATTTTACATTAAGGGACAGTTTTTCAATAGCCGCTTAACTTTAATCTAAGCTTAACTCGCTCTTCGTCTCTTTCTAACTATCCCTTTTAGAAAAAGATGAAGAGTGAGTTTAGCTAAACTTCAGTTTAAACGACTATTGAAAAACTGGCCCTACGAGAATTTTGACGTTTTGTTACCAAAATATTTAACATTGAAGATTTGAAAGATAAAATTATATGATCGCAAAAATCGAAGTTATTACTGTAATTTTCATGAAACACGCTGTATGGATCTTTTAGGGTCGAGTTAGTAGATGGAGCATATGATGATGAAACAGTTAATAGAGTCAATAAAGTTTCCTTTGAACTTATAATTTCATTCCACGTGCGCGGATTCCGAGGGACCGAAGAAGAAAAAATTGGACGCGGAAGGAAGAGATGAAGCCGCGGCGCTCATTATAATATCACCGCGGATAATCCTATACCCATTTCATACTGATCGATCCCTACCTACCTACCTTTCTCGGATCTAAGAGTTAAAATCCGAGAGTTAGTTGAAATTCAAGGGAAATGCTGAGCCCCATAAAATCATACCTCGGAATTGCTTCGCGTGTCTCAGAGACTCCACGGACGAATATTTGATATTTGCGAGGGCCGTGCAGAAAATGTGTGTTCCTATCCGCAAGAGCAGGTTTTTTTCATTAAATTTTTTACCCATGTACAACTTTTCATTTTGTTGCTGTTCGTGTTTTCCTCTGTTTTTCGCTGAATGTAGATATGTAGGTACGTCGCGGTTCTAGAGGGAAGAGATGTACGAATACGTATAATAAAATATATCGCAAAACGTTATAAGCGGTAACGATTGGACGGTGTATCGACGTATCTTTTGTAAATGGAACGAGATGGCGGAAGACCCTGAGTATCGCTCGGAAGTTGTCAAAGCGCGATCGCAGCTGCTGTCGCGGCAAAAGTTTCGGAAGAGAAGAAGTCCGTCAATCGATCGTTGTTCATTGTGCGAAGCTGGACCATTCCTTTGCAGAACTGGGACACGATCCCGAGTTTCAGATATCTCTTCGGCAGGGATGCGTCGTAAGCATGTCTGAGTATTCTCGAATACTCGTTCACGTCCTAGGTCCGTTGCGAACAAAAAGTTCCTGCAGACGAAATCCATATATTCGCGAAAATATACATACCGCAACGTTGACTTTTACGTTGCGAAATATTAATCACTTTTCACTTTTTTTTTTTACGCTGACCTCATGACGTTTCTCCGTGCGTTTTCCGCTCGATTTCCCACGTTTACGCTGGCGTACGCACACATTTTCGCACATTTTCGCAGTTACGCTCATTCAGATCAGCATTTCAATGAAAATTATCGGTATTGTTATCGCGCGGGAGAGGGAGCGTATTTTCGGGATGTCGTTTATGAAAATGGATTAAACGTACTCCACGCGCACGTAAAATTATTCGTCCTCCATTCCGACGATTTCGTTGTTATGTAGCAAAATACATCGCAAATGCGAGCCGCGCGATGAATAGGATTATTCGGATGAAAATTTTCACCGGGATATAATAACAATGAATTGAGCTAGTACTTTATTTGTTATACGTTTTACATTTTTTCCTCTTGAGGATCGCGCACGATGCTTGAATCGAAATTCCGTTCGCTTTTACAATAAAATTGAAATCTTAACAATGTATCATTAATTTAAACTGACAAATTAAATTTAGTTTACGTGCCTTTCTTTAACGAAACGAATCTTGCATTCACTATAAAGTGTTCCGAAGCGCCTAGACGATAACGCTACTTTCGGAATTATTGCACATGCCGGGCGCTCTTCTGCGCTATAAATGTGAGATATACATTGAAATGTAAGTTATTGTAATTACCGGACATGTTGGCACATCCGCTGGTAAATATGTATATGGCTCGCATACGAATCGGCGAAGAGGAAGCTGATAAACTCATATAAATTGTGTTTCACCCTAGTGCGATAATGGCGATTTTGAAAGCATTCGCCGACGAAATTACGACAACCCGAAATGTTATTATTCGCTTTGAATATGCGCCGCTATGTAATGCGGTGTCCCTTTTTGCTCTCGTTGCCGAAATAAGCCGGCCCGGTGATATATTAGTACCGCATAATAGAGTTACTGTAATGAATGGCCACGTAGTAGGTACGCGCCATTTTTGTTAGTTTTCGCGGTGAGCGTAGTCACTGCGACATACGAAAATGTCAATCACCTATGTAAATTGCGCAAGCGGAGGTTCGCCACACGCTGTACATTGAGTTATAGTCGGTAAATTGTCACAAGTCATCGTCGTTCAGTGCAAGACTCTATATTAATATTAATAAAAATTCAACACTATAATCGGAAGATATATGTATAATTACAGTTATATAACATTGAGAAGAGTACTCAAATTTATTTGTTATTTTTCTTGAATAATGTTCAATTTTCTTAACCAACATTTTTATTACTGTTATTAAAATGTACAATAAACCTTGGAGCTCTTATTTAAATCATTTAAAAAATTAACATGGTTGATTATAGTACGTATTAATGTTGGAGTTACCTGTTTTGCACTTAATACACTCATTAATATTATCTCTTTGTTATTGTAATTTATATTGTTTTTATTATTTGCACGTGTAATTTATGTGCACTCTTTTAATTGATTTTACCGTAAAGTTCGTCGCTGAAAAGTATCAACAACTGTTTAATTCACGTTGCGTAATGGCAATGCTACTAGTTCAAAGCGGTTTTTGTGTCAGCATAAATTTCACTTCGGAAAATATTTGATCTTGCGCACGTTGCGCGCCCGCTGCGCGTACTCATTTTCCAACATATAGCGAATAAATATTAATTATCTGTTATCGGGCAAGCCATACATGGTGCGCTGGTTCATTCGATTTTATGAAAATAATATATGCTGGATTAATTTGCATTGGCGATGCGCGTCCACGTGCGCTGGCGTTGGATAGTGCATTTTTACTGAATTTAAAAATAAGTTTAAAGGGCTAACCGCTTTTCAATCATCTTCCGTTATTATTATAATCTCGATGTAACTTTTCAATATTCTCTACATTCTCCAATTATTAGTCGGATATGAATGAACGTGCTTCGGACATTCCAACTGTATCATATTTACCATACTAAAAAAAGAGCGAGAGAGAGAGAGAGAGAGAGAGAGAGAGAGAGAGAGAGAGAGAGAGAGAGAGAGAGAGAGAGAGAGAGAGAGAGAGAGAAAATCTATTTGTAAAATAAATATTTTTGCATTATACAATTTATATTCAGTATGTGATTTTACTTCATGATCAAAGTTCAAATATAGTTAATTATATTTATATTCTGCAGTGAGCGTTAAAATTTATCAAACATGTTTAATAATTATTAGACATATTTAATATTATGGAGAAACAAATGATATATCTATGAGAAGACGAAAATAAGAAGTGAAAGAAGCGCTATATTACACATTCGAGATTATAATCGCATCTATTTTTCAAGCGTAAAGTTTATCCGAACATCCTATTTTCGCTCCATTATTCCGGCCGAATAATTTTCTAGCATCATTCGTTTTGCATTCGATTGCATATTCGCGCCGATTTCCTGATCACGACTTAGATTTATGTGGAACAGGTTGTTATCTCTTGCCAAACGAGTGCTCTCCACGAGCGTCTTCCTTCTGGTCCCCGTTCCCGCTTCCGGGCCACTTTGCACGCCCCTCGGGTATCGGGTCAAGAGAATGGAATCATTCCAAATCAGATTACGACATGCGCTGGGCATTTAAAGCATTCTCGATCATTCCTTTTCCAGAGTCGCCGCGCAGTGATTTCCCGACGTGAGAGAGGTACCGGCGAGAAAATGCAATCCGACAGGAAAGTGTATTGCCGATCGATATCGAAGCGGAGTTTTCCAACGGAGAGTGGTATCTGAAATCTTTATACGCTACACGAAGCGGAATCTCATGCTGCTGAAGAGTAAACGTAAAACTTGTGTGTCAAGTTATGGACGTTTTACATGTTGTACAAATATAGAAACTGGTGTCTGAAGTATTTTCGTTGGTTTCTTTTAATCTTTCTATCGTGAACTGCAATAACAAAGTTACGGGTATTATTCTACTATAACGTTTGAAATAAAAGACTTTTGCACTTAAGCATAACGATGTTAATTGAAACACTAGCAATTTCTAATATTCTTATTTTCATTTTTTTATGTATTACTATTTTCTTATCATCTTATTTTTGATTAACTTCAAATTTTTTATCGAATATATCCAAAAGTTCCTGGAATTATTTTTTAAACAATATTTAAGGTGTACTTACAACAGGTCTGAAACTTTAATCCCCTTCGAAGTGCTCCCCGTGTGACTTAGTGCAACAATCTCAGTGTTTCTCCTACTTCAGGAAACGCTGTCTAAATTCTTCTTCCGAAACGCTGTTAAGAGCTGCCAGCGATTCTCGTTGAACCTCGTTAATGTCAGCAAAACGCCTCTCTTTAAGTTGCTGCTTTATTCGTGGGAATAAAAAAAAAGTCACAAGGGGCGAGGAAGAGTGGAAGAAAAGTGGAAAAGTGGAAGAGTGGTGATTGGTTCATGCATCACGACAATGCTTCTGTCCACACGGCCTTGAGCGTTTAGCAGTTTTAGCTAAAAATAAAATAGTAACTGTATCTTACCCGCCCTATTCACCTCCGACCTCGCTTATGACTTTTTTATTTTCACGAATAAAGCAGCAACTTAAAGGGAGGCTTTTTGCTAACATTGACGAGGTTCAACAAGAATTGCTGGCAGCGTTCCGGAAGAAGAATTTAGATAGTGTTTCCTGAAGTGTGAGAGGCGCTGGAATTGTTGCATTAAATCACATGGGGAGCACTTCAAAGGGAATTAAAGTTTTAGATCTGTAAGTATTGTTTAAATACACTTTAAATATTGTTTAAAAAATATTTTCGGAAACTTTTGGGTACATCCTGGAATTAATAAATGTGAATTATATAGATTTTGCTATATAGATAATATATTACTAATGCACTAATTGTGAATTATTTAAAAAGTGTTTAGTTAAGTTCTGTGAAAGAAAATTTGCTAAGTATTATGAAACTTTTTTTTACACTTCTTTTCGATGTACATATTTTACTTGTAAATATTGCTCGTTTTACATTTCTTGGATACTTTCTATTCATATTATATTCGTAAAAAAATTCTCGTAATATTCAAACATTCCATGCACATGTTACTTTCTCTGGAATATTTAAAAAATTCTGATAATTTTGACAATTATTTACAAATTGTATTTTTCGGAATTTTACGCAGGATATTTTAAATATAAGGAAATTTTGAATTTAATGGATACATTGTTTGATCTAAAATAAATTATTCTCATAATTGATGTACCTATCTGATTATTAAGATTTTTTTCATTTTGACAACGTAGATTTAAGATGCGCGAGAAACAGGCCGCTCTGTTAACAAGAGACAGAAATTTCGAATATTTCAATTTACACTCGGTGAAAAATATTCCAAGAATGTAATTTGCAGCCATTTGAATTGCGTGGAGTTTAGCCGTAAGCGCAGAAAATTAAGCAACGAAGTGTACAGGTACGTTGCGGTAATTAAACTGCATCTGGGATATCTTCTTTCCGCGCAATGGACGGGACGTGTATTGCACGAGAAAAAAAGGAACAGGATATCTTATTAATTAATTTATATACAGCTGCGGTCGCAGCTCCTCTCGGAATGCACGCAGTGCGGTTAGCCGACATGAACATGCGAAAACTCTTTCTTTAATTACATTACGTGCGCCAAAAGTTTGTTCATTATGCACGTAATGTATATCGTTGTTACATGTATTGTTGTAAACGCTCTTTTTTCGCCTTTTAAGAAATGGTGTTTTCGATTGATACGTTCAGCATGATTTCGCAAAGTAAGTTGGTATAAAATTAAATAGTCAACATTTGACTAACAATAATTAAGTAAGATATAGAATAGTATAATTATTAGTGAAAAAAAATATTTTAATTGCAGAAAGAGTTCGCATACCGACAACGGAATATAAAATACGGTGGAATATAAAATTTTAGAAGAGGCATCGTAACAATTTTTCGCACCCGACAATACGGGAGCTATTCTCGGTGCAATTAATGTCGATGCCGTACGTGATGAATTCAAAACGATAGTATTGGTCGGTCGTCCAATCGATATCGCTTTTTGACGCCGCCAGACGTACACTAATCCGGCGATAATGCGGCGCTATGAACCTGTACAATCCGTCGCGTTTATCTCAATAAATATAGCACCTCGTGCTGTAGGCTGTCGCGAGCAGACTGCGCGCCCATAGATAGTTATTTCTCTCCTCTAGATATCGCGCAGCGCGCGGAATGGCGTGCACTTACACGTCGCAGTGAATTGGTTACTTGATAAATGTTTTACGTCACGGCCCGAAATGGCAATTTTATACGTAGATATACAGTATCGACTATTGTACCGTTATAAACGCTATCTCGTGCGATCTATCATTTTTCCCCCTAAAAAAAAAAATAACTATGGATCATATACGTATACGTGACCATAATATATTAAATTTTATTGTTAGATCCGATAGAACGTCGTATTATTCTCTCAGGATTTATAATTCAACTCTCACCAGATTATCCGGAAGAACACACTGGCGTTTCAGACGAAACGCGATGCTCAAGCGCCTTTCGCGTAATGCGCTATCACGTATCCGCTCCTATTCAGCCGTCAATCTGCAATCGTCGCGACAAGAGTCATTGCGGAGTGCATCTGCCCCGGTGTATTGTGTTAGGCGAAAAGTAGCGTAGCGGCGGAAACACGATCGAGGACGAGGAAAGCGCCCGCGTGAAGGCTGCGGGAGGGCGAAAACACGGGATTTTCATCGCATGCATAATTTCTCGGCCCGCAATTGCGTCTTCCCGTTACAAGGGAGCCGCCTTGCTCGAGCGTATTATCCGCGTGTACATACAATGGAACGTGCAACGCGCGCGGGCTCGCGAACGGTGGTACAGCGGATGTATAGACACCGAGGCTCTAATACAATTGCGCCAAGTTTTCCCGGTGTACGAGGTGTACAGGACTACGCTGGCCCCCGCGTCACGATGTTCGTACCGGATCCGTGCCATCCTAGCTACCAGCAGCGGTTATAGTTTACGGTCTAACGGCGCGTAACGCGCGCCTTATTAATAGTTGCACTTGGAAACTGCAACGCCGTTGGTCCTGTGCACAGCGAAAGATTAACAATATGTGCTCCGTTCGGAGTTGTTGCCGTTCGGGTAGAAGAACCCTCGAACCGCGGCTGTTTGTCATGCGGGGGGTGTATGCTTGGGAAGCAAAACATCGCCGCCGCGTTACAAACTGACGTTTTGATTAGTTAACAAGTCGGATATTTTCGTGGTGTGTTTGTTTCAAGCTTTGGCATTATCCGTCTATTCCGACACGTAACTTTGCCAACTATTCCGAAAGATTTCAAGTCGTCGGGCTTTTTCATTTCTGCCTCTATTTCGCTGTATTTCTGCCCCTTTTAAGCGCAGCGCTTAAGACACCGCTCTGAATAATTAAATTATGCAGTTAAATAGCGAAATGTATCTCATGCGGTTTTCATTGAGCGAGCTCTCTCGTGAGGGAGGACTAAAAGATATTACGCGTTGCAAATAAAGTACTCGCGAGCGAACTTCATGCAAGGTCGGACGTACGAAAGGGGAGAAAAGCGGTTTTAGTGAAACATGGCTTATTACGTACGGTGGATGTTTTATAATAGCTCGTTTAAGTGTCATTTTTTAGCACTCGGGAAATATAGCTGTCGGTGCTTATCTAGAATAATATCAGTTGCTCTTTAACAAATCGCGCTGTCGCTTTATTACACCTCCACCGCTGTTCCTTCTTCATGTTTTATTTTGAAATTATAAATCGCGTCGCAACATATGCAATTTATCTCCTCGTTTCCTTATAAAATAGCAAGAAAGTAACTATTTTGTTGGTGGACGTGAATTTACTTGTTTGATTTATTGTAAAATCACGTTTACAGTAAAATGTTTTGTATAATTGATAAGCTGCGAGATAATCAGTGAGAAGTATACAGCAAATGAATAATGACGCGAAGGGGTGATTAATGTATCTTCGGTCAAACGTGAACAGCGTAATAAATGATTATAAAAATGATCTGCTTTTTGATATTAACATGTGTTTTTTGTTTAGTCTCCGTTAATTATGTTCGTTACCGCGTTGTCTTCTTTCGTTCTTTTCCAAAAGAAGAACTTTATCGTGCATGTCTTTGTTAATTATACTCGCTGCTATCTTATGTACTTTTTGCTAAAGAGAGAGACGGAGAGAACGAGAGAAAGAGAAAGAAAGAAAAAGAAAGTTTTGTCATTGCGAAGGTCTGACTCTAGTTTGAATATTACTTTCATAGAATAGCGCGAGTGAACTTTATGCCGGCACAAAAATGCACTGGACTTCGTTGATGAGATCGCGAAATATGATTATTAAAATAAGCGGAAACTCTGGACGATCGCGACGTACATTTACGACCGTTATATACCAAGTAAATTAACGACACGCGACGGTTAGACGAAACCGGTGGAATTAATTAGCGCTCATAATTGCTCAGCGTGCCTCTGCATCTCCCGATGTATCACATTGGCCTTTCTTGTCGCATTTCTTCTTGTTGTATATTCTCATTAAATTTACTCTCAGTAGCGATCTTATTTCAAACTGCTACTTTCATTCCCTCTCAAGGGACGTCGACGTTGTCGACGTTACAGCAGTTCCGATACAGTTATACTTAATTAATCTCACGAGATCTTTGCAGTTTCTAGTAGTTTTTTTCTATGTTCTTTGTAATTCTATTCAAAATTATCCAATACTTATAACAAGAATTACGCGCTTTTTTACGTTATTTTAGTAAAAATTTATAGATATGTATGCAGACTGTGTAGAAAAAAAGATCATAGTCTGTTGCTTTATTTTATACACACGAGGAAAACGTAGAATGTATAATACTTGCGAAAATGAAGAAATGTTGATATATTATGTAATTGAAAACTCTCATACATGCGCAAGAGATTGCGGTCAAATTAGCAGCTGTAGATTGGAAAATATTGTAGAACGTGTCTATATGTTTATATAAATGATAAATGATAAAATATAAACGACGAATCTCGGTAATCTATATAAGATTTTCTTATCAAGAAACACGACCAAGTGTCTCGTGCCAAGTGTACGCGCTCGCGACACGAGAGTATTCACTTACCTGTCACATGGGACCACGCGGTACCAAGTCATCTGCGATACTATGCAGATGTGCAGCCATAAAACGGACTTGCGTTGAGGCATGTATTATTAGAAGGCGTATCTCCTTGTAAGATATAGCTTCTCCTTCGACGTATCAGATCGGAACTGATTGACGCTCAGGGATACACCCGGGTTAATTACGAAATCAATGCAAGCCACAGACGCGTTCTAAGCTGTCCGGTCTAAGCTGCCATTATAGTTAATTAATTAGTCGTGCGAGATGACTTAACGGATCGCCGGAGATACACTAGGAAATTCCATTTAGCCGGAATGATGGCTGAATCATAAACGAGATGTTTCACGCGCAACCATGATGCAAAGCTAATAAATAATCGCGCTATGATAAAATCGATTCGTATAAAATTACAGATAATTTTTGTAAAATCGGTAGTGCGGATTAAGCCTTCTTATTCTTTGTTATTACGGCTGTTATGCCTTTTGAGAATTTGCATTTTGCATGGGTTGATTATCCCGTGGAAATCAAGACACTAAAATAGAAATAGAAAATAGACACTAAATTAATTATTGTTAATCAGTTGGTTAATAAGGATTGAGGAAGTTATACGAATAATTGGAATAATCAATTTACAGCTTTGTGGGGTACTTTTATTAACCGAAAGCCTAGGCTATAATAAAGAATGCTATGTGTATACATATCCTCTATCTATATACAATAAACCGATTTTTTTTGCACGATATTTGATACACAGTTAACATTTGGCAACTTGGAATCGATTAGTTCTTCTTCTTTTTCTTGGCAGGAATCACATTTAGTCTTTCACAATTCAAGAGTTCGAATGTGTTCATCCGAATGTCACGAGATGTGTGTGTGTGTGTGTGTCCGCCTCGTAACGTGATATTATCAAAATTGAAGAGGCTAGATCACCGACCGCTCGTAAAATCTTTTTACTATTGCGATGTCTTAAGGACATGATGTCTCTCATCGTGGATCGCGATTTCTTCTTAATTACGGTAGTGCTGATCATTAGAAACTATCAATACGAATAAGTGTAATATTGCTTGCGCAGCACTATAAAGACGAATTTCACGGATACACATCTGCATGGACATCGTTATGCCGCGATGTTTCACGTTACATATTTACAAAAAGGTGTCGCTCCAAGTGATACGCAGAGGAGTCTCGGAATTGTGAAGGAAATTTTAAACGGCGTAAAAAATCAGTCTTCGTACGAGAGATTCAAAGTTTCGAGAGTGAGAGAGGGTCGATACGTCGTTGTTCGGTTGCTCGTTTCGTAAAAGCAGCAGGAAATAAATCGCCGATAACAGTCGGCGGTTTTTTCCCCATGGTGTACATTGTAAAAAAAGGAAGAAAAATCCGTAAAGAGTAATCCGCTCCGGTAAAATCTTCTGTCAAAATGCTAATTTTATCGCGTACGTTTGATTTTCTCGCAGGCAGGTATTTCCTTGGATCTCGCGCGAAAATGTCCTAGTCTTTCGGAACGAGTTTCGAATGCCGTGACGTACCGAAGTCGCGCATACTGGCGATGCTTTCTTGCTGATGCGTGATAATGAGATTAAGTCACACGTTCTTTTCTAATTCTCACAGCGGAAGTCGCGCGTTTACACTCAAGCGATCGGCGGGGTGAGAAGGCTTGTATTGTACGTGGAAACACGTATTTTTGGCACTTTGCTATCGTCGAATTCTTACCTTCGTGCACAAGGCGAGTTTAATCGCGAAAATATTGACGTCGCGGTCACGTTCGACGATATATAGTACAAAAAAATCTTCTGTGTCGAAGTGCTGTTGTTGATTTAAAAATTTTATCGATTACCGTGCCGTTTTGATTATTTGCTAAATCGAATAGCGTTTGTGGATTATGCTCGCCGAGTAAAATAAATTATGTCGACTTGTAATAGCCGGAATAAAATCACGATCGTCACAAATCATCGTTCCACTTTGTGATCGACATAAATGGTTTATTATTCGATTTATTTAAAACGCGCATTAAAAGTTCGAAGACCCGGTACCACATGCGGCCATCTCGTTTTTCGTCACTTCATCCGACGACACCGGAAGCGTGTCATCGACACGACGCGTCGTCATCTTCTCGTGCCGCGCGATTATTAGCTGAAGATACTGGTCGACACGGTTTTCATCTCGATGTCGTGTTGAGCGGTCTCTTTACGAGACTCCTTCGCCTTCTGCTACGAGCTTAGGGGCGGGGGCCCGATGTTACTGATGAAACTCGGACAGGCGTTCTCCGCCCTGTCGCCGCTCTGCAACGAGAAGTGCCTGTAGGACATGTACTCAGGCGGATTCGAGGACAACGGCTGATCCCGCTTGATCGTCGCACGCTGCTTCTTCATTTTCATATAACCGAGAACGGAGATCAGCACCACGAAGACCACAAAGCCCATGCAGCTACCCACGATCAGGCCCAGCCGTCTCGTGAGGATATTCGCCAAGCTGCTCCTGTCGCTCACCGTGCCGTCGCCCACTATCGAGTCGGGCGCGTCCAAAGTTCTGACCTCGGTGCACCGGCTCGTAGGCGAGTTCACCATCACGGGCAACGAGGAACCTTCGATCACGTCATCGTGCGAGGCGTTCCACTGCCAGGAGCCGATGTCCTCCGGGATCGGTGTGCCCCAGCTGCCCAAGCCGAGTACGCAGATCAGGTAGCGCGTGTCAGATGCCAACTTCGTCAATCTCACCGAACGTGCCTTTGGATCCAGCAGCTTACCTCGAACCTGAAACTCCGGCGGAAACGTTTCGCCATATATGCCCGGGCCTCTTGCCTTTGCGCCGTGTAAAATAAGAAATGACCATTCGGAGAAATAATGCAGCACATTTTAGTCTATATAATAAATCAACATGCGTGTAAAACTTTAACATATTACTTTTAAATTGTGCCATATTTTATAAGGAATATAAATATAAAAAATATAATAACTGGATAACTGAATAAAAATTACGAATTTTGCAAATAGCTATATGAATCCATCTTATTAAAGTTATATTATATATATTTAAAATAATAGTAATATAATAAAAGCAATTTTATCTGAAAATATGCAGTTTAATAAAGAAACATTCTACTTATAAATTACTCATAGACAGCGCATAGCTCTTCTTTTTAATTTGATGCTTCCTTTCTGTTCACTTTATTTAACGTAGCGTAAGGTTACGATTTTCCTCGCGCAATAATAAAAACTCTTACCTCGTCAACGTTGTCCAAGGCATGATACGCCACTTGGTATCCGTGGAGGCCGGAATGATTCCTGCTCTGCCACGATACCAGAACGGAGAATGGCTGAATGTCTTGAATTGCGAGTTTCAAGACCAGCGGAGCGGAACAGAAGGCGTGGGGGTCAAGATCGAGGAAGACGAGACCCCGGAGTTCGGGTGGCTGCTCGCATCTTAACAAACCGCCCTCGACGTCACCGACTCCGACACCATTTCTTCCGCGGCTACGACCACCACCGACCCCACTCACCAATTTCTGATGGTCTCTCAACCATTCCCACAATTCTTGCGATTCGCAGCCGCAGTGTAACGGGTTTTCTGCCAATGAGACCAGAACAAAATTTGCTATTGTTCGCGACGTCCTACTCATCAAAATCGACTGAAAAGCAAACTCGATATTCCGTAAAACATCGATAGCGAATCGATACAACTTGTTAATTAATACATTGACTGGGGCGTTTTATGTAGAAACTATAAATGCCTGTGGCCGGCTATTTTTCATACAAGCCAATTTAACGGGAACAAAATTACAGGTTCAATAAAAAAAAAAAAAAAAAAAACAAGTCATGACAAAAAGTGAAAAATAAACACACTCACAAATCCTATAATAAAAACTTTATCATTTTAAGCTCTAACAGACAGATTAAAAAAAGCTTAATATAAAATTAAGTTTTAACAATTTTAAGCTCAACTTCGCACGATGATTAAACACTCTCTCTAAACAGTGAATTCGTCACCGGTCAAAAATGTTCAGATAATAAAAGACGAGCTGATTAGTCTTCAATAAAGTATTAATAAACATAATATGATAATTAACATAATGAAAATGTGATAATTCCCTAATATCGAGTATGTATTTGAATATAAAATGCTAGATTATTTTTTTATATATTGAATAACGTTTGAATAACGTACGTTCGAATCACAAAATCAATTATTGATTATAGATTAATTTATTCAGTTAACGCAAGAACATATTTGTAAGTTATATTAAGTTTAACATAAAAAGATATTCTTAAATATTTTCTATATGTTGCTACCGCTTTTAACTACAATGAAACTCTATATACTCATTCTCTCTAGTTATTTGCTGAAAATTTAATTAAAATGCATAATTAAAAATGTACGTATATAGTAAGTAAATGTAAGTATTATAATAAATATAAATCTCATTTATTCTCTCTCTCTCTCCCACGCATCGTAATTGACTAAAATTAATTACAAACCTCATCAATAATTGAATTTTATATTTCCAGTTCAATACTTTCCAATTAGCATAAAACATATCTGCGTGATTCATGAATAAACCGATTAACGAGATGATAAATTTACTGCCGTATGGTAATATGTGCCGCCTCGAACCTTTTTGTACATTTTTTTTAAGAACAGGCATGCACATAACTCGCAATATATTTTAAACAAGCTCCCGAGAAACATGAAGACGGTACGAGAAATCCAAGTTCACGGGTTCCGTTAAAGGAAAATGAGTTATGAGAACTTGTTTGATTGTTTCAGTGTTGAATATTGATTCAAGATACGGCGAAACGTGACTGGTGATACGATTGATTTTCAAGTAGTAGTAACTTTATTCGGATCGATAGTCCCGTTGTATATACGAGAGAAAACTCTCGTACATCGTTTTCTTTCACTTGCAGCCGTGTCGTTGTTCTCGAGAAAGAATGAGCAAGCGCGAAATTAATTACAAATACTAGGTGTGTTTAAGTAGCTCACCTTCAGCCCGCAGGCTTCTTATTTGCGTTTCGAGTGGCCGGAAAGCGTTCAGCGGCAGATTCTCCAAGTAATTCCTACTCAAGTCAAGTAGACGTAACTTCTTCAGGGGTCTAAATGCCTCGCTGGAGATGGCGTTTATCCAGTTACCATAAAGATGCAGCTCCACCAGGCTAATTAAATTTTTGAACGTCACTTTGCCAACAATGCCGATCTGATTGTAAGACAGGTCCAGTATTTGAAGGGACTTGAGATCCTCCGGGAACTCCTCCAGCTCTTTCAGACGATTGTGCGTTAAATTGAGTATCCGTAAATGCTCCATCCCCTGGAGTCTCTCTTTCGGCAAGATTTCCAAGCTGTTCATGCCGAGATGAAGAGTGAGCAAATTCGGGAGACTGCGAAACGCGCCCGGCGATACTCGCAGGATGCAATTCTGACCCAGATAAAGATGCAACAGCGCCGGGAAGGCCTCGAAGTCTTGTGAGGTCACTATACTCAGATTGGTGCCGGATATATGTACCTCTTGGAGAATAGGATACATCGCCTCTGACGGCAGATCGTGGATTCTATTTAGAGGATTTCGCGTGAGATTTAGCCAGGCCAGACCGGGAAGATTCTGGCCCGAGAGAGCCACCGCGGGTATCTGTCGGAATTTATTTTCCGACAAATCTACTCTTCGTAGCAAGGACGAATGTGCGAAAAAGTTCGCCGGTAGAGCGTTCAAATTATTATGGCTGAGATCCACGGATATCAAACGCGACAAATTAGCCATCGCGAATCCGGACATCGTTTCGATCTTATTGTGGCTCAGATCCAACTCTCTTAGATGCTTCAAGCTGGTGAAACTAGCCACGTCGACGTTTAGGATCTCATTGGTCGACAGCGTGAGGATCTCGAGATTAAGGGCGCTCGCGAGCGCCGAGTACGGTATATCTTGAAAGCGATTGTGATCCAAGTGTAGCTCCCGCAGCGTTAGTAATCTGTCGAAAATGCCCGGCGGCAGAGCACGCAGTTGATTATGGTTCAAGTGTAGACGCACCAGATTCCGATTCAGCACGAAGATGTTCTCTGGCAACTGACTTATTTGCGAGTCATCCAGGAACAGCTCCTGCAGGGACGGCAGCCCGTTGAAACAGTGCTCCGTGATCTGACTGAAATTGTTACCGGATACCGCGAGTATTCGAAGACCGGAAACGTCCAGACGTAGCAGCGCCATCGCTGTGAGGAGATTGTCGTTCAAGTTGAGATCGTGCAAGTTGCTGAGCCCGCGAAAGGCACCCTTTTCCAGCGTAGTTATCGAGCAGTTCTTCAGATTCAACGTTTTAATTGGCAGATCTTCTTGAAAAATTCCGTCTTGTAAAACGGTAAGATAATTATTCGCCAGATCCAATACCTTTAATTTCTTAAGAGCCGTCAACGCGTAAGGATCGAGTCTTCTCAAGCCGTTATCCTGCAAATACAGCTCCTCGAGCTCGTGCAGCTCCGAGAATGTCCTCGCCGTTACGTGACTCAGTTTATTCATGCTGAGCTCGAGAAATTTTAAAGCCTGCATCGGCTGAAAAGCGGCGTCCTCGATCCTGGATATGGAATTGTTCGTCAGATAAAGGCGCTCGACCAAAAGGAGATCCCTGAAGAGAGGAGCTTGCAGGTGTGTAAGCTTGTTGTGACCCAGCCACATGATTCTGACGGACGCTTGGCCGCGCAGAGAGTCATTGTGCAGAACGGCCAAGCCGTTGCTGTCCAGCTGAATAGACACCAAAGAGCTTCCGCCGGAAGACGATTCTGAGGCGGACAGCTGAAAGACGTCGCCGAGCATGGTCAACTGATTGCCCTGCAGATTAACGTGCTGGAGACTATTCAGCGTTCGCAGCGCGCCCGTCTCCATGGAGGTGATGGCGTTGTTTTGCAGATGTAGCTCGAGGAGCGCCGGTAGCGGCGTGAAGACGCCACGCTTCACCTCCGTTATATGATTATCCTGCAGCCGCAGCTCGCGCAATTGATGCAGTTTAAGAAATGTGTCCGGCTGTAACTCGCGGATCTTGTTACCGTCCAGGGAGAGCGACGAGAGGTTCTCGCAGTGCTCCAGGAATTCCCGCGGCACCTTCTCGATGTAGTTGTTACTCAGATGCAATTGCGCCAGCTGCGTGAGACTCGTGAGACCCTTGGCGTCGATTCTACGGATGGCATTCTGCTGGAGATACACCACCGCGAGGCTGACGCTGCCGGCGAACGCATCTCCCGGGATCTCCAGGATATTGTTTTCCGCCAGATAAAGTTCCCTCAGTTCGGGTAGTCGCGCGAATACACCGCCGATGTAGTGAATATGGTTATGACTGAGCTCGATCGTGCGCAGCCGTTCGTTCCCCTTGAATGTCGCCACGTCGAGGAAGACTATTTTGTTGTGGCTCAAATCGATCGACTCTAGATCCTTCAACGACGCGAAGGCGTCCTTGTGAATGCTCTCGATGGAGTTGTAGTAGAGGGACAGGGTATGAAGGATGGGACAGGGTCTGAAGCAGTCCTCGGCCAGTTTCTCAAAATTGTTGCTGCTCAGATCGAGGATCAGCAAGGAGCTGAGGAGGCTGTAACCGTCGTCGGGCAGCTCCGATATCTCGTTCCACGCCAGCCTGAGCGAAGCTAAGCTCTCGAGTCTCCTCAAGGGAGCCATGGGGAACAGCTTCAATTTGTTCTCAGCTAGATCCAGATCGCTGAGACTGTCCTCGAGGCCCGCGAACGCGTATTCGGAAATTTTCGATATTTGATTCCCCTTCAGAGTCAGCTTCATCAGCTTCAAGCCATAAAAACAGTAGGACGAGAGGTCCTGTATCAAGTTCGTCTCGAGGTCCAAGGCAGCCAGCTTTCGTAGATCGGCCAATGATTTCTGAGGCACGTGGGGCAAACGACCGGAAACCAGTGCCAAGGATTCCAGGCTATCTTTTAAATTCGTGAAAGCGCCCTCGCTTACTTCTCGCAAAAATGAATGTGATATTTGAAGATGTCTGATTTGCGAGCCGGGAGGGAAGGCACCCTCTTTCAGTTCTTCGATGCTTTTGTCGAGCTCGTAAACACTCAACGACTGTACCATCGTGCCCGCGCCTGAAAACGATCGTAAAGGGCATGGCCATTAATTTTGTTGAATCGCGATAACATAAACTTTGAATTTGGCAGCATTGGCTGATTGCACGTTTCATTAGTTTTATGGGGCGCATTAAAGAAAATGGTTTCCTCCAACCAATGTCAACTTTAACCTTACGTTGAAACTGCATGGAAATATAAGAAAGCGCATACCTAATAGTAGTTCAGCATTAAATGAGGTGTGACAAGTAAGTTTAATGGGGCACTCAATCGATAGAGCCGATACTTTTAAGAATGTCGCTAAGCATACTTAATCGCGTTTAAACATTACAAAGAAAAATTATTATATAGTTACTGTGTTAACATTAATATACACGTTTAAAATCTTAAATATGATATAATTTATAAATTCTTTCACGAAGACAACTTCAGAATTTATATAAATATCGCATTATATACAACATATCTTCAACAATAACTTTTAATGCTAACTTTTATAAACACATTATTTCTTTATAATATTATAAAAGCATTTTACATACATGCAATTAAGTTACATTTTTTTTCCTCCACTACATCGTTAAGAATTCTCGACTCTTTTCTCTTATACATTTAGCTTACCGCTAGTACTTAGCACGCCTTGTAGCGTTGTTCTTAGAGTCTCTTCCGTAGCGCCAGCGCATTCCAGAAAAAGACCGTCTTCAAAGTTATAACAGGGACAGCCCGTTATTATTTCCGGTGGTGGGCATTCGGCTATCTGAGCAACAGCTTTAAATGTAATAAAATTCTGAATTAACAGGATCTGAAGGACCATCCTCGGTATCCGCCGCCGATCTACAGCGTACGGGTAATCTACCCGTCGTTGCGGATCTCGCGTCATCGTATCGTCACATCCGTAATTCCGTTTCTCGCCTGACAGACTGCAAGAAGCTTTCTGAAACATAAAAATCACGAAAGAAATTAAAATCGATTTTGCGGTATTACGTTATGTAACTTGAACGACAAGTTACTTGAATTCGTGAAAAGAAAATTTTAGCAATGCGTTAACTTTTTTCGTTTATTTTAGATGTCACAAAGCCAACCTTTTGAGCTAAACAGAATTATATGTTTTAACGAGTTGCAGTTATTCCATTTGTAGGTATATGTTTATACGAAATAATAATTGAAAATGTTATTATCCTTGTAAAAATTTTCTTAACAAATATTTACAGCTGCCTTTGCCATGAGAGATTCTTGTCTGAATAAATCCACGGATAAAGTTAAACTTCGCCTGGCAGACGCTATGCAGCGCGTGTTGGAGCATGTTTACGAAAAAGTACGGCCAAGCTCTCAGAATAGTGCGAATAGCTTCCTTGAATAACAAAGAGTGCACGTCTTGCTAAGACGGAGGTGCATACGAATATACGAGGGCATAAAAATTATTCGACTCATACGAGAAAAAATTGTGTTATCTTTACTGTCTCTTGAGACAGTCGCTTTTTTTATTAGTAAAGAAAGCTCCTTTGGTCGAAATAATTTTTGAATAATATATCTCTGCACTTGTAAAGATGTATATCAAATGTATATTAAAATATTGGTTGATCTCTTTGGTCTTTGGTCTTCATACGATGATATTAAATTAAAGTTGGATTTAGCTGGATTTGACTTTTCGAAATATTTATAATAGATAGAATATTGGCGAATGTAACAACTTGTAACAAATTTTGAAATATATCTATGAAATAATTTATTCTCTCTCTCTCTCTCTCTTTCTTTGTGTCCATCATAAAATTAATTTTATACAAAAAGCAATTACTATAATCACAGAGAGATCACTTTATAATCTGCTGTAATCATAACACTCATTTTTATATATATAAAAGATTGCATTAATATATATAATCCGAAAATTTTATCTCTCTGATGATTTCCTTTTTCTATTATCTGCCTTTTATTTTTATATCATTATAGATACACTAATGGTATCCCGTTCACGGATGATTTGATCAGAAATCGAAACCGAAATCTTTCCCTTGCCAGACGATTGCTTTTACCATTAGCTATCCAGATTCCATCACGCTGATGTTTCCTCTTGTTTATATATCCTAACGTCATTTACAATATACATGTATGCGTCACATTGATTCATACAATTTATAGAAGGAATATCTTGCTTACGATTAATAGGAAAGAGGATATAGAAACAAGTCGTAATGATATTTTATATTGTACAATGTTACTATTTTTGCTATATAATGCATTTACAATATGTAATACAATTTTTTACAAATAAGTGTTTCTTTTGAATAAATTGATTCCTTTTATTATGTGTATAAAAGTATTAAGATAAGTTTATCGAAAAATCAATAAATGAAATATTTCATACTTTATTTAGACTACTTCGCGTAAAAACTATTGCACATAAATTGTTAGCAACTTTTTCGACTATATCCAAAGTTTTACGTAGTAGAAAAAGTTTGGTACACAGAACTGCTGTTACTATATAACATGACACGAAGTTGCATACACAAATCCAACGTTCTTAATTCGATAGTGTCTATCAAGGGAATACTATTCAAATAGACACGGCGACGTCGACAGTTGTCAACGATGCTAATGAGTTTCTATCTAGATGACGTTCGGTTTGAGTATATTGAAAATACAGGACAGGAATTGTTCATAAATTTGTTATCTACAAAGTTGTGTTTCCTGTGTAGTATTCAACAGAAAATCTATTATATAATGTTTTCTAAACATGACGTTGATAAATATGTTTTTAAAAGATTGCATGGTCTCTCTTACATTTCGTAATTGAAAATATATCAAAATTACACTGCGGCACTGATTGTAGAAGCATAATAAATAAGCTTTCCTTATAATATAGCGTACTTCACAAAAATGATATGTTATGCAGGAAGGACGAACACCCATAATGCTCTTTACGTGTAATCGAGCGACGGCAATGGTCGATTCAGAAATCTGTATCACAAAGACGGTGTCTAGACCGAATCGATTTTTCGCGAGCGCCAAGCCGCGATATCGCGCTATTCACACCCAACTGAATCCACGAATGCCTCTTCCTTCTGACCCGGCTGGAGGATCGCGGCGCGAAAAGCCTCAATAGGGGCACACCAATCTCGTCTACATTCACATCTGCGTTTCCGCGGAGCGTCGACGAACACTACGTTTACGATCGAGCGGTAAAACACACAGCAAGAGACGTTTCACGGGATGTTCGTGCCAAAGGCTTTAAAACTCGAATCCAGTAAGGCGTGTGTTGATTTGCCGGAAAGCATTCGGAGGAGATCACTGAAGAGGTCTTTCGCAAAACATGATTAGCTAAGTTTCAAAAGTGTTGGATGTGCGCGCGTGCTATACTATCTAGATCTAGAGCTACTGAGAAATATTTCAAGGAAATTTTTTGACAAGTTTGAAGAGGATTTATTTGTCAGAATTATTTTTAATCTCGATGTAGAATTTCTTATAACAAATAAAATATCTGTTAAAATGACAGGAGCAAACAAATAGCAATCTCGCTGATACACACGCACAAACACACACGATAAATACGCTTACGCACGATATATCTACGCGCGCAAAGATCCCTCGTAACAAGGAGGGTAAATGAGTCTCCGACTTCGAGGGGAAATCGTATCGGATCTTCTCTCACTGTGTTTACTATCGAGCGAGAGAGTCAACGTACTCCGATTATTTCGCAGCAAGCGATTAAGGACGGATTCACTTGGAATTCAAGAAACGTTTTCAATTTGAACATTAATCTTCGTAGAGAAACGTCGGTTCAGCGTTATATCGGAATCCCGGTTGCAGCTATCTTTCCTTAAGTATTTCGATCGAGTGGCTGGGCAAACTCAGTGGCCCCCCGGTATACCTTTCCGTTTTCTATTCGCCCTACTGATCTCGGGGAATATGTTGTTCGCGGGGCATATGTTACATTCCTGGCACGATCGCCATAAACGTTCCGTGCACCAGGAATCCGATGTACGACGCGCCATTAGTAAGTTAAGATATCGCGAGCATATGAAGCTTCTCAATTTGGATTATTGGCATATAATATTAATAGAATTAAATCACATGGTGGCAGATGGATTAGCGATCGATTCTAGCGCAGGGGTAACGACTACTGCCTACGAGCATTTATGAAAACAATCGTATCTTCTATACGACTATTCCTAATGACATTAAATATATCCGAGATAAAATTTTAATTACATATTTTTCGATATTTATTTCTTTTTCTACATATAATGCAGATTTTTTTCATCTATATAAAAAGATCTTTTATTTTGTTAAGATAAATATGAGACAGAAAGAGAAAGAGAGAGAATTCAGCCCATATGTCGACAGCTGTTTGTCGATCAGCAAGTTTGAAGTTACTAAAGAATACCACTGTGTGTGAAGAAGGAATTCGTCTACTTGCACGAGTGGTTCAAAGCACGCTCTTTTCAAGCCGACGCGACAGAGGATTATAACTCGCGAAGAGAAGAAGGTAGTTGAGAATTCAGTAGAAAATGCGCTTTACGAGACATACATCGTTTCGATCCAAGTGTACGGCTATATGTATACGTACTCCTTGAGAGCGTACTCAGCGCTTCATGCAACACCAGCGGTAATAAAGCGCGAAAACGTTTCTCCGCTGCTTCGTGGCGCTGTTTTAACGCGATGAAAACAGTCGGCGCACTTCCGCGCGAGGAAAAACGAACGTGTCTCTTTCAGCACGTCCATTTCACCGTCAGAACCTCTCGCCCTGCCCAAAAGAAGTTTCAGCAATGGAATTAAAAGGTTTACGTGAAACTAAAAACGTTCTTTTTGTTTCCTCGATTCTTTGTTGAGTTATTTGTCACTTTGCTTTGCTATGTTTTGCATCGACTTACGGCATTTAAAAATTTGCGATAAAAACATATACAGATATGTATAAATATGAGATATATAAATACAGTTTGAATTTTTACAAGACAATTTTTAGAAGAATTCTGAAACATATATGCTGCGAAAATTTCGTGAAACTTTATATTTATTATAGAAAAAATTATATTTGCAACGTAGAATTTGAATTTTTTGTGTAAAACGCAGTAAAATATTATTTAGAATATGTATATTTTACTCGATATTTCATAATACAAAATAATTTAATTTTATAGAATTCAGTTCATTAAAGATGTCACTAATAAATGTTCATTTTGTAAAATTCGATATCATAAAAACTTCCTTCATTAGCTTCATCAAGCGGTCATTATTGTTAATAATCTCCTCTTTTCTGTTTTTACTGTGATCGCTACCTTGTTCAACGGTTCTTTTTAAACGCTTCTTGATTTTTACTATTCTAAGTTTAAACGCCATTTCTTGTTTTATTCCTTATTTTTTCCCTTTTCTCATTTGTTCTTATGTGATGGATTCATTTTGAGAACTTTTTTATAATGGAAAGATATGTGTTGTGTGTGTGAAGTAACTTCGTATCTCTTAATTAGGCTAGGTTTAGTAGTTTAGTCCATCATTTTGTAATTTTATGTGAAGCATTTTTGAGATTAGGTACTTGTGATTAGATAGCTGCTGATTTAAAATTTCTACATTTTGCCAATCAATGTCATGGTTGGTTTCAAAATATGGTTTGTGATAATTGAGTATTGGGAAAATATTTGTCTTGTGTTCGGTCACTTTTGTTAATCGACTCGTTAACATTCCTTCATAATTTACATAATTTGTTTTAATAATTCATCCCATATTGCGGTGCTGTTGTTTGTCACAGGAACTTGATAGTTTCGATCGAATTTCGTGAGTTACATCGATTTCGGAATAATAACACGTTGTAATTTTGAGACTATGCTTCAAAAACATAATGTTGTTTTGCTTCCGCGCATTAACTAGACATTTATACGACACAACTTGTGAACTTCATGGTTCAATTAGCAGCCGCTCTTTTCGACCCGCTGCTATGTCAACATGTGTGCGCATGCATATTAATTACTTGATGAAGACGGTTCGGTATCTAGTAGCTATTGCAATTGGTTACTGAGGCTTTCTCATCAATAATGTATTGATATAATGCAGCTGCAAGTAAACATTACAAGAAAATCACTGCGCTGATTAAATCATTATTCCAAACAGCTCTCATTGTAATAAGTTTTGTGTTCAACAAGCGACGCAGTAAAATAGCTGCTTTGCGAGATTAACTCGAACATTTACAATTCCTTCCCCCGTCTCGTTATTTAAGATAGAAGAGTGATTAATTCTTTGCGCACCGTGGCAGTGTCAGTTGAAACTGTACTCGGCACTGTTTTTACGCCGTATACCGGCTATTGTATCGTGCTTCTCGTCGTAAACTGCGCATAATTTCAAGAATGTGCCACTACGGTTTCCGTATAAAACCACGGAGAGATATTAGGCGGTGCCATAAAACTCGGGGGGGGGGGGGGGTATCCACGATATATTTCTTCACATGTACGTTTCTTCCCTCACGAGTGCCGACCGCCTTGAGAGATTACCTACTCCCTTTTCCAGTGGAAGGGTAGTCTCCCCCATGCGTGGGCCCATGCTTGCGCCACACGCCGTTTCGTGCATTCGCAAAACTTGTTTGCCGCATTTTACATTTGGCAGCTAAATGTACCGTGAATCCAGTTCGTTTATCGGAGCGTTCAAGCGATTTGATTGCAAATCATGCGCAGAACTTTGGAAGCGACTCTTTCATCATGCAGATATACGCACGTGCACACGCGCACGCTCCACATTTCCTTGATGTCGGGACACGAATTGGGGATTAAACATAACGCGTAGAAATACACGGCGCGGGACAGTGAGAAATGACAAAGTTAATGAGCGATATCGGAGATAAATCACCTAACGGATAAATTCATCGGAAGGTATTGTGACTATATGTATACAGGCGACAACTAGCTATCCGATCGTAATTGATAGAAATCTGTGTAATAGTGCGTGAGCTGTCGTAGGCACGAATAGCGCTTTACACGGGGTATTAAGGTCAGGCAGGCACATTTGCTGGGACGACGCGATAACAGCCCTCGTTAAGTTTGATTGGCACTAGCACAATCATTTTGGCAATTAGATTTACTATGAATATAATATGTTGTCATTAAACCACATTTAATTGCAAATATGTTCTCGTTGTAGAGCAATTACGATTTAATTTTATACGATGTAAGCTTGTAATATTATTTTATTTAATTATAATTCCCACGCTGGTAAATTGCGCTTTGCTTATAATGTTACAATTGTTTATAGTGATTGTTTTTGATTAATAGATTTGCATATGACATAGTGCAACTTGGTTTTCGAATTTGTATACTATATTATGAAAGATACTATCTATATTTTATAATATCTTTAGAGATAAAACCGGATCTAAATTTTTTTTTTTTGAATAAAAATTCGATGCTTGTTGAAGTCATAAATGACCAGGAGAAACGCGTAGTCAGTTTATCATTGAAGTTGTAAAAAGGAATAAACATCGCGACCAAAGCCAAGAATCCAAATAGAATCGAAAAGGTACGGCTGGTATATAGTAAATGGAGCGCATCGACATGTGCAAAATTCACTGTTAAACGGATAATCGATTTTCTTAGAGAGACTCTTAAAAGTATTATTTGTCTTGCTCGCATACTTGCGGTTTATGTCGATAGCAGTGTACGAGTTCTCATTCAGGCATATTTTCTTTGTATATGGTGAATGATAACGCGTTGCCCCAGGGATGTTACGTGGAGTATCTTTTCAGTCGTTTTGTAGCGGAAAACTTGCTCCCAGTACATACATGTCCTACGTACTTCGTACCTGTCTTACGTACTCCGTATATTATGTGCTTATCTTCACGAAATATTATCTTGAAATAATTTTGACTGCAAACAAAAGAGCACAATAATCAAATTTAATCCATAACGTCGTTTTCTCTACATTTACATAATATATAATCTTAAAAATGCACTGTCTCTTTTTTTTTAATTGAATATTTATATTTAAATAAAATTAAATTTAAATAAATATCGAATAAATAAGAAGATTTTTGTCTTTGGAAACATAAGGAACAATTAATCTAAATCAATCGGATATACACTCGAAAGGTGAATATATAATAACGCATTTGTCAGAATCAGTCGAATAAATATAGTTTTAAATCGAGAACTATTTAGTTAAAGCGCACCTCACGTTCATTTCGTCAGACGGACTTTCCTTAAAATGGTTGATCTCCTTGCGGGATTTCTTTTGCTCACAGAGATCCGACTGCTTGCGGATATTGCTTCTCTGTGCATCGCCTTTTAACCGGTTTACCTTGTTCCTCCGCGAGGGGAAAAGCAAAGCCAGGCTTGCTAGCATCGAAGAAGCTACCAATTTCCGCAGCGCCTATCCTCTTTCGAACGTTTTCACTTCGAGGATCTCCGCTAGAAGTGGCTTGCGAAGAATCTCTGAAACTGGTGGGTTAAGTGAATTCGGGGTGTCCTGGTTCGGATTACCACCTTCCAATTTTGCCGTTCTTCGTTGGCTAACGGGAGCGCGAATTCGTTTTAGATCTGGGTCCGCGATCGCCTCGAGATTTGCGTGATTCGAAAGGCAGAGTTTATCTAACTTTGCATTATCAGCCGGGCTTACGCGGTTTGATCTTAAAAAGGAGATCGCGCGCTCGAGGGAGATTCCATGAAGAGCTCCTTTTCTGCCGATACTCGATATCGCTTTGGAATCAATGGCACTTATTCCTTCATGAATAATTGGTACTTTAAAATAATGAAAGTCCACCAAGTACCTCGTGCTCTATTTGTAATAGGATGTTGCTTCGTAATACCGCTTTGTAATTTATAACGTTGTGCAGTGAAATTTACGATATTTTTTACCATTGTTCTTATTTTCGTATACGCGAAGACTAATCGTAATAGTAAATTATTGTAATTATTTGAGATACATATATAAACATTCATGATTCATAATGCAAATATAAATTGCATTAAACAAATATATAAAATAAATTACGTCATGATAAATTATTAGTGACTGTATTAGGGATTAGTGTCATGTAATATAGCGGTAGCAAACTTTAGACGTAGCTTTGAAGCTAACGTGAATCCATGCGACGTCTTGCGTTACATATTCACATCGTAGTTTCGAACAAGTTCTGATCTGTTCGCTCCGAAATTATGCGAAAATGAGTTACGATACTTCGCTCACAATTTAGTATATACATACATATATTCACATATTACTTATATATGATATTGAACTGTAACGTTAGTGACTATTATTTTTTGAAACTATTAACTATTATTTATCTTTGAAGGGAATGATTTTCTATGAATGAACTTTGTTCGTCCCCGATTATGTATGTCAGTAAGATTCTTTGCAAAAGGCGGAAAATGATAGTTAAGCTATTTTTCTGATGTGGAAGGAGAACAGAAGTCACAAATTGCAGGAAACTAGCTTGGGGGGGGGGGGGGGGGAGAGGGGATTCCTGCCGGTTGAATTAACCGAGACGAGAATACGTTTCGCATGTTTCTTCTGCCCGAGAGCATGGAATTCGTCTGGAATACCTCGATTTGGAGGACTCCAGACGAGTATAAACGTGATTTGAATATTTCAAGCGTCAATAAAAGAAGCCACGAAGTTTCCAGCGTATCTGTCGTCCTATGAATTATTTTTTTCGGTATCGCTGAGTATACAACGGAAAGATCCGATGAATATTTCATATGCAGAATATTTGTCAGATTATTTGCACTGCACGGATCGGTGTGACGCGATTATTGATTTTCGCAACGTCTCATTATTTGACGAACATATCTGTTAAAGCCCTCGCGACAGTACCTGCTTATGTCATCGTCTTTCCGGTTATGATTATTCCTCGGTAATAGAACTAGCTCGCAGAGTACTGACGGGAAATACATAGGTTTCGCGTACGCGGAAAGCCATTCGATATCCGCTTTGTAGTTCGACACAGTGAACGTAAGGGATGCATTGCCATTCGGCGGCGAATCGATGCTGCCATCGCGACGAATACCAAATACGTTCGTTATGTCACATGAGCACGGGCTGGGTGAGGTGCCCGTAAACTCCCGGGCAGAGAGAGAGAGAGACGATCGGTCCTTGCGGAAACAAATGTATGATATTCCGGCGAAAAGCGGGAGCTTCGATCAACGAAACTACTATATGTCTCGGAACAATCGTTGGTTCGCAGAGAAGGATGGGGAGAACGGATGAGCGAGAAGATGGGCGAGGACCGCTCTTGTGAAGACCGGATTCCGTGAGTATTGGCACATACGTAATCTCCTTTCGGCCTCGTTTCCGGAAATCGCTGATCTTCGAGGGAGCATTCCTTCGTACATCCCGGTCGTCCAAACCCGGCGATCTTCATGTGAAATAGTTTCGCAGCGCTTCGACGGGATAGAGCTCCCGAAAATTTACTGCTCTCGTCGTACGTGCGGTAACTTAGGGCAAGGTTCGGGGAAAGACTCTCGCGAAGGTGGAGAGAAAGAGAGAGAGAGAGAGAGAGAGAGAGAGGTAAGAAACACGTTTCCCGCTGCGCCGATTTAAAGTTGAAGAGCTCCCTCGATTTCGAGGCGATGACTCTTCTCAGGATTCCTGGTGATGTCGTTTCTCTTTATCGCGTTCAACCGTAGGTATAAGTATGTGCCTCGTGGTTTATGTTGCGGATATACACATGTGTGTAATACGGTATACGAATATTACACCGGCTTGCCGTGAATTTTGTGTGTTAACAACATGTTGACGACATATTTACGGTATGCATCTTATTGCCTGGAAGAAAATGTTTCAAAATATTTTTGAGATAATTATTATATACATACATATTCTTTAATTATCTCACTTTTGAATAGCGTATTCTAGAAGTTGATTAAAATGGGAAATCCTAATTGTTATGATAAATATAGTGATTTCAGTGTTCAACAAAAAATAAAATTTTTTTTAGTATAAAGATAATGGTAATTGTTACATGTAGTTTTTTGAGTGCTAAATACGATCTTGTTTAACAAATCGCTCTATTACGTCACAATTTAGAAAAATTTGTGGTTAAAGTTGCAAAAGGTTGTTGCAAAAAAAATTGCAACAACATACTTAATTTTGATTACAATAAAACTTCTTTAACACATATTATAGTTATAATATGCCAAAATAGATACAGTAAAATATCCCTATTTTGCAACTTTAACGGTAAATTTCTCAAAATTGTGACGTAATAGAGTAATTTGATAAATGGGATTGTAAGTATTCAGTCAAAAAACCATAGGAAACAATTAATTACCTTCGTTTTTGTGCATTTTCTTGTGTTGAACGATGTTATAAAAATTTTGGTGAGATTATAGTTAACCAATATAAAATCGGGTCACTTACACATATATCTATCTATCATTTATTATCGGTATTCACAGTTCAAAAGTGATATTGATTATCACTATACCCTTTTTAGTTTCTCTTATGTGTAGGTACTATGCAATATAGCAATCAACTGATCGGCGTTACCTAATTACCAATTAATTGATAAGCAGAATTAATTAATTCTTTTGTAATGAAAATTTAAATAGTTAATGAATTAAAATAATTACTAAATAATTTAAGAAGAATTATTAAATATTCATTTGAAGCGCACAAAGTTTAGCTCTATTTGGTCGAAAAAATATTCATTTCTATAGAAATTAATTTATCATTATTACTTTTTCCCAATTTTTTATATCCCGAGAGGAATAAAATTGTGTGATTTAAATAAATCAGGAAAAAGTGAGATTAAGCCATCAAATTATTTCGCAGCAATTTAATCTCATCCTCTTGATTTGTCAAGATTATAAAAATTTTGACTTGCAAAATTTATATAACTTGTATAAATATGAATATTGCAGAATTGTTGGATGAAATAGTAGGTAAGTTTCTCAAAGCTTTTTGAAAGCATAAAAACAGAGCTGACATATGGATTTACCGTGTAAAGCTTCCGAAAGCTTTCCGTCATCCAACGTTACATCGATAACTTGCACCTGCGGACAGTTATAGAACGAATCTATCAGCGGCTATATTGCACGATACGTGCGTGTCCGTACGTACTTTCGCGCTCGAAAATCGCCACCGAGGTGAGAGTGATTCCCAGATCGATAAGAGGAAATAGCGAGTGCTTCTCTAAAAGCCGATCGTACGGTGTCTAGCCTCGGCAAAGCGGGGTTACTTGTGCAAGATTACGGTCGAATGACTATCGGCTTGTGATAAATTCTCACAAGTTTAAAGGATGCCGTAATGGATTCGGGTTATATATCTTCCCGGACGATAGTTGCCCGCCGGTTTTCTGACGGGAAGGAGAGAGAGCAAAGACTGTGAGCGGGTTGTTGGCGGAGCGAACCGCCATGGCTACCGTCAGGCGATTCTCGATTCCGGATATTTCGCAACGGTATGGCGGACTCAACGAGAAATTTTTGCGACATCCCGGAGCGAAATCTGCTCGAGCACACCGTTCGATTACCACGTTCACGGAGGGGGTTCGCGAACTTCTCAAAGCCTCGTTCGCCTCGTGAAGCTGAAAGGAGCTTTCTTGGAGACCGCACAAAAGGGCTGCGTGGTGATGGTGTTAAATGGAACGTATCACAGTTCTCTTCGTTACCATAGCGACAGAGTTGGCAAAAAAATTATATAAGGCGCAAGAAGCGTTTATCCGAGGTGCATATTAAACTTTAGTACTGTAAAATAAACGTATAAAAATATAACACGATATATTTTTAAAACGTTGCAAGTTTTATGCAATTTTGAAGCCGTAGAAGATACGTGCGAAATGAATATTTGCACAACAATAATTTAATAGAAAATCGTATATCTTTTATATAATGGAAGAGAGATATAATAATTTAATTTTCCTTAATTGCTAAGACACATCTTTTATAAAATTATGAATTGAATTTAGAATTTGTCGCGTATATTGCGTCATAATTATATTTTTCAATAGAATCTTTTTAATAACACGAATTTCGAACATTAGATCTGCTGATCTTCAACAATTAAGGCTTTAGCAAAAACGACGTTACCCGTACTTGATTGCGTCCGCTCATTACGCGAGGAATAATCCACGATTGAAAGCGGGAATCAATCGATCGTCTCATTAAAATAGCGTTTATATTACGATCGTAATTATCACGGTCTATCGAGAACATTCATTCGCGGCTGTCTAGCAAGTCGGGTTCATCCGGGAGAATAGCCTCGCCTTTTTCTTTATTCTTACAAGAGGACAAAGAATCCCCGCGGATGGGTTAAAGTACAACGTAGTACAAAGAATCTGAGAAGCCGCTCGGCGCTTTCAAGGAAATATCGTTTTGAGGGCACGAAGGGACTCGTGGCCGTCGAGAAACCGTCATTCTGCCAAAAGCAGACGTGAGAGGAGGGCTTGTAGAAAAAGCTTCCGCAAGACGACCGCGACGGTGAATGTGTAAAGCGACACACGAGCGTGCGATTAGAAGCGTGAATATCGATTTAAGTCTGCCTGGCCTCGGGACGCGTCGCGGCGTTTTGTATCTTTTTATATATTGATGCTGGTTTCGTTATGTAATATCGGAAATCGTGCACGTTCTCCTCGAGCGCGTGTTGCTAAATCGAAACTGATTTCTTCCTCGGTGAAAATATGTCGAGAATCGAGCCCAATTAATTAGATCGCGTTCTCTCCCCTCTCGTGTCGGCCGTCCGTCCCACTTCGCAGTCTCACGGTTACGACCCATTGGTCGTAACTCAGCGGCGGCAATGGAATTTCATGCATCGTTGGATATCAAACCCGGATAATATTATTATCGGTATTGTTATAATTAAAACGCAAAGAAATTAACTTTGGCCCGTTCATCACCGCCCGTTTCTCTCTTTTCTCTCTTTCTGCGCTCTCTTTCTCAATTCTCTTCTACTTCATTCGTTTATTCTTTTTCTTCCTTGACCCACTTTGCTACATTTTGTCTTCTTGCTCGCGCTTTCCTGGCATTTCCATCCGATGTTCGACTTTATGAGTCTCAGCGAACCTCAAGACTCTTTAATTTCTTTTACTCTCAACTTCGCGAGCACTCATTTCCATTGTTTCCCACAGTTTTATCTGTGCAAATTAGTACTTTGCTTGATATCGGTCGCAAAGATTTTCAGTGATCACGATGAGAAACCGTGCGAGAGGGAGAACCATGAAAAAGAAGGGAAATATATGTAAGGAAATATATGTAGGAAGTGCGCATATAAATCGATTATTTCGTACAAAGTGAGACTCAAGGCAGAGCTAGTTTTTGAAAGAAGTATTGAAGGGCAAGGGAAGAGAGAAAGAGACGGACAAGAAGAGGAAGTCTATATGGTGTGTCTGCATGTATGGGGGAAAAGAAAGAAGGGCCGACCGACGTCGATAAACGGGGTAAAATAGAGAACCCGGTGCAATCTTTCGATTTACTGCGATCGAGTGATTCCATTGAAGCAGCACAGGTGCTGACGATGGATCGAGTGGGCAGTAACGCCGTGAGTGAAATAATTTTCATGACGCGAATAAATTTGGGTCCTTTGGGCGGTACGGGCATTCATTTACATCTCCCGAATGCAGTGAAAGTGCAAATTTGCTCCCGCGCCGTACGGATTGCCGTAATTTTTTTCCCTCTCGGCAACCACGCGCGCGCACAAATAAAACCAATTGTAGGATGCAGTTGAGGTAAATTGTAAATTCATAGTGAAAGTTAAGCAAAACTCTCGTAAATCTAACTCTTATCGCGTAATGAGAAAAAGTCAGAGATATGAAATATTATTAAAGTAATATATCCTCTCAAGGGAGCTAACAACATATCATGTTGCGAGTCTATCGATTATCTTATGTATGCTACTTAAAAAGTTAGTTTACTATCTTTTTAACGTTATTTAAATTTATTTTTAGAGAGAGAGAAAGAGAGAGATGTATCTACATTGTGAATATGATAGGATATTTCGAAGATCGTTGCACGTCGTAAGTTGTTAATATATCCACGAATAACAATTGCATTATAAATGCATTATCTAATATGGAAGAGAATCTAGATATTAATAAAAATTTATTTATAGACGTTTTTCTGACCAGTACTCGATACTACACATGTACACCTACAAAAATAATTAGCCGTTTATACACCTAAACTCTCACAGCGCACTCTTGATTGGCATAAAAGCCGGACCTAGACTACGTTGGTCGGCGTTATTCTCGTTAGGTTTCTCGTTAACGGAGGGATTATCAAAAGCTGGGCTGCCTTTGTGATGGCCAAGAGTAGAACATTTCATGAATAAGTGATGCAATTACCACAAACATTGCTTGCGATTATTTTACGAGCCTGTTGTGCGTGTGCAGCGTATTATTCGTCCTTTTGGCAATTTAAATTCCAATAATAATGATATTACTACGTTTCGTAATTAAGCTCACATGAAATACAGTCATATTTTAAGCTTTGTCCATTCGTCCGTTTGTATCGTTCGACAATGATCAAGTGTTCGTTCGCGTGAACGAGTAAAAAATGAAGGATCAGGACGGACATTATATCGGCCGCGAATTTATTCATAAGAGTATTCTTGTTCTTTTTTTTTTCGTTTCGTCGCTCAAAGAGGAACAAAGGATAAAATTGCACATAAAGAACCATGGCTAATTTCACTCTTTCCAAGTTCTCGTTAATGTTAAATTGCCGATCCGTTATTTTTTGGCTTTTATTAACAATAAAAGTGTTCTAACGATTTTGTCGGTACAAATAAATAAAATCGAGGAATGGATACATCTAGTGGACCAAACGCTAACTATAATAAATAGCTATAATAATCTTTAATAGTTTTAATAATCAGTTTCGATATATATAATTCTTTAGTTTTAATAATTGAAACTAACGTTCTGTTCTGGTGAAAAATGGGAGAGGTGGCGCAACCAGCTCTATTGTTCTAAATAAAAACGACTAGCTCAATGAGGAACGTCGTGGTGCTATTTGTCAGACGACGCTCTCGTTACAAAACGTCGGCGAGGCAGTAGCTCATACCGAAATTACATCGTCTCGTAAGTGACGGGTCGCGCGTTCCTAACGCCACCCGGTTCGACGTGCTACGTGTCGCGTATATCCATACTGATGTATTGCAATTTGCAACACGCAAGCGTAGGTCGTGTCAGCATGTAACAATAGATACATCAGACACAGCGACGACGACTCGCAGTCCGGAAGCCGGGCGCGACCGCCGCTTACGATGGAACCCCCCGATGGTCTCGAACCATATAGGATTGACATCTCGAGTGATCGGTAAATCAATCACTGGCGCATTAATAAGGACCGTGCGCGCGAGGCCACTCCACCGTCGTGCCTAGACTAGTCTGGAATCCGGCAGTATAGACAATAAAGCGGTCGGTGTGCGGCTTCGCGCTCGCGTGTCCGATTGTTGGTGTTTCGCGCTCGTTAAGATTACTTGACCTTTCACAATCAGGATCCGCGGAATTCCTCATGGCGTGTCGTTGACCTCGAACTCGCGAGAAACGTGGCGTTCTCGGTCTCTGTCAAGGATACCGCAATAATACAACTTGCTCTTTACAGCGTACGGTTATGAGCCAATCTATCCTCCATTTATACGGTAACATGCGACATCGAAGGAGATAAGGGAGAACGTAAATACGCTTAAAGCGAAACGAACGTTACATTAAGTAAACGTTCGGCAATACGACTCGCGTGGGTGGGTTCGTAGACTTTCGGTCGTCTCGGGCGGGCGCCATTGAAATTCAATGAACATCAAAATCAAGTAACGCTGCGCGACTTCGTTACATCACAGTTATATGCTGCAGTGGCGTTTCTCCGAGAAAGCCGGGTGAACCAAGGCTCTCCCTAAATTCACCGCACGCCTCATGACGCACGGTACCATTTATGTCGACTCCGGTCTACATTGCGCCCCGTAACGGGCTCGCATTCGCGCAATCGTTACTTCCATCGGTCGCACAAACTTCGAATCGGGCCATGGACGAGCATCATTAACCCTCCGATGCACTCGCATATTTCTATATTACACACCTACAGATCTTGCACTCCTCCACAGTTTCTTACGACACATGTTGAGATCGTGAAACTGCCGGTGGCACGATCACGATTGCTATTTGTAATGTATGAACTTATGGTTATGATAAAATAACGTTGTAGTGATCTCGCGCACAATGTTAAAAATAACAGTTTTCGTACGCTTCGTACGCTTGATTACTCTATAGCTTTTATTTCCCATGTGGCATATGACAGCTTTACCTTCACCCGTATTTCATCGTATTTTATCGCTCTGATAATCGCGGAAGTGTTATAGAAATTTATATTTGTCATCTTCTCTCCATTCCCCATACTCGATTTTTATTAATCGATTTCCAAGTTTAAAACAGTCCAAAAGTGCCGTTTACATGTATTTAGTGTATTTATACGTGTTTATAAAATTGTTAAATTTAAATTGTAAAATTGTTAACAATATATATGAATAAATAAATTAATTAACATTCTGCGAGTAACGCACATTATTTTAATCGGCTCCAAAGGAAGAAAGAATTAATTTCCCTGCTCAGCGTAATACTTAGCCACAGGAAGGACGCAATGAGCGCGATTAATCGCGTTGAATTATTGTTGTGTGTGGTACGTTACGGTTCGTCGCAGACCTACAATTGGTTCTGTCAATTGCATGCGATTCGCTTGATAGAAATGGCTACCGTGTCGTATGTAGATGGAACACTAGTTGTCTGAATCGATAAAAGTGAGATTGAAATTTTCGCGATATTGCGTAGGATGGACATTGCTTTATTACGAGGAACGTGCGTTTTTCCTCGGAATGTAGGTAATGCGAATGTCGGAACGTGCGTTAGACGGGAGTAATCTTCACAAATTCGCACGTGATGTTCTGACGGTCCCCAGGGTGCTTTGCTTGCCGTTTATATTCCTGCTTGGCAACGGTATTGCGAGCTGGTATAAATCCTTGGTGACGTTTGACTGCTATAAATTAAAAAGCATTTGCGTGCCAAATCTGGAAAACGCGGGAAACTTGTTATATCCAGCCCCTATATCTTAAACAAAAGTATTAAATCTTGCTTTCAGAGGAAATAAAGAATTTTAGAATGTTGCTGTGTGTATCGAAATCCTCTTACTAACTAAATTTCATAATGCGAGAAATTATAAAGAGAAAAGAAGAAGCCATGTTATTGAAGTAGCGAGTAGGTAAAACGATTATGGATGACATGCTTATAGAGATCGTACATATTTTATTTTTCAAAAATATGTTTTCAGAAAATTATTTAATTATATATGGTTAAATTTGCTTTTAAATAAGCTTTAATTTAGTCATAAAAGCATTCCAAAATTCTTAAAAAACTAGGTTAGTATCTAGGAATATTTAAAAAAAACAATATTTTCAAAAAATCTAAATATACCGTTATATATATGTATATATATATATATATATAGTGCCTTTGAAATCCTGGAATTTAAAACATTTTCACATTTTTTTAATCATTTCGATATATAGGTACCTATGCTTAGAAATTTAAAATTTGATTTTTTTTAAGGAGGAATTTTTCAGGTTTCTTTCCCTTAACGTGCCTAAGAGCATTTATAAAAATGTATGTATTTCTTCTTTTAATTTATACTACAATACAGGGTGTATCAGACCACCCGTGCCAGCCGAATATCTCGAAAATTGAGAACGGCAGACAAAAATATTTCAGACAAAAGTTGTATGGTTTCGAGGGGGACATAAGATGGTGGCAATGATTTGACCTTGGATGGTCGTTTGAAGCTCACATGAACGTCACCTTTAATTTCTTACATGGAACCCCCTATATTGTAGTATATCGTTTGAAAGGGCATAAAATAAGAAAAATTTTGGAGCTAACCAGTGGTCGATACGTTGACCCGTTCGGGAGTTATTTAGGGTCAAAAATTGACTTTTTTCAACTGATTTTAAATAACTCCCGAACGGGTCAACGTATCGACCTCTGGTTTGCGCCAAAATTTTTCTTACTTTATGCCCTTTCAAACGGTATACTACAATATGGGGGTTTTACTTAAAATTTTTCAGTGTCCCAAGGGAACTGCAACACAAAAATTTGATATCAAAAATTATAAAAATTGGAGGAGAAACACTTGGTTGTGCTTTCTTGCCTCTTGTTCATTATTTTCATTATATTATATCGTCTATGCAGTCATTAATTTAAATCATGGATTAGTTTCATTTTGCAGCGGCATATCTTTCATAGAATCATATGAGATAGAATCATTTAAAATATTTTGTCATTCTCGTAATCGATTTTATATGATATAACGCATAAACGTGGATCGCTCAGCGTGTGCAAATGCATGTCAGAAATGCATCAGTATAGCTCGTGGGACATCCGATCTAACCCGTTTGATCCTTTGCAGAGAAGCAATCCTATCTTACATTTACCTACTTTTTCTTTACAGACTCTCGGGGCCTTTTGCTCACGTGAGACGTCTGAAATGCTTTCTATCGAGTTCCTTAGATGCAGGTAAACGTACGGTGTCACGTTTCGCAGCGCGTCTGCTCACGTTCTCCACTCTAAATTTTACTGCCGCGCGAGATCCAATCCGACAGCGAGGCCGTGCGAGAGATCTAATCCGAAAAATAGCATGTGCCGCTATACGATAAGCTTTTTTCATATTCGTACCCACTTTATCGCTGCATGTCTCCGCCTCCGATACTTTCAGGGGTATCATCATTCACGCTATTTCTATTGCTTCACGTGGGATACATTCAAAGTATACAGAAAGGACAAATATATGCGCAAAGACGTGAAAAACATGCAATATTCCGCGCATCCTTTGCCCGTTCGATACATTACGTTACTTTATACTTTATTTGTTATTATCACGATCATTTGAAACGTATAACGTTTTTCTCATAATTCCACGTTTCAAGATTGAGAATTTTTCTTCTTTTTCTACCTCCCTTTTGATACACTCGTGAAAGATCCTTCGTCCGACGCGAAAGCTGCCGATCGAAGCTGTCGAGGTGAGAAATGGCTAAGTCGAAGATGGAATATTTTGTTGGTGAACGAGATCTGTCGAAGGACATAAGCCGCTTGTACGTTCACACGCAGTGGTGGTTGGTTTCATTACAACTCAGGTGGCGGAGGGAATTTTCTGCGAGACGGAGAGGGGAGAAAAGGTCTCATCGAAAACCTAATACGATGGTAATCAGGGGTGAGTCTGCTTCGGGGTTACCAGTTCCATCCGCCGTCGAAAGAAGATCCGATCCAGTCACTCCCGTTCCCTCCCGCGCCTTCTATCCGCCAGTTGCCCAGACATTGAAAATTTATTGAACTCCCATTTCCGCTATCCACTTCGCCATCCCTCCACCCCGTCATTTTCTCTCTCTCTCTCTCACTCTTCAACGCTCTCTTGACTTGATCGGAGACAGGCTTTTCGATATCTTAATAATCCGCCTATTCGGCTGTCATTGCGGGGGTGGGTATGATTTCGCGAATCTATAGCCCGTCGACATACGAAGAATAGACGTCGTCGTACTTGTCATCCGCGGTACGTCGTCGATGGAACCTTCATGAGCTAAGCTCACTCGAGGGACTTTTATGCTGTCGTTATGTTCGACATCTCGCGCGTAATGCCAAATTGGAATTGCCGTATCGTCAGCTTTCGAACGGCACGGGTGTAATGAAACATCTTATAACCAGTAAAAAATTGTTATTGAAAGATAATTTCTAATAATATAAATATATACGAATGATACACTTTGTGGATCATTGCAAATGTAAAATTTTTTAGCAACGATCGAATATCGTATTTACAAAATTCTTTATCTTTTTAAACATATAAATAACAATTTATATGTATATATTTCTTTTTAAATATAAAATAATTGTATATGTATATTTTTTATAAAAAAATGTACCTACGCTAAGTATATAAAGCATATTTTAAAATGTATGCATTATTAAATAACAAATTAACTCAAAAATAGATGAAATGTAATTAGCCATCAAGAATTAGTGAGATAAATCTGAATCTTAAAAAAGTAACACATTTGAAGATATTACACATGTTTAATTTAATTAATAGAATTTTATTTTATTTATTCTGACTATTGTGATTTTATGCAAATTCTAGGTTGAATAAAATGGATTAAAAATCAAAATAAAGTATAAAAACTTGGCGTATTCGAATCGCATTTTAATATATAGGATATACGTTTCTATACATATTTACTAATAAAAAATGACTAGGTAATGTGCAAGAATTGCAATACGATGCAATCAAATCGATAAGTATCGTATTAGCATTTTATTGTTACATCTGATAAGACGACTTTTATCAAGAATTTATATCACGACATAGGTATGCTGCCCGAATTTGTTTACCTATTTTCGAACAGCTATCACAAAACGCACATACAAAGCATATCATACCTACGTCTTCCATTTCTGCATCTTTCTATATTTTCATGAATACATCAGAACGTAGGATCCATCTACTCACGGTATTATCGGGACTTCTCTTACAAGATATCTTGTTTCTTACTATCTGACACAAAGGAAGCGACCTGCCGTGCTTTTCGAACATCCAATAAAATATGAGCAATCTTGGATATGCGTTTGCCCGAGTAAGACAATGCCTAAGTCAGAAAAGATATTGAATGTGTCGCGTTTTCCTGGGTGTAAACGATCCGCGATAGCTCGAATAAGTTTTGCGAAGTTTGACGAGCTCCACCTGATAAGCGAATTTGTTCCAAATTCGAGGCAACCCCCGGACTTCGCTCGTTACCGAAACTTTTCCGCGACGTCTGCCGTGAAAGAAAAGAATACCTAGGTACATCTTTTCGATATACACACGGAAATATCTGGAATTCGCGTGCTACCTTGTGTCGCACTGTCGCGACCCACCCCATATTTCGAATTCGCACCTCTTTTGCCTTTCGGCAACGCTCCGGTATAAATATGCTCCCTCTCTTCGGGATTCTTTATCTATTTTCTTATGTTAAATTCATGACCCGACGACGGTCGCCGCCGCCGTTGTCGTCGTCGCCGCTCCCGCTGGAATTCCCGCGCAGAATGCGTCGCGCGTGCGACAAGTCGCTGGCTCGCAATACGCGTAGAATGCACTTCGTTTCTCGGCGCGAGCAAGCCGTCGGAGCATGTGAAGATAGCGCCGAGTTGTTCGCGTAGACGTAGAAATGATGGATATTTTCTTTTTCCGAGATGATTTTCGACAGCGTTTTCTCTCTTCATCTCTCTCTCGCTCTCTTTCTGTCTCTATCTATATATTTCTCTTTACCTCTTCCTCTCTTTCTCCCTATCCTCGCAAAGCCTTGAGTTTCTGAATTTGCAGGATTAATTACGGGCTAATTAAATTTATAGCATATTGTTTATACCGAGGAAATATCGCTCGCGGCTCTATAATACTTATTAAATTTTCGTTTATGCTGCTTGATACACCGCTTGACCATAATTTTCCGGCTAATATTTTATAATAACGCAGAAAAACAAAATAAAACTAAATTTTTTTAAAATTTTTGATAAACGCGAGTAAAATTAACTACATCGCATAAAATGCTGTTCAACGATTTCCGTAATTAACAAATGGTAACAATCTCATTACTTCTCATTATCGTAAAATTCTTAATAAAACAAACGGGTAATTAAAACTCGGAGGTAAATAAATCAACAAAGTTACGTTTTATAATAAAACCAGTAATAACAGACATATTAAGAAATAATTAGTATTTTGTATAACGTTATATATCATCTACTAAATGTACTTTTTGCTATTCCATTTAAACTTCTATCCGAATATAGGGGAGTAACCTGCAATTTTGGAAAGTATGCAACGAATATAAAAAACATCTTACCTTCCCGACTTTTTTGCTGGCTGTGCACGTTTCCGTGCTATTTCGCAGAAATATCTGCACCGATAGGGAGAAAGGTGCATTGCGTAATCACATTTCTGGAATTTCCGTGGTTAATACAGATTCCCGGCCTTTCGTTAACATTGTAAAGCAGGGGTGCATTTGCATAACGTGGGGAATACAATGCGCAATACCAGCGTGGACGAGCGTGAGCCTCGGCGCGGGTAATCAAATCGCGCATTACGCCGCGATAATGACAGGTCCCGAGGCACTGCGACGCTTATCGTTTACAATAACGACGTAAAAAAGGTGAAACGAACGGACCGCGTTTCCGCTGCAAAGCGCAATACGAGATTAAGACGCCGCGGCCGTCGCGCTGCGTACCGCGATCTCGATGAGCGCGATCTCAACTTTCTTAATTACATTTGATCATCACCGCGGAGAAGAGGTACGCAAAATAATAAGCCGTCCGTATAAACTTGTCCACAGCTTAGATCGTAGATACAAATGATTCACTTCGATGAAATGATCAAACGAAACCGCGGGGTTCGTCGATTAAATTAAGAGGTATATAACTTTAAGCGGTAACTAATAATTTAATTAAAATGTGTCTATATGTGATGTTTAGACACGCCGAGCTTATGAAGTACGAAGAGTTACACGTTCCAGAAATAACTTCGTTACTAATTTATGTTAAGTAAGCTGCTTTTAGATATGTGTCAAGAGTACTTCTCTAAAGAGCTTTTAGAAATCTGGCAAGTAGATTCACATTTGCGTACAGTTGCGCGGCTATACAAATGTTTGCTTAAGAGTCTTAATCCGATTATTGTGAATGAAGTTAGACAGGATTACGGATAGAAAGCTGTAAGCTTGCCTCTCGCAATTTTTACCACACCGGCGTCACAAGGGACATGCAGGCTACGGATAGCAGATAAAAAGCTGTTATGTATATATCTACGGTATTCGGTATCCAATTTTTAACGAATTTTGAAGTGATGGCACACACGGCACTCTGCAAAGCTAACGATAGTTATCACATTCGGTAGCTGCATGTAATTATAAAAGGAATACCTCGTGTTGAACTGGCGCAGTTGTAATCAGTGTAACGCACTCTTGGGAATTGGTCATCTGGTTACGACCGCGATGAGAGCTTGGACATGCAGGACATGCTTGTTCATAAAAACTCTTAATCGATGTACATATCATCGCTAATTGCAAGCTACAAACTGTACCTCATCAGGTTTGTAAGTTATAATTGTGTTCTACGTGTGAAGCTAAATAATGTAACGGCACATATACGTATACTTCAGTAAGATTGTGATTTACGGGATCAAAAGATGTTGGAAGTAGCGTTGAATAAGAGAATTTAAAGAATTTTGAACACTTCGCAGCTTGTTAACAACAGCCTATTAATGCAACGCTCTCTATATCAAAATAAAACTCTTCCCTCGAACTTGACGTAAATTTAAAAACGATCAACTTTTATTTTCGAAACCACTTTTACATTTGTTTGACATTTTTCATTACGCTTCTGCGAACAAAATTTTTATTATCAATATAAATTGTTGGTCAAAGGGAAATTTAATTGAACGCTCGATTCGATAAAAAAAAAATACCGCGTCTCAGCGTCCTGAGTCCTGACTCGAAATTGAACGGAAGTTCACGTGGATAAAATAATCGCGGGCTTGCAGCCACGTAATCATAAATATTCTTCGCGTGCAGTTTCCGCGTTCTCAGTCATCGCGTTATCTGAAATGTCCTCCAACAACGGCATAAATTTGCCGGTATGTTTTCGGCTCGGTGCGCAATTTACTCGAGGCTCTGTTTGCGCCGCCGCTGCCTTCGTCGCTGATTCCTAACTCCAAAACTGCAGCGGAACGACGCCGCCGGGGGCTTTGCTACGCCGGTCACGCCGATCGTCGGAGTTTCTCATTATGATTCCGTTAGCGTCAGCAATTGCAGTAAGTTGCAGCCGGCCGAGCATATATCGCGCTACTTTATTGCTGTTTGGCCAGTGACCGCTACGGCATTGCCACTACTTCCAAATTTTCGCAATCGTCTCGTCACGTTACTAACGTTACTGCAACTTACGATCGTGAACGAGCATAATACTTCCGTATCTCATCCCCCTACTCATGTTTGCAATTTTTAATCGAAGTTGGACAGCCGAATAATTCAACTCATCATGTGATTACGTATATTTATCATGTTGATCGCTCTATAATGCGCGACTTGAATGATCATAAAAATAATCGAAAATATTCGCCCCTCTATTTAAAAAGAAAAGAATTTAAAGAATAAAATTAAAATACACATACTATTTTTTAGTTTTTATAATTGAGGAATATATAAAAATTGAGAAAAACATAAAAATAACGACATGAGCGAAAGGAGAAGAAATGGAATAGAGCAATAATTCAGGATATCGCGTTTAGAAGATCGATTTCTTTCTCTCTCTTTCTCGCTAGTAACATTCTATTAAATTCCGCGTGAAAGACTTTAGGTTGTCAACTGATTGCGCTCATGCGAAACAGACGTTTGAGAAATTCGCGACAATCAGAGGATATTTGTATGTGTCGCCATTTTTACTTTCTATTCGTTAATATGACAGATAGGGCTCGGATATTCGTGCTCTACTCTAAACCGGCTCACCGCCGGTTGCGCTGGAGACAAATAACCCAGCTCGCTCTCTTTCGGCTCTACCCCCTTCTCACGCTTCTTCTTCTCACCGACGAGCTGCTAAACGAGTCGTTAGTGCCGATTTTTTACACCGGAACCGTCATTTTAACGGGCGGACATCCGAGCCTTAAATTAATAGACACATAAATCAAGGAGATTTTCTAATTTACTACGGTAGCGAGAAGAGGATGTCTCTTCAATGTTAAAAAAAAAAAGACGTTCTGCCGGAATATTTAGCTTATCTCGAACGCGCGTATTTTACGAATCGCATCGCGCTGAAAGTTTTCTGCATTTGACGCGCCGTAATTTACACTCCTTGAATCCCGGTAAGGAATCCTAAAAATTCAATTTTCTGAAACATCGCCGTCAGAAATTCCGCAAATAACTTGCAGTGAGCTGCGTCTTCGTTCCCAATAGGTTTTCCGAGGAAAGCAGCGCGGAAATTGTAAGGAAGCTGCGATTGATTACCGATTCGAAGCAACGTGGGCTACTGCAAGTCTTGAAGAAAATGCCAATGCTATAAGATAATAAAATGCAAAATAATGAAGCACCTCAAGTAGCGATATTATAAATATACAGATTATTATGTTATAAAATTGTAAAAGATATAGATATAAATTATTCTTATATTATAAAAGAAATTTTAATATGGGTGTATGTGTGTTCTCATAATTGTATTCATATATACATAAACATATATTTTATAATTTCTATAAAAACTTATGCACATTTTTATTCGAGATTAAGAAATAAGATAGGCATGGATTTGATACAAGTTTTGCATTTCGAAGGATATTTTACATTTGAAGCATTTTATATTTCAAAGACCGTTTTTGTTGAATCAAAGAGAAATCTTTTCTGTATAATTCCGTGTGAGTTATGTTTGGAAATACGCAACAAATATTTTCTTAGCATCGTAAATAAATGGCATATTATTCGGTGCATTATTTTAATGGAATTTACAGCTTCAAAAGGCTTTCCGAAACAGGTCACATCAATTGTTGAGAGTTTCTCGCTGTGCACCGGGGAAACCACTCGATGTATCACGGCAGAACGGAATTTCACGAAATTGCTTACCGCCTTTTACAGTGTCTACAATCCCTACCCACTACAGCTAGTCGAATTGTGGTCCGAATTCTGCAGACATTACAGACAGTTTCGTACTGGTCTCGTGTATTTTCAAAGCAAACTTAGGACAAATTTGCTCCAATTGGAATTTATAGACCGTAGTAATTCATAAAAGTTATTCAAAATTGCGCGACAGCGTAACAAGGGCAACAATCGAGGAAATGAATTTGCGACAAGCTTATACCACAAAAGAAGGGATTTATCAAATAAGATTTGCATTCATTAAAAGGCAAACATTTTACTGAAATGAGGATAAACCGGTATTATATTACGCTTTGTAAAAGGTATGTGATATATGTATATAAAAATAAAAATTGGCTATTTTGTGGATGAGCGAATAAGCTTATTCGGAATACCTTTATGCACCAGATTTTTAATATTCGTACGCCAGCATGCGAATTTCCACATGTATTTTTTATAAGATTTAAAACATTCCATTAACTTGCGCGTCCATTAGGACATTTTTTCATATATTTTACATCAGCGCACATTTGCCGGTCCTTCACGATTTCACATTCCGCTCTATGAATCCCTTTCTATGCAGCTGGGAACGAGCGCATAATTTGTTTCCGACTTTTCCGTTTTCATACGCGCGACGTACGGGCTGTGAGCAATGAAAACGCCCTCCAGGGGCTGCATTGTTCCTACGATTCGTAATGATGCCTCCGAGGTCGCAAATGTTGCTCTAAGCTCTTCGAAGCAGCCGACGCGGAAAATTGGAAAGAACTGGGGAAAAAGTGTAGTTTTTTTGTCACGCAGCGTATTATCATATTTTCCATACATTACTAACAACACTGACATATCGGTTCTAGCTTTAGTCCGGCGTAGAACTAGTATGGGAAAAAAAAGAACCAATCATTCACTTAGAAGAACGTGAAGACAAGATATACGGAAGATAACGTGTTACTTGCGTGGGCAGAAGTGACGAAATATCGTTGTTAATAAAAAGCAATTTCCTTACATCGCTATGCAGAGAAAATTACGGCCATTTAGAAACTATGCTCTACGGCGTGCCTTTAGATTCGCCCTCCACCGAATCAGAGTCATTGAACGAATTGCCGCGCCCGATTGCTCGGCTCCGGCTGATCAGGAAGCCCATTTGTCGAGTAATATATTATTCGGAGTGGCCGCATCAATCACCCAGCTTGCGAGACGCCTGGCTTCTCATTGCGATTTAGAAGTCAAATGTAAGAAGAAAACCGAATTTATTAGGAAACAATTTAATTTATCCGCTTCACAGAGCTTTACACGAAGAATTACGGTTTACTACAGACGGTTTATTCCCTGTCACGTTTCTTTGTAATTTTTGAAACGTAAAGATCACACAGTACGCCCCCGACGAGCAAGAGCAAGCTCGAATTGGTATCGTTTGAACAAATTGCAAGCTCATCCTCTCGTTCTCATATTCTCGTCTAACTTCTGGTTTCGCTTGTGATTGCATCGATTACATGTAGCACGCAATATCATATCGCAATACATAATGAATTCAAGCGGCGAGTAATTAATTAACGAGTTATCGTGATATCCAGTAATGCTGTCTGTTAATTCCTTCGTTCTGCAAGTAGGTATACGTGTACGGTAATATTCAGCACAATTCCGTTTGATTACTCTTATGCGTTTGCAAGCTTGCCAGATTAGTAGCTACTGAACTATGAATTTCGAAGAGCTTTGTAGTCAGTGTAACAACATTTTATTAATGCACATAGGTACCAACAATGATGTGCGTGCTTGTGTCTTGAATAAAATTTTTTTATCTTAATAAGAATTATACCTTAAAATTCATTCAAAAAAGGCGCGAAGACGTCACATAATAACTTACGTAAATTTTATATATAGATATATACCTATATATTTACACACACACATAGATATATATACTCACACAAATTATTTTATATAATCTTAACTTTTTAATATTACATAGAATGTTTATTGTTTATTGTAAATTTATTGCCATATGTCAATTAACAAGTATGAATTATAGGTAAGTAATTGTAAATTATTGCGATTTATCGCATAAAAAGTAAAATGTTAAGGCCGTAAATGTGATTACAACATGAGTATAATCACAACGAGTGGTTCAAAACTGTTTTTTTTCTTATGGTCAAAATTAAAGTAGGTACTATGATCAAAGCATTTGCTGATGGACATTGATCGAGATTAATTGAGCGATAGTTATTGCAAAAATGCCTTCTGTTTATTGATTTAAATACAGGTGGCAAGAATTGGAATAATCAATTTGATCCAAAAGAAAACTATCAAGATTTCTTTTTTTTGTAACAGAAAGAATTATTAACATTTAAATTACTTAAAAAACTGTTTAAATAACAAATTACTGTTATTTAAATGGCTATTAGTAATACAAATTTATTTTTATATTATATGAGAGAAAAAAAGATAGTTTTGACCACATACATATGAAATAGAATGACAATACCTTTTGTGTGAGCTTTAAATTACCATTTTGTTCGGACAAAAGCTATATCGTGGTTCAAAAATATAGGTACAGTGTAGTCAGGACAACTTTTTTTAGAGAAAACTTTTTTCGGTCTTTATTTAAAAGTGCTCTGAAAAAAACCTGTTATTCAGAGAGATACTCTCCTCTACTAATTCAAGCGAAGCATAACAAGCGGGCACGATCACAAAAGCGATTGAAATGTCAAAGCACGCAACAGCGATAGATATTTTTAATTCAAAATATTCCTCGATGTGTTAGGCATGTGTGAAAACATATTAATACTCGCATTCGAGATAGCTCAGAAGGCATAAAATAACAACAGCGTTTAATTCATTTCAATAACTATATTGAAACAATTATTTCATTCCCCGCTGAACGAAAATTTATCTCCGAAATGCCATTCAAGTTTCTGTGCTTGACAACGTGTTAATGATGTTGTTTATAAGCTGTCCACGATGCGTCAATTTAGATAATTAATTATGTTTGATTATTATGAGCGCGTTAGATTTTATCGCTTCCGTGTGTGTTTTGCGACACATTTGGACCATTATTCAGATTATTACTTGGATAATTCAGTACTTGGTTTTGCTCGACGAAGCGACTCTCACGCATCCACATGTCAAGGCAAATCGAAATAATTAAGACGAAAACGAGAGAAATAATTCCTTTTAATAAATTGACAATAAGTCTTTTAATGTAGCAAATTGTTTGATTAAACAGGCTTAATTCATTTTTATCAGAATTGATATACTATCGATATACTATTTTCAAAGATGTAGTAGGACGGAAAGGGAGATTATTGATGTTATTTTGCAGTTTAAATAGCGATATAAATATTTGAATATTTCAATTAGTTAATTACATTTAATTTCTTTTTAGTTACTTTTTGCAAATAAAAACGCTATCTTCTACTATTCTTTTATTGCTTTTTGCATCAACGTTGTTCCCTTGCAATGCATTTGAAATGTTTAACTCCCTTTTTGAATTGCAAATTATTGAGCCTATTTCTGAACCTTGCCGATTGCATGCAGACTGAGACTTTTAATTGTTATGCAACGTTTGTATATCCCATTCTAAATTAGAAGTACTAGTAAATAAGTAAAAGTAGCAGACAAGCAATATGCAATCAAATGACGTAATGGATTTCTATTTCCGTTCCTCGAACATCTGTAAGCTTCGACCATGCGGCGGAAACACAGAGAGCACCGACGTTTTACTTTAATTGCAGACGCTGCGTAAATGAACTGTCGCAAATCAAGCTTGACTGTCGGTTCGAGTAAAACGTGTGGGGTAAACCAAACGCACCTTCCGCATAATGAAGCCATTGACGCTTTCCGCCTCGAAGCACGAGAAAGCCGCGACTGTATTTTTTTATTCGTCGTTCGCCCTCGCCGCTTCTTCCACGAAAACGCAATTTAATTTCACGGCATACGTATAGGTGAGAGCGAACCGTTTAGTATTCCACGCATCGCGTCACGGGTTCTGATCGTCACGGATGGCCTACGCCTTTCGTCCCGTACTTTCCGCATCGTCTTACCCCTCTCGCCCCTGTGTTCCCGTTTCTGTTCCCGTTCTCTCGCCTCTCCCCTCGTTCCGAAATGGAAGACGGAATCTACCCAAGAGTCGGAGAGCAACGAAAAAGCTGAGGGTCGTTTCTTACCCTCGATCTTATTTTCGTATCGCCCCGCAACTTTTCTGCGGGAATCCCAAGCACGTTGATCGGGAGGATACCTCGGCCTTCCGTCGCTCGTTTGTACCACCGAGCCAGCCATCGGGGGAGCACTGACTGAGTTATTACGCCGGTCTTCCGCGGGTGGTCGTCGCGGAGGGCTGCTTCGCAGCAGGCCTGTGCCCCCCGGGTACTTTGGGAAGGACAAAGTGCCGGCATCGCCAGCATTAATAGGCCACGAGCAAGTGACTTATGTAAAGTTTGACCAAGTTGGCGCAGCAATATGCCTCATCGTCGTCTCGCTCCGGTATTTTCCCTATCTCTGTCTCTCTTTAGTCTTCCTGAGGACTAGCGAGAGAGCGATGAGCCGAATAACTCTCTGGAGGACACTTTGTGAGAGGGAGATTGAGAGAGAGAAAGAGGGAAAGAGGGGGGGGGGGGGGAGGGAGGGAGGCAGTCGCAGCAGCAGTATCTGAGTATCCTCAAAACTTCCGTCCGCAGCGATACTGTATCTCCGCTCACTGGACGGTGGGTCGGAATGCGAGTAGAGATGAATTAAGTGTGCGCGCGTCCGTGTACGCGATTCGTGTTTCGCGATGCGCGAGGGGAGGTGAGAGGATGCACGGTTATAAAGGTCGGGTCATATTTTAGTTCTCGCATTGTACTGACGGAATTGTAAGGGAAATAAATTATCGCGCCCGTGGGAATCACCGGGCGCCGGCGGCGACCGCCGTTTCCTCGCGGTGCAACGTGCTTGCGCAGACTCTCCTCTGCCAAGAAATAGAGAGAGAGAGAGAGAGAGAGAGAGAGAGAGAGAGAAAGAGAGAGAGAGAGAGAAAGACGCGCCGTGAGCTTGATGCCGAAGTGCGACGGGATTACGCCCCCTTGACGCTAAAGTTACCGATAATCCTGGTAAACTATTCGCGATAATAGCGCGAGCAATTCAGCAGTGCGCGGTGAATTACCGAGTTATTCTGAACGTCAAGTTTTGTGAATTGGGGAGGGTTGAAAATTAGCAGTGAAGCAAATGCTGATGATTGCTAAATGTTTACGAAAACTTTTGCGATTGACATTCGATATACGACGCGAGGGAAGGATTTTTTCTCCTTAAAAAGCATCGTATCGCTATGAAGGTACATGCAAGGAGATCATTCTTTTTATTTATTTGCATGTCATACGATATCGGATAATTTTCTTCGATGCTTTCCTACAAGCTTTCTTATTTTCTCCATAATTATTAGAGATGTAAAGCAAGAGAAATCAATATTTAAAATTTAAAAATATGATAAAAACAGAATTGCAAAATTAAAACATTTTTTTGTAATCACTCAAGTACCTATTATAAGTCAAGTAAGGGAAATTGGGGTACAGTGGCACACATTTTTTTGAAAACCCGTGTAATTAAGGTTTTTAAAATATTGAAATATTAGCATGCTATAGTATTATTAAGAAAGCCTTATAGAATCAGTATAGCAATGAGTAGATTTTTTAAACCAACTCTTTCTACTTGTTCACAATAATTTTTATTATGTACGTGATTGACGCACTGTACCCCATCCTTGGGGCACTGTGGGTCAGTAGATGGGGCACAGTGGGACACAGGTTTTTTTCCGTTTTAGAGTGCTTTATTCAAGACTTTTAATATAAAATCTTATGATACATCTTGTGCACGTTATAAAATATTAAAACAACATTGCACACTCGTGCGACAAAAAAATCGATTGACTAGTGTGTAAATAGTCGACAACTAAGAATCTAATTTTTTGCGCTTCTTGGGTAAGAAACATTACAAAACAGTGTGATAATATAACAGTTCACTGAAATAAAATTAGTTTTTATACAAAACAGGAATAATAAATCAACATGAAGAAAATAAATGAGTAAAAATAAAAAAAAAAATGAGAAAAAATTAGTAAAAATAAGTAAAGTGAGTAAAAATGAGTAATATTTACTAAAAGTTCATGACCAACTACCAGCATCGTGGGACAGTCTAAGCCATGTCCCACAGTGTCCCGGTAAAAAATGTCTCACAGTGCCCCAGAGCAGGTATATTTGATATGTCGGGTTTTTGTGACCTAATCTCATTTTGAACAATTATCAAAATCACATGAAATCAACAATAGAAGTTTGCTCCAACATAAAAAATATTTAACACTTAAGAAGACAACTAATTAGGCGACAAAAATGGAAAAAATTATCACACTCAGAAAAAAGTTTACTTAATTTTTTAATGGCTCCAAACTTTCGGGGTTTGCAATATGACGGGAACGAAACGGAGCAGCACTGTCTTCTCGTAAACAATTGAAAGGTTTGTGCGCTTTTGTTTTTTACATTCGCAATGATTGTAAGACCTTTTAAAATAAACAAACTTAAAAATGTCCCACAATGCCCCGTGGCTCATAGTGCCCCGGTTTCCCTTACTCATTGATTTTTGCTCTTAAAACGTTCTTTTAGTTTCCGTAACAAAAGACCGTGCACCAAGATCTAAAAGAAAAGAAGTAAATAATCACGTACTTCATAGAAAAAGAAGTATACAAACCTGTGTACTTTACATTGATAGTCTGTGCGCGCGCGTGTGTTTGTGGATGTTCGTTCGTGCAACAATTACGTGTTGAGCGTCAATATCACTTCGAAGGAAAAAAAGCGCCTTTGATCTTGCCTTTAATCCGCCAATATCAATTAACGTTTTTTTTTTCCGTCGTCGCGTCGAGTAAATTCGAAAAGAGGGTTAAAAGAATCTTGGACACGCGGCGCGGCGCGAGCTGTTTCCCTCCCTTACGCATCCGACCAGAATTTTCAATTCCGCGAGTATTACTCGAGATTACCAGACCAACCGAGCACATTTTTTGGGATTCCCGATAATTCCGTGAAACGCGACGGAAGGGGATTAATTCGAATGGCGGAACCGTATGACGTGTTCGTCACATTTTCGGGGTTATACGCGGCCGGAAAATGCGGCACCTGTGCCGCACGAAATTGGATAGATAGTCCGCATGGCTTTTATAAATCGTAGATACCTCCTGGAATTTATTGCCCGTAATAGCGATCGCGAGGGTCCATTCGGAAAAAAAAAGAGAAGAAGAGAAATGTGGGTATAGCGTGAAACATGACTCAACGGAATTATTGAGTCCATTTGATGTTATCGTTCGTTCTTCGCGTAGTTTTAGAGCAGCTTCGTTATATCTTCGATGACACTTTGCACGAAACCTAAAGTTTAACTTACTGCACGCGCAAAATCTGATCGCGCTTCAAAATTTAGACGCGCAACCGTGCGCTATTGACAGGTCTTGTAATACTGGCTTTTGACCGATCATTTCGAAAATATACGGGACAGATTGATGCATCGCATATCCGGCGCGTATAAAACGTCCCTATATTTTATATTTCGCACCCGCCGAAAACTGTTGAATGCGCAACGTTCCGAATCGGATAACGCTATAGTATCGCAACGTGCCAATAGCAATTCCGCAACCTCCGAAGAATTGCCGATTCGGGAATGCGAAACGACAGGTAGAAGTTTGGCCCGCAGATATCACAGGTGTCAATATTGATCATTCGTTCGAAATATTGATTTCTTCTTTACAAATGAAAGCAATGCAACGGGAACTTTTTACACGGCATTCACGTCGACATTTAATAATTTATGGTATTTCTTCGCCTCTTGTAAAATTTAAAGAAATATCTTAGTTAACTTTTCTCGTAAAAATTTTACTGAGCGCCACATTTCGTTTATTTACGATTTTTTCTAAACATTTGTTTAAAAACTTAATATTCTCAAATAAGTTGGAACACGAACATTTAACATTTATTTACGAAAGATATTTTTACAAGTATTTCTCAAGTTAAAAGTTCCTCAAGTTAAGATTCTATTAAACTTCATTTAAAATAAAGTAAAGAATAAAATTATTTTAGCGATAGTCTTCTAAAGGGATAACTTGCTCAATTTTGCGCCGCTTCGAGGAATCTTATCAAATTTCTCACAATCTTGTCATCACGTCTTGCGAATTTGCTATAATGACTTTCGCGAACATTTCCCGTTAATGAAACCACGCTTTAAGCACCGTTCGCGTTCTATAATGGTGGGAGGAGGGAAGGGGTAGGCTCCACCGTCTCGTCGCTCAAACCGAGAATAATCTACCTCCGGAGACGAGGGCACACGTTCCTCTCCCTTGTCCTTTCTAAAAGTGTTGCCGACACGTCTGGCGGGCACCGTCGAAAATCTCTCTCGTCGCAGATACGCGAAGTTTGTCACGTATATTTAGTGCGAATTTCTCGGCTGTTTCTCGCCCATACGCTCGCGCTTGTGATTTCCCCGCGGCGATAAGCCCCACACGAATCTCTTTCTCTTTCTCTCAAAGCTCTTTTTCATTCCATATACGTATACTATACCTGTCGTGCATCGGAACGTATTGAAGTGGTGAACGGTTATGACAGACGATCCAATACGGTCCAAAGCCGCCGTTCTGGTCCCTATCTTCGCGGATGAGCTACAACGAAAATATTAACAAAATACTCCGCCGCGCGTGATCATCGATATCGATCACTCCTGATCGCAGCTCGACTCCGTGGAACGGTAAATTGAAAACCTCGGGGCAGAGCGCATGGCGCGTTCAAAAATCAATATTTGACGGGTAACAAGGGTTCCAGCGGGGTAACGTTGGTATTCTTTCAAATATTTGAAGATGCTTCGTGCCATCGGTTTACAAACGCCAACAAACACACACATCTAAGGCATATTGTTTAAGGTGATTGTTATATTGCTAGAATTTCTGTTATCCAAACTACACGAGAGACAAAACGATCGAATCATTCCAGATAATCCAATAATTATGTTTTGAAATAAGAAAGAGAAATGAGAAAGAGTTTATTATAGTTATATGCTGTAAATGTAACAAAACAAAAACTGTAACAATAATTCAATAGTCTTCTTTATCCTCCATTCCATTTTCCTAGTCTTTCTAAAGTAGCTAGTTCATATATTTTTCTTAACGTAACTCCTTCAATAGGACTCCATTCTTTCTATGCTCTTTCTATATCCTCCAAGGCCTGTTTCTCAAGTAGTAAATGCTTCACAGTGTGATCGAGAATTTTATTCCCTAACATTAAGACAGGAGGTTTACATTTCGTCGATATTTCTACATGTTGGTGGAATTTCGACTATTGGCACTGGAATTACGGGCATTTAACGTATTTGTGTAAACCGTGTGTGTATATTTATTTTTGTCTTTTAGATGACACTGTTCAGATAAAAGAAGTTCTACTATATAGAATGAGCCAACAAAAACTGTTTCATTTCCTTGATTAGAATAGCTATCTCTTTAAAAACTTTAAATGGTAATAGGAGTCAAGTGACACATCCAAATTAAAAAAAGCAAGACAGTTATGAAGAAAATTAAAAAAAGACTTTTAAAAAAGACCTTTAAAACGTACGTTAATTAAGATGTCACTTGATTCTTATTGCCATTTAAAATTTTCGAAAAAATATCCTAGTGAAGTAGGTTAAACTTATCAAAACTATATTTTTCCCTTAAAAATATAATTGAAGTGTTCCGGCATATTTTGCACAAATCACTCCATTTCTTTTGTAACCGACTGATTCGTGCAAAATACGAATACGTTTTTTTAAATAAAAATTTATATTTTTGCGTATTATGCATTTGAAATATAATTTCAATATAATTTTCAAACATTAAACAAAATAACAAATGTAAGATATGTGAAAGACTGACAATAAAAAATTCTAAAAGATGTAAAGCAAGATGTAAAGATGTAAAATTATATTTTTTCCCCTATTAAATTATCCTACTCCTCATTTCCTACCATTATCATTGCATTCTACACGGTGCAGCATGGGAGCAACGAGAAAACATAAGCGTTTGTTTTCAAATGGACGTATCACATTAATTTTTATTATATATAAGCATAATCGCTCACCCCGAGACTGCTGGCGCAAGTTTTACGCCAGCCGTGGACGCGGCGTTTAATTTCTCGACCGTGTCTTAATCGTCTTTCCCTTCCGGCAGCTACTTTTGCGCGCAAACGCAGACGGAAAATTGGGGCTTAAATTTCTGCGCGCGTGCATGCGAACGAGAGCGAGAGAAAGAAAGAAGTCGTAGAGAGTTAATTAGCGTAGAAAGCGCAATGCTGTTTTCCGCTCCCACCTTCCTTCAAAACAGAAGCAGGAGTTCGGTTATAGAACTCCTTTTTCCTCGTTGAGTACGATAATTTATAATTAATAAGCTATTAATTAATAAAGCGAGGTTCGCCTTACCTTTTCCATTATTTCATCTCCGCACGAACTAATTTGTAACGCGAGATGAAAGAATTTACCGAAACTAATCTACATTATACGCGCTTATTGTATATTTGACCTAATTATCTATCGGAAAAGTTTCTTGGAGTAAGATCAAACAATTCTTTAATTATAATAATTAAAATGTTAATATCACACTGTATTACTATAAATGTATATCATCGTTTATATTAATTATTTTACGAAAGTAATGGAGTGTATGCACGTAAAACCGGTTTAACTCTCAAAATAAAAAATTTGAGTTAGATGCTTCAACATAATGTAGAAAAAATATGAACTTTATAGAGTTGAATTAATTTCTAACAAACTTTCTATATTATGAAATAGAAGTAAAGCCTGATGTTAAGAATATTAATGCTTATTGTCGCATACCGATCAAGGCGCGTGCTCGGCGAGCGTGTGCGCGGGCACAGTGTCAGTCGCGGCCTGTCGCTGGCCGGCTCGGACGCTCTGTCTCGCGACAACTAATGTACTCGAGGAATTAATAAACCAGTGTTGAAATTAATCTGCGTTCCCTGATTCCGTACACAACACTTATGCAATTATAATATAAAATATAGAGTAATAATATATAATAAAAAAATTCTTTACCATTATATATTATTACTTTCTTTCTTCGAAAACATCATTGTAGTTTGCAATCTTCTACAATTTTTTCTACCTTGTTGCAAAAGTTTATTTTTCTCCATTTAAGTTAACTGTGGATTAACCTGTTTTTGCGTGCATACACTCAATTGTGTAAAAAGCATAATATATATTATAAAATAATGAAAATTTCAAATAAACGATTTCTGAATTAAATGGACAATTTAATAATAATTGTCTGATCAATTAATCGAGTCATAATACTTTATCGCGTACATGTACTGCAGCGCCGAACATGATTCAACCATTATTAGTACACGTTACTCTTTACATGTCTCTCCTTCCCTTTTAATTTATTATACATATTACGATGTTTTCATCTCTTCGTGCATAATGGAATACGCAATGAAAATGGGTGTGCGATGGTGCAAAATGCAGGATGAAATTGAGATCGTAATAATACTAGCGATCGTGGATAAATCTCTGATAAACTTTGACATTAATTCAATAATAGTAATGGCTAGTCCGTGTTATTTTAGCGCAACACGTATGTCGAAAATGAATTATGCTTTACGCTCACGTTCGAGCTCTAGTCCCCCGTGTATTTACCGTATTAAAATAATTCCCATATAATGCCATATGACGCATTAGTCGAGTGCAACCCATAAAATGATAACCCGTTCACTCACGAATAACAATTTGTAGCGAAAATAGAATTTATTCGACGAAATTGCGATCTGAAGCACAGCCGATCGTAACTGATTATCAGCGGAAAATCGAGCCTCTTCCCACAATTCTCTTTTGCGAATTTTTGGTCCGTTAACAATTTGTCATTACGTTTGATTGAGCCGCTTAATAGCTTTTAATCGCGAATGTAATCACTTAGTGATTGTTTATTTCCTTTGATTCCTATGGCAATTGGGCCGTGGCGTTAAACAACGGCTGCGAACAGCTTTGAGTCTGGATTATACGAAGCTGATCCTGGATTATAAAGGAGGCCGGGTAATATTCGCAACAGCGTCACGCCATTCCCGGCGCTTTTATCTCTGTGAAAACTGCTTTCTCCACACAATGTGAAAAATCCAGTCGATAGCCCTATGACGACAGATGAATGTAAAGCCATAAAGCATTTACGTACGTGCGGGATGGATCGTGGGATTCTCTCGATGAGTGAGAATACCGAATGGCGGATTGTGAGACCATTGTTGACGCAATTCTTCGGCCGGTTGTAGAACGCTGGTTGTTGCTCGTACATTCGTGTGTGTGACTCAACATCGCGATTGTTATGCGTTTATTTTGAGTTATTATTTTATTGTTAGCCCCCGCACGATTATAATATCACGCGTATGTGATGTTTTTAAAATAGGATAGTTCTATTCTATTCTCGATAGCTATGCGGTACCATCGCGATAAAATGTCAATGAAACTCGATATTACAGAGACTAGGTATGCGTGGCATTGGAAAATTGCGAAAATAACTTAGGCAATTTGTGCGGTATTATCTGCATGCATGACTAGCCTCGGGGGAAATTATATATTCTCTCGTAACATAACGCGTTCGTGACGCATGTACGTATAATATATTGATAATAGGAGCCATAGAAAATCATTTCATACTATACATTATTAAAATTTGTTATTATAATCCGCAATTATAACATAATAGAAATTATTACATAATAATTTAGAATTATACATTCTAAATTATCATATAATTAATATGATTTAATAATGTAATTTATTGTTTTTAGTATAATCGCAAATTTAAGAGCTCAACGAATAATTTTGTATATATATATATATATATATATATATATGTATATATGCAATAATATCACGCCTTGCTTATTTTGAAATCGCAAAACAACATTAAGAATGCTCCGCCGAATTTCAAAGAGTCAGAGAGCTGTGACAATATATTTCGTTTTTCGCTTAAAGAGTCAGAGAGCGTTGGAACAATATTTTTTTGTTTTTCGCTTAAAAAATACGCGAATATGAGGATTGAAACCCGTCGCAACAATTAAAAGCGCTTAAACAAAACCCAAATGGCAAAATACAAAAGCGAATGTCGTATATATATTGGTCACCGTAAAATATCGCGTTGAAAATAAAGTCGAACTTTCTATACTATGTATTTTTTTACATGCACGTGGACGGGCGGTTTGCACGATGGGATCCGATCGCATATCTAATGCATAAGGAGCGACATGCTGAATCCAATGGATTTTCTGTCGGCTTGGCCTAGCTGGATCGCGGATAATTCGAGTGGATCAAATCGGCTGCAATTTACCCGTGGCCTTAAGCCCATTTATACATAGACGTGTCCGGAGCACGGCACTCGGAACGCCGCGTTAGAGAACAGCCGAATGCTACAAATGGATCTGCATAGAGTGATCTATACGAGCGAATGTGGACGTCTCTCCAGCACGCGCAGATTGCACCGTGCATACGTCGCATTAGAAACGTCCGAATGCGGCGTATTCCGAATGGACATTTTGAATGCTCGTCCCGACCCGCCGCGCTTAAAGCCGCGAGAGGCTACAAGACTTTCCTTCCATTTTCGCTTTAGTCAAAAATCGAATTTATCTCATAATGAGTATTTATATGATGCAAACTAATACGGGTAATACATACAAACTTTCATCTGCAATTTCACTGATTATAATAATTTTAACGACTCCCAGTAATGACGATTTCGCTGAATATCATTTTCCTGCGCAGTCCGCCTTTGATCTTCAATATTGAAATTTTCATCTTTTATAAGATTATAGAATTCACGTCAGGTGTGAACGGCTTTAACGACACATTTTAAGACCAATCTCGGAGAACTTTGATAATTCGAGGCGGTCTTTGTAAATTTGATACCGAAACTGAATTCACTGCAACGACATGTCGGTCGTATAATCGGCATTTCAAATGCAACTCTCCCTGCTTTGAATTTCCTCTAAAGTGCACTAATATACATATAACTGATGAGAATTTTCGCCCAGTTTGCACTCAAATAGACTGTTTTAATCGCGCGCTACACAGAGAAATACTAATTTGCTTACGCAATTTTCAATGAACGCCTCAATGTGATACACTTTTGCATTCGATAATCGTATGCAACACGTCACACGCCTGTTCATACAAGGAATGCAAGCATGCTTATGGAAATTTTTTAATATGGACTCAAGTGAAGTCGCGATTTGCCTGAAAAGAGGATCATGGTACGAACAATATATCTTGAATGCAGTTTCATGCTGCATTGTTTGTTTGCAGCGGGTGTTGCATTGTACATTTGCCCGTGCGTTGCTAAAAGCAGTCGCGATAAATTTTGGTACCGGATATATCTGCGGTAGAATTTATAGCGATGTAAAAACTAGATATCCGATTTTTACGAAATTGGGCTACGCGATAGCGCGGGGCTACACGCGCGCGAACTATACGGTGCACAGGAGATGCAAATAACGCGCAAGAGGACAAATCTAATTAGTGCGCCGTAATATGGATGTTTATCTGCTCGCTCTAATTAATGATGCACCCGCATATTATTTTCTGTGCAGTTACGTTTCGGTCGTGCGCGGTTTTAGCATTCTGAAATAACCTTCGCTTTTATGCAGATCCGTAATAACGTACAAGCGTATCTGGATTAGTTTTCCGAGTATTCCATTTCACCGTGAATTCCATCTTCCTTTTATCGAGAAATATAGCACAAAATGTAATCCACGAGATTGCATCAATCAGTCGTATGTCAATATGTATATACGTACGGTATATAAAAGATAGTGATGAAAATATGTGCAGAAAATGTTTGCTTCTTTGCAGAAAAACGCTGTTCATCTTCCGCCCATGAATTGTAGATTATTTTATTATCGCCACGTTGTGTGCATCACTTAGATTGCGCGATTTTCAATGCTATAGATCTACACACAACAGCATACGCGGCACTTCCTTAGGATAAGCGTGCATTCTTGATCGCGCACATCTATCAATATTGGAAATATTATGCATTGAATGCAGCCGCCGCTGTCCAGAAAGAAGGGAACGAAGAGAATGCACAATGGATAGCGCGCGAATTCCTGAGAAAATCGATGAGGTACCTTTCAAAGCGATCGTCCGCAAATTACTTCAAGCTCATTGTGACTCGAAATTGATGAGGTCGTGGACGCGCGAACGCGGGTACGTATACACATACACACGCATGCACACACACACACACACACACACACACACATATACACTACACATGTAGACACAACGAGGGAACGAGAGGAATAACGAGAACGACGATTGGTCGAGTTGTCGGAAAAAGTGCAACGGCGAGAAGGCTGACGAGCAGGAAGTTTGCGGGCATTAAGTTTTTGCATGCGTCGGGGCGAAATACGAAGAAAGTCGTTCCTCTCGTTTCTGTTCGTTCACCGACGAGAGCGCGCGGTGTGTCTTATCGTCAATGAAGGGTTGTACGGCCGCCGGCGTATAACGATATGCCGTTAACAGGAGACGCGATATCTGATGGGAGGGAGTTTGTGTTAACTACGCTTGTGTAATCGTGCCGCCGCGCCGCCCGCGGAAATACCCGATAAAACCGGCCGAGACGAGAAATAATTAGTGCCCGTCCGTTTCTTGAATAAGAGGAGGGTCTCTAAGCGCTCGCTCGCTGTTAGAGGGGACGGGCCGTTAGAACCTTAATACGAGTTTTAACAACACCTAAACAAAGTAATAAACGTGAGGGGGCGAAAAGCCGCTTGTGCTCTGACCTGGCATTTATACATTTAATTGACTGTCCTCTGCAATCGGCGCGTAAACACCGACAGATTGCGGCACAAAATGTATAGGTGTAATTTTGTGTTAAACTTTATCACAGTACGTTACGCTACATAGTTCTTCATGTTTGAATTCGCAATTTTATTACCGTTTAATTAAGTGCAGTTTATTTTGTATTAAACTTTGTTACAATATTCCATTATTTATGGATTTTAATTTAATAAATTTTATTATAATATTCTTTACTTTTTATTAGAAACTTTCTACCTCATTTAATTTATCTTATTAGCAGATCTTTCTCTTTCAAGTAATAAATAACGTTAAAGCAACGTTCAACAAAGAAATTTTACGATCACTTATTTTTGAATAACGAGGTACGCGCACTAAAGCGAACAGCAGATGCAGCACGAACAGTAGCATGGCAAAAGTTAACGTCAGCGATGTTAACCCTTTAAGGCATATGCCATATATCGTGCATATGGCTCCTAGTTTCCGCCCTCTGCCTATTCCAGCATACGTCAACCCGCCTCTCTCGAGATTTCATTTCCTCTAATTTTGAGAAGAGAAATGCCCAAAATTAACGTATTATATAATACGTCATAATAAGAGTGCGATTATATTCCGACATGATATCTACTAATATTTGTATATAAGTTTTAGAGATCCAATATTATTATGTAAAATGTGTACTGTATATAGGTATAAAAAGTAGAATGGAAAAATGCTCGAATCGAATACGAGAGAAAATCATAGGCATACATATGATAAAAACATATAACATATAAAAATGCTAAAAATAGACATATAATAACGATAAAAATATTAAAAATACAAAAATAATGTTGCTGAATATTCTTTTATAAATCCGAGAGATATCCTCTCTGAAAAATATAAAATTTCTTGTTACTGAAATATTCCTATTGCAAATACAATTGAGCGAAACGTGAAGGCAGTACTTGACGACAGAAATAGGTTTGGCTATTTCCCTTTGATCATGAATTGAACAAGAGGTAACTAAAGGAGTCTTGCGTTCATGATTGCGGTCTGATGCTGACAAACGACTGCAATTGCGGATTGCTGAAATGCAAGCAGCAATACATGTGCGTACAACATCATGTTTGATCTGCGTTTCTCATCTGGGTACGTCCACTGCTTATGCGCTCAGAAGATACAAAGCAAACAACTGGGAACGTAGAAATGCGCCACTTCATTATCGTATTTGATCGCGTGAAGCCGACGTATCGGTAGATCAGCAAACGCTGCGATGTATCCGAGCACACAATTATCGCCACGTAGGTACGTGTGCAATTTATTTCGCGAGTCTTGAAATTTGATTTTTATTTTGTGACTTTCGAAATTTAATCATGTCTACGTCCACAAAATGTGCAGTATCGATTTCAAACAAATATTTTAAAGGAAGTAGATATTATCATCAATATTTTTGAAACTTCTTTTTATTTTATTAAAATTTTATTTATACTGCTTTTTTCCACAATTACCCAGTATATTAATTTCAATGAATTTTATAGGAATTGCTAACTATTTCATCCTCGATTTCATCTACTGTTCTTGCTACATTGTCTTCCTCAAAAGAGCGTTCAGTAATTTAATTTCAATAAACTGTCAATGGTTTAGCAGCATCGCCTTTGCCTTGCTTGAAACTTTCAAGGAAGCGTAACTACTTTTATGAAAGCGATACTCTTTGTCTCCCCTTTCGTTAACGCTAAATAAACGCGAATTAAAGGAAAAAACTTTTTTGTATAGATCTTATATATCTTATGCATATATGTATATATATATATATACATACGTATATACATATATATAGGAAAGAGTTGCCTAATGTATCGGTCACCAAAATCATACCTTATCAATATTTTTTGTATTATTGTACATAAATGACATTTAATGGTAAAAAGATGAAATAAATGAACAATGTAAAATACAGAAAAATTCCCGTTATCTTATTTTGTGCATTACAAACATTTCGAAAAGTCAGATACGATTGATGCAATTTTTGATTAATTTATGTAGCTGATAATAATCTAACATCCAGTTTTATTCTGTATTTTCCCTGTTTTTATAAAAGTAGATTTATTATAGAATATTTTATAATTATTTTGTATTCATATTACAATTTTTATAAAAATTAAATTGATATCTTTCTAAAATTTATCATACTAGGACACTACAAGCGCGTGCTACGCGCTACACACTATTTTATGGCTATGTAATTATTTATATAATCATTAAATGATAAATTAAATATGTATATCTAACTTATATGTGACAAGTTAAGTGTGTAGCTTATAACGAACGTTTTAAGCATGAGTTCTCAAATCCTACTATTAATTATATTATTAGATATTATATAAAAATATTTTTTGATTTGTTATTAATCTGCGTATAAATTTTCTTAATCATATTTTTATTATTTTTATTAGCAATTTTACTATTTTTAAAAGAGATATGTTTTTGGAAACAGATAGATATAATTTAAGAGATCGGTTGCTTAATCGTATCTTTTATATTTAATTATAGCATAAAAAGGCTTATAAAAATTAATTCTTGGTAAAAAATTTAACATATACTTAATAGCAGCTTTTAAACATCAAACTACAATTTCCAATATCAATTTGCGTGCTATATATGTTAGAATTTAGTTAGTTAATTTTTTTACCTTTTTAAGTAACCGTGTTTAATTACATGTTATGTATAATATAATTATATAATGTATATATTACAATAAAATATTATATTAAAGTAAAAAGTATAAATAAATATATGTCTATCACACGCTACAAATTTATTTAAATAAATTTACCTATGTTTATATACGTTTACTATTACACAGTCATTTTTCAATCATAAATGTCCCTAAAACTGAATCCGCAGTTGGATTTTGCACCGAATTAAATAAACAGCACCGTAATTGATATCGATTGATCAAGCGGTACGCAGTTAGTCATTATAAGAGCTCTGTGCAGGGGATTTCGCACATCCGCGAGCGTATACAGCAGCGATCGCGATCCCAATGTACGTATATGAACAAAGAGCTGATCCGTCTCAACCGTTCAGACAAAGGGAGTACGAGCCTGATATAGCATTGCCGCCCATGTCAGGATGTGTGGTATTACGGATTATTACGGAGAGACGTGGAGTCAATCAGGACGGGCGACGTCGCAATAAAAAGAAAAAAGGCAGACGGAAGGACCGGTGATCCGTGAGATCATAGTAACCATCCCTCTCGCTGTAGACACACCGGTGATACTTAAACGAAGCGATTAAATGCACTAAATCCTCTTTCGCATCCGCCGTTCCCTTTTGTTTCGCTCGTCACCCACCATTATCGCGCACATTATAAGCTTCCACGTCAATGTCGCGTGAACTCTCACGATCGCGATGTCTATAATAGAATGCTTTCGTTCGGGAATCGCGTTAAAACCGATAATGAGTCCATTGTTATGGCAGTCCACCGGCAGTCCACCGGTTTTCGTCGCTTTTAGGATCGCTAGCGGTAATTTCTCGCGTTAAAAGAATTTACGACCGCTCCTCCCGAAGGCGTGTGAGCGTTAACGCAGAACCGAGACGGAATGCATTCCGCGAGGTATTTTTAAAATACGCGTACATGAGCGCTCGTCGCGGCATTTTGTCGTCGCGAATGTTCTTCGTGACTCGCGACAAAGATATCTCACTGTTTAAGTCTTGGTATTAGTGTGCAAATTAAACATCGCGAATTAAATCTCTGTTAATGTGGCATTATGTTTCGTACGAAATAAGAAAAACAGACGTCAATATTAATATTTTATTGTCGGACCTATCCTTTTCGTAATGAAACAGTTGGAATTGCCAATCTTGTCGAGTGTACTTTCTGTTTCGAGTGGAATGGCGCGTTAAGCGACGTGGGGGATAAGCGGAATCCTTGTAGGAATTGGGAAGATAATCCGTTGACATTTCAGGGACTTCTCTCTCCCATCTTCTCTCCCTATTTTTGCCGCAAATTAAAACTCATCCCGTCTGCGGCACGTTCCCATGGTATTCGCCGTAACGATGCGCCGGGCGCATCGATCTATATGGCGCGTATCTCGTACAGCGAGCGTTCCCTTTGAATTATTTTTCCGCGGTAGGGCATGCCGTAATCCGACCTTAAAACACCCAAAGCACCGACGATAACTCGCCTGTCAAAGAACGCCCTCGCCAGCGTCCGACCCTCGAAACCACTTTCTTGCCGTTATTTCCTCCCCGTACTCATCCTCTCGCTCGTTGGCGTGCGCGTGCTTCACTACCTCGTCAAAAGTCCACGTGCGACTCGCGAAAACCTTTGTGGCCGCGTACTCTTTCAAGATTTTCGCCCGGCACCTGCGCGACGTGTATGTCAAAGTGCTTCGCGAAATAAATGAGACGCCGAGAGGGAGGAGGTGAACGCGTCTTGTTTAAAAACTCTCGTAGAAACGTACCGGGGCAAATGTATGCGGATTTTAAATCCGCTTATGCCTCGCGAGGTATTTCCTCCTTTTTACTGGGTTTTTCTCTGGGTCTCGCGAGCCCCGACGTCGCTCGTTATGCGTCCCGAGTTCCGGCGAACTTTTCAATGTCGTTTCCCAACTCTGTGCTTGCCACTTTCGCCTGGGAAGTGTTGGGTTTTAAAAGAGACGTCGCGCAGACGTGAGGAGGTATCATATCCGATTATATAATTCTTTGTCGCGCGCTCCGACTGGCTCGATATATTGAATTAGGAGCGGAATGGTTGGATCTTCTTCCGCTTGAAAAGCGCCCCCTGACAATTTTGCAGTTTAACGCGCCAATAAACGACAGAGCTTAATCTCCGTCGCTCGTGATAAATGATTTCACGCTCCTGAAAGTACACAACTTAAGGTCGTCGCGACCCGTGAGAAATTCGACGGTGGTGCGCGTGTTTACGTTGTCAACATTATATAATCCTGACATCGCTAGTGCATCACTCTGAACGCTTATTTCGCCCGAGTGCATCGCAAAAGAAGAATTTTCAAATATGGAAGTCTTCACAAGGGCGCTTTTCGGATGTTTCATATTATATCGCAGCTATATATCTATTTCATATTTCAAAAGCATTTTTAATATATAATTTATAAGCAGATGTTAGCAAGTTTACGGTGTTATATCCGTGAAAGGCTTGTCGATTCATACAAAAAAAATTGTGTTTATTAATAAGGGCATCTTATCAAAATAATGTAACTTTTCGCAACGTGTGAAGAGAATGCTAAAAGTACGTTGGCAAAAATAAACCCGCGTGAAATAATGAAGGTGTGTAACGTGCATTTTGTCCGTGAGAAATAAGCTCAATGATCATTAATGATACAAGGTGCATCTTGTACGCGCAAACGTGCGACTGCAGAATGGTATTAAGACCGGAGTGTTACGAGTGGGACCGGGCTCCGCGCGCGACTGTTGGCGCGTTAACTTGGCGTTTGAATAAAATATGACGGAATTAGCCAGTGTTAAATACTCCTGGAGGTCTACCTCAAGTACGTAATTTCTTTTGTAACAAGAATCCATTGGTTGAGAGAATTAATATGGGTGAAAGAAGTCCTGACACTCTCAACCGCCTTCAAGATGAATACGAGAATGAATGTATACGAGCAAAGGTAGACGGTAATTCTTTCTCATTATAATGTTATCCCACTGCGCATACAAATGTCCGCCTTTGACTCATCGTGCGCACTGTGCACGCAATCAGGTGCAGCAGTTGCATTATATAGACGACGCTCTGTATTGGTGAACTGTTTTGCACTTAACCGCGCGATATAGCGTAATCGCGCTGGTTCGGAAGCTCGTATTCGATATCGCGCGAGAATAATGCAGCGGTTTTTAAAAAGACTGATTAAAGTGTGTAATTACGGCACGGAACGCTTTTTCGCGTTAACGTGATATCGAATATTTCTAACGTCGCTTGATGATGGATCGGTCGAGGAGCGCGTAAACAATTTTAAAAATTAATTTTTTTTTAAGACACGCAGTTTTCCTTTTTCATTCTTCACGCGTTACCGTGTGTGCAGCTATCGCAGAGTGTCCCATTTTTACCGAGTCTCGTATTAACGGTGGATTTTTCATTAACCTAGAATTAATAATTACCCAGTGAAATTGTTGAAACATTGATAGTTTTTAAATTGTAAGCCATTAAAAATAAAATATTTCTCGCGAGGAGTTTCAGGCAAATGCAAATATATCAAACTTTATTCTTCGCGGAATTTCAAGAGTGGGAATTCAAAGTTTTACTTCACTTTACTGGTATCTTAATTGAACGACTAATTAGAAACGTTTAAATGTTGAAAATTAGATGTACAAGTTGACCTGTGCCTGGACACTTTTGTTAATGAAAATTAAACTCTAAACTCATCAAAGAATTTAGCATAAAAGCTTTACGCGTTATGTCGATTATTTTAAGATGCTAAGCCATTTCTATAAGATGATTATTTTAAACTTCTTACGTAGCCTTCAGAAATAGCAGCGACGCAATAAAACCATAAGTACTGTTAATGGTGAATCATCACTGAATCATACATGAATTGCATATTGGTCGATCGGGCAGATATCTTTGACCTAAATCTACTCTTCGTTACTCTTCTCGACGTACATCGAGCAAAAAGTTCCAGTTTGATCCCCACCTCGAGGTTCAAAGGGCGCTGCATATTGAGAACACAGGGCTCCCAAAGGGGTTCGAGGGCTCGTGCGAGCAGGCACGGATGACGTTAAAAGGCGGATTGTTCTCCGTCCACGTTTGACTTTGACGCGATGAGTATGACATTATCTGTCGGCGTAATGAGAAACGCGCGGGTCAGGCTCTCGATATAGACGAAAACACGGGGACATCCAGTTTGGGGGCAACCTGGGGAGTTGGTCCGTTGCAGTTGCCGGTGACGGAGTGCAGTGCCCTCCGGGCGCATCGTCGTCTTCGTCGTCGTCGACGATGCCGTCTCGCGCCGTCTCGCCCGAGGAGATATTCATAGAAGAGGGAACTTCAGGGAACTTACGGGCTATTCGTGGTTTCCCATAAATGCGCGGGAGATGCGACGAGGGGGAGAGAGAGGTGAGGGCCGATGGAGGAAGCGTCGCGGTATTTTTAACCCGCAGCTCGCAAAAAGTCGGCATATTTATAGAAACGGTTAGCAGCCGGCGCGCGGCACAGTCGTACTTCTCTTCGTTTTGTCTACCAATGGCAACGGTAATGCTCTTACGTGTCGGTGCGCAAGGTGCGGACTGTTACGAGGGACGTAACGTTACACCCGCCGTATAACGGCTTGGCGCTCTTATGGGTATTCATGGGACGTTCATGCACCGACTAAAACGTATGTGAGGACGATTTGAGCGTATTATTTGCATAACGCTCAAACGACGTCTGTTTCCGATTATTACTGGATATTGCCGGAGGGCAAGGAACACATAGAATTTTCGTCGAAAGAGATCGTACCTTCCTCAAGTCTTGCAACATACGTTTGTGAACGTGATTGTCTTCCACGTCACGTGGAAAATTACATGCAGTCTGCATCAGACTCTGGATCGAGTCACTTTCAATTCGCCAATTCGATCGATATTTTACGTGCTCGCAAAAACACCTTTAATGTATATAATATAAATATATTTATATTTATATATAGATATATATTTTTCAAACAATTCTCGCCTTCTTTCTCTATTTATTTGATTGCCGCTTTGAGAATATATTCTCTACGTGTCTATCATGCATAGAAACTTGCAGAATTTCCGAGATATCCTCTTGACTGTACCACGAAGCCTCAGAAGGTTCATTTACATTTTAGTTAACGCATAAACTTTGCATGAGAATCGAAACGGAGTTTGCGTGCCTCCATCAAATCAGTGTGTCTCTTTCCATTCGCAATCTTGCGAATAGCAATCAACCTAAACGCACCACCAAGAAATAGCGATATATTCATGCAAATCAGAGAATAATTAACAAATCGGATAAGAATATTCAGTTCTACAGTAACGTACAATACTAATCCTATAGATATATATAGGTATAGTTAGAAGCTGCACGATGCATTTCGCAATATGTCGCTTTCACGATAGAGAATAGAGACTCAGGAACAGCGAAACGTGGTTAATGCACACGACAGAGGTCATTCAAGTCACGTATTACGTTTTTTCGCATGAGTCCATTAGCCGGGGCGTAAGAAAACAAGGATAATTATTAAGGGGCATTTCATTAGCTCTGGTTAATTGTCTTTATCGACGTAGCAGGCGGCCTTAATAACCGAAGGAATTCCGCCTTCTTTGGCGGCAGCCTGGGGAAGGCAGCCTCTTAGAAAATAAACAAGAAATTTGGCGTTATGTGTTCTGCTTCTCTTCTCCCGCGCTCGTTGTACGGCCTGCACACTTTAGGAGCACTTATGAACACTTAACGCAAGAAGCAACACGATATGACACGTGTATGTGCATGCACTCTAAAGTGGCATGAGATATCGTATATGTAAGGGGAAGGAAATATTGCTCGACTTATATATGCATATGGCTTACATCAAATATCGTGGCCAATAAAAGGAAGAGATGTTAAATTGTGCTTACTTATGTCGTGATTGACAATTCGTGAACGCAACAAGAAAAAAGTTAAATACAAAGGGTGATTAATTGGCTCAATTAATTAGAGTAATTAATAAGATCAATTGAAAAATTTTAAGACTTTAGTTAGTAAGAAATGTTTTATTAAAGTAAATTTCTAGAATTTCATATAAATTTCACTTTCTCTTTACGTATGATACTTTCGCCAACAAGGTTGTCAATTGTACCGAGACAACGAACCAATTAAGCGATTATTATCTTATCTTACACAATTAAGTGATTATTTCTATGAAAATTTACTTTACTAGGGCAATCAACGTAATTTCCTTAATCTCACTGTGTATTTCACATGTAATTTATACAAGTAATAGGTAATATAATACGTCTGTTTGTATGATGAGAATACCAAATTCCTTCGGGCTCCGATCGGCGCAGTAACCGTAAATCGTACAATTTCGCCGACGACGTATTCTTTCACCCAAATTACCCCGGCGTCTGTGGATCCTCCGGCGAATCGTACTCCGGGACATTAAGGACCGGCGGCGGGGTCGTAAAAATCAATTTGCGCCAGCCACGTCGCCGGGGGTAATCAATTCGGCAGATTCGACAATCTTATTTGCAGGATGCCGGTGTGCGCGCGCGAAGGTAACGATATTGGCGCGCCTCGCCGAGCGCGCGCGGCCGGGCGCTGTTCGCCAGAGTATTAAATTGGCTGTCGCGACCGCCGCTTCCGGTTACCGCGGGGGGTCTGGCAATTTTAAATCTGCAGAGAATGGATCCTCTCTCGTCTCTCCCCGAATCCCGAATCCCAAGATCCGTCTCGCTCGTGGGACTCGCGGCGAGCGACCATCTGGATCCGTCCTTGCCCGCCAAATCAATTTCACCAAGTCCCATTAACGATCGTGGATGTGCGCGTGTAAGTGTTAGAATAGCGGAGGGAAGTGTAGCGGTGGGTTGCGTGCGGGTGCTTTTCCCCGGGAGTTCTACCGGCGACCCTCCCGTGAATTTATTCGCACGAACGCCCGGCACGTTGCCGAGGAATTCCATTAATCGACGGCGCAGGCACTTCGAGGCGACCGAGCTACCGCTTTATAAATGGCGGTAACCATCGTTTAAGCCGGGATTTATAACCTAACCCGAACTTAAACCCGGATGTATCGCGCTACGGCGTATCCGGGGACGCGCTTCCATCGATATGTTAGCGATCCATGCCTGTGAAGTGCCAAACAACTTGGCGATTATGAAGGGAAATTTTTCGACGAACCGGTCAATATTCTCGCCTCGATTCTCGCAAATGCAAATTAATTAAGAAAGAAATGGTTCTGCGATTGATTTCAGAAAGTAATTTTAAAAACTTATTGTTTTCTATATCAAAAGATATCAGAAAATGGCGTATTCTTATTGTAATTTAAAAATAAAACATTTATATTATTTTTATCAGTCTAATTTGCCTATTAATTTCAAGGTAATAAATTTCTATAAAATGTTATATTTTTTAGTCTTGTATTTTTAACTTGATACATACATTTATGAATATGTTATAAGTTATAAATGTATACCTACATTATATGATATGCAAGGTCCGACAAAAAAGTTCCGGAACTGATTGTAATATTGTGCACACACTGGGATAATAATATTTTTCACATACCTATGTGATATGCTAATTGAGATATTAATTCTTTAATTGTGCGCGAAACTTTGTCAGATTGTGGTTTATGTGTATTTTCACTGTTTCTCGTGTTCGTGTCGGAACATCATGTGGGAAATACTAAAATTGGGGCATCGCGCAAACATCAAGTTCTGCTACAAATTTGGAAAAAGTGCATTTGATAGAACTACTCAGAATTCGGTGTATGCGGTCAAACTTCGCTGACCACAGCAGTTGGCACTTTCTACACTCGTGCATTCGAGTGTCATTGTGAAGTAATTTTTGGCAAAAAGGTGTTGGACTACCCTTCCTACTCTGCGGATCTAGCTTCAGACTTTATGTTGCCCTAAACTGAAAAACGCCCTGAAAGGAAGACATTTCGAGGACGTCAGTGACGTACAAAAACGGAACGTGCGCGCCAAACTCAACAGCTTCTTCTAATATACCTATTTAAACAAGTCTTTTAAGATCTATACAAGCAATGTCATTGGTGTAAAAATCGCTGAAAATTACATTGCAAATTAAAGTTTTGATCTATGTTATGTATTATGATTTTTATTACATCAACCTCGAAACTTTTCTGTCCAATCTTGGTATATAATCGCAACTCCGTCGCTATGCATCATATTGATGAATGATATTACTTAAATCTATCTTATCAAGACAATAAATTCGTATTAAAATTATATATTGGCAACAATGTTGAAATTATAAGGCAAAATATGTTGGAACTATAAAATAAAAAAATAATTAAAACGTGATAATTAATATGTAAAAAAATAATAAACTATAATCATTAGCAAAATTTTAAAGTTATTTATTTATTTCTCGTAGGAGAACGTGAGATCATTTCGTGTTACCTACCGCATCGCTGAAGATGATTCAAAGCGGAGCCGAAACGTCCGATTTATTTTTATTAGGTATGTATGTTATTAGTATATAATTAAAGATCGATATAACGTTAATTTATGTATCGTCAACCATGTTGAACTCTCAAAGCCCTATTTTATTTATCACTTGTTTAAAAAATAATTGTTTCTCGTGCATAAAATAATTACAAATAATTATAATATTGCATATAACACAAAATAAAAAATAATTTATTCTTTCCATGGCCGCGCGCGTTTGCCACTCTCGATTCCTCACAGATTTTTTCAAATGTTTACATTAATTACGGTCGTGCGTACTCATTAAAATAAAATTTCGCCCAATATTTTGTCATTTCAATAAATTAGGTAATTGTTAGTTCATATTGTATACTTTGTTTGTTATATACGTTGTGATATGATCAGTATCGTCTTAAGTCGGATTCAGAGCAGCAGAGAACAAGCGCGAACAAACGAATGAGCAACTTATTTCAATGAATGCGAATAGCAATTAAGTATGTAAACTGGCTGCGCCGTTTGCACTTGTTAAGCGTGCCAATAATCATTTTTTTCACTTAAGTAATCATTCTCTTTTTTCAAGTTTCCGGAAAAAACATTACAAGATTTTAAAGCTATTTACACGTATATACACACACACACACCCACATACGAGCTTTTCTCAAGAATCCTTTACTAAAATGCAAAAAATAAAACTTAGGCTGTGTTTCAAGACAAACTCTATTCGAATTTCTCAATTAATTGCAAATTCTATAATGTAACAAGTGTTAAATTAACTCGCGAGATTTATTTATTAAATCGTATTATGTTTCAAGACTGGTTTCAACAGTCCCTCTCCCTTCAACAGAAATGCGATTACAAATGGCCTGATATTACAATGTATTTTCAATTTAAAAAGTAAAAAAAATATTAAATATTATATTTCAAATGTGAGACAATAGCAAATGAGTTACTTCGAAATACAGTCACGCGCTTCCAAACGCTCGCGCCGATCGCGAAATCTGATGGTTCAAGCTTACGCTACCTTCGTGATGGGATTGCGGCCAAAATCGATGAAAACGCTCGAGCGATCGCGAACACAACGAAAACTTGTTGCACTCTCGATCATCATACACTGACATTGGACGAACGCGTGTTCAAAATTTAATCCTCAAACGGCCGATGCATTCGCGTGATGGATATCGCGATTTCCGCGCACGAACAACGCGAACAACGCCCATGAAAATACTTTAGTTCCAAATGCGCATTCCGTAATGCACGCGCGGTTACAATCGAGCTGGTTGGAATTTTATCTCGATATTTATGTAGGAAGCTGACGGTAACACCGTCGAGTTGCATACGGGAGTATCGGCATTATTGCGCAGATCCGATTCAAGATAGAGTTGGATTTAATGCGAAGATTCGAGATTGCAGCGTTTTCTACTTTTTTTTATCACGTTCGCCAAACTCATTTTTTGGATCAACGCGATATAACTTTGAATAGCTGCTCGACTGCGAGAGATATTATCGCAAATCAATTATTGAAATCGTGGAACGATAAGAGTTAGTTTCGGACTGAGTGTGGCGAATCATTGGTGTATTATTATTAATATCGTAAATATTTTATCATTGCAATAAAGATTAACATATTTTGTGTATTATTCTGTATTAATAATTATTATTATATAATTTATAATTGTTATTTTAAGTATTTTACCATTTAGTTATACCTACATATGTGTAAACAAGAATTCTGCTATGCCAAAAATAAATAAATAAATAAATATTTACAATTTTTGTTTTATTTTATAGAATATACGTACAAAAACAATTATTATATTAATGAATATAATTAATTGAATCAATTATTAATAATAAATAATTCTACATTTGCGTAACAAAATAATAATTTTAAATGCATGTTTCTCAAATTATTTATATATTGTATATCGTTATTATATGTACTCTTTTCAGCCATTATTGGCTCAAATATTATAAAATATATACCACAACTTTTTGTGTCTTCTAATGTTTAATAACAGCTTACCTTTGTTTTAAAAAAATTGTAAAAAACATGAAAAACGAGACGATGTAATACATTTGCTCATATATTTCTCTTGAAAAGATTGCAAAAAAGCATAGATTTCGCGAAAATAATGCATTATATTTTAAATCTCCATAATTTCAAATCGCCCTTACTAAGCCGTTCTCGTTGCCATTTCATTCGCCAGTACATTTTTAACGAAGCTGGCTTACTGCTTTTTTTCGCTATACTATCCGCTTAAGGTTCGGTATTTCCGTTAGAGCTTAATCAGTTTAAGCACAGGTTTTATCCACAAGCGGCCACAACCTGCTCTTTAAATTCAAAGGAAGCTTAACGTTTAAGCTTTCTCGGAAACACTGAGCCTAAATACTTCCTTCCAACGTGGTACAATATCAAAAAAATTATTTTTTCATTAAATGGACAGAATTACATCACAATGGATATTACGATTTAAAAATTTTATACGACATAACTTTTTATGTTTTATGACTATGAACCGTAAAAATTTTATTTCTCTTTTTTGTCAATGAAACATTCGATATGCTGAAACGATCTGTTAAAATTATTTAACCGTTTCAGTGTAATCGCCCCAGTTCGTACTTTATAATCATTACAATAATAAATTAATATTTGTACACTTGATAAGAAAACATTAAATAAAAATTTTAAGAAAAATTTTCTCTGTAATCAATACAAAGTGCGTGACAACTAGGACATTTGATATATACATTATTGCTTTCCACCCTATTGCTGGTGAATGTATTATCTTCGTGTTGAGTTAGGATTATTGATTGCATAATTTAATATGATACCGCGAACTTTTTAAATAAAAGTTTTAGTACTTCTTTACGTTTTCCTTCAACTGTGAAATACTTTGTCAGTTTATATATTCCATCACAATTTTGTATAATAATAATAAAACGATTCTGTCGAAAAATCGCTATTGCGCACATCAATGCGTGTCGATGCGTCAATATGCTGCTATATGTATTAATTACCGCCACAAAAGTAGAAGGTACAAAAATAAAAGTAAAGAGGAGGTATTGATGAATAACTTCTTTTTCCGGTTAACGTGTTACAACTCCGTTGTTGCGCATCGGCCGGTGAGTTATTTTTTCTATTTCAATGTCGAAGCAATAGATTTGAAAAATTACATTATAAACGTAAATAAGATGAAAGACAACTAATGTAAAAATAATGATTAATGTAGCGGTAAAGTGTTCTGAATATATTATTTTTCCCTACAGTTATTATAGAAAAAATTAAAACATTAAAGATAATGTAAAATTAAAAAAGTTGAACCGCGCACGATGCGTAATATGTGTTTTAACACTTTTAACGTGATTTCATTTGTTTCAATTCGTAGTCGCGCGCGTTTTGTAAGATCGGAAAGTGTGGGTATCAGGGAATGCAGTACAAGATGTATAAAATTGCGCGTGACTTTGTCGGACGTCTAACAAGAGAGATGTTGATATTCTCCAAATCATTTTTCCGTTTGTGTAAGTTATGCCCCGAGAATCTAGACGTCGAGTCGCGCAGATAATGCGCTGTTGCTATTCCATTCCTGCGGGATTTAATCCCGCGGAGCTCGGAAGCGTGGCGGAACTCTAAGAAAGAATCGAAGGAGGAAGAAAAACAACAAAAAGAGAAAAAAAATCCGAAGAGGAAAGAAAAAATATCACGAAAACCACGACGGGGCGAAGTAAATACGCGGAGGAAATTGCTGGTACTCGGGAAAACGGTCGCTTTCCGATACGGATGAGAGCCCGGCGCGATTGAAATACGCGCGATATATAGCCGCGCCAGTAACATTGGTTATGCAAACGCTTAACGTGTAATTAAAAACTAACATCATTTTTGCGAGATAGAGACGTGTGTGGATCGAAGATGACATGCACACCGTCCCCCCAACCTTCCACACACATACATAGCGCGCGCGTTTAATCGCGCGCATATTAATTATGAGTGCTTTCCATTTAGTGATATAAATCGAACGACACACAAATGTCGTTCTATCTTTCTTGGCATTCAATAAGTAACAAAGACAGGATAACACTTGTGTCGACTTATATATTATTAAATGAAAAGGACCTTGTATAACGTGATTTATATTATTATTTTGTTTGAATTTTTATATGTTAAGACAATTTTTAGTTGCTCTTTATTTTCTAGGATAAAACGCAATTACAACCTGAGACAGTTGTATTTCGCATAACTTCCGTATGGAATATTTAAACTATACTTAATAATTATGTAACATTTAATAAATATATCAAAGTTTTACAGTTATCTAAAATCTTCGTGATTGCTATCTATAACTGGTCGTGTCGACAATATTAGTTTCCTCACGTGAAGGGGGGATCAGACGGGGGCTCCGTAATAATCAGAGGCTAACTGGTCTTTAATTCCTTGCACGAACGAACGAACGAACGTGTCATTAGACAAAGTTAGCGTATAGCGCAGACGCCGAGACGCAGTTTCGATGTGTTTATCCCCGTTTGTCGCGCGCAAATTAAAAGCTCGGTCGACGGGCGGTCGCGCGAGATGCCGGCGAGATCGCGTGCGTCCCCGCTGTTGCATTTCAGTTAACTGCAGTTAACCGCATCAGTCGGCGAAAGTAGTGCCAGCGGACAAAACGCCGTAATTAGAGTGATAATTGTAGGAACGAGGGATGCGCGCGAGGGTCGACGGGGTGACGGTGGCGGAGAGCGCTAGAAACTGCGTGGTAGAAGGGATGGGGGGAGGGGGCGGAATCAGCCCGGCGCTGCCGGGGCAATCATGGTAATTACTCGTGAGCATGTTCATTACGGCGCGGCTGTATCCACACGAGAGGCGCGCCTAGGAGCGGCTAGATTTCGTCTCGGGCCATTGCTTCCTTTAGCCTACTTTGCCTCGTCATCGGTTCGCGAAACGATAAATCGAGCATGTGCCACCTGATTGCAATTCGGGTGCGGTTCGACGACAAGATCGGGCATATAAGACGCTTCCTTCTGATGAAACGAGAATGTTTGCGAGAATGTTTGATCCGGCGCGCGATACCCTCAATGCGCGTGAAACACGAGTAGGAACGAAATTAATTACTTAATTTAATCTTCTGTGTTTTGTGCGTGCAAAGAAATTAAGTAATGTAGTTTACATATAGAAAGGACACTTCCTTAGATGAAATGTAACAAAGTATAATATAATATAGAGACAGATTAATTTTCATTCCATCCAATATATGTATGTAATGTCGCGTATACGTACATTAATGTAAATTCCATGTAAACACGATGCCATATAGTACGAGGTGTGCATTTGCGGCCGTTTCAATCTGGAATGCTGATGCTGTCAACAATTACGGGGGGAGCGTACTTTATATATTTCAGTAAGTTTAGCGTGAATGTAGATATATATGTACAAATATTTGAGAAATTAAAGGAGAGCGTTTTATGCAAACTGTATACCACGAGATGTACGCTACGTCTCGTTTCTCTGCGAGGCAATTTGTTGCATTAGGTTCCCAATTATCAGCGTCCGCGTTGTGGACACGAGTAATGCACTTCGTCTGTGTACGCGTTTCGAGTAAATGCGCCGCCCACAATCGCGTTTCAATTACAAAAGTAACATAATTGCCGCGAAACGAGTTCACATTTGAACGACAATCCACGGAGAGATGTCGTAGCGCCTCGGTGCCATTCTATTAGTCTTTCATTCTAGCTCGGAGCTATTTGATTCTCGTTTTAATACAGGCAGCGGCGCAACGGCGCGACGGCGAATTGGATTTCTCTATGTCCCCTCTTTACTTCCGCGTCGTGTTTTCTCGTATCTTCAAACACCGCCCGTGTCTGCATGTATAATATTGCCGGCACAAAGAACGCGAAACCTTTGCCCCTATTTCATTCTACGTAGCGGCAGTTCACCACGTCTTTCCGCGCGTAACCCGCACGATGTGGCACAGCGTTTGCAGTCTCGTACAATTTTCAGATTTTCGAGCCGCTGTATATTATCTCGTTGTTGCCTATATAACGTGCGCCTTTCATATATCAGAGATTACGTGGAGGGCAAATTTAAAGCCAACGTTTAAGCGTGCTGTGGTTTTGCAAAATCCATACAGTCTTTCCCTCTTTCTTGTTGGAATAAAGACTAATCTTATTTTGTTTTTAATTTTACATAATAATATGTTCTACGTATTTATACAAGACATCTCTCTCAAAATTCAATTATAACTGCTTTTTTTTTTTATTTATTTGATCCCTTCTTGCTCATACTTTTCCCAAAGCTGAATATGTCACATCTAGAAAAATGATAATTAATTTAGACATTGTAACAGCGACATCAAAGAAAAAATATTGCTCTCGTTGACACATTAATATCACGTATATTCTAATCTCAATCACATCATTGTACATTACGCAATTCATTAATTTCGCGTCCATTAGTTCAATCTCCACGCTGCGGTCTCATAATGGAATTAAGCCTGAGATTATTAAACTGTTGTCGTTTCTCCTTACTATCTACTCAAGTCATTAGAAACATCAATAAAAGCATTCAGATGCCGCCGCATGTATTCTCCCTCGCGTTCATTAATATCTTTGCAGGAAAACGCATAATTATCTAACATTTTACCCAGCCATTACAATACCTGTTGAACAATTGCCATTCTCATTATTCGTTTTAATAAGTCAAGGTATGAATACGATATAGTTATGCGCCAGCTCGTTATCGTTAACATTAGTGCCGCGTTACAAGAACAATATCATTACCGTTAATGGTTTATGGCATACGTTCCGCGTGTATGTATAAGCCACGCGTACTTTTATTACAGTTTGAAATTAGTTTAGGCGTGTTGAGAGTATTATGCAGTATACGCGGCGTAGCGATATATGTCCGCAATTATATACTAACTTCTATCGATGGAGCCTGCTCGGAATAGTTTATAATGAGTCCCTAGTAAAGAGAAATTATTGGTAGACCGTTCGCTACTTTCTTAGCGAGAATAAAGAGTTGGAAAAGTAGCATGTCACTCCGACATATTTATCTGGAGATTGACCGATATTGTAAGTTAATATCGACATATGTACGTATACAGATGAAAGGGAGGAAACGTCCATCGCGCATAAGCAGTCAGAATGTATGAAGGGGTCAAGCGGAAGAAAAAATTGTATCTGTAATTGAAGGATATGGCGCACATCCTGCATACAACGTCGAACCGGATATCGCGAAAATAAAATTTAATATTGAAATTAATTGGATGGCAATATTACTCATAACGATTCCATAAACCGCGGAGGATGCTTATTAACTCGCTTATTACTTTAGCTCGGAAAATATCCAAATTATATATATAACATTATTGATAGGTATATTATTGCTTTTTGTTTTTTTAAGTATTAGTTTAATGGGAAGTATATTAGCTTCTGATAAATTTGTTTGCAACGATATTGGACTTTTACAGGCCTCATACATACTTTATGCAATAATTGAAGAAACGAGAAAAACTCGCGAATGCAAATAATATCGAATAATAATGCAACAATTCATAAAATTTCAATCGAACTTTGCGAAGAAATCATGGCACAACGCACAATTACAATCTCTACCGCGCTGTTACAATTTGCATTTGTGTATTTTTGTTGTTCCGTGTTGCTTGTTGGATATTAATTCGTAGTTATCGACCGCTTCGTTACAAACTTGTAATTAATTTGTCGTTTTGCATCAAAACAACGGGGCGTTCCGTTTAGATTGCTAACTCGACATGTTAACTCGTCGATCTTCTTTTTCATTCGACATACATTTTACAACCAACCGACAAAAAACCCGAGTCTTTCTTGATAACTGGGAAATGTCGGTATTTTTAAAAACTAGGCTGTCCGTATCGGTGGGATACGCAAACCGGATCAATCCGACATTCGAACAAAACTCAGGCGCTCGCGCTTCGCAATTTCAAATATTGCTCGCGCTAATAGAAACTGCGCAGTGTCAATACCGAAATGTCCATTGTGTTATGCAAATAATCGCACTCAAGCGAACAGGGCGGGCGTAGAAAATCGAGGATGAAACCGTTGACCCGTAGCGACGCGCATTTTGTGCGACATGTAACATTTATATGAGATATCATGAATGCGAGAATGTGTCAATTTGCCGTTTTTATTATCGATCATAAACACTGGTGCTCTCGAGGGGCCATTCACTAATGAAATCAGGTGTACACCTGATTTGTAATCATGTGGTAATCAACAGTGAAATCAATTCGTAATCACGTGTAATCTTGCAATATATTTTGAAATCATTAAAGAAAAATAAGTAAGAAATCGCGTGAAATCGTTGCGAGTCGTTTGAAATCAGAACGAAATCAGTCTTTTATTAGTAACATGCGCCCACGAGACGATTATGCGTGTGCGCATAGGGACTTCGCGCACGTCGGGTGTCAGAGAGACACGGGAAAGTTCCATAGGCATCTCAGGCATAATAGTAAGAATAGGCCGCTAAATTCGAGACTTCTGGTCTTAGTTTTTATGAAACTCGCGAGGAAATACAGATTGGAGACTGGTGCTTATTTAAAAATATTGAAATAAAAAAATGCTTAATAGGTTTTGTCCTTGGATTTGCCTATATGGAAAAAAAATTCTGGAAGGCAAGAGAATACTCCAGTAACACTGCGCGAATTAAAGGCAATAAAAATATTGTGGGAGTACTGTGCCATTGGTACTCTGTAGATAAGGAAGAATGCTTAAATCCAGAGCAAATGGAAATACAAGGATACATAGACGTTAAACAATATGTTATAACTATTTCAGCTCCATGCATGACTGATTTAAACTTAAGGCTAAGCCATGATGTTTTTGAAAAGATAAAAAAGTATTTATAATTAATATATTATACTTTTATAACTTTGTTATGATTATTATAACAAGCTACTTTGTGAATTAAATAAAATTTATGAATACTATAAAATACTTTTTATTTTTTTACTTTTTCATGATGTACATTTAATAATACAAATTACTCGTATAATATTATATATATTATTATTTTAAACTTTTTAAAGAATTGGCATGTTGCTTCAAAAGTTAAATAAAATCTAATCAATCATATTAAAATTATTTAAAGCATTAATTAATGATTTCTATTATTATATATTATAATTTAAAATTATGATAAATTTGTAACATTATTTACATTGAAATTAGCAATAATAACGAGTAATGCTATTGAAATCATTTGTAATCACAATAAAATCATTTGTAATCACAATGAAATCATTTGTAATCACAATGATGTCATTTGTAATCACTGTGATATCATTTGTAATCACAATAAAATCAGCTGTGATAATCACATCGTAATCAACTGTAATCAATTGTAATCAACTGTACTTTGTAATCACGTGTACATCTAATAGCTGAGTGAATAGCCATAAACACTGGTGCTCTTGTTAATTGTAAAATAAAGTTCATCCGCGAGCGTTATAGAAAGAGCCATCCCATATTAACATGCTGTTGTCCATTCAGAAGCATTTTCTATTACTTTTAAATGACTAATATCATCGTAAGCGCTTCAGTCTTACAATAAAGCTCGCGAGCGTTTGTGGCGCGGGAAAATTTATGTTCATCCCAATTAAAAGTTATCTAAAGCATTCTCGCAGATACCCTTCAGAATCGCTGAGGCGCACTGTCGTTTCTCAGTTCATGAAAACACAGACTGTGTAAATTTATTTAAATGCCGTTCGCGATAAGCGTTGTGGAAGCTGTTACGAATGGAATGTAATTTTCTGAAAAGCAGCGATGGGCTTACGATCTCCAAGCGCAACTGTTACATTTTCATCCGGCTATCTCTTCAACGATTACGTAATTGTCAAGTCTTTTTAATCGATTCAATCACGTCGAGAGCTTAACGAACAACTTGTTTCCAAGTTTACGGGGAGAGAGATAATATAATAAATAGTTAACGATGTATACATACAAGGATTATATAATTACATTATCGAATCACGTTTTACATATGAAATGAGTGTCAAGGAAATATAAACCGTGAAACGTAACGTAAAACGTGAGACTCGAGTTCACGCGTTTCGTTGTCATTGCTCTCGTATTTATCGAGGTCATGAATTGTAAAACATAAAGATCACGGACAGCTGCGGATCCGACATACTGAGAACCGCTGTAAGCACGCATTCGTTTTAGTGGCGATCTCATCGGTCAAGGTAGAAATGCTGACGATGCCACCGCACGCACTCGGGGGGGATGCTGGCTCGTAAAATGCAAGCTCCCGTGTGCGCACGGACTGTTCGTGTGTGTGTGCGTGCACACACACGAACGAATATCCGTCACATCGGCGAGCAATGCACATGGATACAACCGTGAAGTTACTTCCCGGGGCACAAAGGTTCTGAGAGAAAAAAAATCCATCTCGGTAGAATAGACGAGCCGAGGTCAGCCAAAGCTTACGACTTCGGGAACTCGCTGGCAGTTTTCCAAAGCTTCTTCGGCCAATCGACCAGCCTGATAGCCTGCAAAACACACGGGAACCTTTCGATATATTCACTGGAACTGCGGGCACTTGAAACATTGCGCCCAGCGCGATTAATCAGAATCAATAAGGACGTGTAATTATTGTAGGTACTAGAGTAGTATTCACCAATATACGCCGGGGAACGCTTTTGAAATTTGTTTCTCCCTTTTTGGGCAACGAAGCGTATGCATTTTTAGATTCGAGGACACGTCAAACGTGTATTTAATATTAAAATGTAATTTGAATTTAGTTCTATGCAAATGCATCGATATTGATTCTCTGACGTGTAAATATTTATTCAAACTTTTGCCAAAAATTAAAAAAAAAAACGTAGCGTACAGTATGTATAATATCTCGCGATATGTATGCAAAATGCAACAACGTACATTCTCGACGCGTTTTGTATAGCCTATTGATTGCGTTTGGTCCTTATACAGAAGTGTTATATACAATCTTTTGTTCTCGATATTTCGTTATATCGCGGCGTATTTGGTGTGTCGAATTATATTAAATAAAATTTAGATAAAAACATGAAACAAAGAAAACAAATCTGAGATTAAGAAATGACAAACGTCTCTTATCATTCCTGTGGTATTGCGCATTGCAAAATACCATGCATACCGAATTAAGATGTATAATTCGCTGTGCATCCGTTTTTCCATTACCCAGACGAATGACGTTTCGTATATATGCACGCGGAACACATTACATTATTCACCGTGTACAGTTACCCTTATAATTATTGCAAATCTAATTGGAGCTAAATTTTAATGCGGATTCATCAACACGATTTCCCGTTCGGGCGTGGCTCACACCAGGCGATAATTCACGTCGAAAATCGATCTCCGGTCGGAGGGTATATCGGTCGCGGATTAACAGAGTCTAGCCGCTAAATTACACGATGTGGATCCAGATCCACGCGATTGGTATGGTATGCGACAATCACGTCGTACGATTTCTCGCGGGTTTTCGTGCAGGTATAGCCGCGACGACAACGTATATCTCTTATACCTGGCCTGGACGCGCGTATGACCGCGCACCTCGTGGTCACCTTTTCCGCGGGTTACCTCGTGCTCCGTTTGATTAACACAGCCGAGAGTGTGGACGGCGTGGTTTCGGCATGCTGCACGTGACATTACGGGTATACCATCCATTATTCTCTCCTCTCTTCACCCCTCACTTCGTGATTCTCTCAGTGTCGCGCTTAAATAGATTCACGCACCCGCGCTCACACAGCTCCGCCCTGCTCTTGTCGAGCCTCCTCTCTCATATGTATTTCCTTCCGCGCTACTAAATCATCATCAAGTTGGCGGTGCGGCGATAGTGTTACTTAACATGCTGCTTGCAGTCTCAAGTTGTACCGCGTGTCGAGTTATTGAATTTCCAATTATTCAGGCATTCGAGTGATGAAAACTCGCGATATACCTATATGTATCGAGCGACGCTGACGTTATCTCACGCGCGTAAATCTCTAGCAGAACACCTTGCATTAAACTTCCCGCACATGTTGATGTCTTACCTAGTTAGCGCCCCGCCTAGTTTTTAAGGAAAACTCCTCCGTACTTGCGGTGTGTAACGACAGAACTGTTTTCGGTCGGAAAACTTTGTAATAAGAAGTAAACAGCTCGATAACCTTGATATATTGAGCTTTTGGGGAGAGTTAACGGTCGTTATTGGAACACGACATTAATTAGCATACTAATTGTCATACAAGTGATACTTGGATTGATGACTATTGATTAATGATTTTCTCATGCAGTTTATGAAATGCCATGCTTTTAAGAATATATAATATATATTCAGACGATATTCCACTCAACCCATCCGAGTTTATCCAGACTATCCTTTGTACATGTATAGTTACTTGTTATATCATTTATCTGGCCACTTCGCCAGTGTCACATATAGGTGTGGGGATAATGACACAAACGGCGAGGACAAAGGGAAAAAAGATAAGAGGCGACTCGAAAAATAACGAAGTATCCGCGAGGAGCAGAGAAAGTAAACGACCCTTGGCGCTTGCGGTGGCGCTCTTTTGATTTTGATGGATCGCCCTTTTCTCATGACGTTCTCCCCAGCTTTCTTCCTTCCTTCGGCACTTCCTTCCTTCCTTTATCCCTCGCAAGCTCGCTAGTGTGAAGTAAATACTTTGTCTGACGATGATGGACGCGAAATCGTTAAAGCGCTAGGTTCTTAAATCTTGAATTGACTACAAAATATGAAAAAGCTCTTTTGATTCACATCAAACATCGAGTCATGGATTTTTATTTTCTATTTTAGGTCATTACTCATATTTAATATAATTTGCACGTAATATCAATTACAGATTTATGATACGCGAGAAGTAATTGTGAACTATCAATGTCTAGAAAGGTATTTTTAGATACACGTCGCCATTTTTCAAATCAATAAAATTATAATAAGGTATATAAAAAACATATTTTATCGAATCTTCTTGAAATTAAGGATATGTCACTTTATCCTTGTATTATCGAGTGATAATACAAGGATATTGAAAAGGATGAGAAAATATTTGACAGAGCTGTCGAATAATCGCATTTCATGCAAATACAGATATATCCATCGGCTATCATTAACCGGATCAACGTAAACCTATAATGAGCCAATGACATATTTCATCATCAGGTTGAACGACATCAAAGAAGAATAGAATTGATTTAAATAGTATGATAATTGTGTGGAAAATGGCTTTAACGATTATTTAAATAAGTAAATTATCAGTAAAATGAGATGTAATGTAACATACAGTACAATAAATGTGAAATATAGAATGTCATATAAATTTAATTAATGCAGAAGCTCTCTCGTCTTTTGCAAACAAATAATTCAGATATTAATTTTTCTTTTTACTGATACACGTACCTATTATACAAATAATTGCCATATTTTATTTTTCACAAAAGTTTTAGAGAAGTAAAAGACTTAATTCCTTCTTTTTCTTCTAGCTATTCTTAAAGTTATCAGAAGCTTACGAATTTTTCACACTAGAGAAGTGACGAAACGAAATCATTATTGCAACTCAATTATTTTCCAAGCACATATTCCCAATTGAAATTATGTTCCGTACGTTATATGTACATCCACAGTAGGTATCAAAATGAGATTTACAATATTGAATGTCGATATAGCGATAATAGCCTATGGCTTAGATCTCATGTGCAACATTATATTGCCTCAAGTAAATACGCAGCCTATAAACTAGTCGGCATAGTCAGATCTAATTTGTTACATAACCACTCAGCTCCACCCAACACTTAATCGAACTGACAACCTAGTCAGCTGTCGCGAATTAATTCCCCTTGCAAGTGTCAAGAACAGACCGACAGCTATCATCATTTTGGCCCTATTTATTGGAAGCATTCACCTAAATTATCCTTCACTCAAACTCTTTTATTAAAAGTCTGCTTTCTTTTACGAACGATTACGATAAATAATAAATTAATTAATATAATATAAATTATACTATATAGAAATATGAATCATATATCTAAAATATATGTAATGATCAGAGTATAAAATATGGAAATATATTTTATTGATATTAAATATAATATTCATCATTATATGCTTAGGGAAGGTATTGCTCTAGAGAAAATTTGAGAAGGAGCGCGCACTCAGAGAGGTATTGTCGCTTTGTCGCTATTACGTCGCACAGAATTCTAATAATCTCGTTGGTTGTTCCGCTTAACAAATGAACAGAGTCGTTCTCATTATCTTCAGCAGTGCAGTTTCGAGAAAATCACTTCCACGCAATTTCGTAACAATCCGAGCTGCGGTATTCAGCAGCGAGCTTCCAGTATTGCTTTAATGACATTCTTTGGCGTGGAGAACTGTTCGCGAGAATTGTTGAAGAGAGACATAGATCGGACGAGAGCGATCTCGAAAAGTAATGAACGACCATGCGTCGACAATCGTCGACAGAAAGCGAGATAGAGAGAGAAAGAGATAGAGAGAACGGTACTTTAAAGGGTTGTTGAGACATTCTACGGTCACCACAAATATTACGGTCCAACCAGTAGATCCGCCCTTGTGAAAGTGCAAGTCGAATTTGCGGCTGGGATTTGCTCGTCAGATCGCAGCTCTCGTGTCGGGTAGGCCGCGCGAATACCGCAAAGCGGTAGACGTTCTGTGCATTCCGAAACTGTAATATTGCACTTGTTGTCTGAAGGGTTTTGCCCTTCAGGATTAATTATATACCGGAAAGCAGACGAATATACGTCTACGAATATGAGAAACTATTAAAAAAATGTTACAACTTTTGGTATTAATTTAGACATCGAGATTTTCGTGGATTTTCAAATTTTCTCCGGCGACTTTGCCTATATTTTCAAATGGTTTAAACTGCTGAAGAAGATTTTTCGACAGCTTGCCAAAAAGGCCTTTAGAAAAATAGATTTGGTTTAATATAAAGAACATGCGTGCGCGCATTATTTTATGTATTATACATGTATAGGATAGTTTTTAAAATTTATTCCGAAATACCGTAATTGTTTTTGTGATAAACGCGTTTGCTAGGAAAGCAACTGGTGCGCAAATTTTTGATATTAAAGCGATATGTATGCGAGCGATATATTGAGATTGTGCTTGTATATGAATATACTAAAAATATCATTCCAAAGTAATTACGCTCTGAGTTGTTGCATTAATTAAAGTCACAGATTATACGTGGGATAATATCATGTTTACGTGTGTATCGTAAAAATTCTTTGCAAGATTTTAATTGCACTAAAATTGCATCGTGCTGCGAGCACCGCAGTTTCACTGTTGAACCAGGATTAAATAACAACGACTAAAATATGAATGGTTGTCGTCGCTTTATAATATCATGATTTATCTCATGTCTGACATTTACAAGGCGATATTATTTTTGGACGTCGAGTCGCATATAATTAAAGTGCAGAGATTTTTTTATGAAAAAACATATACATCGGCCTCTCGATATTACACCACATTTTTCATGTCACCAATGCGGTGCACGACCATTTTTTGTGAGTTCATATTTATTTGGCGAGTACAGTTTTAATGTACGAGAGATACGGTACTTCCAACGCATATGACGCGTAACAGCTTTTAGCGGTGACGGATGAACGATTGTAAGTCGCTGCGAAAACGTATTTTCCAGAAAATAGTGATTAAACGCGAGCCAACTCGATGAAAGCATATTGCTATCTCTTCGAAGAAGAGAGTATCCAAAAATCGATTGGATATTCGTGTAGCACTCGTGCGTGAACATATTGCGAATATAAAGTCAATTATGAGTTTGAAGGATAAAAATGTTTTATTGATTCGTATATCACATTGTAATACCTATCCGTTAAAAATTTTTTAAAATTGATACCATGGAGATTTTCATTGCGTAAGAGGAATCTTGGGGGAGATTGCGTTGACGCGCGAGAGCTTGCATCTTAATAAAAATTCAAGTATATTCAAATTTAAGTGCGAACTTTCTTTTGCTATTACGTACAAAGAGTCAACTAATGATAAATGCAAATAACTATGAGATGCGTGCCTGTTATAGTTTAATATATTATCAGAAGTAATATTTATAATTTTAAATAGAATTCTTTCCGTAGTCATTTATTAATACTTTCCTATAAAATGTAGAAAATGTGTAGGAGTAGTTTCTCGAGACTATAACGATATTCATAAAAATTCTTCGAGTTCTTGTCCATAAGATCCAAAAGTTTTAAGTGATTCTCGTCAAAAACCACTGTAGGACAGATTATCAAAGTTACGACGCATCTTACCATTCACCCGATTTTTACTCTACGCGATGCTTATAAAAGCACGTGGAGATTGATAAAAAGTTGGACAGAAACTATGGCGTAAACTTTACCTTGGACAAAAATATTTTAATTAAAAATTTCTTGTACGCCTTTGCACTCTTCTTACTGTAAAATGAAATGTGTGAGATAATCGATAAACACGGAAAATAAAATCAGTGATGTCGTAGTACAGTGTACGAAAAATTTTTCTCAATCTGTTCCTCTGTTTTACGTTTCAATGTAATCATATTTCACACGCACAATATGTATGTTTTATAAAGTTTCGCATAGTCGTATAGTAAAAATGTCATCAACTTTGCGCGTGGCAACTTGAAGGCTAGCTAAAGCTCTAACTTGCGCGTGATGCAGCTGCGTACTTTCTTTGTAAGTAGATTACTGTAGCAAGTATGCAGAGTATACGCACAATCCTCTAATGCAAACTTCGCAAAATGTGATATACATTCTAATAAAATTAAATGCTCGGTTTCTTTCAGACTGTCATCTCATTTTATTGTACTCTTTTCTTGCAACTGCTTTGTTTTTCTCGGCTATGCTTCGGATTCAGACATGTAAATTCAGCAAGCTTTAAATTGCTTTATTAAAATTTTTTAAATATCTAACAAACTTGATCAAGAAATTAAACCTCTCAGCGAAGAGTATAAATTCCATTCTTCTCTTGTACGTGTAAAACGAGAAAAAGACAGAATCGTAGTCTATATGAAGACGCGCGTTCTGGCTGTATCGAAAATTAATAACGTCGACTCACCTTCGCATATACAAGCCGCAACGTGAAGTTTGTTTGCCGAGTCAAGCCAAGCCAAGTCACGGTGATTCACGCTGATACGATCCTTGATTTCTCCCTCGCACTTGGGCACTTTGTAAGTCACACGCGCACATGCACGCCGAGACGAATCGTACCTCGACGTGCCATCACTCTGTTCCCTCTGTGTCGACGATTATCCCATTTGGTCGGCACGATCACGTCGGACTACCGCGCGTTGCATCGTACCCTCGTGTCGATCTCTCGACTCCTCCTCCCTCAGAAACAGATGATTTCTAATGAGTCGGAGACGAGAATCTGTCTCGACGACACTCGAGGACGGGAACACTCATCGGACGGGGCTGTCGTACCGCGGTTTACGCTTAAATTTCGGTTTACGGTGCCGTCACCCCGAATGTGTGCATTTCCGTCAGCGTGGATTAAAGGACGTCGGCTGTGTTGTCACACGAGATTGTCATTGTACGCGCCAGTCGTCGTGACGCCCATCATGACAGGTACTTACTCCGGATACATCTGTTGTTCAAGAGAGTCTGTGTGATAAGCGCCCCCCGAGTATCTTCCCTGGTGGCCGCGCTGGCGGTCTTATTCACGGAAATCGGAATATCGATCCGGTCGATCGTTCCGATTTCTGCGCCACGCTACGAACGAAACTAATATCGAATATGGACGTGGCATATTCATTGTTATTTATCGTCAGCGGGGAGAAGTACAAACGATCGAATGAATGGTATACGTATGGCGAAGAGTAACTGAGGGAATGAGGCAACTTATTAATTTGAAATGCTTTTCGCGAATGACTGGTGTGAAAGCCGTCAAACGAGCACTGTGTACATGTTGTTAATTGCTATCGGGTGCTAATTGAAATTTGTTCTGGGTATGATCATTTCCGCGATGACATAAACGATCACGTTGTGCGCAATTTTTGTCGATGATGAGTTTCACGATTGCCTAAAGGCCTAAAATGATCTCGACTAGTTCTACAGAAACGAAAAATTCTTTTACGTTACACACGGCAGACAACGTCGTAACTAATTCTGTTATAATAATATAATAAAGTCAATGTGTTTTTATTGGACTTCGTGCTCCGTATACCGTATAGCCATCTGTCTCGCGAACTAAACTTTCGAAGAAGCTCCCGTAAAAGAATTAAGCTCTCTAGAGCGACGACACGCGTTTGCTCTTGCCTTGACATACAATATTAGTCGTACACGAGAACCGCTTTCGCTTCTCCCTTCTTTCTATAACTTCGAGGGTGCAATCATTGGGAACGGCGATGAAAAAAGTTCACGATCTTATAGTGCAAAAACGAGCAACCCTCAAGAAAAAAAGAGATGGAGAGAGAAAAAGAACGAGAGGGTCCGAGAACGAGAGAGAAAGCAGGAAAAGACCAAACTATTAATTTGCATAGGTTGCCTTACAGCTGCATCTCCCACGTCGCACGGGAGAATTTTCGGCGCGGCAAGCGGGAGCCTCGTGTGCTCTGCTAATTGCCACTGGTCGTTAATTGAAGTCCGTGCGATGTTCGAGGCCGGGGCGGTGCGCCGTGCATACATCGGGCCGGACTTTTCGGTTGCGAATTCTCGCGTCTACGGAAGCTGGCCGCGTCGGAAACAGTCGGGGCGTTATCATACGGCCGCGGCAGTCCGGTAGCACGGCGCGGCTGGGGCTATACTTCGTTACGCGATTGTCTGCGGCAAACTGCGCGCATTTACATCGGCGCGAATTACACGCGGTGCATACGGACGCGTCCGACAAAGCTGCGGGAGACTCGTCAGGGGCTTCTCCCCCTGCTTCGATCGTGCAAATCGCATGCAGTCCCTCGCTCAAGAGCTCTGAGAAGTTATTCTCATCAATGTCCGCGCGCTTCGCGTTCGAGTATATTGCTATACAACATCTGTCTGAGTTAGCGGTGATGAAATGCATGCGCATTTAATTCTTCGATTTGTTAAACACGTACTGTTTATTATTGTTAATTAAAAGCATATAAGTGCATTTATAGCATAATGATTTTTCTTATTTTTTTTTTTTTACGTAGATGGATTTTGTATACCAGGAGAAACGTTTATTTAAAAATATACATATAATAGAGATTTTAAAAAGTTTTTCTATAGAAGAATCCGATAAATCTTTAGCTTAAAATAAATAATTGATTTATTTATAAAAAATTTTGCTTAAAATTAATGATTAATTCCGCCTTTCATTAATATTTATACCGGACATGAATAAAATACAATCTGTTTTTATGTAGATTCTAGATTAAAGAGTTTAGATTAAGGTGAGTACGATTATGATTGCCGCTGGAAACCACCACAACGATAACGCCGAAGCTTAAGAGAGGCTCTACCGGTTGGATATCCGCGATTGCAGCAAATTTTGCATTTGCATTGCGGCGGATTATACCAAATTCATATGTATATATTGGTAGAGGGAAGGAAATTCATCAACGCCTCTCTTTGCACGGCGTATGGTTGAATGGCATGGTTATACAAACTGAGCTATGGTATGCGATTGCTCAGCGGAAGTATATCGAGTCTATTCATGGATCTATAGAATCGTAGAATCGGCGTTCCATGAATTCTACCTACTTTAATTTAAAATCTTTGTCGATCCGAGTGTTTGCGTTCGAAAACGAAACTGGTTGATATTAATTGGCACGCTATTCAACGGAAATGCATATACCACGCCGCGCTTTATCATCACGCATTATTTAAAAGAGAAAGTGAACAAGTTGATAAAACTGAAATATTCTAAAAAGAGACCGTTTGATTTCCGACGCCAAGATTACGTGTAAACTTCTTTGATGTACTAATTTTAGATTTTTACATATTTTGATAGAAGTTTCTTATTTTACACAACCCCTTGTTATATTACTTTATGTTTCAATTTATTATTTACGGGATATATGTTTCACTTCAAGAAAGCATAAAGCAAAATACATTTATCACGAAAAATGGATAATATTAACGTGAAAGATCTAACCGCATATATATGTTTGTATGTGTTGCATATGTATACCTATTTATATTCAACGATTACTCCGCACATTCGTATAACGCGGCTGATACTCAATAAAATCTATAGGTGCTCAGTTATCCTCGGTATTAATGCAAGGCAAAATAATGCACTTCCGGCGATCGACGATCCGATCGAAACTATAAAACCGCGCTCGAGAGGGGCCGTCTGCATACTTCGCCGCTCTTTTACGACTTCATTAAGGCGCCGTTACGAGCTAGATACTGCCGAGCGAACAAAGTGTGTACTTATATAGCGCCCTTACGATAAACCGCGTCGATTTATGAACATCGCGCGCAGTTTAACGGCCGTTACTAATAATTTTTCGCTTCGAGATGCGCCACCGTCGTTTCATAAAGCCGATATGGCGGATTGGTTTTAAAGCGAGTGAGATTTTAATTTGTTAGACGCGACTATATCGAGCACAAATGCGATTTAGTACGCTTCGGTTAGATTTGGTACGAAGTTGAGGCGCAACTTTAGAAAGCAAGTATCAGTAAAAATATGTATTTCTTTGACGTATATCATGTATAATAGTTAACAGATATCAACGTTCAATATTTCTCGTTGTCAGAGCAATATATACCTACGTTATACTGATTTGATTAAGAAATATATTCATTGAATTTATTTTTATTTGTAAAACAGGAATACGATAATATAAATGTGGCAGCATATTTTAATTGGCACGTTGACACGCGTTTACTGTATCATTGAACATATCATTTCGCGATTTGAAAAAATGGATCGCAGATTGAGATTTGCGGGCCAATAATTGTTCATTCACCATATTATTTTCCGCGACTTTCGTCAGATATAAAAAAAATAACGTCATTCAATTTGCATTAAATTTGGTCTCATCAATACCTTGTTTAAGAGGATTAACGTTACTGTAATAACATGTCCTTAATCATCATGTAACGGGCTTCAAGTTCAACTACGTCGTTGTGGTGCGTGATGCTTTCCCGGGGGAAGGTAAACGTCAGTACGTTTACAATGCAAACATTGTGCATAAATGTTTATGATATAGGTACGTGAATTTGATAACGACAGAGGACTTCGCGGTAATGAGGATGAAACGTGTGAAAATATTGATACTTGCGCAGTGACAACTGAAGTAGAGAGATCAGAAACCATTTCGCTCCATTTTCAAGCATCTACTTTCAGGATATTCGATCTCGCTATTTCTGATAGATTATTGATTCGTATGATATAATTACAGGCATAAATGCGAGGAAAGTTTAATGTTAAAATTATGTAAATCATTCCCCGCTACAATCAAGAGCCATTAAAAAAGTGCAAATAGTTCTAAGAAAAAAAATTATTGAAAACGTTACCATGATTATTGATCGAGTTTGAGCATAATAGTTAAGCACGATTGTTAAATAAAATCTCTCATTTGGAATAACACGACTATCGCGACTATTTTACACGCGAAGGTATAAAAAAGACATTTTTTACTTCGCGTGTGTAGTGAAAAAGCAAAACCTCGGCAAATATCGGTAGGAATATGCTAAAGTTTAATGCTGACAAAAGCGAATATTTCTAGTTGAACCAGATACGCATTTCGACGCTTCGTTTAAAATTTAGCTTGCCGGGATTTTGCGTATCGTCGTATAAGTCCACTTTTTGCGCCTCCGAAATTTTTCCTTTTTTTTTTAATTATTTTTATAATACACACGAAAATCGTCAGCCGTGCGTTGCGCTGTACTATGCAAACAATGCGTATACATATTTATATATGCTACCGCCGGGTATCGCGCCGATAAAATCGCCGTTATGATGAGAATGGGGGGCCCGGCGGAATATTTGGATGGTATTTAACCGGCGGGCCTCGGTCGGATTTTACGAACGTCGGGGGCTGATTAAAATTCCCTATGCTGTTCTAATTTCAGAACTTCCTCCCGCCAGACGCAGGATCTGTCGTAAGTTTATCGCGAGGTCTACGCGCGCGTTCACGCCGCGGAGTCGTCGTAATTGGAGTCAACGATACGGGATGTCTTTATCGCGCGGCAGCTGGTCCGCGCTTTAATTCTTCACGTTATCGGCGCGATTAATGCGTGACATGTATATGCATACAATCCGGTATCTGTGATTGCATCAAAACGCGTAATACCCTCGAAATCCAGATGCGTTAAAGTCGGCTCGCGATCGAGATGAAATTATAGGCTCTAACGCGTCGCGTATTGCACACACGCACGTACACACACGAGCTGCACGAATCGTAAACAGTCGTCGTTCATTCATGGAACTTTAAATTCTTTATGCCGCGCGCGATTTGATTAAGGCTACTTTGGCAGTGAAACGTTCTTACGGCGCGTTTCGTGCGTTTCCCAACTGCGCTTGCCAACAATCTGCCGTACACACATCGTGCCGCTCTGATCGAACTTTCGGCTGTCAGAAACATTACACACGTGCTGTCAAATGCATGTTTTGTGAAGCACGTATGCAACTTGGATGTGAGATTAAATGTCGGCGATATAGGTATACATCCATCCATCCATCCAATTGACACGAATCATTAACAATGAATGTACTTCATACTTCTTTACAATGCGCTTTCTTTTCGAGTACGTGACACGTTTGTGCTCCCGATATTAATTTGGCCCAGCAGTTTTTCCCCTCACTAATTTTTTCTCGGAGAAATCTATAACTTGACAGTACGCATGTCTAATAGACATCGTAAAGACATCTTTAAATTAGACATTTTTTAGACATACGTCTAAGATGTCTAAGAGACATCTTAAAGACGTCTGCACGACGTTTTTTTAGACACGTCTGGGTAGTCCCATCGTGTATTTTATCGCCCTTCGCGGTAAACTTCTACGCGCATCTCGGTGCAATATCTAATTCCATTAAAACTTACGGCAAAAGAATTTTAAGCTCTTGTACGTACAAACTTTAATAATGCGTGGCTCAAACGAGATGCGCTTCGTTTACATATAAAAAATTCACAATCGTATCACGGTTGCGCTTTCCAGAAAAGTTTCAACGGACAGAATGCGCGGAGGATGTAACCGCAGTGTAGAAAGAAAGAGAACGGACGTTCTATCGGGTAATTGGAACGCGAAGTCGTCTTCAGTCTCCCTCTTTCCTTCATCCATCCGCTGAATTTGATTTTGCGCAAGTGAAAACAGTCACCGCTGTTCAGCCGCGAATAATTTCCCCGTCGCTACGTTGTTCGCGCGCTTAACGAGAGCGAGAGATACGCGTTGTGCGTCATTCCCCCTCTAACACCGCACTGTGCGGATAATTCTCATTCAGGAACTCACACAGAAATCTATCCCGCTGGAACGGCGCGCCGCATTCTGCCGGAGTCGGAGCGAATGCAGCGGTCGCGAAACGCGCGGACGACCACCGAATTGCGCGACGCGTAACGCACGCACGCACGAATCACGTCGTGACACTGCTGCCGCGTGCGGCGTACGTTTATTTCCGTCGACGGAAACGTGACACCCGCTGCACCGTAAGGGAGCTGCGGACCCGTCGCTCCCATTCAAGAGTCGCCGGCGGACTGCGAGGCTCGCACCGTGTCGAGATGTGGGAGTGGTGGAAGCGTGGGAGACGCGGGACCGAGGGGGATGTAGTACTGCGCTCGGCGAGTGGGAGAGAAGGCTATGAGGATAGGGGATGAAGGGAGTGAGAGCGAGATGCACGAGGAGAAAGAGAGATAGATAGAGAGAGAGAGAGAGAAAGAGGGAGAGAAAGTGCGACGATGCGAGAAAGCAGAGACAGAGATGCAGTTATGCGGAAGACGGTGGACCAAACGAGGATCGAGCGAAAGCATCGCATTCAGGAACGAGAGAAAGAGAAGGCGCGAAAAGCGACGAACGAAGAAAGAACGTAGGCGACGAAGAAACGCGAATGCCCTAAGCACCTGGGCGACGAGAAGAGAAAAGAAGGACGGAAGCAAGAACGAGAGAGGGACGACGAGAGCGCGAGGAGAACGAACAAGGATAACTTGCAGGAGTGACAGAGTTGACGAAATGCGTTATCCTTCCTTTCTCTCTCCGACTTCTCTTTATTTTTCCTCCTTTCTCTCCTCAACCCTTCTCTAACGCTTCCTCGGTCCCTTTACCACCATTTCTCTTACGTTTCATTCTTCTCGCTCGTATCTGACAGTTTGCACCCTCCGCTTCCTGCACCTTATACGCGCCATTTTTTCTTCTACCAGCTCGCTCTTTAGACACATTTCGCGATCTTTTCTCGGGGCGTCCTTGCGAGCCCCGGCCCATCCTTCTTACTTTACGCGCCTCTTCAACAGCAACATGCTCGGGCGCGCATAGACCGCAGAAACGCAAAAGGATTATTTGCGCCACAGAACGCCACGATTATCGCCGGAAGACATTCTGAAAGAAGCTCGTGCTTCCTTTTGATTACAGAGCGCGCGTAATAACGAATTTCATATAGAAATTGCATATAAGCAGATATGCATATTCACACACATACAATATATATAATACAAAAACATATAATATATATTATTTATTGATTATAGATATATATAAATTTAATCTTAGAAAGGATTATAGAAAGGTTTCTTTTCTTGTTTCACACTCAACGTCGAAGAATGATCAGTTTGGCTGATATCGTTTCGCGCCCTGAATATGATTTATTGCAACATTTTCACCGGTGATTTATCATAGGGGATCCTTTATTTCTGAAAAATCGTATTTATTATTGAAGATAATGTTATTTAACGTTATGTAACGTTTTCTCGATACCTTTTAAATTTTTAACAAATTTACAAATAAAAGATTATTATTCATCCAAATTAGTCTGGAATTAGGGCTTTTATGTCTTCATCCGCTGCTGAATATCGTTCTGTATTTACCTTACTGTATTTTGTAACAGAATTTCCATAGAAATGATGCGAATGTACCGAGCTGCATTCCTGCAGTCGTACTGCGTAACTGCTGCGGATGCTTCAAATCGTGAGTGGACAAATTGTCTACCTCTGGGTGTACCAGTATTAAGGGTATTATCTTCGCCCGTAGAATAAGCATGCAAGTAAATAACTGGTGGTGGATATAATCACTCTCTATCGCATATGCGATCATTTTGTATATAAAGTGATGTAATTATATATTACTGTATATTTAAAATATCATGTAATTACAATTTGAATACTATTATAATATGGTAAAATAATTTGCTACTAATTGTTCATCGATCATTTCATTATTCTAACATTTCTTTTATAAGTTCCTTCATATTGTTAGTTTCTGATAATGTAGGTACTGGATATTTTGAAATAAATTCCTTTTTTTATTCAACATTGGCAGGACTATATTGATAAAGAAGAAATACATTTTTATTTTTAGTTAATGTTTAGAGAGTCAAAAATAAATCGAGATAAAAATTGTTTTTAGGATAAAAAATCAATTTAAAAGTTTGGACTTTTGGGAAATTCGAGAGCTTTTCTTGTCAGAATAAAGGACATTTGTGTACAGGATTTATTTCTATATAATCTATCTACGTGATATTGCTATATGTATACAACTAATATGTATATAGTTATATTTAATTTATCTGACTCATATACAATACAATTTCCAACAACTGCCCAATAGCCTCGAGGACTTTGAACTTCGTGAATAGAATACCTCCAGGACCAAGACTTGTGATAAACTAACAAGAAATCAATTACTACTATATATAGATATATATAAGTACGTATTTTTTCTAACATCAATCATCCGTAGTTTACAAAATTGTAAAAAAAATTTCTATGAAATCATCGATGATGCAATTCGTTTCAAAAATGTTTGCGTATTAAAATTAAAGATAAAGATAGAGGAACGTTAAAAAGTACCTAAGAATACAAAAGACAAAAGATTTATATAAGCATAATGGACATTTTCATACAAGAATTAGTTAAGAAATATAATTAGTATAAAAAAGAAAAACGCGGAGAAAATTTGGAAGTCTTATGCCTGTTTCTATACCAACTTCGGTTAAGTTTAACCTTAGATTAACTCACTCTTCGTCTCTTTCTAACTGACCCCCTTAGAAAGAGATGAAGAGTGAGTTAACCTAAGGTTAAAGTTAACCGAAGTTGGTAGAAACGGGCATTATACAGTTTTATTGTTTTTATTGGAACCGCAGTTTATATCTTCGCAGTTCGTAAAGGCGATCATGAATGCGCAATCATGAAACGACTTATACCTAAGTAATATCTCATAAAATTCGATATCGCAGATTGAGTTTTCCACTCAACACGCCAGCTTGCCTCGACTCATGGGGGTAGTTCAAAGTGGGCTAACAGGGATGTGAACGGTATTATGAGAAAGCTTTTAAAGGACTTATAAGTTCGGTTTCAAGGTGAAAAGCAACGACGTACTGCATAATGTGCACATTGCAGTAAAAATAACCATTAGGATATAGGATTATACTAATTAATACTTCTAACTAATTACCTCTCTTAATAAGATTTCAAAAAGAGAAATAAAACGAATTGTTTTTAAGCTTGAAATAAAATTTCTCGATAAACACTCGATCGTCTAAATTCTGAGAAGTAATTCACTTATATTATTACAGTTTTGTAAAATAATTAATTATAATTACTTTTGCGTATTTATACTTTTAGTTGATATAATGTAGAAAATACAACAATCATTACTAACATTTTTAATTTATTTGCACAAATAAGCATGATAATAAAATTTTGTTTTATTTATCGTCAGAATGGTGAATTGTTAGTGTGTTACAGACGTTAATTTTAACTTTGCTATAGCATAGCCATTCACGCACCATTAATGCGTGCGCAGTATTTCATATTGTTGATTTTGAACTTTAGTTTAAAACAGATCTGTTCACAGTGTTTCCATCAAATATAGTTTTATAACTTTCCATCCCAATGAGAACGATCTTTGAAAATGATAGTTGAAATTTCATAGATCGCTAGTTTAGATCAGATTTTAATTCTGGTGAATTTGCTCAAAACTTTGCATTTTGCTATAATATTGTTCTTAGCAGACAGTTAATTTCAAGACTTTAATTCCTTAGTATATTACTATTATTCGCTTTACCCATCCTTGTTAGCTTTAATAATAGAAAGATAAACGGAATTAAAAACGTTAATTAAAAAAGAAAGGAAAAGGAAAAACGCTTTAGTCGGATAATAAAATAATAATTGCTTAAAAAAATTAAAATAGAATTCGAGTTAGATTGTTCTTAACTAACCTAGATAGTCTTGAATAATTCCATATAATAATTCTATTTAATAAATATATAAAATATATTAATACATTTTTAAATGTACTATAATATTAAGTATAAATTATATATAGAATAATTCTATTTATAATAAACAAATAAGAGACGACACGTATCCCTCGATGCGGGATATCATCTTTTTTATACACCACTATTGGGATTTTCTTTGAAATTACATATTTTTCTGGTTTGATACTCCCGTATCACATTCTTTATTACACGGATACACTTTGTTTGAGACGCTCTGTATTCCACATGCGTCGCAGTGTTATTATTCCAAAAATGTTCCGGATATATCGAAGTGTACCCTTCGCTTCAACCGCAGCTGATAGAAAAATCCGACATGACCGACCCTTCGGTAGATTTTTGACTGCCAGCTCGCCCTTCTCAATACGCAAAGGTTCCCTCACATCGCGGCATCGGGACGAATAAGGTAGAAGCTTTTAGAAAGCTCTGCAAGATAGACATCTTCTGGCACACGGAACATATGCATGGTGAATCGTCTGGTCACAAGTTATATCTCAATGATTATCTAAATTTAAGATACCGAGAAAGAACGGCTTAAAAATGTTAAAATTGCTTGTAGAAAGAATATATCACTCGTGCCAATATGCAATTGTTTTAAGATAATATTAATTTTTCTGTTTTTTCATAGTCGCTTTGTACTTTTTTTGTAAAAGTCGCGGTCAGAGTAGTTGCACCACTTAAAAAACTAAACTTATTTTTAAATAACTATAACTATAACTTATAACTATAACTTATTTTCCTAAACTTATTAAAAAAAAAAAGTGTTGCAACTACTCTGACCGCGACCCTACAAAGAATTCTTATCTTGAAAAGTTATCAAAGTACAATATTAGTTTGCCACAGATTATGCGACTCTATATGCACGGTCTGTCTGTTATTGGCCTATCGACGTGGAAATGCGCGTTGCGAGTTATCAAAGACAAGAATGTAGGTGAGTTTACGGCACGAATTTTCCATGAAACGCGGGTTGACTGAAAAGCTCGACTGAGATTAGGTCGGTGGCCAATTTCCGTACTCTCTTTCGACTCACAACATCTTTAGCATTGAAAAGAAAATTCGAATTGCGAACATTTTGGCATTTAGGAAATTTCAACAAATTTCAACATTTTTAGCTATACCATCTCAATATCGCTATTAATATTTTTTATTAGGATTTATATATTTTATTGATTAATATTTTCTACGGTTAATGATTTTATAACGACAGTACTATATTTATTATACACGTGTCTACTATACATTTATATTAACACAAATATAATAAGAGTAAGCAACGGTAAAAAGGACCTTAAGGATTGAAGAAGGATCATGTCGTGAAAATATTTCAAATGATATCCTGTTCCAATCAAAGAACTTTTCATAAATCTTTTTCGCAAGAGTATCACTAAAACATTTTTATTGTTTATTTATCATCATACTCATTTATTTATAGCTTCAACATCAATAAAGAATGTTGTTTTTATAGAAATACAAGGAACGTTCTAATCCTTTATATTTCGCTTACCACGATTGAAAAAACGTGACGTGAAACGGTAAATCGTATAGTAAAAATATTATGTTGCTCGACTCAATCAAGGAAATTACCGGTGCCGCATGGAGCAGAAACGTTCGGAAGTTACAAAAGCAAACATTCCTGCAGTGCCTGTGCGAGTGGCATTTCGCGCTTATCTCGCGGTATTAAAGCGACCCTGACTTTTTCCTCGTCTTCGTACCCGCCGTCCTAGTCGCGTACGTGTCACGTACACGCAAAAACTTACGCCGCCGACCTGCCGGGAGCGGCTACGGGCTCATTCGGCCGGAAGTACCGGACATCGGGTGAAATACGATTGCGCACCGGCGAACGTACGGCGGATGGGAAGAATGGAGACGCGGGATCGCGGAATATCGGGTGGTTGAGGTCGTAAGGTTGAAAGAGGGAAACTGAAAGAGATATATCTAGAGAGGGAGAGAGAAAGAGAGAGCGAGACAAAGAGAGAGAGGAATGCACGGGATGATCTCCATGCACGCAATGGCACTTGCACTATTTTCCCCTTTTCGCTTTGTTTAACCGGATATCGCCGGTTCGGCCCGCAGTTGTTATTTACGTCAGGCGATGAATAACAATGAACGGGAACGTATATTAAACGTATCTATAAATTCGCGTACGGCGCGTGACAATTTTCGCTAGCGTCGAAACGGGGAAAGATGGGCGCGTCGGTGGCGGCGACCGCAGTGATAGCGATGAGAGTGCATATAGCGAGAGAGTGCATTAAAAACGATCGCTGACGGAACGACGGAGGAGCGGACAGATAGTGCCCGGCCATCCGACCGATCGTTTTCCATGCTCGCCCGTTCGCCCGCCCGTGTCCTTCGCCGCGTGTTCACGAGCGTTTTCACACGAACGAGCGACGCGTGCTGGCATTGTTCGGGCCAGACAGGCGTTCGCGCACGTTTGCGCCTTTTTCCCCTCATTTCCCCTCACCTAATGTCAATTCCTGGGAAAACTGGAGTAATGGAAGGAAACGCGAGGGGAAAATAAGGATCGAGTTGGGAGAGCTCGCTATTAACCGTAAGGGTATACATCAGAATGAAAAAGCGAAAAGATTGTGCCACAATTATTCGAAATATAGCATCGCACCCAAGACGAATATTGGGGATCGAAATCCTAAATAAAAGATAGTAATTTTACCGGTATTACACAAGTCTTTTCTTGTTTTTTTGAAACATAATTGATTATTCCAAGTTAGTGTGGCGAACGTCTATAACTCAACTACGCATTTTCGAGGCTCTTACTGGTTCTCAGAATGTTCCAAACACGGAATGAAATAAAAGTATAGATTTGATATAGTAAAATTATCTGAAAGATTCTGAAACCAAGTTATAGAGAACAATCATCACAAGGTGGCACACAAAAATATATATGAAAATAATTTATCTATATTAATTTTTTTACAAGATGACAGTACGTTGTAATTTACAAATTATTTATTAGTATTCAGTGTCAAACACATGTAGCTCGACATTGTTGTAAATTGGATCCGCGTTTATTTAAACTTTTCATCTCAGAATGATTCACACAAAGTTGACATATGGAGATTCTATTGCCGGTCATCCTGCGTAATCATCGAATCCCCAGTATCGCCAGACCTGTTGTTGATAATTGCGAGCTATTGTAAACGTTGCGAACGTGCGAGGAAAGAGCAGCGATTGTTTAGCCCCGTTTGCGGCGGTCAGTATTCAAAATCGCCGTGCGTCCGAGGCTACAAAACGAATATTAACTCGCACAATATTTTCGCAAGGTACTTCATGAACCGTATTTCACCGTCCGCTAAAATCAGACCGATGAAATTTCACCGATCTCATCCCCTGCTTTCTCCCGCTTATCCTCCCTCGATTGTGTCTCGTCGCGCGGTAGGCAAGCCACCCCGTTGAATATTGATGTAGCATCGTGTGTTGTCGAATGGAATGTCACGGCAAAAGAACGTGCCGCCTATGTGTTCGACATATAAATTAGGGGAACTGATTTTATTGAAACAAAGTAAAAGAAAAATAAATTTCTTTTAGTCTAAATTAAAAATCTTTATTACTTCAGCGTTTTTATTATATGGCACAACATCTCATATATGTAGAATAACTGTAATACTGAAGGAGGAAACTAATATACCCAGTTGATGGTTGATGTTAGCTAGTATAATTAGCTAGCTGGCGGATTTTATTTTCAAGAAAAAAATATGCAGTGCAACGTAATTCATCGCATAGCCTGCGTCATCACGATTTTCTTTTAACGATGAAACATGCAATTACATATAAAGTTTGAAACTTTGAGACGGAGATTATGATGTTACTCCGGAAGTAACGGCGTCGTTACATCTTAATGGTACGTATTCGTATGGAGGCTTGTTTTTATTCTTTTATTTTCTATTTTTATCCGGCACGGTATCTGCAGCGGTGCAGATCCCGAAGCGAAATAAAAGAAACTTAGATGAGATGAGATAATAAACGGCGCGGATTATCGCTCCTGTAACGGTGTAAACATCCGGACGGACCTGGCTCCGGTCATTTCGTAACATTTATGATAGGTGCGTATCAGGTCGAGAGCTCCGTGAAAAATTTGTTGCTAATGCACCGGTCATCTATCAAATACTGCGCCGTAACACGCGGGGATGACGCGCAGAACTGTCATTTCGGGTACATCGCGCTCTCGTACGTCGTTTTACACGTATAACGTAAATTTCACGCCGTTGTAAAAGCACCCGGGATGACACGTAAGATATTAAAACATTAGTCTCCTTCGCCGTCGTAAAGTTAAACAAGCATTTTCGACGACGTTATCATTGTTACACGCGCGCGTCCCCGAAAAGACCGATAATAACAACTTCGCTCTCGAGTTTAATGACACGTCGCATTCTTCCTATCGTCGACTTCACGCTTCGTCGTCTCACATGTCCTTTATCACGTTGCCCACTTGTCCCGCACGTATCGTGTGAGATACTTTTCATCGGCCGACTAGATTACCGAGTGGGTCTTAAGAGTCCTGTGGCAGTTCGAGCCGTACTTCCTTCGCTCCTGCAACAAAGCCCGAGTTTGGCGCGGAGTTTCAGTAATAAAACCAAGAGGAAAATTTCAAGAACTGTTTCACTGGAAAGGCTCTCGCTCTTTCACCTGTCTCCTCGCCTATCTACAATTTTTATATCGCAAATTCTTGCTTCTTCAATCCCCTTCTTTGTAGATTCAGCATTTGAAAACTTAAAAGCAGAATAATAAGAATCTTATGCCTTAAAAACAACGTTTTTTTTGTATTTCGCACTTTTTGGAAGCTCGATTTAATCCTTCCCTCTTACGCTCCGGGGTATAGTTTCGGGCTTCCTCTTACAAAGTGACTCGATGTGAGGGCGAAACCGCGCGACACTACCCCTCCTCATCTCGCCTCGCTACTGTATCTCACTTCTTCGCTTCACCTATATAGCGTAATGTCGAATAATAAGCAGCCAAAAGCACCCGGCGTAATATTACGTCGGATCGTGTGGTAGATAGTGCGCCGGTTCCTCGTCTACTAAGTTCCTTTGCTTAAACGGGTCGTCTCGCCCGAAGGGCGGCTTATCGTGGCGGACTGCAACCGCTGTTCGAAATTTCTCGGAGCGCCTACGACTCTGCCGTATACTCTCTCGTCGTTCGCAAAACCAAGTTTCCGCCCGTACAAACGCATATCCAAAGGGGAGTTTCCTGCACGAATTGCGAGCGGGACGCGCGCCACGGATGCGGTTGTGCTTGCGAGGGCGAACGAATCGGTCTAAGTGGTATTTACAGGGAAAATACGGACGGCTCGGGAAAATATCATGTTTAAAAATATTTCACTGACCGACGAGTCAGCGTCTCGTATATCGAGACCATTTCGAGGAAAGTTCACAACAATTGTTTTATCTTACGCGTTCGAAATTGACTATCGCCCAAATATTTTTGCAAATACAACGCGTATACGCGTATACTCCTTAACGCAATAAATTAAAACGATACAAATGCATCGTGACATTTATGTAAAATACTTTTAATGCTCGCGCACTATGGATAATATACGCACATGGTTGTGCGAGCAGCCGTGCTTCTATGCCGCATAAATGTGTCGCGTGATTTATCGTTAAGCGCACATATACGCGCGTATAGGCAAACTCATCGGAAGATAGGATCACATGATTACCTGCTGTAGATCAAGCACAATACCTGAAAGCGATGATGCATAATACAAAGCTCTCGCTTTTGCTCCCATCGAGCAATCGCGCGATCGTGTCTTCCTTCCTCTTTCCTTCATTCGCAACAGTGCACTATCGCGATACGTCCACAAATAATACCCTCAATGGTTACCACAGATTAAACCGAAACGCGTAATTGCACTACTATGAATATCATTTATGCACATCGTGCGAATGTCGCCTGTTTCGACGACACAAGTCACTTCCGTGACTTTAAATAGCTATTATGCCATATCTGAGGTATCTAAATAGCGTTCGTGTTACAAGGAGATTACGCGGGTCGCATTTCGAGAGATTGTGCGTAGCTGAATAGGCTCGCCCTAAACCAGCGAAGTTTTAAAAGTTCTTTTATCGTATAGAGTTCCTTTATTATACTCTCTCTTTTTTGGAGAATCGAAGTTTTACTTGACAAAGGTATATCGATTACTTTTTAAATAGTATATTGCAAGAATAGGCTGACAATGAGTCAAAAAGGAAGAAGAGACGGAAGGAATACATCAGGACTTCTAACGACTTTGACTTTTATTATTATCTCCGACAATTAAATTCGCGGTCAAGGTTTAAAACGCGACTCGATTATATTTTTTCTTTAATGAACTGTCAAAACCCGTATTTCACCATCTATTTTTATCAGTACGTCTAATAGTTTTTTATCTTACAATATTATACAGAGTGAGGCACCTAACTTGCACATCTTGAATAACTTGTAAATTATGTATGAAAAATTGTTACAAAATTTGCATGATTTCGAGAGTTATTATATAATATATGTACTTTTTTTTTATAAGTGCATGGAAGCGTTTCAGACTGCATGTCATTTTCTAACTGCAACATAAAGAATATAACATTCTATTTAAAAAAACGAAGTTGGCCTTCAAATCTCTGAGTTAGGTGCCTCATATATCTTACTTGAATAAAATTATATTTTCCCCCTTTTTTTCTTTTATGTATATATATATAAATAAATGAAATATAAAATATCCTTTTTACATTTAATGAATTATGACGTTCTCCAAATTATCTGAAATCTCATATATCTGAAAGCTATTATACATTGTGATATTATCATGCATTAATGAAAAGCGCGTAAAGTATCACATATTTCGTTGACCATGTTTTCGTTGAATATGGAATTAAAAACTGTTTCGCGTAATATCGATAAAGATGCGGAACGGCTACGTACAGCGCATCCATTAAACTCTCCCATTCTTCGCGTCGCGTATCTCCGCAAGCGGTCACAGCGCGCGTTTCTCTGCCGTTTTGCGATTCCGTTTGCGTGTTACGAAGCGCGTCGTTTCGGATCGGCCGTGGTTCGATGGCCGTGCCCGGATAGCAACGCGAAGCTGGACAGAGCCGCGTCGGGACATTCGTCTATCGGCTATCCGCTCGGGCCTCGGTCGCTCATGCGTGCTCGTATGTGAAAGCCCGGGACAAACGGGCCGCTCTGTAAACGTGAATTTCGCTTCGTAGCCGACGGTCGACGCGGTTCCGGTGGCTTCTGTTCTGTCACGATTACGCGCTTCCGTTTCGCGTGGCGCGATCGTTCGCGCCTCACTGCGAGAATCAACGCGCGGCGTTATATAGATACCTATACCCTATACCCCTCTGACAGGGCGAGCAGGATACGCGATGCCCTGACGAAGAGTCAGGGGGGTTGAATGACGATGGAAGGTTGTAAAATGGAGGAAGGAGCTATTCGAGCCGCGACCGCAGACTTTTACGATCGCGCTGTTACACAGCTACTTTGATAAGTTAATTGAAGCATTCACAACGCATTTCGCGTTTTACTAGCTTCTTACGCTATCCAGGTTATGCTGATGCTCTGATGGCCTGATTGCGCAAATATAATAGGGATGTCCATTTCTATGAAGATTTCATAACAAGCTAGCGAGACTGGCTTCCTGCACGTACGTATAATTTTTTAGTTATAAGCGATCAATAGTTTAGCCGAGGTATAAATTGATAATTATATTTTACATTCTATTTAATTTTTAGTAAGTTTTGTTACTGATAAGATTTTAGTTTATAAGGATTAAAAACTATGAAATATAAAAAATGAAAACGTTACGATACGTGATTTTGGTAAGAAATAAAAAAATTTTAAGTATCATTAAAATTTAATAGAAGTAAATGGAAACCTTTTCAGTTTATAGTTGAGATAAGCTTAAATTCTTTGAAAAATATAGAAAATTTTTCTTAAATAAATAGAAAATTTATGACATTGCGCGGTATTATATGGTCTGTAATTAAATTCCTAATGTGTTTTTATTAAAGTTATTTCCGTAAATCTTTCATAAAGTGTTACCTCACTCTTGTTACATAGTCAATATATTTGTAAAAGACATTTTAAAAAATCACTGAAATAGTGCACCAACGATTATTTGTAGTTTTTTTTCTGTCTTGCAAAGAGATTTATGATAAAAGTTTCGTGGTGGTATATGTACACTTGTACAGACTCGTGGTATTTACTTCTACAGTGAACTTTTTGCTCGATTTATAGAAAAACGAAATTAGTGGTCCACACTATTGGCTCAGTTTGTAAAAAAAAGGAATAAATACAGAACTATCTTTTCATATTGTAATATAAGAATTAATAGTAAGTATATGAATGTGCACGTTATATTTGTACAGTGTTCATCGTAACAATCCGCACGATTTTGGAGACATTTGTCACAGTTTAAAAAAAAAGGGAAAACATTTATCTGTTTTACGCGAGCTACTATTTGCAATCTAAAAAAATCGAAAATATTTTTTTAATACAAAAAATTCAAGATTACTTTGATTTCTTTAAAAATAGCATTATATAATTTTTTTCATAATATTCTAGGAAACATTAAGATAAAATCAACGCATTATTGAATATGTTTCTTTTTTTTATGGTTAACATCAAATTTAGTATATTATGAAAAATAGCAGTACGTATATTCTATATTATTATTTAAGCTCTGACTAAAAATGAAAACACATATATAAAAACTGTCTGATGACTGCTTGAACTGTCTAAAGTCTATAAGACTGCTTCGCGAGAATTTCTTCTACATTTCTTCACCAAATATTAATAGCATGTCATTAATAGCATGTCACGTTTTTCCGAATTAGAATAACGATTCGCTGCTATTGAAACAACGATTAGTATTCAAAAGAAGATTTGAAGAATATAGGTACTGATAGTTATTCGTGTTGATATTGTGTGTTCACAATGCAAAAATTATTTTCAGACAATTTTCAGTGATTATGTTTACATTTTTAGGCTTTTATTTTATGATAAATACTTTGTGTGCATATATGCCATTAAAAATGATATTAAGCATTACAAGCAAAGAGCATATTAACGGTTTCTCTTAATGATATATTCGTGATTACTTTTGGCGCCTGTTATGTGATATGCTCTTTGATATCTCGCTTCTGAGTCGTTCGTTAGCTATTTTATATTTGGTCTCGTAAAGTATTCGCTTTAAAATATCAGCAATTAATTTTCTTTATCACATAATTTATTCAATACAAGACCTAGAAACTTTCTCATTTTCAACTAATACAGAGATTCTTGCATATAGTAAGTTTCATCGCCACGAACTATCGTACGAGAACCTATCAGACAGGAAAATCGCAACGAAAGGGGTAAAGGATGGCGCGCAGCTACCCGTTCTGAATACCGCAAAGTCGAGGAGTTGACTCTCGCCGGTTTCTTCGTAATAACTCTTTTGGCGTCTACAATTAGTGGTTAGTCCCGGTTGCTTGCACGCCAAGCACGTCTGCAAATGCTTCATAAAGCGTTGCACTCCAACGAGGAGAGGTTGAGGTTCCAAGTCCGAGGCGTGCTCCACTCCGTCGTCTTCTCGCAGGTTGAGCCGAGGTGGTTAAACGAACGAAAGTAAGACGACGAGATGATGTGGGCGGAGAGAGAGAGGGTGATTAAACGAGTTGAGAAAGTATATGGTCCACCGAGGGGCGTTGGCGCCGTTGCAGGCAGGTATATGTGGCTACGTATGAGGGTACGTTTGCCAGTTAGCTGGCGCCAACGTAGACGTTAACTGACTTACGTTGCCCGCGGGGCGAAGGCTTCCTCCACCTCTCGGCGTGAAGGGAATAACGAGGAAATAATTATGAGAATACGTGTCAAGATTTTATGGTATCGCTATCGCCCGCGGAGGAGAGAGACGCAGCTGCGCTGCCGTCTATGCGCGTAGTTCGCGCCCGGAACGTTTCTCAGTCCGATATGACACAACCGGATTTGCGACAGTCGATTCGCGCAGAATCCGATTAGAGATTCCAAAAGAGGGAAAGAGAAGAGAAATATATATTATATATATTGAATAAAAAGCACAAGTGCGGTGGAAAAAATTAAAATCTTTTTTTATTATTCTTAAGAATATCTTTAAATTCATTGTTGTTGCACCGTGAGATGCGAAGGGCTCGAGGTGACTCGATGGTTTGACCCACTAAGAACATTTCTGTGAATCATGAGCGAGATTTAGCGCTCCTCTTCACTGTACATGGAGCGATTAATATGCATTTTATCCTAATTCAGCTTTATTTCATACTAAATGCGAGGTCGCGTATGAATTACAATCACTTAGAAGGACAAGAGGGTAGGGCACTTAATAATAATTACCGTGAAAATTATGGGGGGTGCTCGCTTTTACTACCATAAATAAGTGAGAAGGGAAGAGGGAAGTCATTTTTGCACCCTTCTCCCGGCTTTTCCGCCGGCAGTTACCTTTTCCATCCCCCTACTTTTTGTAGTACCCTCTCGTTTCTTATTTTAATCTCATTTTCTTTCGTATTAACTCTAATTTATGTCATACACGTGCTTCTAAAAATCTCGTGTCTGCTACGATCCCCCTGAAACGTTCGTAATACGCATCCCCGATTCGTTCTGTTTATCCCCCGCGTTATATCATCTAAATTCTAACTTATACAGACTCTGTCACAAAAATATTACCACTCCTCTCAACTGCAGGAACGAAATAAGATAAACGGTAGTTGCTTCACCGTCGGAACAACGATAGCTTTTGACTTATAAAAGATATAAAATATTAAGAGATTATGGCAACTGACGTCCAAATATAATATAAGTAGATTTAACCGTTTAATATATTTCAAAAAAAAATATACGCGTTCTGTCTTTCTCCATCTCGTATATTTAAACTTCTGTTTCTTCATTTTTCTTCTGTATCTTCATATTTATTCAATCGCGTTAAATTGCCGATCTTCTTTTAATTTATCTAAGCAACTGAGTTGCGATTTCTTCCGTTGCAACGTCGAGAATACACTCTTCATTGTTCGAAAATGAAGCGTTTATCATGCCTGCGATTACGGAACGTCATGGATCCTCTCTCGTCTCGATTTCTCGCGATTTCTACCCAAAGAAGTTCGTCTCTTCCGCCGCGGAAGGGAAGAATAATGAGGATAGAATGTCGGAAACAATCGTCGTGGCCCCGAGTATCTCACGTTTCTCCTTTTACGAATGGTTTATTGTGCGGATAGGGGCTGCGAACTGCCACGACGCGGCGACACCCTTAAACTCTCGGATTTCAATTTTATAAAGCACGACAGTTCATAAACGAAGCAGTTACCGTCGCCAAGCACTGCCGAGTTGGCGTGATCATCTAGTTGGTTTTACAATCGACGTGCATTATCGATTATCATACTGTCGTTTCGAAAAAAATATATTATCTATATGTAAACACGCTTAAATATTAAAAAAATAGCTATTTAATTTAAAGCGTGCACGTTCTTTTAAAACATGCAAATAAAAGGCAAATATTTAATAACGTGTGGAAATCGTTGCGCATCTCGGAGAAAAGTCTTAGATCGTGAAATGGTAGGTAACGAATCAACGAGCTGAAAACATTGGATCTTACATTCCATCTTTCCTTCGAGAAGAATGACTGCGGTAGATCGCGTGGGCGTTCGCCGATCGATAGGGTGCCTCATTGCGTTCGAGCCCAATGGAGAAAAGATCGCGCGCAGACGAAGCTATCGCGCGCTGTTTTGGCACAACGATCGCTTCCGTACCTACGAAGTTCAATTTGGCAGAACGTGTCTCGAAGTTGCACGAGCGAAGGAAGCCGTGAGCACTTACAAAAGCTCCGCGCTATTTTACGAGAGAGTCGTGAGAGCACCATCGGCGCCGAGGATGCCGGCAGTTTAAGTTTTGTTCGCGCGCGCGCGAAAAGCGTTTGTACGAAAAGCATATAGACGGATCAGGTGTACCTTTCGCGTTTCAAAATACCCTCGCACAATTTATGATTCCGCGGTATTTTCACGCCTTGTTGAATTTTCCGCGCGTTCTTATCTCCGCGCGTTTGACGCAATGCCGCGCGATCGTTCGCCGGAAGATATTGGCCGCGGCCGATCGCCGGTAACTCGAAAGCACAACGCCGTTTTTTTTTTTTTTACGGATGCGTGTGAATATATTCCGGATGCGCGCGTGCACGTGGCACGATACATGGCAATCCGTCGGAATAATATCGGGAAATATTGCTCAGCCGCCGTGCTTTCTACGGGAATTGGGTCGAAAATAATCCCCACCGCGTTTGTATCGCCAATTACGCGCGGATTATTTGCACGTGAAATCGGAGGTGCGCGCCAAATGGCATTTGTGGAAAATATTCAGAGATACGCTTTTCCCTAACTCTCACAATTAGTTTGCGAATAAGTTGATTTGTCAATTAAATGTTTTGATATACGTATTATATTGATGACATATTATTTATCGGGATGACAGGTAGACTTTACTTAATTCCCGAACTCATTGTCAGATCTTCAACTGATAGTATAGTAATTAATCCGGGATAAAAATATTTGACTAATACCGATCGAAATTAGCACACGATTTTTCTAACACTTAACACGGTTTCTTATTTTTTTATCAATCTCAAAAGTGAATCACATATTATATATAACATCGTTACAGAATCACGATGTTACATAATCTTTGAACGAACGGTTGCGAGGTCCATACTGGATCATCAGCGGTACAATTTTCACACGGCTATCCGCGATAATCGTTCTCGTCTTCTCTACCATGCTGTTACGAGATTGGATGTCTGCGCTATCTCCCGCGAGGTAGAAAGAAGGAAGATACTGTCGTCACCAGCCGGTCGAGCGAGCGAAATGAACTTTATCACACAGCTGGGATCTCCATTGGAAAACGTGAGGCGCGCGAGAGAAAACCTCTATACCTCTGCCCTCGCTCTACCGTCGCCCTGTCCCGTCGCCGTCTTGTCATCCTAAGGTGCCCCACTTCGGCTTCGCCAACGTGACGCGCGCGCTTCGGCAGGGTCAGCCGATGTAAAAATATTTATCAACTGCGTAGCCGTGTTAGCCGGCCGCGGCGACGACACTTCGCCCCAGAGAAGGTTGGACGGTGCACTTGAATTTTGTAAAGTGCACTTAGTCGACAAGAGCTTTCTTTACCGGGCGCGTCGGCGACTTCTCGGAATGATTCCCTTTCATTTCTTCCATCGCCTCCCCCCCCCCCCCCCCCCTACCCTCACGGCGGAAAATCTATTTTTCTGCGATAGAACCTCTTTCTCTTTTGTTTCCCATCTATCCTTATCTCATCTCGCAGAGAGCGGGAAAGGGTAACGTTGAAGCAGAACCAGGTAAAAATCCGCGCGGCTTTTCAGCGATAGTTATCAGATCTGAATTCAATTCGCCATTCAAGGCAACGAGAAGCGCATCGGAGGAATGCCCTTTCTTTTTATCTACGTTCTGATGCTGCAACATCCCGGTCTCTATCCCGGAATAGAGAAACAATGTCGACGATCCACGCTCGAGGAACTCTCGATCCAGTGACACAATGGCCTCGTATCGCCGTGTCGACGCGCGTTAGTGCTACTGAATTCTCTCTCTTTTTTTTTTATAACACTCCACGTATGGGAAATGAATGAATACACGTACGATGAAAACGAAGAGAACGATACGTCGACCGTGTCTGATCGTGACGGATCGACGAGGATTCGATGCCAATCCAACAATATGACGACGAATTGTCGTCGGTTCCAACTGGGTTGTCTCACTTCGTAGATTGGTTCGCAGATGTGCCAGAGATACGAATGCATTTATCTTGGAACTCGGAGATTTCTGACTAATGGAAGTTTATACCTATGGAATAAGGAAATATCGACAATAAATAGGTATGAGAAATGTACGCGTAAACTAATACTTTTAACTAGTCAAGTAGACCGTAAGTGAAAAGAAAAAGCTAATCAAAAACCTAATTAAAGAATATATAAAAAATTCTATACCGACAATCTCAAAGTATAATTATTTCCATTTTTATACACTTCACGTTCTAACGTCATTCATGCAGGGTACGCTCCGCGTTGCGTTTGTAATATGTAAAAAGGCAACACATTATATATGTTATCCAGCGTGTGTAACTTTCATGAGAAAAGTGCATTAAACTCGGCACAATGACTGCCACCGTTGCTCGTTGCCATCCCTTTGAAACGGCCAGTTTCGAGCGGCGACCCACGAGTCAGTCGACGACTATTCAACTATCATGCAAATGTCCGTCGCGTTTAGTCACAAATATCTCGAGCGACCACCCAAGATACCGTTCTGACCGAGTTATGCGCACGTCCGCGAGTTTCGCGGGACAATAAGAGCTACGAGGCGAGAAAGGGACAGAGATAAAGCCACGGGACGGGAATTTACGCGGGATTCCGGATAGAAAATAGGGCCGGTATAAGTCACGGATATAAAGGTTAAACGAGACGGCTCTACCGGACTGGCGGAGAGTCGTTACTATTACTTCCGAGTCTCTAGGTTTTAGCCCGCGCGCAGTTTTCGGAGAGAAGCGATTCCTCTGCCCCGCATCGCTTGTACCTCTTCTTATGTCTACGTTTCTCGCCATCTACCACCGCGAGCTTCGTCTCCATCGTCCATCTCGCTGATGTGCGCGGTAGCCGAGCCAGAACGACGAAGAGGAAGGCATCGCAACGGCGACGAGGAAGAAGATAATGCGAACAAGGTCGACGGACGCGGCGCTCCTAGCCGGAAACTTTCGACGAGAAGTACTCTCGGTCGGCGGTTTTTGTGAGACGGGGAGGAAAGCGGGTTATATACCTTCGGAATATCCACCGTCCTCTTTCGCCATCGCCGTCGTCGTCGTTGCCCCGTCTTCGTCGGCGGACGCGGCTACGCGAGAATTCGGCACCGCTCCAGTTAACAATCGCGATTAAGATCCTTCCGTGGGCACCGCCGTACGAGCTGCGGACATTAGCGGGGAGATTAACGTTCGCTACGCTCGCCGTTACGAGCGCGAAAGCCGAGAGGGGACGAAGGAAGCGAAGATCTCGTTTCCACGGGCGATAAACGAAGTATGCTCCAACGCGCCCGGATTTCGTTCCAAGGAGGGAGACGACGCGACGGGTGTATTGGGATTAAGGGGATGTCGGCCGCCGCGCGGTTAAGATGGTTTAGGAAAAAATAGAATGGTCGTTTGTGCCGATAATGACGGCTGTTTTTATCGATTAATGCGTTAGTCTCCGCAAATCGGTATTTAATAGATTATCTTAGGTTGGAGAGGCGGAGAAAGGAATTCGATACAAGAGATAGAATTTCAATAACGTGTTAAGCACTTTATAAGCGCTTATTGTTAGCTTTAAATACTTAATATTTAAAATATATATTTGTAGGAGAGCAACTCTTTCCATTGCAATTTCATTCCATTTTCTATTAGAAATCAAATCTTGCTCTAATACAATTACATAGAAATTATATAGGTACATATGTAACAATTTTGTAAGTTTTATATGCAAATTTCTTACTTGACAGAAATTAAAATTTTTTTTAGTTTTATAATATTTCATAATTGGCATGTGCGATAAAATTTGTCATTAGATTAATTAACAAATTTAAGAAATATGAGAAATATTTTATAGCTATTGAACCATTAATACTATTTAATAATAACGTGGCAAATTGTTGAAATCAACTTTTCTTGATTATTTCGGCCTAGAAAAATGTCAATTTTATATATTGGTTTAGAACTGTTTGTAAATTGTACATGTCGTTGTAGCAAAAAATTTAATTTAATTATAAATATTCTTGATATATATGTTAAAGGCAAAACTTCTGCCAAGTCACATCCGCATTACTCAGAAGTTGCACCATTCTTCAATCCTAGGTCATATTAAAAGTTCTCATCCGTGCCAGAAGGCACTAGGATTTCATACTCGTCACTGCCACTTGCAGTTTCTCTGGTTCATGAACGTTACGAATCACGAATTATTATTCATCACCCAGGCCGGTCACGAACGTAAACGGCTTTATAGGGCGCTACGGAATCTCCGTGTTTTACGACAACCAGTAAAATTCCTCAGCTACCGCGAATACTTCTAATTTCCTTCGACATCTCCGCCGTCAAGAGGAAAACAAGATAAATTTTTTATTCTCCTACAAAAAAATCACGAAAGTAATCGATAAAACTCATTTTGCCAGTCTGCTGAGATATATGTGTCCACGCGTGAGCCCCGTATAGAATCGATCGCACGAGATAGGAAGGGCGGTGACAAGGATGGTGATAATTCGCTGGAAAATCTGGGCAGGAAACACATGTGAGAAAGTGGAGCAAGCTATAAGGCGGTTGGTTTATGTCGCTTTTCGCGACGTGAATGCAATGCGTGCAACACTCTAATGCAACGTTCTCGGTTTGTTGGTAGGAATTTGGCAAGGTTTTATACCGATGTGTAGAAACCAACGATTCACTGACGTGTACCGTTTATGTAAATGCTAGCTACAATCTTCGGAATATGAATCGGAAAATAATCGCTCGCCGGAAAATAAAAACAACCCGAAAGACTTTGTTTGATATCACATAGTATTGCGTTCGCGATTTCCTGTCGACGCGAGTATTACGGGGTGTTTTATGATGAGGAAAAGAATCCTTCTGCTGCATATTAAAAGATCCCCCTGGATTTACGTTGAATGTGTAAAATCACGAATAACTCAATATTCATGAACTTTGAGCATTTGAATCTAGCTTGGATAAATCGAAATAAATTTGTATCAAGAAACAAATGCGCGAGAAAGAAAGGCGACGGAAACTTTCGGAATCTTGCGTTATAAGAGAGAAAATAAATGTAAAATATTTACATACTAATGAACTATGTAGAACCGTGAGAATAAAAAATGCAATTCGAAAGATAGAGAATAAATCGCAGTTTTGTGAACAATACACGATTAGTGAATCCTGCAAACTATTCATTTCGATAGTATCTTTTTAGTACTAAGAAAAAAAACAACCATCTACTTCGTCTCGGTATTATATAGTTTGCTGAATTCTTTATCGTGTAAAATCATCGGCACGGAAAATTTGTCAAAAATTACGTTACGATTTTTACTTCGACTTCTGCAAAGCTGACATCATTCGGGAAAAGATCGAGCGAGGAAAGCAACGGCGAATCTGATAAAAGAGACGTGGGAGATGAAGAGGAAATAGGCAAATAGGAGACGATGGTGCCAGCGGCAATGCGATATACATAGCGATGAGGTAAAAAGGAGTAAGAGTCATATATTCCGACATGGTCAAAAGGAATATCTTTTGTTGGTTCGCGGCCGGTTGCAGTTTCAACGACGGATTGACATTTCATTTGAATAACGTTCATCCTGTTTTCATCGTTTCCTCTCCCGTGTCTTCGTACGCCCTGGTGACTTGCTCCTTCGTATCCGCATAATCCTTCTCTGACTTACCACATTTTTTGAAGGCAGTCGCACGGAAGATATCCTACAATGAGTCGAATCTATTGTCATCGCTGTGCCACATCCCTCCTTATTCGTAAAGGAAGTTGTGCCAGAGCTGGATAATTTCCTGATCAATATGTCATGTTCCCTACGAGGACATATTAATTGCTTTCTGCACTAACAAATCTCAGCTACAGAAGACATCAATTTTTCCAAGATGTAAGGAGAAAAAAATGCCCGGTGATGGTAAACTTTATGATAGAAGTGTTATACGTGCTTCAGTTTGATATTGATAATAATAATTAATATATATATAACAAATAATATGAAATCAATTAAATAAAACCTGTTATATTTATCTATTAGGCCTATATTTGTATAACAACTCTATTTAAAATCAAAGATTATGTGATTTAATCCTTGGTAAAAATAGACTTTGTTGGATACGAGTTTCATGTAAATTAAGTTAAAAAGTGATTTAGGAAGCGCTCTTCCTCCGACTAAGGTACAACTTTCCTTTTCGCGTGGCAGATGCTTTCTACGACCCCGATATACATACACATATATATATACATATATATATATATATATGTATATAGCACGAAGATTATGTATTGCGTACACGTTTTCGAGCGTATCGTTACGGCCGATTGTAGCATAGCGGCTCCATTTCCATTCGTAATACCTACGCGATACAAGCTTTCGATTTTGCTTTCGTTCGTTCGTACGTAATAAAAATAATATTGCAAATATAAATGTGAAAAATAAACATGTTCCATTATATATAACATGTCTCTTGTAGAAAATATTTTTACATATAAGGATCGTCTAAATGAAACATAGACTGGCTGTTCGAGTGAAGTAAGTATAAGTTTAAGACAGCATAATAATATGTACACAGGCAAACATATATACTACGCTCTTGCTGATAATGCTATATACATATAGACACCTTTAACATTTAGGCAGATGTTCCATCTCCAATGACGTCACTATTCATGACGTACCAACTCGAATCTACATTTTATTTGAACGAAATGACCCTTACAAAATCGATCTCGAGAACTTTATTATACATGTGCAATACATTTTATTGTAGTTTAATTACTTGCCGCGTTAATCGCGCATAATTTTTCCATAAATCGTCCGTAGTATTACCGTAATTGCCGCATATCAAATTTATTGACTGCATAGGCAATTTTCCAAACGAGAAGCATGGAGCGTCGCCGTATCACAAAGCGCGACAGCTCATTCGTTGAATAAACAAATGTACTCTGGCGTGTTGTGACCTACTATTGCCGCACTACGAAAATGCCGATTAAACGCGCTTTCGATTATCCTCTTGCGTTTGTCGAATTTACGTTTAGCTTATTATAATATTAATTCGTGCAGGCCGCGAATTCGCGCCGGAGTTTTCTCGCGGCTATGAATCCTGACTCGTGTCGTGCTTTTGTGTTTCTGCCGGGCTAAATCGAGTTTTGTGCGTGTCGTTTGCATCTCGCGATCAAACTACATTTATCTCCATCTGGGACAAATGCGCACGCTGAAAGGAGTCGAGGAAAACATGACACATATCGACTCATCCGTGTCACGTAATTTGAAAAAAGTGCTTTACACTGATCGTTGTTTCAGAGTTTATTTCTCTCTCTCTCTCTCTCTTAGATAGTCGTATATTAAGAATTCGAATGTGAAGAGACGCGCTCACACTCGGATGCGTATATAAAGATTAAAATTTGTCGCGGATTTAAATAAGTCGCAAAAATGTCATACTAACGATTGCACGCTAAAATAAAGTAGCGATTTACTCGTGAAAAATCACCATATTTTTATACACAAAATTTCTCCCTTTCTCTCAATCGAATAATCACAATTATAGTTTTATCCGTAGAAGCTAAAGGCACGTTTGTTAAACGTTGGACGCGAAATCTCGATGTGTGCGTCTAATGGCATACGCGGCGAACAATGTCTTGATCGCGGCAATAATTGCCACGTGTGCGGTTAACGAGTTCAGATATTCGGGCTGTATGTCAGAATTTTGATAGTGAGCCCCGCGCTCAACACGCACGTCCGGCGTGTAATGACCCTCGAAACGTGTCGCTGTCAAACACGACTTGACCTCCGTCGAGTGGTGGGTGACGGTCGAGAGGATGTAACCGCCCTGGGATGACTCGGACCTGGGACGTGCGCGTGATGCACGTGTGACACATGCAGCTTTGTCCGCCCGTATTTGCCGCCGGCCCGCGGCCGTATGAATCCGCGGCCGATCGGCCAATAATCATTGGCCACGGGCTTATAATTGATTCAACACGCGCGCTCGATCATCGATTTGCAATCAACACTGGGCCAATTGTCCGAGTTTGGGCCGCCGGGCAGTTTTGCTTGATCTGGCATTATCTAGTGCTGAGCCATTCATTATTGCTGTTCCGCGCGATAAGAAGCACCCATGGTTCACGTCGGTGAAAACGGTTGTAAAAAGAGTCCCCTGTGACTGCATACCGTGAAATTTATATTGATTAAAAATTAATTAATTATAAAATTAAAATTTCTATAATTCGTTATCGAATATTTACCTTCGAAAAGTTACTGACAATAAAAATGAACGTGTCGCAGGTTTTGTAGGTATATATACGTATATATGTATTCACGCGAGGCATTTCCCGTCGTATTGCAGCGGGGAAAGTTTAATTGCCTCGATAAGCCGCGGTTCTGAATCGACAGTTTCGAAGCTATTCGAGCCTCGAGGTTCTTCGAGACCGACCGAAAAGAAGGGTGTGCTTGAATGCTTTGTCGGTTTGCAGCGTGTAGATTCTGCAAAACAACTTTCCCGGACTTTTTTCACGGTTAAGAAAACCGAGAAATGCCCGCCGTGAATCGCTCGTTCGCGAACGAGCTATCGAGCGGGGCTATCGCAATTGGCACTTCGTTTCGGGATCGCGTTACAGAGAAAACGCGTGGGGCGGCTGCGATGTGGTTGATGCTTTAATTTACGCTGTGCTATCCGTCACGCGGACCGACGAGGGTGGTCGCGATGGAGATTTGGCATGCAAAATAATTATTCGGCGGAAACTATGCGCGGCGCGGCAGCCGTGGCGGTGGTGAACCGAACAAAAAAAGAACTCGAGGAACTGCTGACGAGCGGCAAAAAACTGACTGGGAGAATCTGCGAATACCCCTTTCGGCCTAGACGAGACGAGAAAGGAGGGAGCCTTCAATTTTCAAGCGAGATTTATGATGGCTGTTCGAGAAAATTGAACACGGACCCGGGAATCTATAATCTATCGATGGAGAAATGGATGCGCTGGGGAGATAATAATCTACAGTAGACTTTATGTTGCCGATCAATAACGGCCATCGAAGGTATTTATCTCCCGGGGAGGAGCGCGGGGAGAAAAGACGAACGTCATATCGATTCGGCGGACATTCAGGTATCAATTGGGGAACTTATTGAAAGTTTTAAGTGAATTTCATAATGCGGTTAAAGTTTGCCGCTTGAACGGCGGCGTTTGGTCTGCGGGAGACAAGTAATTTTCTCCGGAGATATGGCCTTCAGGTTTCTGCGAGGGCGCGTAAGTTACAAATAAATATCTCGCAGATGAGATCGACCAGAATTATAGCGTAGGTATAATGAGAAAGCGTAAAAAGTTTGGTCCCTAGAGGGATTAAAGGCGACATTAACCGATATCACGGATCGGTTATTAAATAATTCGGTGCATCTCACAATCAGTTAAATTGTCGATTTTCGCGTGTACTACATATCGTTACAAAAAGTGACTAAAAGTGTAGTCGCAAGTCGCAACGAACTTTGCTGCTTCGAAAGTATAATATAATCTTCCTCTAGGGAAAGACTAACGTTCAATTTAACCAACAGGCTTTAATCTTGCAAGTATAACCAAGCTTCTTTTGGTACTATTTTCTGGTACTCTTACGAAGAGATAGCGATTTAAGTTTAATCGATGTGAAAAGTATACCTATAGTTCCAGCAGACACAAGAAATCGGGATTCTCCGTTAATTCTGCTAACTGTCAAAGGATTCCTTATCTTATCTGGAGCGTCACGGTACAATGGGGAACAGCATATCGTCATGACGTTTCGTCGTATCCAACCGATACGCAGATCTTAGGACGAAGGATCGAGTATTACCGACGCTCCGCTGGCTGCAAACTACCCCGCGGCGCTATTAAGACCAAGACAACAATCCCCAGTTCCGGTTTCTATGGTTCGAGAGCTTGTACTTCGGGTCACGAGCGTCCGTGAGATCGTTTCGGCATTGTACACGAAATTAATAATCGCGAAGCGGATAATATTGAGATTTCCAGCTGCACCAAATAGGAGCGCCTCTGGGCCCCGCATAATTGCTCCAGCTGAAGTACTCCTCTGGTCGTCGGTCGTGATCCTGCGAACGAGATTCAACGGGATTTTCATTCTGATGCATGATATCAGGATACGCTAGAGTGGCTGGAGCGAAAATAGCCATATCCCTTGTCGCGAATTCCAATATTCTCGAATGATGATTCTCGTCTTTGTCGACGCTACTCGAGTTCTTTACGTGTGTTATATCAAGTTACGTTACTTACAACGCAATACGTTTTAGATACGCAAAGATGTATATTTAAAAAGAATGGAAATCTCCAGATATTCTATATATTTTTTTATATTTAAAAAGAAATAAAACTATTAATATTTTTTAAATTTAATCTGACATCTGTAATTGAAAGAATATCCGGTGAGTTTGCGTCGCAACGTACATAAGTGACTTAATATTCTGAATTTATAAATGACAATATATTCTTCCATATTATAACATTGGGTAGTCGATTATTTAGTTGCTGCGCAAACATCATATTCTTTTCTCAAAAATGTATTATTCATCGAAATGCTCAGTGAACAATGATTCTTCGATTGATGCAACAAACGGACGTGCCTGGATAGCAGGTGTAATGGAAAAAGCAAAATTGATTTGCCGGCGCAAAGTTTGACCGCGAGAATCAATCAAATCCTGGCACGTCTGATTTCTACAACAATTGGAGCGTGTTGTTGGGATGCAGCCATAGTAATGTGGCACCTTCACTCTTTGTGCTTTGAAAAAGGTATAACAATGAAATTATAAAATTTTGTATTAAATCTAGTCTTTGTGTTTAGATAAACATACTGTTGAGACTTAATTCTTTTAAATATTCTATTTATTAATTTTCTTTTCATGATTTATGCTGATACATTTCTAATTTTAATTTTAATTAACTAAGTTTTATCTTATTCTTTCAATGTTACAGGGATTTCGGTAAAAAAACTTAAGTATTCGATAAAGATCCGCTTTGATTGAACATAGAACAGTCATGACAGACGGCCTGCTTTCTAGAGTAGAGCGGAGCAGAAAAAGGACACTGCCTCTAGGGAGTCAACGCGCCATTCCGACGATTTTATTCTCAACCGCGATGAAAGGCGAGCCTCGAGCCATCTCATTAAGCTCACGGAACGTCCGTTTCTTTTTACGCCTCTTCAAGGACGTAGCCTTTATCTCGCGAGGTTAGTACGACGATAAAAGCAGCCCGTGCAGGACTCGCGCCACCTGATTCGTCGTAGAAGAGTTGTTTAGAAAAGAAAGTACTTCGTTACGCGGACCATTGTAGTCGCTCCCTTTCAAGAACGGCGCCGTTAACGACGCGACGCCGTCCGTCGAAGGACCCGATACGGACTTTCGAAATCAGAGGGCAGCGATTGCTTTTTACGATGATTACATAGACGCGGTTCTTGTATACTCGCGAATATCTTAAGTCGTCGCAAAAAGTCCGTTGGTTTCTGTAAAATGGCGCTTAAATGGAGTATTATAAAACAAAAAAAAAAAGATCCGAAGAATCTATAATTCTTACTTCAAAAGTTCAATTAATTCAAAAGTTCAATGTCTGAATATGTTAGTTTTAGGCAGATCAAAGATGGAAAATGAGCAATTTCTGAATAAAATAATTTTATAAATAAAATAAATAAAGATGTAAGAATTTAAGTTGTCTCTTATCAAGTCCGAGAGAAGAGTTTTTAGTATTTTATGAGAAGAGCAGCTAATTTTTTTAAATGTAATAATTTCATATTGAATAACGATACATCTTTATTGAAACAATTCAAAACATGCGTATAACTCGGTATAACTTCATGTTTTCATATTTCAAACAAATTTATGGAACGTATTTCGAACATAAACTGATATTTTCGGATATGTAATCGGTTTCAAATATATCGTTTATTAATTTCTCTCATCCGCTACGCGTGCTTTTAGACTTTTAATAAATCCCCGAATGGCGAAAGTATCTCAAACGCAGACAAAATGTTGGTACGTTTCGTGCTGCATCGGAATTCTGAGGGTTGAAAGCAACGATAAATAAATAAATGCAGTTTAAATGCATTGTTTACGGCAATGCCGCAAATATCTCTCAGTACGCTCAATAGTCTTGGGAGGAAATTGCCAGCAGCGTGCAGTTGCGCCTGCACGCTACATCGCCCGCGGCAAACGAAGTGGCGTACGAAGCGAACTTAAAAATTCCTGTAACGTTTGAGACGCGGGCGTGTAATGGACCGTAATTTCTCCTTACCACAGTCGATTACCTTATTGTGCACTTGTTGCTCTAGCCGTGCTATTTGTTTCCCGGCTGTTAGCATACCGCCGCTAAAATAATCCCGCGATAAAACTCATCGCGATTCTTTGGAGGATCGCTCGCCGTTTTTATTCGCTTCGCGCGTGCAACGTCCGCGCGCGAATGCTAAATTAAACGGGACGAGCTTAATGGTCCGCGACACGTTGTAAAGCGCTTTTAATTCTTTACATCGCCGCAGGAACAGTCGGATTACCGTGGCGCGATCTGACTAACGACGCGGTACATCCCAACGAACGCAAAGCATTCTAGTCGGCGTTTGTTGCGGCAAATTCGGAAATTCTCGCGCGGCAAGACGGCCCCGACTTACAAATGAATTGCTTTGAAACGTGCAAAACTGAAAATTCGCTCAGCACGCAGTTTTTAATTTGCCGGTCGAACGGGCAGCGCGCAGGAAAGGGAAAGCACATTGTTCCCGAGAAACAATTCATTCCGCGCACTCGGCTACCGTGGATTGATCGGCGAAACGGAGCCGAGTGTTCGACGGAGGAACAGCAAAAAGAGAAGATGCGTCGCTCAATGAACAGATCGAAGTGAAATATAACTAGCTGCGCGCCAAATGGTGCAGCGTTGCGCGTGACTTTTAATTTTCCACTTCGGATAGCAACCTCCGAACGATGGGCTGCACGTCACGATCAATATAAAGACGTATTTTAGCTTCCTGCGATGAACAGCGTGTAAAAGATAAAAACAGAGGTAACAATTTCTTGATTAAAATGTGTTCTGATTAAAGATTTCCGAGAAAAATCAAATACTCCTGATGCAGAAAGAATATTACGATACAACTTGAAGCACACAAGAAATTGAATTGATTTGATAAAAAATGTGAATAACAGCGTTTATGAATGATATTTTGTACATGGAAAATATGATTGATTTAAAAATACGTAATATATGTATATGTATATTGGAAATTGAGAGATTGCGAGAAAATATTACGTCGATAGAAATAATTGAGGTCGAGCAATAAATCAATTGCATGGCTATATCCACGTAATTTATTGTGGACGTCTGATGGGGTATTTGTAAAAAAAAATATATTTTAACTTGATATAGGTACTCGATTTCAATCTGCTACAACCGTATAACCGTGACAATTATGGAAATTATAACATAATAATTAACATAGTAATTAATATAAAATTAAACTTGTATAATTATTTGTACTATGTTTGTCCCTAAATTATGCTTCATATAAACGTTTTCATTGTGTTTGACCATCATAAATGTAGCGTTATAGTTAAACAGGTAAACAGCACCAATAAACAGCTATCGTCAAGAGAATCTATATTTTCTATATATTTCCCTCTTTTAATAGAATTACGACAACTAACGGAAAGTACCTTCATTATAGATATTTATTTGTAAAACGTTTACTAGGGAAAAAGACGAGCTTCGCAAAATCGGGGGGCATTGCGAGGCGGGAAAAAAAGAGATCTTTTTCTTTTTCCAAATATAACCGCGACGTTTAAAGCCCGCCGATCTCTCGATTCCGGCTGTCCTCGCGATGTAGACGTCGCGATGTCGCCCGAACAGACAACGATCGAGGGGTCGCCGAGTTCTCGTGTCATGGAGCGAGAGAATGAAGGGAAGGCAGAGTCGAGGGAAGGTCGCGCTTCTTACACGATTTCTTACCGGCCCGCTTCCATTCGTCTTCTCGTTCCCCAGAGGGTTCGATCCCACGGCCGTCCTTTCTCTCGTGAAGCTCACCTTTTCGACCCCCCCCCCCCCCCGCCCCCTCCTCCCGCCGATGCACGTCATCCATGGAAAATTCTTACCGCGGGGAGAACTTCGGACTTGCAGTTCTCTCATTTGTTCACGTCCGTCGCGGAAACGGCATTTGGATAATTTCTCTTACCACTTTAACCCGCGAACCATCTCGAGGTCCGTTCGCCATTGTCTCGCAGGTCATCGCTAGTTATCGGGATTGTTAATTCGTGGTTGATAATATACTTGAATGCCTCGTTGATTATAATTATATAATTTATAATGTAGTTAAACGAAGTGAAACTCCGACGTTAATGAAGGCGCTACGGCGAGGAAAGATGGAAATTGATTGAATAAGAATAATTATCGATTTTGATCTGTAATATTTGACGCCGGACAATCAATGTACTGTTTAGTGTGCTCACAGTTTTAATAAAAAACCGATAAGAAAACAATCGATAAGATTAAATGTTGAGGCCGTGATATTGCTGTAAAACAGCGAAAATAAATGGATATGTGCTATCGGACCTTTGACCTGAGGAATATAATAACCAGCCTTTTATAATAAACTTATTTTTATATTTCATTTGGCGTCTAATGACGTCGGCTGAGAGAAAAAGTAATGAGAATGCAGAAATAAATTAACATTGTTACATTCTCTACACAGTCTTTAATATTCTCAAACAAATGAAGTAAATAATGGGCTATGAGTGCCAACGCAAGATCTAATATGCGAAAAATTATATTTAACAATTCTTAGTCAATACATTAAAAAATCAAACGTATATTCTCAAACGTATTTTCTTTTAATGAAATGAAATAACAGGTAAAGCCTAAGATGAAATGGTATATCAGACGACATTGTGAGCCAACGAGTCAACGCCGTCCTTTGAGCAGATGCGTCAGAGTCACGTAACATATTTAGCTTTGTAAATTTTGCATGATTTTATTTTCTTTAATGACGACACGACAACAAGAAAGATTGGGCGAGTTAACGAAGCGCGCTCGCGCGCGCACATTGTTAACTTGCCCATTTGCGGTAAAGGGGCACATTTTCGACCGTGCGCGGGAAGGATGATGTGTTTGCGCACGATGAATTAAACGAACGTCGCCGCCGTATTGTTACAAGGACTATTTCGAAACGCGTATTGATCGCGTATCGAGGCCACGTCGACTAATTTATCACCGATCGTTTATCCCGCAGAGCCAATTTGTCGGACCGTCAATTACGAAACAATCGACGAGCAATTAAGCAATCGCTCCGCGAAATCAATTGATAACACGTTTGGCGTAAGGCACGTTGAATTTTAAAAATTACGAGACTTTTTGTCCGTTTGGCTCTAAATGGTTTTACTTATTGCGGCCGATTGTCTGAACTTGATTACGGATACGTCCGGGCGCATGTTTTCCCGATGTGTTCCGCCTCGATAATTTCGTTCCTAAAAAGAGAGAATACGCGAACTGGCGAATGATTGGATAATCGACTTGTGGAATAACGAGAAATTAATCCGATAAACTGCTACGGGAAGCGATTGTGACCCAAAGACTTTATGAAAGCTGCTTTTGCATATATAAACAATTGTATATATTTAATTGTCATTGCGAAATGAGAGTACCCTACCTTACAATCGTTACGCGCGTACGTATTATAGAGAGAGAGAGAGAGAGAGAGTATTGAGAATAGAAAGAGAATATGATATTTTCAATTTGGCGATTTAATTAATGATATGCAAGCAACAATGTGTGACGTTATGCAATCTATATTTTATTGTGTATAATTATACAAAGCGAAGTTTTCCTCGTGGAGGCGAATCGGGGACGCTGATTAAAGAGGAACTCAGAAAATAGTGAGGCAGAAAGATAGGAACTTCGGTGCGCCACTATATTTCTGCGTAATGATCTATAAATTTGCAAGACGTCAACTCGCAGGCTTATCACACTTCACGACTTATCTAGCGTATTAAAATTCATTAGGACACATTATCCGCTTCGGTACAGAATCATAAAGTGCGAAGAACCATAAATTTCTCCGAATATTCTCACAGCCGCCTACACAGACGTTCAAAGAAATGTAGAATTGTACATTGCACTGGTAATGCAAATATAGTAATTGCAAATATAGTAATACAAGAGACACTCTCGCAAGAATCCTCATGATCGAGTTTGTCTGCCGTAAAGAAAATGTTATTGTTTTATTATTTTTGTCTTACGACATTTATTTATGTATATACTCGATAATAACCAGCTGAGCATATTTGATATAGATTGCCGGATGTGTCGCACGTTTTTGTTGCGAACGTATCGTTCTTACTATGTATATTTTGACCTTTCCCTTCTCTAAGAGTTACCCTTCTTTGTCAAGTTGATTAAGAGAGCCCCGTCAAGGTAGCCGGTAACTTTAGCAAGGCAATAATTCTGCCGGTTGCAAGTCTTGCACGTCTAATATAAAAGGAAATAAGATCCTTTTATTCTCCGCGGTTCTCTGTTCATGAATTTATGCTAAGATCGTCAACAAACGAATACTTGAGAGTATATTGATTCTCGGAATTGTAAAAAGAAATTTTCTGTTCTATGACAAAGAGAGATAGAATATATATTACATCATGAGATAGGAAAATACTCAGGAAGAAAAATCTGGTACATGAAATGGTATACAATATCTACTTTAATCGTTATGTAGATCTGTTATTGAACAACATATGGTTTCTACGTGGTTAATTGTCTCAAATTACGTTGTTCCTAAACACTATATATTACGAAAATTATTAATGTATGTACATTATTACTCTATAGAACATATAAAAATATTGTCAAATATATATAAATAGTGTTTACAAGTTTCAAAATTTTAAGATAGTACTACAAAGAGAATAGGTTTTTTTCCCTTGAGAAATATTGTATCAGGGATATTAACTAAATGTTGATAGTAAAAGTTGATAAAACGTTTTACCGACCATTGTTCGAGATTGAAGCAGAAAAACATATGAAATTGTTTTGAAATCCGGGTCACACGAAAAGTATGCAAATCGGTCTCTGATTTACATATCCTCCGAAAGGCATTGAAACAGTTTAAGAGCGGATCTCTCTATCTTGATAAGATAAAATATATATCGTATGGAAAGCTACATGTACTATACATATGTATATATATGTATATATATTATATATTTTGATAATTCATATTTTAAGTTATATGATTAATAATACATTCCAAATTTTGTGATTATAAATCTGGGTAAATTGCCAGTTTTCGTTCGACTTAATTTTCGACATCTATCGCTCGCGAATATTTTCGCGATTCACGAGTTTCATATATACACATATAAAATGTATATTACGAAAATTCGGGCATTACTCTACACGTAATAAATGAATTCACTCACCAAGTTGCATCGGCATCGTGCTACATGCGGCACCTGAAAAAAGTTTTATATGATTATTAATTATAGGTCAACAATTATCTTTTGTTGATGGTAGATTATTTCATTCTAAATTATATTTTAATTTTATTTTCTCAGTTATTCTAAAAAAATATTTTTATTATAATAAAATCTGTTATTTTTACTGAATATAAAAAAATAAAAATTATATTTTCATTTTATTTCCTAAATTAATTATTTTATATAATATATAAAAAGACTTATGATCAGGAAACTAGTCTTCGAAATTATTTATTGCGCAAGTATTAATAATAAGATAAGGCTCTAGCAATTATGTCAAAAAAAACAAAAAACAAAGTAAATTTATTTACCAGCCAATGTTCGTTGATTAACTTTGCCAGCTTCTGCATCCAAGTTGACGGTCGAAGACAGCTCCATTTTCCAAGACACTCACAGACATCAGAAATATATCGACTGGAAAAACTAATTACGATCGCGTAAAACTATTAATAACGACACTCCCGACCGTCAATACATTTTCGGCACTTCCGATTTTAAATACTATCGATTTTCGGCACTCCCGATTTTACCTACTTTTGATTTTCGGCACTCCCGATTGTCCCGATTCTCAATTGATCTGTAAAATAAAAAAATATCCAAGGTATTATGCAAGCGTTCAAAATATAATTATTTTATTAACAAAGAGATTATTTTGTTATGCGCATTGAATTCTTTTATTATATAATTTTTGAATAAATATTTATTAAAGTAATTGTAACTTCCATAAAAAGTTATTTTTAATTATAGAATTGATATAAAACTTTATAAATTGAAAAATTTCTTTCTTATATAAATGTAAGAATCGGATTAATTTTGATACTTAAAAAATTCTATAATGTACATATAATATCAAAGATATTTTATAAAAATAAATGATTAATTCCATGCAAGAGAGTATCAAATGTTAAATGAAATAAAATATTACTCACCTCAGGGCCAGGGTTGTTCCGCCGTTGCCCGATGCCTTCCCGGGCCTCCTCCTCCTCCTTTCAGAATCCTTTGAATCCCATCCTCTAATTATCAGGTTCCTCTTGAGATTTTCACACAATATTCTGCAGGGCACTCCTGAAATGAAAATTAAGATGCGATGAACGTGAATTGTCGCGACTTGGTTTTTTGAGAATTCAAATAAAAAATGCAACTGGTTGGCTCAAACGGGGTCAAACAGGCTTTAAAAATCCTTTAAATTCCTCGTTCTTCCCTCTCGTACATACGCGCTTTTCCACACCGATGCTCGCACAGTATCGGCTCGCGGGAGTAAGGTTAACGTTTACGCGGCGAGATACTTTTTAACGGTACTGCCGATGTTGGTTGCACGCATACCTTCAAATCGCGACGGAAAAGCAACGCGGAAGAATTACCGTACGTAAAAATTACCTTCGTCCACGTATTATCTTCATTCTTCGCACTCGCAACGTCTCGCGAATTTTAGCGCGGTACGCAGTTGACCTCGTAAATCTGCAATGACGAAGAGACGGAGAGCGTTCGGAAATCACGTGATACCCTAGCCGCCCGCGCCGCGCCGCGCGGCGGCGACGCTACACTTATTAAGTACTCCCGGCTTTAATTCAACAAATTGCCGTGACGGATAAATGATACACGCACTTCAGAGCGGCGACTAATGTCACGACAAAAGACACGAATACGAATTAAGAATAAATCGCGCTGCGCGATATCCGGAAATACGATCGTCGCCGCACTTCGCCGCGAATGATCTCGCCCAGCGAACGAACCTAGTTTCGGAGCATACCTCGCAAGATATGCGCGATTTCAGGAATCACTAGCACGAGTACGTGCCGCGTAAGAACGAATCTGAGAACACAAGTCTATTCGCTATCTACGTCTCTAATTACGACTGCACTCACCAAGTAAACGCGTGGCGACGTTCACAATCTTGGAGCGATCCATCTCGCGCGTCTCGCGCCTACGTAGTCTCACTGGCCGGGCCGGACAAAGATGGCGGGCGGCGGCGCGGAGCGGCCGCGGCGCCCGGCGGCACTCGGCTGACTCGGCCGCGATCGCCGGTCGCCCCGATATCACGTCACGCGATACTATACTACGCGAGTCAACACACCTAATTAAAACGCGACGGACCGTCTAAAAATATAAAATCAATATGCAGCACTACAAATATGCGCGATATATTTCGTACTCGTAAACCTCGTCAAATATATGCGATATTAATGGACAGTTAATATATCACTGACTTCTCATTGCTTTAAAATCTTTACATCGCGTTGTATGCACGATGTCGTACGAAGAATGCGAGCTCGCGGCGCGAGGTTGTTTACGTAGGAGCTCGAATATTGTCATTAAATACTACGATATATTTCAATTCTTTTTTATCGATATTTTTAAAGATAATTTTTTATGCATGGTAAAAAGTTAATAAATATTATAGATAATATATGTATATATGTGTAAGTATATATGTACATACACGTATAATTAGAAACATATCTTCCGTCATGTGGTTGAAATTATACGTCAGATTATTATTAATTAAACGTAAGGCTATACTTGATTAAATGCTGCCCGCGGCATATCTCTCTCCGCAATAGGATAATTCTATCATAAATATGAAACATGATGCATGTCATATTATGCTAAACAGATGCAATTTACATGCCGCACATGTATGGTGCTAAGCTAAATAGGGTAAATTTTACAAAGCAACATGTTATTTTGTTATAGAAGAAAGAGAAATAATGATACGCTCCACGAACCGCACTAATTATCAACATTATTTTAATGTCAAATACAATAATACTGAAATTTAATGCTATAACTAAATATTCTCTCAATACTCACAATTACCGTCGAAATTTTCTCGAATCTATCCCTTTCACTTTTTCTCTCTCTTTCTCTCGTTTTGTTTCTAGTTATATCATAAATATTTAGTTAACAACTCAACTAGTTATTTAATTAGCTGTATGACTTATCGGGGCTATCACTCGCTGTTACTTCCTTTCTGCGTTCTTTCGTCGTGATTAATTAAATTAACTCGATTGATAAACTTAAAATTCGCCGCAAGGCATACTCAACAGCACGAAATTAATCCCAGCAGGACTCATCTCGCCGAGCTTCGCGCTAATAGTTCGACGGTATCGTGTAACACCGTCATAAATTAATCCCGGACGATCGTTACGGTACCTTCGAATGGTCCATGGCCACGGGGACATGATCATAAACGGCATATCGTGACGTACACGCCCCATGTGCATCTCTAACTAAATAAACAACGCACGTTCAGCTGAAAACGTTCTATCGACTAAAGTATTATAAGTATAATAAGTAATAAGGACGTACGAAGCCGCGTGCTATCTTTTTGTCGACAATTATTCAGATATTAAAGATATTAAATAAAATTGCAGAGACTATATCGATCTCAGTGTGTTCAACGGGGTTACATTAAAAATTGCGTTGAAAGTATCGAAGATAAGTGGAAGGTAAGCAATGGTGGAACTTGTGAATGACCTATTGTAAAAAGGTCGCTGCTGGCAATACGCCAATATTTTACTGCTATTCGCGATCACATATAGCTAAAAACTGCGAGTAAAGTACGAAATCACGTTTCGTAACTTGGCTGAACACATTCTGCTGGTTAAATAAAATACTACAGGTTCGTATACAGAAAATACCTGCATGTCAAAAGCTATCGTTTATACGCGGATATTGTGTGTGCTGCAAGATGATTGAATACGATTTTAACATATATATATATATATCTGCGGTGATGTCGCCAATTAAGAATCACGCAATAACCTGACGATAGTTCATATTTTTTATGAGAACCGTGTCGTTTGGTGAGCAAATATTTGCACGGCGCGAAACATCGATAGCGCGTGCATTTATAACGTATACAGTGCTGCACTTCACACATACGTTACGATCGAACAATAATATCTTCATGATGAAAGAAGCGAGTGTTTTCTTCTTGCGATCACGTACACCCCCCTACATGCTTATATGCTATAACTATAAATCTACATCCCGATTTAAACTCCTACAATTACGTAATTTGAATAGCTTGATTTTTATTATATTATTGCAATATTATTATTAATATACATATATACTCTTATAGTAAAGGGTTTTTCTAAATAAAATAGATCTTTATTTTTAAAAAAAAATCTACATCCTGCTTTAAACTCCTACAATTATGAATTTGAGCAGCTTGATTTTTATTATATTATTGCAATATTATTATTATTAATATACATATGGAGGGGTTAAAACCATAGTGGTGTAAGTCAATTTTTTGTCCACTTTTTTTCTTTTTTTTTTCAACATCTGCATGTGTAGACTGCATCTGTGAACTCAACTCCATATATACTTATAGTAAAGGGTTTTTCTAAATAAAATAATCTTTATATCTTTAAAACTTTCTTTTAAAACGCTGTACATACTTAAGTACATATTAAATTATAATGTTTTTGCTTTATCTTTTCTCTACTTGAAACGTTCAATAAATAACGGAGACAAATCGTTGAGTCGCGGTGAATAAATTATTTAATGATATTTGCGCCCCGACTCTTTCGCGCTCAAATCTCCCCTCGGCGAGACAGAAATAATTAAAACTGAACAATGTGCCCCGTGCTCCCTTTAGCCGTGGTTTTTCCTCGGCCCAAACACGCAAAAGAAATGGGGAGAGAGGGTTCGCGAAAAAGTTTCCGGCTGAAGGCAAACATAAGCGGCATTCTACGTATAGCCGGCAAACAATTCCGAGGGAACGCCGGTGGGCCGTTTGCATTACTACTCCAATCCCCTTGAATCCGCGGTATAAGAAGTTCAGCGATATCTCGAAACTCAAGGGAAATATGCTTATAGCGGGGAAACGGTAATCGAGCGACGCGGACGACGCTAAAACGAAATAGAACCCCCGGTTCCTCGTCCCTCTCGCGTATCGTCGCTCTTGTCGTCTCGTACCCTCTTTACGACGGTGGCGGTTCTACCTTCGTCGAAAATCAAGTCGTTCGAAACTTCTTATGCGTCTCGCGGTCGAACGGTCATAAATGTCGAAGCTCCTAATCAATTTCGTCCATGGAAGTAGAAACCGTTCTTCGCATTTCGCTCCGAAACGCATGTGCGGCTAAGTGTAGCCGAAACTTTCCCGTGGCTTTTGCTAAATTGCTTATCGAGTCAGCATCTTTTTGTACGAAACCGCGGACAGCCGAAACAAACGCTATAGATTTCGGTTCGATGACGGTCTATCCTATTAGAGCTAGAGCGAAATATTATCGAGTGGAAATTATTGAGTGCACGATATTGAGTGCTCGAGGTGGTAATTGTCGCACCTGATCCGTAGGTCGTATACTTCTTTATTTTTCAGATATAATATAATAATATTTAATTTTACAACGTATAATTACTTATTAAAAATATTATATATTCGGTTTAATTGATGTGTAAACAATAACGACAGCTAAATTTGAAAACTCGAAGGAACGTTGAAGAACATTTTGCGAAAATGTTGTGGAAGTTTTCTTTACGTAGTCGCGTAAAGAGAGCGGCGTCAGCTTCGCGACCGAGGAAAAGCTATATTTTTATTTTCCCAAGTTCGTAAAACGCGGAATAAACTGCCATCAAAGCCACGTGAGGTAGGCGTGATACGAGAAGCCTGTCTAAGGAGTAAACTTGAAAAGTTTATTTTCAGGAGCAGGGAAAGAGATGTTCGCAGCTTCGGCTTCCTTCTTTTGCTATCGGCGATTGGAGGATAAGACGCGAGGTGACGCATTCACGCTTGAGAGAAAAGGAGACGAAGAAGCGAAGAGAAAAGAAGACGAGCTCCAGTAGTACGTACGCTTAATAAGAAGACAGTGAGAACAGCAACGACGATGGACGCGTGACCGAAATGGCCGGTTGCCAATTCCATCGCGCATTAGCATTGGGGGGAGGGGGAGGGGGGGGAGTGTAGTGTGATTTGTGAGCGTGACGGTCAACGATCGTGGACGCGCGTATTTTCCGATGCACGTACTGCAAGAAAAACGCACGACTCCACGCTTGCCGCTCCGCGCTTTCTGCACACGGACAGCAATAACGAAGTTATACTGGCGCGCGGGATAGACGGGAATGTGTGGCGGGTGAGCAACGCCGATGATGCCGACGTCGAGCTACAGACCCGACAAACACATCAAGAGCGTATACCGTGGGGATTAACACGGTGAATTTATGAGCTCTCTTTTCGCGCGAAAACGTATATCGACTTGCCGAAATGCCGAAGCTACCTCTCTGAACGGGCGAAAAAATCACTACCACCCAACCGAATACGCTCCCCTGGGAACGTCGGGAGGATGTACATCGTTTCTGGGTAAAAACGCTTCTGACGATTCGCAAGCTTTGTACTGCTTCGCGCGATGCGCATAATGTAAAAAGGATCCCTAATGGTGGGGCATTTTTGCAAAACGTTTTCTGGAGGGTGTTCGTCGTTTGTTGTTGCAAGTATTCCTGTGCACGGATTAAATACTATGGAAGCTTTGACAGTTTTATTGAAAATAAAAATTGCCAAAAATAAAAAGCAAGTGACGTACAGCAAAAGTTGTTTATCGAGCACAATCGAAGCAACTCATGCGTTCGATTTTATATATATATAAAAAAAAAACTGTTATGATACCTTTCGATGCCCTCCTTTCAATAGAGGAAGCCGATAAAAACGTGCAGTAGAAAATTTTCAAAACCTGCATGCTCTTTTTCATTATAGATTCAGATTCAGAGGCCGAAGATTTTCTAAATCGAGAAAAAAGTTTTATGATAAAATAAAGAATTTAGAAAGTAAGAATACTGCATACTTTTCCAATATTTTAATCGTGCAATGTGATAGCCCCAAATTTAATACCAAAGTAACGCCTTATTGACACGCGCGTCGGAATGAAAAAGTCAATAACAGATATTTCCTCGCGTGAGAAACATAACTTGCGTGTACACTCTTTCCCGGGACACAGCCCCTAAGCAAACGCGCGTGCAAACGTAAAGGATGAGACAAGAAGGGGAGACGGGTCGCGGGAAGCCGGCGATAGCAGAAGAGAGATACTCGCGTCGCGTCGCGCCGCCGCGGCCGCGCCGCGAGAAACCCGAAGCGATCGGTATGAATCCTGTATCGCCGAGCGGCCTACTACGAAGTCTCGTCATGTTCGGCACGAAGCGTGGAAGACGTTGGGAAAAGGGGGAAGGGGTGGCATACCAACGAGACCCCGCGGTAGCTCGTATCGTAGACCACACCGGCGTACCCCCATCCCACCATCCGCCGTCGTCTCCTCCGTGTCTCCTCCAGGAAGGATGCGGAAAGGATCCTCGCGAGCGAGAGAGCGGCGAGGGAAAGGAAGAGGATTCGCTGGCCTGCTCCATCCCGCGCTCACGCTGGCGCTTAATATTAAAACCCCTTATATGTCCTCCGTGAACATTCCGCGCTCCACCGACGGCATAGATTTACATACAAGAACGCTGCAATGAGAGAAAGAGAGAGAGAGAGCATCACGAAAGGATGCAGCGCATCCTGTGCGGTATTAGGCGCGTTTAATATCAAGTTAGCGCCGTAAAAACGACCGATTTCTACCATCAAGATCAATCATAATCAATCATATGTGAGATCATTATGAGATTCGTGAGATTCAAAAGATAACGTGGACGTTTCCGCGCGTTCGGTCGCGATGTCCGAGTCTCGCAGCGTTCGCATCATGTAACCGTACTTTTTAAAATACTATAGATAACGATACACTTTCACATCCAGACTTAACAAGAATAAAGAAAGAAAATTGAAATTATACTATATAATATATGTTTACTATAAAACGGATAAAACGATGAATTATATTAGATATGCACGAGAAAATCAATAACATTCAAGTGGTTTGCTGTTGCGCGTGTTTGTTTCAGCACTAACGCCTGCACGTTTGGAATTTGCGCCGTACACCAACAGAAGGAAAAGTATATAACAATCGAATTCGCGCGGGCAAAACAGAAAACGCCATTTGATGGGTAACACTCGCGCTCTGTAGCAGGTTGCTTTCCCGCTGAATATTGGAAAATGAACTGATCCGTTTCATTTAATTTTCTCGCTTCGGATCAATACATATATACGTTAGATTTGCGTCGAAATATCAGAAAACGAAAATGCGAACTAATAAATGGGAGGTTATCAAATTAAAAGAAAGTTCCATATATATAAAATATTGCTGACAAATTATATTTTCTATAAAAATAATTTTCAGTGATAAAAGTATTGTCGTATCAGCTATTGGTTTGCGGTTTATTGTTCACCTCTATAACGTAATAGTGGATGGTTATTGATCTACTATCATATTTTCGAAATCCCAATGAAAATCTAAATTTGTTAAATTGAATAGTTTGCTCTCGATAAAAGCGTGCGCAGTATCCGAAGAAAATTACATGCTCTATTTTGATCGTTGTATAACAACCATATTTATTTACAACTGTACGTTAGATCAGAGAATTTTCAAAACCCAAATGCCTTCGGCTCGTTTATACGCCTCTACATTGAACGTTGAAAAAGACGGACTAAACTGTCCCATTTACTTCGCGCCGAGTCAAATCGACGCGGAGAGGGTGACAGGTGCATCCGTGATGAAATTTCGAGCTACGAGCGCGAAAGCCACGGCAGCTGCTGGAATATAAATTCCGCGCGATCGCTTCGTGCCGGCGCGGCGCGGCGCGACGTTCTACGTGTGCTAAGCGCGAAAAGTCTAGCCGAACCGCCCGCGCCGTTGTTCGATCGCGCCAGCCTCCGTGCCCGCGACAGTGACTGCGGCGGGCTCAGTGACTAAGGGATTACGCGATGCAGAATTACATGCTGCGTAAATAATTCAAAGTACCGGATAATAAATTCCGACGGTACGAGCGGCACGACGAGCGGCTTGTCGCGCGCGTGACAAAATGCGTAGAAGAAGCACGATATAGGTACATTGGATGTCCAAGGATGCATCGCGTCACTCTACAGATTTCTCAATTTAAAGAATTTCTCATTTTCAAGAACAATTCAATCAAATCTCGTTTCTTTCATAATTTTCAACGGAAGACTTTTTAGTATACCAAAATGTGAATAAAAATCTCGTTGCACGAATACCCGTTTGAAATTAAATAGAAAATTAAATTAATTAAATATTACATAGCTTTAACTTACCCATAACGCATAACTAACCGCGTTTCACTCTCAAAGCCCACTTTTCCTTGTTACTCGTTAATTTTAATATCGAGAGTCTTTATAGTTAATTAAATTTTTTATACATTCGTATATCTCTGCAGCTTAATTTGTAATAAAGTGCTTGTTTATAATTAAAAAATCGCTGAGACAGTTAAATTCATTTCTACATAAAATCAGCGGGATCGGTCTATTAGAGTCTAGAGAAATTGTTTGAGAGTCGAAATACTAAAGAGGAAAAAAATTAATGAAATATGTATAAATAATTCTATTATATTGCATTGTAAACGTACATTTACCGCGCAGAGAAAAACTACACTGTCGTTTCGCTTCTTTCTTTTAGGAATGATATTTGATTTACCATTCGTAACTCTGCACGTTACAAATTCCAGCCTTTGAGGATTTATTGTGTTAATGCTTGTTACGGAGATTCGTGCGCGCGTGCCCATGCCACCCTCCATATTCCTGCAGTGATATTAACGTGTCCTCCTGGGAAATTTTTTTACGCGTACCGTATACCTACATCCACACTCACAACCGTTTGCCGCTCGTAAACCATTGAAGGGTTACAGTTACGTTGGTATGTTTGTTATTAACTTCCGATGGCGGCCTTTGAGAGACACCGCTAGCCTCCACCGTGTTTCAATTACAGCGCAGGAAAGTCTGGACCCCGTGCATTCTAGCTAAATTGCATTATGCGTATTTAGGAGTTTCGCCATCAGATACCTAATGTTTATTAAAGATGATATTTTGCCGGTTTGCATGCACCTCGCGACTCTAGCTGATGATAATTCGATATACAGAGTGCACGTAATGCGGTTAACGTTCTAGCGCAAAAATCGGTTTTCCGACTGCGACTGCACGCTGTTATTAAAGTTGCACGATCGGCTGCTCTTTCCTTAATAAAATGCAATTTCGTCCTAATTTGATTAAACCAGCACTCTTATTCTTTTATCGTTTCCTTTTTTTTGAAGAAAAGTGGCATTTTTAAGCTCGTTAAAGAATATATAATCAAGCTTTATTGAAACTTCTAGATTGCAACGCGCTTTGTAATAAACATTATACATATATATATACATTTTTTTCTTAACTTGATTAAAAATTTTTTGCCTGGAAGATGATATTATACAGTATTTAACGTTTATAACACCATCTTCTCTTTGCGTATATTTATGATTACGTTTATTAATATTTTATAAAAATAAAAAAGATTCTACGATTGTAAAGTATCTTAAAAAAGCGCGTTTTTTTTCACTCGTTCGATTAAATGATTTATTTTCTTGCGAAACAATGTTACACTATTACGTACTATTACGGAGTTTACGTACTTTCGCTTCGAAAATTGCTTCTTCCCCGCTACTTCCCGTAGACTATCGTCGTTGTCGAAAGTATACTTAAACTACCGAGCAACTGCTCCCAGCACTTATAATTACTTTCCGCCAATTAATATCCCCTCGAATTAGTTCAACAACTTGCAAACATTTTGTATATACCGCCGCGCTTTCTCCATCGCCCTGTTCTCTCATTTATTCCGCAACCGACTGTCTACACTCTACCGTCTCGCATTCCATCCGAGAACTTCCGTTCACACGTTCGGTCCAATTTAGCAAAACGATCAGCAGCTGAGACGCTGAAAACACCGAGACGGTGGATGCACGAGCTTATTCCGAAGAGAATTGCCAGCGACTCGATAAATATGAAATGACGTATAATCGCGCGTTTCTTGTTTTAGAACATTGCCATCGGATTCGCACAAATAATAACGCGAATAACTGTTACGCGTTATAGGAATAATTATTATTAATTATTGAATGTTATTATTCCAGTCAATATAAAGTCGAATGCAATCTACATCAATTATACGTCACACTCTTTGCATAACATTAATATTGCGTCGGTAATTATTCAAACGTGATGATATTATTGATCGTAGCTGTTTCAGTAAAATAAATGGAATAGGTATCCGGTATCATCTCTGATAAAAACAAATAAAACGTAAAATAGAAGTATATAGATTGCAGCCGGTCCAATCGACTGCGATTGATCGATTGCACGCGTTTCTCATGCGTATATGTTGACTATTTATTTGACAACATAATTTTAAACATTATTTGATTTTCAAATAATGCAAGCGTCCCAATTTGAGCAATCCCGGCTTCCAGTAAACTGTTATTTTCCGTATAAATACGCAATGTGTTCTATTCGCATTTTATATCGATAATCTTCAGTAATTTATCGAAGCATAGTCAATAGTACAGCGAAGTATAGCCAATACATCCTGGATTTGGGAAATAAATTCCACATAAGCGTTTCTCATAATATTTTAATGTATGTCAACGAGTTAGATTTGTTCGCAAATTGCTGTTCGAAGAATCGAGAGAAAATATTCAAATAATATACATATGTAGATAATCTCATGTATTACACATGCTAAAGAAAGGGATTATATGTATAATATTATATATTATTTACGACACAATTATCGATTCGTGCTTTCATCATTTCGCTAAAACGAAGCTCGCACGATTAAAAGCATCAAAGATTATAATACGCGGAGCGCGCGTAATAATACCTTCTTAATTCCATACGGGAAACTCCGCTTGGTTTTATTGGCTCCTTTACCCGTGTTAATATCCAATTATCGCCACGCGCAAACTCCAGCCGGTTGAACTTGCCGGTTCCCGTTGCGGCCGTGGAGGACACGTTTGCAGAAACTTCGTCGACGTACGGAAACCGCGAGTGCGTGAGTTCTCGGTGTATACGCGCGTAGTGGTGCAGTCGGCCGCAGCGCAACCCCCTCAGGCTGCGCACCGCCACTCGCATCTCTCTTCCCGGGCATCCAATACCGGGAGCCGTGCTACCTAGGACTTCGTTAATTCAGAATTAATGCCCCGGCCGGTGCGCCCAACCTGGACTTGAATCCGCAAAGGAAAGCGCGAGTCGGATTTTGCGAGATTTGCGAGGGTTTGAGTGATCGTTAAAGGTGGGTTCATTATGGCCGTTGCACGGCGTAAGTTTAACGCGCGGAAACGGAGGGAGGAGTAGGAGTATTGATTTTAATTTATGCGTTTTAATATTCGCCCTGACCGTTCTCTGTAGCGCGATATTGCGGAATGGCAAATGTTAAGCGAAAGATATTCTACCACGGCAGTTTCCTCACGCATCTCTTCCCCGAGAGCGTAAAGTTTCGTATTCGCTTATATCGAATTAGAAGTTTTCAATGGCAGAATTATTTTGAATTTACAACAGTAAGATACATGGAAAAAATACTTGCAGTCGTTATAACGTGGTTGTAGCATTGTCATGTTTTTTTTGTAAACTGTCATGTGTTACCGAAAAGTAAATGAGATAAACGTGAAGAAATTTATGTCAACAAGATAAATTCGTGACATAAAAATCTTTCTCTGTAGGATAGGAGAGGGTCCGTAGATTTGTTATTCGTGCATTTATATCCCCGGTGGCATTTATATATTTTTGTCTTCTCAACACAATTGCTCTAAAGAGATGTACGGGAGCGAGGGCGAGCAATCTGCAGAGAAAAGTCCATCCTTATCCGCAGGAACAATTCCATCATGAGGAAAGCACATCTTCCCTCTCCGCACACACACACACATACACATACACATACACACATACCCTGTTTAAAATGCAGATAAAAATCTATTGGGTAGTGTTCTTGTTCCATATTCGTGTAAGCTTTCATCGCGATATACCGGAGAAGAATACCGAAGACTTTTAGTATATTTTTTTCCACTTTCTTCTCTCTTCTTCATTCCCCGCTGTTTCTCTTTTTCTATTATCCTCGCACTGCTAATTTCGGTAGTCGAAAAGGAAAACCGACTGATGGAAATTTTCTGCATAAGCATGCTCCGGAAAACGCACGTCAGCATTTTTCTCACGCGGAGATTAATGTTTAAATGTTAAACGGCGCTCTCTCTCGAGTGATAGCTTTAATTAAAGCCAATTTTATTAAGCCGAACTGATAACGGCATGTATAAAATCAAATATAACTTTAAAATATACCTATTATGAATATATTATGAAATGCAAAAAATTATTGTTTTTAATACTAATGTTGTATACTATGGTGATAAATTATTTATATATGACCGTGAACAAATATATAAAAATGGTTAAACAATTTCACTTTCGATTTAGGCATTTTATGTCCTTCGACAGACACACACAGACACATTATCATACCACAATCTACTTTAGTTATTCTGAATTTCTGGCAGTTCTCCCTTTCGGTACACCGCAGTCGTCGTAAATTTCGCAGGACGTCAGTAATGAACCTAACACCTTGCTATAGCATTAAATGAGATTATATGAGATTGCGCGGCCCGGACAGGCTCGGACAAAATCAAATTTCTGCTGAAAGGACCGCCGTGTGTACCGATAGTAACCGCCGGAATCGGAACAAGCTCAACAAGCTTAAAACGAACAGCCCGCTTGCACGTCCAGCCACGTCTGGGCGCGACGTCACGATTCAAGCTTCTCCGCTTCTCTTTGCGAGTAAATATTGGTCTCTATTCCGTTGTAATTTACGCCCTATTATCGTGCTCGTGACGTATCTATTCTAAAGTGTACGATGTTAGGTCGTGATTTATGCCCGACTCTATAGCCCCCTAAAAGCGAGTGGTTAACGCGGTCTGCCGAGCTCTTAACTCGGAATTACTATCGGTTTTGTTAGTTCGCTTTATTAATACGCGAATTTCTATATGGATGATGAATAATAACGTACAGCTACATGTGATAAATAATCATTCAAATGCAAATTAATGTAAAACTTTTACTGTTTCCGTTTCTCTAAAATAATCATTTAAATCATTATTAATCAGTAACGCATTTCATTTAAATGAAATACTCGAAACGTTACCAAAATGCAGCGGTCGTGAATTCGTGATCCATAATTCGTTTAATTAGAAATAATTCCAACGTGCATTTAATGTATTTTTAGAAATAATTATACTTTAAATCGACTTTAATGGCGATATTTAATATCTTTCCGATATGAACATTGAAAAACTGCGAGCCAACTTGGTTTGTCGGATTCACACAGCACTTTTCGGATCAATCGTCGAGACGTTAATTCCGACCATGCATGAGTTTTGGTCCGTTGATGTAATTCATTCTGTTAATCATCACGGGCGAAATAAATATATTATTCGGTTTAATGTATTTTTCTTCTTCGACTCGACATTTCGCGTTTGAATAACATGTCGCATTATCAAACAAACGCGAATTTTCGATAAATCGAGCGAGCCACGCGGTTTAGCGCGGTGCTATCGCGATTATGTTATTCCCGTTACTTTATTCCCGCTATGATTTATCGTTAACAATGGTGAGTACCGCGAAATATAAACATTCGTTCGTCCGGTGATACGCCGCTAGTAAATCATCGTCTACGCGACATTTTCAGCTTCATTTCTACAGGATTCCCGTCGCAAGCGTAGGCGATACCGGAGCGCATACCATCGGCCTCGCCATAATACGAGAGGCGAAGTTACGGGGCGGCTTCGTGCAGGAGTGAGCACCGTACACTAAAATATTCCCAGACCGGTTTAGTCCACGTGCCCGGGCCCCATTGTTTATTACATCCCGGATGCGTTGTTTGCTGAAAAAGTTCGCCGCCATGAATCAGGCCGCTGCCAGCGACCATTGTTACCGCCGTACTTATCCAGCGCGAGAACGGAACGATGCATTCTCTCCAGCGAGAGTCTCCACGCGCTTCTCGTTTCTTTTTTTATCTCAGATGTCCCGCCGAGGATCTGGAAAACGGGGCCTTCGTCAGGATACTTAATGCTGTTAACAATCATTAATTTCATTCGCAAACGATACGATCGAGAAGCGATGCTTGAAGGTTGTTGACTGACAATGACTAAGGTAGGCGTTCAATAAGAAGGGAACGCGGTTTATATATCGCACGATCGTTTTTGAGAGAAATTTAAAAGATGCCTTCTCCTTTCGTTTCTGTTTGCCTACGCAACAGAGAACTTTCCATGGTTACGAGAGGAGGCTGGAAAATTAATCGTTCTCGCGGCGGAGTCCGACCATAAAATCGAAAAGTCGTCCCACATCTTAGGTATTAGCTCGACTTGACGTATTATTATGGAATTGCCGTCACGTGCGCGTCGGCGGACGATCGAAAACGCATCAGGCGACTTCTCCTTGTCTGAAAGTTAAGTCACTCCGACGACTTGGTAACAGCCTTCTTGATCGACTCTAATCCTAAAGAGTTTCCAATATCTGATAGTTCGCGGAACGTCCTTGATCGGCATTGAGCTTAACTCTTATTTTTTTTTCGTCCACCAGCAAAAAGAGAAAATTTCGTCGCAATCTTAGCTGCCCGCGCGGGATGAAATTTTACGCCGTGCAATTACGAATCATATTGCTCTCGATCAAACTATTTTATCGAGAGCAATCGCAGGCAATCATTGTCTGTGCGAAATGCTCCATTTTGTTCAAGTAATGAATTGATCTCACTCGCTGTGTATATTCCAACAATGATCTCTTCGCGTTTGAAACGAGATAATTTCTGGAACAAATTATTATATTTCATGAAATTTTACTAAATTGATTGTATTTTATATAACCGGTCATGTAATAAGAAATTTTACTAAAATTAGCGTAATATTTCTATTTAGATTAATTAAAAAATAGGAACAGTAATTATTTTATATGGTAAATTTATGATTCACGTTGTATAACTCTATTATTAAATATTGCCAGTACTCGATAAATGCTCAATGAATTTTGATACGTGGTTAAACCTGTGAAAGCTGTCTTTCCTAGTAAGAAACAACACAAACTAGTCTGCATTGATCTCCACAACCGAAACTATATACTATATATTAGACAACGCGTTCTACTTAGCACAGACATCTAACACACTAGTCCTGACATTTCCGGCAAATGATTTAGACAGTTCATGTTAAGATCCCGTGGTACCCATGCACGTAATTTAGGTCTAATTAACGTCGCTCTCACACAACGTTCAAACGTTGCAATGTATATTAATTAATACATTATAAATATGTTATATAACAAACAGCAAAAGTGTATGTGTGTGTGTGTTAAAAGTAAGTTTTCGTTTATTATAACTTATAGTTTATTATACATATAACTTTCATTTATTATATCTTATAAATAGGATATATTTTCTGTTTAAATCACACTATGAGAATGTATTGCAATCATCGTATTGCTAATCTGAAGAGACGATAGCAATATCAAACACAAGAAAACGAGGTTAATACTATGAACATATGCTTTAGGAAATATCAACTCCGAGAGGTCAACTCGGAGAGGGCTATCTCGACAGAAGATCAGCACACGGTCGTTGGTTGTATAACAATAATCGATAGATCGATCACGCAGTCTGTTTGTCGGTTTGAAGGGTCCGTTATTTCTCGTATTCCACGAAATTCGATAGGATTTGCCCGTCGCATTCGTCGGCGAAATCCGTGGAAAATCCGGCGAGGTTTCCTCGCCGGAGAAAGACAGGCAGAGACAGAGAGAGAAAGAGGGAAAGGCGAACGAGGAGGATTGACCTCCTCCGCCTGAACATTTTTTTTCTCGCGCCAGTGGCATCAGTCAACAGTGATTTTCAAGGTATGTGACTGCGGTAACCGGGCACGTCAGCACGCTGTGTATTCCCATGGGGACAACCGAGCGAAATTGGACTTCACGCCTGGCTTCAGAAGTGCGTAGCGTAGAAATATACGACCGAAGAGCCTGTCGATTCAGGCGACGACACGGACTCTCGTCCTCGGACTTTTGTTTCTCCCCACAGCTGCCACTGTTTGGTAACTCATCGTTTTAGGACAAAGCTTCACTCCATGGCAATCCGATCTTAAGATTTCCCCCGACAGAATATAGAACAGAATTTCTAAGAGTTTTATTCGAACACGCGTACTTGGACTTTCAGTGCTATATGCAGAAATCGATCTATAATAAGTTGTCGCGGATTCCTCGTAATTTCCTTCATCTACAAATGAAGGAATCTTTCATCTTTAAATTCATCTCCGATTTGAGCTTCATTTTCGCCTCGGCGAAAGTTTGTCCGAACACCAACTTCTTTAATATAATTTTTTGACGTTCAACTTTCTCTGGACATTCTTGCAATAAATCTGAGAATAAAGACCCCTGTTAAAGTGAAGTGAATTTTCATTCCTGAAGCGCTTAGGTGACACGCGAGATTGGGAGACACCATGTGTCTGCGGCGTCTACGCTTAATAAAAGGTCATATTTTGAATGCACGTTGACTCCACTATGTCGACATCCTCGGTGGCGTACGTATGTTCTTGCGATGCGCGGAAAATGAGAAAAATGTGAGAACCCTGTTGGATGCGCAATACGATGAATTCTCCGAACAATTCCACGTTCGGCGAGGCTCATCGGCCTGTCTTTTCGTGCGATCTTGCGTTAGCAGCCGGATATCGTCGGATACGGTCGACTCGTCATCTTAATCTGAGATTATATTTAAATTTTAACGACGTGAACTAAGTGTCTGCCGTTCTCTCAGCTTTGCGAATCCCTTCTCGTTTTTGCAAGATGCATCTTCGTTTTCATGAGGGGAAATCGAGAAAGCATGAGCACAGAATGACGAAACGTCGTAGACGTCGGAGAGAGCAATGCGCGGACGATCGCGGAGCGAGCGCACTGCATTTATTCATGTTCGTATTTATGATCCGCCACGGTAACTGCAACCGAAGAAGAGCTCGTCGACGTCTACGCTGACGTTTTCAACGTATCGGCTTTGCGATACTGAAATTTAGCGAGAATAAATCTGCACTGGGGAAGAAACTGGGGCCGCGCCGGTGTACTGTCTTCTGCGCGGGGGGTCGTCGGTCGTGACAATGTCCCGGGAACAGGCGGCGAGATAGACAATGGCCGGGTTGATGAAAATTACAATTCGGGAGACCTGCTTAAATTATGCGAATAATTTCGAGATAATTGAACGCCCCGGCGCATCGTTCAATCGCCGGTGAAATTCGGTGCGCAATATTGTTAGCACGCGTTTAAGAGAACAGAGACCGTCGTGACGGCAAGATTGAAGGGAGGTTATTGGTCCTGATACCAGGTATGTTTACCTGCGAAATTTCGCGCGACAAACAGAGGGAACGACTATCCGTTGCGACTATCTGTATCGCGTGTCTTTCTTTCTCTCTGGAGAAGCAACGAGCTTGCACTGGAGACGCGAAACTATCAAGACGACGCATGCTATCGGGTATACAAAGCAATCTCGAAATCCGCTTCGTGAAAATCCCACTCGTCGAGTTTACCTGTAGAATGTCACGTCTATCGGATATGTTTTCTGCAGGGGAAATCCAACTTCTATGTATATCGAACTACATTTCGATGATAAAACGTACGTCGAGTATATACTCTAGCAGAGGAGGGAAGGAGTGTACATAAGAGACAGCGAGAACAGGGAGATGCTAACGGACTAGGGTAAAAAGCAGTACAGCAGAAACATAAGTCCACGAAACGATCATATTGCACCAAAGTAGTGACGTATTGTATAATCGCGATCGATATACTTCATGACAAAGTAAAGTATGTCGGGGATGATTACGACACGGCAGGCCGTATGAAAACCGACGAGGAGAGTTGCTGTAAAAATTTTATAGGGCTATAGATCGCAGTTGAGATTTCTCGTTGCAGAATTAGATCGGGACGAGCTAAGCTAGGTCGTAGTTTCAAATATTGCTAGCATGAACGACCAGGTCGGGATATTCAATATCTTTTGGAGAAATATAAAGTTTCATTTATTAAAACTAATTCAGCGAAATGGGAACTTTGTCACCATATAAAGAATCGGTATAGGAAAGATGATGTTAATATTCATCTGTGGAGGGCGACAATATGTCTATATGTTTGTGCTCCGTGCGACTTGCTCCGGGTTTTTGTCATCAAGTTTTGCGATGCAATTGGTACAATAAATGCAATACGATTAACACAATAGATAAAAATGTATATTCCTTTTGTTACAATGTATCTCATTTATACAAAATTTCATACGGCATAAAGAAAGAGGAGGAAGGGGGAAAGAGAGGAGAGAGAGAGAGAGAAAGAGAGAAAACTGAAGTCCCATAGTCGTGTCAAGAGAAGAGATGCTCTCGTATAATTCGACAAAGGGGAAACTTCCCTCGTTTCTCCGTTTCAAAGGAGAGAGTCTAATGGAGAGGAGAAGCGATGGGAAATACTCGAGATGGTTCCGCAAAGATGAGACTCCGTACAAACCGGAGGACTGATTCGAAAGTTTCGGGAGCGCGCCGGTTTGATGGGACAAACTTCCTCGACCCTTCCGTCGCCCTCGTTCCGATAATTAACTTAGAAAAATGTGGTCTGCCGTCGTTGAACTCGCATGAAATCCACCCCTAACTTCTGCCTAACTTGACCCTCACCTCTCTCTCTCTCTCTCTCTCTCTCTCTCCCCCTCTCTGCCGTCATCCCTTTCTCCTTCGACCTCTCACCTTACCTTTATGTCCTCATCAAGCGCCGTAACTTCCGCAGCTTTAAACTTAAATTTACTTCGGGTGACCCGTACGCCTCGTTGACCCTACTCGCGACTTCTAAGAGAAGTTCTCTCATCAAGCTCCCATTTTAGTACGGCTTCACGCGCATTACCGCCGCCCGTCCTCATTTTATCTCCGTTTTATCACTCGCAACAACATCGCGTGTATTGGCCGTATCAGGAAAATGCTGTTGGCACAAATAACGCTCGATAACATGTCAGCCTCTTTCTAACGTCCGTTAGCTCCTTCTTGGGAGAATGCCGCTTGCCTGGAATTCACGAAGAGACGCGATATAAATGCGCTTCTTGCTTTAGATAACTCGCTGACATAAATGCAGGTTTCCATAATGGGCGAAGCCAGCACGCTCGACGATGTACCGCTTATTATGGTGTCACCAACCGATTAATAGCTGGTATAAAATAATGTACAGTTACATAATGGAAAAGACAAGAGTTTACAACACATACAAGTACTGAAGTGTACTTTATCTATAATGTCACACAAAAGGTATTTAAAAAAGAAGAGAAAAAGTAAGAAAACATTATTATTTTCAAAAAGATACAGATTTATGTAAATATTATAAATCGCAGAAAATTATTTATTTTTGCAAAAAATATAAATATTAAATTATTATTAAAATATGGCAAATATTGTGAGATATTACTTACTGCATGAATGACTGATGATATTTAAATGGAGCATGTAATTCAATAAATATCCCTAAATAACTCGATATAACTTATGCAAAATTTATATTGCAGATTTATATTCGCTTTCTATAATAAATATTAATAAATAAAATTTAAGATAATATGCTTTCCTCGATCAAACATGAAATTTGATATACTAATAGATCAGAAATATTTAATTTCCTCGAAAAATTGATAAGAACTGAGGATTTTTTTTAGCATTTTATTTATTTTTCCGATAAATAAAGATCATATAGCATCGTATTTTTATTTTAACTTTTTTATAACTATCAAATCCTCATTGTATACACGCGATGCTCGTGTAAACCGTACATTTTTTTTTCTCCAATGCAATACGAAGTTATATTTAAATAATTTTAACACGCTCGATACCATGTCATGCTCTGTCGAATAACTTTTTTGCTCCGCATTGTTCGTATGAAGCGTATTGTTGCCTTTGCAATTTTTCAATTTCACGGATACCGTCCACCCCCTTTTACGCCTGCGATGAACGACGTGAAATTTTGTAGCTCCTGCTGCCGCTGCTGCTGAAGTAATTGGATATCGTAATCTCGTTATACTTCGCTGGCTGGAAGGATCGTATAAAATGTCGAGGTGAGTTTCTAAACGAGATTAACCCGCAGATCGTGCGGATTAGCGTGACGGGGTTCGACTAGTGACTCTCGATGATGTTGGACATCACATACGCAATTATATCAATTTTCTTCAATTATTCACAAATTATTTTACTCACAGTTAATTATGCATTAACGAGTACTTATATTTACAAATTATTACATTTGTAACATTGAACACGTATATTTATAATATGTATTTATTAATGTACATGCCTTCTGCAGTTTCCAATTATTATTTCTTTCTTTTATCTAAAAAACATGTTTAACTTATGTACACGCTTCTTCGCATGTAAATACACTCTGTGGAAAAAGATAATTTCAAAAGACGTTATCTCCTATTACGGAATCGATTACAATTCGTTTACCTCAGTGATATTTTTATCTGCATGCATTCTATTGAAAGACAACTTATTGTCTCGCGAATCGAGGCGAACATTGGCCAATGAAGTGCACGAAAGTACCTGGCAGAAGAAGGAGAGCTGTTCTTTCGGCAGACACACCAATAATTGCCTGCCTAGCGAATCTTCTTCGAGAAGATGTTCCGGACATAATTGGTTGCCTTTGTGCTAGATAGGTACGAGACGTTTGCGCTTGAAAACTTTCAGTTAAAAAGATTAAAATCGATACAGCTAGATGTGAAATATTGAATGTTGAAGGATTTTATGTAAAAAAAGGTCTTTCTTTGAACATCCTGTTTTATTATCGCATGTTCTTGTAGTTAATATTAAATGTAATATAATAAGTTTCTTGCGTTTGTCATAAATTATAAAAAAATAGAAAAAATCTAAAACTTTGCATAACGTGATGTACCTATAACTTATAACTCATTGTTACCTCAATGTTATCAATTAGTATCATTATTCTGTTTTATAATCCTTGGAGTTTAGAATTTCGAAACGTGTAGCTCTCTAAATAAGATTCTGATTTAATGTTGCCAGTTTTTACAGCGTTCGCATGTATCTCTGGCTTTAAATGCCCGAAGGAGACGAGACAATCTAACGGAATCTTTTCTGAGGCTTGTGAAAGCGACGACGCGGACGAAGCGAGCGGATATAAATGGGCGGCTCGCGCGTGCGTCTGTCCGCGTGAATTGTCTTGAAGAGCGAGTAAAAATCTCTAAGGAGATCGCGGCGCACCTTATGGCCCCGTAAGGAGCCGGCGTCACGACCCTACAAGCCACGTGAGAATTCCTCTCCCGTCCGACAGAATTCCTCGCCACTTTTCCCCGACGTTCGCTCGCCCGCGTCTTTCCCTGCGGCCCGTGCCGGCGGAGAGGCGAAGAGACGTAATACGGGACGCGCCTCATCCTCGGTGCTAACACTCTAACCGGGATTACCTGGGGACTCTTTTGCCGCTCAAACGTAAAAGATATTCCCGAGGAGACGCTGCGTGGGCGCGAAGCCGCTGTGTATTTGCGAGACCACCAGCAACGAGTTTCGGACAACGGTGAATTAATTGCAGAACCGTCTCGTCGTATGTTATGCAACGCGCTGACTTAACCGGGGCAGGCATGAGAATGGATCTTTCCAGCGGAATGAGATCAGACTGACAATGATGGGATTGTACGCGCTGGTCTCGGAGAGTAGCTGGATGATTCAGCCCACGACAATCGTCATGACGGAATCGCGATGACAATGACAGGAAGAAAAGGCCATCGGCTGCTTGATAGATGGGCAGGAGGAGATAGAATTAACGAATAAAATCGCGGATCATTATGAATCTGACGTCTCCATCGGAAAAACGATAGCTCGGTGAAATGCAATTGGATGCGTTGTATTGTTATTCTTGAAAGATTTTGATGATCTCGACACCGTGCGTGGGTTGCCAAACGCTTGGTGCAGATAATACCTATAGTTTCTTATTAATAATTGTGATTTTATATTGTGTCAAATAACACAAAGATTTAATTTAATCAATGTCTTTAGTGTTAATTCTTATACTTTGCGTTTTAGATTTCTTTCCAATTATATTAATTTAGTAGGTGTAAAATGAAGCATGAATCAAAATAACTTGAATTATATTAGTCAACCAACACGATGACTCAAACGGAAATGGAAAATGCGTTAGGCCATGAGCACATAAAAAAAAGTTACATAAATCTTTGCTGTCGATATCGAATAGTCGAATAATCGTCGGCGAGCACTTCAGGTGGAAATACATCCTCTTCGGAAATCGTTATTTGAGTGTGTCGTTGCCTGGTTCCTCGTCGCAACAGGGAGATACTCGGGGATGATAGTACATGTTCGAACAGAGTACTGAGCTTCAAGCACGAGGCGTCTTTTTCCCCTTTCCAGTAAAAATCCAGTCGAACAAAGAGCGGAGAGAAGCACTACCACCTCCTCTTTTCTCTTTTATTCGGGAAAGTGGAGAAGCGGGGCACACGTACGTACACGCATACCCCACACACATGAACACGCACACGACGTTGACGCTGGCGAGAACAAACGGCAGAAAAATGAAGCCGCTTGCCGCTTTTCCGAATCTCAGAGGCTGTATCTCAGAGGCCGCCGTAGACAACGCAGTTTGACTCGGCGAGTATTCGTGTGACACGTCGCCGTAAATAATGGACGATAGGCCTCCGGAGGTGAGCGCGAGGTGCGAACGTCGTTGTCACTTTTTCTCATCCTCCCATTTACCTGCCTTCTCCTCCGTTTCATGACTGATTTCGTCTTTTTTCCACATTTTTTCCTTCTCCCCTTCACTCTAAATACCCTCCCTTCCGCTTTTCGCACCATCTATCATTCCGCTCTGTCCTACAAGGGTATCCCCCTTGAAATGCGGGATACACGTTTAACAGGAACCAAAGCCGCCGTGTGTGTCTCTCGGGGGACAGCCGAGAAACGGTCGTCAGCTGGCGTAAATGCAGAAGAAAAGTGGACGCGCGGCCGGGTCACCTCGGCGTGGCGTCTGCTTCGACGTGTGTCGCCTCCGGGATTTCCTCGGAGAGCCCACGTTCGACGTGTTATCGATCGAAGAAATCGCTCGTGCACTAAGGTGTTAAGTAATATCGTCGTTTGTCCCGGTTAGCTATCACAGTGTCACTTCTGATGTCGACGATATTTTCGGATTTATGTGACTGTACATTTTTCCAAGGATACATTTATTCTTAACTTGATCTCGTTTAATCTCGGATTCGAAAATGTACTTTTCTCTCTTTCGTGTAATCATGTTAGGTTCATCGCATGAAATAAAATTTCAGAACATACAGAAAGATGTAAGCAGACCGATCAATTAAAGCCGAGAATTTCAAAATAGTAGTTTTACGTTTTCGACAATTGTCGATTGTGATTGGCCGATTCGCTTACTGCTTAAATGTTATTGTTTACATTTTTCTGTTTCTACAACAGTAATAGGGTTTACTGTTGAGAATAATTCTCTTTAAAATAAGAATTATTCATCTAAGCAAAGAAAAATTTTCTTAAAAATAAGAATTATTTATCTTGCTCTGTATTTCGTTTCACTCTTCGACGAAATCAAGATAAATCGAAAGAATATCTTTCAAGAAATCAGAAATCACCGATGAATCACTCATCATATTACGTTGCTACGAATTGTGTGTAGATAATGAAGTCAATAAAATGTAAAATTCGATTACGTATTATCCAGACGTTGTAGCTGGTATATAACAAAAGTACAAGGAAAACCGCGTAATTATTTACTTAGCAATGTACAATATATATACGTGCATTCGTACATAAGTACATTCGGTACGATATCGATGTCGAATTGCATTCGATTGGACAACCAATCTATTTTCCCTGGCGAAAGCAAACGTATTTCGAATCTTATGCTCTCTCGTACATGCGGACCGATTAAGCTTAAGGATACTCTCGGTGTACCCGGCTGATTTCACCAATCCGTGAACCATAAATCTTGCGTACCTCGGCGGATTAAGTAGCTTGCTTTATCGTCGTCTGGCGTGAGATCTCAGAGCTGGAGAGTCGCCGATTTGGGATTAGCTGGCGGCATTAAATCAGGAACACTCGAATCGGTTCCGTACATTGGACTGCTAAAGCTTCTTCCGCAAGCAATAGAAAATAAAGAATGGCGCCGATTGCTACGTTCCTTTTCTGCGTGCAGCATACCGTGCCGTTAAATCTGCAAGGCTTGCAAGCACAAGAAATTACGCTTCGAAAAAAATTACTTTGCAGAAATAAAGGAACATTTCTAGCGATGAGAGATCCGAGATTATATTCGCGTAAGCTCAGATATTGCAGAGAAGCGGAGCGAAACCGAGGTAGACGATTGGAGGGAACGAAGTTGCAGAAGGCGAGGGCTTAGGCGAGGCTCATTTTGTTCGAAATTACGCTCTTCTGGCTAATTATCTGCACCGTAGTCATTAGTATTGCGTTTTCGCGATGGCGGGCAAACCGGTAATACAATTTACATCGGGATTCGCCGGCAACGTACTGAGCACTAAAACCAGGAATCTCGACGGTGCTCGACACACCGTGACACGCCAGGGCTTAATATAATGGAGTCTTGAGGAACCAGTAATTACGGGGGAATCGAGGTCGAGAAACGATTTACGGCTGAACGAAGGGCCAATGGCTCCTTCCGTGGGAATACGAAAAGGGGTGTTGCATTTCCGTCTGGCCACGAAATGAATCTTCGCACCCGGCTGCCGCGATCGATCTTACGGAACGATTTGAGAGCACCTTTAAGGATTTAGGAGACAACGAAGAGCAGGGGCAAGACACCGCTTACGGAAAGCCGCCGGCTTTCCTCTCTGATCCGCTTATGTCGCTTGGTAAAAGTACCAATTCGTTTATTATGGATGGCTGAAGAGATACGTTAAATTATATATAATATTATGAGCAGCATGTTTTTATAATCTCGTATCATGTTTCTTCATCTTAAGTTCTCCACATCTTGAAATTCGATAATTTATGCAATTTATTAGAAGAAATATCACGTTCTTAAAAATTAAGTAACTCAATTTTTGTGATTCGAAGCTTACAATCAGAAGAAATTATGTTTTTGGACAGAAACTTCAGTAGACGATGAGAGAGAAGACAAATAAAATAATACAAATAAGAAGTTATTTTTAATTTAAAGTAAAATTAAAATAAAATACTATCAATATATCTGTGTATATATGTATAAGAAAAATAAATTATTAAGCAAACTTTTCTCTTTCACTAATTACAATTTAATAAAATATTGTTTAACATTAACAAAATAATAATAATAATAATAAGTGAAATTAGACCGATATATGAATCTTACAATTAAATAGAGAATATGTCATCTTCGGTCGGGCTACATCTTGGTGGTTTAATAATAATCATTAATCACTGTTAAATTATACTCAATTTGAGTCATTTTTAATTAACCATTATATGTGGGTCGCCACTGCTCCTATTCAATACGTCGTTAATTTAACTAAAACAATGTTAATCTAAGTAAACCAATAGAGTTAAAATAATACTGTTTTGTGTTAAAATAATAAATTTCGACACACATGGTAGTTTTAACAATATAAAAAAATGTTATTTAACTAAAGTATTGATTTAAATTTTATCCATTAATTAATATTTAACAGTGCATTTCTGTGTAAATTTTGTATACTTTTTCCAACTTAGCAAATTACGCCCCGATTATTTGTCAGTCTTGAAACACAGTTTTTGTTGAAACATGGTCGATTTGATAAAGATGACCGTCACATGGATTGTAGGTCCAGGTTCGAACTCTGGTTAGGGCGGTATTTTTTGCAATAAATTCTTATATAGTGATTTAAAAGCGATACCTCTTGGCATCAAAAGTTAAATCAATTATCGATTTAAATATGTGGATTTACTGTTCCAACAAAAAACTATGTTTCAAGACCGACAAATAATATAATCGGCGCGTGGTTTGCTAATAATAAGTTGAAAGGAGTATACAAAATTTACACTAAAATATTATTATTAGGCTTCAAGATCCAGCCCGACCGAATATGGTATCTCCTCTATTTAATTAACAAAATATCTTTTATTAACAATAATATACCAGTAATTAGAATAATATGTGAGTTATAATTATCCAATTAAATATTAAATAATGTAAATTTAATTATTAACATGTTGTTATCACATCATACAATTTCAATCGGAAGCAAGACGCAGCCGAATAGAGTGAGATCACACACACAGGTTGATTGCCTTTAAAATTGAGGGAAAGGCATTATTTATCATCGCGTAAGTTTCGTTGCGGACATCAAATATCACATACCGAGAGAATCCAGGTCAACCGATGAAAACCATTTCCGCGCGTATCGATCGCGGCGCGCCGTTATATCGTTATTGTTAATCTCACTATAATCGTTTTTCGACGTTGTTTTCAGAGCGCGGGTGAGCTTCCTTCCGCGAAACGGCAACGGGGGTGAATTTGACGCCCGACAAACTGGCTGCGAAAGATTCGACGATAAAAATGAGGTAACAAAAATGGACGCCATCTCGGCGAACAACGCGCAGATGAAGAGACGGGGAAGGAAGAACGACGGATGGAATAGGTAAAAGAGAAAAAAGCAGGGCTGGGTTGGGGGGTAACAGAGCAAGGATAAAAATGAGAGAAAGAATGTGAGAAAGAAATGAGAGAGAAGGAAATAGCGAATAGACGCATCGGAGGAGCTTGAAACCAATAACTTCGCGTTTCGGGCAAATGGGCCTGCATACAAGTGCCAAGGCACAGGTTTCGGTGCTACTAGTGGCCGAATCCGACTTTTAAAATTTACAGCTGCGACATGCGAGATCGAGTTTTGATGGACTATGAAATCGCGATTTCGCTTCCACTACCAGTTCGATATATGTGCACGATGCGAAGTATTCAAGGTCAACGTGGCGCAAAAATCGTATAGATTAGTTTGAATATCGTAAAAAAATAATAATATAATTTGATAATTAATTTGATAACCTGGAATTTTAACGTAAATTACATAAATTTTTCAAATATCTGATTAGCTCGTTTAATGGTTATCGGAAAAACATATACAAACATATATATTTCGGAAGTTAATAGTCAACTATTCCATTTGATTCGAGTACCATAAGTGTTATACGTATACTCATTTGATGGATACGGTTAACAATAAATGTGAACAACAAAAACAAATTTGACGGATGATTCGTGAAGATGAAAAATCAAGAGTCGTGAAAATCGCGATTCATGCGTCATGAATGCCGCTTTCTTCTCACTCGATGGCAACATTCGGATGTACCAGCGACATTCGATGCAAAAACGGAAAGTCGGCGAATGGCGGCGAGCCCGTTCCCCGCCGCGGTCGCCAAATACAGCTCGGTCCAGCGCTTGCTCATCCACCGTTCCCCAAAAGCATCGTTCGATCCTGATTGCTCTGGTGCGACCCATATTTCGACATCGACGTTTTGATGTGACGTATGTGAGCGACGGAATAACGCAGGAGTTAACAGCGGAATAGGGAATAGGGGATAGGGGATTTTTTCCATCGGCTCAACAGCAACCAAAAATATTGCATCCATATATCCATAGGTATATACATATATCCGCAAGAAAGAATTTTCAATTTATTAGTGTAGGGGAGACCGGGGCGAAGACGTCGTCGGAGTGGAATCGTCAAATCAAATATCTCGAAACCTGTATATTTTGCGAACTCGCCATTGAGATTGTAAACGCTGCTCATGGTACCCATGTGACCGCCGGAGTTTCGGGAGGTTACCTGCCATGTTATGATTTTTACGAGGGCAAACGTGTTTTCGGAAGGTAAAAGTAAAATTTTCTGCGCGTGGAAAATTTGTAATATCTACAATAATATTTGCTCTCCAAATCTCGAGGTACATGATTCTAAAGAGCAATGCATGCTGAACACGAATCCAATGAAGTTTTTTAATTATCGTTGATGTCTAATATTTCGTGAGCGATCAAACTTGAAACTTGTGTTCGGGGCAAAGTGGTCACCAAGCCACAGGGGTGGACTTTTATAATATTGGCAAATTTTCTAATTTTATTATATTTTTCAGTCTTTTCTACCCCTATTTCATATATAATTCTTTAATATTTAGTTGATTAGTTCTTGAGTTATAGAATCCGTACACAAAAACATAAAATAATGAAACATTTTAACACTTTAATTAATAAATGTTTACATTTTTCTATTAACAAATAATTAATAAAATGTATCCTATCAGTTTTCATAATCGAAATTATGTATTTATGGAGTGACGACTCTGCCTCGGCATTTTTGACATTTCAATTTTTCCACCTTTGTCGTTTTTACTCTATACCGGTTAAACAAAGCAACGTAGACAAAAAATTCCTATATAAATTTTGTAGCTAAGGGGTCACTCTTTACAACGGTATACCACATTTAACTAAAATTATTTATTTTGTTGTTAAAAATTGGCACCGAAAAAAATTGTCGACCTTGCCCCGGTCTCCCCTATATAATTGTATATAATTAGTGTATATGATTAGTGTATAAACGTATATAAATTTAGTGTATATAATTAGTGTATAAACTAAATTTGCTACAATAATTACATTCGTCCGTAAAACTTTTCAGATATTATAGGCATATTAATTCATTAGGCTTTATCTTATCTTACAATTAGAATTAGATTATTATTTCTCTATTATTATCTCTATTTTCTTTCTTAATTCAATTGTTCTTAATTTTATAGTGTTTTGCAAATTTACAACAGATTGCTGTTGAAAGATATTTTCTTTTATTATTATAAAAAATATTAAAAAATTTGCCATTTGAACTGTAAGTGAATAATTATCAAAGAACTATGTTTTCGGATTTGTACATTATGTAAGTTGACGGTGATTCCTGCCAGTGTGACGGACACGTGCAAAATAATTTTTTTTAATTAAACACGCACATATATTGTATAATGTAAAGAATTCGCACATTGCGCTTTACTCGGTGCATTTCTGCAGCGTGGAGTTTGTTTACGGGAAAACTCTATTTTGGATATTGGCAATTTTACGTTGGAATGTATTGTGGCCGCGGGCTGATCCACAGAATATTAAATTTCTCGTTGAAAAAAAAAGAAAAAAATGTTACGACACAAGTGATAACTACGATGGCCTATTTCCCATACAAATTATCCATTTGCTACCAGCCACTATTAAAATTCGATTGAAAAGTCAGCATTTTGATATTTTTTAAATTAAACTTTCTCTTTCCTTTTTTTACCTTATCCGTCCGTTTTTGCGCTACGCGTTTATTGTTGCCGAGTAACTTGACGCAACGCATCTTTTTTGCCATGTGTATATAAGATGGGAGGATATACTCGACGGTCAATAAATTAGAACCGAGATTGCCGTCGTACAACAAGCAATTTCCTCCCTCCCTCCATAGTCTGCCGTTGCACCTTCGTATATCCACCGTTCTAACACCTTAGCGAGATAGTTAACGCGAACGTTGCGATACAAGAGGGTCATAAAACCTGGTTATTGCACATCGTGCATAGATTATGACGATCGAGCATCGCTCGACCATACCGGAGACGATAACGTTTCTTCATGTGCCCGATAGCTGCTGATGCTCTTCCCGCGGGAGATATGCATTAATTTATTTTTAACAAGTATTTTGTCTAATAAATCAATTTCTTAAAACATTTTTGACTTTTGTTTTACTTGATAAATCGATAAAAAAGCTTGGAAGATATTTTAGAGAAGGGAAAATAATTTAATATATTACAAAATATATCACAATAATACATAAATCAACGATATTATTGTTAATAAGTCTTTCAATATTTGGTTTAATGTATTCTTTTGAGCTATACGCTGCTGTTTCCATTATTATTCGTTATCATGTTCTTCTGCTCAATAATCTTTTATGATACGTGCATTTTGAACTAGTTGAAATAGCCATGTGGTATGGAAATAGCCAGACGTACGCATTTAATCCTTGTACAGCACATATTTACAGAACGTTTTCACAAGCGTATATCTGTTCGACTGCTTCGTAATTCACTGTAATATCCGCACGGGGATCCAAAGCTGAATGTAATCGCTACGATTAAACTTGGATGAACACAGAGACTGATATTGGATACCCGCCGTCATTGGACGTAATGAGATGGATTGAGGGAAACTTAGGAAATAGTTTCGCATCTATTACTTCTTAATCGGGGCTTTGGCACGTCGCAATTGCGAATCAGTGATATACATAGAGCAAATTTATCGTCATTACGCGGAGTTGTCCTAATCTATTTGAGAGCTCTACTATATATGTCTCTCTTTAGGGTTAATCTTTATTGTTAATCACAATTTTTCTTATTAGAATGTTCTTATTTTGCCCATCTTAAAGTGTCCTGTGTATTTGCAATTTCTCTTAATAAATGTAGCTAGCTAATGGCGTGGCCATGACTGTCGAGTTTGAGCTAATCTAATGGTTTCTAATCCCTTAAGAGTACGGGACACACAATGATATATCTCAGTTTGCGAGCTTGGAATTGCGACTTAAATCATGCAAAATAGCATCGAGAAACGTACCTCGTAAGATTAATTATTATCCTCTCTATTTCGATACACTATATTTATTGTTAGATTATTATATATAGATTTATCTTTCCTTTTTATGATTAAAAAAATTTTAACATTAATAAGGAAACCATATTTTTATTTTATACACATATTGATATATCTTGTTATTACATATAAAAAATGTGGCACATTATACGGTAAAATACGTTTGTATATGGTGTTCGTAATAAAGGTGCAAAGAAATGGTGTAAACGCTGTGAATAACATTGCTGTCAGCAGTCACGCCGAAAGAAGCGGCGAGAGTCTATATATTCTTACTGCATGTAAATATATAAATAAAAGCGGGATTGTAATGATAATGCATGTTCAACGCTTCCAGCGCGCGCCAACGCGAGCTAACGCGAGCATAGAAAATGTCAAGCCGCATTATAGTATATAGAAACAACATATCATAAGGCAGATTTTCCTCGTCTTTTCTCTCTACATCTGTATTCATAATGTTTCTTCTTAATCAAAATATTTTAATTTCTACATAGTAAACATAAACAAAAGGATAAAAATAATAAACATTGTTACGACCAGCTTCTCTAGTATAGTTTGCAGGATTATTTTATGCTGTACGTTTACATATAGGTTACACAATAGGTATATTATAAATATTTCGAATGTACAACACTAGGTATTGTATATAATGTTGAAACGGTCGATGACCTTTATTGAATATCAAGAGAATGAATTTCCGCTTAGACGTAATAGCCGCAGGCTTTTATAGGGGGATACGATAATTTTAATGCTTCACGTTTAATATATTATATCGACGTCAATCCATGAATAGTAGTTGGTTATACAGAGATGTGTTTACTTTTATTTTATGTTAATATATATTTAAGAAAAAAATATTTGTATTATGTTAAATAATTTTGTATTTTTTATCAAAATATTACAATAAAAATAGAAAATTTATTTGGTATTGTAATTCGCACTTGTTAAATAAAATATATTTGAATGCGTTGATATAACTAAGTATAAATTTACATACATATATTATACATAATATATTTGTAAGATAGAAATATAAGTGCAATTTTTTAAAATGTAATAAAAGTAATTAATAAATAACGATTAACAGTATATGTTATGTGCGTGTAATCATTTTTATCTTAAATAATATTTCCGGTACTAGTGCACGTTATTAAAAAATGCAGCTTTAATACGTAAAATTAAAGTCGTTAATGAATCTTTAATTAGTCTTTATTAATAAAAAATAAGAAAATAATATATCGATATATAAGAAAACACGATATAGAATTACCATCTAATTAATAATCACTTTACTTTATGACAATATACATATGTTCTTATATTGTTTATACTATTATTAAATAATTTCCTTTTATATAATTTTTCTATTTTAGCCAGAAAATGTTATGTAATGCAGATAAGTCTAAATAAATTATATTATCAAATTATTTTATTTTTTAAATTTGCAATATTTGCTTTAGATCACCACAGTAGGTTCTAGATTAACAATATAAAATAGATAAAATAGATCTCTCTCATTGCTTGTGAAGTGGAAAGACACGTATACATTTGTTGTGTAAATCTGTAAAATTGATCTGGCAGCTCTATCCAATCCTCTCTACACGATACGATACAAACTTTTGAGAATTATCCGATTTATGTGTAATCTGGCAAAAAAAACTAACTAGTAAAGCTGGCAAAATTGCACTTTTGTCTACCTGTAAGCTCTCTGATAGACACATATTGATTAGATTTACCGATTGTTATCTTGTTTATCTACACTCAACCAGTGGATCGAGTTATAGGAAACAAGATTTTTTATTCAGAGCAATCTTACGAATAATATTACAGTAATTTTAGTGATGTAAGATTATCAGCGGTACTTTTAACTATACGTATCTTCATGTATCAATATATGTTAATTAATCACTGAACATTATTATATTTTTCTCCTATATATGATACGTCAAATCACGTGCAATTTCTTTATTTTGTTTTCGGATGAGTTGTCTGTGTTTTTATTTCTTAACTTATTGTTAGTCATTTGCAGGATGGCAAAATCATTATGAAGGATCTAGATCTAGACGTTTATGCAGTAACGCCCACAGGCGAATCGCGCGTCGAGCACTAATCACGTCAGATATCGGGAAGGACAGCGAGCTGATCAGATTGGAGAACGCGGCCAGAGGCAGGTAGCAAGTTACGCAGTGCCGCCGCAAATGCGGCCCATTGCGGAATTTATGATTTGTAAGTGCATAACTCCGCCATTAACCATGAAATAGTTTCCAGCTATCTGCTCCGTTCCATGCAGCGCGAGGCCGCGTGGATGCGCTCGCCGAGCCGACTGGCGCATAGCCGACTGTCCTCTCGTATTTCCATCCGGTTCACTTATCGGCGTTGGCATTATTCGAATTATTAAGCACCCTACGCCGGGCTGCAATCGACGACCTGCTCCTACCCCCGCTGCGGCGTTTCTATTGTGCGTACAACGCACAGGTTTTTCGCTGATCCATTACACGCTGCTTTTCGCCAGCTCTTAAATAATATTTCCCTCGTTCGTCCGCAGTGCCGTTATTACCCATTGTTTTACCGTTCATTATTTTACCAATGCGAACGTAAAATAACGCGGCAATTAAGAGATCGTAAATTGAGCGAGATTTGGAACGAATCGGTTTAAATCTGCGACAATTAAGAACTCATATAAATAGAACGGGATTTTTGTGTTAATTGATGCACGAAAATTTATCAGTTGGAGAACAACGTGAATGTCATATAAAATAAAATAAAAAGTGCTTATCGTAAGAACGTGTTAGAAATAATATAATTGTATTTTTTTAGAAAAATATTTGGACATTACGTTACAGAAAATAGAAATACTCCGAAAATGGTCGCTTTAATTAAGTATTGAAAAAATCATTGTTTCAATAGGTTAGTTAAATATTAATAAACGGAAAAAATAATAATATATTAATATATCATCTATATATGGAAATGCAAAAACATAAATAATTTATAAAACATATATCTATTGCCTTATTCCTTATAAATACAAATTGTAAATAAATATACAATACGACGAGAAATATGTATGTGTCTAATTTTTTTCAGACTTATGATATTTCATGAGACACAGGCCGCAGGGCGGACGACGAGATGCGATCGCAGGGATCGAGGACAAGGGGAACGGGGTAAGTCGGCGGAAGTGGCAGCGAATGTAGCGTGAAATCGTAACGGAGGAATCGCAATAACTCTTCCAAAGCGGTTTAAAGCCGCTCGTCCCGAGCCCGCTCTGCGGGAAAGTCGGCGGAGTCCCCATCGGTGTATCGAATTTTTTTTCTCGCGCCGTACTCTCCGCGTACCACCCTTTCCCTCATCTCTCATTCTAACCCTTTCTCCCCCTTCCTTTTCTCTTTTTCCCTATCATCTCGCCGTTTTTACGATATTGGCGCAATCCTTGCGTTCGTTCGGAAAATGGTTGTATTATATTTTCGGTGAAGATCTCCTCGCAGCCGAGAGGTCGAGGGACGAGGCGGGTACGCGTTGCAGGGGTGTCGATGCAAGTGCGAACACATCGAAATTGGAAAACCTCGGTGAATTTACCGCGGTAAAAAGCGAGTACGAGGACGACCGTTTTCCCCTTATGACCGGCGGCGTCGGCGGTGGGCGATGGATCGTAAGGGCGAGACGCGAGGGACGGGTGGTTCCAGCCATTAGGTACTGACCATTGAAAATCCTGGTCACGTAAAGCATCTCACGGTCGGGAAGGGTAATCATAAATTCTGAACGGAGATTGCACAGCAGCGGCGCAGGCTTGCGACTGACGACGCTTTTCTTCATCCTGTGTGTTGGAAAATCGCTTCGGAATTTTCTTACGCTCCGTGCAGCCCGCACGTGCGACAGAGCACAATGCATTTATACACTTGTTATATGCCAAGTGATTCTTTTAGCACGAACGTTCCGATGTTGTTATGCAAAAATAGACATACATATACGTAAAAAATACGGGTAAGCCTGAGGTCATCCAAACCAATGATGAAAATAATTAACGGTGATGTCTTAATAACAGTCACTATAATATTGGTAAAAAATCGTTATTAATTCACGCATTGTCTTATTTACTCACGTGGATTTCTATAAATCTATAGTGTTGGACATTACTTTTTTAATCAAATGTGTATAAAGGCTCTCTCGAATAAATCAAATATAAAGAAAGAGGCAATAAGAGAATTATTATATATCATCAAATTAGTATCATAAAAATATTGTTAAGAAACTTAACCTTAGGATTTATTCTTTCGACTAAAATAAGACATCCATAAAAATGTTTGTAATTATGAGAATTAAATTACAACACAAATACAGATAACAGAAGTATATTGATCTAGATATCTTGTACGAAGTTTACATTTAGTAATGCATCGATTTGCGTTTCCACGAAATCACAGCTATTTGCCTGTAAGCGATTCAGGTCAAGTACAAACTGGAGATGCAAACTTGCACCTAAGTGAGGCACTTCGTAAATGCAAATATCCTATAGTCCCGATCGAGCACCGCGTTAGTTGCCTCTAACAATGGAAACTACTTAAGCGCCCGATTATTGCGATAATGCGCTGGAAGAACAAGTTCGCTTAAACTTAACTGCAACGTTAACACGTTATGGTTGGCATTGGAATTTAGTAATGCACAATGTACAATGCAAAAAATACAGTTTGTCAGATTATATAAAGCTGATCTCTGTTTCAATGTCGGACCGTACAAATATCTCTTGACGCACAATCTAGTGACGCACGCACATGATTGGATGTTTCTATCCGAGCGAATAGAACCTGTATCAATCTGCGAATGCAGCGGTCGCGGGACTCGTGGTAAAAAAAGGGCTCGCAGTTTCACCAATTTTTATTTTTAATTCTCTATCGCTCAACCAATTCTTCGACAGCTGACGGTTTCGTTTGCGTCGCTGCCAAGTTTTGGCAAAACGTGATTTTATATTTTTACACAAATCAGAGCTTTTTGAATTTAAAAAATTATTCTTACTGCATAAATATACATCCTCATAATGTCTTTTTGCGTTTCATCGCTAACTATTACAGAAACTTCATACAGTCAGTTGAAAGCATTTTATGTATGTACTAAAATGCATACGTATCATTTATCAAACCTAAATATTTCTAATACGTATAAATAATACATATTTCATTCGTTCGCGTTCAAACAAAGTCTTTATGTGCTTTAGAAAAAGAATACTGGAATTCGTATGCGGTTCACTCTTTTGATCGGCGTCTCAGAGCAATTCTATATCATTTCCTTTAATACTTATCTGTTGTTCCCGTTGCATATTTCTCTTCCAGGTTGCATACTTTTTTAGATATTACACTACCAATCTATCTTTTGATCAGTCAAGTATAAGTAAGATATTATTTTGCAGCTATATAGTTTTACCGAAAAAAATCAATATAACGGAGATAGAGGCGGGGGAGGGGAAACGACTTTATGAAATTTCGTATATGGGCACGTTTGAACAATATTTTCCTGAAAGATTGCGCTTTAATCTTTTGAAGCCAGCAGCATCAGGCGACTGCTATCCTTGTTTCCAAATTCTTTTATTACAATGCCAAATATTCTCGTTTTAATATTGCATCAAAAATATTAGAGAGTTTTTCCTATATTATAAAATCTTCTGTTGGATCTTAAACGTATGGTTAACTAAACGCGATTTCATGTAGTTTCTCAATTCATGCTATTTAGAAATTATCTCTCTCATTGCAGGAATGATTCAAACAGGACGTTATAAGTCACGAATGTTCACAATGCCGAGTAAACGATACTTGTTGTCCGTTGATAGTGGATAACAGTAGGTAGCAAGTGTTTGATATCCATAACGAGTACTTGTACACCTGAGACTATCATCTAAACGGAAATTAATCGTTCATAGATCGATACCAAGGGAGGACGAACAGGAGGAGGGAGGGAATAGCGGCTAGTAGGTTCTGCGAACATACTAATCCGATCAAGCAATCTCTGCGATCTCTCCCGTTGCCGGACCCACCAATTGCATCTATACACCTGCCGGCTGTGCTACCCCTTGGCACCACGGACATCCGTTAATCAACGCCTAATTAAGTGCGTCAGCAAAGTCCAGTGGTTCATGCTCGAATCCAATGGAACACCTCATGGCGTTTACGTCGACCGGTATTCTGATATCGAATCGCTTGTAAATCTTAATAAATCTCTGCAGCTATTGACACAATTTCATATAAAGAAGACAATTTATTAGAAATAATATTAGCTATTTTCTCCGTCTCAATAATTAGTAAAACAATCGAGAATAGTACGGTATCGGATAAGATTTATATTGTAATATAAATCCACAAATGTAATATATTCGCGATATATTATTACTCTTTTAATATAAACTGCAGAATTAGTTTCTGCGACATCTGGAGAAACTTCGGTAAGGTACTTCTGGTTTCTATCGACTTTTAGAGAAAAAAGATTTATATAGATTTAGTTCCAGAAATACTTATTGCTAGAGTAGCCTTCTAAAACTTTGTGTTTGGTATCAGAGAGGAAGTACTGCAAGTAGGCTTCTTTGAACGGTATTGTAAGCGAAAATACGTCTTACATTCGTTTTGTACGTACTTGTAACTCTTGTAAGTATATTATATTGAACGCAATTCTTTCACATAATTGCTATAAATATAATATGTAACATATAAGTAAAAACTTTCTCTTATGTACCAAAGAAATAAGTATTATAACCTGGATTGAAAATGCGCATCTACGTCTATATGAATTTATTTTATCTTTGGAGTTAGCAAAAGTTTGGCCAAATCTTTTAGGAACACACAGGATATCCTTATAGATATTTCAAAACTAGGACAGTTAATATGATTTTCTTTGAAATAGAAAGGCATGTCATGTATATTGACATATATATAACATACATATTTTTTTCATCCCTTCTTAGCTGCAATGTAATCTTGATAGTTCCAATTACCAAGTATCAATAATAAATTTCAAGCTTGAAATGTTGTTTAAATTATCATCAGAATTATATTCGCTTTTTTGCAACGTTAATTTGATACAAAGACGTTGTCGTTCGCCCTAAAAATAACGGGTTAGCCGTTACACGGTTTTTGTCGCCTATCGACCGGCGTCGAGTGCCAGTCTTATTACATACAACCTTCCGCTACTACAAACGAGGCGCCATTGCGGTTTCGTCGCGCCGCCTCCGCTCCGCTCCGGAGCTCGAGGTGGAGGCGAAAATTGTCTTGCCGACAATCGCAGGATGTGGTCGATTAACTGCATCGTGACGTGCATGTCGTTTTCGTTGTCGACGAGGTACTTCCACGGGCTTCCTCCGGAAGTAGCACTGATGGGAAACGTCGACCGGGCTCAGAAAAGATAGATGCCGGGATATAAACGGGCGACAAAACAAGGCGCGAGACGCCAAGATGAGAATGGAAATCTTATTTTGTCTTATCAACGTCTAACAGCGGCGGCGGTGGCGGCGGCTATTAACGCGTAATTTATGTCCGGAATTACGGCGAAATGTCTTGCAAAACACGCGGGATATTTCCGAGATTGTCGTGAAAAACTGAGATTCTTTCCTTTTGTCATACATAATGTCCAAAAATAAATATTAAGATACGTAGTTAGGAGAATCAGCTAATGAATTGTCAGGTTTAATTTCATGCCATTTTTTACACAGCATTAGTTTAGATTTTATTTACATTACTTCGAGTTGCGTCAAACGGAGATTGATAGAATTTCCAAAGATATGAATTACCTGCGTTCTTCCTCTCGCGCGCATATTTTAACTTTAATTTTCAGATTTTTCCGGTACTTCACGAGTCTCCGCCACTTCGAGGAAACTCAGTGTACGCAAACACAAGACGACGCGCAAATTTTTGCTCCGAAGCGCTCTCGCCGCCTCGCTTTCGCGTTGCGAATCTATCAAACGTTGCTAACAATGTATTGACATTGCGACGTTATTGATTTACCAATCTATCTCGGGACCGAGAAATGATTAAATATCGTCTCCTCTCAAAGGAATGGACGGAACATTCCGTCCTCTATGGCAAACGAGAGATTTAACTGCGCGACTATTCAAAGACCGCAACGAGGACGGCGCGGAATTTGAAGAAACTTGAGAAGAGGACAATCGTGTGACATTCAATTTATTTTTTGCAGTTTAGCAAGCGCAACTAATTCGGGGTGAGAGAAGAGATTGAATTCAATCGTAACGTTCCTCGGATTGTTAATCCGACACCTCTATTTGAGACGGCCACGAAGTTACGATTGTGACTTCAGTCACTTGATAGTTTATGCATCTACGATAATCCGCGGTATTCTGTTTCGATTGCTAGCGTTACACAACACTGATATATGTATATACTTTCCTAAATTTACGGGCGCTGTTAAGCTGGGTTTACACACGTTGGGCGTGGAGCCTGTATGTCGACGGCGTTTATAGAGTGAGAGGCTATTGAAAACAAATGACGATATTGCTTTTTAGAGGAGACTAATAAGAAATCAAATTTTCTTTCTCTTTCTTTCTTCTTTTTCCCCCCTTCTCACTCTCTCTCTTTCTACGCTTTATCGTTTTTATCCCCCTTCTTCATTGTATTATTTTGCCTAAAATATATATTTGAATCTCACTGAGATAATTTCAAGAAGCATTGTTATAGATGTAATTAAATGATATAATATCATGAATATCTAATAATCAATAAGCACACGCCTCCTAACTATTTCGTATTTTTCATTAACATCATTAAATTGCTATTAAATTTTTTCAAGTAGTTTTAATTAAAACTGCATAATAATTATACATCGCGAATACGTTTATATAGTAACAGCGTGTTATGAATAATAGATAATATTATTATATTTTATACGTGATATTAGTTGGCTCAGTTAATTAAAACCAAGGTATTAAAAAGAAGTCATATGTATTTATTATTAGATAATTATAAAATAAATCATATTTTATATAATTTTGTAACATATTATTACCGTCGCTAATAAAGTATTTTTTAAAATCAGTATATATATCTTTTACATAACATTAAGTAATGTATTGAGTTTTTACGTATATAGGTTACCATAAAAATTTAAATAGTCCATACTAAATGAAATCTACATTACAAAATATTACAACATATCACTCGAAGATCGACAACGTCGGATTATTTATTTTTAGATTTTTCTATACCTTCGCTCTTTTCTGGAAATGCTGTCACTCCGCAATACATTTGATGTAAAATCTGGATTTATGATTCCAGAAATCCAACACAGATACTCGTCATTGTTAAATTAAAAATTCAAGAAAATAAAATCAGCAGATAGGGTTTGATAAATCTCAATATTGTTAGGCGTGCAAACTATTTTAATTTTGAAAGTAAAATTTAATTTAGCGAGAGAGAGAGAGACATGCAAGAAAGTATCCAGATCAATCAGCTGCGTACGTTGGAAAGAACGGAGACTTGATAAAGCGAGACTGCAATTTTCCTTCATTTATATAGCGAGTACATTGCATCGTAGATGCTCTATTTTCACAATGTACAGTTTCTTCAAGCTTACAGACGCTTTACATTAGCTAGGGTTTAGAACACACTCACTATTTCGCTAGTCGGACTGGTATTACCCGCAGGCACGCGGCGCCCGCGCGCACAATTTGTCTCTCTTCCTGCCCGTAATCTGCACATCTCGTGCTCCCTCATTCTCTCGGCACCGCGGTATCAGGAAACCAATTATAAGTGTCCCGGAAGTTGGAACGAACTGTGGAAGTTGTGTGTAGGAAATTGCGAGGTGGGACCAACATCGCCACAAGCAGGGGCGGAGACGCGAAAAGAGCCCGATGCACGTCGCACACGCGGCGCGGACACGTATGTACAGGCGCGAGTTCGGACGAACAAACTCGGACACTTCGGGGGACCGCTGTAATTTGCAAGCAGACGCCGCCGGCCGAAACCACACGTGCAAGATTACACCGCGACGTATCCCATCCGGAGATTACTCTTCAATGTTTCGTCCGACGTGGCGATAGTCTCGGTGAAGAAAACGGCATGAAAACAACTCTTCTGCGGCACATCACGTTGGTAAATTCCACCGAATTGTCTTCCTTAACCCTTTCAGAACGGGGGCTTTCTAACGGAAATAAAATATCAAAACTATAGTTTTCTTAAAGTTTATGAGTCGCTCTTTACGATTCTGGCTTCACAACTCCAAAATTTTAACATTTAATATAGCGAACCTAATGTTCAAATAGTAATACAATTTAAACCCGCACTTTATATAGGTTTTTGAGTTCGCTAAATTCGAAATAGCAGGTCTGTTCGGAACGGAATATGTTTAACTTGTTTCGTATATACTTGAACTAATGACATGAATAATGTCAAAATGGTTTTTCTAGGTATTATTCTGGCGTGGTGCAGAGAGTTGTGCGCTACTCTAACGAGCCGAACTTAACAACCTCAAAAACCTATATATATAGGTACAGAGTTTCATGTAAATTGCATTATTTAAAAATTTAAGTCCGTTATATTGGTTCCGTCATTGTTAATTTTGGCTTCAGATTCGAATAATACATCATAAAAATCCTCTATACAGCAAGTTTCATAAAAATCAGATTAATAGTTTCTGAAATAAAGAGTCTAGTCCCCATAGGGACCACCCGTCCTGAAAGGGTTAAAACGAATAGCAATTGCAAGTTTATATTAATCTACCTACTGACATCCTTCTTGAGTTTTGTACTTTTGCAATATTCTTGTTTGTATATAAATTATTCATGTAACATCAAAATAAAGAAGTTAACAAGAAAGTACTTCAAAAATAAAAATTTTAAGATACGATTATCAGCTTTGAACGTTTCTTTTCATAAGGTCAAAAATATGAATTTTTGATATTTTATTTCTCAATTATATATGATATTCTTCTTTCACTAAATTTTTCAGAACGAGAACTGACAATTTGCAAACGTGAGCATATTAAAAATGTTCATAGAAAAAGGATGGCCATAGTTCCATCTTTTTTTACGGAGAACATATGGAGAACATATGCAATTGCAAATTTAAGTACATTTGTAGGCAGGAATTTAACTGAATTATTTGCAGACAAATGTAATTTCTAAATCGTCATCAGAAATCATTTGATTACTTATATAATTAGATTACGTTGGAATACAGCAAATTTCGCGAATCCCGCGTGTTTACGCACGCACTGTGCTCTTGTTCTAATTTGTTGTGCTACGTAAAAGAACAGGCGATCCATCTTGCCTTCGTTAGAAGTCGTTCATCGTCCGAACATAAATCTAAGGTTGGATGTTCCAGCTTGCCAATACTCGATAAATCGATTTTATCCTCTAATTCGGATAAAACGGATGAACGACATGTTTCTCGGTGTTATCGCGAAAGTGTGATGCATGTTCTAAAGATAAAAATATAACTAGACATAACATATTGTACATTTTTTTATTTATCATAATTTCTATTTTATTCTATTCTATTCTATTATATGTGTATGTCTATATTATAAGAATTATCTTCGTGATGAGTGACTTTTCAAGATTGAAAATATCTAGAAAACATTTTCCTGCACAACTTGTGCACTAAATTTTCAATATTTTTTTTCAAGAGAGCAGTTTTTCCGTAAGTAAATCGTATCTTTGAAAGTTAATTGAGTTGAGGTGTAAAAAAGTTATGTAATAAAATTACTGTATTTTCCAACCAACCGCGCAATATCTTCGGAGGTGGCAATCTTTGAGAGGCTATAACTTGAAGAGTTCATTAAAGCAGCTAGAAATGCTTTCCCTGATATTTCTGGAACGTTGCACAAGTCGAGGGAAAGTTAATACAGAGGCGACACAAAGTCCCCTTGAGGATATCATGTAGGTAATACTTGTCATAATATAACCACTCCCTTAGGAGCCATTTTGACTCACTTACAGAAACATCTCTGGAAAGGAAATATCTCGTGTATTATGTAAGGCGGCTTTGAGTTGTAAAATATTTAATTTCAGTTAATTTTGTGAAGTCTGCGGGAAAATATCATTGCAATTTTAATTTAATTACACATACCTACATCATTCATATGCCGTTATTCGTCTGTATATTGTCACAGTATATTTACGTAAAGTAATATTTGTACGGAATTGAAAACGGTTTTTAATTGTAATTGCTAATATCGGAGAACGGGACAAGTTTTCATTCTTTATTATTTTCGTGCGAAAGCATAAATAAAAGCTGTTAAGGCTCAAGGTGCAAAGGCGAATGACATCGCTATGGCAGCTGAGAACTTTCTAAAGCTTATGGAGTACAGTTTCAGCTTTATGGACGGAGTTGGATTAAGCCGCTTTAAGAGCCTATAAGTATATAATCCTACTATGGAAATAATTATGCTCGTAATTGTCATGTCTTTGTGTTGCGTGTCTTTCTCCGATATAACAACAATTGCATTTGTATAGAGAAAGACAAATTGCAGATATAAAATCGAACGATATCGTGGTGCAAACAATAAAAAAAAATAATAAAAAATAACCGCTTGCACAGATTGATTTTAAAATAGACCGCTCAATTGATATTTGTATGTGACACGATATAAATGTTTCTGTAGCCATATCAATTTTCGTGTGAATTGAAATGGTGCAATCGTCATTACAGTGTCATCGTGAGAATCTGTGAAATATTCAAATACTAGCACATGTTGGTTTTAGGTGATAGTTTCATGATATTTTGCATATGGCGAAAAGACTATGTCGCAAGAATTCAGACATAAAGTGTATATTTTTATTTCTCAAACTTTGTTAAACTTTTTAACGTTACATTTTCTGAAACTCCATTTCTTGCCTTTTTAAAACTTACCATTCCTACTACTTAAGACAATTTCGTAACCGCGATAAAGAAGAAGTAAAATTTCGTAGGGGCATTAATAAATTGTAATACAGCTGGCTTCTGGCTATCATATATAGAAATACAGAAACTATTCTCGTGTCAGTTTACATCCCTGTCCGTTGCAGCGAACTGCATTTGGCACTATTGCGTTTGGCCGTTGCTTGGTGTAGGAAAAGTAAAAGATAAAAATATATAATACTTGGCCTATACTATGCAGTGTGTGAAATCGAGCGTGACGTAACCGAAGAAATCGAAACAAGTTGTTCTCACCAGGCGATGAGAGAATTATCGATTACATACAGATGCATATGTTGCTGGTCTATTGCAAATAATAATGCAATTTAATCTACAAATACTAATAGAAATACCAATTGTCTTCAAATTTCTTATAGCATTTTATATTACGTTTAAATTTAACAAATTTCTGTTTTATTTTTATGTAATATTTTCTTTTCATACTAATTTCTATTTATTTTTTTTATTTTGCTATTGTCGAAATTCAGCAAATAAAATATGAAAAATAAAATGATCCATTATTTTTTTAATCTTTATTTATTTTAAGCTTTGTTTAATCGACGTTTATTTAGTTTCATCGAAAAGCAAACATTCCTTAACGAGAGCATACTGTGAAAAATATTAAATACGGCAACTCTCTCTGAAGAAATAACTTCGATAAAAAACGTCAAGTGTTTCAATATCGGTATTCAATATTTTACAATAAGTAAGTTAAATATCGCTCTTTTATCTCTGTATATTTTCTAAATGCGTACTTTTATTTTATATTGTATGTATTTTTACTGAATCAGCGAGGTACAAATTTGTGTAGAAAAATAGCTTTACAGCAAGATTTCTTCCCGTTAAAATCATTCAATATAAAGTCAATGTCTGTTTTAAAATCCGACCAACTGCGTTTTGATCCAGGTACCTATGACATCGGCGGCCGCATTATTCACGCTCCGTAAGTGATTCCATTCGTGTAATTGATTGTTGAATAGCTCTGATACGGCATTACCGTTTACAGACGCCGCGTAATATACGCGCGGGAGTTATTTGTCCGAGAGCGAGCGTACGGGCTTTCAGTCAAGTGATTCGAGTTTTCGCGAAAATTAATCCCGACTTCTGGAATCACTTCTGGAATATCGGGCGCGCGTTTCGCACGATTCATTTTCTGTCTGAAAACGTACCGCAACAACCGCGCGAACAATTACGATAATTAGATAATCAATAACCGCACCGCCAGCCGGACCTCGTCGTTTCCGTTCCCCCCTCGTTCGGTGGTATAGAGCGCGTCGCTATCGTCCGAAAGTTACGGACTTTTAATGAATTACAAAACAAAGCCCCTCGCGCTATCGAAAAGTTTCGCTTGTCTTCGTCACGCCCGCGCACACCGCCCGCCGTTTCCCCCGATTTCGCTTCTGCGAATTACGCGAGATGTGGTCCACCACTCGCGCCATTCTCGAAAGTTGTTCGTCGCGCCGCTCCGTCTGAATGTTGTCTGAAAATTCGTCAGGAAGAATCAAGTGCCAGATGCAAGCGACCTCGGTAAAGTGGCGGGAAAAAACTGACTATGATAAATGAGAGGCGATGTCTGCTCCCCTTACATCAGATTTTCTTGGCTGTATTAATACCACAGAACTGTCGCTGTATACAATGAATTTTCAGGAACTACGTTCTAATGCTACTACATTTCAGAATACAGCGAAGAGAGAGATTTAGGGTTCTTTTACGTTATGAATATGTGAAGTGCACTTCTTCAAAATGTGCAACACGCGTAATTCTAAAGACTCTTGTATAGCCTTCTGTATAGTGGTAATTTATTAGACTTCCACGTTTTCATATGAGATAGAGTTTCGCGCGCGCGTAATACTTTTATATAATGGAACAAGAATAATATATTTCTGATAATGTAACGAACTCTTTTTCACAAATTTATTATATATGTATGAAATATAATAATCATCTATTTTACACGTAAATTAATATATATATGTTGGAAATGTATATGGAGCGGGGATTAAACCTAATACGATTATAGAGCATAGGGAGGACACCGTCGCGAAAATAGGATGTTGACCATCGCCAGCCCGAGTAATCGTTCCGTAATTAATTAATGCATCGCCCATCAGCCCCTTTCCAAATATTTTAGACCGCGTGAGAGCTGCGGACTACTGATAACTGAAACAATTCGGCGTTCATCCTTATATCACGTAGGATATAAGCTTGTTACAATTCGTTCCGCTTCCGTTTATTATCCTTTGATCAAATATTTGATTCATTTGAGAATAGAAGCTCATAATGAGATATCCTTATATCTTCATCGTACTCTTACTCAAGTAGTACTTGCAATCACTAATTGATTCGTATAATTAATTTACCACCGAAGAGAATCAGTTACCATAAGTTAATATTTGATTTGCTTTCAATATTCTATTATTTCATGGTTATTATCGTAATTACAGCTTATCACAAATTTATCAAAAAATTCGAAAAAAAAAAAATTTATTCGTGAATAAATCCTTCAAAGTACAAGAACTAATAATAAAAAATTGATTATATAGAATTAGATCTCCTGATTAATTTTAGAATGTAATTTAAAGCCTCTTATAGTTAAATACAAATTAATTTTGTTAATAACTAACTTACTATATTCTGTGTAAAACACACGAAAAATTATCCTTTCTCTGTGATTACTTAACATGATTTTTTAAGTGCTACAGAATAAACAGCTAGAGCGAGAAATGCAGACATGGGTAAACTGACGTATCCGATATTTAATAATTACACATAATGTAGTTTATTTTGGTCGGAAAGCATAACCCTTGTTTCTTTATGTTATTATAGGTACATTAAGACTGAAACCCTTACGCGTGCAATTAAGCGTGTTGTTTTGAGACGTCCTACCCACCGTCGCACAACACACCCATTGTATACGTTTAATTAAGCACAGCTGTTTTGACACCGGAACAGATAGTTTCTGCGGCGCGCGGCGTTCGAAGGCAGTTGATTTAGCTGAAACATCTGCCGCGTACGCTCTATAAGCGTTCGAGATGTACGAGCGCTGTCGGTTTACCGTTGATTTAAAGTGCCCGGGCGCCGCGCAAATTAAATTTTCAAATTTTTTTTTCATACAGCAGCCACTCGCCGCCGGTGCCTCCGCGCATAATTTATGCAGCAGCACCGCGTGCGCGTACGTCGCGGAGCAAAATGTCCGCAAAATGCAAAGCGTATGCATCTTCCCTGTCGCGTCAACAAGCCGCCGATCAATTGACACGAGAAATGGAGATATTCCGGACTTAAATGCCGCCATAGGGCGCATGACACAAGTTTAAAATATACTTAAATTGTATTAATGTATAAATAATGTATGTGCTCCGAAAAAAGTCATTCGGAACAATTTTGTTTGAAATTTGCAAAGACAAATGATAATGTCAATCAATCTATCACCATCCGTTGTGATATTTTAGATATTTGCCATTCTTACTGGAAGAAGAACATTACTTTTACACATATCATTAATATGTTATAAATAATTATTTGGACAATATAACCGATTCTATTACAAATTAGCGATTATCTATATACGTTTTTCTCTATAAAAAAAACAGTTTTTTAATTAATGCAAATTTCTGTCTGTTATATTACGCAAAAAATGTAAATATCTTATGCAAAATATTGGAATATCGATATATTTATGTATAAATCTTGTTACAATGATAATTGCGAGTACGATTGCCATTACGATGATTACATTACAACACGGCGGTAATTTAGGGAAATTCGCGCTAACATAATGTGGTATCGAGAGAAACTAGTTGTGAAATTCGACTAGTTGTACGTTAGTTGCAGCGTTTCTACAATTTCCCAACCAGGTTCGACGAACTTGCGCTTGAATAGGTTACATGTAGCGACGAATGTATGGATGAAGAAACTTTCAGTTCTCATGATCGCTTTGCGGACTTGAAAATCCGAAAGTTCTCTGAGCACAGCAAAGCGAAAAGCACTTTTATTATGTTAACGTGGAAACTTTTTACTTATATCCATTTCGGTATAGTGAGATCGCGGGTTTTAAAGAATACAATTTAACTAAATAAGATAAGTATGTACATATTTTAAATGCTTTCTCACGAATTTCATTGAAAAGTTCACACATTTTATATATGTATTTTGTTCTCTTATTCTTAATCTTATTTGCGAAATTGTAATATAACCGAATAATTTAACAAATTAAACACAAAATTAAAATATTATGTATCTAATTTGGATTAAATATTAATTTCATAACAATTATATATTTTATCATTTATATAATACGTTAGAAAATTACATAAGTGTTAAAATATTTTCTTCACAGCAAGTATTAAATGAAAAATCATTTTATTTCAAGTTTGCAAAATTTTAGCGCAACGACACCAAATATTAATGTTCGCCAATGGATAAAACTTGGATCTGCAACTTGTATTACGCTGTCTAAATCCAATTTAAATTATGTACACGAGCTGTGTCTCTTCATCCCCGTAATACTTCTCAGATATCACGGGTAGAGGTGAAGTAAATTTAAAGCGGGCGCGATTCGACGCGACGAGGGACATCGCTTGTCTGACAAGACGGAGAAAGAACGAGAGAAAGAGAGAAAAAGAGAGAGACAGAGAGAGAGAGAGAGAGAGAGAGAGAGAGAGAGAGAGAGAGAGAGAGAGGGGGGGGGGGGGGGTCTTAAATCTTCAAAAAGCTCCCTTTAAGTTTGGCCCTTCAGTTTCCGAGTGAGTATCCGAGTATGCGTCTGAAGCGCGGTCTGATTAAAAGCCTCGTGCTAAATTAAATACAAGAATTCCCGCTTCCCACCCTTACTATGAGACAGGTCAAAGGAGTCACAGGACCGATCGAGGAAGAAAGCGAAGAGACGACGCGGACGAGCGGAAATTATTGCAGTATATAATGAAAGGATGTTCTCGCTGTTATCTCGTGCACGAATATCGTCGTTAAAAAGACATTTATTTCGCAAATCACGTAGAAAGCGTTTAATTTGCGATATGCGCGATAAAAATATTCTGCTAAATCATCGATAAATAATTTATGTAATCTAAAACTACACACAAATGTTTTGATATAATTATTGAATTAATATAGATGGCGAAGAAAAATAATATTCAAGTAAACTTTTGCATTATCAACTTATGCAATTTTTGTTAAGTTAATTAGAAAATAGAAGGAATAAATAGAATAATCGATTATGCAGATTAACCAAATAATGTATTATTAAAATTGCCCGAAATTGCGAGACACGGAATAGTATCTTATTTCATAGAATATTTTCTGGTATATTTATCCTTTGTCGAAAGATGAATAGAGTGCATTAATACAAATTAAATTTCTGCTACATAATGAACTTCCATGTCACGGCGGTTAAATTGCTTAAGTATATTTACCGTTTTACAAGGTAAATATGTACACCGCACGTGCAAAGATGGGTGTGTAACTTGAAATTGCGGATAAATTAGGGAAGTGATATTACACATGCTATTTTTAAAGCATTCTTTACACCGCCTATTCATCGAAGATCCTTGCTGCGTAACGATCCTGACGCAGAGGAATTTTATTGCCGGAGGAGAAGCAAACGCAATTGCTCATGCTGTGATATTACATTTACACGCGCTTTCATCATGATACGAGGACGGAAAAAATTTCAATCGGTCGTATATTCTTTTGCGCCTCTCTTTTTTTTCCTGTCAATATCATTCAGGGGATGTAGCATTCGTAGCATTCGACGCGGCGAAGGGGAAGGTGGGGAAGGGGAGGGAGAGTCGCGCTGCAATGCTCTTGTTACTACACGTCCCGATAGATGCTCGTAAAACAACTCGCGGACGTGATCGAGCGAGTTTGGGCGACATGTGGGTATTTTTATGATCCTTTGACGAGCTTTTCAGACGGCCGAGATTTCACAGCTACCGTGATAAGAATTGAAAATATGTACTGTGCGCTAGATGCGCTAATTCACGATAATTTTTCAAAATGGGTGTAAAAATACATATCCGAATACATTTTATTTTTCTTCTTTCTGTTGTTTGGATGATTTGTTATATTAACGAGTACGTATTACATGCAAAAAAGAAACGCTAATGATTTTGCAATAAAAAGATTAGTAATTGTCGTTCTTTTTCTTCTTCCTTAAATTATTTTCTTATGATATATCTGTTTATCCGCAGAAGTTTCAGACTCCACTATAATAAAACTAAAATTAATTTCTCAATAAAGAGTTTTTATAATACGATTACTTATATTATAAAAAATTTTATTGCATACGAAATATATTCGTTTGTTTACGCAATTATCTATAAAGGTGCGCCTACATCTATCGTAACGCTGCGATCGTGATCGTAAGCAAAGAAACTCTCGTAAACAATATATCTATGTTAATATATCATATAAACACACTTTTCTTCGCGCGTCGAGAAGGCTGACAGATTAGGTTACTGTTGTAACGCTAGACAAGCGTTGTAATCGTCAGAGTTCAATTGAATCAACTCATCGATGAGGTTACGATAACTGTCACGACGAGCATTGCGATCGTCGTAAGTGGTCGTAAGGAGCTTACGATAATCATTTACGGTAGATGTAGGCACACCTTTAAACAGTCTAATTACTTAATCAGCATAATTATCATGAATTCATAAGTTATAAATTGTAATGCATTCTATCGTGTTGAATAGAATTACGAGGTTATTAATTATATTTCGCTTTAATATCTTGGCTTATGCATTTATACCTTATACCCTTAGTTCCGTTATGCAGACGTGAAAACATACATTTTTAATTCCTGTCGAGTGCTGAATACTTTATTCCTTGCTAATTTCAGTCATAAGGCAACTATTATTCCATCATAAAGCAATATAATGAGCCTTAACAATGTGAATTATTTCTCAATATTGTAAATTATTTCTTAATTTTATAACATGTTTAATAACACATATGTTTTTTATATATATATAATTACATATTACAGTTTGCAAAATTTCATTAAGATACCAAACTTATTACAAGTCGGTTAATACTCCTTTTTAAAAAATCCTACTGTATTCTTAACATAATTTTACCATAAAAAGAAAGGTAAAAAGTATAACGAGAAAGAAAAAATAAATTCGGATACGCAAACATGTTTCGTGATGATGTTGTAATCCTGTAAAATGTCAGCAGTGTGAAGCGGAAGTAAAAATTCATGTTCTATCTGCGGTACGCAAAATCTCCAGTGTAAAAATCAAAACATACGTACTCACCACGGTTTGTAGTTCCGTTTGCAGTAGTCACATTCTACAAAGCACAATTGTATACATGTATACATACTTTGCGAATATCCGGGGCAACAGATATGTACCTATAAACAAAATTTTAGGTAAAATTTTATTATAATATATATAATAAAAAAGTGGGCTACATATAAACAGAGAGCAATAAATATAAAATTAAAATCAAGAAAATATTTAAATTTTTAAATTCATCAATTTTCTCTCATGTAATTACGTTTGAAGCAATATATTTAAAATAATAAAATCTTAGGGGTACCTTAATATGAACGATATAAACTTTGTGCGAACAACAAATTTAATTCATACTTATTACGGACAAGGATAAGGACTCGAGGAAAAGTTATACTCGCTTGTCAAAAACGTCAATTTGCGATTGCGCGATGAAAGCCTCTAAAGAAACTGTTTCAAAGTGAGAGCACGAAGTACACTCTATATTTGTCCGCTGGCTAGTAGTAGCCTCACCGGAAGTGGCACTAAGTTTAATCCCGATTTACGGCCACGGATTACACGGAGCCTCGAATCGCATCAAACGTAGAAGCCATACAGGAGTGAGAGCTGAGAACGAGAAACAACGCGTCAGTGAAATGCTGTGAGAGCCTTTAGTGCTAGACTGTGAGGACTGTTATAATTAACGTCGAAATAACGAGATATAATGCATTTAGTCAAGGTTGAATTTGCAACAGCAATATGATCATACGTTAAAAAATATAAATAAGTTAAGAATGCTCAGGCATCTTGTTTAAATAAAAAATTATTTTAGAAAATGTGTAAAACAATAGCATCATGAGAAATGTGAGATATAAATAATAACAGCAATAAATTTTCTTTTTATAAAATAACACATATAGTACTTTTTCTTTTGAATATATTTCAATTGGCATCTTATTATAAAAGACTAATAATGTAAAACCCAAAAGTAGCGTGTTTTAATAATCGTAAAAACAGTAAGATATAGCAGCAACCGCAATAGAAGTGCACTATCGTGAGAGCGACAGCTGTATTAAAGTAGCTGCTCTTTAAAATATCAGCGTACTTTTCCAAGGAAGGGTCGTTTTCGAGCGTTTTCGTGCGGAGGAGCGACCAAGCGAAATTTACGGGTTCGTGCGTTCGAAAGTAAAGGGTTAAAGACGAATGTCGGGCGAGAGCTCAACGACCGACAGTGATGGCTAAATTGCGATGTGCAAATGTTCTCAGATATAAAATAACTATATAATTTTCTATCTCAATATATCATGTTGATGTGCTGGAGTCATGTAATTTTAATTGCTCACTCTCATGTAATTTTAATTACTAACTTAAACTAATTATTACTCACAAAAGCTGTATTTAAATACAAAGTAAGATAAAACACCCTTAAAATAATAAAAGTCTTTGGCAGATCGCAAACATTACTGTATATATTAGTCATTATACTTTATATGTTAGAAAAAGTAGTAATGATCACTCAAGCAAGGATACTCGCAATCTTGTAAAAACTTAGACAATAAAATGTAGACAATAATTGTGTTTCATGATTATGCTCTGAACACTCTGAAGGAAGATATTATCATTTGATAAACACGTTGAGCTGCATTTTATCCCAGAAATTATTGTTATGTAAGCCGAGAGGATAAGCCCTGTTCACAGCGTATTGTGCTTTAAAGTAAGCACGTTTTACGTGAGAAATGGGAATAATGTACGTTTATTGCGCACAACGGCAACATGCTGTATACTATATTAGACGGGATATTTCTCCGGTTTGTACAGCGGTATGTGTATGTAAGTTAAACTTGTCTGCGAATTTAACGGATAGCTATATACTCCTGAAGCATAATGTAACCAGCTATTTCAATATTCATGAAAGATGCATAATGAATTTCGCGACTATGCATCAATATTTTTTTCGCATAGAGAATATACACGATGCTATATTTATTTATGTAGATGTAATATATAAAAATTCAATGTATGTTTCGTCGATTTATTTTAGTGCAACAGTGAAATTCTCATTCGTTTGCATTCTTAATTACAAAATAAATCAATATCTGTATTGTCACTCGTTTCTAATGGTATCCTCATTTTTTTAATTCTCTTTAGATTTTATCCAAAAAGTTAGTTAAGTCTTATTTAAAATTAAGTAATGTGAAAACCGCCCTACATCCATCACTATAATATATCTAAATTTTAAGGATTATTCAGAATATATATATTGTTTATAATCTCAATCCTTTTAAAACTTATGTGTTGACGAGCGATATACAGTATTGAATATTTACAAATCGGCTTTTAGAAAAGTGGTTGGCATGATTATATCAAGCATGATGATCTAACGGAGCAAAATTTCGGACATCTATCAATAAAAAATTGCTTTCTCATATATATTTCGCGATATAAAAAGAAAATATTGAATTTACGATAATACGATATTTCATCTCAAAATCGGCACGTTAATTATTGCCAGTCCTACAATTACAGGGTTTTTTCACTTCATCTATATATAAATAATTTTATCTAAATTAAACTGTCATGCTGTGTCAATTACTTAACAGCATAAAATTACTAGTTTCGGAGATATTTGTGGTGAACAGAATTATCGCTTTACCGTATACATATCGTTATAACACAAATCAATTCATGAATACTTGACATACCATTCACATTTTCGAACGAGAAGAACGCAGATATGCAGCGTTTCGCCGAAACATTTTACAATAGAAACTCCGCTGCTGCTATCCATTCCAAATGGTTCAATAATGAAGGATGTATAAAATGGTGTGAATGTTTTAACATACAAAATTCAAATACGAAATAGGAAATGAGATGGGAAATGTGAGTTCAGTGAGAAATTTTTAAATCCCGCATTGAAATAGGATCTCGAAGTTACAAGATAAAGTTATCGAGAATAATGTATAATCAGCTCTCTCTCTCTCCTCTTCTTTTTTTTTCATTTTTTCCCCTCATTCCTTTCCCGCGCTACGTCAATTGATCAGATTTGTCGCAGTATCTGTTAGAGATTTTTGAAAACTTCTGCACTATGTGGCATGTATCGTGTCGAGATGGAGACAGATCGTACGTCGTAGAGAACATTCGTTAGACGAATATCCATCTACGTCGCTCTTTTTTTCCGTCCGCCTACTTCTCGCGAGTGAGTCTGCACGCTCTCTAGTTTTCTGGACCACTGAGTCTTAGACAAGCGTGATAGAATATAAAAGCAAAACGTATCTCGATCCCTTGCTCTCTCCTAGATTAAATGTCGGGCCTCGCTTTCCCTTCCTTCTTCTATCATACTACTTAACCGCCCATCCACCCTACTTGAGCGCCAAGTCCTCTTATCTGTCCTGTATACCGTGGGCTTTTCGCTTCTGTCGTCCTCTTAGTCGTTCTTGTCCTTGATTCTTTCTGCGCCTATCTCTGACTTTCCTCTCATTTCTCCCCTGCGACATTTCACGTAACATCATATAACCGGACCGTGCACCCCATTTTAAAGCCTCAATTATCCTTCAAGCTCTCACATTGTCGTCGGAGACACGAAGGTCTATGAAGGAAAGAGGGAAGAAAAAGAATAAGGGGGGGGGGGGGGGAATGAAACGTTATGCGATCATTCGTTGCTCGACGTCTTCGAGTCGCTTAATACTTCGTCGGTAGCATGATTCGTTTCGACGGGATCTTAAAGAACTTCCGACCGTAGAATTACGGACGACGCGAGTCGTAGATTAAATTCACTTCTGGGAAAAAGCAATTTTTCGCTTCGCTCAGTGTCGACGATTTAATGCAATTTGCACTCTAATTAATATAAAACGAAGTCTGAATTTACCGATCGTTGGCAGGACTACCAGCTGAGACGTAAATTACGTCAATTTTGTATGAAAAATTGTTTATTTCGTGTGCAATTAGTCTTACTTGATGCCGCGTAATTAATTAAACGCACCACTTCTGAGCGCTACGTTATTCATTTATTTTAAGAGACTCTTTAAACGCTGTAATTCGTAAAAAGTCTCGCATCACGATATTATACAAAGAAATAGGTCGTTTTCTCTATAGTTATTAGTAAAAATGTACACTTTATGGACATACGTAATTTAGTATTATTCAAAATATATTAGAATAGTACATATATATTATATTTAGAGTATTTGATGATAAATATCATATTTGTGCAAATGTTTGCTACCTCTCGTTCAAAACATTCAAGGAAAACAATTTCCAATTAGAGCTATGCGTTAAAAAAGTAAATTCTTTTAACGTAAATTTAAAAAAAAAATTTTTCTGTAGAGGAGTGTGTGAGTTTATAATTCGGTGAATGCAAGAGCGAATCGGAAACGAGCAATGCAGAAAGACAGGGACGCGCGACGAGCGACGGTGAAAAATGCGCTGCATCCGAAATTCGTCTTGGCTCCTGGACGGGAAAAATTTTCTTTGCGGAAACTTTAATTACTTCCTAGGGATTCATTACTCGATGCTAATAGACACGTGTTAAGTTCCTCTTTTTTAATTTTTAAAGTTCCGTGTCATGAATATTGAACGTCGCGTGACAGCCGCTTTCTTTTTGCGTTTAGGAAAATGTGTTACTGTCCGGAGAATAATTTACGATCTTATCCTGTGGATAATTTGCGGTGAAAGCTACGTGGAACTGTCCGATAAATATCCAAAGTTTGTCTGCAAGTTTGATAACGCGATGGAATGTAAGGCATGCCTGATGGGAAAGTCGAAAACCGATATAAATCGACTGATGTGTGCATACATGGATCATGGATCATCTAAAATTAAATTTCTCTTGGTCTAAAGTCACACGAGAACACATGTGGAATTAAGAATGAATAAAATAATAGTTAGCGGGTATAACTTAGTGATCTTTGTGGTAGCGAATTTTAAAGATACAATTGATCAGAAAAATCACGTATATATGCAAAATACAGATAGCGATTTAATTATTCGTATAATTTTCCTTTCATATTTCGATAATATGACTAGGCGACAATCGATATAGAGAGGCAGTCAAACTTGCGCTTGATACAGATGAGTAATACAATCAGATAATTAAGTGGCAGTCGCGTGACAGTGCACAAAGCGTTAACCGGCCGCCACGTGTTAATAGCGACTGCACGTTTACAACGCGCAATTACCACAGTGCAAACCAATGCGCTTATTGCAACAGATAAATGATGTGTAATCGTTAGCCAACGGCTCGATATCAGCTTCTGGTCTAACGATTACGTGCCGCTGTCGATTTGCGAGCGCTAATATTGAACGATCTACGAATGAGAACGAGGAAACGATAACGATCTAAAGTAGAAGGAACTTGGAAATCGTAATTACGCGGAATCAAGCGCAGCTCAGCTTGCAGCCGCAATTGAGATGGAATATTGTGTTCCCGGTACGGACAGTTTCGATCGGCATGCAAAACACACTTCCGTGTTACGAAGTATTGATTTGTAATTATTCATAGCGTTAATAATGAAATATATATACATCGAGTACAGTATTTGAAAACGGTAGCACTCGATTTCATAAGTATTTGGTACATAATAATTATGAGTTATGAGCTATGTCGAATAAACTATATACAATAATAACAAAACGGAATATATATCACATAGATAAAATTCACAAGAAATAGAGAATAAAGCACTAAATTTTTTTTAACAAAAGGCATTTTTAAAGATTATAATTGTACAAGCTGAGAGTGCAACAGAGATTCCGTCTTCTAATTAAAGAATCGTGTATGAGATGCGGGACATTAAACATGTGAAAATAAATTACAATTGTTCCTCTTCGGGGTCTCGAGCATAGAGAAGAAAGAGAACGGTCGAAATCACGTTCGACGCGTTTATTAATTCCTGATCAGTCGGCTGTGAAGTATTGTACACCGCGCATTTGCATACTTCGATAATCCGTTATTCGACGAAGTGCGGGAGTAATAGCGGCGGGCGCGGCGATAGTCCGCATACCGCAGATCCGATCGATCGATTTTCAATTAGCTTCAATTAAACCGCCGTGCTCGCGCCGGAAATTTCGCCTAGTGAGATTCCGCGCGATATACATCTCGGCGGGGTCAAAGGTTGAAAGCGCGCGCGGAGAGAGCGGCCGCGGCGGCGGCGCGGCGTCGTTCGATGGGTAATTAGAGAACGCGCGCGGGAAAAATCCCGGCTGCCCCGAAAGAGAGTCCCGGTAAATGTGGAGCCCGCATTTGTTCTCGCGGTCGCAATTCGTATTTCCACGTTCTAAGCTTGCCCCTCCAAAGTGCGAAATGCGTGAAATGCTCCTGCTGGAATACGCCCAAGAAGTTTCAAGACCGTGCGTAACGACAGTTTAACGTTTCGAAGTAACCATAACTCCTTATACTTTCGCAGAGAGCCGAGCGTTAGCACAATTTCCCCGGGATTTATTGCAATCATAAAACTGCAAAATTTCGTAAGACGTCAGACTTACTATACACTTTTCCCAATCATTTTAATTGTAATTAACGCCGGAACGAAATAATATAATTATAACATAAGCATGTACAATAAATACTATTATGTATCACAAATTTATATTCATTCCTATTTATTCATTATTTCTAATTAGTATAATTAAGAAATATATATAAACGTGACGATTATTTGTACTGTTTATTATCGATCAATTCTTATTTGTTAATGCGTTCATTTCATTAACGCAAACTTATAAATGATCTAAATCACACAACTTTATACGCGATTTGAAAGATCCTCTCAGAGTCGAAGAAAAATACGATCGTTTGAGCAATCAGCTTATATTAAAGAGCCGATAGAGCCGGAAGGAACGGAGGAACGTGGAGCTAGTTATTCGTAGTTCGACAGAGGAGTCGGATGAAGTGGCACACTAGCTGCAGTTCAGATAATGGCAGGCCAAGTTCATTAGCATGGCCCGGTCGAGAGCGAGTTCTATCACAGTGCCCTGCGAGTATAGTCCGCCTGTCCCTAGCTTATGGCGACGCTTCCCGTATTCGGTAATAATGGGCCACGTCCAGGTCGGACACGACCGTACGTCGTTTGTCTGGATTGTACCGGTAAAGTACGCGCTAAACATTTCGGGAAATAGGTGGCTGTTAGCACGCACATTGGTTTCTAAAGAAACCCTCGAAATGATACGCAATATTATATAAATGCAATACATAAAATTCCTGTTTTTAACATAAAATTTGCTCGTATTGACATACCGTGAGAATTTCAGAGATGTCAAAGCGACACACGTGAAGCGAGTTCCTAACATCTCATGACGTTCGATTTTCAACGCTCTGCGGAGTCAAATCGAATCCTTGGATCTTCGTAATAAGTGGCACGGGATTGCAACTCGGGGAAACGTTACTTACTCAACTATAATTACCGCTTTCTACTTTCGTCTCCCGTTCCTCGCTCATTCCGCGTTACTGCCTATAGACGCCGAGCGGTAATTCGCGAATTATTATCGAGCCTGTTGTACGGCACCGCGTGCTTGTCGTTAGAAACTTCCATGTGGATGCGATTAATTAACAAGAAGGATACCTATCCATTATCTACCTTGGATTATGAGGCGCAGGCTCACATGTGCTATTGGTTATTGTAACGTGCTACGTCCATGTATCTACTGTCGTCATGATGTCGGTGGATCCACCTCAGTCATGTACGATCGTATATACGTATACTACGCTGTGTATCAAGTGATAAATGGTTTCGCCTGGCGTTATAATAGATGCTAAGTTTCATGAAAACCTCATTTTTCACGCGAGGAGTGCGAACGTTCTCCGGCTATAGCGAGCTTAACGCTCGATACCCGAAGTTATGGGCAAGTACGATAAAGGCGAGCACACGCCAAATTATAGATTGATTAATCTAAATCAATATAAAATCACGTCGCTTTCAGATTAATGGCGTTTCAAGATTTAAAATTCAGAGATACTCGATCATAACCATACTCAATCTTCACCTTCGTTAACACGCCGTCTTTAGAATCTTACTATAATTGATAGAGTTCCGCGGCTTCTTCTGAAGAAGATACGTAAAATTTCTAATACGTTTCAGGAAGAATTCTCGCAATTAATGCTCGAAACAATAAAAGCAAAAATGTCAAAATCCTTTCAGTAATATTAAAAAGTCATTAAATACTAAATACATTAAATATTGTATTTGTTTACGCGCTATATTTGATATCTGATTCTATGAGTCAGTATCTCAGAATACAGAATCTCAGTACAAAGAACTGTAACCGAATACCAGGCGGGATTATAGCTGCGCGTAGATATCTAACATTTCGGAATTCTTGTAAAGACTGCGTCAATTGCATCGTGTCGAAAAGATCGCGACAAAGACCTCGCACTTGCGACAAGCTACTCGACATCGAGCTTCTTAATCGTTGACGCGTGCCTCCGCGTCGCAATATTGCTCTCCTCTCGCCACCCTCTCGGGGCTGTTCCTCGTGGCGCATCACTGCACAAAGGGAAACTTCGAACAATACGTTCTATCGACGCGAAGGGGGTGACACCGTGAATCGTGTCCAGGCGTTTGTCGAACTTTTCCACTTATCACCGGCATGTTCAGTTTCTGCAGACTCCCACGAGACGCGACAACGCGAGTGGTTACAGTAGAATGGACGCTTGCCTATAGTCACCGTCCTGTGTAAAACATCGCAACGAGACTTCGTGAGCTTTGATCTACGCGCGTCGATATCACGCGCCACAGAACATTACGCGCTTCACGTCCACGCAAGTCTCGGACGCGAAGACCGGAAATAAACAATCGACATACAGAGAAAGAGGTGCCGCGAGAGAGGTGAATGACGGCGAGAGAAGAACGCCGAAGCGTTGGCACGTACGCGTTAAAAAGAGGGTACTTTCCTCGGTGCCGTGCCACGGACGTGCCAAGCCCGACGTGCTGATTTCCAGGGACTTCGATGAATTCTCCAATTCGTGCTCATTAAGCTTCCCGAAAGCGTCAATGTTTTAACGTGCAGTCGACGGCATTGATTTATACCTATCGCAATGTTTCGTTTTCTTACATGTCTTAAAACTCAATCGCACGAAATCGCGGAATAGATGTAGCTTGAATTCAATGAAGAAGCCATTTTATGATTGGACGATCTTTGAAAAATATTACATATACGTTTAACTTGATATACACAGTTGGTTACATATCGATCACCAGTGACTGACGCGACAATCAATGTGTTAAACACGAGATAACATATAAATTTTTATATGTTGTTATTTTTATGTTTTATATATTGTTAAGCATGAGATAAATATACACAATATAAATTTCAATGTTTTTGGAGTGCTTACTTCCCTCCCTCTCCCCCCTCTCTCTATCTCCTTTTCTTTTTTATTTTCTCTTAATACTCGTCTTAGATACTCCTCTTCTCTTCTTCTTCTCTTTCTATCTTATTAGTCTTCTTTAATTAAATATTAATGTGTGATACCTAAATCACAAAGAACACAAAAATTGTATATTACGAACAAACTCTATCACCGTCTTCTCATCGTCGATGTAAAAAATGTATCTTTTTATACGAGAGTAACTTTCTAATCTGACATTCGGACAAACTGTCAAACGCGAAACGAACCTCGCGCAATGACATGCGAAGCAAGCTGCGCACACGACACCTAAGCGAGATGACCAATCAACATCGCCGAAAAAAAGCTTCAAGACTTCGATACATTCGAGTTCGAGTTTTCGAGCCTTTTTTAAAAGGGGAGGGGCAAACCTACTGACTATATTATTCACTTCTTTTAAAAAATTATCTAGGAGTAAGAATAATGTAAATATCCAAATATCATGCAATTTGTCTTCTATCAGCAAATAAATGCCAAATGGAGAGTCCGTTCTCTTTCTGTTTTTTATTTTAATTTATCGCAACGACGCGATGAGGAATGCAACGGAGGATGCAATCGAAGCTAAAGCTAGGAGAGACCGAGCTTGTTTAAAGTTTCCGTGAACAGCGGAAATCTTTGGAATATCGGTGAAAACTTCTCATCTGGAAGCACACGAATCCAAATATCGCACGCGGCGCGCACGAAAATGACACGCCGCACTCTACGGAAGTTCCAATTAGCGCGCGTATCGTCCGCTCGAATGAACAAAACTCCTCAAAACTTTTGCCACGCGCAGGATAATGTCACATTAATTAGCGCACTTCCATGCAGGAAGCACGGTGGCGCAATCGTTCGAGCAACTGTGCAAAATAACTCCTAGTTATTGCTAATGGGAGAAACGTATAAATGCATGCAACTTGCATAACTTGTTGAATATCACTTTGTAGAGAAACTTTCGTTTTGAATTCAAATTATGCGAAATTTAATTTTCAGGATAAACTCGGGATATAACTAATCTTCCGTATGCAGCTTTTACTTTAATCGTTCACACAATGGCGCTTACATATTGTAATATAAGTTAAGCTCTTGAAATATTTCGTACGAGATCACACGTAATTGACAGCAGGATATACATTCTTTATATTTCTTAGGAATGTCGATAGATTTCAGAAATTTAATGGACGGATCAGGCACGTCCGGCGCACAGAACGACAAGCAGTTACTGGCAGGGCGATACGTCGAAATATATGTATAAAGCTTAACGAAGTATTAAGAGCAGAGCACTCTGCGTAAGCCTGGGATATGCGCGATGGCGCATACAGATGTGATGCAAATTAGCGTTTAGTATAAGCCGCGCTAACTTCGCGAGCAGCACAGCTCGCTCTTTCTCTCGATAACCTTTGACTATGCCTTCGACATCTAACGCTGTTTAATATTAAGTCAGTTTCTATGGTTTCCTGAATGTGGTAAATTAAGGAAAATTTCACGATGTGCCATGTTTATGGAAACAAGCGACTTAAGCGCAACAAAGATATAAGTCTTAATTATAAAGTCAAGTATCTCTTCAGCTTATCTATATTCAATTATTTATCCAGATAATCATTAAAAAAATTATTCAAAAGGGAGCTTTTATACATTAATAAAAAATATAAGAATATCTTAATGCTATAAGATTTCTGAACACAGCGAAATTTTAATATATATAATATTATGAATATAAATATATTGGTCATATTAAACGTCAGATATTATTTAAAACTTTAATCGCTAAGCGGTTTTAAAGATTGGATAACCCGGCCTCTACAACTACATCAGTCGAATTATACCGTAATGACTACGATTCATGTGCATCACATGTACATGTACATTTGTCATCTTCGCATTACAACAGGAAATCCTGAAGTTTATACGGACGTTCGACAAGTTTCCGTGAGATTCAAATTACGGCAAGCCATTAGCATGGTTTCACTAATGACATACTTATCATATGAATGCATGTCACAGAGACTAGGTCAGTCGTAATTTCGGACGTATGCGACATTATGTTGCCTACTGTGTACATATATGTACAAACACAATTAGAGGTATATTGGAGATATTACATTTGCGTAACGCATGCATATCTCTGAAAGCATGTCGTTCCTCAGATAACAATCGAAAAAATTATGTAATGTATAAACGGAGATACCGAGGGAGATACTATATACATACATGTGTGAATAATATACCGATCCAACAATAATTCCAAATAAAATATTTGCAGGTTTGAGCACAATAATATGTATACACAGAAAAAATGATGTATTAACAGCATTAGTCTCATTAAAAATAAATTTATTAACTCAATAACAGTATTAATTAATGAAATAAGAGCATAATATGTTTGTTTCATTAATATCGTTATTAAATTATTACCATTATTTTCAATTAGACTGCTGTGTTAATAAAACATTATTTTTTTGCGTGCACGCGTGTATGTGTGTTAAAATAATTTATATAAATGTATGTTAAAATAATTTTAATTATAAAAAATAAAGTTACTTATTTATATAAACAGGATGTTTTCAAAAAGTAGCGATTAATTCAAAAGAAATAGATCTGATCAAACTGAACAATTTTTGTTAAGTAACTGTCCGGCGACATCTTTGTGCTTGGCGTCAGTTTTTAATTTTGTTGAATGTTATACTTAATTTAAGGTTAGACTGGAATAAAAAAATTATGTTTTTGAATTTTGTTTAATTTTTTTATCGAAATAAATGTTCAAAATAGTGTCGTCTAGCCTCATTATGGTCTATTGACTGACGCACCTGGCACCTTTTGGAAAATTTCACAAATGTTACGGATCACATGCATTCATTATTCTTAATAAGTTATTCAATTTTACGAGATCTCTCAGCCTTTTAAGTTTGTTACCATTTCCGGAAATATCCTATATAACTTTATTTTCTACCATTACATTATTTTTTGTTTTATGAAAATTATCATAAAATATGTATAAAATAACATTATTTATTATCTCAATCATATAGCGTTATAGATATAAAGTAGTTGTATTATTATCTGATAAAACAATTCTCTGATTAATGTTCTCGATTTTGTTGTACAATTCTCTTAATCACGGACATCACGGAGTAGAAATGGAGCTTGCCAATGTACAGACAATGTGAAATAGAACTCTAGAGGCAGAGAAAGGGAGCTCATGCATATATTTACGCTTGAAAAATCGCACGACAGAAACAAACATACGGCAGCGATTTAGGTGCGGACTACCGAAATGTACCGACTTTGATGTCGCCTGCCTTTGATTTATTTTCGAATACTGCGAATCGATGCGAATAGGCTTACGGGAACGTCGAAAATTGGAAGGAGGAAATCAGACGGCTGATTGTGGAAGAGGATATTCGACAGAATGGGAGTACCTCCGGCGGTATCGCGGCGGAAGGACGGTTCCGCAGGCAAGTGCACTACTGTAGACAATGGATTCATCGAATGCGAGATTGCCGAGTTTGCAGGTAGTACTTCGAGATTGGCTGCTTAAGAGATAGTGCCGGGAGGCACTTACCGGCACCAACACAAAGAAATCAAAGTTAAACACGGACTGTCGCGCTGGTTCGATATTTCGTCGTGGCGCTTTGTCATGCAAGCGTGCGACAGAGTATGTCATGACGTAAATTCCACGTTCTCATTAAAACACGAATAAATTTCACGCTCTCCATATTTTGTATATAAAATTTTTAAAAAGTCCACAGTTTCCATCTTCGATAATATATCGCGTACACTTTTGGAATGGGACGTTTTTACGCTAATTAATCATTTAAAATTTATTAGATACACGTGTAAATATGGAAAATTGATTTGCCTGTATAAGCTGTTATTTATTAAAAATTTACGAGTTTGAGATTTCATTTTTTGTATCCACGATATAAATATCAAAACTTGTTCATACGATTCCACGTTATTGTGTACCAATAACGCCAATAAATTTACATCAAACAAGATACGTGCGTTGACCTGGATAGCCAATTTCGGGCTGCGTTTGGTTTTTATTATCTGCGTATGCGCATACCTAATTGCCACTCGAACGAAGCGGGAGCTAATAGCAGGTGCGGTAAAGTATACATGGAAAGCATACATGGACATATCCAATTTTCCGATTGAAAAATGGAATTTCAAAATTCGCGACCAAACGACACTGTTGGATTACACGCATTTGCATATGCCTGAAATAACCAGCACGATTTATATCGCGTGAAAAACAGATCCGAAACTGTTACAAAAGATCGCGTTCTGTACGACTCCGAGTTTTCGTGTGATTCGAGGTAAATTGTATGAAAATGCAGTTGTTGAGAATGCATCTGTGTAGCGGTTTAAGGTGAAATTCACAGCAAAAAAATAGCCAAAACATTTTCGAGATAGCGTTCGTCCCAAAATTACTGTACCAATGTAATAAGAACATTCTATGTGCGATTCCGCAGTGAGCACGAATTTTACTATCGCTCGATTAATCTAAGTCACGTTGTCAAACAAGTATCCCGTTTCCCCGGATTCGCTGGAACTTTAAAATGACGCGGACGGGGACAAACATTTTCTTAGAGTAATTACGAAGAGTTCGTAGAGCGTAGATAACCCCCGACCGTCGCAGTCAGGAGACTCTTTTTATCCTTAACTTGGAAGAATTTACTCGCAATTAAAAAGATTGAGAGAAGAAAGACTGAATTTAAATATTTATTGTCAATAAATGTCAATAAACGTCCATCATCTTTTTATGATTTGTTCATTAAATTAGACAAATCTTTCCGACAATTTTATCACTTAGAGAGCCACCGATGTATAAAATTTTTAACAAAAATTTGCAATCGTTTAATTTAAGAGACTATACTAATGACTCATTTGGAAATCGTTGCTGCGATATAATTCGCAGTTAGTTGTAACTGTGCACAATATAGCTTCGAGATAATTGTCGTATTAACATTTACGTCTTTGGCTTTATATTCATTGTTACAATATCCACATTATAATCAATTCTCTGTTTGAGAGATTCTACATTGACACGAACAATCGGCTTCGTAGCGATAATGGACGCTGTAGCGTCTCTATTCAGCCGGCATGTTTAATTCTAAATGTTTGCGTTTAACTCTTTGTTTACTTTGCGTGCATATTACATATTACGTAAAGAGAAACCTTAGGCAGCCACACATTCTGCTAAATGTTTGCCTGTACGTTTACGAGCCGATTGAACAATGGCAGTTCTAGAATTACTCGTGTACGTATTCGAGCCGGTTCAATTTTTCCAATATAATTTTCACCGACCGCATCCGCATTTTATCATCAAGCATATCGCAGAGACGCATAACGGGTAAAAACAGACGGCAGAAATATTTAATCGGAGCGACAGAAGTTTTCTGATATTTTTCAGAGACGAAGTTTCCTCGGGAAAGCGACGGGCCGCGACGTTGACTCGTTCTACTTATACATATATATACGCGCGTAACGGAGTGACAGCAGTCGGGCGGAGGCAAGTCGGTCGCGCATTCTCCGGCGACACGGCTGCTTGTTTCTGACACTATCCACTGGACAAGGGAGTCGTCGTGGTGCGCGGGGGACCGGCGCTTTGACACTGCCCGGGGGTAACTCTGTAAACAGCGTACGCGGGACTTTCGCGGTGGTGCACTTAGGAGAGAGCTGCGCGACGGAGTTACTCGACGGGCGGGTCGGTGGGGTAAGACGGAGCTTGGGCCAACCAACGGAGGTGGAAGAGGATCGCCGCTGCAGGAGTTGAGCAAGGTAATGGATGGCTCATAACCGAGTTACTTACGTATCACGGGCTCTACGTCTTACACAACCGCCAACCGCCGCTGCCGCCATCGCCGCCGCTACGGGATCGTCACGGAAGACCGGTATCTATAGTAGCGTCTCTGGTCGGAGCGGAAGTAAAAATTCGTATTAAAGTTTGCCCTTCCCCCTTGAGATAATGCGAGTGTTTCATCTTCGTTCCCCGTGCGGCGATATACAAAGGGGGAGGGGGGGTGTAATGGAACGAGCGCGCTTTATTCCGCGTCTCTTCTGCTCGGCGCGTATCCGGCACAACTTCCGGAGTTCCGCGATTTGATGGAAGACTCCGCGGTTGTGTCTCTATTCGAGGCCGTCTTTCGTATCTGGGAGATTATTGAAACCGCGACTACTTCTCAACGGTATATTGCGTATCGAAGGATACAACCTACAATACATACTTTCCTAGTTATTATTGTGAAAACTTTCTCCGAAATTAATAGCACGCTGCACTGCATATTTGTTAATCTTTGCAGATATGTATTACGAAGAAAAATCCCATGATCAACTTTACGGCGTTCAGTACACACACCTTGTTATCACCATATAATATAAAAATACTCGATGTTGTTTCAATAATATATCAATTATATATGGATTAATGCGTTTGTCAATATTTTAAAGTACCATTTGTTTACTTTAAAACAATATAATTTGTTATTCTCTCATTTATCATTCCCCGTGTTTTAATAGACTTTTTAACCGAATTTGTTTTTTCACAATAATGGTTATAAAAGGTAAAGAGTGTCCGTGTGTAATTAAAACAAAAAAACATTTATGGATAAATTGGTAAATATTAAATTAACGACGCGTCCAATTCTAGATAATTTCTTTCAACTTATGAGTGCCGTCGCGTATCTATATGTCGCTCCGCGGATTTTCCATTTTCCCTCGAAGCAATCAGTACATTAGAAGATTGCCATTTAATTTGTGCCGGTGTGCGAACGAAGTTGTTTCATCAAATAAAGGGCGTCTTCGTTCTCTGCCGTAATACTGAAGCGACTCGCAACGTGCACACGCACACGACAAGAGCGACGTGTCCGTGTGACGCGTTCTCTCTCGGCCGACTTGACTTCAAATCCTGAGTCCGACTGCAAACTTCATCTTCTCATGCAACATTTTTTAGCAGCGCCACGTCAAGCGTGCAGTTTATACATCGTCCCTTCACTGGGATACGTGATCACTCTCCCGAGAACGGCTGGTTCCTCTCCATCTGCTGTAACCTGTAACGCCTGTAACGCAGGGGCGATCCCGCCTTCCGCGGCGTGTGTTCACCGCACGCAGCAACGCTACTTCCTCATGACATGTTGAAGGTGTATATATGTACGGCGGTGGGAAGCGGAAGGCGAAACCACGGAAACATGGGAGATGGTCTGCATGAATTCCAGGTTTCATGTCCGGTTGGATTCTACGTATCGCGTTCACGCTAGCGACCTGATTAATACAACGAATAATGAATGCGATGTATAATGTATAAATTCGAGAATTTCTCTCATTTCACGTAAAACACACGGTGTCTCTCTCGCAACAACTGCACGTGTCGATCCGTTTAATGAATTATATTTTTAATTTATATTCTGATACGGTGTGTATGTACAAAGTAAAGTATACATAATGGATTTTATTTTATATAAACTTCCGAAGAGAGAGAAAGAGAGAGTATCGCATTATATTTTTAATATATATGGTAATGTTGAATAAACGTCCTATAAAGTTTTCATGTTTTGGTAATGCAATTTGCTTTCGAATAATGAACACCAATCAATTTTTATAAAACCAATCTATATCGAGGATAAATGTCATCAATAAATTATCAACTTTTGGAAAACCCATGTTTTATTTCGAACGCTTATATGACATTGATGTCAATCTATATATCACGTGACAGCTGCAGATACGTAACAAATGTGAATGCATACACAATAAATGACACTCCTTGAGAGTGTTATAGCATACTATGCATTAAAATACCTGCAGCTTTTAATATATTTGATAATATTACATAATAAAATGTAATTTTATTTTAATTAGGTTATTAATATAACAGTATGCTCTGTTATTCAAATATATTTACAGATTTAAATATATTTACAACTTAATATAATCAATTTTAATAAATAAAATAAATAAATTGATCTTTAATATATCAAGGTTTATATCATATTGTACTTTTATGGCGTGAATGGTATTATCACTTTCTTTTTTATAAAACTCTATTTTTCAATTTTAAGCCTTTTTTGTAAGAACCACATTAAGATTCAAGAATACGTAAAAGCGTTATCACAGACGAGATATCATTATCGCGGTGACACAGTGGATACTTTCATCGCCTGCATCAGCGCGGTTGCCGATGAAGTTATAAAGTATACATGAGCCTCGTGCATCTCGAGACCGTTGCTTAGATATTCAGTACGGCGTCGAGAGAATTGAACGAATGATCTCTCGTCAGGAGTAAAGTAAACTTAAGGCGAATGTAGGAGCGAACGAAGTCGAAGCATCTCGCTCGGTGAAGATCGAATCATAAATCAATATAACGAATTGGTTAGCATGAGAAAATATAACGCTCCGCTGGGAAAGAAAGAGAGGATTATCTCGATTGACTTTATCTTCAGATATTAATCCGTCATGTAAGTACAACATTGCGATGATTACGATAGAAATGAAAAAAATAAGATGTAATAAATAAGAAAGACGTATAGTAATAAATTTATTTAAAAAATGTATGTCTGAAACACACGTCAGTTTTACTTTACTTATCATTATTAGTAATCAATAATTAACGATTTAAAATTATTAGTTAGATATAAGAAATTTGGCAACAGTATTAAAAGGTTTTCTTGTATAATACATAAAGAAATGTTGACGCAATAAAAGTAAATATACTAATTGAAAATTTTACGAGTATACCATTAAACGGAGAAAATGGGCTTAAAAGTATTTAGATTTGAAGAAAGTCCGAGATATCGATGAACTACTTCACGGTTGAGAGAATAGACGAAGAAACGTGGCAGAAACTCGATTTCTTAGCAAATCCACTTTGTTCCGAGCTGGAAAAACTATTAACTAGCTGTTAAAAAGGGACCACGGCGTACGCACCAACGGTGCAATATAATTTATCGCCCACTATCCAAGAACTACTTTTTCTGCCGCAGCCACCGTTACTACCGCGGCCGCCAAGTTTTTTTCCGCACAGGCATGGAATATTAAATCTCCAATATTTCTTCATAACGCAGACGTACTCCGATCGCAAGTTTCACCCTTTCCCTTGGTACGTGCAATTTGTTGAAGTTACTGTAGCATTTCTCGATGGAAAACTCGCGATTACTAAGTTTCGCTTGGTATTGTAATTAATCCCGCGCGAAACGGACAATTAAGGAAAAGAAAATTATCTGTATGATTGTGCGTTAAGGGAAAGATATGTACAATGTTCTATTTGACATAGAATCCCAATATACACGGTATGTTTAAAAATGTTTGTATTTTTTTCAAGATTTTCTGCTAAATTATTTTTATTATTTCTCGGTTTTAAATAACATAGATTTTTCTCAATGTTAATTTTCTTACATAAAAACAGAGGAAACAATTATTTAATTTAACAGTTACTGCTGATTACAATAGTGTATGATTACCTATAGATCGTAATTATTATTATTTACTACGTTAATTCTTCGTATATTATTTGACGAATGTTTGTTGACCTCAACATTTCACCTTCGTTTTCGTGCCTTTTACCCATGCCTTTATTCATCTCAGCAAAAGGAGGAAAACGAGTTTAGCAGGTGTTACTCCTCGTCGCTAGAGGCAATGAGGCAGATTCAACGTTATGGTGGTCCCGACTTCCATTTTCATACATCAATGGAGGCGCTAGCCAAGCATCGAAGTAGATTCTAATGAAATCAATTTATGCGACAATAGCATTAATTACGGACTTCATAAAGGTAATTATCGATTATTTTAATCACTCGATCTTTCGCGCCGATAAACTTATAATCTCTGCAACGAAAATAAACGATTACTTATAATAACCGATGCCGCCTTAGAGAAATATTCTATATTAAATTTTAAAAATTATAGAAAAATGCTTAATAATTATAAAAGACTAAGTGTTAATTATATTTTAGTATATACTTTGTAAATAAATTTGACGATCGTAATTCTTCGGCAAGATTAAGAAATGTAATTAAGAAATTGTAAGCAAGTTCCATTTTATGTACTTTTAAAGTAGGTACATACTACATATAGAAGCGTTAAGTGCAGTAACATTACAATGTATTACCTTATTATACAGGTATTTCATCAATTAACTCGAAACGACACTTTAAACTTTAAAATGTCATTTTACTTTTCCAATCTACGATTAGTTTCTTCGCTACTTTGTCCCATTTATCGTATCGCGTTAATTATGAGGAGAATACTGAATACATATACGCGGTACCGTCCTCGTATCTCGTAAAGTAAGAACCGATTTACGGTGGAAGATATCTTGCACGCGAAGAATGCAATTAGTTGGCTTTAATCTTACACGTTTTAAAAGAGAGTAAAGGCACTAAGACGATCGTTCCATTGAAATATTCCTCGTGGAATTGCTGCGAGTCCACAACCAGTTGGTTTGTAGTTGGATACATTGCTGCAGTTACGGGCTAGCATTTCGAGCTAACATTTGAACGGGAATGTACCTGGTATTTATTCGAAATAAACGCTGATGATACTGGATGTGTTCTCTCTTTCTCTTCCTCTTTCTCTCTTTTTCTTTTATCTTTGTTGTAATGCGTAAGGCGATAGCATAGCTGAGTAACCCGAGCGGAGGGACAAGATATAGCGGTAAATCTTTGTAATCTTCGTCGGATCTTAATAAGACAACTCTTCGGGCAATGTTGACGACTGCACGCATAGGAGAAAATGGTAGACGGATCATGGGAGAGAAGACGGTGAATATGGAAGCGAGAGTAAAGCAGAAAGACTATTTTCCAGGTAGAGGAGTAGAAGCTTTTATCCCGTTAATTTTATGCAGACGGAGCCAGCCTCTCCTTCGATTCAGTGGAAGAAGGATCAGAGAGAAAGAGGGAGAAGGAGAGGGAGAGAGAGAGAGCGAGAGAGAGAGAGAGAGAGAGAGAGAGAGAGAGAGAGAGAGAGAGAGAGAGAGAGAGAGAGAGGGGGGGGGGACAGAGGGGGAGGGGAAGTAGAAGAGAGAAGGAAACTGTGGAAAAGAAGGGCTGTGCGCAGAAAATGGCTCTAACCGTTAATCCAATTGGATTTTGCGAGAATTAAGATCGGTCGTTCTCATTGTCGCGTACACGCACATTTTCGCACCTACAGCGCGATGTTTTTTACTTCGGCAGCAGTCGTGTTGTATAATTAGGTGGCAATTGCATAAAACATTTACAAAGCTCCGTGGAGAACGTACGCGTAAATGTTTTAAAACAGGCGTCGCACAAAAATAATAGGGGTAAATAGTACAGTTGTTGGCCACTCTACAATGATTAGCCACATCTTAAAAAATTAAATATTATAAAGAAATACTATTAAAATGTTTATAATTATAAATACAAAAATATTTAATACACTTTTCTTATTTATAATTAAAAACATTTTAATAGTATTTCTTGATAATCTTTAATTTTTTAAGATGTGGCCAATCATTTTAGAGTGGCCAACAACTGTACTGTTTACTCCTAGTTTTCCTAATTTTTTCGGACTATTTTTGTCTAATCGAGTTACGGGGATGTGCATTCAACTCGTGCGTAAATTTTTGAAAATATTGCGCCGATAATGTGCAAAAGTTATTGAGTTTTTAATAACGAATAGCTATTTTTCCGATCAGCTATTATAATTTCATCGGGGGACGTTTCGCGCGTTCGACGTTTGTGCTATATAGTAACAAATTCGGGCGATGGGCGACGTATATTTGATACGCAAAATTCGGGACGGATTTGGCGGCAGTTTCGAGAAATCGCGCGAGATTAAACGACAAACTTTTAATTATTTCGCATTTCGCAGCGAAATGTTTAATCAGCAAAAGTGGAACGTACTGCCGAGTCGCATGATGTATTGCGCTTTTCATCACGATTCACAGCTTGGCGTAATGCGCTCAACTGAACGTAATTACAAATTGCAACACGTACCTCCATTTTAGGAGCAAGTTTTTTTTTCGCACCTGCTTCGCGCACACTGGGGACTAAATGTGCTGTCACGTTGCACGCCATTTACAACGCTGCAAAAACATTGTTGTCTTACTTTCTGCTACACGTTATAAACGAAAATACAGTATACTTTATTACAATAAGAAAAACACAATGCGTATGTTACCGTTTCCCTATATATATGTATACAAGGATACTTGCGTCAGCAAATAAACCATTGTAAGCGATTATTGAATGTTCGAATATGAGCTCTTCCGCAGATCACTTATTTTGTATTTCTATTGTGAGAGTTACGACCATAACTTTTGTGAAAACAGCAAACTTTAGATATCTTTACCTTTTAATAATAAATATTCGATCATTAGAGATGCGTGCCATTCTAAATCAAGAAGTTAATTCACTTCTCGATACGATGAAAACTTCCAAATAACCCGATAAGATACGAGATCGAAATTGCGTTTAGTGGAGAGAAGCGCCGACTCACTTATACGTCGACCGATTCAATAAGAGCATGACGGAAAAATGTATTGGCAGCCAAAAGTTCGAACGCACGAATGTTCGGTCGACGAAACTTTTAAATATCCATTAAAACCTGTTATACTTCTTTCGCGTTGTGAGCCGTAAAATCAAGTGCGCTTACAATTTGCGGTCTATTGACGTGCCGGTTAGCTTCGGTAAAAATTAAATTTGGACAGCCACGTATAAGGAGAGAACAGATCAAGATACATTAGATTATTCGATCAAATGCATTTTACGCGAGAAAAGTTTCTTGCTTACCTATGTTTTTTATTCAATTAATTTAAAATTATAATTTAAAGAATGTTCAAAGACGCGGAATTTTATGGCGAGACGCAGCGCGAAGTCTCGGAGCAGCGTTTAAATGCAAAAGCGTCGTATAATATATCAGGGAAAATATATCAGTAACCATCGCGTTCTCCGCTATAATTGAGATTTCTTTATCATAGCATTCGCGAGCGAGAACGCTCGTTTCCGACGCCCTTTGTTCGCGCACGATGCAGTGGAAGAGTGCTGTTATCTCGCGACTGGTAAATTTTCCTGAGTTACAGCCTCGAATCCAGTCGGGCCGACCCGTTAATTAGCGACCGAAAGAAGAATAGCCGTGAGACTCGTAAATTAAGAACAATAGGGGAAAATACGTGGTAGACACGGCCGGGCACGGCGAGGTGGGCAGCGAATTTTCGCCGGCCTGCAGCGCGCGCATCCCTCGCGAACAACGATACAAATTTAAAAAAGGGGAATGTCGATGAATGCGATGCACGCTCTACGAGATAGACCCGGTGTATGCGGCTCGAAAGCGAATAAAAGCATAGTCGGGGCAAAACAGGGACTTTTTTTTGTTTTTTGCAACAACTGGGAAAGCAACAGCTAATGACAAAAGTATGTAAACTAGACTCCCTGTTGGTTCACGTGTACCACAAAAAACCGTATATCTATACTGATGACGTGACCATTAACTGCGCATACAAGTACCTAATGTTCGTACAACGCGCGCATCAAGTTCTGTATGAACGTGTAATTTATTGTCAATAATAACGGTGTAAAAATCTCTTATTATGTTTGCGACGAGGTGTCATAAAAATCGATAACTCTCGCTCTCAATTCATCCCCGTCAACGTCGCTGAAACACGATGGGAAAATTGCACGTCTCATGAACCGTTGGTGAAGAGTTATTTTTGTGTCATGCCAGCTTGCCACTTGACGTCGGTTCGCCGGAATGCCGGAAATTTTCTGTTAAAGACTCCGAGCAAGGCACACACGGCGTCTAACCAAATATTTATCGCGCGATGGCACGGGCGCGACCCGGAGCGAAACGAGAGGCATGTAGATTAGTCTCTCGGCAGCCGAATCAGTAAGCTCAAAGTGGCAGACCGTACTTTGCCATACGAGAAGCACGGGATTACGTGCGCTAGGAGCGTGAATCAAGTGCACCGCGCTAACTGAATGCATCCGCAGTATTAGGTTCGAGCGACGTGCGCACGAAACGCGACGACGGAACGAGACGAATTCTAGCTCTTGTGTTCGCGGGCACGCGAACGCCGAGCTCCCTTTCCCGCATCGTCGCGATGGATTTCTTTCAGGAGCGCTTTGGTTAGTCTTGTCGACAGATGGAATAACATATGAACACACGGTGTCTCTCGATTTACGAAGTTGACGGTGCATTCGCGATTCCCGTCTTGAATTTCAAACGAAACCTCTTCTTACCTCGCGCCAACGAAACGTCGAGATATCGATCTCCTAGCTGCGAGCGAACGAGAATTATCAGCAATATTCATTAATGTTCCATAAATATCAATTAATACAATCCATCGACTGACTTCGTAAAGAATTTCTATTTATCAAGATATATAGTAACTTTGATATAAGAGAAGAAAGATTTTATATTTTACAATTATAAAACAACGACAGTGAACATGTTGGAAGAAAATTATAATAGCAGCATAATAAACAAAGGTCTGCTTGCAATATTACATGTGGATATTGCGGATTATTTTCTGTAATTCTGTGAGACGCGCGGAATATTCCACGATCGGTTCAGAACGATTTTGGATATATCGAGGAACGGGAAAATCGGATGATTTCTACGTCGAGGAAGCGCGGATGTGTACCGGAAAGACAAATATTTATCTCCTTTGTGCAGCTCGCCACGTGATATATAGGACGGTACTGTCGAATATTTTCGGTCGGCGTCGAATGGAGAGCACCGTTACGCGAAACCGTTCGCCGCGATGTTAAATAAATCGACGGCTCGGTGTCTTCTGGGACGCGCAATTCTTGCATCAGCATATTTATTATGAAAGCTAATTACCGCGCCCGGAGAACGGGATAGATGTTCGTTCGCGGGGAGCATCGAGTTAATTACACCTTAACCGTATTCAGTATCATAATAATGTGTGGAAACACCCGGAGGATATTTGCTCGAGTTGCCAAACTGTGCGAACCGGCTAAGTATAATGAAACGCTCTGCATTGCGAGATTAGGAGCGAACGGTAAAAGCCATTCTCTGCCGACTCGAGATTGTTAAGAGTCCGGGGCTGTTATTAGCCCCGCGGCGACGAGTGTATACGTATGTGTCGCATTCGCGAATTCGTCCTGCGTTCATTCGCCGTGAATGGCGAATACGCGAATACGCTAAAAACAATGTGGTAGGATAATTATCGAATGCGCGATAACCATACGAGCGTCGCGATGCAAACGGCGGGTACAGGGTGCTGTTTAATTCACGCGAGATATTAAAGCAATGTGTCATACGCGTACGAGTTCACTTTATCCGAGGCTTTATCTCAATTTCGGTCAATTTCCCCGAAGCACACGTTTAAATAAAGGATCCTGAAGGAACTCCTGCTTCCTTTGTGTTGAAAGAGTCGCAAACGAGACGTTTTAAGTATCAGAAAAGAAACTTTTCGAGAAACGAAGAGACAACTAACAGATGTAACGATTCTTCCACTAGAGATGCTCGTGTAGATTCTTTACAAACGATGCGTCCGTACTACTTTCCGATTGCATAAAACAAATTTAAGAGTCAGTGGCACTTATAACATTTTGTAACTTGCGCATTGTATGTAACTTGTCATTTCTCTATTGCCTAGCCAGAAGCCATTAGTAAACTCTACGTACACTATAGTTAAGTCATCTGCCTTCTTGGAACTTATGCGTAGAATATGTAAATCGAACTTTATGCGATATACGAAGTATATATCATCCAACTTGAATTAAACTTGAGGAATATAGACTTCAGAAACGCGCCTTCTCATTATGTTATTCCCGCAGAAAAGAAATATGCTTGAAACTCGCGAAGACTGTTCGAATCTACGTGTACCTATCTTTATCACGCCCGTGATAAGCGTTAATCAAATGAGATATTTTTTATCAAGAGATTTAGGACTCGGAGGCACATTTCGCCGTTACAATCAATCTGATCGCCGAAAGTGCAAGTGGTCGAGATGAGAGGGTTGGTTATCACCCTCTCGTGGCGCGGACACCCAACATGCCCGCCACTTTTAGCGCGCCGCGTGTGAGCACTCGGTCAAATGTCGCTGCATTATTTGTGCGCTGCGGAAGAAGCGAGAGGCCAAAGAGGAGATCGCGGGTGACGGGGGAGGTGTGCAGCTTCATATAACGGATATACGAGGGTATACATCGATCCAACCGCAGCTCGATTGCCAAACCGCCGACTGCAATGCAGCCGTCCGCCGCCCGCGCCGGTTGCAGTTGCATCGACGTCGGGTAGCAGTCGGTCGCGCCGCGCCGCGCCGCGCCGTTGGGAAATTTAATTTCGCGTAGGCTTTGCGCTTCACGCTCGAAATGTAACCACGCCGGCGATCGTGCTCCGCCGTCGCTCGCGTATGACGATACCTACTCTCGCAACGGATACGCGAAATACACGAAAAAAGCCTTTCGTCGCGACAAAACGAAGGAAACGAAGGATGCACGGCGCATTAAAGATTCCTCTCGCAGGACTCCTCTTCACTTCCTTCCGCCCTTTCCGATCGCGTTCAAACGCGAAAATACAAATTTGCCTCGAACGATTTCCACGTGAATATCCGGTGGCGCTTCCTCTTCTGGTTGTCGATTAATGTTTACTCTCTGTTTTGTGATCTCCGAACAATTGTTAGCTCTACAAACAAATATGTATAAAACCCGTCGAAAATTCCCCTAAGCGTTCAACCGAAAGCGGAAAGCGGTAGTATCCGCAATCGTTATAATATCCTGGCTTCGTGTGTATGGATAATTAGATATTTATTTCTAAACTTGGTTCAGTTTATCTGCCGTAAAATTAGAGCACAAATACGATAATTACATCTATTAACTAATCGTTTGAATTCTAGATAGACCAGAAAACAATTGAAATCATACTATTAAATCGTAAAATATACGATTACGTGATCTCCTAGCGAATAAAGATATTATTGAAGTTGTACATATATTGCAACTAAATAATTAATATTGTAAACTTTTATATCATTCCTCGATTCTCTGTTTCTCTCCCAATTTTTGTACACATCGCGTGCACTACGCTCCAGCAAGTTTTCACTATTCTTCACATGCAAATCAGAGATACATTGTATTGCTTTCAATTCGCCACTTCTCCACCAATCGCTTTTTCTGTTGGCTGATTCGTTTTGTCTCTCCTCGCATTTATTTACCGCTACTGTTCCACATTCCGCAGTTGCAATCAAGTCGCAAATGTAAATTGCAGAATGTAAATCGTATAAACTTAATCAGTATATGCATACAATACAATTCCTTAAGTGTTAGATTACAACCTTTATTAAACGACGAGATATACAGGGTGTTCGGAAATTCAACCGACAAACTTTCAGAGATTGTCGGGGGCACCATAAGGAACATTTTTTGCAAATGGACCTAAGGTCGGAAACGTGTCGTTACATCGCTGTGGCGCTACAGGGTTAAGAAAATGATTAACAAAATGATGAGGCGTAAAAGCACTCACCGGCCGATGTTATCCTGTCGGTTGTCGGTCTGCTCCTTCGTCGCCGACGGGAATCACTCACACTATCGGATCCGAAAAACATGACTAATTACCGCGCGCGTTAATTAGCCGTCACTCAGCACTTTATTCGCGATGCACTTTATTCAAGCGTGTAAATAACGCGATACTTTTATTCGGCGCACACTCGCGCGCGACCCTCGCAACTTTGCCCGTACGCAACGCGAAGTTAACCGTGGGACTGGTGGGAGTGGTGGGGGAGAAGGCGATTTCTCGGAATCGGTTCGAGGCGCGACTACGCGATTCAAAACAAACATCTCAACGCTGTCGGCTCGCACGGAGTTTTAAATAAGATACATATATAGATTTATAGATTTTTCTACTAATCACTTTTCTCTTCGCCAAGTCGTTTTATCGCTTTCCGTATTTATTCGCCACTTCTGTTTCATATTTTATACTTTCAAGGATAAAGATCTATTATTGCGTCCCTACGGGGTTTGCAAGGCGTTTTTGAGGAACGTTCCCAAACCTTTACCACTCCTACTCATTCCATTCCTTGGACCAACGGCTTTATCATTAAACAACGAGATATATATTTAACAAAAGGAGATGTTGCAGGTTTGATAAGATTTCTTGATGGTACAATCGGTACAATTATATACTTTTCCGTAAAATTATGGTGTAGGTACATAATATGGCACATAAAAATAAGACATAGACTTTTCTACCGATCGCTTTTTCTATTGGCCAAGTCGTTTTATTTCCTTTCGCATTTATTCGCCACTTCTGTTCCACATTTTACACTTGCAATCAAGTCGCAAATGTAACTTGCAGAATTTAAATCGTACAATTAGTATCAGTAGAGTTTTTTAAGTGTCGTATTACAAACTTTATCATTAAACGCAAAATATTTAACGAAAAGAAGTTACTGCAGATATAAAATTTGTATTTAACTATAAAATTATAATATATGTACATAAGTTGTATAAAAATAGGGCATAAATTTCTGCATAAAATGAACGATTTAAATGTAATTTATTTTAACGCGTGAAAATTTAGAGGATTTTTTTAGAAAGAATCAAACGTCATATAAAGAAGAGATTAAAAATTTATAATCACAAACGCAATAGGTCGATCAGGCAGTAATAGGTTGACGGAGAAACAGATCGCAACGCCCTTTAACTTCAAGCACGCGTAACAGATAGCCAAGGGTATCGCACGGGGTGAATTCGCGAGAGAGTGGTAAGGGTGGTTTGTTAAAGGATAACAGAAATTTCACCTGGAGTTTGCACGCCATTCCCGACAGAGGGAAGCAAAAGTATGATCGATAGCCGGGGTTGATTCGCTGCTGCACAATGTTCTCCAAAGCGCCCTCCGAAGCGCGAATGTCTTGAATTTCAAATTACTACCGTACTCTTCGTTTCTGTTCTACCAAATATTTTCAATTTCAGTTAAATTATAATTGTTTTGCAAATAAAATTATACACTTGACAGTTATTCACGTGTAGTTTACAATTACAATTACAGTTTACAATTCAAACAAGATTATTTGAGCATTTGACAAAATGATACCGAAGATGACAGATAAGATTGAGAAAATAAAAAAATCACATGCACGTTTTGGGACATATGGCGCACGAGAAAAAGCGTTAAAGTAATGAAAGGGCAATTTTCGATGAGGAACATGCACATTCTCGCCGAATAGCCATGGGTCTGCAGAAGCGGCTGGCTAATTCGATGAAACCGAAAGGGATCCACGGGGATTAATGGACTATCCCGCAAGTTTTACGATCACGCCAGGACGACCTTACAGCGGCGATTAAATTACAATAAGCTCCGTTCCCTTTCCGATCTCTTAATTGAATTGCGATGGTGGTGCAGGTGAAAGTCAGTGAACCGGGCCGCATTAAAATAACTACCTCACGGCTGGTACGTAATTGCCGTCGATAATTACGTTCCACACGGTATATTACACGTCAGCTATGTCACACTTCCGCGCCATAGAATCCCTGGGTTAATTCGATCTCCGTGGTTACCGCGAGAATTTGACCGGAAATTTTACGAGAGTCCTTTTGAAGGGAATGCACGTTATCGATATAAGGAAATTGGTTGCAACGATAAACCGTGTGACCCCGGGCTGATGGATTCACCATCTACCTGCTCCCGGTTTCTTGCATGTAAAAGGATGGTTGATTGCTTTATAAAGTCACGTTATTTTTAAGCAAAATAATGTATTAAAATTTAAACCGTAAAATTATTTTTAATGTGTTCTAAATGTGTCCTAGAAAGATGTTTAATGTACATTTTATCACAATTATTTTGTAATAAGATAAAATTTAAAGAACAGTTAAATTATGTTACGTTAGACCATTTTTATTTAAATTAGAAAGTAAACAGTTTTCTTAATAGAATAAATTAACGGGTTCTCCATTTGTAATTTGTTTAATATTAAGTGCTTGTGTATGTGCGTGGGTTATGAAAAATTATCTAAGGGGAAGATATTATTTTTTTATTTTGGAGAACAAATTAAGTTTTGAGTTGTTAACTTAAACTTAAAACATAAGTTGAAAATAATGCAAATAATACATTTAAAAATGGATTAATTTTGTTTCGGATTATTCGATGCAAAAAGAGAATTTATATAACAAACAAAATTAATATTTTTGATGATTAAATATCTGAGTAATTTTTTGCTGAAATATCTTTTTTGATATCTTCTTACCTGCGTATTTTTCATGCACTCAATATCCGATTACGTGTCGAGATTTATTTTCTTTATCGCTTTTCATTTTAACTGCTCAAATAAATTGTAGAGATAATACAATGATATAACATCCAAGTGGAAATGTGGGAAGAGGATACGGAAGGCTCGCGATGAATAACATCGAGGAGTTATTAAATTATCTGAAACTCAGTTACATACTCCGCGGCGAACTGCGTCTGTACGCGCACTGCTGATGTATTCGGGATTTCAACCCTGCCCTATTTTACGAGCGCTCCGTGCCGTCCAATTATATCACGGAAAAACTAAGGTGTTATTACCATCAGGACAGCTACAAAGAGAAGGGGGAGGGATACTTGGGATAGGAGTGTGAACTGTAGTGTACACAGACGCTGCTAACGAGACTTCCGCCGCATTTTCAACTAACAAGTCTCCATCTCGAGTAACTGGCTCAATTTATAAAGAACTTTAGTGATTGACGATAGCAATTCAGCCGTTTTTGAGGAACTTGGGATAATTTTCGAGGAAGAATCGGACACTTGCACACACAATCATGCGCGCATAGCACGTACAAGCCGCGTTCTGCCGGAGGCCTCGTTACAGTTTCGATCACGAATGACAACTGGAGTATCAAGATTGCACTCCTGACTTTTCATGATAATGCTGAACCAAGATTTTCGATATCGGACAAAAGTTGCGAGCCAACTTCCGCGAGCAGTGGCAACGGTCGGAATGGCCGAGATACGTATACGAAAATTTAAGGGATCGATCACGGTACGAATTCAGCGGACCTCCAAGTTCTCGACTTCACTCTTTTAATTCGGGCACTACGTAATCCTCTCGAAAGTTTTGGGATTTTCCGCGGATACGGATATCTTGAAAGAATATCGCGAAAATAAATTACCGAATATACTTTATTGTTTAAATATTTTAATAACTGTATCGTAAAGTTTTATTTTACCGATTCAGTAAACAAAACAATGAATTAATAAAGAATAATAAACATTTACTCATATATCGCTTTTGAATTTCGCATTCTGTAATAGCTCGAATTGTACTTTTTAATTAGTGTCGCTTTGAATGTAGGATTTTAAACGTAAAAATATTTTTGGTCAATGTAATTAATCTTTTATTATAATTTATTGATTCTCAATTATAAACAATGCGATTAAATTGTAGAAAATGTCGATTACAAAAATATAAAATATTATAGCTTCTCCATTTATAATTAAAATTTATAATTACTTATTCTTATACCCGCTTTCTTCCTTGTTAATTTTAACTGCTATTTCAGTCGCCCGCAACTTCATGTAAAAGTACATCGCACAATGCCGAACAGGACTTTCAGTCGCAGACATTATAAACTACTATCTTTTCAGAACTTCGTATGAATTGCTTTTATCTTATACATTACAACATTGAGATCTTTTTGGTAAGACGGGAGTGAGGTAAAATTCTTATCGTTCCAAGATTATGCGCGACATCTTGAGCGCTCAATAGAACGATGCTTTCTTGAAATTCGAAAGAGAGAGACTCTCTCACGTCTTTCGGTCTTTATATTAAACTTCAAACTACGATACTTTAAACTTTTCCTTTATCTAATTATATTATACTGACTAACGAAATTTTCACGCATCAGCGTTGCTTGATTTTCATGCCAAATTTAAAAACCATTTGCTGCGATAAATATGTTTTTATAAATATTTCATACTTTTGCTGTTTCTTTGTAATGCAGCTTCATAAAGCATACAACAAAACATGAATCATTAAGAAATATGGAACGTAAAATTTTTGGACAGAGCGATTTATATATCGACTGGCATGTCGCGCGAATCCCACCTCGCGGAAACAGCAAACTGTAGTAATTAAATACTCGGAAGCAATGCATTACTCGATCCGTGGTACTCGTTCATCGTTCGTGAGACCATTCGCTGCTTTCGAGCTGGATGAGCGCGGGAAACGCAAATACCAAGTATCTAGCAGACCGGCGATCGAAATGTCAATAGCTCTCGCGCGAAATTAAATGTCAGGCTGACGCACGAAGTAATCGAGAGAATGGCGTCTCTTCTATGTATTCGCTCCTTATTCGAGTACCACCATTACTTCAAACGCAAAAAGACAGATTGTCAGCTCGCTTTTTCATGTCGCGACAAATTTTCGCCCCTGCGCGTAATCATACCTCTTTTCTTCAACGCCTGTTCGTTTGAGTGATTCAATGCTCATGAGAGACAGACAGGCTAAAAATGTAGGTACGATATAAAGTTCTATTTGTCATCCTCTAAATAATAATTATTATAATTATATTTTAATCTCTTTTTATATCCATCGAAGACAGTAGTTATAATAGTATAAAATGAGATTATAAATCATATCTCTTGCATAAAAAATGAATAAGAAGAAATAAAGATGCTCGAAAAAAGTAGTGATAAAAAAAAATATTACGTTTATATTACATTCGCTTCCCTTTTTCCCTTGGATAAGTATCATCGATGTGAAAAGACTGCTGCATTATAGTTAGCTGCAAAACCGATATTGTTTTCACCTGCGAGAAGAACTATGTTACGTTATATTCTTGCGAAATGTTTACCTGGAAAATGTACAACCTATCTTTTGAGAGCCACCCTATTGGAAGGTGTCTTGAAAAAGTTGTTCACATCGCCTTGGGAGCATCGAGATCCGTGTCGCAAAGAGCGATGGCTTCGCGGCAAGAAATCACCCTTAAGGCTTCCATATAACCTGCCTGGCGATTTATGTCAAAGAAAATAAGGAAAGATTTAGAAAATATGTTACGCTATAAATATCACGGTCTGAATTTAGCTTAATGCCTTTTCGTTTTGTATATCACGGTAAAGTCGCGAATATAATGCAATTATGACGTTTATTTATGCTGATTTGTATTGATTTCTCAATGCTTCTGTTACGTAAACGTGAATTTCAGAGTAGAGATACTAATACAGATATCAATGTGGAATATATAATAATAATAAATATAATGTTAAAATCTATGTGAAATATATATATATTATTTTATTTCTTTATATCTATCTACAATTATTTATTAAAGATATTATGTAAAAATATTTTTTTACAGTTATTTATTTTTTAAGAAAGACGGATACAAATAAAATAGAATAATCGCGACACTATTGTTACAAACTAAAATTATTGAAAAAAATTGAATTTACATATGAAGGTTGTTATATTTCAATCTTCCTGTGATATAGATACGATATATCAACATTAATTTTTTTATCTCATTAATAAATATATTTAACACAATCAATGTGCATCTATAGTAACGTAATTAAACCGAAGGAAAGATGTTAAAGATTTTTTCGCAATTTTCCTTATTCCTTATTGTGCATTTTTTCATGTAGGTACGTCAGTTATATTTATACAAAATGGTGATTATAAATAATTTGCGTGAACTTTCTGAGTAGGTACAGAAATAAAGCGCAAAAATGTTTTATTGCAAAAACGATGATGCCCTATTTCTCAAAGGCATGGCAATCCAAAGGAGGTATCATATCCAACGGAATAACTCCAACCTAATTCGAAACCTACGGTAATCCTTAACAGCCAGTGATAGCTGCCATTTACAAAAGAGCCCCGGACCAACGTCCGAAGTTTGGCACTTTGAATCGAGCCATTTGGCCCATCTTTCCGTACATTTGCAAGTGGCCCCGGCCACGAAGCCGCGATCAATGCTATCATCGTTTCCGAGGAGAGGTAACTGCAATCCCGTTCATTATACGTGCTATATGTAGAACGTGCATACTACATATGGCGGAATCTAATATAGAAACGTGGATCTGACGATGAAATTGTAGTTCCATAGTAACGCGAAATCTTCCGAAAAATTCCAGTAGAAAGTTAAAATAATTGGAATGGCATTTGGTTAAAATTAATTATTACGTTGTGAATAAAATATGCTAATATATTTCTAATTAATGCAGGATTGGTAGCTTCTTGAGATTTTATTTGATGTACATTTAGATGCTAGAACTATTATTTCTAATTTTAACATGCGCTAAATATTTTGATATCATCAAATTTAGATTTTGTTAGTAAAGTAATTAATTTTAAACATTATAATGTCAAATCTAATTACAAGTTTTCATTATCGTTAAGGAGAACGTCTTTTCCACAAGACATCGTCTTCGTAACGTTGTAAAAAAGATCGAGCGACGTCGCTACAACATAAAAAATTCTGCAATGAGATAAAAACAATTTTGCAAGTTTCTCTGGCAACATTTTAAAAGATATTTTCGATCTTCCGGTCTGTTTCTTTGCTATTGTTAATCCTACTGTGCTACTGTTAATCCTACAGTTCTAACATGAAACGAAGACCAGCTGTTTACCATTTCAGAGAACTGGCAGCAATCATTGACATGCGAGCGAATACGAGTTACGGTTCGCTTGAAACAACGACATCGTATCGCGTATCTTAAAGGCGTTTTTCTAATATTCATTATACCTTTTGTCACAAAAAGAGTTTATAAGCAAGTTAACTCTTTGCTAAACAATGACTGTTGGACGATCTCGCAAATTTACGAATTTTTACCTTGCCGTTCTTATAGCAGATAATTTAAAAAACATTAATTCTTTAATTAATTTCGAGCCCAGAGTGTTATCGATTACAGTCGCCATTAAAATGTTGAGTGCATGTTAGAAAATTTGATAAAAAAATCTCCGTTGGAAAATTAAAGTTTAATGTTAATAACGATTAAAATATTTTAAAATCGATAGATACTTTTAAAACTTAAAAAGTTATTTCTTTCTGGATGTTATCATGCACGATACGCAAACTTGGTAATCAAAAATTGTGTAATTTTATAATTTACATCAGAGTGAGCTGATAATTATTTACGGACGGCGTGCTTGCGAATAAGTGCATCCAGTGAAAAGCGTTATATTCGTACGCTCTACATTCAGTCTGCGTGCAAACTAAATTTTGCAACTCCATTTATTTAAATTTTCCAACTTCGACAAGAGTAGCATCGCTACTAACGCAAAATTCGTTCCATTTTCCATCACGTGTGCCCTCATTTCGTCGCGATTATCGCATCGATTATATACTCATCATGCGGGCGTTTTTATTTCTTCATCGTGTTCGATGTAGCCTGCCTACCAACTATTTTCCAAAGATACATAAATAGTGATCGGTTTTAATTTCCTTTGCCTTTCGGTCGCGCCGGCACTGCGGAGTTTTCTCATTCCGGAGCTTTACAGCGAGCAGTCGTACACACGAGTTCGTGCCGTGGAGCTGTGATTCAAGCACTTTCGTGTCCAGCAATTTGATACCAGTCACGTACGGAATACATTTCGAAAGAATGCAAGAGGCTGCAGGCAAGAATACTCGCACGTGCAAGAAAAGGCGTGTGCACGTAATGAGGCTGCGTTTATCTATGATAAAACAAAATTGTTCCGACATTATACGCAATGTATAATAATATTACTGCTATTACAAAATATATTATAGCGCTCATGTATTAAGAATTCTGCATTTTAAAGGAAAATTACATTATGAAAAAAACAAAGCAACAGATACTGTGTGTTGTGTATTAAAATTAGTTTTTAAAAGTAACTGTATAATTATTAATTTACTATATAATTTTATACTTTTATTTTTTTGTTTTACTTTTTCCTCCACTTCGCTTGGCTATCGATAGATGATAGAGAGGGGAAAGCGTTTTAGTTTTGTAATTGTGAATAAACTTGGACAGATCTGATGGTCTAAACAATAATTTAATAAAACTTAATGTAACCGCCATATAATCGTAAATAAATTTGTCAAATTTAATTTGCTATTCATTGTTAGTTAACGGCATCGTCGGTTGACAGCTTAATTTTTCATACCACCTACATCTTTGTGACCTGCTCTCATTTTCATCTTAAGTGGTCTAGACTGCGGAGTTTAACTGCGGTATAAAATTGTGGATTTTGAATGAATATAAAAAAGAAAAGACTGGTACAGTTAGAGAGATCTGAATTTGCTGCACTTTTGTTGCCGTTACTTTGATAAATCCTATTTAAAATTGTCTTCCAAGGTATGTGTTTGAACTTCTTAACGGATAATCTTGTAAAAAGAGGATAACCACAGAAACACGATTTCGCGCATCGAACTTATATTAAAAAATATCCTTTACGAAGAGCAGATAAATCCGCCCATTTATAAGGAAGCGCTAGCTTAAGTTCGTGACTATTTCACGAGTCTCGGTTTCTTTATAATAATAATGGAAATTAATTTCTATCAGTTATGTATTTTCTCTTACTCTTTCACGTACGCCTTGAAATACCTTACAAAATACCTTAAAAATTTATTACAAACTCAGTTTTTCTTCCCAAATCTTTATTAACCTATATGTTAAAGTTGTGTGTTTATATTGGTTTATAACTTAAACGTGTGAGCTGTCACATTTGTACAACGTGTGCATGAAAACATTATTGCGCGCTAATGCGTGGGCTTGGCGCACACTGTACCTACTGCACGATACGCATACATAAAAGCTGCGGGCTTTACTCGATACTTTATATAGGTATATGTCTTCTGTTGTATGCATTTTTGTTTCTCTTTTTAAGACATTAAATATGATATTTTTTATTAAAAAACACAAATTTATTTATAATTAAAAACTAAAGAATGAAACTTTATGTACAATATATAAAAACGTTCCAATTTGAATTTAAGAAAAAGAATATATGAGAAAAATATATGTACCTACAATTTTATTTCTTGAAGTCTGGCTGCATTTTAGCCTATGTGTATCGTCAAAGACTGCTGTGACATTTTCAAACACCGATACACGAACGACTTTCTCCGTAAAGTAGGTACTTCTAGTTTGGGTTGAGACCGTTCCTCGTAAAGCCTGCCTGCAAACTCCTTGGCAATTAAGCCGATTACGGAGACCCGATTAACTATAAGGTTCCACGTTAAAGTTTCATTCTTCACTTTTCACTTTTTAAGTAGCAGTTACCAAAAAATGCATCGCTCAGATAGACGATAATAATAATTATAGCAATAATTATAATAATAAAAGCATATTATTCTTCCACATGACAATATTATTACAAAATATATTTCAACATAATAGATCAGAGCTTTATTAATAAAACATGTATCTTGTGTTACTTAAATAATAATTGAGACTGTGTAATGTACATAGGTATACATGTAATAGAGATTTTTTGAATAGTAATTTCTTATTTTAGTGCATATTTTGAAAATTTAAGACGTAAGATATATTTGAATAAATATTGAGTACTAACGATAAGGAAGTTAATATTGAAGAATATTTTATGCTTACTACAAAATTGTAAGAATACTAATTTTCTTTATGTTAATCACCAATATAGATTTGTCGAAAATTTAACGGTAATATAAGAAGATGCGAGAGCTCGCATAAAAGATGAAGATCATTTCCAGGATAAGCACACGTTTCTCCGGCTACTGTTTTAGAGAACTGCATTCTAAAATAAGTCTTTGTAAGAGTGTATTCCGGAAATTATGTAATCAGGATAAGAGAAGGATTTTCCTTCCTTAATGCATATTTGACGACATCTATTTTAATAGAAAATATGAAAATCCGTTATGCAGTTATAAAAGAAGGATGTACGTTAGACATAAATCAACATTCAAATTATGGCTGACTTAAATTATCTGCATAAAAGATATTGTTATAAGTTTGGTCTTTACTTTATCTAATAATTGCAAAATAGCTGGAGTATTAAAACAGTTTGCCTTTTTCAATCTTTCAACAGCCAGTCGATCATGTCATTGACAATATTGATCAAGAACGTAATATCTCAACCTTGTGATGCACTTTCCTAATGATTAACGCTATGTGTTATTTAACTGTCGACGCTCTCAACTGATCTGTTGTAATCAACGTAGCTTGACAACCGGGCGGCAGAATGTGACAAGTGAAATGAGAGAATTCGCATAGAAACGTGAAACGATGACCGTCCCTTTGATCTTCCGCGATCGCAAGCGGCGCGGGCGGTTGGATTAGGTCGATTCGATTTTTAGGTCGTCTCTACTCGAGCCTCTCGCTTTGAGCTTCGATTCCTCGTACTTTGTGTCATACGGCGCTTTCAAGGTATCGATGCTTTTCCTAGCTCGGTCACCTACGACACATACCTTTGCGTTCAGCGCTTTTCATTAACGGCGAAAAGCATTCCGCTACAGAGGGGCTCCGCAATTACTCTGAGACCGTAAGTGCACTGTGCAATAATGTGTGCTTATTCTGTGGGCATGCGTACAGGAAAAAGGCGCTCTGACTCTCGAGACACTGCATAATATTTTGAGCGTTTTATAATAATATCCATAGCGGAGCAGAACACGCGATGCAATTTCAGTTACTTGCGAAGCGCCGGTGCCGTATATCATCTATATCTTTGAGTATTTTTACATCTAGCGCTAAATGAAATTTGTCGTTTGTGCGAAAAATGTGCAAAGCTACACGATCAATATATACAAAGAGAAAGAGAGAGAAAGAGAGGAAGAGGGAAATAGAAAGGGAGAAGGGGAGAGGGAAGAGAGAGAGAGAAAGAGCCAAGGTCTTCTCTCATAAAAATTTTTTGGCGCATACAGTTTATTCTGAAATTCTGTTATATATCAATGCATATGGATATAGCACATTCTTTATAAAATCCAATAATTATGTAAATATCAGCAACGCAAACAATTCTATTTTGCAAAAATTTATTTGTGAATTTAAAAACCTGGTTTAAAGCTAATATATATAACATTCTCTGACATGTTCTGATGACAATATTTAATAAATCTGAAATACTTTTATATTTCATAAAAAAGCTATTAAATATATTTGATAACTTTGTCATGAAATATTATCTACGGCCGTTTGCGCTATTTTTTAATAATGTATACGCGTTTTGTATATGATCAATGAAACTTCCCTTAATTTTATTCAACGTCAATAAAATTATATTTTTTCTTACAATTAGATAAAGGTTTATATTAGTACAAAGTCCACTCATGCATTTCCGAAAAGTTTCTGAAGGAAACTTGGTAAATGTTCAGCGAAATTACGGAGTTTGATCCTTAAATTTTCTCGCCTTTGGGAAAACGTTTCTAAAGTTTCGGCTTTTGCAGAATCTTTCGACGATCTACTGCATTGCATTCAAAGTGGTCCAATCGTTCACTTGGCTTTCAACACTTCTAAAATAGCTATCGGCTTATTCCATTTGAAAAACCGAAAAATTCTACACTTTAGATACTGCCAATTCAGCGACGTCAAACAAATAACGTGGATAACGTCAATGTAAAATTCTATATTGTAATTCAATATCTGTTATCTAAACCAAATGACATTACAGCGACATTACGTTTATTGTAAAATACCGAGAATGAGCCAATAAAGTTGGCATACTGATTGAAACAATAATCGTGTTTATTAAGTTTGATGTACATCGTAAAATGTATGAATAGCTATCGTTAATTGAGACAGATTAATCAGCGTAAATACGATCGGGGTATCGCCACAATAAAAGGGACAGATATAAATAGTGCGATTTGATTGATGAATCAATCTGGATATTTTGATATTCATAGACTTTAAATTTCAGCTCGCGGAAAATGCGAAATGACAAATAAAATGGCCTATTGTGTTTTTGCGCCAGAGGGAACGCGTCAACGTGGAACTGCAGTGACCAATTGTTAGCAGATACCTCGGAGTCTGGCTGAAACCATTTTTCACGACGGGACGGCTCATTCATTTACACTCTACTCGTAACAGCTTTTGTCTCGGAGTGGCGGCGCGATGCTCAGGCATAGGCGTTTTTGTAACTGAACGATAGAAAAAGTCGAGCAACTTTAATAGCTTCCGACACCGGATATAAAGAACCGAGTGGCGCAGTGGCTGAATTTCTGCTTGCTCACGCAAAAAGAACACTCACCCAGAAGGAAATGACTCGAAACGTGACCTTAAAGTATCTTAACGGCGGTGAGAAATCACACGAAACGTCATGGAAGATCTTCGCGCTTTTAGCACGTCAATAATAATTCAAACTCCCGTTCATGCAATCGCACGTATAACTAACGGTACTAACCACGAACTATCACTCCAGGGACTAATTGGTTTCCTTAAGAAGCCACATCGAACACGGTGACGACTGGTTGCCTGAGAGCTGCCATCATTAGAACAACTACATCCCTTGTGACTTATGCTGTCCGTTTCAGAAGGGATGGGTCGTCGGGTGGAATCGAAACGCTGGCTTTCCCCTATCGCTCTCTGCACGACACGGCGCGGCGGTGGTTATCAGTGACTACTTGCCAGCGAGCAAACCCAACGCGGCGGATATGCAAAGTTTGACGTTCGTAGATGCGCTAATGGCCGAGCTGAAACGAGTCTCTCAAGATGATAGCGCCATTTAACTGGGTGTTCCCAGGGATAATATTCCATTGAAGATTCTCTAAGGACACGGCATCTTGCGCAGCTCCAAGTAAACGCGTCATCGCGAAACTTGCGCGTTATACGAAATGGTTCTATAACAGTGTTACATTATGCTACAGATGTTACAATATACGAGAACATTAATTAAACGGAACGCGGCGCGCGGAAGGTGCGGGAATATCGGAAACAAAGCGGTCCGTGAAAAGCAAAGAGATGGAATGCGCTTGATTTAATGTGAAATCTACAAATCGTTCCGCGGTATTTATTAATGTAAATTGTTTTCAGTGCTCAAAGGATTTAATTAGAAATTTTGCTACGGGATTACGTGCACGGGAACGGTCATGAACGATCCGTGCGCGGAACGAAGGATTTCCAGTTCATTTTCATTTCTGGCAGTTATAAAACTTCTCGCAGAGGGGAAAATTCGCGCGGATCTGTCGTAGACTCGAGCGTATCAAACGTCCCTATTCAGATTTCATCGGGCACCATCTTGATTTATTCGCGGCGCAAAGTATGGTTACATTTAGAGACCGGCGGCAAAGGCGTAAATGACGATCGATGGTTAAGTTAAGCCTTTCCGGCGCTTTCTTTGAGATGTAAATCACGATGCACCCGTCGCCTGAGAATGAAGACGAGGCGACCAAGTTAAATTGCGACGAAGGACGGCTCTCATTGCCAACCGCCTCCATAACGGGCTGTCGATTGAAGCTGCCGCTTAATGAACTGTAATTGTCGCGGACCGTCATCGATCGAGGATTGCCCGGGGAGCAGCGCCGATAGAAAATGTAAAGTACTTAGTCGATTCTTTCGCCGTAACTTAAGAAGCCAACCATGAGAAATCTTCACGCGAAATGCAAACTTCGTTGACTTTATCGTTCCTCTTAATAATCTTTATTACAATCGCGTACGAATTGCGTATAGGGTCTCAAAATCTCCAATCTTGATTTTAAGGATAACTAATTGTTAGACTAACTTGGGAATCGAAGAGACTAACTTAGATTTTTTCTGCAAGAGAAGACACATATTATCTTTATGTCTGATAATAATTGATAATAATAATAATATGAATTAATAATAATAATAATTTCTAATAATATACATATAAATTATTTATTATTAAAAAAATTATTATATATTGTATCATGCGCATCTATATTTTTATAGTCTTTTATCGTTTAATAAAGTCTCGTGAACTAGCTGTTGTGTGCCGAGCATAAAAAAAGTGGCGACCGCAAGCGTGATGAAAAATTTGAATTTATATTGGATGACGTCGTTCGCTATGGCCTCGATTTTCAATACGTCTGCATAAGGAGCGCGGCTTTATAGCAATGAACTCCCGGGCGAAAGTCGACAAAAGATACAAGGAATAAATTATTAACAGTTCCATTCTTCGCAACGTTAAAAATCGCTCGCGGTACGTTTCAAAGATACAGTACGTCAGCTCCAACGAGACACCTGTTATGTCGCGATATTAGATGATTATAGCATCTGCAACCAGCGAGACAGTAGCTGCATCTGATGTCGGGAAACTTGAGAAACGTTATCGTTTGGACACTCGAGTCGCATCCTTTTATGTGAACGACTATGCTATGCATACGAGGTGTATCAAAAGCTACGTAGCAATAGTCTTGACGTTTGAAAGTCCAAACGTGACTCTCTCTCTTTCTCTCTCTCCCTCTTATTTTTCTTTCTGCTATTTATCAAATATAATTCTCAAAATTGAATGTTATATAATTTTGTATAAAACTTTAAAATAAAAATTATTTAAAGGATTGTGTGTGTGTACAGTTATATGATTTATGTGCAGATTTTGTTGCGCGGACAAAAAACTGATTGTGAGAAGTATTACATCATCATACTGTGCATGTTTATCAAACGACTCTAGCACAGACGCTGTTTTTCAATTATTTTCTCGCAAAATTTATCTAAATTATAATGCAATTAAATTGCCACAATATTTGCATGCAGAATGCGCATAGCCGCGTATATTGCACTTTTTGTCGCGTCAAAGGCAATCGCGCGACCATTTCTAAAAGCAAGCTCGTCCAGCATTTATGAAAACGTTTATGCAAACTTTGGAATTTAAATGCAAGCGGCAAACAGTTTCATCGCAAACATACGTGTAATAACTTCGCCGTCGCTCACTTGGATTGATTGCGTTATTAACAACTCTTACTTAGAAATGCATTTTTATGCATATACATACATGCCATAAATATGTGTTACGCTATTACATTTTTTATAAAAGGTCAGCTAGTGACATTAATACACAATAATAACGCGTAATAATGTGTCTAGATAATTGTACCTAAGAATCACTAAATGCGGCATTAAACTAATGCACCATTAAGAATTTAACAAGATACGAGACAAGATATATCTGTTTCTATTGTTGAAAAATAGCGATATTTCTGTTAACGGAAAAGAAAATGTGATTTACCTGGATATCTACCTCTTGACTAACAGAATGAGCGTAGCTCAGCTCGTTATATACAAGAAAGTAAGAAATAGAGAAACATAGAATAGAGGAAAACGATGGAGAGTAAAAAAAAGTAAAATACAGAATAAGAATAAAATATACGATCGCAGTATTCGCGTATAGGTCGAAAGCAAAATAAAGTAACCGCAACGTTTTATACGCTGGCGTTTATTTCCACGATTCGACTCGATGTAAGTTATGAAAGCAATTCCGTTTTCGACGTTTAAAAAAGTTATTGTTAGATTCTAAAATAAACATAAATTGTAGAACTGTTACACAATAGTTGTAAATTTTTTCATTTTCTTAAAAGTCAAGTTCCGCTAAATGTTAAAAAATATAATTAATCTGTACCAATAGAGTACTTAAAAACTGGCCTGTCTATATTATATTATAGTTTTAGATTCTTTCTTAAAAGTCCTTTCTCCCTCTGTTTGTAAAAAAAAAATAAAATTAATCTATACACTAAAAACTGGCCTGTCTATAAAGTCAAAACAAGGTTGACGTATCTAACGAATTTGAGTTGGCGTCCCAACATGGATTTGATTTGTACGGAACATTAAGCCTTCTGCTTCGACATGATTTGCAGACGAGAGACAGCACATCAATCGGCCCCCGCGACGTACGCCTATCGTGGCATTCTTCATGGAAAACATTCCAATAATTCACAGAGGCAAATCGAGGCGTGCACGACCCGTTTCGCGGCTTCTAGAAATATAAAACGCGTAATACATCGTCACTCTTTCCCGTTTACGGTTCTAATTTTGTAGACGATACGTGTCGCTATTGACGAGGTGTGACAGGAGATGCCGTGGCTCGTGGTACCGCCAAGCGTGAACGTTGGCGTGACACGGAAATGCTTACGTCATAAAGTTGAGCCCGTGGTGGTGATCCACCGATCGCCAAGTCATAAATATCAATCGGACAAATGCACATAAATTGGACGTTGATCAACGTGTCGATAAGAAAACAGTTTCACCTAAAAGCACAAGAATGAAATCGACTCGTTTCGGGGAACCGATACTGGACGGAACGATATATCGATAGTTCCGGGAATAACGCGTTAACAAATAACGTAGAGCCGAAAATGGTGTGTTTCAAGAGATTGGCTACGTTTACACCCCGAACTCAGGCCGTAGCCTATACCTCACATTCGACCTAAATTATTTAGGTCGCCTGCTGTACACTTGTTAGGCGACCGGACCTGACTTCAGGTCAGGCCTCGTATTTTAGTGACCTGACCTGAAATAGGGCGTTATCATTTGCGGTGTAAACGCACGATCACGCGCGATGCGACCTAAAAGCTTCATTCAGCTTTTTTCGCTGCAGTTTCAGACTGAGATGTCAAATTAGATAAGGTTAAACCGGTGAATTTGTGGCTTCTGGACACGTATTATAAAACTTTTCGAAATGTGTTCCGATCGGAATGTTTCTAAATAGAAATTTAGAAAATAATTAAACAATTTCGATCGGAATCCAAAAAGTTCCACAATACGTGCCTTGTACACAGAACGTATTAGTAACGCTTGCCGACAGAGTTGCCGTTAATCCGATGAATTCATGGCGATCCCAAATACGACCCCGTCAATTCTTAGGTCTCTTTCGGTGTAAACGCTTGATGACTATTGACTAGACCTACTTTGGGTCACGGTATAGGTCAGGCCGCGATCAGATCGCTGTGTGTAAACGTAGCCATTAATGTTATGTATAAAATTGTTTGAAAGATGTTGAATAGAAATCTGAAAACTTTTTAATTGTTACTTTTAGTACCCTAAACAATTAGAAACATCTATCTACTTCATTTACGATAACAAGCGTGTATATTAAATTGATTAATGGAATTCATGTATGTGAATCAACAACGTAAACCAGTAGTAATAGTCGACAATCACAGATATGTTAACATCATTTGAATATCGCGTGCAACAGTAAAGCTCGTCGATCTAACGCACGCACTCATCATTTAGGGTCATGATCTGATGACAAATTGTATCTGCTTATTATCGAAAACACGAAGTTGAAGCTTGTGCTCTAGTAATTTACACAGTGCGCTGTCAAATTATGTGTCAGTAATCGTTATATCTGAGAATCGCCATATTCCGGCAGCATCTTCAGTTAAATCATGCCAAATTTTTTGCCAAAAGTGTGCACATAAAATCCTATCTAAACCTCAGCGATACAAAAACGTACGAATTTTAGGGGATGTAGGAAGCAAGCACTCAGGGATTCAAGAACTGTACAAGGATTCACGGATCTAAGGATTGAGCGAACATCTCTTGGATTTCGAGGAACGCTTGCATCACAGGAGCGCAAGCATTTGCAAGAACCAAAGATATCAAAATCTACTCGGCAGTTGGATCGATGCCAGCAGATTCTACGAGCTTAGCATTAAGGGCTCATTTCAAAGAATTCTCCCTTCGGCTAGTTCTTACATAATAAATGCGTGATTAAAACGAGATTTTTGTTCATATACGGGCAAAGCAGTACGGAAGTATATCTTACAGTAGCGAAACAAAGCAATCTAAGCATTTTCCTAAAAGTATGTAAATTCTGAATATGCATGATATATAAGATGGAGATACCTAACGCAAAAAACTAAACTGGATCGCGAGCATTGGCATTAAAAAAAGATGGCATAAAAAAGAAGTTTTCCTTCGAAGTTTAACGGCAAAAGATTCTACCGTATGTGTATACAGGCACTGAATTTTCCGACGTTCTCAGATCGCAAGACAGCTTCCTAACTCTTTTCTACGAGGAGTAAAATGACAAGGTTTATGTTCCGTTGTTCATCTAAGATCTGGTAGAATGCACATTGACTGTTTGGACGTGCCTCCTATCTATGTGTCTTCAAGAATTCCGCTTTACCTGTCAGCCAGGATATCGCCGGTGTCTTGGCACCGCCACTAAACGTGACTCGCATTCGCGCCTCTTCTTCCATCCCGCACTTTCGCTTGTCGCGCGACATTATCCAATGTCGTAAAACTGAAAGTCCCCGCAGCTTCGAGATATTCCGCGAATGACTTTGCTAGCGGTCTTCCAAGATAAACGAGAGTCGCGGAAAGCTATCGCCGTAAAAAGCAGACTGACAAAACAGGATTTAGAGAAGACGGTTTTTCCTTTCTATTTGTAACGAGTGTTTTTTTAACTTTATCAGTTTTTTGTTTATTTCTTACTTCTTTAATCTTGTACATACCAACATTTTACGGTATAACTTGTAAATTAAATAACAATTTATTCGTGAAACTGAAACACTATTCGGATACAAAATAAAAACTTTCTTCGTATAAGAATACTAATTGATTAGAAATTCGATCATAAATTGACATCATGATAAAAAAACCAATATTTTCAGTTGATAGAAAATCTAATAAAGTATTCTGCAAATTATGATCTCTAATGTAACCAAACAGAAGAAGAAAGAACTTGGAAACTGTCATATTATTGGTACATATCAATTTATCTATATCTTTACATCTACATATATGTATAATATAAGACTGTATATATAGAGACAATCGAGTTAACATGCTCCTATGTAGAATAGTGTAATTTAATCAGATAGACAATCAAATTAGTATATAGATGACAGCTGTCATATTGAAATCTGATTGTAATAAATCGTCAGGTTATTTTTATTTAAAAATAATGTTTCGGAGATCAATATAGGTACCTAAGTCTTTTTGTAAAATGTGAGAAATTTACAAGATTAATTGGTTGTCTTCAGAATATCTTGGATTTCAAAATGCAACTGAACAAAGACGAAAGCAGACAACATGGTGTTCTTTGAACAAATACGTAGCATGTAATCGCCCGAGAATATCCTTTGATGCTAGCTTAATACTAGCGTGTGCAATCCGTTGTGAAATCGATTCAGTACGTGATTACGTCCGTGGTCAGATCGTCGCGAGAAAATTGCCGTAGGAATTCAACGTATTTAAGATAACCTTTTACCAAAAATTCTCATTTACCTTATACAAAACCGTGTTAACTTTTAATTTTTAATACATATGCAAAATTTTTATAAAAGTTTTCCATTATACAAGACAACTTGGTATTATTTTAAAATGGTAAAGCCATTGACAAAAATATATCTTTTATCGACAAAGATGAATAGCTCTGTTAAAATACTAAAATAGATATAAATTGTATATATAATAAAAATAATATACAAATTATCATAAAAAGTATAAAATAACATTTTTAATAAAAGATATTTAGAATATCTGTAGGCGTCAAATTTTTAATTATAGTAATATTTAAAATATTGCGAATACATGCCGGATTATTTGTTTAATAAATAAGCATAACACTTAAATGTACTTGTGTAGTTGGAGATTATTCATTCGAAACTTGGCAACAAAATTTCAACCACGAAACTGGGCAACACGGTCATGACAGCGGCCATATGGAGCACAATGTCTGAAAGTGCCCTCAACATCCGGCATCTATTTTGAATTTATGGCTGCGTATGTAGCGGCGCCGGAAACAATATCGACTTTTCCGTCGGTGGAAATTTAAGGGCTCTCCCGCGCTGTGTGCTGTGTCCCAGGCAGCAAACTTTCACCGATGCGTCCCGCCGCGCCGAATCGCGAATGTACTCTCAGCTCGCTATTTGGGATGCCGGGTAACGGCAGAAAGTTTTCCCCCGGAAACGAAAAGTGCGACCCAATGCGCGGTAATAAATGCGGCATGAGTCCACGGGGTAGGCGCGCGTTTAACGTTTTCCAACTGGGTCGCTTGCGCGAGTTTTCAAGCTTCGAGTTTGCGAGCACGACGCGAACTCGATACGTGAGCGCGTATGCGTTACTATACCGAATCGATACAGGAGCGCATATCCTCGCAATAAGAAGTCACAAAGTTTTAACATTACGGTTATGGGCTATCAGGCACTTAGCATATTAAAACTGCTGCGGCGAGCTGCCTGCGAACCGAACGATCGTTGGGAGTATCTTATCCGGTGTCTGTCTCTGCGGCTATTCGCGGCTATTCTCGATAAATTCCCGGACGCAAATGTGCCAGAAGCGAATTTGCGGCTGTATTAAAAGCGACGGTTAATGATAATTGCCTCGCCGCCATCGACTTATTCATCAGCCAGTAAACTTCGGCTCACGATTTAGTGACGCGCGTAATTAATCCGGCGTACTCGGCCTTTTCTTCTGAAAGTCTTAATGAAGCAAGTTTAGCATGCAACGATAAGTCGCCTGCCATAACAAAAAAATAGCTCCGGAGTCCTAATTGAGTACATACTTTGTTATTTATGAAACGTACTGGTACACAGTTAACAACCGATGCTATTAGTATGAGCTACGGTTTATTACTAGGGTAATAATTAATTTAATCAGTACGAATATTTTACGTTGTCAAGGGAACCTTATCACAAAATTATTCACAATATGTGCGAAATATATAAGCTATCTCGTTATTTATTGCGTATATTTTCTACTTATAACATTGAATTCTAGTGATTGAATTGCCGATGCGATAAATCTATAGATACTTTAACTATATATAAACGAATAATTGATTATATATTGGAAAGGCATCTATATAAAAAATGCAATTAGAGATTCTTCTGCTACATTTAATATATGTATATATTTGGGAAATGATAGATAAAATATATTAAACTCAATCTATTAAATAATTAAATTTAACATAGGCACCCCCGAGCGTTTGAATGTTCGTTACGACATTTTTCTCCTTTCAAAGGCATTCTTCCGATATTGGATGGAGCACCGCGGGCGGATTTTTATTTTCGGGACTGTCATCCACGCGCGAACAATAGCACTTCCTCCCCTGTCTTTGCCCCTCAGTTTCCAGATGAGCGATTCGCGCCGGGATTTATTTCTTCCCTTGTGCATTGAGAGCAAAAAAAGACGGACGTATAGATACCCGCCATTGCACAGGGACCGCAAGGTTATACTCTTTTCTATTCTTAATCCTATCCATCTTTTGTCTAGATATGAGCTATGAAAAGATAATCGTTGCAGGGAGTTCGATTCTCTGTATAGATAAAAGATGATTTAATGCTGGTAAGTTAATTATGCATTAGATGTAATACTTGTGAAGAAAAATATAATAAAGTATGTTACGTATATATATACGTATATATGTATATTAAAGAAATAATTATCAAGGAATATTTTTTGTTTTATTAAACGGAAATATTTGGTGTAAACTATAAAATATTTTGTGTGATATTTTCATACATCTAAATACTTCCTTGAATATTCTTACATAACAATAAATTTTGTAACGCGGCAAATAAAATATTTTTACTTTATAACGTTAAATATTATTTTCCATATAATATATTTTATATCCAATATATGTGTGCGCATATTTTGCGAAGTTCAGTAAGCTTTTTTTTCGAGCATTATAATATCACATGGCTTTTCGTCGACTATAACTGTTCTGCGAACACGACTTTGACGCGGTAGATGTGGCTCAATACCCAAAGAGTTGAAAACTTAACGCGGGTGCAAATTGTATCCGTTGTAAGTTGACGGGCACAAGAAATATCTTTTTAATTGCTCATTTTTCACTTTCTGCCTATTTAGAATAGAGCAGATGTGTATTTAAATATTAAAATAAAAAAAAAAACAAAGAAAGAGGCGAGCTAAAAAATATAATTAAAGTAAATCAATCCCACAGTGTATGACAGTATAATTTACTAAATTTACCTAAATTCGAATACGTTTACGCGCGAGAACTCACAGTCACTTTGACCCCGACATCCGACATTCTAATAAACAGAATATGTTGCCAAACAAGAAAAAGTAATAGCAGTTAGAAGCAGTACTGTGCCTTTGTGCGACCAGTATAGACGTACAGATCTATAATCACAAGTCACTTGAAGAGGCTACAACGTGTTAAAATGAATAATTCGATTATTTTAAGATCTACTTCAGATCCACACTCTTCTTCGAGACCAGGTATTCTAATTATTTAATTAGCTACATAAACATAATATAAGAAACTTTAAATATATTTACTAATTTGGTTTTTTTAAACAAAATAAGAAATATGAGTGGAGTAAATAAAGATGTTTGAAAGATAAAACTGCTGGACATATAAATATACTTAGCTCTCTAGTAATTTATAGTATTTAAAATTATATTTTTCTTTCATAGTTTTAATTAACTGTCAACATTCTGCGCATTTTCTTCAATGCGTGAAATATATTGTATTTAGCAAAAATCTGAAAATTGTTTGCATTTTACAAATAAAATCGCACGCAATTACTATAATAATTTTCAGTATAATATTTTTATTTTCTGTCATGTACTTGCTTGTTACACTTATATATTACATTAACTATTTTATATATATACATATATTTTTTTTAATTTCTGTGTCGTTTTGATTATTAGAAGAGGCACGAGTAATCCATACCCATTTAGAACTGAATGTGGATTTTAATCAGAAAGTTCTTACAGGAAATGCGATTTTAACTATAAAAAGAAAACCTTTTATTAATGAGATAGTGAGTGAACATATTCTTTTATATCCAACAAAAATCCTGACTGATCATTAATATGTAATATCTAATAATTAGACTTTAGATATCCTTGTACTTGAAATACTAAGTGTCACAAATGTGTTTGATAGAACACCTTTGAATTACAAAGTTATATTTAATTACTTTGGAAGTTCACTTCGCATATACTTACCACAAGCTGTTGATGGTGCTTCTAGCTTTGAGTAAATATAAGATATTTAAAGAAAACTATGCAATTACTACAACTTATTGATGTAAAAGTCGAATACACACACAATATAATACTTTCAGTTACCAAATTCAAATTGAATATAAAACAACTCGGTACTCTCCTGCATTATTATGGCTAACACCTGAGCAAACTGCTGATCAAACACATCCCTTTTTATTATCTAACAACAAGGTAACCTAGCTAAGCAAAAGTATTTTTTGACATAAATATCGATTATATAAAAGTCTGTATTATTTTAGTTAATATACGCTAGAACATGGTTTCCCTGCCAAGATACACCATCTGTCAAATTTACATACACCGCTAAAGTAAGAATCTATTATAAAAACAAGTAGTATTTGTATGCATTCCGCACATAATTATTTACAAAAAAATAATTATATACGATTAATAATCAATGATAAAAATAAGAAAACTATGCGAAAGAATGGAATGGGTTAGTGAAAAAGATATTAAATGCTTTTAAACATAAATGCCTATATTTTCGTAGAAATTGCTTTAGTAGTTAAACTAAAATAAAATATCGGTTTAATTTTTATATATACGTATGTTTTATTTTTCAGATTTCGGTACAAAAACATTTTAGAGTTCTAATGTCCGCAATTTTAGAAAAAGTATGGGAGGGACCAGACCTAAATGTATATGAATTCCGTCAAGAGATACCTGTACCATCTTATACGGTAGTTGTTGCCGTGGGTTCACTACCCAAATCAAAAAATCATAGTGAAAAAGTTTTTATGTATGCCGAAACATATACTATTTTTGCCAATACATTCCCTTTCGCTACGATTGTACACATGTTAAACTCTGCCGAAATGTTGTGTGGACGTAATTTTTGGGGTAAAATATTAACTAGATTTTTTAATATTAAGTACATATTTATTAAAAATTTTTTTACATTTATTTTTAATATGTAGGTATCTGGTATATTTAAATTTATACATATAAAAAATTTTACATTTGTGGATAATCAATATTCTCTTTCTTGTTTATTTTTATTATTTCTTGTAATTATTATACATTTAAAATAATATTTTCAGATAGGCACGTTATATGCGTGCTTCCACCAAGTATCGCCCATTTCGAGATAGAATGTCCATGCGTCACATTTATTTCGCCGACTATAATTGGCGCAGATAGTTTTCATGTTAGTAAATATATAGCTCGGAACATCTCACAAAGCTGGGCAGGAACTTTAGTTACGTGTGTGAATTGGAATCATTTGTGGTTAAATAAAAGTTTCAGCACTTTTATTAGCAGGAAAATTATATGCCAAATTTCGAATCTTAATAACATGAATAATTTTCTTCAAAAAGAAGGATTAAGGAATCTAAATCTTATGGTAAGATATTAATTTTGATTAGGTAAAAAAAATAAAGTAATAAATAATGTTACAAATGGACAATATTTTACATTACATACATTATTATAAGTACACACACGTTCCTGCATTCTTACTGTATCTTCTGAAATTGTATTATAGATCCAAAATCCAAAAAATGTCGGCTTGATAAGATGCTTAGTACCTGATTTGACAAATTGGTCACCTCATTTAGCCACTAAATATGTGCCTTACGAAAGGGGATGTATGCTCTTGGATCATCTAGAAAATATATCAGGAGGACCTTTAGTATTCAAGCAATTTCTTCAATCTTATTTTGATCATTTTGCACGACAAAGTATAAACACTAAAAATTTGATGGATTACTTGTCTGTATATTTTTCTAACAAGATTGAGGTAATATCTCTTCGATACATACAAACTACTGTTTCATCGGTATTTATATTATAATTGGCATCAGAAATTATGGCATCTTTGTCGTTTTCAGGTGTCATGTCGTATCGAATCGTGGTTCTTTTCAATCCCTTCTATAAATGACATATATCATCCGGACTGGGGAAGATCCTCAAGGTCCTCATTAGAAGAAAAATGTTTCAAGTTAGCGAAGACATGGGTCGAATGGAATTGTGATGCTCGTAGTGTACCTTCTAATTCAAGAGATAGAATGAGCCCCTGTGACATTCAGGAAATAATATTCTTAAACTACCTAAATTCTTTTTATATATATCTGACCAAAAAAAAGCTGAAATATATTGAAAATTGTTTCTTTCGCCGTACATCTATGAATAATGCTGAAATACGGTAAATATGCTTGTCCTTATTCAGGTGGATTCACAATTACTTAACGTAAAGCACACGTATTTTACAGGTTTCTTTGGCTGCTATTGTGCATTAAAGTTCGATGGAGTGCAAAAATTACACCAGCTTTGAATTTTGCTATTCAATATTGTTCTCCAAATTATGCATGTCCTATATTTCAACATTTATACGAATGGGGTGGAGAAGTGCGTCAAAATATAATCGTTACGTATAATGTAAATCGTAACAAAATGTTGGATAAAACCCAAAAAGAATTAGACAGAATTCTGCATCTGACTCCATATATATAATTATTTCGTTAACAATTAAGCTAATTTTCTTCTTTAATGGGTAAGTCGTCAGTTACTGTAATATAAAATTATTTATTTATTATAAACAAGACTCTTGTAAAACTGTAACATAAAATAATATTTTTATTATAAAGCAAATTCTTGAAAAATGTTGAACTGTTTATGAAACAGATATGGTGGAAACAAATTTTTATATTACGCATTTTCTGTAAGACAATTTCGTTGAAATTTAAGAAGTTATTTCATTTGTGAGTTGCAGAGCAAACGATTGAAGGCAACTCGGTTCACGGTGATGCATGACGACAATTATTTTGTTGAATCGAGGGGCAGTTTTTCAATAGACGCTTAACTTTAATCTTAGCTTAACTCACTCTTCGTCTCTTTCTAGCTATCCCTCTTAGAAAAAGACGAAGAGTGAGTTTAGCTAAACTTCAGTTTAAACGACTATTAAAAAACTGGCCCTAAGAGATGTTTGTGAAGATAAGAAATATATTTTTTATATATAGAATATCATGTAATTAATATATACAGAATTATCATATAATTATTATAGTAATGTAATTTTTTGTATTAAACATAAATATTGCAGCATAAATTTTAATGTAAATTTTTATTTTCTTGCAATAGACTACGTATTATTTCAACTGAAAAATCAGCTTTTGACAAGGAGATTGAATCGTAGATAGGTATATATATAGGTACATAAGTAAATTCTCGATACTACCTAGCGTTAGTATAGATCGTACTTTGTCCATTTGATAAAAAATAATTATTTTTTAAAGTAAAAATAGTCATTACCTAATATTTTTAATTTAAGTAACATTTATAATGTACGTATTTTGCTGATATTAATGTGTGTGTGTGTGTGTGTGTATGTGTTCAATTTTTTGTTTATAATATTTATAATGTTATAAAAAATTAATTATTATTTTTCTTCTTAATGCTTAAGAGACTACTATATAACGTTATTCGTTGCATTTTCTGATGATATTAATGATTAATGTTCGTTAAATTTTAATTTCTAATAAGATGTCTGAGAAATTATTCTACGAGTATTCGTAGCGGATTTGTGTGGTAATGTCCTCATGGGAAACAGTATGTGCTTTAAGTTTGCGAAAGAATTGATCAAATGGGATTATAAACGCTATGACATAACTTCTCTCCTAGTAAAAAAAGCTTATTTTTGTGAGGTTTAGAAAATAATATTCTTAGATTATCTATACATTCTTTTCGTACAATTTTGATTACGAAAAAATTGACATTATTATATTTATACAATTTCGATATGCAAAGCCCCGGAAATACGGTATGTGTATCTTTATTCAGATTAACATACAATTGCTTAACGTAAAGCTCACGTATACATATACGTATACATATACGTATATATACGCATATATGTATACACAACAATTCTTCACACAGTAAGAGCAGTAAAAAATGATCAAATTTACAATAATATAATATAACTAAAATATAATTGACATTACAATCTGCATTTTATTTGAATTCAACTTTTAATATTGTTTTAATTATCACTATTTTAATTATTATTTAATATTGTTTTAATTATCAATTGCATTAATATTGTTATAATTATAAAATCAAGAAAAATCTTAATGCAATTAAAAATTTTTCCTTTTATGATTTTTCTTCTCGTTTGTCTATCCTTGTTTCAACTTTATAATTATCCGAGAGCATATCCTGGATTAAGTACGTAGCGTGTATACTACTGGGACCCGACGAAGATTGTAGAAATCCTTGGTAACTTTGGACGGCGTACTATTAAGAGGTAGGTGTAGCTAGATTATCAAGGCGTCCATACGATGGTACAGTTAAACCTTCTTGCTATGGGATTCCAGCTGCATAGCCCTCCGGTAAAATTATCCTATCGTACTCCATGTCTAGCGGAGAGTCCAGGTTTTCGAGATTTCGCTCAACCTAATCTTCGCTGAAAATTGTTTCTGCAAATTTCCAAGACCGACAGAATAACGGTCGGTGGATGGAAATAGTAAAATTTCATTATTTATTCAAGGATCGTCCATTCAATCCAGCTGTCTGCCACTTACCGACGCTTTGAATGGCAATATTCAAATTGACCTGGATATTAAAGAGATCATAAAACCGAAAAAGTATGGAAATATCGAAGACCGTTAATGCAAAGACGAGAAATATCGTTTCCATTAAAATTGGCAAATCAAAGAAAAAAATCGTACAAAATTTACTGATGAATATTGATGAAATCTTTCTTTTCTTTTATATTTAAAAGAGTATACGTTTCTTTATTATCAAGCAAAGATAAGAAATTTTTAATAATATTCTTACTTATTTTTCCATCATTATTAGATAAACTATGTTATTATTCATCAGTGAATATTAATTTACATCGCGTGTATTTGTGCGTGCATTAAAAATATCGATTCTTGTACGGTAATAATATTTTCTTGCAGTAACGAAATATTTACTGCAATAAGAAATTAATTTGCTTGCAACTAAGAAACAGACTCTTGCACGGTTATAATATTTTCTTGCAATAAAAATATATTTGTTGCTGTAAGAAATTAATTTTCTTGAAACAAATAAACAGATTCTTGCGTGGTTACAATATTTTCTTAAAATAAATATATTTTTACTTCGATAAGAAATAATTTGCTTGCAACTAAGAAACAGACTCTTGCACGGTTATAATATTTTCTTGCAATAAAATATATTTGCTACTGCAAGAAATTAATTTTTTGCAACAAATAAACAGATTTTTGCGCGGTTACAATATTTTCTTGCAATAAATATATTTTACTTCGATAAGAATTAATTTATTTGCAACTGACAAAGATTCTGGTACACAGAAAGAGTTTCTTTGGATTTAATAATTTAAATGTCTGAAAGCAATGTATGCTTCACACAAGTTACAAGTAATTAGCTTACTTTAGTTAAACAATTATTTAATATTTATTATTTATATATGTGGCGGTCGGTCGACCGCCACATATATAAATATCGCGAATGACCAGAGTCATAAGCGAATTATTTACTTATACGGATGATTCCGTATGATGCAGTGTAGAACTGCGAGTGATTAAACGCTGTCGCCGTACGGCCTTGTATATATACTGTCTCTGGTCAGATTTTAAATTTGAGAAACTAGGCCATCTATCGGTGGAAAAGACATCACATTGTACATATTCATTATAATCAAATAATATATTATTTCAGGTAATTACATTTATTAGTTTCGATAAAATAATTTCTACTGACAAGTAATTAGGTTTTTGTTTCAATGAAACATTCTCTTCATTGACAAATTATTTGTTTTGGAGATAATTTTATTGAAACAAAAATAAATATTATTGTTGGAAGTAATTATTTCTTTCAATTTAGAAATCATAATTCAAGAAAATATATTTACTTAAAACAAAAAAATTTTTTTTCCGTAAAGTAAAGCTAAATTTTTTGTAACTAGAAAGACAAATTTGTAGATTCTAGAAACGTATTATTTGCGTAAAGTAAAATTTTTACTTGAATTATTGTTGTATAATACTGTTTACAGTATGGAGTTTATTTCTCTTAAGTAAATTTGTACTTGCGGCAAGAAATAATTGTTTATACATATGTATTATTTGATACAAGTAATCAATGAATTATTTCTAGTATTTATGTCATAAATTCCCAAAAATTTGTTACTTATTAACAACTGTTATGTTTAAGTAATTACATTTATTAGTTTTAATAAATGATTTTCTACTGACAAGTAATTGGGTTTTTGTTTCAATGAAACATTCTCTTCATTGACAAATTATTTGTTTTGAAGATAATTTCATTGAAACAAAAATAAATTTTATTGTTGGAAGTATTTATTTATTTCAATTTAGAAATCATAATTCAAGAAAATGTATTTATTAAAACAAGAACACTTTTTTTCCGTGAAGTGAAGCTAAATTTTTTGTAACTAGAAGATAAATTGTAGGTTCTAGAAATGTATTTTTTGTGTAAAGTAAAATTTTTACTTGAAATTATTTTTGTATAATACTCTTTACAGTATGGAGTTATTTCTTTTAAGTAAATTTATACTTGCGGCAAGAATAATTGTTTATACGTATGTATTAATTGATTCAAGTAATCAATGAATTATTTCTAGTATTTATGTCATAAATTCCCAAAAATTTGTTACTTATTAACGACTGTTATGTTTAAGTAAGTACATTTATTAATTTTGATAAAATAATTTTCTACTGACAAGAAATTGGGTTTTTGTTTCAATAAAATATTCTCTTCATTGACAAATTATTTGTTTTGGAGATAATATTTTATTAAATTAAAAAAGAATTTTATTGTTGGAAGTTATTATTTCTTTCAATTTAGTAATTATATTTCAAGAAAATGTATTTACTTGCAACAAGTAAATTTTTTTTTCAGTGTAGGTATACGTATAAAATACAATATTCAATCAATCTCAGAGCATCGTTAAAAATTTCCGAGGTAATAATCAATAATTAAAGGAAACGCCATAATCGGTCGGGACTGGATATTGGTTGTCCAATAAAATTATTCGTGAATTTTTAAGTACAAATCATCACTCTAGTAAACCACGCGCCGTTACTTACGGACTTAAACGTAGCCACAACTAAAGCTAGAAAGAGTACCTATTCTCACACAATTAAATTGAAAATTAATTTAATTGTCCACTAACACTCGTTAGTATATTCGAAAAAGGACGGGATATGTATAGAAGGATATAGGATAATAAATTTTCCGAGGTAAATTATTAAATGTCCTTCTTATATATGTTGAGAGAAATGAATATTATCCATTGAATAAATTGCAGAGGTATTCCGAAGGCGAAACTCTGGAAGACCGGTTTGCGGCCTGCGAAACTGCCACCCTCAGCTTGTTTAGACACTGCGCAAATAGTAAACAATTAGCCATGCGCTCAAACTTCGTGTGCGGATTTAGGGTAAAGATGCTCGATGGATCTATTTGCGTGAGAGTTAGCGTAAGGCAAATCTGTGCTGAGCTGTGTCTTCGCATACCGATACGGCGCCTACGTGATGATTAATACTTATCAGTTACACAAGCTCGAAAATGCACACGGAGATGGAATATGGAACACGCATCAGCTGTACGGGTTTCCGAGCGTCTTTGAATACACATTATCTCCACGAGCTAATTTTCCATATGTATGAGCGCTGCGCGACAAGATCTGTAGCAATCAGATGCAACCGTTTGAATTATAATATTTTAGCGCGAGGAAAGGAGGGCGAGGGTGTCATCTCATTTCCCGGAGACTGACACTCGGAACGTACGATCGCCAAATTACACGCTTGCTGATATGTTTTGGCGGTATCGCGGGCGTAATACGTCACCATATTTTGCATTGAATGTCGCACGGCGCGATATACTCGAATAAAATTTAATAATACGTATATATACTCATACATATACGTATGCGCACGAAGTATTCAGTATGAAGTATCGATTTCCAACATTTCCAACCTTCCACATTGGTCACAGATAATAATTCGCGTAAAAAATATCAGGTATTATCGCCTTTAAACTTGTTTCCATCGGAATTGCGCCTGGCTAACGTCGAAGCTTCACGGGATATGCATTTCTCGTGATTTGACAGCTGTCGGGTTTTTACCGAAGCTAAAACTGTGCGAACGCGACTGACCCTTTTCTGCGACAGATACGTCATCTAAAATTAATGAGTGTTGAATATCGAGAAAATATCCGTGTCTTTCAGATCGAACGATCAAATATAAATTATTCAAACTCTTACATATTCAAATTATGTTACATAATAAAATAAAATCATTAATAAATATGCCTTGCGTTAGTCACATGATTACAGATAATTTTAGAGAAATAACTTTTAACTCTGATCGTATAAAGAAGATATAAGCTTTTAAAATGAGTAACGCGAAGCGCTGTGCAGTTTCATAGAGAGAGTTTCGCGAAGAGTTTCTGTAGAAATTCTGTCGTTTGATAATCTTGCTTGTTGTTTTAACGCGTTCGCATTCGATGATTTACAAAGGAGACGTCGTACGTTGAAACAATATCGTCTAGTCATGCTGGCGCAATGCGCATAATTAACATCGCACGTGACTACGTGAGCGAATGGTACATCTTAAACATGTATATTTATCTTGACAGGGAGCTACGAACGCGAAATCATGTTATTGTATTAAGCGATTAGTGGCGTGCCGCATGTAACGCAAATACATCCTGTCTCACGATTATGCACGTCCACCGTGCATTCCGAGTACCGAGGGTTGTGATTTATGCCGTATGCAGATGCGGCCAAAGTCACTCCTCTTGAATGCCATTGACCAATGGAACAGTGAGGTGATAACAAAGGTAACTTGATCAAAATGCATCCGCGCAGTCGTAACAAATTACTACTCGAATTTATCGAGTGTATTACTGGAGTTCATACGCCGCACATATTTCCATGTGTTAAGAAACGTGTAGGTAGGTACTTATGTAGATTACCCTTGTCAGCTCTTATTGATACCCGTTTTTTATCTACAGGCGCAATTTTCAACCAGTCTACTCCAACGTTATTATTATGTTATTACCTCGCATGTAATTCTAATTTTCATTCTTCGTGATTCTGAACGCTGCGAATTTCCATATTCAATATTCAGTCCTGCATAAAATAACTAATATGTAGAGAGGGTAGAGACAAGAGTTCAATAAAAAGAGAAAAGCAAACAAAAAAATCGGCAGGATGCATTCTCAAGCAAATTACCATTTTAAACGTGAGAGTTAATCTTACTTACGTAAGGTAATAACGACATGCAATTAACATTTAGTCAGAAGTAAGATATATTCATGCAAATAACCCGGCAATGCCTTGTGCTTTCGCATCAACGATTCGCCCACGTCCCAATCTTTTGCGAATGTAATCCTTCAAGTAACGGAGACAGTTTACCACTTCGAGAGTGTCGGCAATAATGCCGCAATCTGCTGAGCGCAGAAACAAACGCAGCGAGTTTGCTCAGGGCCGGTCATTCTGATGAACGGTTAAATTGAAAATTAGTCCCACCTAGCTGTTTTCCACGGAGGATTCCGCGCGCTTCTCTCCCCGGACAGTTCTCTGCCGTACAATTCAATTTTCCGGGAACACTACCGGAATCTGGGCCGCGCCACAATAGCAGCTTCAATTTTCATTATAATCAGTTTGAACTCAGTTAGAATTCCATCGGATAAAAGCCTAGCCCGTGTTTACGAAAAACAAGTGATACATTTTCGATACACCAAGGGGAAATGATGGCAAAACTCTGTCGCGCTACATCGTTCTAATATAGGAAAACTGGTGAATACTGTTTAGTTATAAAAAAACAAGCGCAATTTCTTGTTTGTTGTGTATCGTACGCTCTTGCAGTATTCAATATAATAATGCAGAAAATAAGAGATGCATAAATACACGATATGCAGGAAAAAAATATAATATTAAAAATTATTTATTTATCAAATTATTTAAATATGAATAGATTAATATATAATTTCAATATTAAATCCATATTTGCTTTGACAAAAATATCGCTAAATAAATTTTAAAATGTCATAAATAATAAAAAACTGTTCAATATTCAAAAAATAAATAATGACATAGATATTAACGCAATTTTATGCTAAAAGCAAATAAAATTTAAATATTTTCGTATAATTATTGCACTTTTTATTAGATTTAGGACTAAAATATCTTACAAAAATTTACGTATATGTTCTCGAGACTTTTTCCATAAGATATATTATGTGACTTGAAAATTATAGGTTTGTACTTATCAAATCATTTTTAATTTTGTTCTGCCCTGTTAATTTATCTTTTCCTGCATATCAAATATACCGCGCGTTTCTAATTTTCCTCACTGAATTTACATAGTCAGCACATAACTATTCCTGTCCAAAATTTCTAAATAGTTTCGAATGTTTAGTCGCTATACGTATATATCACTGTTAATTTAGAGCGGAGAACAGGCTCTCAAATGTAAATTGCTTCAATGCTTCATGAAGTTTGTATTATGCATATTATCATGTGGCTAAAGATAATCCCAGCGGTTTGCTGAAAATATTACAAAAGTGTAAGAGTATTATTAGAAAAATATTATTATTTTGAAATATCTACCTCATGAGCGTTATTATCATGCGCTTATTATTTTATTGCGATCATTATTTTCCAAGTATTCTATTCTTATAGTGCAATTATCATGCGCTTAATATTTCATTGCTATCATTATTTTACAACTATTCTACTTACAATTAGTGCTATATACATAAAATATATATTAAAATATTGATTTTTATATTACGTATGTCTTATTACATATACGTAAATATCACTATTCTCTCGCTTGTCGAATATTATCATTACGGTATTCTGTAATGTAAAATTTATTTTTTGCAATTACGAGCTGTACATTACTACGATAATAGATCTTCGTGACATTCTTTAATTTTCATTCCATACTACGAATATTTAGAAGCCAGTCTCATAATCGATATACCGTGCTCGGTCACGATACATAAATAAGCTTTGGGAAGCATCGATATTCGTGTATAGCTATATATGTATATGGTGAGATATAAAGAAGAAAGACCAGGCACACAATGACAAACTTTCATCATAAAAATTAATGCAAGATTAATCAACTCGGAGTTACATTAAAATTGTACAATAATTACTATATTATATAGATAATCTAATATTTTCTAATTATTGTTTAATATGTTATTAATTATTAAATTCTATTTATTTTATAACAGTACAGTATGTTATTATACAAATATTAAAACTCTGTAAGCTCTTTTTATTTAAATCTTCACGGCAATTAAGTCTAGTGCATAAAATTATTAGCTTCAATTTTACCTATTCTTGAAATGTCGTTATAATTTTTAGGCACATATAAAAGGTGCCTTATTACTTGGTGGTACGAACAAGTTTCTGCTTAATTATTCTAGTCACACGCATATCATTATCGCGGAAGAGCCCTATCAGAACTTTGAAGATCTACCGAGAATCTGCTCAGTACACGGCCAGGGTCGCCCTACTTCAACCCCAACTTGCAGAAGACGTCTACCCTCTATAATCTTCAATCGTTGCCATAGACACACAGCTGACCTCTTGGACATCCATTGCGTAAATAGAGTCTGTGACAATCTTCTGTCTTCGTTTTTCGATACTATTTCCGCTGTTCAACGGCCCTCAGAAAGCACATTTTCCACGCGCTTCCTAATGATTCAATGCGCCCGAAACTTCTCTCTGTTCTATTATAGTCAATTTCACAATTTCTTCTCTGTTTCCTCTTTTAAAGAGAGATCTCGTATACTCATACATTTTATCTACGTTACGTGCGCAACAAGTTAATGCTTTATGGATATCTATCAATAGAAACTTTAATTTCTATCGTATTCTCTCTATCTTACAGTGTAGCAAAAATATTAAATAATATTATATATATATATATATATATGTGTGTGTCGCTTTCTTCTTTAAATTGTAAAAGATAGCGTTTCTGATGGCGAGCTTAGGGATAAAAGGGATTTAGCTTGAAAAAAATCGCGACTACATTTTCTCGGATTATCATATCACGGCCAAGCTCGACATTCACGATTCGCGGCATTACGCTGCGACGTCCGTCTTTGCGTCGCGGATTTGGAAGCGTGCGTTATCGCCGGTCCCTCGTCCTTCAGGATTCAACTCGCGCGAGGTAAAGCCCGCGCGTTGCTGCGTTGCGAAAGAGTTCGCGCCGCAAGGGTATCGTGATACCGGTATCTCGCAGTAATATTTGATATACGAGACCGGGGCTATACGGTTGCCATATTTCTGCCGACTTTGCGAACCGTTTTAGTTTTTCGTACCATTTGGAAGGCTTCCAGTAGCGAGGTACCCCGCGTTACTCTGCGCGCCATGCCGCTGCGCCGCGGCTAAAATATACTCGCCTCAACATGTGCGGAAAACGTACGAGCGGGTCGTACGTTACTTGCACGATTGGGTAAAAGCAGACTCGTGCCACCACACAGGCGTTAGCCTGTACGTGTATTTGTCCACGTAGGGCTTTTGTGTATCTGAACGGGTGCCAAAAATTCCCCGATCTTACAAATCTGTTTCTCAGCCTAACTAAACAGTTTTGGTCTCCGCACCTCCCTGACCTCTCTCCACCAATCTTGTCTGTCACAAACGACTCGAGTTTCAGCTTCCTGCATTCGACAATCGTTCGTACGTTTCACGCAAATAGCAACTGTCAGGTTTTTGCGACGAAATCTCTCTTCCTGCAGGTTCTTTGACAAAACGAAATTGGTTGCAGTGAAACTTCCGGTTTAGTGCGAAAGCGAGAATTAGCGTGCGTTTGGAGTAATTTGGACATTACGTTCGTTGTTTAATTCTCATGCAGCATGGAATTCATTTCTCACTATCTTAATGTTCCATCTACCATAAAATAGGCTAACGATTAGATTCTTGTATTGTTCACGCAATGTAATTCAACAACGCTTTTAATCCGAAAATTTTATACGGTACCGATATTTTCCAACGTCGTAATTTAGGAATATTTCTCTTGGATATAGATCATATTGTCTCGTACGCGTGTGCTTTTATCACTGTCCGATAGCATCGTTGATTTTCCTCGCGCAGTTATTGCCGAGTTTCCTACGGTTTTCTCGTGTTTCGAGGCAGTTACCGGTGGCTCGCTTCCGCAACAGGCATGCCTGAGGTAATCGTCCCGCGCGGCTCGTTTTTCTCGACTTCAAGCCATCGATCGTGGCAAGTCGCTCTACTGGCGATCGTGAATAGGCGATGAGGAGAGGCACGACACATTCGAGTTGCGAGTATCATTAAATAAAGATGGATCAGAAACAACGTCTAATGTGCTCCCAAGATACCGGAGAATCGATACAAAGTCACGTTATTATGTGGCATTACGCAAATGTTGCGCAATGAACGCTTTTACGTAATAATTGCGAAATACATTACCATACATACGCACGAATTAATTTCGTTTATCGTGCAGAATGCAAAAGTATATTTTATAGAAAATATAGAAGGAAGGAAAAGCAACTGTCTTTTCCCGTTGTAGTACCCGTTTTTTTTTCTTTTCTTCCTCAGATAATCAGCATAATAATGAATTATATTAATAATTATTCAAAGATCTTTATACACTTTGAAAGAAGGGAATATCGATCCAGTCATTAACATTAAAAAACAAAAGAAGAAGATTAACAGACTCGTTATTTCTGTCATAAATAAGAATAAATTTAAAATACGTTGACGAGCGTATTTTTGCGCCGTTTGTGAATTAGCGAGACGTGCACGAGAAGCGAGAGGCTCATGTTTTCCTTAGTTCATTGGTTACAAAGCTGATGAAAGGACCGTCCGCCGCAGGCGCTGACTTCTCGAGTCACTTTGATTTAGACAATCTTGTTTCGCTAGCAAGCTCACTCAGAAATTTAAAATAGTAGGTACGAATAAGGGAGAGAGAGAGAGAGAGAAGTTTCCGCGTGTCGGTGAAATCGAGCGGCAGCAAAAAAGAAAAGTTAAAGTGAGAAGCTACCGCAGAGCGAACACTTGCAGTTGCCGTCTGAAGTATGTACTTGGCGGATACAACCCGCCTATCTCTCGAGCGCGAGGTATTCGTAATTTGTATCGTAAACCCACTCAGCCAAGTAGTGTAAAATATTTCGCGTTATACTCGGAAAAACGTTGCATATTGGTGAATTCTCCATCAATATTGTTCTCAGGTAACTTGATTGATTCACTTGTGGGAAATAATACAAAAAAATAAGATTGCATCGCGGCGAGTTGATTCGGTTACCTCGACTTATACTTCAGACAGCAAAATATTTATAAGGATCTCCTGCCTGTATAAAGCAGTAAATTAATCTCATTAAATATATACTTATTTCAGACCAAAATAAGTGTCCCGAGATAAAAATACTAAATATTCTCTTCAAAACAACCTATCAATCGTCAACAATTCGTAGAGATATTGACGTAATTAATATCAAGTGATTGAAATTAGCAATAAAAATAAAGTTTCACGTGTTTGTCCGAAAGCGGAGTGTTCTATAAAAATTATTGAATTCTATAGATACGATCAATTCTCTCTCTACTTCGTATATTTTCAAATTTATTCGCTTTATATATTTTTGCCGTAGATTTATTTTTATAACAACACATATTACATTGTCGTTGAAATAGGGCGTGTTCACCTGTCGCCGGTTGCCCTTCAAAAATCCTCGCAAAATGAGTTCGCCCGAGTCACACGCCGGTCTCGATTAGAATTTCATCATGTGCCCGCGGTTATGCCGTTCCCCGGCACAATGCACGGGCCTCGCTGTGCGACAGCGCGCCAGTACCTCGAAATAGAAATTTCTCACGGGTTGTCTGGATGGCAGGCATTGGACTCAGGTGGGTGCACGCTACATCGATTATCGAAGCGGTACACGTTACCTCTCTCTATGCATGGCCGCTTAAGGCCGCTTTCCTACTGTTGGTGGGACGACGGAGGAAGGCTGGGGGCAGAGGGAGGAATCGCCCCTATCCCTAAACTCCTCAGAGACGATCGCCCACATCTACAGGGATGCATCCCCGCGTGCGGCACGTTCCCTGTAACCTTCGCAGCTTCCCCTCAGCCCCCACGTCAGCATCGTACCGCAATCCCGTTTAGCCTCCGCCCCCGAGAACGCCAATTGTCTATTGGAATTTGATAATAGTTCGTCGCCGCGATGTAAAATTCATGAGGCGATCCTGGGATTGTAACAATTGAGTATCGCCGCGGGTTACGCGCGCGAAGTTAGGGCTTGTATCGGATTCCAGAGCGGGCGTATGACATTCTCGTCTAGCCAGGGGCAGAGCGGATGGGAAACCAGGTCGAGCGGTGTAACCGGCATTAACCGATTTTCTTTGACTTTTTTCCACCTGCGAGGAATGCATGTCGTGTTACACAAGGCGTCGGTACGTGTAAAGCGCGTCGGATTTCGTATATTCCACTTGAACGCCGTGAAACGGCGAAATGTATGTATCTCCTGGAATTTCAATGCGCGCGGAAACTCCTCAGGGTGCATTTCCGCTGAGAGAGACTGGTCGTGAAGTCAATGAATTCATAGATTCGGTAAAAATAAAAAAGGACGTTCGACGTTTTTGTGCACGTTGTATCGAGATTGAATCTGACAACGAGATGAGCTTTCGGTACAATACCTACAAATATTTGGCGCAATACGATACTATGAAATAACATATTATATAAGCTGTCAATTAAGAATATTACATTATATAATTTTTCACGTTATTTAAATTAGGATGACTTAATAAAAGATGTAAAGATAAATTTTGTTCACTTATTATTAATAAAAACAAAAGAAAATATCGTGTATTGATAACGATTAAAAATACTATTATATTCGAATAGGGAAATGCAATTAATTGATCATTCATCTATATTAATTAACAGTAATGATCGGACTATTTAGTATATTAAATCTTGATTGACGTTATTATGTATTTGGAAGCTGTCTAACATCAGAATGCATTATGCGTCACGTTTCGTCAATAGAAGAGCATTTTGAATGAAACCGCACAGTGTCTCATTCCACGCTATTACGTCAATACTTTGCGAAACTGCGGGTGGAACAGTTCGATGTTTCACATCAGCTATTTCCAAAGAGCTCCGTTTTTACCTTCTAATTCCATCAATTCCTAAACTTCCTACATCAGTTAAATCGTCTTTAACGTACTAATTTTCTTCGGAACGTCGATAATCGTGTATAATTACATTAAAACGAATAATAAAGTTTGAAGATACTATTACTATTATACTGCGCACAGAATGTAAAATCCGTTGTTGACATAAATGTAAAGTTAATAATACTTTTTAACAAGCATTTTGATTGTCGTTCTCCATGATTACAATTGTTATAACAAATAAACAAAAATAAATACTTTCCAAAAAAGAAACAAATTAATTTCGCGATAAACGCGAAGTGTGAGATTATTACCAGCGCCAAGTAATAACTTCGCGCTTGTGGAGCCTCGTGCTACGATTAACTTTTTAATTCACGACGTAAAGTATCTGCTCTGCTTTCGATCGGCCCTTCGCCGGTGCCACGAAAACGCGAAGAAAAAGCCTCTTGACTTCGCGGTTCCACTGGCGGAACTACTTCCCGGGAACCGCTCGTGCTATCGCAAAAGAAGGATCGGCGATCGCGTGGCGAATACACTTTATGTACAACAAAAAGTACTCGCGCGCGCGAGGAGGAAGGCCCGGTGAGAGGGCGGGGGACGAGGGGGGAGGAAGAGGAGAAAAAGGCGATCGGAAAAATACGGCGAAATTGCGCTCCGGTAGACACACCAGCTCCGGTAAGTTGGAAATAGCGAGAATACCAATGTGCAAAGCAGCTAAGACCTAGCTGGCTCATGGTCGTACCGCACCTTCCAAGCTGCTTCCGGGTGCGCCGCGATGGAAGCATTCGGGACACGTAGAGTGCCAGGCATGAGGCAATACTTTGCCGTCGACGAAACGAGGAATTCGGTCAGTTTGCAAGACACCTCACGCCAATGCGGCCCTCTCGCTTTATCCCGTGCCTATCCTGGCCTATCCTTCGAACGGTCACTTGTGGATCGCTTGACGCCGGGAGATGCATGCAGCCATTAAACTGATAGCACGAACTTGCGCGCTTTATCGTCGTAACAAGTTTACAACTAATTCATCGTTGGCATAAGGCGACTAATAAATATTTCACAGATAACGTCGCAACCGTCAGCTTGTATCTTACGATGCTTCGCAACTTACACGGGTCTTGATTACAGCTCCTAAGACGAGGATCGTGAATATTTCTATCAATTTTTGAGCAATATTTTTTTTCCAGCAAAAAATAAGTGATTAATTTTTCTGGCGCACGTTTCTAAAGGAAAGCTGTCTCCTCCACGGCAATCAATTGAAGTGGAGACAACATTTTACGTCGGCGTGCGTCACGTGTGCCAGCGGATTACGCGCTCTATCGAGTTTGTCATACGAAGGCGTCAGCCGGTGCTGAATTTGGTTACACGACGTCAAGCTGATTAGCGCATAATGCAATCAACACCCTCATTGAAGCATCATAATTCCCGATATAGGAACAGCCGAAATCGAGCCAGTATTACCCGCGTCCAACCCCATGAGCCAGCTGATAGCGCTTCATAATGCCAGTAATTATAGCCAGGCTAGGCGCCATCGATCATACACAGCCTTACGCGATGAAAGCCGGACGTGTCGTCTGTAAATTGTCCTGTATGAAAATCATATAGCGATACGAAACGAATCGGCTTCGCTATGTACACACGCGCATCAATCATAACTTGTGTGCAAGTGATAAAAACCTGTCAAACTGGCTGACGTATTAGCTGTATTTAAACCCTGCTCATTTTCTCCAGCAATCACATCTCGGAACTTGAGTTTCCTCGGAGTTAGAAATTCCAATGAAAAAGAATGAGACAATTCGAGCAGTTTAATAAAATAAAAGTGATAATCGAAATTATGATAAGATATGCGACGTTTTCAAAGAGAAAGCTCTAACAAAATTATCAAGATTTTAAATGCCGCCCGAGAACACGTATAATTTACATTAGATCTACTTAGCTGAGGAAAGTTTAATCTTCGCGGCGTGTGGTCTTTTAAATTAATCGCATTATTTTTTCATTTGTAAACTCGTAATCTGTGCCGCGCGTGGTACTGAAATAGAATATTATAGCCGGACCATATATTCCTATAATGTGCTCCGCGCACGGAAAAGTCCCAAAAATCACCCTTATACACAGACATAAATCCTCAAAACGGTCGCGCACTTATCCCCGTGCCCTCCTCTGCGTATAAGTCAAAAATCGTCGGTTACAGCCGACGCGCAGTGTCGTCAATCGCACGAAACAAATATTTTTCCACGGGCTTCGAGAGGAGGGAATTCTTTCTCGAAAACACGCGCGGCGTTTGACATTACGCTCGAGTGTGGTGACAATCCCTTTTTGCCGAACGATTGCAAATATCGACGGATTTGCGGAATCGTCGGTTAAATTGAATTGCAAAAGAACCTGTCGTCGTGGCAGCCTTTCTGCCGAAAGCACGACGCCGGCACGCGTGTTTTACGCACACGCACGCGCGATCGCGATCGACGAGAGTTACTCGTCACCGATCCCCCCGTATTCGACAACAGAATCGGTCTCCAAAGAGCCTCCGCTTTCTTGCGCGAACCCTTCTCCACCCTATCGCCGTTCTCCATTACCGAACCGACGCCATTTGGAATTCAATCAGTCTGTATGTCTTTCCTATGAATAATATTGGCAGTGTATCAAAGTCGTGCAGATGGCACGCTCTCGCGACTCGAATAATCGGACGAGAACGTTGTGGCATCGAAAACTGTTAATACTACTGCTAGACCGCCGATATGAAATTGATTTATAAATCAATCAGTCGTATTCAGCATGCTATCGATTTAATCCCTTAACGATATTTTTATAATATACATGCGTACAACGGCAATAAGAATTAAATTGCGAATTTATATTTTTGTTTGCTTTGTTGTGCAATTAACTATTTGTATTAAAAATATAAATCACGAAAATGTAAAATTTTTCCACGCGTACATTGGAGATGAATGAAAAACATATCCATAATTGAAAAAGGAGTTTGAATTTTTTAAATATTCTTCTATATTGGGAAAATTATTAGAAAATAAACAAAAACTACTAACGTTTACTGTATAGTCAGCAAATAAACAGACGTGGAATATTTCTCTAATAATTATTATATTTTATTCTTAATCGTTATACGTAATATTAATTAAAAAGATCGATAACAAGAGGATAAATCAACGCATTAATTATACGTATAAATGAAATTTTAAGCGAATTAATGTACCTCTTTGAAACGTTACGACGATCGTGGTACGGTAATATAATAGCGATACCATCAAAATTTACGGGAATTTAACTCCGTGAATTCAAATTCGTGCCGGTTCATTTCTCAAATACGGGCGCGGCACAGCAATGACAGCCATTAATCAGCAACAGTGGAAGGTCAATTATCCAAATGTCAATGATTATTAAGAATTTTAAATCAATAGAATCGTCCCGCGGCTAACGTTGCATATAATTGCTTTATGCACTTGGTAATTAATACGCGCGATGATACAACGTTCGAACCAGAATGTTAAAGTGAAATTCGCATATAATTACATAGTGCTATATGTACATTGCAACGTTACATTATTATATTTAGAAACGGATCACGCAATTTATGATAAGTACACGAAGAGGAGAAACTATCATCTCGATTTACATCGATATCACTTTCTTTAAAGAATAATTGTCGTAATATTTTTTACACCAAGAATGGCGAAAACAAGCGATTTGTGTAAAAAAAAATACCATACATTTTCATGTAGAAAAAATAAAGATTTGTCTTTTGAGTCTCAAAACGCATTTGCCCAGAAATATTTCGTGTTTGTTTACTCTACATATTTTTCTCTATAGATATAATAAAATCGATAAAAACCAAAGTAATAACATCTGTGCCTACATAATGTGCCTAATATGTACGTATCGACAGGATCGTTAGGATTCTTCACGGTAGAATAGATTACGTGTTACAGCCATTGAGCGTTTTTTACATATTACGTTACATCCTGTAAAGATCCAAAGCTTATATTCCTGCCGCGTTCTCGACGGATCGTCAATCTTCTTCGAGCAGACGATAACTACCACGTCTAATATCCCATCGTTCACGAACGAAGACCCGCTCTTATCCATTGAAACTGTGGCCATCGTCAAGCGGCGCTCTCGTAACTGGCTGACTAGTGCAGAAGGGCGTATTCCAGGCGTTGGTTCACGATATCCGATCAGGACATTCGGGACATCGCGCTTTCACACACAGTGTGCGGGAACGCATGACAATTATGTGAGGCTAATGGTATGCGTAATTTTCCCTCCGTCCCAATCTCCCTGTCCCGCTAGATATCTACCGAGTACCGTTGAATCCCGACCACCTTTGTCCCTTACGCGCACGATCGGTTTTGCGAAACCGTAGATACGATGAGAGGGCACGACGGCGGTTTCTGATTTTCAATCGATTGCACCGCAAATTGTTACCGCAAGCTATACCCCGCGTGGAGTGAAGAAGATTGATGTTCAATACCGACGAAAAAAAAAGCGTATATATATATTGATGTAACTCGTACATATAAATCGCTCGTTTTACGGCGATCACTTTGCTTTACGTTCTACATGAATACAGAACACGACTGTCTCGTTCAATATCCACGATAATTTCCGTATTAAAAAGTTTTGCGAACTATTTTAAAGCGCGTTCTGTTTCAACGCTATTAAGTCTTGGACTATCATCGCGTATTATTTGCTTATGTAAATTATATCTTAATTCATGAGTGGAGAATTTTTTAAATGTCCAACTGTAAAAGCTGCATACTTGATGTAAAAAATTTTAAAACGTCCAGGACGACGGAAAGTGGAGATAAAGTCGTGCCTCGTGAAATAGCGCTAGCGCCTCTTAAGCGTGAGATTATTTTTCCCCTGGCACGATGCATCGCGACTCTCATCGAATTTAGGTCCTCGCTATAATTAGTCAGTGCTACGAAGCTCTCGCCGCGAAAATCTAATGCCGAGCGTCGGTCGTGTCGAAACAAAATCCGCCAATTTGGATAAAAACCACCGGAGAGGGGGCCGGTTGACGTTCCCGACTACTTCCCGTTAAAGCGGATGTATCCTCGCGATCCCGAAACGCGTCCTTCCTTTTCACTCCGTCGCGATTCGAATAGCAAAGGAGGATGCAAGAGGGATGTTTTTCACACCCATAGCCTCCCGTACGAAGAAGGAAACCCCGACGAAACTACGGCGTGTGGAAATAATGAAGCGAACGACAATGAAGAAGGCAGAAGGGCGCTGGGTTGGCAACGTCGGGGGTTCCAGCTATTCACCACTCTCCGCGTTCACATTTATTACGGGCCTCTCCCCTCCTGCCACTATCTTCCTTTTTCTCGCACCGTATGATGCGATACCTACGTAGGTGCGAGCGCAAACGTGTGCTTTACGTGTTCATGCATACGTTTATGCCCGAGCTTACGAGCGTATCTCCAAGTCGCGACAGACTCGTACGAGCATTTGTACGAGTAAGCAATATCGTCACTTTATGAAATGAGAATACCACTTTGTAAGCTTAAAATCTATGTAATGTCGGATAAACTACGATATAAATATTCTATTTTTCTATTCGCTATAGCGCTCTGCAAGTGGAAGAAATTTATTAGTGAGATGTTCTAGTTAAAGCAATTTTTCATAAAAATATTTAAAAAAGAGGAAGGATATTTCCAGATACTTAGATATAGATATTCTCCCTCTCTCTCTTTCTTTCTCTGTAAATAGATTGGTAAAAAATTTATGCCATACACAAGAATAAAGGTTTATCGAAATAGTACAAAAACCGGAGACAATCGTTAAAATGTAAACTCGGATAAAATTGGTAAAACTGTTACGATATAGATATCACAAAAATAGGAATGCTTTCTTAATTAGAAAGCACAATGTATAAATAATAAGAACATTACATTCTTCAAGTAACAAATTATTCCAATGACTTTCGTGCGCCGCATTAAAGTTACTAAAATATAGAGAGAATTGTGTGCCGAGTAAAACAGAGTATTATGTCCTATATAATTTGCATAAATCTCTAGATTCTCTAGAGAGAGTATATGCATTAATAAATTAAGGGATAAAACTCTTTCGGAGAAGACGGAATATGCTGACGAAAAAAAACCTTAATCCAATGAACGTTTGGAGCTTCGTATTGTTGAGTAATTGACGTACGGGCGGTGATTAAAGAACGCCGCATAATTAATGCGGTGAAACTTAAAAGTTTCTCGTTCGAGATGTAATATGCATGTACAATGTGACGGCTAAGTGTCACACGCCGCCGTGAGTCGAAAGTGGTGAAATTTGCACCGGCTGTAGACGCGACTTTAAATTTACATTTGAGAAATCCCCGTCGCGAGAAACGGAAGCCAAACGACGGTGCACGTCGGCTAACTTTTCCGCCGCACTGACAGCTCGACGTTCGAATCCCTGAAAATCCTGTGTAAACCCTCCGGCAGCCTTCCTTCAAAGAATTCTAATACGTGAAAAGCAGGCTACTAGTGTACTGACAACATTCTATCATGAGCGTCATACATGCGCAACATAGGTACGTCGCACTCGAAAAATTTTTCTCTTCCACCCCTCTCTTTTTCTTTTTCTCTCTCTTATTCTCTCTCTTCTCGCTTTCCTCTCTTTTTCTCTTTCGACTGAAGTCGCCTAGATAAGATCTGATTTACAGAAATAAAACATAAAAACAAAACTCTCCGCTTTACAGAGAACAGCATAAAGTTTCAGTAACTGCTTAACTTAGTTTGTATGACGATTCCAAAGATACTGCAGTACAGGTCAGATTCCTCGATAAATCAATACGCTGGACTGTATGAACAAAAGCTGACGTGGAGGATTGTAAGTTTTCTATATCGGTCCAACATAAATTTCTCACATCGTAAATCATATACCTTAACGCCCTAAATCCGAAATCCTAAGTTGTGTATCTGTACATTGCAGTACAGAAAAGAGAGATTCTGCATAATATCGATAACAAAATTTTTCATCAAATTGTAAAAGTTCTTTATATATAATTGCCATTCTCTTCTCGCTGTTACGGAAATTATTCAAGACTCAATCAAATTGCGTAATTGAGAACTGCATCTGTGCGTTCACGTTTATAGCATTCCCAACTCCGCAACTCGGGGAATTAGGAATCAGAGAACGGATTATGAAGTCATGATAAGTCGCGGAACATCCGGCGTGTTGTTGGTACCGAATGACCGATTTCCATCGCTAGGCATCGAGCGCATAATCTCAGCTTCCGTTGGCGTTGGTGCGCGACCCCGGCGTGCTTTCGAATGCGCGAAGCAATTGCGCGTCGTAAGCTCGAGTCGCGTGGTCGAGAGCTTTGAGAGTTAGTCGCCGTCACGGCAACGTAATGCGAGTCGCGACCGCGATGTTATATCACCGGCGTGGGTGTTCTCCGTAATTTGATCAGTGACTTTATGCAGACAACGAGTGCAGCGAGCAATCGTTAATAAGATAGGCGAGATCGATCTGAGTCGCAAAAATCTCCGATTTCCTCTCGGACAACTCAACGTGATCATAAAAAAAATATCTATCTCTATTTCGAGAAGCTCCTTTTCACCTCTGATTGGTACAGTATAGTTTTGTGGATATAGTTTCTACCAAGTGACAAGAGATTACCGCTGGAACGGTATCGGAAGTGCGTCGATACGTGGGAACCGGGTGAGTACTCGCATGATCGACCAAGCAGAATCCTTTTGGAGCCGCGTGCCAGCTGACTCTTATTTGTCAAGCTCGCGTTTATCCTATCAACTTTCATCGTAGCTTAACGAGAGCGTACAGGACGCGCGGCGGTCGACCGGCCGTACATATCGATCAGTCACCTGTCACCCGTAGAATTCAATTAATATTCACGAGGGCGGCCGACACGTCACAGGTGCCATTCGACAACCGACGAAACTATATGTTACAGATTGAAATGAAAAATATCGCGGGGGGCGGCTGGTAAGAAAAACTCGTGCGGAGAAGTCCAATTTTGTTATCGCGAGAGAAACGTCTAACGAGAACGGTCTAGATGAAGAATTCGCATTCTGAAACGCATTTGCGCCCCGAAATATAAAAAGAAACTCTTCGAGAAGCAGTTTACATCTCTCTTGCCGCACCTGTTTGTCGTTTCCACACGTCTCGAGACTTCTTTTCCTCTATTTCTCCTATTACACTTCAAAACCGGCCAGCGTCTTAAACGTGCGCACTACCAGTTTGCTTCAGAACGTGAAATTCTCTATTGGAGCGAAACGGTCGAAGCTAAGTGATTTCACGGTGCGCGTTCAGCCAGCACCGTGTATAGAGAAAATAATCGTTTTCGCGAAATTTCGACGAGCTAGCCAGCAACCTACAGAAAACCCGTTGTTCCCGGCACATCTTTGACAACGGTATTACAATACTACTCTCTATGCATTTCGGCCAAGATCATTTCAGGCAAGTCCTTATAATACCCAGCGAATCCGTTTTCGTATAACGATCCCCGGAGTATTCAGTACGGTGAACGGAAACGAAAGGAAGGGAACCCGGGGGATAGATCTATGTGCCGCGTTGTGGGTTGTGGGTAAGTCGTTTCATTGACTACCGGAATATTCCGCTCGGGCTTCAATTTGCGAAAGTTTGGGCTCGGGCGGCTTGGGCTGGGGATAACTCGCGATTTCAAAGGCGGCATTCGTGTTAACATAGCTCTCCATGGGTGACGGCGTCGCGCAGACTAGCTGTATAAATTGCTTTTCATCTTGCCGACAATGTATAGACTGTGGACATTTAATTTTGAAAACAAATAGCCGGCGAACTTTTCGCCGTGGTTGCGACTCGCGCAAAATTAAGCTTCCTTTGTGCCGCGCTCTCCACTGATCAATTAAGCGAGGGGATATCGCGTCGTTGTGACTTCCATTAGTATCGTCGCGCGTCAAACCAAATTTAGGGTACAAGTGAATGGTGTTGGTTTATAAACTGTAGCTCAACAAACTGATTTTGCGAGTGCGTCTCTTAGGACACACGAAACATTTATATCGAAACATTTCTAGAGTGTAGAAGTCATTGTTTACTGACGTAAGGAATAAAATAAACCTTGCATTATATTATTTTCTAATTTCATGATACATTGATTGATTTTGTGATATTATTGTATTTGCACGATAATATTTGCCATATAAGTCGCTGACGTGTGTAAAGCAATTTGAAAGTGTAGAATGTAGATGAATATATACACATATTCCTTATTTTTTATTATAGATGGAAGTAATGTAATTTTCAAAGAGACTTAAGAACACATTATTCTATTCTCTAAGAAAACGACAAAAAATTTATTATGCCGAATGGTGATGAAATTCGATCGTCGACGTCTATGGAAATCGTTTTAATTCTCATCTCAGAGAATCGATACTGGGAGTGACTGTGTCCACCGGTTAAATTGGTTCCGGTCCCGAATATAATGCGGTCCTGGAATTCGATATCTGAGGAATCGATTCGCCTGTTTAAAGACTAGTAGGAATGAAATATTAACCTGGCGGAGGGGGGGGGGGGGGGACTCGGCTATTTGAAGATCGAAATTGTAATTCCAACGATTGAAACTTCTCTCCTGCGGAGGAGAGGGTGGAATCTGTGCGGCCCGGCGAGGAATAGGAGGGCGAAGATCAAGACGTGGAAATCCCATTCCCTCCGTCGTCATGTGACGGCCGAGTTCGCGTTCGAACTTCAGGCATTATGTAACATCGGAGCCTTTTATGAATTCCCTAGTTAAAGAGTAAGTACTTCCTTCCACGCGACTAAGTTGCCCGCCGCCGCGCCGTGGGTCATGAACCTTCGCGATTGCTCCCTGTATTTGTACCAAAACTGTCTTCGTCGGTTAACCGTCGTCGTTTGCGTGAAACGTTGCAGCCGGCACCGTACTAAATATCGACTTCGGCTGTTTACGCGCAGTCACTCGAAATGCTAATTTACATGCCGGGAACAACAATGAACGCGATACATCATGTTCCTGCAGAAGTACACTACGGAAAACCCGAAATGACGTAGCAAATAGTGAAATTCAATGAAACAGGGCGATACTTTGTATCCAACGCACGCGGGGCTAATTGTCAACATTAACAACAGTTAAATTAATGGCGGGGGCTGCGAAAATGTTTCGCGATTAAAATTCCAGCATGTACGTCCGTGCGCGCGTTTACGCTCTGGCGTACACCCAGAAGTCCGGAAATTCGCACGGGGAGGGAAAGGAGGGAATCGGCAAATATTCGACTTTTCATCTCGGTAACGCAAATTGCTACCCTCGACAGGTTGGACATTTCATTACCGAATTCCCCGAGTGATACGTGCGTCGCGTAATCTATCGCGCGTGTGGTGGTTACACCGGGAGACCTCACGAGGATAATTCAGTCATCCGTTAATCGAAAAAGAGACAAAGATGAATTACCGTCGAGGATCCCGTCCATCCCGATCGTCACGCCTTGTTTCCAGGGGTTGTCAGGCCTCGTTACGCGCTCGCGATTTATTCGCATCTGTTTTACAGCATGTTTATCGCAACACAGACTGAAACTGCAGACCGGATATATTATACTATATCTATAGCACGTACGCCAGATCGCTAATACCTACAGGCATTGCGGATCAAGAAGTGAAAACTGACAATGAGTACAAGTACCTATATATAGTATAGGAGATATACGCTTGATATATTTTCAGAATTTTAAAACAATTCTTATCATTGTTTATACGCGAAGCTTTCGTTATTATTGTTAATATTAACAATGCAAAAAATTAATATCGTAATATTTACGTAAGAGATTTTTTGCTTTTCTGCTCTCTATACGTCTGTCCGGACTCTGGATTTCTACAGTTCTTATTTTTTGACAACATAACACGAACCCATCCTGATACTATAGACACAAAAATATTGCACTATCAGTTGTACAAAAGTCAGTGATTTGTAATATGAGCACGCGTTCAACAATCTCCGAAACTTGTTAGCCATACCCCCCCCCCCCCCCCCCCCCAAGCGCATAAAAATTGATCGCATAATTGAATTATAACTAATAATAGAACTGATTATTTAGAGAAAGAATTTTAAAAAATAGTTAACTCTACAATATATATATTGTTATTATAAATTTTATTCATTCTTCTCTTTCGTATATAGTCATGTCGGACTGCGCAAGGTTGCTGGTACCTATATTTTTCAAGCTACGAACAAGAGACGTTATTATGTGCAGTATTTGTTATATTAAAATAAAAGTTTAAAATTATTTAAACAATTTTAATGCTTATTTAGAGAATTTAAAAAGGTATACTAAAAAGTATAAAGCTTTTAAATACATTTTTATTTTAATACTTTACAAAACTGATACCTATATGTAGATTTAAAATACAGTAGAAAGCTAAAAAGCACGATTTTTTAATGCAAAAATACCTACTTTATTAAATTTATACAAATTTATTAAATTTATACAAAGTGCGAATAAAAATTTGATGTATATCCAAGATGCAAATATGATTTCGGAAATATGAATCTGGCATTTATGCATATCGGTTATTCAAAAAAGTTTTTTGTTTCAAAAAAAACATATGTACCTTTAACATTTTTGTTTTAAAATCTGACATCAAAAAATGTTCAAAATAATATAACTGATTAAGTAATACTATTCTACAATGTGTTCCAAAATAGAGCTATTATTTAAGATTGAATCACCGTTGATCAAATGATGAAAGATCGTGATTGAAATTAGCTGTCAGTCAAATGATGGAAGATCGTGATAATGAATGCATTATTGAATCAATGGTACACCCTAATACACCTCAATGAGACCTTAAATACACATTACGTTCTTCGAAAACACAATGACTATTACACGATACGGACGGAAAATATTTAATGAGAATACCGCAGTACGTTCCAAGCATTTCTACGAAACAAATTATATCTTGAATTTGTTTCGCTTGCATCCATCATAAGAATAAGGCGTTTAAGTCTTATAAAGGAAACATTTCATCATCGCTGGGTATGCCACCATCGCACCCTCGTATTTCTACAAAACATTTTCTTCCATATACAGCTTGACGGCTGCAGTAACAAGTTTTCTTTCCATCCCTTCATCTTTCTCGCTCTTGCGGCACGAGATGATTTTATTAAATCCGTCTCGGATATCGTTTGTGACATTCGAGTATAACACAATCTTGCGCGTTGCTCAACGAGACAAGCAAGTTCTTCTACTACTTTGGTCTTATTGCTTTGATCAAATATATTATAAATCGCACAAAGCAACTCTACATTCCAATCAAAGTTGATTTTATCAAATCTCTCCACTCTTCCTTTCAAAAGAAAAAAAAAACATAGAAGAAAAAAGAAAATACCCATACAGCACGCATGTCTAAAAAATATCGTAAAGACCTCTTTAAAATGCCTTTTAGACACGTATATCTATAAAAGATGTTTTTATGATGTCTTTTAGACATGCGTGTTGTTTGGATAATTATAGAACAATAAGTATACAAATATTCTTATAAAAATAAATAATGAGAAAGATATGCGTTTATATCATGAAGAAATGTATAATTTTAAGAAAGAATTTTAAGAAAGAGGCTTATTTTCGATATTTACTATATTTCGAGACCTAATTAGGTCGTTTGTGATTTCATCATTTGTAAGTACGTTAAATTAGACAGAAGTAAAATCTTCAAATAGTAATAACGTAGATAATCTCTAAGAATCTGCTGTATATATTATTACGCAAGTAATTTCTCTCTTAAATTCCGCAAGAATTTCTATTTGACCAGCCATAAATTTTACTCCTATCTCTGGAAATGAAAAATCTCGAAAGGCTACTATTGCATACGGTTGGGCAGGAGCAAAATCTAGGAGAATTTGACGACATATTTACTCGACATGATTCCTCTCACCGCACGTACCACTCTTTGATCTCGTTCGCTTCCCTTTTCCCACCTTCCCCCGGTCCTCGATTCTTCGTATCCCTTTTTCGCCTTCGCGATTTGGTTCGAGCCTCCTCTCAGGAACAGCTATATGAATCTCCCGTCCCTCCTTCCCCTCGAAAAACCGAGGCAATCCAGGCCAAGAGCTAAACCACTCGCGAGCTCGTCTGACAGACGTGTTCGCGAGCAATGGCACGGCGTATTCCCGGCAGCGCGGTGCAACGCAGTGCTCGGGCGCGATAGTGTGCAGTACGCCGTACGGAAATGGGAAAACTTTTAAGGCACCTCGGAACACAAAGTGCTCTTGTGCGCGCTACCTGCTTGAATCGCGCAGGTAACATCGCGCGTCTCGTGTAACATTCGCGGCACCTTCGGGGATACGTAATTCCCGGTACACGAACGCCGCCCAAGACCCTGAAAAATGGCCCTTGGCTTCATCAGGCGTCCGTTCACTTGCGAATCGCACATGTGTCGGAATGGAGCATCTCTCGCAACTAGCGCGATGAATCTTGGAAAATCCATCAGCGATCTACTTATAGATAAGATCTTATCGAGTTGCACAAAAGTGCTTAGAAGCGAATCAATATACGACAAGCAATCTAAATTATAATAAAATTAGTATGCAGTGAATTAATGTTATATTATACTATAGTGTTTGTTAAAATATTTTCTATACATATAAAATGCGATAAATTGCGACAGCCGAAGCGTACGATAACTCCCGTGCAAAAACGCGAATCGCAGACTAATGCGCGGACTGCGAGGTGATTTAGGATGCACCGAATTCTCTGAGGGAATTTAAATGGTCCGAGGTTCTCTTTCTAAAAACCCCTTGCATCTCTCTACTTAGAAAAGCAATTTTTCGGCACGTCGGCTTACGCCGTAACTACGCCGGGGCGCGAGTTATGACGTTCGCGAAAACTCTGTGGGCTCGCATTTAAAATATTTCATAGTTTAAGCAGATAGCCCCCACAAACCCTTTAACTTGTAACCAGCCGCGGCCGTTCGCCGCACACCGACGTAAACTCTCATGAATTCGCAAACAACCCCACCGGTACTCGAAACAAGTTTCTCCCTCTGGTCCGTTCTACAACGCTTCTTTCCGCCGCGGTCAAAGAGAACCATCAGACATTTCGATTCAGTTTCCACTATCGTGCTTAATGTCGGCGAGGGAGCGTGAGCTACTAGCGACGAAGTTTTCACGAGCCGCGTCGCTTCATTACCCCTCGGAGTGGTGCGAGCTCTCGTCTCCTTGCGTTTACATAAAGACATTATTACGCACCTGCTTGTTCCGAATGGGACGAAATCGCGGCAGTCTTTCGTTTAGACTTCTTTTGTCTCATTGTCAGTTATCCCGCTTTGCGCAACAAACGTGAATTAAGATCGGCTTACGGCGAAAGCTCCTTTATAGAGACACGTCTGTCGCGAGCGTAAAGCGAAGTATCGCGGACACCCACGTCTGTCTTTTTGCACGAACTTACTCTCCTCTTTCGTCCTAACCAGTTTTCCTCTCCTATGACGTCAACATCCATCTCGATTCGATACAGTTCGCTGTAAAATGTGATTTATCAGTTACTCGCGTGAGCGAACGTGTCGAATCGACTCCGCTCTCGCTTGTCCGAGCTTTTTCTCTCTCTCTCGTAGAAACAAAAGTATTGACATAAAATATTAAGACCGTTCAGTGAGACACGACGGCGACGTCGACGGATTTCGTCTGCACAGAAAATATTCGAGAAATTGCAGTCTTTCGTCAATTCTATAAAGTGACGAAAGATGTTCTTTCTTCGCTATGATTAAAAATGACAATAATATATATAATAATTATAGAAAGAGAGCGCTATCTGAGATATGACATATAATAATATGACATGAGAAACGACGTGTGAGAATGACAACGCAATCCATTATTTAAAATATTTTACTAAATATAATATTTCTAAAATTAATGCGTATGTATCTTGTCACATTTTCATTACTTCTTGAATTAGACAAAAATCCATCATTATTCATTATAATGATATATAATTAAATACAAATTAATAAAAATCAATTAAAATTAAATATTTTTATGCATAATCTTTAGGTGAAAACTTGTTCGTCTTTCACGCTGAATTGCGAAATAAAGTTATAATCACCTTTATTTTGAGTTTGTGATGCACTTAGAGACAGTAAATGATTTGTAAAACATTGATAAAATTAAATCGTACTGTATGAATGTATTTTGCCACCTGCGCGATCGCCTACTTACTCATTGTACGGCATTCCGCATCTACTCAGCGGCAAACTATCGGATATTCGATTGAGGTCAATCAAGAGCGGCGCACTCGGATAACGGTTTTCTGTTGCAGTTCTCCAATTTTGCAAAAGGAGAAAAACGACGAAAGTTCACGTTTTTAGAAAAACGTGAACTTCCTCTTCATCCCGAGGCAGTAGCTAACGCAACTTTCCAATTGCTTTTCGAGATTAGTGATTCTCAATATTTCTTCGTTCACTATCCGGAATTTAATATCACTTCTCCTTATAAGATCGAAATAACGGCAGATACAATATAACAGAGTTGTATCTTATCGTATTTTATTTATTCTAGTCGATTTATATTGATAATTATACATTTTTGAAAATATTGCTAATAAATTGTAGCATTCACGATATTAATTTGGATCATTATAATCATGACAATTTTATTTATATCTTCAAAGAGACATATCTAGATATACCAATGAAACAAAATAAATTATTATAATTTGCTGCAAAATTTATTATATTTTATTTGCATCCAGAACGACCGAATTATTCTCAGAATCTTGGTAGGTACTGACGCGTGGAAGTGAATATCACGCAAGGTGAGAATCGAAATAATCAGATTTGCCTTGAGATTCGCTCACATAGGAGCGCGAGAACAAACGAGGTAGATTTTGTCATCGAAGGTGAGAATCATATGAAATAGTCCTTGGTGGTGCCCGAAGCTCCGCAATTCGATTCCAGCCATGTTGAGGGAAGGCAATGCTAAAGCCGCAAGTTGGCATGCAATTTAATACCGGCACGAAATCCTCGAAATTATTCGATTACGTGGCTTGCTCTGAAGAAATTTACCGATAATGCAGGACTGAGTGCATCTGCAGGGAGTAAAACCGCATTCCAAAAAAATATGAATGCAGATAACGTAAAATGTGCCAAGTGCACGCTTGGAAATAAAATTACCGCCACGCAAAGAACCGCGCTTCTTTTATCTCTTGTCCCTTTTTTCGGCCCTTTCCTCCGCAACTTTACGAAATAATTACAAGCGTTGCGGAACAATTCCTCCGCAAGCATGTAGACTGCGCTATGCTTCGCCGCAACATATTGCGACAATTGTAATAAGGCTATAGGGATAAACGATTGTCTGTGGTATGCGATATGGGCCGTGGAACGCGCTTCTAGCAGGACGTATATATAAACAGAATTTCAGGGAACGTAAGTGTGTAATGCATGCCATAAAGCGGTTACATACCAGCGCGCGTACGGTAAATCGAGTTTAGTCGAATATATCGACATAAGTGTTGCGATGTGACAAAGCGGTTCCTGTGGCAACCGATTATTGCGAAGCTATTTACATCATCCTCGACACGCCATTACTTGCGCTACAAACTTCAATAATATCGATATAATATGTAAGTGATGGTGTGGGTTTCATCCAACTTGGCTCCGCGTTTAAACGGTTGCGGTATTATCGATGTAAACTCGATACCTTTCTCGATGCTTTCGATGTAAGTCGCTCGTAACTGAGAATGAAATGTCTGAGACGCAAACCACGCAATCGCTATTATTTAATCGCGCTGTTATTTATAATTGATATGAAAATTATCAACACGTGTGTCGCTTAACGTTTAATATTATGATTTTTGAAATGTCTCTAGATAGCATGTCGATAGATACAAAAAGAACGTACGTTTTTTGATACGAATTGCTAGATGAACAATTATCGTGTCTTTGCACGTATCATTGCTGATTGCACTGATCTGTCTCGCGTTGTTTCAAAGTTTCGGTATATTGGCCGTGACATTGGGTCAGACGCGAGCTACAAACGTGTACAGTTCGATATCATCTACCTTGGAGTGAAATATATCTAATTTGCATGTAAACGAGCAAGAACTAGAACTCGCGGCACTTACCAAGGCTGTTCCACCACGTTAACTTTTAGCGTGGTTACAATGAAACGCGATCGAAAAAATTTCACCTGTAAATTTGTCCTAAATGCGATGGCTCACGCCGTCGTGCGATATTACATTAATAAAGGGGGAATTTTCCTCAAAAGACTTTGATATAGCCAGCTATTAACCGTAAGATAATACTTAATAATACGATGAATAAATCAAGACCATAATTCCCCTCCTTCAGTTATTATAGATGCTTTTATTAATTCAGAATCCATTTCTCCTTAATAAATATTTAATTCTTAATAAAAAGAGGCGTTATTTAAACTTTATTCAAAATTAACTTCGAATTACTTAATAAATCAAATACTCAAATAAAAGAAATAAAAGTAGTCCCCAAAAATACCCCATTTAAGAGAAGCTTGTTTTATTTTGGACTTTATATACGCCATTTCATTGCTTGAGGCAATTTGTAAGGACTTCTTGTGGGGGGGAGGGGGGGAGAATTATTTATTCTGCAACGATACATTGAAAGTTATCTTCGTGATAATCTTCCATTAAAGATCAAAGTCGATGTCAGGTATACAACCATGGTTCCGTATCACATCCTGATTATGTGTAAGACTTTCCCGAGACGCGACATTAGCAACGCTCTGTTACCCGTAATCGTGAGACTACTTGTAGTTAACGCCAAATTCCTATTCAGAACAGCTAACATAGTTCTAACATCACGTAGAGCGGCAGAACAAGCCGGAAATGCCAAGGAACCGGTACAAGATCAATATCAAGATGGCGGTCTCTTATACCTGTTAGCTCGGAAATTTGCCGTGCTGTATTGGCAAGATAGCCTGAAGCCGAAATGCTCGGCAAATCCAGATTTATTGGACACAAATTTCTCGGAAAACGAGACGCGACAGCTGGAAAGACTCGCATCGATAAAACTCGGACGCGTTATCGAGTCGTTACTGCCGTAACGTATCCAGCGCATTGTTCGCACTGAATTGAGATATTGCAACCAGTGTAAGCTTAATAATAAATAATATAATAATTATATTGGTAATAAAACTATAAAAATTCTTAATAATATGTATCTATCTACAAAATTTATCTAAAATATTATACAATAAAAATATTGATATTTATGTAGAGTTTTTATATTTATTCACATTACTTGATATAGCGAGATAAACAAACGGAATTTTCGCGGATCTCTGTATCCGGTTCCTTGCCGACGAACAGTTAGACAAATTAGATTCGTAACGCGTCGCGAGAATATCATCGACGTCTCTGCATTGCAATCTGTCAATTTACGCCAAAAACATGCGAGTTTACCTTGTCGCGGGAATTCACGATACGTATTCCTGTGGGAGATAAACAGGAGTTCGTGACAGTACCCTCATCGACAAGGGTTGCTTTACAAAGATGGATCGACTATACTGACCTACAGCGATGATCGACGAGCCGCCCGCCAACCGCAACCTCCCATTCTCCCTTCGCAGCTTCCGGGGTCGGGCTCACCTGATACTCCTCAGGAAAGGGAAACCGGGATCTCAAGGAATCGCGTGCATCCTAGAAAAAAGATCGAAAAATGACAGATGTGCATCTTACGTAAAAACTTGTATTTTGCACGATACTTTTTCTTTCGGCGAGCTAAAGATGACAATCGATTACTACGTATTCGCGTGACAAATCGATCATGTTCGTCATGAGCTTACTAAGTCTTTACGATATCCTTGAAATAGCTCGCACAGTGTATAACATTGTTCGCACATTCTTGTTCTCGAATAGTATAAAGATAATACAATTATATCACATCTAACATAATAATTTTCTGTGGTATTTACGGAGTAATTATGAAATTCCAATAATAGCTTATTATAATTAATATAATTAATAATATTTGATTATAATTAATAATGTTTGATGTGATTAATAATATGTAACGTGTAATATTAGATAATTGAATAGATAACTCAGAATTAATTCTACAATGATGCAGTTTCATTTAAAATGTACGACGTATACAAATAAAACTTTAGATACATTTTATGGATTGAAATTACATACATACGCGATGTTGTTATCAATATAGAAGTTTAAAGATATCTATTAGTATACGATGTCGCATTGCGTAAGAATTCTTTTCGAAAAGAATATCGAAACAACAGCTTGCTGTCTAGTTCTGGACAATTTAAAGCCATTTATATACTTGCTATTTTCAGAAGATTACATTTCGTCGTACAAGTTCCTTTATTGACCTAAATTTAATATCGACATTTCAAACGGTATCGGCAAAATGTCCATTGATAAAATTAGAAAATATCTAAACTGCTCTAATAATATTTTATTTATTAATTCTTGACGAAGTTAATTTATTTAAATAGAAAATTAGAAATTATTTTACTACTAAGATATTTTAATCATTAATATTTTATTATTAATTTTTAACAAAGTTAATTTATTTAAATTAGAAATTTTATAGTCATTACTGTATTATTATTGTATTTTCCGTTTTTTAATATATTTATTAAAAACAAAATTATTTATTTATTTAATTTTCTGCTTTTATTTGTTCCAACTATGAAAAGATCTATTATTTCGATTTGTGAGTGACAGTTTTATTTACTCTATTTGAAATTATATTATCAAATATACCTATAATAAACGTATATGTGTATTCTGCAAATATAATATATAATATTTTTTTAGATGGAAGAAACACTTCCTGTGTGTGCTCGAGACATTTATTTCTGGCTATTCAACTTTTGAGACATTTTACGTTGGATATAACTTCCGCTATATATTTATGTTTCGCATAACCAACGTAAGTTTAACGCGGTATTTCAGAAACACATCGTGTAATAGGTGTTGTAGATGAATGCAACAGCGTTAATAATATAGGCAATTGTGGATCACGCGCTATTATTAAACAGAATCGCGGTTGCAATTAATAAATACCAAATTACATTGACAATGCCCAGTCGCAATCACAATTACCATATTCTAACTAGTTACACTTATGCTTACAATAGCAATAATGAACTTTGCGGTAGCAATTTGTAATTGTAATAGTATGTGAATTAGTGAAATGAGGAACCAAAACCAACAAGTAATATATAATGTACATCACGAATATTTCTGCATGCCCTTTGGAAAATAATAGGATGTTTAAAAATGTGATGTTTGTGTTTTAAAGAAACGTGTCAATAAAGATTATACAAGCTTTTGTTAAATCATATTTGATTTAAGGAACATGCGCGTTTAAGAGGTAATGAAATTCACGTTATTCAGTAACTTTTTATCGACTAGGGACTATGGAAACAACCTCGGAAACAACCGATAAGTATAGAATACGAGAATCTCGACGATTGACGGTGTACTAACGAAGCACATTCGCACCTTTGAAGTTGAATGTACCACGGTACAATGCGATGACTAACAGAGTAGCGATTGTTTCGCGAGATAATGCAGTATAGGGGGCCGCTTTAAATGCCGCGCGGAGAGAAGAGTTAACGAGTAGCGGTGTGCGCGGCGCGCAGCACAATGCGGAACTTTCTACCCTATATTCAAAACTGTCACATTCGGATTCACGCGAATGGCGACGTTGCAAAGTTTACGCGATGCTACAAAGTTTCACAGCCACTCAAGCCACTATCGATAACCATTGAGCGCAAGATGTGGTAAATCTACCCCGCATATCGCGCGTCTGTCTTGCGATCGTGCCTTCTTTCCCACGCCATTTCTTTTGCAGATCTAACTCGTACTTTAAAACAATACAATTCTCCCGAGGCGCAGAATACAAAATGTGCTTTTAAATGTTACTGTCAGCTTTTGTGTGCCATGCTTTTTCTCGTCAGGACGTTTGTCCGTTTATAGAGGAAATATTTTCTTCAAATCATTCTTTCAGTTTCCTCGTTATTTCGATATGCTCAATATCAAGGAAATTCAATAGCATTTAATATTTCTTAAAGTCATCTAAAGATCGATATAATTGCGCATTTAATTACGTAATACACAATCGGATTCCAATCGATGTACATTGTCATTGTTATCCGAGTACGTTTTCCCGCTGTGTAGAAATCGCTCTTCCACGCTCAATTTCCGGGCGCCATAGATGAAAAATATAACGAACGTGATCACCTCTACTGTTGCGGGCTGTATCTCTGGAGAACGGAGGGATTGAAGGCGTAGAAACGACTTACGCGAGAAAGTATAGAAACGTAACGTCAAGACGCATCCCACGCACGCATATTACTCCGGCATCGATTCCCGGCGCGCAATATACGGCGGCGCGACCTTTCAAAAGTTGCATAATGTCGCACGCGAAAATGCTTCCGCAAGAGGATATGCATCAACAAGTCTGTAGAGTGTGCACTCTATCGGTCTGAAAGCGAGCGCCGACGTGAGTAACTCTCGACGACGGCAACGACGAGCCAAACCCGCCCTCCAACTTTCGCGAGCACGTACGGTGCCGACGTCGCCGTCGACGTCGGCGTCGGCGTCGTCGCTGCTCCCGTTCACCCCTTAAGAAATCGCGGGGATTTCACTTCATAATTTTACAGTCCCGTCTTTTCTCCTTAGCGAGCGGCCACAATTCCGACCGGCCGAATCCAATCTGGCGCGGGACAATATCTGAGATTACGTCTGGACGGAGTTTGCCACTACTACTTCAGCAGCGTAAAACTCCGCGGCCGGCGCGGCGCCTCGTAAAACCGTCTTTGTACCGATCGCGCTTTCCGAACCAGCTGTGGCCGCGCGTCTGCAATCCTTCGACTAATTTCGCCGCGAGATTTGATGCTTGGCATTCCATCGCTCGAATATTTTCGATTTTGCACTGCTTATATAAATTCGAAACATCAAACATATTAATTATCCAGAGATTTAATAACACTGTTCAACAAAAAATGCATAAGACCGAAAATAATCGTTTTCCGTAGTTTTTTCTGGTCATTGAATGTTAACAATATCTTTTTAACCATAATTGATACAAGTTCCTTTCAAGGGCTGAAAGTCCTGACAACATACTCAATATTAATTACAATAAAACTTCTCGTCAGATATTGTAATTATAATATGCCAAATACACTGCAACTAAATTTCTCAAAATTGAGACATGATAGAGCAATTTTGTAAATAGGATCGTATTCAGCGTCCAATAAACTTTAAGAAACGATTATATTCGTTCTTGTGCTCAAAAAAAGAAATAACTTTTTGTTGAACAGTGTAATAACAAGTGTAATACGATTATAAGATAGATATTTAAGAAGTTTCGCACTAAAACTTTATATATAATGCAAGTCTTCTCGAATATTGAGATTAAAAGGATATTAAAAAGACATTAAAATTTGAGGAATATTTTAGATATACCTAGTTCGTTCAATATCCGGCACATGCTATGGATTTTTAATATGCTTGCGCTGCAATAACATATTATTCAGGTGTGAAGAGAGGAATGTTCGGATGATTACGTGCCTTGAATATCAAACTTCTCCCGGGACATTCTTCGCACCAAGGTCATGCGAAATTCCAATGTTGGAAATTCCAATAGAAATACCAATGACACCCGCGAAGTAATTCGTGGCTACGAAGAAGAGTGATTCTGCGGTACGTGCTTGTTCCGATCCTGTCGACTCTTATTGACACTATCCGCGTCGAAAGGTAGAGTAGCCACAAACTTGCTTATTTGCGTGATAAATATTATACGTAGGGTTTATTTACGGGGATAACAATTAACCGAAATCCGATACCGCGCGATAAAGGTTTTACGAGGTTTCCTGCGAGTTAGGAAGAGCATTATCGCCAGTCAGCATTGGATATTCAAAATAATCCGAGGTATCTTTTGCAATACTCGATAAATACATCGATGGTACAAATTAGTTGCCTTCTCACGTCAATTAGTATACGTATGTATTGTATACAAATTTTAAACCCGCAAATTATAAATAACATAATTAAGTTACTTGAAATTTCATCAGTGATTGTGCAAAATAAACCACGCTGCTGCTCTAAATAGTTTCTTAAATAATAAAAATTGTTCTGATAATCCAAATTGTTCTATCCAAAAGTCATTGTAATATCATTCCTATTTTGATGCCTTCTAATACGTTTATAATGGTAGTATATCGAAAAGATAATGCAACTGTATAATGAAACAAACAGTCTGAAATATATTGTAAATAATGTTGCAAAAACAACTCTTTCGCATGTTAATACTGATGAGAAAAGCTCGACTTTTGTTGCATCAGGTCTGCCACTGCGTTCATTTCGAGTGTAACTTATAAAAAATCGATGCACTGCATAAAAGATAAAACTTTAGGGTACTTTATATTTAAGCACGTTCGCCAAGTTAGCGATCTGTCGTTGCATCACTCCACACTATTAAGTAGGTGTGTGACTAAAAAGTAGCACGGGATACACCTCGTTGATGCATAAAGAATGCGCCATAACATTTTGCAAGCTTATATACCTATAGCGTACTCTGAAATATCGAGCACTGGCGGGCGCAAACTACTCTTCTTGATGACGTTACAGAATCGACTCTACAAGAAACCATTTAACTTACACGTGTAGTGCAAAGATGCTGACTCAGGATTACGGAAATCTTCGTAGCAAGCAAACCGTGTGTCTTGAGAGAGAACAAAAAAACCAAACCTAGAAAACTATTGAAAGTTTTCCAATTAACTTATTCTGAAAGAATTCGGAGCGACACGATATAAAAGCGTCCCGTAAACTCATCCAGCGGATTCGATCAATAACCCGCGCCCTTTAAGTCTCGGTAAATATAACTGCGTCAATACTGTAAATGAGAAAACTTAAAATCTGAAAATACCTAGTGCAATATAAAATATAGAATTTATACAGGTCTACACAAGAAATAAAATGTTCGTACAGTGAGATATTAAGTAAGAAAGTTAGCGCAAGGAAGCCATAGCGGTGTTCATGGGGATAAAGATCTGCTGCATCTCACATAAAAGTACTTCGAAATGATTAAAAGAATAATAAATTGCGGTTCTATACACGAGCGGGAAATAAATTTGGAACAAAGATTTTTTACTTCGAAAATGATATACGGTGTAACGTCACCCGAGCTTATATTTCTTGCGAAATTGTATTCAGCTGGGCGTAGAAGACACGGTAATGCAGTTAGTGTAAATTTCATAAAGTGCGTCCGAAGAGTGCGCGATATACTGTAAACTCTGCGGCAGCTTATATCGAATTTTCCTGTCTCAACGGCAACCTGTCTCATCATCATACAACGCGGCGCGCTTTCTTTATGTTGAGACACCGATCTTAAGCATAAGTTTCCGGGAATATACATCTTCTCTCTTAAGCTATTCGCAGTTGCGCATAGAATTGCGCGCATTTGTACGCCTCGTAGCGCATTTATATGCCCCTCTGCAAAGTCGGACGTACATTGATGTATTATCATTATCGCTCGTAATATACGCGACGACGATATTTTAAGCGTACAGACAAAATCAATTTCGTTTATAACAATGGAAAGAAAAATGTAAAATTACACGAATTTGATTTTATGTGTCATGCACTTTTAACGAATTATTGGATACAACGCACGGTCGCGTATCGGGAGGGAGTGTCACAAATATATAAACCCGCATTACAAAATTTCGCTGCGTATGTATAAATCTGCCGTAATAATCACCGCATCTTGGATGCCGCATGCTGGAATTAATTAATAAATTCTACCATGATAATAAATCGCGCATTAATAAAATGATGCATTTGTGCTGCAGCGTTTTGCACTGCACGGATAATTTTAACAACATTAGCCGCGATATAATTATCACTTTATCATACATTATTGTTATACGAAAATAACTTTGTACAAACTTCTATTATGCACACTCGATAAAAACCGTCCATTATGATCGGCAGGATTTATTTACACCGTATTTATTGGCACGTAAATTGAAAAAGGTATCAATGTATACATCCAATCCTTTTTTTCACTCACGATAGAATTATTTTGCAATGCCATGCGATTTATTCGACACGCTGCCGTTCAACTTTTCACATAACATCCAAAAATATTTTTCGCTTGTTACATCGACACCGCATTTAACCGAGAAGCGCTGCGAAAGTAATTGGATTCAATTATAACGACAATCATGCAATGTCAAAAATTTAATTGTGTCGGAAATATCACGTCGATAGGGTCTCTCTGGCGCGTACGCAGACGCAAATGGATTACGAAGCTAAACATGTCGAACGGTAAAGATTAGTATTTGTAATCCTCTTAGCTGCCGCGCGCATGTTTTCACATAAAGTTTAAACTCAACACCGACCATCAGCCGAAGCACTGCCTTTTTCGGCGTTGTAGATATTTCACATGCCTATAACGCTATGAATTTTTAAAACGATATTTCGCCGGACCGTGGACGACACGACGGCCGACAGCGGCGTACAAACACATCGATATTGTGCGAAACTCGTCGCGCTGCAATTTCGACCGGACAGCAGAGAAGTTCAGCAATCGCCGGATGTGGAGCGTTTAATCGCGACATATCAATGCCGGCAAATTGGTCGATAAATTATTGCTGCCGTATCGCTGATCTATACCCGCGTCCTTTTCTGTGCGTGTAACCGCATGTTCCTCGATTTTTTTTTAAATGGGTCACAGTTTTCACGCCACTCAAACTTTGCCCGCGAAGGGTGTAAAGCCGACAGGACGGTGTCTGCGTTTATCTCTTTTTTTGTATTTTCATAGTTATACTAATCTTGTGGGAGCTATATACGCAAAATGAAATCCGCTCGACAAAATATAATGAGACGCGATAAGGCACGCCTAAGCGTTTCCGTTAGCAACTCGAGAGATTAATAATGCGAAAGAGCATCACCGTTATCGTTATAACATCGATCCGTTTTTAACAAGCCGCTGTATATTTAAAGCAATTCGTGTAAAGTGGAAATATGCCAGCGTTCCAAGTTCCTTTCGTTTAAATCAATAATGAGGTATAAAACGTATTTCGACGATTCAAGATTTTCTCGATTTCTCATTTAAAATAAATCTTAAAGCAAAGCAACACAGCAGAGTTTGCGAGTGTAATTATAAATTAATGGTTGATCTAGTTTTACCAATGCACACAATAAATATAATAGAATCTTGTTTACCCACTTTACAAACGATGAAAACCTTAATTTCGTGAAACTTCTTTAAGTTGCTGTTTACAATTATCGACAACTTATAAATAAAATATTACTAAACAACCAAGTGCGATTTTTTAACTTATTTATCACTACTACTGTTCATTTTGCACTTCCTGTGTATTAAAAGGAAATAATAAAGGAAAATTTTAATTACATAATAAGCTGTATAATTTTTTATAATAGAGCTCGATAATTATAGAAAGAACATAAAGTGTATTTTTAAAGTGGTCAATAAATGTGCGGTTTATCCACATAAATGCGGTTTATGTTATTTTTTACATCTGCCGCGCTAATTGATAAATGTAAATTTGTGGGCAGCAGTTAATCAGAAGAGACACTTTTATGAGAATCGCTTAAAAATTTAATAACTAAATATCCGGTTAAGCTTCCATTAACGAAAGGCGCGATGCTTCTCATACATTATGATCGACATGTTGATCCACGCTCGCCATATATTATCATCAACGAGTATTATCGTTATATTTGCATCAGCTTCGATTCCGCTATCCATTATAAACGACTGAAAGCGCAGATAAAAAAGTCAGACGCGTGGCGAAAAAAAAGCGCAATACCAAATGTTACATCTCCCAAAAACATACGATTACAGATATTTGTAACTTATTTTATTTTATGCAGCAATGAGTGTTCGGGCTTATTACAAAATTTTTGTATTTTTTCCTACAAATGTTTTGTATTTTCTGTCAGAATAGCGTCGCTGTCACGAGAAAAAACTTTCTCTGACAACAAAAGTCTTGCAAAAAAAAAAATATGACACAAAATTTGAATTGTCTAACAATATTCTCTTATTGTTTTTTTTGTTGCCGCATCTATTTCAATGGTAAATAAACGCGAAAACTTTTTGTGGATTTTTGTAGAACACGCGCGGGATCAATTTCGCGGTACGATGTACGTCACGGATGTACGAGATCCCGTGACCCGCCATCCGAGTTCTATATATTTAATTTTACTTGGAAAATTCGTCTGTCACTGACGCCTGTCTGAATAGCTTTCTGCGGTTCACATTTACGCTTTCAGTTTTACTGGAGTCGACGTATCCACGCAGTCAATGATAACAACCTCGGTTGTAATCGCGAAAAGCTGCACGCTCCCGTGAACATCCCGCATGGCAAATCTGTTAGATTCTCTAACGAGTAGGTAGGTATGCACCCTGAGTTTCGCGATAATCACCGAAAATCCACCGGCCGAAACGAAACTCACGCGCCTCGCGGCAGACAACGCGCTTATGCAGATGCGATTGTCGCGTAATTGGCGATGCAAAGCGTGCGATCGTTTTGGCAACATATAACGATTGCCGCACGGCAATTTGAGAAATAAACGGGAACTAAATAAAGTCGCGTTGGCAATCAATATCGCGAAAATGCATAAAATAATTATAGAGAACTTATTTATACGATATTAAGAACTTTTTTCTCATCAGCTTAATTCGAGAAAATCGATACATTCTGCGCATTGCGAGATCTGGGTCACACTAAAGACTTACATATCCTATATCTATATATGATCACTGCTACGAACCCGACAATTTTGGAACCTAATTAAATAGCAGTTATATATGTACGTCATAAAACTATTGTTTCGTGAGCGAACCACTCGGTCCGTTTGCTTATCGATCGTCATTATCAAAAGTAAAAGCAGGCGGTCAGCCTCGTTCAAGGTTCTTATCGGTCTACGATAATAGATCATATTTTCCGTTGCAAATTAGATACGAGCACCGCGGTATAATCCTCCGACGTCCAAAGCCGTTATTACATATTAAAAACGGGTCGGCGACCACGCGCTATATCGTGTTCGCCTTATCGCGCTAATTCGTGAATCGATCCCTTTTCAGCCTAATTGCAAGAAACGCAGACCGCACGAACGCGCGAGAGCTTAATTCTCGACGCGCGCATACGTCGTTAGGGCGCTCCTGCTTCTCGCACCCTCCACCATCTCCACCTCCTCCGCCTCCTCTAATATAATACATATTTACGGCGCACTTGTACGTGATGTGCTTTATGAAATCCTGGGATTTCACAGTGTCAGACCAAATGTGCTTTAGTGCGGTGAGATACGAGCGCAAGGCTTAGGGATGTACAAGAGCGTCGGACGGTGTTACCCGTAACAACCGGACGGCCGCGGCGGTAACGATAGGGAACCGTGGCGGAAGAGGATGTTAAAATGAATAGTTCGTGGGTATCGTTTGGGACCACGCCGCTCCGTCTGTACGAAGGTACCGGGCTCTGTTTCAATTTCAGCCGCTCGCGTCCGGCGCGTACAACCGCGATTGATTTCTACATTCTACGCCCGCCGTAACAAGTCCGTCCTTTCGGCGTGTTTTCGGAAATTGGCCGACGCGACCGTAACTCGTTAGAACGCCACAGGTTATTTTCGCGGCCGCGGTGATGTCCTATTTGAATATCGACCGCGCCTAATATCCGTGGGACTTTTGGCCGCGAGAAATAATACGGCGCGCCGTGTGCGCGATCCGCTTCTCTCTTTCAATCTTCTCTCCGCGCGATTGATATCTACTTTCGAGAAAGACGGAGCTCGATCCACTCAGCGTACACACCTCTGTTTTGTCCTTTTACCTGTTTCATTCTGTTTGACAGTGAAGAAGCTTGCGAAAGCTGTCCTTATAGAATTTTATAACCGGAAGTAATCTTAATAATCCACTAACGATACCGTCTCACGGGAGTTGTCCGTGTGTAAGTGGTGAAATCACATCACCAAGATATTTAAAGGGGGCTAGCCGGACTTTCAGAGCTTAATACTCCATCTAAATGCTGATTCTTTCAAAGGTTCATTATTTGTTATAATTGTGCGCTTAAATTGTACTTAGAGGAAGGTTGGAGGGTACCCAACCTCCGAGATAGCAAGTGCCGGCACGTTTGTTACTCCATTTTATGTAGTCTACAATGAAGTAGAGTGCGGAGGAAGACGCCAGTTTCATGGAGACTAATCACTTTACCAACAAATTTGCCCGCTTCCCAACTTGCTGTTCCAAAATTGTACTCGTTCCAAAAAGCAATTGCATAATGCGAAAACGGAGCGATAAAGCAAACGTAAGTAAATTTATAGTATCGAAGTGCTACGTGGAGAACACAGAGAAATCTACGCGGAAAGAAATGGAACTTTTGTCAAATTGCGTGTAATAATAAAAAGTAAAAGTACACATTTTACATCCTTTCTCTTGCAATGAAATGAATCGCGTAAGGTTTAGGCACAGCGGCACAGCTTTTAAAATTAAGAAAAAGAGAAACGTCACGCGTTCACGAAGATTGATTGGCGCGTCTACAACTCTAAAACACTAATCAAATAAATTCTTTGAAAAAAGAAGTGTACGCTTTATATAGCTTTCCAACGAAGAGCGCGTCGTACTCGCACAAACACTCAGCCCGGAGTCTCTTCTAAATAAACGATTCCAATCAAACAGCCGGCATTGCTGCTTAAAAGTCTCCAGCAAACATCGCGGCAAATGCAGCGACGCGTGAAGGTGAACATCACATATATCGAATAATAGCAACGCAATCATCGACTAGAAAGCGCTACGCTCCACTTTCGTTTCCCCTTTAACGTTTGCAAAAGCTAACGAAAATTACGTTCATTCCCGGATAATGCAAGCAATTGCTCTAAAGGATATTGTAAGAAGCTTTTCTAATCCACAAGACGTTCATTATAAACTATTTATTATTCAGGATCATTTTATTATACACTTGAAGTTTACAAAATCGGAGAAGGATTTTTCACCAGAACTACCAAAGCAGTCAAAATGATTGCTTTGTAATATTTTTTCAAATTTATATTGCACATTTTCTAAGGTTTTCCATGATTTTTGGTGCAATATGTAAATGATAAAATCGATCAATTTACTTTCCTTTTTCATTCCTTTTTAAAAGATATACATATATAGTATATTTAAATAGTAGAAATAATATATGTTAATCGTCGGTAGTTCTAATGTTAAGACGATATGGAAAAAAGTTATTATCCTAAAGAGTCTCTAGTATCTCTAATAGTCTAATGCAAAGTATCATAGAACGACTTAATTTACTTGATAGGTATATACAGGACTTTAGTCACAAATACGTGTCACAAGTACAACGCCCTACACGACTCATCCCTAGGCACTCTCTTCGCGATTGTCGAACGAGATCGACGATCCTCTCGCACGAGGCGCACGAGTTCGTTCATCGAGATCCATTTTCCGTCGCTTCCATCTCGTCCTGCGCCACCCTCCCCGACGTCCATCGAGTCGTATCCTTCCCGTTCACGACGTAGGACCCCCAATACATATATGTATCAGGCACGGGAATAAATCAAGAGGCATAAAACACGTGTGACCGAACGCGATCGAGCGGCCTCATTCGTGAGAAACGAGGGTAGTCCGGCCGATGCTCAACCTTGCGAGCCTGGGCGGTCTGGTTACACGCGAGCTGCAGGTCGCAAGCTGCGACCGAGCAATTAGGCGATATTCGCTATAACCGTACCCTAGCCTTAGCATAGTTTATATTCTTTTCTTAGTCTCGCGGTCCGGGAATCCGCGCCGCATTAGCTCGTGCATTTAGTCAAAATCAACCACCTGCGCCGCTTGATCATAGATAATCCACGATACCTGTTCGAATCCACGAGTAGATCGCGGGCAGATCTGCTCCTTTCGGACACTGTGCATCGCAGAACGCATGCCACCGAGGCTTGATTTATCGCGCGGGAAATATTGGCCGCATCGCGCTCGTCGACAGCGCGGAAATGTATATAATACATCGAAGGAGGAACGGCCGTTCGTTCTCCAAACGGACGACGATATAAAGCATGGCGAATATCGGTAGAACGGCAATGATGCATCGAGAAAACAATGAGTATTTATACGATAGTGATGGTGATTCATTTAAAGGGAAAGGGAGTGCGCGCGCGCGCGCGTGCAGGAGGAGAGAGAAGAAGGAAGGAAGGGAGATTACGTCCGGACTGATCCGTTCGGAAAGCGTTTACGTTATTTTACATGTCTACTACTACTACTAGCGTGGAGTAACGCACTGTTAAGTATGCATCCGTGTTTATATTCGCGGCCGTGAAGTAATAAAAGCAGGGCGCAAGTGGAGCGTACCACTTTCACGGTACCCGCGCTTCTAAGACTGATCGATACGTCAGAGGCCGTGACACCCTCGCGAAGAAGTATGAGCCTCTTTTCTCTTCACAGGGTCAGGCGAAAAATAAGTCAATCCACATATACACCAATACACGCCAGTGACGAAGCAATGGTATTTAGGTAAACGGATATTTTGCGATTGTAGCGCGCTAACCGGTTTGCCAAACAATTTACGTTCCACCTGATTCCATCTTATTACATAATTGCTTTTTATTAACACGTGCTTTTTATTAAGAGACGAAATTAGATGTAGAAGATTATTATTTAATTAGATAAACTTAGAACCTCTCTTATATATTATAATTAATTAATGACTTAATGATTTATTAGATCAGAATATTCCTTACTGGGTTAGTACCTCATCATCTAAAGGAAGTTTAAATAATCAAAGATCTCTTAATTAAAGTTTTAGTGAAACGATCGATGTTTTACAAAATAAATATTTTCAAATAAATAATTATATTACCTTTTATTAGTTTTAATTAAATTACATAGTTTAGTTAAATTATTTAGTTTATTTTATTAAATTATATAGTTTAGTTAAATTATAAGCTTCAAATAAATCAGATTAAAGGATATATCATTAAAGTACAAGATTTAATATAAACGTACTCGTATGTTATATAGTATTAATAAATTCAGTAATAATAAAACAGATCTGGATTTGGAGAGAATTGTAGAAATTATATTAAAGCTTGGTAGTAAAACTTAAATGGCTTACATTCACACATAAAGTATTAATCGATTGAAATCTAGTTAACAAGATCTTTCTTCATTTTATAAAGATAGATTGGGATCAGAATAATCTTTGCACCGAGCGATCTCACGCGAAACAAAGATTTTAAAACGGAAACTTCGTAACTTTGTTGCTCAGTCTGGAATGACGCTATGTAGATTTGCGCAAGACATAGCCGCACAAATGACGAAAGTTATTTTTCTTCGGAATATATTATAATAACTTTCGCAATTGCTTGCGATACAAATTGCGTACTTGTGCAACAAAAATGTTTAATTATTATAGCCTTATATTCGGCTCTGTTAATTTATCTATTATCGATTCTTCAAGTCTAATCTCCAGAAATACGCTATCAAAGCACGAAACAGCGAATAAAATAGTTCGTACATGTAAATATTTAATGGTATTACTGATATAACATCAGAATGAATAAATGAACGAATAAACATGTAGAGAATATCTTACATCTATATTTTACTCTCGGAATTGTCGTTTAAAATACCGCAACTCTCTTACGGTAAAGAATATATCATTCGCCAAAGTGGCGTAGAGAAAGAAACTTTTGTAATAGTTTGCCTTCTCAAATATGGACATTCTTTATTTGCGGCCCCATTTTCTACAACCCCATAAACCTCCACGAAGATAGCGGGAAGTGAGCAAACCAGCGGATATTTCTTGTAAGTGATATGTACAAAAGGGGAGGTAAGAGTAAGCCACGAGTAAACTTGTACACGAGCTAGTAAAGGGTACTTGGACGTTTTAGGATCCATTAAATACCGCAAGGAGGCTGTAAACGTAAAACAGCCTTTTCCAGGCGCGAGTAGGCGAGGGTGGAGAAATGTAGGTACCGACGGTTTCTTCAATGCGGCAACGTCCCTTGGGAGTCGAGATAAGGTTTAGGTTTAGGTACCCAATGTCATCATATCGACATTGGAAAGGTTCTTTCCTTTGTGCAGTCTGGTCAAAGATATTGAGCAACAATAGAAGTCCCTGCTTATCGCCCCTCTCTCGACGTCGTGCTAAGAATCGCGCTGTCTGACTCGAGAAGTTATCCTCCTAGTTTGCGGCGGATAGTGTCATAAACATCAGCAAGTCAATCCAAAGCATCGTCAGGAGATATCGTATTGACTGTAACTCGCATTCACTTCACCGACCGTGAAATAGAATCAGTGAACAACGTCACAGGCTACGCCAGATTTTGCTCGATATTCGTATATCCATTTCGCGTCACAAAGTCCATCTTTAAAATGATATTAAATTTTTTACCGAACATTTTTTACCTTCTCGCGCGAACGTCAATGGCGCTCGAATTTATGATATTTAAAATTGTGGAAATTATCGAGAAATAACACGACGGTAAACTTACTCGCGAAAATTAATCTTGCGTGAATAAACAGTTGAGAAAATTTAAAATTAATAATGTTACATTATCTTGTCGCGAATATGTATTTTCTACAGGATACGCTTAATTAAATTTATGTAATCTGCAAAAATAATTGCAATATAAACATGTAAGTAATTATAATAAGTAATTTTTAAATACGACCGTATAAGATAACAATCAAGAATTAAAGAAACGCCGTAATCGGTCAGGACTGGATCTTGGTTGCCTAATAAAATTACCTGAACGATTACGGCATTCCTTTAATTCTTGATTGTAAGTAATTATATTAATATACTCACAATCAGTTATCTTCTATATCTACCAGATTAAAATTTTGTAAATTAAATAGCTCTGTCTATAATAAAATTAATGTGAATCCTATTACAATATAATGAATTACGTAAGCTCTGGCCAATTAAGAATGAAGTATAAGTGACAGTTTTCAAGCCTATCTATGTTATTAGTAGATATTGACATTCCACCACTACCAGTATATTTCTTCCAATCTGTCAAATTATAAGTGAATTAAGGCCTTGTTCCAATAAAGTCAAAGGTAGAACATAGGGTCTTTGTGACGTACAACAGACACGCAACCGAAAGACTGACGCGGTGCTTTTAATGAGCAAATGAGTCTTTGTTCCCTCGTCTATAATTACGTACGTGACACATGAACAAAGTATGAAATGAATCAGCGGGCAACGAATGAAATGCATTTGACGTATCATCAAGAGCTTAACCATGTTACAATGAGAATTAACTATATATATCTACATATGTACATCATAGACACGGATTGATTCTTCACCGTTTGCGTTTCGAGCTATAATCTTCACGGATTTTCCGAAGCCAGAACACCATAATTTATGGAATAATAATAATTTTGCATTTATCACGCATTTTCATTTTCCACAAACAATTAACATCAATTACAATCCTTTAATTAACAAATGTCATAATTATAACATGACCATTATTGTTATACTAATGTGTGATTTAAAAAAGGACCAGATACGATGGTACAAGAATAACAGAGCAAAATATAAAAGAGCTTGTTACGTCGATGGCAATTAACCATCTCGACCGTGTTGAAACACGAACGTGAATATAAAATTGTACCGTATTTGTGCGGTGCGCCTTTATTATTTATCTAAAAAGTAACGCCAAAATAAACAGGGAAAAAATATATCGCAAAAATAAATTACAGTTATCCCGGCAACGATCGTTTCTTGACAGAGTCACTGGAAAAAGCATGTCCGACATGTGAGTGCAATATTATTCATTATGATGTACCGAAAATGTTCCACCAGCGCGCACGTTCGCATCGATCTCAATGAAAATTAACTTTAACCGCGTCGCGGTAATGCATCGAATGACGTCGCCGGCAATTCTATGCATGATACAGAGCGCATATAAATATTCCACGGTACTGTGAATAAATTCAACGAGACCGCCGGCTACATCACTATTGGTTTCTACCGCCGTGGTCTAACAATATCTCGACACTGCCAGGCATAACGGTTTAACTACGTACAAGTTCCAATTTCAGAGGTGAGAGCGCCGCAATGCGACACTCACGTGCTTGTCTTTAACCAGTGCGCGCCGCACGCACCACTCGTGAGAAAACGACAATTCGGAAGAGGTAGAAAATTATTTTCCTTGCTTCGCCTTTCCGAATATCTTTTCTTTTTCCTCCTTTTAAGCTACAGAAGGAGTTTGCAGTCTCACGAAGAAATGTAATTTTGTTTCCTACAATGCGTCTCAAAAAGTCTAATGATGATAAGGCAACGCGCGCGCGTTCTTCAGTGAATTTCTGCACAATTCTTCGTTCAAAAAATAAATTGAAATTGAACTAACAAGGAACGTATTACAACTGTTCAGAATCGATTTGATTTTTCTTGAAATATGTTATTAAACATAAAAATCTAAGAAACATATTTTTTTACTATTACATCAGCCCAATTTGAGGTGAAAGAAATGAAACAACCCCTCAAAATTAACACTAATATTTGATATTAATTGTATAAGCAATTATCGTCGAAAGGGTAAGATAAAAAGATGTTTTATAGACAAAATTTCTATAGTTTCTCATATATTTTATATCTGTAGGTATATCTAGATTTTTTAAAATAACTCACTTCCAGTTTTGTAAAATTACATTTCTTCCCGCAACAAAGAGATATAACTGCTGTATAGAAGCGACGCATATTTTCGGCTTATATTTCAAAGATGCAATAAAAAATTATTGTAAAGTAACTTTATCATATATGTACATAAATATAAATAATATAATAAATAAATTTGATATAAAATTGTGTTTAATTTTTATTCATGGAAAAATGTAATTTCACAAAAATAATAATTAAAACAGAAGTATTATTTTGAAAAATATTAGGTTTCTGGAAAATATAAATATATAGTCACAAAGTAGGTAATAAAAACCATAAAAGTTTTGTTTAAACATTCTCTTATAATTTCAATATTGCTTAGAATCGAATATAAGCGTTAGTTTTGAGGGGTTGTTTCACTCCTAAAATCTCAGAATGATCACGAATAGAAAAACTATCTCAAATTTTTATAAATGTAAAAGAAATTCAAAGCTCTCGAAATAAACAAACATAAACATAAATAAGGCAAATGAGAGCCGGGCGCTGGATGGACGAGCGGTAATAAAATAACAAGTCATTAACGGTCTTAAATGACTTAATATACTAAATACATGGAGATTTACAGAAATTTACAAACGTTTCGGTTTTCTTTCGAATCTTCTTCAGTGTGTGATACAAAATGATTAAAAAAATACAGAAGTATCCCCGACATTGCTGATGACGTTTGTGATTGTTCTATAGGAGTGCGGATGTCATGCTTCGTGAACTGACTGTTGCCTTTAATATTGTAACATATCAAGAGGTCAGTGGTACTAAATAAACTCGTATGGTCAAACTTATAAAACATTTAGTTACCTGGCAGTCAAGTCAGTGCACTTCTCCGACATCTGCGCTCCATCCCTCGTGTTAGTCAAATGTGGTCGGTACGTCCGTTTTAGACGAGCGCAAGTAACAAAGTGAGCGCACGCGAAATTTTAAATCAAAAACACAAGACGTTGAAATGTAAACAAGAAACAGTATAAATAACAAATCATGTATAGGGGCAAATAAGCTTTATTTAATTCCAACGTATCCTCTTGTAAATTGATGCCGGTTTTTTGGCGTTTGATGTGAAACATCTCCGAAGTACTCCTCCTTACATAAGATTTCTCTCTATCTAAAATAATGACATTATCCCAGTCGAATTTATGCCCCCCAAGTCTATGTTGAGCAACCACGGATAGATCTTTCTTATTTTTGTTAATTTGACTGCGGTGCTCCCCTATGCGTATGCCTAGCTGTCTTTTAGTCTGGCCTACGTAGGAAGCATCGCAATCGAGACAGCAGATTTTATAGACAACGCTGCTCTGATTGTTGTTATGCATTTTATCCTTTTGTGGTTTAATGAAGTTGGTGAGTTTATTTACGTCAACAAAGGCTGAGCGAATGTTAAATTTTTTAATTGTGTTACAAAGGCTGCTGGTATGTTCGTTTATATATGGTAATGACAAAAAAACGATCGGTACTCCAATTATTCGGCGTGATATGGGCGTCCTCAACTACTAGCTCTACCTTGCTCTACCTTGATAAGTTGGTTAGAGAGCAAGGTAGAGCTAGTGTTGAAGACGCCCATATCACACCGAATAATTGGAGTACCGATCGTTTTTTTGTCTTACCATATATAAACGAACATACCAGCAGCCTTTGTAACACAATTAAAAAATTTAACATCCGCTCAGCCTTTGTTGGCGTAAATAAACTCACCAACTTCATTAAACCACAAAAGGATAAAATGCATAACAACAATCAGAGCAACGTTGTCTATAAAATCTGCTGTCTCGATTGCGATGCTTCCTACGTATGCCAGACTAAAAGACAGCTAGGCATACGCATAGGAGAGCACCGCAGTCAAATTAACAAAAATAAGAAAGATCTATCCGTAATTGCTCAAAATAGACTTGGGGGGCATAAATTCGACTGGGATAATGTCATTATTTTAGATAGAGAGAAATCTTATGTAAGGAAGAGTATTTCGGAGATGTTTCACATCAAACGCCAAAAAAAACGGCATCAATTATTTACAAGAGGTTGGAATTAAATAAAGCTTATTTGCCAATTATTGAGAGACTCCCCTAAACATGATTTGTTATTTATACTGTTTCTTGGTGCATGACATCCGCACTCCTATAGAACAATCACAAACGTCATCAGCAATGTCGGGGATACTTCTGTATTTTTTGAATTATTTTGTATCACACACTAAAGAAGGTTCGAAAGAGAACCAAAACGTTTGTAAATTTTTGTAAATCTCCATGTATTCAGTATATTAAGTCATTTAAGACCGTTAATGACTTGTTATTTTATTGCCGCTCGTCCATCCAGCGCCCGGCTCTCATTTGCCTTATTTATGTTTATGTTTGTTAAATTTTTATGTTTAACAACATATTTTAAGGAGAATTAATTCGATTCCAGATAATTGTAATTTCTCTTGTCAGTAGAAATATGTGCATATAATAAAATTAATAAGTCAGAGATACTGGTGGCAGAAAGGAAATTTCGCGATTGAAAGTCGCGTGCAATACCGGTAAATTGAATTCTTCATGGAGATACACGAGAAGCGAGATTTTATTAAAGCGTAGCTCTCCATAACTGTGAAATTTCATTCCAAATGAAAAATATAAAAATATCGTTTATAATTATAATTTACAGATAAGCAGCTTTTCTTCTCTACCGGCTCTGCCCCGATCAGAGTTCAGAAGGACGCGCCAGAACGCGTCTCTATATACTATGCACAGCGATTTTCTGGTTCATGTCAAGGTCGCCTGAAATTGAGATCGTAGAAATATCCATTTAACTTATATAAGTTTCTTCAACAGAATGCACATGAAATATCGGCGAGGGAGGGGTGAAGGGACGAGAGAAAGGGATAGTAAGGAGGAAAGAATATAGACATGGAAGGGCGCTCGATTGGGGATTGGGGGAGGTGGTGCAGCATCATGTAAAAACTAATAATATGACTCACCTCACCTCACCTCACGGTACGCGCCTCGGTATGCAAGCGATTCATGTTTTCCAGAAAGCGTAGATGATCATTATCATTTTACTATTTGTGCATCGCCTTTTGCTTTTGCTTTCCATCGTTATCTTTGCTTTTCGAATAGATTGTTAACATAGATGATTTCGTACAATTCGTATAGATGATTTAATATAGTTTGATTTGATAATATATACTCGTATATAGTGAAACGTCGGTGGATCGCGAGTATCGAGCGTTAACTCTAGAGTCTAGACTCATTACCTTATTGATCGGTGCCGCTATCGACGATCCCCGATAGCAATCAATACAGCATGATGTACTCGCCCGCGTGCTTTTCGGCAGCTTGCGCGAGACCGAAAGTACGTGGCACTCACTGGTTAACGCGACGTGCACGGGCGAATACACTACTCTCTTTCGCACCCTCGGCAACACACAAGCCAGCACACACGCTGGAGGATCCTCGCACACATACACCCTTGCATAGACATTACACTATTGCTTGGATCTATCTCCACTTTGCCTAATTCATCTTATACGCTTTCTGGAAATCATGCATTGCTTGGACACCGAGGCGCGTATCGTGAGGTGAGGTGAGTCATATTATTAATTATCGTTCGCATTATTGCTAAAGAAACTTTGTACCCTCCTTATTACTGCCTTTCGAGTCTCGCTTTTATATTTGCCTTTTCGTCTCCGGTGGAATTAATACCTCTCTGAACACTATTGTTACCTACATAAATCTTCTGGCAAATATCGTACATTTTCGGTAAAAATTTTTTCATATAACAAATATATATGATATAATATTATTATACAATATTATATCATATAATATTATTATCGATACAAACATCCTGTCACGGCTCGAAGCCCTTCCCTAATATGATTTTCAAACAAGCCTTCTTGTATTATTCTTGTATTAAATATATATGTTTATTGTATTATATATATGTATAAAATATAATTATTCATGCAATGTTATCTTTCTCTTGTATAATTCTCTATTCGTATGTACAAAAAATAATAAGAAGAAGAATTAAAAAATAATTATATATAAAAGGATAATTTTTTCATAAATTCTTATAAAAAATTAAAATAAGGAAATAAGGAGAAATGGTCCATATATATAATTATACATATCTAAATGTAATAATCATATATAAAATATGATTATATATAATTATATATAGAATATTGTATAATCTAATTTTAATTATACTTTTTGTAAAATAAATACAAGCAAAAGTTATTTTTCTAATTGTTTTTCAATTATTCTTCTTATTATTTTTTCCATATATATATATATATATATACGGACAAAATTATACAAGAGAAAAAAAACACATGGTCATATTTCATATTTTATTATATATATTTATATATATTTGTATATGAAAATTGTTTACTAAATGTAAGTTTTTATTACATCAATTAAATCTTTTAGTAAATACAAGATGTCAAAATTATATCGGAAAATTTTTATAAACAGCACTACAAGTGTAAGAGCTTTATTAAACTTTTAAAAAGTGCATCAATACATTAACGAAATACGAGAAAATGATAGGGTAATCAAACTTCTCGAACCTTAATCAGCTTATTAATAAGTTAGGTTCAATGACTGTCGCTATTCCTCAAAATTCATGAAGCATGGAACCAAATATACATCGGCGCCGTCAATGAAAGTGCACGTTGAGAGAGAGAGAGAGAGAGAGAGAGAGAGAGAGAGAGAGAGAGAGAGAGAGAGAGAGAGAGAAGGAAGAGAGAGAGAGGGAGAGAGAGGGAGAGAGAGAGAGATAACAGTAACTAATAAATTATTAATATAAGTTTCCGATCGCCGCGAGGTATGAGATACTACGCACGCCAATAAAGCTATCGCGGAATTGCGCTACGTTGACATTTACATCGAATATCCATTTCCGCTCTCATTGTTGCGCCCATTCGAGTAGTGAAAACGGCTAGCGAGCGCGCGCGCGCGCGCTAATTTGATGACAGCACCGCGAACTTTATTTCCATCGGCCGCGCGTTAGCCACGAATATACGGAAAAACCTACGCCATTAATATGCCGCACTGTGGAAACGTTATCTCTCGGTGATTTTCCCGCCCATTGTGTATCGCGACTTCAATTTCCATTTCTTCCGCATAATAGAAAGCAACTTCTCATTGTTACACCCTGGAAGTGGTAGACAATAGACCCTTATAAAACAACATATCTATCCTGATAAACTGTAACATGCTCGTAAAAAATCTGTAATTTATTCTCTGATTATGGTCGAACTAAAAAAGAAGCTGACTGAACAACTTGCCCTCTATATTTTTCAAATGTAATTCCGAAAATGGCGATTGTTTTGAATATTATAATATTCACTGAAGTCCAATTGTAATGATAAACTAATTACAAGTCTGGCACGTTTGTTACTTTTTATTTTGAAGAGAAGAGTGTAATTCTTTCCCTTACTTTCTTTATTAATGGTCATAGCATATTACAAGGACAAGGTATGAGCTACGATACCTTCAAACAAAGTAAGTCATTTCCTTCGGCCTAAAAAAAACAGGGGAAGTAAATGTGGTTTCTTTAAACGCCCCTCACGCGTATGTCATAAATAATGTAGGTAGTAGGTCGTACGAGCAGTACTGCGCGAATATTAAAGAATTTTCAGGCATTCTCGATGAGGAAAAGACGCCCCTTTCCCACCCACCAAGAAAGAATCCCACAACTTCAATCCCCTGAAAATACAGGGCATTCCTGACTCGGGGAATGTTTATAAAAACGCATAAAAGATTCAATTTTACGCGCATAATAGCTTCAAGAAACTATTTCAAGGAACGGCTCACACAGGAACAAGACGCTTTATACCAAGTACGTCTCATTCTCTTTGCATCTGCATATTTCGTGTTGCGATCGATCAATACACTCCATCGCGCGTTTTTTGTCTCATGATTTGCTGTCGCATCATTCCGCTTCTTCTTCGCTCCCTTAATGGAATATCCTGACTCGCCCGAGCGTCAGGACCTCCGCGGCACTTCCCTCTCGTTCGCCAAGCGCAGCAAGTTCGTACGTTGATTCGGCCGAGTGTCGAATAGAAGAAAACTGCCGGTGAATGCTGCACGGCTTTGCGGGATTTGTTTGCCGTAACAAAGCCGCGCGCGCAGCCCTGACATGTTAATTGTTCGTTGCACCATCGTACGCCCGCGTTTGATTTATTTCGTCGACACGCGCGACACACGCTCGCAGAGGTGAGCGTGTATGCTCTCATGAGGCAGTCCATGCATCGGCATGCAAATCTTTCGCGGACGAATTACTTTCGCTACAAGTGCAACTAACGCTGATAAATTGTCGGACAAAATGCAATCTATCCAACATTCAAATCTCAGTTTAAACTTAAGTAATGAGGAAATGAGGCTTAGGAGATCTTAAATTTGTAATTTCAAAAATAAAATTCTTTTAGACTCGAATCTCTTTTGAAAGAATGATATTAATTTTGTATCGCTTGTTTTATAAAATTATAGATTTTTTTGAAAAATTTTGTCAGTCTTACTTAGATGCAAATCAGTTATAAGATTTAGCAAATAGTCTAATTAATTTTAATAGATGTTTTATTTTTTCACAACACGTTTAATTTTCACATACACATTACCTCTCGAATTTTTAATTATATAATATTCTTTAGTTTATAACTTTTTGCGATGTAGAAACAACAAACAACATACCATAAATTCATATTTATCAAAATACTTACAATTTAGGAAAATGTTTTTATGAAACAATTTCTTATTGAAATTGCTATTATATTTTGTATTCGACAATTTAGAAATATTACATATTTCAATAAGAAGATTTACTATGTTTAGGCAATTTTATTAAACCTTTAATAATGAGACAGTGTCACAAACTTTTAAGACTATAATTCGTGTTTGAAACAATTCAGGCAATAAATATAAAATTATTAGATTCCATTCTCACAAAACACAAATAACAAGATACACATATTGTGAAAAAGATAGTCATCTTTTTCTAAGTAAGTTTATTAAATATTTTTACATTTTTATATTTCTTTGTAGAAAATATGTCTTTAGTTTTCTTTTAATCAGGTCACGAAGATTATACACAAAAATTTCAATCTCGCATTGTGCGGGTATAATCGGTACAATCGCTCTGACAGGAAAGAAATTATTTCCATACATTCGAATGGCTGTTTGCGCGTCATTAAGCTGTTTCCATATCGTATAACATGATAGCGGTGCCATAGTGATGAGGCAACCACATAGCTGTGCTCGAGTTACCGTCCAATTTCATTGCGGGTCAAATGTCCCTATTATTTACTATATAACATGCACGTGCTTCGAACAATGCGCATACACATGACTCATACTAGCATTCATTTATATATAGCAGGCTCTCCAAATTTTTTTTACGAATTGATGTTATCTTGCATGTATAATTATAAAATGCATTCGAGATGCAAGAGGTAAACTTTTAGTTCGTAAAAGACTTAATTTTCATTAATTAAAAATGCAGAAAGAAAATGAGAGAGAGAGAGAGAAAAGGACAGAAATTCTTAAAACTTTTCGTTATATATTAAGGATTAAATATATAAGATATATTAAGGATTAAAATATTACAAGACACGCAGCGTTATTAACGAAAGAAGCTGTTTCATCAAAAAATATATTGATTATCGGAAATACACGGCTTTTCTGCAAACATATAATCGCATTTTCGTCAGCTGCAAAAATATATTAACGTGCGCGTTATAATAAAGGGTGTAGTTAAAATTAGACAATTATAATATGGATTTATAGAAAGTAATAATAATTAATAATCATTTTACGCGTTCGAAATTTAACGTGCATTGCACGACATTATGCAATTCCTTTCATGTTCAAACACAACGTTATATTGACAGAACTGTCGTTTACAGTATGCATTCCACACGTATCGCATTAAATAACTTGATACCATAATCGTTGATGTAATATTATATCCAGTGGCACGTACTCACGCATTATTCATTGAACCGATTCTTGCCATTATTAAATTATTTAATTTCATGAATGTGCGTAATCATCAAAATTAAATTTAAGCGTTACACGCACAATAATTGTATCTAGTTATATATATATATGTATATATATATCAATGAAATCAGATTACATTAATTTGTGGAGAGCTCAATACAATTATAGGTACGTCGTTTTTATTAAAACACTGCAGTTTGAAAAATACGGCTGTTTTCATAATCCACCTTTTATTTACGATAATCCGCGCTCGTTTCTAAATGATAACGTCGATACTTATGACACATAAGTGGCAGTTACGTAAAAAATTCTCTGCTTTCGTTTTCTTCTTTCTCTCCCTTCGGAATTCGCGATTATTACGCGATAAAGAACATCGAAAGAATTGCGCGTCAAAAAACATAGCTTTTCTTCTTTTTTTCGAGAAAGTGCGAAAATACCTTTATGATAATTGCGAGGTTGTGTGCGAATTTTGCTGCGCCAACTTCAAAGACTCAAGCTGAAACAATTGAAAGGCGTATGCGAGATAACGGAATAGAAAAATATTTTGTTAAGCCGGTTAGACGAGCACAGTGTATGATACGTACGAAAATTTTTAGTACGAGAGTAAAGTCGAGTCGAGATTATAAAAGCGCTATAAATGAATAAAGCGATGTACTATCAGGTTGAGGTTGCCCATAAATCGGTTATACAAGAACGTGTAACAAGCGCATCTAACTTCTACACTAAAAGTTCGCAACAAAATTCAATCATCAGCGCCGAAAGATTCCGCAAGTCTTCTCGCGGGATCATCACTGTCAAGAAAATACGTGAAAGCAATCTCGCTTACGCAGATCTCTTCGCAGATTATAAATCCGTTCAATCCAACTCGAACAAGTTCCCGACACAGATCAAATCTGAACTCCATAGCAATTTAGAATCTCTTCCATCATGGAGATATAATAAGCTTATGGAAAATTCTGACAAGAAGCGCCGCAAAACATGTCAGTTAACGAATAAATTTCCATTTTTTTTAAAGTCTTTGGGAAATATATAGGTATTTTACAACATTACATTGCAGTGAGAGAAAACTCGACATTCTTTCATAAACCGTTCCTTCTCCATTTTGTTAAGTATCTAATTCTAGAAGCAAATTTCTCCTTTTTATATTAATCCTTGTGTAAAACCTTCTCTGCTTTCAAAGTCTAGATTCCAGTATTAATTATTTAAGCCATGTCTCGTTTTGTCCTGTAATCCACAGTAGTTATTACCGTCTACGGTACATTAGGTTATCAATTTGAAATTTATCTTCAAGAACCCAAGAACAGCTGCGATGAAATAGAATCAGAGCTGTTTGAGACCCAACATATATACATATATCTTGGATCCTTCTTACAATTACAAAATTAATATATCTCAAGATCTCTAAAATAGAACGGCAAATATAGAAGGATAAAATTGAGCACATGTCAAGTTCAATTACATGAAGTATAATCTTTTGATTCGTTAGAGTAATATATTTTTGCAAAAATATGCGGATTTCCAACCGTAACAACAATTTGTGGTTGAATCAATATCGCTATCAATTTCACGAAGCGTGTTTGTAATTACCATCTACATTTTCGTACGAATCGATTTATACGTTTAGATGTATATAGTAATTGCAGGTTATATATTATATATATATATGTATATATAATATATATGTACCAAAATAACTGGAGTAATTACCTTCAAGCTAAAATAACATCGCTTCGTCTATCATACTCCCGATGAAAAATGGCACTGCAACACGCACGTTGCACGATGTGGCATCACGGTATATAGGGATTCCAAAATCACACAGATATTTGTTAAACTTCAAATTACAATAAATTCTTTGTGTCTTGTGCTTTAGAGGATTGTTTGAAAGAGGGTTTAACAATAACTTTTATTGTTTTGTTTATATGTTCTAGAATTAGATTTGTGACTCAATAATGGAAATTCTACCTATGTACTCTCTAAGTACTTAGAGAGTTTTAATAAATACATACTGTAAATTTATTTAATTTTGCGTTCAAGAATTAACAGAGAAGCGATATTTATAACAGTAGTTTTCATATTCTACGTATCATATAAATTTCATGAAATTATTGTCACTGTATATTGAAAAATCAGTAACGTAAATGCTAAATCAGAAGTAAAAATTGCCATTGCAATCAGTTGTAACTCAATCAAGAGTTAATAATATCGATAAATTTGAGAGTATTGAAACGTTGAAATTTTATGTCTCATATTTCTTTATAAGCGCTATTTCCACGGCATGCCGTTCCATTTTATTACTCTTCCATATCTATAAAATTGCTCTTGTACTAAACGACAGCATAGAGCACAGCAACGTGATCGCTCAAGGGTTAAATAGGATTGCAAAGAGATTTAGGCGTTTTTTTTTTAACGTTTATGAATATATATTACAACGGAATACAGGGCGCTACAGTCACACGTGTCGCTTCCACGATAAGGGTTCCGAACCTCCACGATTTTGCATAATTCTGTTAAGCAAATGACCAGAATAATAACTCGCCGCAAGGCATATGTGACATTCATGCTGTGCTCCGAGCAAGTGCTGAACGAAATTTAGTTTCGTAGTTTACACGGCGATAGTGGAATATTTATACGAGTGCGCCGGATGAACGCGCTTTTAACTTTCCACTGTGTGGTGTCCCACGATAAGACTCCTTTGCACAGATTGATAACTAAATTTATAATTTTAGCCCGTAACAATGGTCTTCGTAGCGGATATATTCTCATAACTATGGTACATTGAGAAATAAATGTGGGACATTCTAAGAATGGATGAAATCAATCATTGTTGACAGCGGAAACAATATAACGTATTAGTATCGACTCTTCGAGCCGGAAGGGAATCGACAAACGCTTATAAACTGTTTCGAACATTTCAATTTATCGGTTCGAGTATTGGTCAGCTGTAAATAGCGTACTTGTTAAATTTATGTATCGATAGTCCATTTCCAAAAAAAAAAAACGTAATGGCTGTATTTGTTAATGGACGATAGTATAGAGAGAGATGTAATTTGTTACTGCTAAACAAAGATTTATTCACTGTTGTGTTATCAATTCACAAGAATCGATAACACAAATAATGTCACATTATATCTCTTTCTTTCTTTATACCTACTATTTACCTTTAACTTTTGTGTAAAATTATATATAAAACTTCCAAAATTTCATAATTATCCGAAACTTATAACATTGCAACTGATTATACCTATTCATATAAATTATATTGTTTTTCTTTGTTGTATCCTTTATATCACCTTTTATGTCACACCAATATACATATTAATTTAATTAATTTCAATTAAAATTTAAGAATTTTAAATTTTCGTTTCAAGAACGCTTCAAATTTCAACAATATTTAATTGATTATAACCGCATGGCACCAATAATGTGCAATCAATTATAATTCAATACATACTATCTCTGAAATTCTTATATATAACCAAATACAGTTATCCTCTTGTAAAACTAATATTGTAAAATATATCCGCTGTATTCAATTTAAAAGAGAAACATCTATATATCCATTTTTGCAACCCGTAATTCATTTATTAACCCGAACAACGTCCAAATACAAAAAATATAGATTTCGACAGATAGATTAAGTCCATGATACAGAGTCATCAATATGAATTTGAAACTATTGCTAGCAATATGGGGGCTTGAATCGACCGGTCGGCGGCGCATCCTCCACTTCTGAAATTAAACTTCGTTCCCAGGCTTTCTAGCAGTGCCCAGCTCAATAAAGCGCTTTCGTCGCTCATCGTGGCTGTGCTCCTTTCAAAGAGCTCTTTGAAGCGCTCGCACTTTAACGAGCATGAGGTCTGTCATCCTGCAAAATCGAGCCGATACGCATCATTCATCCTACCGTAATCCGTCTCCGCGAGTTCCAGAAGTTCCGCCGGTCGTTTCTCCCTCGTACATCAGCCTCTGCATCCCCAACTTAGAGGCTCGTTTAAGTGCGCGATGATTCGGAGCCTGGTTATGCAACCAGGTTCTGAAACTACGTTCGTGTCCCACGCGTTTCTGTTCGAAACGAGAAAGATATCATTCCCATTTCGAGTTCCCGATAATTCCCTCTCGGCGATTATCCCCTTTGAAGTGATACTGGCGAGCGCTCGTAGTTTAACGAGTAGAAATCGGAATCGTTCGACCATACACCGACACAAAATTTACTTCGTCACTAAATTTGCACGAAGATAGTCGATTCGAAAATTTCAAGTTTAAACGACCGCGAGTTTCATTTAAGAAGCGATCTGCGCTGCTATGCGTAGGCAGATAGTTGAATATATTAATATTATTTCTCTTAAGCTTATATCAAATTAAACTTGTATGAGTATATACCTATATATGTATTTAAATACATATGCGATATGATTTATTAAAATAAATTCAATATTAAAAATGATACAATTATAAAATAATATAAAACAAATTGTATTAAAAAGAAATAAATAAAAATGTTTACGGTTTAATATTATATTATATTATATTATATTATATTATATTAACGCAAATAATATTAAATTAAAAACAAGAAAGATAAAGATTCGTTTTAGGAAAATTTAAATAAGGATACCTATGTAGAATAGTATGAGCTGATAAGTGCAAGTATTTATATATACGATATAGTGTTCAAAGTATAATATTCAACATACTTTCAGTTTTTCCATTATAAGTGTAAAATTAATAATATTAAATTGTATTGTTTTGTACATTAGAGTATGTATAATTTGCTGGTGAATTTATGCTAGAAAGAGTTAGCTCTGAAAATCGTTATTTATCGTATAATATGCATCTATATATAACTCTTTGTATGTTAACGTATATGTATATAATTTAACTTGGCTGGAGTTAAATAAAATTTTTTGCATTTAGCGTTTTTGTCCCTTCCTGTAGAATACATCTCTAGTGTTATTTTATTATTTTATTATTTTATTTTTATTTGCTGCGACATGAAAATTCTCTTTGGTCTGAATAATAAATCTTTTTACTTGCAATGAGATATGAAATTAATTGATATTGTTGTATTCTGCTTTTCCTTAGTTGCTTCGTCGAGGAATTGACATCGTTGTAGAGATAATTCGCGTGACATTTCGTTTGAGTGCACGCAGATATAGTCGCCAGATACAGAGGTACAATTGTATAACATAATCAACCTCCTATTAATCCTTGGACCATTTGCCCGTATGAACTACTGACAGACCTAGAATTGCCTTTGCACATGTACGTTGTTCAGTGTTCCTTCTCCCTAATAAATCAATGGCCACGATACGCTTTGTCGTTAATTAGAGCATTTGTAATCAAACCTGCCTTGCCATGTAAGCACTAATAATCTTCCGTTTGTAATTTGCATATCGCGTGTCGCCCAAGCATCTATGCGGATATATTCCAAAGTGACTTATCCAATGAAATGTTGCGTAAGATGTTCAGATATAAAGAATATCTTGTCGGGAAATACGCAAATATTTAAATTAACATATTTAACAAATTACCATTTTTGACAACTGACAATTAGGATAGCGTCATGAATAGATATATAATAGTATAAAGAATCCATTTCTAAAAAGGTAGGATAAAAAAATTATTTTAACTAAAAGCTCGATAAAAATAGAGTTATGTAACTGTGCAAGCTCGGAAATCAGATTACAGATTTACTCAAACAGACATTTTATACTGAGAAACATAGTGGTAATCTCACAAGAAGAACCGACACTGCGCCCTTCGATTCTCGACATTCTCCGTGAAAATCCAATGCTGTTTCGCGAAACGATGCCAATCCGAGCGTTACTTATTCTTGGCTGCTCGCACTTTAACGAGAGAATCCACCCAGCTTAGTGTTTACGCAGTAGACACGTGATACATATATGCGTCAGTGCTTGGCCCATATGTCGAGGTCGGGGCGCTCATTATTACGAGCCTTTATGTTACATTGCCGCTGTTGCACCGTAAGTCTGTCTATATCATTTCGTCGCACTAAGTACGACGTGGATATGCATCACCGTTCCGCGCTTAATTCGTCCTGTAAAGTCAGATCCAGACCAAGCAAACGAGTCCTGGCGGCGTCGTTCGCACTCGTCGAAACAAGTTGCTCATCCGTGTTTGTTCGCATTCGTTTGCTTGTTCCGAATTCAGCTTCTACGCACACGTGTAGACAACGTGCGCATAAAGCTGTCGCCGAATAATTCGCGAGTCGAAGTCAAATTAAATTAATTAAGCCGCTCGCGTTCCGGGATATTGTAAAATCGCCTTCTTCGACGCGACAAAATTATCGCCCGCTCTATTAAGCGCTCTATTAAGCGCTATTAAGCGCTCTATTTCACGTAACTTTGATAGTATTGGTCAAAGATTCCTCGGTCTATGGTAGATTACGATGTGGCGAAGGGGGCAAGGTCGCGATAACTGGCTGTACTAATGAAAAGCGGGGGAATATATTATCGCCTCGGCGGCACATCTCTCTCCGTTTGAGAAGACGTCGCGAGGATGCAGAACGGACGGTGGTGGCGTCGCGAACTAAACGATAATTCATTTTATAATTAATACTACGGTAGAACTTAATTAAAGCGACCTGAGGGTATTTAGAGTTAATGCGACGTAGATTTTTACGATACAAAGTTCATTGCGTCAAAATCACGGAATTGCTGTTCACGTTGCTCATAATTATATAGCCGACGAGAGACTTTTTGAATTTAGCAATATGATTGCGCGGACTTGATTAATTAGCAATTAAAATTTGCTACCTTATAGAGTAATTAAGAAAGTGAGAAATAAACCAGAAATTAAACAGAAATGTGCAAACTCGATGCGCGTATCTCTTACAAAAAAATGTATTAACATAAAAATGTAAGAGTTACAAAAACTGTGATAAAGGAGTACAATCTTCGATATGACTTCTTAAGGCGACAGAAGAATCTAATAAAAATAGATACAATAGAAATATATTGCACCAAGACATTTTATGTAACGTATCTGTGGTTTATTAGAGCGTACTGATACTTGATGTATATTACTCTGTGTGCTTCCTCTTCCAACGTGGACAGTAACAGTCGAGCCCGAATTATCGCAACTCGAATATTACTACTGTCCCTTGTTACAATTGACCCCTAAGCTCCTTTGCGCTTCTAGACATTCGCACCGAAAATGCAGAGAACCGCAAAGCGTTAATGCACAAACGCTTATGTTTCTGCGAACAGCAAGTTCCTACGAACGTACATGTGCTGTCAAAATACCGAGCATATGCAAAGCGTCGCAAAGCGAGAATATAACGGAGATGCTGCGCGGGGCTATATCCTGGGAATAGCGAAGACCTCAATCTTTAGCACATCGTATAATGAAGATGTGCTGTTACTTGAATAAGTAAGACGAAATTTCGCGGAAGTGTCCTTCAACTATACGCTTATAAATGCAAAAAAAAGATTTTTTATAGTCTTAAATTATAAGTTAATCATTTTCAAGTTTACAATATATAATTTTATGATAACAAAATTATATACGCTGTACAGAGGATTCACGCTAAACGCTTCCTTAACCCCTAAATCGCATCAGAGTGCAGAGGGGTAAATGACGCGCGATATTTTATTCATAGCCGTTGTAAAACGATCAGGGAAATTGGAGATACCGATCGCGAGCTGCGTCTGGCATGACAACCGGTTGACGTATCGTGAGACGGAGGGATGTATGAAAATTCAATTCACGGGAACCGGGAAGGGATGCTCGCCCGCATCGGCTTGCTGCTGCCGCTGCTGTTGCTGTTGCTGCTGCTTGTGAACGGCTTGTATGTAAGTGCGGCTTGCACGTGCAAACTACGTAAATATATACGACACATGCTGTACGTGCGATATCGGGAGACTGGTGCACGATACTGCCTCTCCCTGTGATCCTGTATCACGTAGCCTCGCCAGATTTTCCTATGGAAGCGTACTTTTTCCGCGCGAGCATAAGCACTCGGTCGTTCACGTGTAGAGTTTCTACGCGTCGGTAGTTGACAGGCTATCAGCGGTTCGTCATTACCGTTATCAGTTTTCCATCGTTACCTGGCATGTTGATGGGGGATCAAAAAATAAACTCTTCTTAGGAATCTCAACTAGGTACCTATATATACCTACACTTTGAGCGGATTTAAAAACGATTTTACTTAAAGCGACATTTGATAGTAACTATGATTATAGTTTATGATATCGTCAATTTTATTAGCGATTTTGTTTCAAGTATTTTACAACTTTAAAATATATTAGGTCTGTATTTTTATTCCTTTTATTTGTCTACCTTAAAATGTGGAAATTATTTAAAAATAAACTTGCGAATTGTATACGAGATACAGCGACAATACGTATAGCAAGATCAGTGCGCATTTCACTAATTACGAAACTTCGCGTGACTGCTACGTACGTACTTTCCAAACTGAACCTAATTATTTACAGGCCGTGGCAACTCGCCGTACTCGTTTCCTCCGCTATTCATTCGCGGTTTACTTGTTTCTTCCCTCACCGTTATCGGCCCGGGACCGAATTCGGATTATTGCGAAGTGCGAGAATGGAGTATGGACCGTGGCAGCGCAACTCGACTTTTTCGCAACTCGAAATCGGCCCCCAGCTGCCCCGGCCAAATTGAGTTCATCCTTTCCGAAGGTGTACCGCAAATTGAACGGCGCTCTAATGATTTCCCGTTTTCCCAGCGCGGTGTTTATGGTGTATTTATGGATTGTACGATACCTTCTTGCGGCCGGCAATATATCCGTGCACGCAATGTATATATACGTCGCCATAAAGGGGGTTTCGATTATTTTCCTATCCATACTCACCCGGCACCTCTCTGTAAGTACGAGATGGTAAGGTGTTGTCGGCCGCGGCGGTGGTATGGAATAAAGTAGCGGCAGTGATAAACGAGGTCGATAAACCGGAGGGACAAGCGTGGAAGGAAACTAAACTTCCGACGACGAACTTTATTAGCCTTGTGGGACTGAATTATTAATATCGCGTCGCTAAAAAGAAAGCTGACTTACCACTCAACCGCATGAAAGTGTTTAAGGAGTCCGCTAACGATAATTAAAGGTAATAACAAAATTCATGAATAAACCACGAGCGAAGCGCTTGATTCATGATACTGACAAGAGCTGCAAGATAATAAATCGGAAAGGAGATAATTTATAAAGATTAAATATTGGATATTAATTTTTCTTTCGTGAGTATGGTACTTTATTAAAATTGACTAATTACCTCACGTTACTCTCGTTAATTACTTGCTCAAGTTCTTTTTTTGTTTCATGCAGTATTCGACCTTATTACCTAATCGATTTCATAATGGGAAAATCACTTTAGATTAGCGAGAACGTCATGTGACGAGATTATAATAGATTTTCGAGCTAATTAATCGAGTTATTTAAGAAACAAATGTGATCATCGATGTTAAAATACCTCAGTTTCCAAAGCTCGTGTTGGACGGAACGTATTTGTTACTCGATAAAAATTGACTTCGCGTAATGACATTACGTGTAGACCGCCATTATTAAATCAAACGTCGCGAAATCGCTAGCACAAAATTACGTTTAAGCTTCCTCTAAAACTGCAGAACTTGGTAGAACAGAATAAAGAAGAAATATGTACCTACCTATGTAAGATTTTTAAGAAAGCATGGGCTTTTCCTTGTTTTGTTTAAAATGCAAGTCAAGAAGGAGATAACAGAAGATCGCGATAAGGAGAACGAACTTACGGGACTCTGAATAAATGTTCAATTAATTAATTAATTTATATATTTACTGTATATAATATATTCCTAACGCTGCAAATTAATATTTTGCCCTCGATCGTTCAGCCCTTCTACAACTCTTTACACTTGCGATTTCCCTAAGAGTAACGTGATCGGATGTGTCCTCGACTCTTATACGTGCAATTTCGAGTACGAACGAGCGAGTAGGTATATCATTTCCAACGTCTTTTCGCTATACACATACGGTGATCCTCCGTACGGCATGGTTTATAGCAATAAACTGCTTCTAAGTTGCAACACATAAGCCGATCCCGCCTACAGGAGACGCTGCGCGTACTTGTGTGCGTGCACATGGATTCGCACGATCACGTGTCTGTGGTAGCTCCGGACGTGACTCGTTACCCGCAAAAGGGATTGACGATGAATGGAAGGAAGTGACACGTCGAGTAGGATTGGGAAAAGCTTAAGCAGGGAAAGAGCGAGCGAGCGAGCGAGAGAGAGAGAGAGAGAGAGAGTTTCCTTAAAAAACGCTTCACCCTTGCATATTTCAAACGCGACTTACAATTAGTCGAATATATCTGTATTTCTATTCGCGTCGTGAACTATGATCGAATTAGATACTGTAGATATCGCTGGCACATATCTCACCCGACGCGATTAAACGTCGTTATATTTCGTTCTATTTCACCGAACGTTATTTAAGTACTTTTAGTTTCCGGACACTTTCCAAAGACCGTATTTCTTCACAGACAAACACGCCCGCTATTGTGTAAGGCAAATCACAACCGTTTTCGCGACCGGTATCGGGCCAAATACGTAAATTCCTTCTTAAATGGCTCATAAGACATCCACCCCCGTCGAATCGGGTACACGAAGGGGATGAGAACGCCGCCACGCTTGTCTTCCAACTCTCCCTTCCTCTCTCTTTCCCTCCACTCCTCTTCTGCAACAGGGGACAGCCAAAGCGCGATTATCCGACCGCGAAATTGTTCTGAACGCCACTTCCTGGGCCCCCTTCCCACCATTTTACTCGTTTGCCCCTTCTATATCGTTTCTATCGCCCATCTACCGGCGGCATCAAACCACCCTTATACTACTCGTCGCCGTACCTTCTCTTCACTTCCACCCGGATTGTTGTTCAACCACCCCGTGGAATATGGTACCTACCTATAGTTACGACAGAGAGTCGTGACCAAACGCAACGCTGGAGTACTCGCGTAGGGGTTGAAAAAGGGTTGCAACTGAAATAGAAAGGGAGAGAGAGAAAGCGACTCGTTGCAGAGGAGTGGCGAATACCTCCGCAGAACAGCACAAAGCATCGCAAACAATGCCTGAGGATTTAGACAGTTGGCGCGATCAAAATAGCCAGGCGAACCACTGTCGCACCCACCCATTCACCCACCCCGGTTTGCCCTCCTGCGTATGCATGCAACACGCTTTTGGTTTTATGGACGCGAGTGGGCGGAAAAGCGATCTTCTAAAAACAAAAAAAAAAGAAAGAGAAGAATAAAATGAAACGCGCGGTAACACGCTGGAAGAAAAATTGTTCACGTGGCCAACGAGCGGGAAGGGTCGCGATGAGAGTGGCGACCGTCATGCAGTTGCAGCTGCGTCACCGCCGATGAGTCGGCTCCTATTTTGGTTTTCCCGGGACCTCTCCGTCGCTTTTCTCCGACTTTTAACCATCCACGTTTGTACACGAAATTAAATTCTGTAAACCTGGCAAGAAACGTCGCTATTTTGATTCCATCAACATGATATTCAATAACTAGAAATGTTAATATCAATTGCTCTTTTTCTTTATTATGTTCTTAGAAACTCTGCACGACTACTTGTATTGAATATGCAGAGCGAAATTTATTTTTTTCTTTTTTCAGTTTTATGTACATCGGGTAACGATGAATCTATAAAATTACGTAGAAATCTCATCGTATCAAAATGTATTAAGATTATAAAAATGTGCATGCATCAGAGAAATGTGCAGCATTGATAAAAGCAACCTGTATTTTTTACATTAACTGGCTGAGCTTGTAAAACTCGTCGGATTTTGTACTGCTCAGCATCTTTATTGATTTAAAGTACAATACGAAAATCTTTTGCTAGATCTCAGAAAATCGGATTACTGTTTTTAATCGGATTAGCTGTTACGCAAATTAATCCCTTATCACGAGAGGCAAATCGAGGTAACGATAGCGTGTGTCGAATGGATGACTAGTAACTTTTTATGTTATCGTGGCTTAGATGTTCTCGCGCTCTGTCCGAAAAAACGCGTTGCAAAAGCTCTTCACACTTCCCTTATATTACTTATCACGCAAGAATTACTCGGCGTTGGTATTAAATCGCGCAAACATCAACCTTATAAAGTCGTACGACAGCAAATTTCAAAAAATTTATATTAACTTTTCCGTCATATGTAACAGGAACAATTAACCAGTTTCACATTTCTGAAATAATGTGTGAAATATAGATTAAAGAGAAAATTTATTTTTCTAAATTCTTCTCCGTTTTCATAATTTACAGAAAGATAATTGAATATATTTACAAAATTTGACTGTAACAGAATAAATAAAACATTATTTTGTTTGAATAAATGATATGTTAACATAAGAGGAAGATTAAACTAGGTTTACGTTAAAATCAAATTTCTCATTAAGCAAATGGATTAACGCGAACGTGATTATAACCGCTCTAATTATGTGATTATACACTTCAGTTTAGATCTCTCTCTGCTAAATTTTCCTTACGTTGAAATTCATTAAATTTTCCACATCGCACGAAATTCATGCATACATTTTGAGACATTGACGAGTCTTAAAGGATATACAGTAAGTTTTGGGATCACGAACCCGTAAGTTTGACGTGCAAATTTACAGGGTTACTGTAACGCGCTTCCTTCGCAAAGTTACAACTATAATACGAAGTTACCCCAGTATTGCTCAAGACGGAAAATCTATAATCGAGTTTTCGAATCACGCGTCCTCATATTTTCGAATTGCGCTTATTTCTACTTTGTTTTGATTTCTATAAGCGTTTCGATTTCTAAGCGTTTTACATAGCGAAGTCCTCGAGTTATTCCGAATTTTAACAAAAAATTTAGAAGAATAAATTTTCTTTAATAGTCTAATAAAAACTGAAGAAAATGAGATTGTCACTTAAGAAACATTTTAACTAATAATAATTTATTTTAATCTTATACGTAACTAAATCACTCTGTCTCTCAATAATCATAAATTCTTATTTGCGAAACCTTCACGTATCAACTATTAAGTGTTTGTAAGTTTTTAGCGTGATGAGAGATAAAAATCTTGTCAGTCTTTATATCAAAGCAGAGAATCGTTCACTTGATTTTTATTCTGAGAAAATAAAAGAATAAAAATTCCATCACTAGAGACGGCTAAGAACTTTTCGACGACGACGTTGTCTATCATCTACCTGTCCGATCGATCGATCATTCACTAACGGATACGACGTTGAGTATCACTCACATCACGCTCCCCTATTTTATACACGCGCCGATATACATATAATACGCGCGGTCCGCGTAGGACATCGCCGGGACCCCCGTGTATTACACGCGCACGTATAATAATGATCGATAGCGATTAGAGCCGTCCATCAAACGGGCGACCTGGGTGTCGTCGATGCCGTGGATGCGCGAATGCAGAAACAGGGGAGTATACGCGGGCATATCAAATGGGATGACCCATGTATACTTATACGAACATCGCTTTGCGCATGATTGATGACGAATCCCTCTGAGCCGGATCGACAGTTTCACGCACGAATCCGTTGCACTTGCCGTTATTGTTAGTTGATATGTCTTGGCAGTGACCCTGCAGCTACAGTAGTCTTGGGCACTTTAATCTTATTAGTTCCTACAAAACTAAACTAAAACTAAACGCGTGTGTGTGTGTCTCTTTTTTCGATTTACTCTAGTCTCTCACTCTCTCCTTCATCAACAGCTTTTTAATTGATTACACGTCCTTGTGCGGCTGTATGCAGATCTGCCTAAAAGCGATATGCAACATTTATCTGCTCATCGCGTCAATTTTTCATGCCTGCAATGATCAGAGCTAGCTTGTGAAACAAGTGTATCGATAACTCTGATCTCAACAAAAATTTAAAAAAATGGCAGAAGTTAAAAAAACAGTCAGACAGATATAGCGTATTTGAAACACATTTAACATGTATTTAGCATCGCTATTTTCTGATCGCAACTTTTGAATTTTTAATTGTTAACATTTATGAGACAACATTGTTATATTGGCAAAGTTGTTGCAAACTCAATGTTAACACTCAATATATGTTAAATAATGTCGCTTGGTCGAGTATATTTGACAATTTTCACTTAAGATCAGATTCAATTGAATAGTACAAATGTGTACTCCACGAGATCAGTATTACCGAATGGATGTAAAAATATCTTTCATACACACATGAAAGCATTAAATGCATCGAACTCCACGAAAGCGACTGTAACGATAAATAAGCGAACGATTTTATCGATCAGAGAAACGATCGGAATAAAATTCGTTCATCATTTACTTTATTAATCTAATTTCGGAGTGCATTTAGGATCAAGAGACACGTCGTCTCTCGAAATATCTCATGCTAAATATGCGCGCGAACAACGTTTGATCGAAACCAGCCTGTGTCTTTTTACGCGAATAGTCTAATTGAGTAGAGGCACACAATTATCGTATCGTCGTAATGGCCGATAGCTCTAGGCCGATTGGATTTCCAATAAAACAGATAGCGAGAATTGAAACACACGTCTTTCGAGAGCCTTGAAAAAGAGATCGATATCATTCATGATTCAATTTTACTTTGGCGATAATCGCTGGAAAAATGTATAAGTAATTTAATATTTTAATGTACAGGCTGTTCCACTTTTATCGAATATCGTTGCGATTAAATATGCTCAGCTAAACACGACTTCGCATTTCCTTGATTAAATTTTAACTATATTTTTAATTTTTGATGTAAGTCGAAAATTTTCTCTAGTAAAAGCGAACTAATCTATAGAAGTCCTTCATCATCGTCGTCGATTTTAATCGGCTATTCTCTTTTCTTTTAACATGTATTTATCATTATTTATTAGTTTTTTCTCTCAGAGATTTTACCCTACATCGAGATACAATACAAAGCAAAACGTTCAATACATAAAAACGCATATGTTCAAAATGTAATATAATACTACATAATTTTGACAATTTTTACATGGCTGTAATTGATATTAATAAGACTGTTTTTTTTTCAAATACAAATTTAGATTTTATCTTCGATTTTATAATTTTTTACTCAATTTTTACTATTTTACTATTTTCTACTGAATTTACTTGAGTGAATATGTGAATAAGAGTATAAAAATAAGAATAGTCAATTATTGTTATTCAAATAAAAGTAAAAACAAACTATGAGTCATAATATTTAATTTATGTGTGGATATATTTAAAATATAGTGTCTCTATAAAAATCATGTCGTCAAACATCACAAATAAAGAAATAGCTACAATCGAGTTCAGTAAATTCTTTTTCGTAATCGTATATTAAATAATCTCAAAATGAATTTTTATCTTATCTGCTAATGCTACTCCAATTCTGCTCCAGTCTGTTAACAACAGAGACATTATTATAATACCTATATTTGTTGGCGAGAATTTGAGAAAGATTGGAATAAGCTAGTTATACAAGTATAAACAAGTGCATTCAGTTATTATTTTCTTCTGCATTCTGCATTTGTACGTTTATTTCAAAAAATTCTGTTAATTACGCTGGTGCGCTAATTAACACAAGCACGACAATCGTCTGTCATTTTCACAGCGCTGCATATTTTCCTATCCGATGCAGTAGCAGATACATAATACAGAAGTAACAAGTAACAATTAATTGTTTATCTTCTCAATTTGAAAAGATAATATTATTTTTCGCAATATTATATTTCTTGACTGAAATGACAAATAAGCTTCGGGTATTTAAAAATTACAATAACTAACGAATAACGATATTTAAAAAACTCACTCAAAAACATTTTTTGTCACCGCTCTGACGTTATGCCTTTACAAAAAAAAGAATAGTCGTAGCGCTTTAAAAAACTTACAAAGAAGGAATTGTACCTACTATATTCATATAATTTCTGAGGTGGATTTATAACAAGGTTGAATTTAAATTTAGCGGTCGCATTACGTTGGATTTGTATTGAAACAGACATCGACATCTTGCAGTCACTCGGGCAGCTCGGTGTTTCAGTATTACAATCGCGAAGTGGCAACAAAACTGAATGTCTCTTACACAACAGTACAAATACATCTCGAAGATCTCGGCAAGTATCTTAAAGAGGGTATTTGGCTGCCATGCAAACACTCTCGAGCGATAATCTCCCGTCAGCACCGCTTCTTCTCTCAAAGCAAACGCGAAACGTTTCCTAAGAGGATTGTTATACAAATAAACACAAATAATGGCCGGACGCATCGCAATTGCGTTGATAGTTACACACGTTTGTCGTAATATATTAACCTCAAACAAATGCTGCATAATATTATAAAATTTTAATACTAATACAATTTAATGGGTTGGAAACCGAACTAAAAATTGTAACCCTATATAAAGCAAAATTGAATTTTTGCGCAATTTAGGGTACATTTGGCTTGATTTTAGATTAATATCTGTCTGAAAAGACATTATTTATTAAATAATATTTTGCATACCTCTATATCTATATCTTAAAAAGTCACTATATTTTTGTGAGTCACATGTTCCTATCTTGAAAGGTAACAAAATGTGCAAAAGTTTAATTAGACTTCTTATGCAATCCCTATAAATATAACATACGCAGTACGTGGGATTTTAATAGCATTATACCGATGGCGAGTATACGAAATGCAGGTAGAGGAGAAATGGAGATGAAAGCGAATGGAGTGCGCTCGTAGCTCGATCGCAAAAACTTTAATCGGTTTACTGGACTACCCAGGCGGACCGATGCGAGATAATTGAAATCCACGTGGAAAGCTAGGGGACCCTCCGGAGATTGCCATTAATTAGAGCTATAGATCACTCGGCGTGCTTTGTGACAACCGGCCAGCTCCTGAACCCTCTCTACGGCAATCCGCTCCCTGATTCGTCTTGGTGGGACGCCGTTTGCCCGACCAGCATAGTAACATCACCGTTATAGTTACGTGCGCTAGCAACACGAACCGATAGCGTATCTGGAATTATGTAAGGTACGTACGCGCGGTATGATGTGGTGTGTGTAGTTAAGGAGATACTGGGAGAAAGAGAGAGAAAGAGACGCTGACGTAATAAATTAATTAACTGCATTCGTGTACTGCATAATCTAATTTAAGGTATCAAACACTTTTGGATATCTTTTATATAAACTATTACTTTTAAAATATTACTTTTATATGAAACGTATTTCTACGACAAACTATATATAATTATAAAATAACATAAATAATATTAATGTATGTATACATAGAATTATTAAACATTAGCGTCAAGTCAATGATCAAATAATAAATTTTTCATTAAAATTAATAAAGATAATATAAACAATAATGACTTTAGCAAAATCTCGATTAAAACTAACGAAAGCAGATAAAATAACAGTAGAAACTATTTATTTAAAATTAAATGTGGAGCAGTGCTGTCTTAAGTTAATTTTATTATTTCTTTGGCAGAGTATAGATTTGAAAAACGCCTTTGGAACATAAGTTTTGATTCTTTGCAAGAATTGTTGTGACAGAGCATGCACTCTGAATATGGCGTATGGGGAGGGCGAGGGGATGCCGTTGTCGCGCGGGATTCGTTATTACTATCCGCTTTACCAGAGGTTACAACGCCATGCGCTCGTAGGAGCTCGATATCGTACATCTTCCTTCGAGCGACACGGATGTCTGCCGCGTATTACTACCGCAAGCGACATGGTACGGACAGGAAACTACGGTACTTCGTACCACCGTTACGAGACGTTTCTACCGATTTTCCTATTCATGAATCACAACTGAATCGTATCCCTTCGCGTGTTACTCCCAGAGGACGGAGTAATAACGCTTTCAACCCGTTTCGCGCGAACGAGCCCCGCGTCAGGAATGGTGAGATCGTTTGAAATAAAACTCCTTAATTGTGCGAAGCTTTAATGAGAGAACAATTGTCGACGCGTATTTAATTGTGTTCCAAGTGCATAAGCATGAGACATTCAATTTATCGCTGTAATTTATCTCTTTATTTTTTATATTTAACTGCAATTTTACATAACAGTTTCTATATAAATTTTAGAGACCTTTGTACATTTAACAGGTACTATAATATCGCGAAATAGATACTCTTTTATTAAAGATGAAGAAAATGAGGATAATTGATTATGCAATTTTAATCGACATAAATTGATGTGCTAATAAAAAGCACAAGTTTCTTAATAATGCACATCGTTACTTATTCTTTCAATAAGCAGACCAAGCTGCATCGAAATATTACAAGTCGATGTAATATATAGAAGCACTCAGCCAAGCGATCGTACACATGCTCGTAACCGAATTAACGGCTCAAATATAGCTCGGATTCAATAAAATCTCCCTATCAGAAAGCTGGGGGACCTATCATACCCATTCTGTTTCGTGCCCTCCTGCTCGTACCCGGCGTAATTACTGTCTAGTCGTTGTTCTCGCGAGAACGAGAGAACGTTACATGCATTTTTATTAACTGCCTCGACACGAGCCTGCAGAAAGGCTCTCGCCGAGATAAAGGATTGTCAAACGAGCCCATAAAAAAGGGTTCGTCGGCGGATCGTCGGCGCAGTTGCCGACTAGCTCCACTATTACATTATACAATATAATCCACGATATAGCTATAGCGATACGCTCGATCTACAGGGATGGCGCCGAAGAAAGAGAAACAGTACGGCGCGGTGCTCGCAGTCTCGAGCTGCGCCGAATTGTTATGGAAAAAGCTATTTTTTTCATTAAAGGGTGAACGCGATCTTTTTCGAAGATGCAAAAGACTGACTCGGGAATCCTTTGGACGGCGTTCGTCGTTAAAATTGCGCCGGGAGGACGCGATGGGAACGCAGCGACGAGCAAAGCGATCCGGGCGGTTGTCCGGCGGGGGACACCCGGGCAGACAGGCGGATGTTGACCGAGCAGCAAAGAAAGAGAGAGAAAGAGGGGGAGGGAGAGAGAGAAAGAGACAAAAGAAAAAGGTGTGAGAGAGAAAGAGAGAGAGGGAGAGAGAACGAAGAGAGAGAACAGGAAGTTGCATCGACCCGATGCGAAATGCCGTGTTAATGTGATTCACGCCGGGTACCGGTTATCCAGGCACAAAAGAAGTCGCCTCCGTCGGCGACGCATTCGTTTCGAGAAAATTGTACGGTGTACTCCGCTTTGTCCGGCTGTCCGGCCGCATGCCCTATTGCGCCTTCTGAATTGCGGGTGCGAAATAAAAGTTGGCAGCGGTTATTGCTTTTTACGAGATGCGTTCGCGCCGCGATACGTGTTACGGCCGCCATAGCCGTCACCGCCGCCCTTAACACATCAATAGTTCGGTTGACTGCTACGAAACTTTTTTTTCCCCCGCGAGCCGCACGAATGAGCGTCGCTCGCCCGAACTGCTTAATCGCCGGGGTTTTGCCGTTTTGTTCGTGCGCGCAGAGAATCCTCCGTGCTTTGTAGTCTCGTTAATTCTAGTGGAATAACGATGCGATAGCCAGAACGCGCGAAAAGTGCTGTAATAGTAATAGCAATAATACAATTGTAATATAACATAGTAATAATAGAATAACTGTAATAACATGGGTCAGCTGTTATATATGAGTAAAATGTTTTAGTTAATTTAAGCAAAATAGTATATCTACATATATAAAATACATATATATAATAAATCATTAATTATAATTTATTGCGTAAAAGACCGTGAATTACAGATCGCGATCCGTATATTGTATCCTATTGATGTATGTAATAAATAAAACCAGATCTTTGTCGTATATCGAAGCAGATCTTCACCGATATTCCATTTAGCATACCGTTACTGCATAAATCTAAACTTACGGCCGAATGGATCGGCGGCTATTCAGAGAAAATGTCGGCGGTGCACTACTCCGCGACGGTGAAACAGCTGCCTCGTATGGCTACGAAATAAGTAATGTCGACTAAATTGCACATATATCCAAAAGTAAAGTGCGATCGGCGATCCGATTTATAACGGCCCATATATGTAACAAATGTCTATTCGCATATTTTATGTGCAAAGTGTTAGCCCAGACAAGGGTGTATTCCGTTGAAACTTTGTATATTATATATTTCATATGCAGAGATATTGATTTATTCATTCACTATATAAATGCTATCTATAATAATTAGGTCAATAATAGATTAGTATGTGTTAATATTTAATGTTTTTGATACATATTCCTAATTTTATCATTAATGTAATAATATACGTATAGTATTATAATAATTTCTCTTGTACAAACTTTTTTTTTTAATATGTAATGGGACAAAATATCCTTTTAAAATAAGAAAATAAAAATATTTAAAGTAATTCTCTTTCTCTTTCCAAATAATATTAGGAAGTATACTTTTCATTTACTATCCAAACACTTCCTCCATTTCATAAGCTTGACAAGAAATTAAACTTTAATCTCGAGAAGTTTCACCGTTGCGGTGAAATTAATCAAAATTAGTTTACTCTACAATTCGGTACCGAATCACGAACTAGAGCTCGGCGTCATTTTCGAGTGTAAACGAAGCACAAAGAGTCTCATTAAATGTTTCTTCCGGCGGGCAGCGATGCTATTCTCTGCAGCCACATGAACGAAAAATAATCCCACACACCCGTCTGCAGTTTCTCTGCTAAAGCCCACCTGGATTTTTATGAAAAGTCGACGATTCTTACTGCCCGTAATTATATCCCGTTCCTCATCTTTGTATGGAAAACCAACTCGCCGTAATTAAAGGTTTTTTAGATTTAATTAATGCCGCTTTCCGTGCACGCCACCCGCGTTTCACACTCGGGTAAAAAGGCACGATATGACCGAAAAAAAGCAGAAGTGTCGCTCCCGCGATATGTAACGCTACTAACGGCATAATTTCCAGTCGGCAGGACGCCACCGTTAATATTCTTTCGATTCGCGAAACAATTCCTATACGGGACGTCAGTCGACGCCGGATACTCGAGGGAGAAACGCGAAAGCAGTAATCATCCTCTATCCTGTAAACGTCGTTGCATTCGACAGGCGTCTGCTAATCCACCGGCCCGGGATCAAATTGGAACTGGCCGTAGTTTAATTTAAAACTGTTTCTTCCCTCTCACACGGACACACGTACATATATACGTATGCTCCGATGCGATCAGGTCTGTCGCGAGTTACTAAACGCAAGGGTGATTTTAGCAAAACGCGTATGAATCTCCAGAGAATTTTTATGGGATTTATATCATACTTTATAATTAGTTACACAAATGCATCTTGATTGCCGAGATTAATTACTGAATCTTATAGCTAAGTGTAAGTTGTATTTAATAATCTAGCTTATATATGTATAACGTTTTGTATTAGTCGACAAAATTACACACTATACAAAAATCAATATAAAATATAGGACACAACGCAATAAGGTATTTTTAATTAATTTTTTATCTTTGTGCTCGAAAATCTCTGTTGCAAATTGTAATTATGATACAACAACCTTAGTGGGCGATCGTAACCCAGTTTCTTAAAGCGGCTTCTAAGGATCTTAAAAAAACAACTAATAGAACCGTAAATTAATATAGGATATACCGTTTATGTACAGTAACATTTTATACTGTGCAATAATATCAATCTGGAACTCGACGTATAGATTGAACCGCAAGTGGTGACATACCTAATGGTATCGTCATTAATCTGTTCTCATTAATCATTTGCTTATTTTTTTCGTGCCATGGCGAAATGTGAAATAGCGACGGGTCTGTGCGAGGGTGTGTAAAACCTTCGCACACGTATGCGAGCACATTTTTTTTCAGTTCGCAGCAGAGCATCGATGGTAGACGGTGACGCTATCGTCGAGAAATTGAATCGTTCGGATGGAAATTCGCGGCCATATACATGGCCACTCGCGACATATGTATATGCATACGTGCACCTGACACATTCACGTACCTGCATATATTTTTTTCCTCTATATATACATAGAGTGAAAAATACGGTACGGTGATGAGATCTGATGAATACTGAGTATCAGTGAAGATTTCTATCTTCTTGTGTCAAGAGAGCTATCGAAACGGCAGTTATTTCTACATTTATGATTTCTTTCTCTAAATATTTGCATATAATTTACGACGGAAATCTTGATGAAGCGATATGTTTACTGCGAAAGGAATGGAGGAAAAATATATCGGTATTTTTTAAGCTGATAGCAAAACATCGGTTTTCGAAATTCCATGATACTCCGGTTTGAAATATGTCAAATCTATTATTACGTTCTATGTTCAAAACATGCGCATTTAATATGGGAGCGTTTCGATACTCGCAGGCAATCAGTTTTGTAATTTAAAAACAGGAATTGATTCGAGCCATCATCCCCTGGAGTGTCAGAGAATCTAGATGTGTTTTTTTTAACTGCCCTCGAGGCTCCCGCAGTTATCCTCATGCAAAAATACTATTTTCACACGATGTACGTGCATACGTACCGTAAAATATCAAGTAACGTGTACATTTCCACAATACGCACGTACAGAATAGGGGTGATGTATATCAAGTCGCTGTTGCATCGTAAACGCGTCACGTTTCGTTACGCCCGAGTTTAGCCTACGTTTGCGTAAAATTTTTCCGTCGTGTTCTGCCGCATTTTACTGCGCCGGAATTTTCAAATTTGTCTCGGCGCGGCAATGTCGCCAAGCCGCGCAAAATCACGGGCGTTCTACTTGCGAGTTTATCTACCACTCATAATCTCATCTCGTCCGCGTCGCGTTACGCTCATATAAATTATTATGTATAGCATGCGCAGATTTTATTTATGTCATAGAAGAACTGCAGTTTTAAAGTTTTAAAATTTACTTTAATTTGAGCATATTAGATTTCATATCAATGCTGTAATTGTCAATTTAGTGCGATAGACTATTCACAAAGTATTCGATCTTTAAAGAGATTGGAAACATCTACAGAGTCAGTCAATTTGTAATTTTGTTTTAATATCATCAGTCTTATCATCGGTAACTTTTGTAACTTTTATTGTACCCGATTTGCTCTTTCAAGCATATTAAATTTTATTTATTACCTTTTTCTGTTCTAAAAAACTAATATTTGGAATTAGCTTAACAAAAATCGATAATTTTTATTATACAGTTTACTCTTCCAAGCTCTTTGATTAAATTTTGCTTATTATTTTTTTATATTCTAAGAAAATAATATTTGGAATTAATGAAAATCTATCTTTTGTTATCAGAGTTTCGACATCATACTCTCATGATTGTAAGTCGCTCTGAGATTCATTACATGTTTAATAATAAATCCTTCCGTATGATACTTAATAATATAAATTTAATAACATATTGTAATTAAAAAACAAAAGGTAACTATTTTAAACGGTTATTCGACGTTTTCGTTTCTCCGATTGTTGCGAAGAGTTGAGAATGCTCGAATTAAACCGCGAACATGGTTAAATCATTAACATGGAAAATTATTGTGACTCACATGAAACACCACCGTGCTCGGTCATTAATTAAATTGTCCCGCATTGCGTGTAACATTGTGAATGTCGACATTTTAGCCGGCAGTTTCTAACGTTTGCGGACACTTTTACGGGAGTTCGAATAAAGTTTCCCTCTTTTTGGAAGTATTAAAATTGTCGCATAAACATGCACGTTAGACGTTAGTGTACGTATAACGTGTACGCGCCTACGCGTGCATGCGGCCGCGCGAGGATACAGCGTGTACATATATCAAAGACGGTGGTGGATGCAGAGCTCAGTAGAGCAGCCACGTGGTAATGTATCAAGGTCAGTAATTTATGGCAGGACGGTTAAGCCGGCACGGCGGCCGCCTCCTCTCCAAGGGAGGATCTGAAAGTCAGATCTGTGCTCCCCCTCCCCTTTCGCCCCTCCTCGCTCTCTCTCTCTCTCTCTCTCTTTTTCTCGTGCATGCACTCTCTTCTAAGAAACTCGTGACATTACAAAAGGATCATCAAATAGCACAGTGAATTACGATGCTCATAGCGTCGTTTGCCACGAAACATTTGGCCATTTTCGTTAGGAGCGGCGGAATAAGAGGGAGTCGCGGCTAATTTGTCATTAAGAGCGATGCGACGCTCCACAACACTGACTTTTCAATTATTCATGACAACGCGGTAGCCACTTAATAGAGCGTGATTCTTGCTCGCGAGTTATTCCATCGGTCTTTATTTACTTTAAAATACGATTATATCTTATTGAAGTTTATGTCGCAACAAAGTCGCGAGTTACGCAATAAAACGAGGCATTGTTAAGCATTCAGAAGTTTATCTCAGAGAAAATTTGCCGGTTCCTTAATTGCAAGCTCGTAAAAAATGCAGTTAAATTGATGCCCCGTTGAGTATTTACGAGAAGGTATACCTAGAACGGTAATTGGACGCATTTATAACTGAAATGTTCGTGATGAGATGGTACTAACTTTTACAGAAGAAATGCTAAGCATCAAAACGAAGACGTAGAACCGCTTGCTTTTACTTCTTGAAAGCTTTCTTTTTAATAACGCTTATAGTTACACACGTAGCGTAAAATATAATATCTAGCATGTAATGCATTATTGAATGTTCATGTATCTTGCGTAATATAGATGCACAAATATTAACAATTTGCTAAATTTTTAAATTGATTCCATTTCACATATAAAATACTAATAAGCAATAACATAAAAAATAATAAACAATAACATACATAGTGCGTAAGATTTTTATTGAAAATTATTATTTAAATAATAATATCTTTGTTTTGTTTATAGCTATTGTAAATTATATGCGATTTATGACAATTAACATTATATAGAGGTAGATATTCTTATCCATATCTATTAAAAAATTTAACATAAATTTACGACTTCCGTGCAATAATTAGTTTTTATAATTGCATTATTAATTTTGAAGAAAGAACATCTGTTTAAAACTGAAGATTATTTGCAATGTCACAAATAATTAATAATAATTGAATTTTTCCGTTAATAATTTTACTATCTCTGTGTTTCTGCGCGAATAAAGTAAAATATAGCAGGAAGTGTACATGTTATTTAATAATTTTTCATATGTTTCGTACGGCGTATTACTTTTAGCACGTCCTATTTATATTTTTGTATTGATAATTCAAAGCACTACATTATTGAAATTAATTGCAACAGACAACTTTCTAACAATAAGTAAATTCCACAGATGCATGATTTCAAAATTAGCCTACGCGACGGTCTGACAGGAAATTAGGTAAATATAGTAGAAACTTGTTACAGCACGTTTTCGAAAATGCATTAGTTCTACTTATTTATTATTAAATAGAGATTTAGAACAATGTTCTATAATGTATCGTTGAAAATAATTGAGATGGCAAAATTTAATGTATAAATTATACTTCGTTGCCAATTTATTTAAGAGGACTGTAAGAATCAATAGCAGTAGTATAGGAAATGGGAAATATAATATTATCTCTTCAGCTCAAGATAGATTGTTTAATAATGTGAATTTCCGGAATCTCAATACTGGAATTGCCTCGAATATTCTCGATATGCCTGAATTAAAAATCTTTCTATTTAATTGTAAGATTCAATCTAAATTTTCTCTTCGATCTTTGGGTTTCATTTAGTTTCATTCTAATTTCTTTTGTCTTCTCTTTGTAATATATTCACGATTACAATCCAAAAGAGGGACTTTGGCGGACTTCAGTTCTTATTAATAACAAATCGCGAAAATAATCACAAACGCGAAAGGCTGCGAGTTCCATTCCCCGTGTGCTTTCGCGCTGCACTTTATTTCGTCATGTCTGAGCAAATTGCGGTCTGAAGAAGCCGCCTTGCGGCGTACCCCGTGGGACTCAACAGGAGTACCCCGCAAAGGAGAGCTATACGTGGCACATGCACATACTTGCCGTCGCTAAATCTCGCGTCTGCATTCCATAATCCCGGCTTCCTCCGTGGCGGTGACGTTACCTCGTAAAATTCTGAGGCCCAACAGGCGACGACAGCGGGCGCACAAACTTCTGACAGGCGACCGAAAACCAGGATAATATAAAGGTGAAGACATCCGCGACGGCACCCGTCTCACCGAATATGACGCCGCGTCACGATGTGCACGTAGCTAAAGAGATCGTCTATTCGCGCGGAACAATGGTAATTCCGCTTCACATCGTACCACCGACGCGATAATTTTCATTGTGCAAATTTTTTTTCAGAGGAACATATCAGCTCGCGATTTTTGAATAGCAAATTAAATGAAAAAAATCACCCGTTTATCGATAAAAAGCAAAGTATTATGCTCGCTAGATGAATGATACGAAAGAAAATTAATCCATAATTTATTTATATATAATAGATTATTCTTGTTTGTATGTAATTTATTTTAGATATAAAAAATTTATTAATTATAGTAATGTACATTCATACACATATATTTATAAGCGTAAAGCCCTGAATCCAGACCAGATAAACAAGTGTGAACAAACATAAATAAATAACTTGCCGTTCGCATTAACTGAAATAAGTTGTTCATTCACATTTGTTCGCGCACGTTTGTCTGGTCTGTATCCGGCTTTACACGTGGATTTAAATAACATAAGTACGAGGAGACACAATTTTAGTATTGCAAGTGTGCGTGAAAATTTAATACAGCTAACGTTTGCTCGCTTGCTAACGCGATTTAGCACCTAATTTACTGCCTTAATTTGACATCTGCATTATAAAGTCCAGTCGCGGCGGCCTCATTTTCGCAGACAGCACAGCCAATTTATCCTTCGGGAATTGCTATTAGTCGGATAGATTTATGTATTTGAAGCGGAAAGATTAAAATTTACTTAGCTTCATTTATTCTAACGCTGCAGTGTTAAGAAAAATCCTCGCGTTCCTTGAAACGTTTTATCACGTAGACATTATTTTTTTGTAACTAATGTACGTATTATCCATCTTTATTTTCAAACTATATATTTTCACATGAAAGAAATAACAAAAATAATTATACAAATATCAATGAAAAAGCACTTGGTGAGGACATTGATTTCGCCGCGTATAATGTAAAAGTAATAATCGTGTGAAAAAGAAGAAGATAGAGAGAAAGGGAGAGAGAAAGAAAAAGAAAAAGCTGATGTCATAATCCGATATAGCCTCAATAACGGTCCAGAGACTTTAACGATCGACAAATCTCGAGTGTATCTAATAAAACCGAGAGCGCATCGCCATTCGTCACAAATCCTGCCACCCGAGCAGATACGGCTGGTACAGCAAACTGGTCTATCTTAAACTCGTAAGTGACGGGGTTCTAAGCGCTGGTGGACGCGCGAGCGAGAGTGAGTTAGATCCCTCTTTGAAATGCCATCCACGAACTTGGTCTGACCGCGGGAGCACGTCGGAAAATCAGATCCTCGCTGGAAAATGCGAGGCTACTCTCTCGTTCGCCGTGCCGATTTTCGAAGCAGACACTTTCGCAGACGCGAGCGAAAACTTTCCGTCCGTTGTAAACGAGTCGCCGGAAGTTAGAGTCGACGTATACACTGGTACGGAAGCTCGTTTGTCCCGTCATAAAAAAATTGCATCGTCGTAGGAAAACATTCGCCCATTATGGTTTCCAGCGCTTTGTAACAATTCGTTTCGTGAAAGTTCCACTTTATTTGCTGGGGCTACTGGCGCAGCTCGGAAAACACCTTAGTTTTTTGCCGCTCTTTATTAATTATACTTAATTATCATCTCGGGGACACGCACTCCATCTCCGACGGAATATGCTTTGTCATAAAATGAGTTAGAGCGAGCGCAGGGAACATATTTGTGAATCGAAAATTTTTTATATTTTCTAAATTTTGTTATTCTTACAAAATATCATACAAAAACATTTCAAAAAAATATACAAAATATTTTTCATACAGAAAGATTGATAAAAATTACTACCAAGTGTTATCAATATGCATCAAGTGTTTCTTCATTGTTATTTGTATAATTATTTTTGTTATTTTTTTATTTGAATAGATTAAAGATAAAGATAAATAATACGTAACATTAGTTACAAATAATTAATGTCAAATGTCTGCGTGATAAAATTAACGATTTACAATTCGAAATGCCTGTGTCCAAAGATTTCGATACTTTTATTCTATCGTGTTTTGTAGTAAGAATTAATGTCCATGGTTTTGTTGCTCTTAAAGCAAATTTCTGTAATAATCTGTATCATCAATGAATACAATATTATCACTGGTGGGGGAGGGGGGGGGGGTAGAGGAAGAAAAATTAAACTAGCTAATACTGCTAACCATACGGCTTTTTACTCTCGCGCTAAACGGAAATTTACTGCAGGCCTTATTTAACCGCTATTAACAGCGACCGTTTCGTATTCTAACCACAGCAAAGTGGTAGACGCCGTTTCTCCGCCACGTGCATAGGCACGACGGAAATGTTCAACGATCCCGCTCGTAATTTATTTAACCCGCCCCGGGCGATTCTGAGCGGATAACGACGATTTCGACGAATCTATTCTACCTTCGTTCCGAGATGACAACGGGCTGCGTCACATGCTATAACAAGCGCTCTCGCGCTTGTACCCCTGACGGGAAGCGTCGCGACGCTAATTAATAGAAAGTAGCTGAGACGTGATGCGCCGAATGGCGCGACAGCCGAATCGTCGAGGGCGCGAGTCGTCGACGGAAGATCGTCGCGCGACAGGAAATGCATATTTCATTCGACTGGAATGCAAATTTAACGGCACCCGACTAGAACGAGCGCGCGTGCACGCGCGCGCATAGGTATAACATCGCGGTCGCATTGTTCCGCGATGTAAGAAAGAACGAGCCGGAAATGGAAACGGCGGGCGAAGAAGAGGCAACGGTAGGTCGAAAGGAGAGACACAGCCGGTGGCGGATAGCAAAATTAGAAGGGCGAGAATAGGAAAGGGTAGGAGAAACGGTTAACATTAGATAGGCGGCAATTATACGTGGCCCTGGAGACCATACAACATCGGGGGACCACGCCGGGTACTTAAGTCCCGCCGAAATTTCGCCCCGGGCGAAAGTACCCTCTCCTCATGCATATCCACGAGGAGCGAGAACGACCTCGCCTCTCCTCCCTGAATCTATGCAGATATAAACATGTGCGCAGGTTGCAGATACGCGTACATATGTTATCGGCGCTGAGATTTCGGTCGCTGGCTGCCTGCCGGCCACCCTGCGTAATGCATTATACAGGGTCCATCTCACGGTTGCATGTTGCGATCACTACAACGCCGACGTATACAGAGCTGTCACGAGTATCTTTGATGCTGACGGTGAGATCGAGCGTCGCGGCGTTTTGCCGTTTCATTTATAAATGAGATGAGATTTCCTTTCTTAGAAAAGGGATAACATGCGCGATAAGGGCAATGCCGCTTTTACACAATAGGGCTTTGAATATGAATTTAAATGTAAGGTTTTCGTTTCTTGATGGCTTTATATAAAAATAAAATATAATACATTTATATTTTACGCAAATAGGTAGTAACTTCTTGCAGCTTTTATAGTTTTTAATAATGTAATATCGATTTATTTATACAGATCAATTAGTTATATTTAAAATTTAACTGTTTTAACCGGTCAATATTATTAACTTACAATAATCACATTTATAAAAGCAGGCAGAGGAAAAAGAGAGAAATTAACTGCATGTTTTAATAATTTAATTATAAGACCGAAAACGAGAAATGTTTAGAAATAATAATTTTGTATTAATAAATAGGATATTTAATCCACAAATAGGATATTTAATATTCTATTAATTTTAATATCCTATTTATTATTGCAAATTTATTATTTGTAAATAATAAAGCGCAAGCTGGAAATAGTATGAATACAATTTTTAACCATAAAAATGTTTTATTATACCTATAATCTTGTTTTACTTTGATATCTTTACTATTATTCTATTTTTTGACAAATTTATTGCTCGAATCCATATATATGCAACGTGTATATTCAAAGCTATTCTCATAGATTTTTTGCAATTTTCAGTAGCGCGACACGTATTGCACAATTACACAGTCCGCTCTGTTCATAGTAAGAAGAAAGAAGAAAGGCGATGACCAAGCTAAAAGAGCACTACAGCTTGTACAAGTTCTCCTGTTCCTGCGTTCTTTTCTTATTCTATTCTTTTCTATAGTAGAATCATAGTTCAATTTGTTTGCTCTCTCATCTCTTTCTCTCTCTTTCTCTTTTAAATATACGCGCATCGCCTCGTATTCAATATGAATATACGCAAAAGCCTATTTTAAAAGCCTATTTTAAAAGCGCGCGTCTTGACAAATAAAGGAACGAGAGTAATGTTCGCGTAAAATTAAAAAAAAAAGAGGAAGAAGAAATAAGAAGCTGCCAGTTGCGCTGACGTGAGATTTTCCAGTTTATCTCGAAACGTTAGACACCTCGCACGATACGAATACGTGTATTAAGTACTTACAGTTCTGACTAATTACATACTGACTTTCCGCTTATACAGTGTGCATGAGAAGTAATCTAAAATAGCATTAGTTAATATTAATCGCTGCTAGCGATTAAATATTAATCAATAAACGGGACTAATAGTTTCTGTTATCTCATTTAAATCGAAGTTTAAAATTAACATAGATCATGTGTGTGATTTCGAAAGAAATATATTAGTGGCTATAACATGGCACAATAACAATTAATATTAATGGAATATTAAATCTATTACGCGGCATATTATGTAAAGTTAGGTTACGATTTACAATTACCTTTACTAAGGGAAACATAATATAGTATTTGCATATTAATACAGTCAATTCCCAAATAATGTATTTAATAAATAAATATCAATAAATACGAACAATAACTGTTATAAATTTTAAATGAAGCCTGGGACACAATAGTCTTGATACAAAAGTTAACCTCCAATTAAAAATCCATCAAAGCTGATAATGATAAAATAATAGTCACAGGTTTACGTGTTAATGCAAACTAAATATTAGATTAGATAATTTTGTCGATATTCTACATCTTAAATATTTATACACACGTAGCTCTTCAGGAATTTATAATAATTAAGAAAAACAAGAATAAGCTTATCGCAACTTTGTTAAGTTAACTGATTTATTGCAAAAGACACGCAATCTCTAGATCAGTAAGAGAATGTAACGTATATAATATAATTATAATACGTCGTCTAATTATCGCGATGTATCCGCACGTTCCGCCTTGATGGCTCACACGGAATATCGTGTTCGCGATTAGCATGCATATTACATCTCGTTTCGGGAAAGGATGCTCGTTGATTTCAACCACCATTTCAAACAATAACGTCAGCGAAATTTCCGCGTGCCAGCTGTAAGGTAACTCGACGGATAAAAAGCGAATTTGCAAATGTGAATTACATGTACATGCATATATATATATATACGTATATATTTTTTTTGTTCTTTTTTTTCCCGTACGCCGGGCGAGCGTCATTTTTTTCGCTGTTTACGAACAACACGCGCCGCTAAAAATCATGGTTGACAACTTTGCGCGGCAGATCTCGATCATTTTCGCAATCGGCGGGTGACAAATTGGCGATCGAGCGGCCATGCAAGCACGCTCGAATGACGATGATAGCCGAGGTACAATTAATGGGAACCCTTGCGGATGATATTCGTGCGCGTACACGCGCGCACGTTGCACTCGAAAATATATGGTGGCGGAATACGAATCGCCGGTACAAGCTCGTAACGTATTTCATGACGTATGAGTGTGTGTATCGCGGCGCAGAAAAATATTGCCGCCGCGTTTAGCTTACGGATCTTTTCCCCGTCGCTTAATTTCCGACAACGTTGACGTGCCATTTTCCCAATCCCCCTCTGTATTAACGCTTATCCGTCAGATTTGAAATGCGATTTCATTCCGTTTATCGTTTTATTCAAGCGCCGTATCATAAATCGCATTTCTATATACTGTCAACCTTGTTCCACGTATCAATCAGTATCAGTAACGACATAAATCGTGCGGAATGTGGCGTTTAATTGACTACACGGATGATTATTGCAGAGCGATATTTTATTAGACTTTTCAGACGTCTATATGTATTCAATCAAAATGCGATATACGGACTGCTACTCTCAATTTTTGCAACATTATCGGTACAATTACTTATCAGATTTAACGAAACACTAATACGAGTCACCAGCCCTGTCATGTATCTAACTTACAACGTATCTCGATTCCTTTGTATCCTCCTCGAAGAAACTTGTGTCTCGTATTGGATTTACTAGCATTTCTATTACTTCCCGATGTTCGTAGTTCGTAAAAGAATCATGTTTCGACGAGTCGTTTTATTTATTTAACTGGATCACTGCTACGTATTGCGTTGGAGATGAAAAAGTGTTACAACTACACGTATTGCATGAGGATGTTAAAAGTTAAAGCCAATTCACGTTATTATGGAGGAGACAGATATGTGCCGTGCACTCCAGAAGCGACGGATGGATGAAAGTATTGTAAAGTAGAGGCCCAACGTACACACGTTTCAAAGCATCGCGTCGCGAAGAATACTGACAATAGTGAAAGACATAGCGCGTATGTAGTACATACGTCAAATAAGAAGATGAAAACTGTTAAAGAAGTTTTATGTGCAGTGCGAGGAACTTTGTTTCAAAGATCGACGGTATGTCGGTATCGTATACCGCGCCATTTTATCCGGGAATACAGTTCCGCTGAAAGACTTTCACGGGAATTACAATGTAAAAAGTGGAAATTATGTCGTCCAACTCGACTACTGTGTGAGAAAGGGAAGAATAACCACCGGCGTTCCGTGCAACACACGTTGTGCAAAATATTTTTACAGCTATATATACAGAGTGTCTCCGGAAAGTCGCGACAAAAGGCTGAGAGATCTCGTAAAATTGAGTCACTTTTGTTAAATAATACATGTTCGGCAACGTCTCTTTAAGACGCTAGACATCGATTTCCGTTAAACATTGTTGATGGTTGCGCATTTCCTGTCCCCGACACAAAATCGCGCGATGTACACTCATTGTCAGTCATTACAAGTCTTTAGCATCATCCTTTGAGTATAAATCCATACAGTCGTCATAGATGATTACACATACAGAAAGTTTTCAGACATGCCAGCGCTTGACTGAATCTATCATCCAATTAAGTTTGTCGCCACACACAATTCCCGGAACCACCCTATACATGAACATGGAAATACGTCAGGGTCCGAATATGTTTCTCATATACGTAACGTAAATTCCGATTTAAATAATAGCTTTGCAGTTGTACAGAACAGTTCTGGTTAACTAAGGTCTCGGAGCTTCCAATAACTGGGTTAAATTATTAAAGGGTGGAACATTTGTACGGAACTACTTGATTCCTGTTGAAACCTCATTCAACGTCTCAACATGCAGTGATCTGCACATCACTAGAATTACCATAACGCCGTACTCCGGGTAAATGGCGGCATGTCCGACAGAGAATTACGTGATTCACTATTGCGTTCTACAAGACGAAATATATGCAGAATATGTAAAATATGCTCTTATCAAATATTCAGTGTACGCAGCAAAGTTCGGAAAGCGTTCAATTTTGCGAAGTTCCTTTATATTATACGTTGCCTATTTGGTCACGTAAATATTATTGCATAAACGTAACACAGCTTATCTATATTAAGTCACGTAAATTTTACGAATTAGCGTAATAAAGATTATTTTAACCATTTATTATAAAATTATATTCGTACACTCTTCTGAACTGTATGACAAATTGCTGTGAAAAAGGAATTTATTTACATATTTAAGAACACTCTTTTTATTTATTTCAGAAGAATGTCGCGTATATGCCACCAAATGCGCACAAAGGAATTTTAATGAATCTGTGTTTAATTTAATATGTATTTCACACTTTAAGAGTTTAATAATTTTATAATGTTCTAATAACTCAGTTCTCTATAAGACGTAGACGACGCGAGTAGATCTTGTTGAAACGACAAACGTAGTTTGCTACTCGTTATAATAAATACAAAATCATCTTATGAGTGTGAAAAGATATAGAAATTAAATCACAGAAATACACGATGCGCTTTACTAAAGCGTGTCTTAGAACAGTAATGTATCGCGCGAGATCGAACTAGAGCAGAACACGAGCAGTCGAAACGTTCCAAAGCGTATCGTTGCAGCTTCGCTAGTGAAAGGCAAGGCGTTCCAGAATGAACAGAATAGTGATTCGATGATAACGAAGGATGCGATTTACAAGCTCAATCAACTCCCAAAAGATTGAGTAGAAACGCGCTCTAACTTAGAGAGAGACAGAGAGATCGATATTTCGGTTTATCTAATATAAAGATTAAGCCATAATTAATAAATGTATTATAAAAATTCTAAAGAATTTTACGATAATAATTTCGACCTCGATTATTATACTTCCCAATCTGAAATCCGAATTATTTAAACTGGATCTCAAACAAGCAAAAAAGGCTTTAATTAGACGTAATTTTGTTATCTAATGAATCTAATTTTATTGTCAATAATAAATGTGATAAAATAGTAAAATCTGTAAAAAATACTTTTAAGGTAGGTAATCTATGATCTCCACACCAAGAATTTTATTGACTAAAATGAAGAATAAGGAAAGAAGTATTCAACTCTCGTTTTCTATACACAAGATTCAATACTAACAGAGAAAAGCTTTAGCTTTCACGAGAGTCGAACTTTCTGAATAACAGCAGTCGTACTTTTCGCCTTGATTACTCAGAAAGTAATAAAAGCCCTAAGTCGCGTTCACCAGTTCAATTCCTAAATGATTTATTAATATGCCATTAAGTTTTCAAAGAGTGCACTTTAAGGTTGGCACATAAGATTTTAATTTATTTCGCTTCGAAACTCGAAAGTAATTTCCAAGCTCTACGTTATGTATAGCTAACAATTGCAAACTCGATTGTTCGTTTTATTGCTTAAAGATTGAGATTAGTGCAGATTTAAATAAATGAGAGAACAAGAAAAACATTGAAGATAAGGCGAAGTTACAATATGTCCAAATATATCTAGATTATTACATAATAGTAGTGGAAATTATGCTATGTAAATTATATATTGATCGTTGTACACATTAATTAATTTAATTAAGATGATCAATATCGTTTAATTGTTTAATATTAAGAAGAGATAAGAAATCAGAAAATTCTGTTGATTTTTAACGCAAAGTTATTATAGTATTTTAAATCTACAGTTATTTTAATATCTGTAGACAATTCTATTAAGAAATTGCCAAATTGGCAACTCTATTATCTATCGTAATATTGATCTAATCATAGACAGGTTTATTTTCTACATCTACCATGATATGTCAATTACAACTTTCACCACTTGAGTAAATAGATTTAACGAACTAATATTGGAATAAGAATGCACGTAAAATGACACAAGAAGCAATACGACAGATATCGCTCGGTAATCGATAACGATGTCACTAACCATGTCACGTTGCATGCTCAACCGACAACCACTTTCGTTCGAAAATGTAGTCAGCCTCGCGAGTTGAAGGCAAAGAATTTCAAGGCAATCAAGCAGACCCCCAACAAAGCTTATCGCAGTAATGAAGGTACAGTTATCAAGGTAGGTATAACGATGTAACAAGGACTTTGACTGACACGAAACAGACAGCTAAATATCCAAGATGAAAAATTAACGCAAGTTATGGACTGTTGTGAGCAATAGACAGAGTGTATGCACTACGAAGAGCCAGAATTAATTGTGGCAATATAATTTCTAATCCTAATATATTATATGTTAACGTCTTACGGACTTAATAATACCGTAGTATGCATTCTATGTGTTAAGTCGCTTAAATACCTTCTACGTAGTAGATACATACCTCATAAGTACTGATGTTTATCAGTATTCATTAACGTCAGTGAAATTCTAAGAGTGATTAATAAATTGAATAAGAAAAAGTAAACAGAGATTGTAGTATGCAAATGCATGCATAATTTAACATATGATCGCCAGTATTTTGAAATGTAAATTATCTATATATTCATTGTACATGTATGTCTACATAAAATTTAAACGACGTATTTAACAAAAAAATTAGAATCTATTAAATATTTCCCTTTGGTTTAAAAACCACAGTAAATTGATTGTATGAGAATTGTTCTATAGAATAGACTATTGTTCTATTTATTATACAACTAACTATTCCACTTAAACTTAAATTCAATTTTCGTAAATGTGTTGTGTTTAATTAAATATATATGAAAAATCAAGTTGTATTAATATCAGTCAAGCTATCTTTGAAAAATTTTCTATAAGGATATGTTTCGTGATTATAAAATTTTGTTCTGTTGGAAGAGCACCAAATTCTTTCAACGAATACATATTTATTATTCATGTTTCTAAAAAAATCTGTATCTTTTTTAAATAAAAACAGTAGTTAACACATTTCACCGCCAAGCATGTTATAACCGACTTTTCGTTCACGTCAATTAAAAAGAAATTATTTTATATTAAAAAGAACAATGCAACACTTAATTTATAGTAGTAAATTTATAATATTAAATTGCACAAAATTATACTACGTGATATATTTACTTGACAGTTATCAATGAAATTAGTGTCCGTCACCTGTCATGACGGTGAATGTGTTAACGATACTTCAAATAGATTTTCCAAGATGAATTTGATGATAAATTTGTAATCAGTTTTTCTTTTGCAAAAATTTAAATTAGATTTCTTGTCGCGAAATTACTTAACGTTATCAATTAAACATTTTTCTCTAACAACTCAAACTTCAAGAATACAAATAAGTAAAAAGTTTCACGTTTAATTAAGAATATGTGCTTTACGTGTGCGGAATTTAAAATGAAGTCTTAATTAGGGATGTTTTTTAGCATCAAAAATTCAACAAGAGCGCAAAAGAATGACGTGCAATTAAGTTCCTACTCACGAAAGATCGTCCGCGAAATCACCCGATTCCAGGAACGTGTTCATCAAGTTTGACGCAGATCTTGAGACATTCGGTGTGCACATAATAAGAACAAATTGCATGGAGCTCATAAACACTGGCTGGTAAGGTGTCGCCGAGGAAGGGTTACTTGATGCTCGGGTAGTCGGCACGCTCGCTGCCATCCAGCCCCGGTGTGCCTCGCCGCCGGGGCGCCCCATTCAGTCGACCAGGCAGTAGGGAGAGTCAGCAACGAGTCAGACGAACGAGCGGGCGCCAGTCTACCGTGGGCGCACCGCGCGGCACCACGTCTGCTCCGCGATCGAGCGTTTCTGTTAGTATACAGCGACACGTCTGACATTTTTTTTTATTATAATCACGTAACGTAATCAGTACGCCTCGTCATAGTGATTATTTTGTCGTACGTGATCGAACCGCGGACGGAGGCGGCAGTGGTAACGGACGCAACCGGACGGACCCCCGAGTGTGTGGTGAGATACAGTGCGCGTCGAGCGACGCGGTGCCGACCGAAAGGATCTATCGTGATCTGTGATTACATAAGAGGTATGTGTGCCGCACGAGTGATCGTATCGCCCGCGATGTCGGGTGATTTTGATTGATATCATTTCACTTGTTCGCATCCCGTCGACTTTGTTGAAGAGGATGGCGTGCGCGCCGCGACTTTTCGCGAGTTTCGTTCGCCGCGTATCTGGCTCTTCGTGGATCCAATAACGCGGTGCGTTACGAATCCGATGATCGATGCTCGATGCTGTAGGCGTCCGGAGCATCGGCTATGCTCTACGTGCGCTACGCCGAGTGTGTCGTGTGCGGCAGATATTATTTTTCACGATCCCATGCACAGATAGGTTACGCAAGTTTTTTTCCCTGTGCGTTGCATGAGAAATGAAAAACATCATTAAACAATGCGTATCACTCCGCGAATGGGTAAACAAATTCGATATCCCGTGAGGTGTGTCACAAAATACTGCTCCAAAGATATTTTCAAGATAATGCAGTCGCTTAAATAGCGCGATGTGAGCGCAATCGGAATAACGTCTTTATTATTTTATATCACGTTTTTCGCTATATTCTATTTTCGCTATATTCTATCTAGGTAAAGTGAAAGCAATTCCCTATAAACGGATTGTTCCACCTTTTTCTTTGTGCAATACAAATTGAACGACAGTCACTTTTTAACACCAACAAAAATTGGGACTCTCGGAAAAATTAAGCGAAGGAGATAAAAAGGAGATAATTTTATTTCTTCCGAGATAAACCAACATTTCCATTCATGAAAGCGAGGAGAATCTTTAAAGACACGGTCTTGGTTGGTTCTTGAGATTAAATCTGACACTCGCAGAGGATTAGGCTGTGATTGAATTAAATTCAAAACGCGTGAAGTGATATTAGATAATTTTCTGTGATTTTAGCAAATTGCGTTAGTCGCTAAGCAAGATGATGAAGGAATTATGCTATTTTTACATTGTATGCTAAGTTGTCAATTAATTAATTTTAATATTTAAAATTAAAACGTATCATACGCATACCATATCGTTTAGTTTGTCAAAAAATTTCTAAAAATATGTTTACTGATATTTTTCAAGATAAGTAATTCCAAAAAATCAAAACTTGCACATTGTCTATTCTTATAATTTAATTTATTACAGTAAAAATATACATAAATTAAAAAATTAATCAAAGCTTTCTACACGTTTCTCTGTTGAATACTTATTCGTTTTGTGTAAAAATAATAAGAAAATACTCTGTAATCATGATATATATGAATTTTCTCAGTCTGATGCCGGTTTCATCGAACGTAAACCATCAGAACTTTCTAGCTGATTCATATTGTAAAGCAGTCACGCTCTGGATATTTAAGATGATATTCACGTTTCATGGATATGAAACGAGAGCTTTCAATGTTCATTGCCAGTTGCACTGACTTGCTACAAATCATATTGAAACATTTCAATGGAACTCAATGGGTCTACGATAAGTACTTCGGCGCTGTACATTTCCCGTGGAGACTTTTCTTTTATTAATGATAAGTCAAATAAAAGATCAATCGACTTTTTTAATAATTGCATAAAAAAGATACTATATATACATATATATATGTATGCAAGATACTATATAGAAATTATATGATACATTATGAGCACATGTTTATTGTTATATTAAATGTTATTTTAATGTTTAATATAACAAATACTTGTTACGCATAATATAACAATTTGATTAATTTTTTATATATGTTACAGTTTGAATTGATTAATGGTTTTCTCTCATACATATTTTATAATCTATTAGCTTAATTAATTAAAATTTATTGAAGTTTATACATTTGTTTTTTCTTTTTACATTTTTATCCTTTTCAAATATCAAATATCGATAGATTTAGTCACCGTTTGTACGCATCTTTTTTCCGACAATGACTTTTGCTTATCATGAACTGTTACTGTTATAATATATTGTTACTGACACTGATATTAGTTTTCGATATTATCAATTCTCGTCACGATTACAAAAATTCTATATTAGAATATTAAATATAACAGGTATATCGATCTTACATAGACAAATCAAGGATCAATTCTCTTTTACCACATATTTTTGACTTAATTATACTTATTGTCAGTATTAGAAGTAACTAATAATCTTTCAAGTAGGATACAAAAGAGATTGTTCACGTTGAACATAAAACAAAAGAGACAGACTTCTTGCATAAATTAGGATTAAGAAGATCGTGATTTATATTGGAAGTAGGTATGCAATTCGATTTCCGTCTCATAATTTGAGACAACTTAAAAATGTTCTACGAATATATCATAATAACAGTAATTTTAAAGGATCCGTATGCCGATATCGTACCGTTTCCTTGGATTCTGAAAAACAGCAGACGGCCACATTTCCGGCTCTAATGTTCGCCATAAATTCACGCGCGACGCCCAATTTCTCATAATTTTAGTCATCCTACGGAGATGGCCCAAGTGCTGTTACATTTATATCCTGATTTAGATTCGAGAATGCAAGCGCAATTCAGACCGTGTACACGAATACACTTTCAAAACTCGGTAGGATTATCTGAAATTTAAACAGCGTGCAGATTTTGATCCTCGCATCCTCCTCGTCGCAGGTTAAACAAAAGGGTCAAATTAGTTTGAATTCCCACGAGGCTACTTCCGCCCGTTATTATACTGACCGAGGCAATTCCAAATACAGTATGCAAATACTATAGGACGCGTGACTTTTGAATTTGGGCATTCCGCATGCGTCGGGCACTACGTCGTGTACAATGCACGGGCGTGCTATTAACAGTATTTGTCCTCGACAATTGGCTGGCGATATTATCGAGGAAATACCTTTGCGCGAGCATTTAGTCAAATACTCGTCAAAGGGATGTATAGGGAAATTGTCGTCGAATACCGGCGCGGCAGCCAATCCGTCTTCCATTATCCTCCGTAGCCATCCAGTTTCTCTCGCAATCCGTCATTCGGGAAAACGAAACAAAGTTACGTAACCAAGGAAGCGAGGCGAAACTTCACGGTGAATTGAAATCACGACTTAAGCCTTAATTTTCCTAACAAAGACATGCGTACGGCAACGCGCTGTAGGGAGGAAGGCAAAACTTAAAATCTCTTTAGATTCTATTAATTACGTCATTGTGGTAAATCCTGCTCAGAATACGAGACGGTGGCAACGCCACCAAGGGAACGGGAACAAAACAAAATCGTCTGGAACCTCACGGTTCTTCAGACAAGTCGACTTTCATTACTACTCCAATATTAGTTTGCGGATCATTAGTTATAGCTTAGGAAAACCGAAGATTGATATTGATTGCGGAAAGAGTATTAATATCAATTTATAAGAGAAGAAAATCTTATTTGAAAAAAAAAACGTTGAAAATACTTCCACGCGCGCTATAGGAAAAATATAATGTAACAAAGGTAAAGTGTCACCGTAACGTTTCAAGGATTTTGTTTATATTTGCTTTTAAAGTATTTTTAGCGAATTGTTTTTTATGACAACCGAAAATGTTTTGTTTGGCCACACAGTACAAACCTACTGGTAAACTAACAGAAAGAAATACGATATAAAAGTAAATATATATATGTATACAATATACATGTAGGCTGCGAATATACGTAGTAAAGATATGTGATAATAAAGGCGAGGTAAATTCCCTTAGTTGTTACAAATTGGAAATCCTAAATATCAATAATGTTCTCGGGTTGAGCCGCTGAGTCTAATAGTTCGACATTTCGATACAATCAGATTCTAGAGAAATATCTTGCCAGGGGGCAATTCCAGAATCCAGGGAACGAGCGCGAACTTATAGTTACGCTAAAATCGTGGATGAGACATGTCAAACAATTTAGCTGTGACTGCAAAGCTATGCTATAGGTATATAGATTCTTGTAGCTCTAGTCAAACTGCACGGCAAAGAACGGACGCAACAAAGAGGACGATGTCTCTAACTGTGGAAAACGATCTAACTGACCAAAACGAATGGGATATACTCTGAAACTCAATAAATCAACGCGTATTTACTATATAAAATTTCTTAAGCTAGACCAGCTACTCTTATACATAGGAAGTTTCTGAATCATTTCACTTCCGGCCACAGAGATTTGATTTTAAATCCTGCCGGAAATAGATCCTTGCCATCGACCGTGCACTCCTCGAGCGTCTCGTGTATAATAGCAGACGTATAAGCAACTGCTCATGAAAATGCATAATCTCGAAGACACTCTCGTAACATCAAACACAAGAAGTTTCGCCGAAAAGTTTCCTGGATTATCGGCGGGATGGCGAAACACGAAATTTTCTCACCTATTCCCGTGCGCGCTAAAAAGGATCTCTGACAAATTAAGCTGTATATATATACATGTTTCACGTGTCCATCAAAACTTTACCCTTGCTTAACTTTTACGGCAAATCAAGAGAAACCCCTCGCGACGAATACGAGTAGAAGAAGAAGAAGAAGAGGGATTAAAGGTAAACGAAACGGCGGTGGCGCAATCACAACGAAAGTCGATAGAAGTCTAAAGGATAGAAACAAATAGGGATTATCGCCGTAAGTGTGTGTATAGCGCTTATAGTTCAATCTGTGCAGCGTATCCGTTACAGCATATCGTGTGAGCCAAAAATAAAAGTAGCGGAGCATGCAACTGTGTTCCTAATAGCGTTTCTATCCCTGTCGGGCGCGACGTCTGCACCGAGATCGATACATAGCTACGACGAAGAGGAAGGTCGTGCGCTCTTTCAGGGTCCTTCAACACAGCGGGGCAACTTTTGCATATACCTGACCTCCAGTTTCCGTAAATTGCTATACACTTCTCTATAGTCGGTATTGACTATAATTCTCGTTCGATCAGGCGGCTAGAAGTGCCGTATTCATCCTCATACAATCGGACGCTTCTCGGAATCGATAAAAAATCGCTGTCAACACAATCTTACGCCTCATAGAAGATAAGCTACATGAATATTCAAATTGTGAATACACAAAACTTTATAATTTTATATTATACGATTACACTATAATTTGAGACCTTACGCTTCTAAAACAAAAGAAAACCTTAATAAATTTTACACTCTCAAAGGTTAAAGCGTTATTTTAATTTGTTATATCAAGATAACGTAATATAGAAATATTATTTGCATGTAGTTTAATGGATATTAATGCAAATGACTGATTTTGAGGATAATATTTTGATATTTTTTGTAATTTAAGGGAGGACACCACGGTAACTGCCCATTTTTGACTGCCTTCTTTGGTATTTTTTTTTTTAGGAAAGAATAAAATATATGGTCAAAAGAAGTTATGAACTTTATTACACATATATTAAAGTATGTAAAAAAAATTTTTATTTCTAAGAAAGATACAAAATGGCGGTGCATGAGTCGCTATAGCACTAGTGGTTTTCAGCAAACCTTCTCCGCGGCACGCAGCAGAACTCAAACAATTTTCATCCGATCGACTTGAAATTTTAACTGTAGCTTCTCAGATGAATTTAACAGTCAAGTACGACGGGAATTTAAAAAATATATAAAACAAAAAAATAGAGGCGAGTTTGAATAGAAAGTTATAATTTTCGACCATAAATTTTCGTATAAAAAGTGATATATTTTTTACAAATTTTAATTAATCGAAAAATGCGCTCGTACTTGACTGTTAAATTCATCTGAGAAGCTACAGTTAAAATTTCAAGTCGATCGGATCAAAATTGTTTGAGTTCTGCTGCGTGCCGCGGAGAGGGTTTGCTAGTGCTATAGCGACTCATGCACCGCCATTTTGTAGAAATAAAAATTTTTTTTACATACTTTAATATATGTGTGATAAAACTTAAAACTTTTTTTGACCATATATTTTATTCTTTTCTAAAAAAAAGAAGGCAGTCGAAAATGGGAAGTTACCGTGGTGTCCTCCCTTAATCGAAAATACGCATGACAATTGTTTAGCAAGTAGAAGGCGTAAACGCTTTGTTGAGCGCTTCTAAATTTCGTTTGCTGTTCAGTTCGGGGTTAGGATTAAGATCAGCCTGGTTTAGTTCAGATTAGGATCATGTCGTTAAGCTAATATAGGTAGGTAATACATTATGTAATTAATAGTATGAGCAGTTCAAAAGTTTATTTTCATGATTAAAGTAGAGAAGTCTTTCTCTCAAGTCTCAAAGATCGATGATATTGTTAAATAATATTATTTGCTATTATTATTATTATTAAATTATATATATAAATTGTAATTAAATTACATTTATTGAATTAAATTATATCATATTAATTGCTAATCGCTATTAAATTATACAAAATTAAATGATATCACCTTACTTTAAATTTCTTCTTTATTCATATAAAATTTTACTTGATATTTCATTATTCATGAAAGTTGGATATAAAGTAATATTATTAGGTACTTCTTAAAGGAAGACTTATTTAAGAAGAGAAATGAGAGTTCAAAATAAATCGATATTCCAATTACATCAAACGTAACGTTCCAGTTTCTCTGACGTAAAACCGGTGGTTTTGTCTATTCGACTGATTATGCATTTACTGGCAGATAATTTATGTGTAAATGCAGCGGCACCGCATTACCAAGGCGTTACCGCGAAACGTTCTCCAATAATTGCGAATCGGCTAATCGAACAGCATGACACCATAAAAGCGGTTTATCCCGCATCGTAACGCTCAACGCTTAAAGTCGCGCGAGATTTATACTTCTCGCCACGGAAATATAACGGACGATAAATTTAAGCCGGTACAATACCTAATCCGACAAGATGAAGAACTATTACGGGGCAGCCAGGATACAAAAGCGAAAAGAAACAGATACAAATAATGTCTGGAGGAAAGTTATATTGAGTGCCAATTTAAATGATAATTTTCGGGAAGCGAAATTTTTCCTCTTGTCCTTAGAGATATTTCGCAGCCACCATTTCAATGTTAATGCGCTTGAACGAGAGAAAAAAAGATGTTGAATTATCGTGTTAACTGATCTACTGGCACTCGCGTTGTACCGCCAATGAATTTAAATACCGAGCTGTCTTTAATTCGCGAAGAAAAAAACGGCAATTTATCGAACGTGTTAATATAATTCGTGATAAATATGACTCCGTTTATAATAACGCTTTTCGAGGAGTAGCAACAAGTTGTTAGACGCTTTATAATAATCAGGAAGTTTGTTGCCCGTTTTGCGATAAGTTGGTCGTATAGTTCACGCAACATCGATACTATTACTTCCAGACCTTATACAGTGTCGCGTATACAGCTATTTTATAGATATTCAGTTTCAAATATAATATCATTATACCAATGGTAAATTATATTAAATATATTTTTTAATACAATCTCTTTACGAAAATTTTTATACCCATTTATGTCACCATGAAAATTCAAAGTATCAGATAAAGCACGCATTTTATCTCTATAATAATTAAAACCTAAAACCACCACCTTTTTACCCGATCACATCATTTTTCCCTCAGGGAAAAAGTAATAAAAAGTAAATGTTTTCATAATATTTGCTCGAACTCGCAATCGGCGCATCTTCGGCGCTAAACGATGAGACTTTATTGTGGGAGGTTCCCGCGAGACTTGAAAGCGTGGAAATTGAACAAATTCCTCGATGATTACATCTCGATTTCCGGATTTTTATAACTTCAAAATACCCGACGGAAAGTTTTATACGGGAGCTAAACTGAAATGCAAATAGACAAACTTTCGGGGTGGAAAAAGCGCAGCGTACGCGTTAATGAAAATCTAATAGCATGCAGGATACCAAAAAGCGAGTTTGTTATCATACGCGAGTGAACAAACAAAGTCTGGAAATTACAAGGAAGGCCGTTCGGTTGACGCGGTCGAGTTGTGTTTGATAACCGTCTGCTTTACCGCAGCTCCACTGTCGCGAGTATAAAAACACATCAAGGTACACACACACTTTATTCGATGTTGATCGACAGCGGGATATTGGCGTGCATAATGTGTGGTGCATGTCGCGTGCGCGCGCGAAATACACGTGAGCTTCCCCATTACGTACCGTACAGACCGTCGCGGAAAATTCGCTAAGCCAGCAGCACCTTTCCGGCTCCGTTTTGCTCCGAGAAAAAGAAAGAGAAAGAAGAAACAAAGAGTTATAAAGGATATATTTCCGTAGGACCTTGAGGTTTCGCGAGCAAAGGGATATCCAGATGGAATTTCATTCGCGGTTCCTTGGAGAATAGCGCAGCTCGCGCTGCGCCCGTTATATCGAAGGATAAAAGTTCAACCTTAAAGCGGCGGCTGCCTTCGAATGGCCCTGTGGATTTCGCGAAACAATAATACACGCCCGTTCCTCGTTCCATTAAGCGGCCTTCCATCATGGAGATTTTGCATTATAACATAACGGAAAGATATTAGGAACACGCTGTACCCCCAGCATTGTACAAGAATGACGATGCACGACTTATTTTTCGAGTTTCTTCTATTGTAGTATTGAATGTGAATTGCGCTATATTTCGCCCTTCCTTCTTCGATTCTGTCGTTGTAGGTACTTGAAATTTACATGTACATTATTAAGCAAGTCAGAATATTTCTGCGTATATCAATTGTGTAAGTGAGGCTAAATCTAAAGGCTAAATCCTTGGGCGTAAAAGCAAAGCCGATTTAGTTTGGTTTAATTAATGTAGGATCAAGAATTCCATGTGCTCTCCGCTAGATTACAGCTCTATAATATAGGTATAGACAGAGGAAACTCTCTCCGATCTGAGTAAGCGTTCTATCTAATCGGTTGGAGATTATATCATGCGGCGAATTTTTATATTGAACTTTTATATTATCTGTTGTAAATATCAATACGATGTAAAACACTTCTTAGCACTCGAAATAAAATAAATGAACGTAATTCATATAGAGGATATCGCAACTAATAATGTAGCTAATTCCGAAACGTGTTATTTCGAGTTATTTAGACAGATGTTTCGTTAGAATGTCACATAATAAAGGGACATCTAATTGAAACTATGTTAATTGACATTAATTTTGCTAGCAATATAACCAGTTACAAAGATTAGCCTTTCCATGATAAAAGTTGCATCCTCCCGAGATAGAGGAGAATGCAGGACTTTAAAAATTTTAACAGATTTTTCGCATTCATAGAGAGTGCACGCGGTTTCCCCTTGTATGACAGATCCAGTAAAGTGAGAAAATGGCAGGGGGGTTCGTTGAACCCTAGCTTTTAATAATTAACGAGAAAAATCTCGCCGAGATTGCGGCAGCGATACGCGTTTCTCCGTAATTCAAGCAACACCACTCCGCAAACGTATTTCTCCGTAAGCTCCTCTTTAAGCTGCAGCGTACTGTTTATGTGACCTCGCACGCCGACGAAAAAGCTCGGCCAAGCTCGATATCGTGTTTCTCAGGGTCTCACGAAACTTGTGCCGGGCGTACAATAAAGATGCCTTTCTCTCTCGTGGCCACTTCCCTAGACTTTAAAACTTACCGGACCGAAGTTTTTCCCGCGTAATTAATTACGTCATTAGAGAATTTTTTCATGTCACAGCCAACCGCGTAGCAAAATGCATTTTTGCTGACAGCCATTATCTTTTGACGATAATGTCAAGCGACGTGTCATCATCCGAACGAAGAGTAATTATTGATAACACTTGAGTAAAATTCGATTATCAGGATTTTTTGGTCGTAAAAATTTTTTATCTTAAATCTCTTTCCTTTCTTTTTTATTATATTGCATATAGAACATGAAATAATGATTTGAAACTAACTGATATCATTATTTCAAATTAAATGTAGGTAATATAATCTTATGTGTAAATAGAGATATATATATTAATTGCTTATCTTATTAATTTATTTTTTTTTTAAATCACATATTGCTATGGTCTATTTGTTTAACGTTTTATAAATTGCTATTACATGTAGGTACCTATATCGCGATCACATATATGTATAAAGAATATAAAAGAAATTAAAATTTATTTAACAAGCGATAATACCGCAAATACGTAAAATATTGGAGTGTATCTAAATACATTAAAATATAAATTACGATGTGATATCGAAATCGAAATATGCTATACACAGCATAGGTAATGATTATCTACTTTACATCTACTATTTTATAACTAAATTGCGCATTAACGCCATATTTCCACTTTGATCAGCGGCAAACGACTCGCTGGATGCATAAACAAATTTTGATAATGTTTCGCTACTTTTAGAATTAAATGATACGCCACATGCGAGATGGTTTTACCTCAAACGCGCTTTATGCAAAATGTGCGTACATTTACAATCCATTATATGTAAATTTACATTAATGTCGATAAAATTGGCAGATAAGTCTTCAAATTTCAAAAATTTTAGGTGCTTTATAAAATTTTATTTTATAAAGCACCTAGTCTTAAAGCAAATATAAATGACGCAAGGTTGATTTTCGTAAAAGAAGGGAAGCAAGGCCTCCTTTAGTGAACGTCCGTGCCGGACGTAAAAGGAAGGGTAGTTTATTTACTCTACACGTACTGATATATGTTGTTTGCTCGCCATTCGCTTTTGCGCACGCAAAGAATATGAAATTAACCTCTTTTATCTGAATAGCAAGTCCAGCTCGTGACCATCGTGAATCAAGCAGTTGAAGTTATATCACGCGTGCAATGTGCAGTCTGCATAAATCATATGAAACAAATGTTCTAGTTTTATTGGCATAATACAAAGCATATTGTACAATATATCAAAAGTTATTTTAAATTTTCAAAAAAATGATACATGATTAATGTATTCAACGTCACTATCGTTTTACAAATATCAAGAGAATATTCTTCCCAACGTATAATTGACACTTCTGGATAGCGCATAAATTTTATATTAAAAATAAATTTCACTTGATTTTGACGTTTTAAAAACGAAATGTGATTTAATATTTAACAATAATTTATATTACTGATGAATTCACTAAAAGATTTTTAAACGTGGCAAATAAAATTACATTTTTTTGAGATCCGTCTACGAATCTTTGCAAAAAACTTTGCGATATGCCAATTTACTAGATCTTTATTATAATCATATTTCATGCTTACACATTTTAGAAGAATATTCATAATACCTATACATATATAACTGTTTTATCATTTTGATGAATTTCAGATAAATTATAAAACGTACAACTCGAGATAAAAGATATATCGTGTTAACTGATGAATAAATATTGCCAGTTTTGGTCGAAAAGAAAGTTTGCTTATTATTAAAAGATATATGTGTTTATTCATACGATTTGATGAAATGTCAAGTTTAAAATAACTTCTCGAAGTTAACTAGATGTATCTTGTCTGAAATCATAAAATATGTAGAAAATATTTTAAATAAAAGTTATATGGCATTTTAAAATATCTGAATGATAAATAATCGCACCGTTATATAAATGCCAATTCGCATTCAGAAGTACTTCATGCACAATCTAATTAGCATAATTTTGACTGATAAAATGGCAAATCGGTGATTTCTTCTTCGAAATACATTCTCTAATTATACATTACCTATACATATATTAATAAACATAAATTAGAACGAACAGAAAAATAAGATTGGCTTAATCATTTTATTCGAAGTAAAATTAATTTGCGATTTAAATTTGCGATTTAAATTTGCGTTAATTTAGTTGATACGTCGATGCACAACTCGAACGCGTATGAATGTAACGACGTACATTGGCTATAGTTATTGTATTTATGTTTGTATATATATGAGATTTATTATTTTTTTAATCATTATCATTGACCTACTAGTTTTTACTTTCATAGAACATAGTGTGAAAATTACACATGTCATACATATGTGTACCAATCTCTGCGGAATTTTATGTTACAAAATTAGTTTCCAATTAATATATCGCCTCATAATTAATAGTTTAAATCAGCTGACGCTCGTATATCTTCGTCGCAGTCCCTTGTGGAAATTTCATGTTATCAATGAATTTATGTCAAGCAGTCCATGAATCTCGGCCAGCAACCATTTATACGATGCACGTTCGTGTGACCGAATGTTATGGCGCCCGGACCGACTTAGCACGTTTTCCGAACTTGCTGTTCAATTGCTCACGAGTTAGTTAGATTAGTTCGGGGCATAGTTGGCCGGGAGCCGTCGGCACTTTAGATTGACTTGAATATTTGACAACGCGATGACGACATATGCAATTCCCTAGGCGGACCTTTGCCCGGAATACCTGCAACGGCCGCGATATTACAACGCTGAACGCCTCGCCCCCACGTACGTTTGAGGGGGCATCGATTACACGGGACGCTGCGGAGTTGCACGCTGACCTACCTGGGGCCTTTATGACTCGCTTTTATACGAGTTTGTTTTACGGCATGCATAATAAATTGATGAGGCGCTGAAGAAATGCGGGCGGTTGGTTAATGCTTCAGAGGATTGCACACACGTAACTGCGCTCGAATAAGTTATCGATTCCAAGTTTTATGTAGCGATAGATGAACAAGAAAGCCCTCCTCTCTTAATTTCTTTCGCTCGAACTGACTTTTTAGATTATTGACAATACAATATAATTTTGATCCTACTATTCTAATATCTTATATTTCAAAGAGTATATCAAATATATTAAAATTCAGTAAAATATGAAGAGGACAAAAATTCAGGTAAAAAACAAGATAACAGGAAATAGCAAAGCTAAAACTAATATCCGTATCTCCATAATCGAGATTTTTATAATTGTTGCTTCATATAGCTACGTTTTTATCTTCCACCCATTGTTGCGACCCATTGTTACGCGAAAATGCGCAGCTATTCATACCGGAGCACGACGTATTTTATCGACGCTAAAGCGAAGTGCCATTATACAATTGCAGCTGCACGTATCGATGTTATGCTGGTATTATCCCTATAAACATCGTCATTTTTCCGTTTCATGTCCGCACCTGTTATTTATTGTGATACGGAACAGACATTCCCATATTCGTTACATGATTTTACACGTCGGTCTTATCAATTATCTCTTTGCTCGCGGGCCCAAAAGGTATTAATATTTTTAATTAATAAACACGTGAAATACATTTATTCATTCTGGCTTTTATCGTTATTAATATTATGATTTTACTCGATGTTACATTTTTCATTATTTTCAGTATAGCGATATAATAATACAGTTTACCAAACGTAATACTTTGGTATAATTTAATTTTGGCCTTTATCGTAATACAAAAATGTTTGAGATAACATATAATTTGAGATTTTTCCCTTTGCGTAATTCCCTTCCCGTGCGAAAGATGTTTATACAATAAAGTAACGAAATCTCGCGCGCGCGCGCGCGCGCGTTTTGCTCTTTTAATAAATTATTTTGCCAAGAGATTGGTACACATATGTCAGCATATTGTAATGAACGGATTTTAACACGATCAGTAATGAACTTCATGCTCAATTAGTAAAAAAGACGGTACTTGCGCAAAATCCTTTTTATACCTCGAGTACGTGCTGCTGTTAGCGGACTCGGCGAAAGGTTTTTAACCACTTTCAAATTCTTACTGCGACTAATTTAGTTTCATGCCCACGCATATTTTCACAGTCACGTTGAACATACAAAATGGTTTGCTGGTTCGTTTTCACCGTACCAAGCGTCTGACACGTGAGCAACGTGCGTCTCAAATTCTATTTTAATAAAAGTTCGTTAAGCCGCTCTGTATGTGTGTGTATGTATGTGTGTGTGTGGGGGAGGGTATCGCGCTGGAATTTTATATCTTTTCCAACTGATTTGCCGATATCGGCAAACAGTTGGGGCATGACCGATTTCTAGCTCGGTAAGCGGTACGCCCGAACGCGAGATGCATTTATAAAATACTCGTAGAACGAAAAGTGAAGCAAACTCGAAAGAATACCAACATGAAATTGCATGTCAAAAAATAGCGGATTACTTTTCCGGCTAAAATTACGCGATAGTAACAACGTTTGCATTTGGGCTCCGATAAAATATGAACTGCGCAAATCGGATTCGATGCAAATCCCTTTTTGCGTCTACGCGATATATATATTACTTTTTTATTCAACTTAATTATACATGAGCGTTAGCAAATAATTTTCACCGTTACTGGAACGACTGCGTCACGCCTCTCAATAATATATGAATAGTATGCTTTTTTCGTGTTTTCCATAATTGCATTTCTTAATAACATTGCGAACCTTTAGAAAATTATCAAAATTTGCCATATGGTAAAAAAAAATACTTTTTTTATTGACCTATTTACGATTTGTACATGCGATTTTGGCTCATTATAAACGTTAAAGCATGCTTTAGGATAAATATCTAGAAAAAATAGATATTATAAAAAATCTAGAAAACACGATACTATATAAAAACGATTGCTGTATTAATATATGCGGGCATTATCGGTCACTCTTTTTTGGTATATATAAATCTTTGATCACATTATGCATTATTGATGATGTAACAGTTCAGATCCAGAATAATTGCTCCGCTTTTAAGTAGAATTAATTGATCTTGATTTAGAAGAAAAGACTTTGACCGTTCAAAACATATATATTATTTATACAATCTTTAATATATCTAGAATTTTTCTCTGGCGTAATAAAAAATAATTTTTTTTTTTTTATTGCGGTTTGCAAATATGTATCGCATTAAATTTCTCTGAAAATTTGATCAAGCTACAGGCATGCTTTTATTTGTAAAACACTTTAATTACGTGCATTTTTGTGTATATTAATGTATATTTCTGTGTGCAATTTTTCCCTTTTTCATCACCAATACGTTTATTAAAATAGAAATTGACCGAATGCGATGTGTAATCACCAGTAATGAATATTTTATTTACCAAGGATGCTGTTGTTTAAAATAGCAACTTTCGCGACATTTTTTTCCTGTGAGCGACGAACAGCATAAGAGAATTGCCCACGGCTATCGTCGACACAAAATGTTCCAAACGAAACTAAAATTAACTGCGCGGCCAAAGCGAGACCCGAAGCCCATTTCAGCCGGCGGCTAACAGCGCTCTTCTAATTCCGTTCTCCGTATTTCCAGCGCTATAAGCGATGAAACCCAGATCACGCCGAAAATTAGTTTTTCTATTGCATCAGGGAAGAAACACTTTCCGCACACTCTCGTCCGGAAGAAAAAGGAGGAGAGAAGAAAAAAAGCATCGACACCATTTTCAACAACTTCGCAAGCTCGAAATAATCACGTTTCCTTGAAATTTTATTAATTATTGAGTCAATTGATATTTGAATTGCCCGACATTTCGAACTTTGATGTATAATCCGATAAATTTCTATTTCTATTTCTAAATTTTTGAAAGTTTAGGATATTACAGCTATGGCGAGTATGTGTTCGGATAATCATATTGCTATCTCGCTTAGAGTTCGTTAAACTTTAAAACGCTTTATCATGTCGAGCGGCAAGTGATGTTAGTTTCGCCCGCATGTGAAAGGCTAATCCTTCATTACATTTCCACGGAAAATAAAGGAACGTATCCACGAAATCAAGGGACACATTTAAGCTCGTGCAACTTTAACTTACTATACATATTCGTAACAACTTGAGAAAAATTTGGGGGAAAAGGCACTGCCTTTTCGCTTTCTCGTTTGAACGAAATATTTATTTTCTATAAGGGACAGTGTCGCATCTTCGAGTGCAAGTCTGGTCGTAAAGGAAAGCCGAGAACAGGTTCGCCTGCTGCGAGCGTGAAATACAAGAGTGCGGACTAAATTGAATACGTCGAGTTACCGTTAAGCGCTTCACGTGCATTACGGTTTTATTCCCTCTCAATCCACGGCGATGGACGGAAGAGACCATCGAGCAGTAAAGGCGGCGTGGCCGCCATTGTAAGTTCACTCGAGATCGGCGAAAGGCAAGAAAGGAAAAAGGAGTGAAGGGTAATAGACAGGTTCACCTCAGTCCGCCGTCGAGAATAGGGCCGTAAGATTCGCAAGCTGTGAATAATAATAAAAAAAGGAAGTGTGTGTGTGTGTGTGTGTGTGAGAAAGAGAGAAAGGTGAGAAAGAGAGAGAGAGAGAGAGAGAGAGAGAGAGAGAGAGGAGAGAGAGAGAGAGAGAGAGAGAGAGAGAGAGAGAGAGAGAGAGACGACAAAATCGCAGATTTAATAAAGGCCGCTTGAGAGCGCGCTAAGCGAAAACCGATTTCATTATAATGTTCCCCTCGCCGATTCGTTCGTGTGTGGCACAAGCCGGATGCTGACTATCGTGAGATCGCGTTTTGTCGTGTTTTCTTTTACATAGCTCTCTTTATCGCCGGTCGTTTCGCTGTTTAGCTTTATTTTATTTTTATTTTTATTTTTCGTACGTGAGGAAGTGTGTGACACGACACGTTCATAATCTTGTATAATTATAAAAACAGATGTCTCAGAAAATGCGAAGAATTGCAAGATCCAGAAAGGAATAACGCTTATATGAAATTAGCAACCTCGCATTAATGATGCAAGCGAATCTAAATGTGCGAGTTGATGTAACTGAGAGCGAGTTTGCAATTTTCTGATAGCACATACTACACACACATGCACGTTTCCCTCGCCTGTATGGGAATACCATAATGCTAGCTATCGATGATTAAGAAAGTTTTATCATAGCTGGAGGGCCTCGATTTTCCATCACTTTCGTATCCATGTCGCATCAATAAAATCATAACAAAGTGCTTCACATAACGTGATAATTTCGTTTGATCCCTGAAACGCTATCACGTGCAATAGCGAGTACGCGCTAATATCATATCGCATCATCTTTAATAACACTCCGAAGACTTGCAAATTGACAACATAATTTCATACCGTGTATACATTTTAAGTTTTTTCTCTTGTGAAGAAAAAGCCGCAATAAAGATCCTGTTGCAGTATAGATGAAGAATATCGAAAGAATTTTTCGATTTAAATTTTAAAGGTGAAATAAATAAAATGGCGCTATTTTTCCTACAATAATAATATAAAATTATGTTACTCTTTATAATATGAAAGTTATTATTACATAGTTATTTCAAATTTTTACTCTTTATAATATGAAAGTTATTATTACATAGTTATTTTAAATTTTAATTCACAAGTTGGAAAAGAGAAAGATATTTAAAACTGAACGTTGGAAAGCTGAAATTTATGTACAATTGAATTTTTACTAAGGAAATTAGAATTGCTCGAAGAATTCGCAGATAAAGAAAGTACACAGAACATGGAACACTTTGTAGGTACCTATATCAGATGGTGGATCGATGAATTTAACACGCGGCGCAAAGTCTTGTTTGAGGCGCACAAGTCTAAATGCAACCAACTTGCGAACTCAATTTTATTATGAGTTATGCTTCAGCATGACAAACTAAAAATTTTTCACAAAAGATTTTAAAATGTAATCTGAGAAACCGAGGAATGTCAGTTGTCGGAAGATTAAAAACCACTGTTCTGAAAAATTACAAAGGACGGTACGCACTTATAAGATATAATATTTCTCATAATTTTCTAGCTGAAGACAACGCGCGACTACACTGCGCGAGCACTCTGGATTTAAGCACGAATAGTACGAAAACGAGACCGCGAGGATTACATATAATGAACCGTATGTTAATGTGGCGCACTTTTGTACTCATTCTCGACTGAGACGCGATTCTGGTGCATAAATACCGCCAGGACGTAAAGGAAACAAGACTAGACTGCCGCTGACGCACGGAGCGCAAAGAGCACTGTCGGACAAGACGGTAAACAAAGACGTAAATTGCGAATCCCGACGGAGTTGGAGATATGCACTCTCATAAATGAGATTTCAGAGTGAGTCCGCGTTTCAGTCATTAAGGACTAAGCTACTTTGCTGATGTTAACGCATCTACTAAGTATATTACGTTCAGCCTCATGCCTCCACTAATATATTACGCTTCTACCATTGATTTTACATCGCAGGAGCAAATTTGGAATAATATCTAATCGTAAATTTTCGTGCAAACGTGAGTGAATTTTAGACAGCATGTTTATACAATCGAAATGATACATCAGTTCGCTGATTAAGCGAATGAAAATTCAGTTAGTGTGCATTTTATCTACCAATCGCCGTCGTTACGAATGGTATCGATTAGTGAACTAGAAAATTAAGGGCGAAATGTATGATAATCACGTCACGAGATTGCATGTTGTTAATGCAAATGACGACGTGCATATTAACATATTTTTATTTTAACGTAACGCGCTCGCTCCCACTCAATGCGGCTTGACGTGTCCAATTGCACGCCCGCGCCAGTGTAGCGAATATGTTAATTCGCTAATGTTAATGCCTTTTTTTGTTGGTAGCCTCGTTATTTTGCCTGCTCATTTATTAAATTTTCGTAATTTTCAACGAGTGGACTCATTAAAAAGGCTATTCAATTTTAATCAACGTTTAGACGTGTGTAAATTTCACGTACCACGCGACAGTAATGATACCCCGACTCGTTAATTAAGTACACAGAAAATCATATTACGTCTCTCAGGTAGGGTCTCGCGTAACCGCATTGTTAAACACATAATTCTCGCCGCGCCGAAATTTCTGCCGGGAAAGAAAAAAAAAGGTTGAAAGCTCGAAAATATATCTCCACGAGCGGTTGTTACGAGTGATCGGATTATAGAAGAGCTTTCCGCTACATGCACAGATTACGATACGTAGCCGCGTAATATTGATATGCCATGTTATCGATGGTATCGCATACGCGCTGGGCAACCGCGTACTCGCTAAATCACCGAGTGAAACAATGCATTCGCATTCGCGCTGTTAAAATCAATTAGAGAGGTACGTAAGCGTCCTAACAAATTCGTCGCGCAGTTTGTGCGCTTATCTTACAATTAACTTCGGTAATTAACCGCGGTATTATTAGCACAGAGCGTTTTCTCGTTAATTTTACCAATACGGCGCCATTCTCTATAGCTGCTGCAAATGTAAAGAGTTGTTATATGCCGCTCATGATGTTTTTAATGCTAAATATTAAAAAAAGTTGATATGAAAATTTTATTTTAATCAGTGGTCGTGAGTTTATAAGCGAAAATATTGTTATATCAGAGAAATTATACAATGGCCATATATTATTTTATGTTCGAAAAAAGATACTTAAATTTGGTAAAAATACCGATCAAGGGAGCAAGCCCCGATGACCTTAAAAAGCATAAATCTAAAGTATTCTCTGCTTTAACCATAATTGTATGATTATAATTGTACAATTAAAGACAGTTTACAATTATAATTATACAATTATGCAAATTGTATAGTTTTATACCAACTATTCTCTGCTTTAACAAAAAGACTGTTCAATATATCAACAATTCGCTGCTTTAAATGACATTCCTTCGTTCATACATGTATTATTTCCATACATACATATTAGTCGTTCATGTCTTTTAGTACTCACAATAACTGCTATATTTGTCAAACTTTTTTTGTTAATAACTTTAACAAACAACGAGCGACGGCTAAAACCTTTCGAAGGTCACTCAGTCATGACCTTGACAACATATGTCGAGGTCATCGGGGCTTGCTCCCCTGATCGGTATTTTTACCTTAAATTTTTGTATTAATAATCGTGGATAATAAAATTTTGAGGCTTTTAGCGATTTTAATTGCTTGACCGCACATAATACAGATTCTCAGTTCTAAATGTGAAAAATCGATAATTCAGAAATTCGGGAATTTTAAGCGCAGTGGATGTAGTGGATAAAATCAAGTACGTAATTTTATAAGCCAGAAACGCATAATGGATAATCTCATATCTCCGACCATCACTTCTCCGCTTAATCTCCAATAAAACTCTCCCGTCAGATATATCAAGAGTAATTTGCATCACTCCGCGGAAAACTCTCCGGAAAACAGGAGGGCCTGCAGCCGCGCGAGAAACGCGGCGCATTAATTACTTCGTTTCGCAATCCCTTTGACCGCGCGTCGCTCAAAGGCGCGATACTTCGGGAGGGCACAAGAAAAGAGAGAAAATCTCAAACATAGTTTACGGATCTTTCGCTGGTTCGTTCCGCAAAACGCAGAGACTCCAAGAAATTCAGGCGAGTAATGATTTACGCGATAGACATTTCGCGGAACGACGCGATCCATCTTAAGACGTCAAAGTCCCGCATACTAATAGCGACACGCGCGGCTTTCCCGGCTTTCCGTATCGTCGTTCCGCCCTCTCTTGAGTCTCTTGCACTTCGCCTCGAGATGCGCGAGAGAATACTGCTGTCTGTGGGGGACATCCGTCATATCTCGTTCGCCGAACGGTAGTGCGAAACCTCTCCCGCTTGTGTTCCGCGTGCGTACGTCCGTCCGCACGTTCGCACCCGCGTAATGAACGCCGACGTCGCTTAAGTCTGGTATCACGTCGATGATAACCGGTTTGACGACCCGTAAAATTAGTTTCCGGTTTCGTTCGGCCCGGACGGAACCGATACGTGCCGGATATGGGGGAACAGCAGATGTATACGCGCGCAAACAAAAGCGAACTGCGGTCCTGCGCGAGTAACATTCGGTGAACTTCCTGCAATATATCTGCGGTACGTGCGGGTGGTGTTAAGTCAGGACGTGTAAAAATAACACGATGTCATGCGCGCGTTTAATGAATGCGTGAGCATCGCGATACCGGGTCTATATACCGTTATTTCGCGGCGATTGTAATGTTTGGAGAAAGATAGAGGAGTATTTTGCCGGGACGACAATAATGAAAGAGCAGTATAGGTGCGTTATAAAAATAGAGAGGGAGAATTAGTCGGTACAAGGAACATTACGACTATCATGAAATTTTACTAAAATAAAGCAATATTAAAATATAGCCATATTAAAATATAGTTATAGCCATATCAAAATATATAGCAATATTGAAATATAGTAAAAAATTAATGATAGATATATATCTTTTATTCTAGCCGCGTGACGAATATTGTTATTTTCATGCTTCTGGTTTTTTTGCAGATTGTTTTTCCTCAAACGCTACTGCATGGGTGATTTTGCACTGCAATGTTTAATGCTACGCCAATTTCATCACAGAAAATCAGACCACGCAAACAAAATCGTCTACATCAATTATAGTGTAGTCGAGTATGCGAAACGTGTACAAAGTTATCGATGGATACATAATTGAAAGGTTAATTGTATTGTTCGCGTGTTGAGCTTTACAAAATTTAGAATTTTTGCCCACCGCAGGAGAGACGCTATGTTTTATAATTAGATATATTGTGAAATTGCATAGGTTCTTATAAAATTAAAGTATTCATTTCTTAACCAAAATAAGCATTTTTGACAATGCACGCAGGCATTGCCAAATCTATGTATGTATCGCAAAGTACAGATGACTATAATACAATCACACATTATCTTGAGCAGCGTGTCATTCACGCACTGCTTCACGTTGAAAATTAGAATGACATGTGTCAATTGTAAGAGATAAAAAGCTAAGACGCATCAACAAGTACGTTCGAATTGAGAATAATGTGTCGTCTCAATTGCGCATTTCCGGTGAATTACGCGGATAACTGGACCTTAAGCGAACAATACACATACCTATATTTTATACATACAAATTCGATTTTCAACGATTCGAATCATGAAACCGTTCAGCTCTAAAATTATCGATATCTCACACGCAACATACGCGTCGACGTATAATTTCAACGTATATACATATATGTATATATTGTATATGCACACATCTTTGGGTTGCAACTCCAACGTTGCGAGCGCGACTCGACAGGGATAGTCAACGTTATCTCGTATTCTGATTAATACGCTGCGAATTGGGAGGCTCAATTTTCATGCACGGCGCTGCAATATCTAGATTAGAATTATTTACAAACAGCAGACATCTCCGAGGTTTCAAGCAAGTCGGGCATTTCGCTGCGATTACGGTCGCGGGGGGGGGGGGGGGGGGGGGGGGAGGAGAGTGGCGGGAACGGAGATGAGGAGAAGGAGAATGTAACTGCAACGGCGAATTAATTACGCGCGACATTATCGCGTTTCCAGGTTCGAAGCTGCGAGGTGCAGACAGTTCGGAAGCTTCGACGAGGGGATTTTGCCCTCCGACGCCCGACACCGACTCTGTTTCCTCCCACACCCCGTTGCCGCTGCCTCGCACATTCCGCTACATATTTGATTTATCTGGAAAGTTGCTGCCCCAGGGAAAAGGGCATGTACGCTAGAATTGCTTCGGAAATACACGGCAATCTTTTCCCGATCGTTGCTTTGTTCGCAACATGCGTTATTCGTTCCAGCTGCAGTTCCAGCGCTTCTTCAAGCGCTACCTTGATAATGCGCGAGCGAGTCAGTCGACCGGAAAACAAATCATAATCTCGATTGGATTGAAATTCACTGCGGTGAACTTTCATTCTCCTCGTGTTGTTCTCCTTATTGCGCGCTTCGTCTTTCCTGTCGCGCAATTTCTCATTTGTCCGCGTTGATTATAAATAAGAATCGAGGGTGGTCTTCGAAAATTTTATGAATGTCGCGCGATAGTTAAGTGTCGGAGGAGACAATAATGGGTTCCGATCGTTATTGTGCCTCGGCATCTTTAGCGAGAATTGTGCTATATTTATCGTGTCTTATACTAGTAAACCGATTTGCACTTCACGGAGAAGAATTAGCGCAACGCTTCTTCACGGCACTTCGCCGCATCGCTTTTTCGAGCGTACTTGAGCGTTTCCGCTTGCGACAAAGGATCAATAACGAAGCAGCATTAAGCGAAAGACAGAATACTAAGAAACAAATTGCATTCTTCTCTGTAATATGGACAAAAACGAAATAAGTTTATCGGTATGTAATGTAATAAACTACGTAGACTGCATAAGATGCTGATTTCTTAATTTTAAGGCAATTTATGATAATTGCGTTTGGTATGACTGTATATCTATCGTTATTTTTGTGTATTATTATTAGATTTGAACTGGTTGTTTAATAAGTTTAAAAAACTACTTGAGGAAGTATTTCACATAATTCTTTTAAATTACCAAGGCCGAGAATTTCTGAGACGCAAAATTACGTTACCTTGCAATTATAGATTTAATGCGTAGCGCGCATGATACGATACAGTTTAATCCTAAAACCACATGACACGTCACACGCATCATAGGGATGATGGCGTGTATCGTGACAGATCTTCATTGTTACAGAAATATCCGACGTAGCAACAATGTGTCACTGTCCAGATTGCAGATAGACCACACAAGATAGCAAAACCTACGAGGGCATTGCCGTAGCCCTGCAACACACACGTAAACCACACGCCACGATTAGCGAGAACAAACTAATTTCCTATCTGGCGTCCGGTCCACGCAAGTAGTTATATCTAAAGTCAGCGATCTCTTAGCGTTATGTATCCCGGTTGGTATTAGAATTTGCGTCGTGCTGAGTTTCGCGCATGATATCGCTACATCTATTGAAAAATTCAATCGCGGGCATGCACGTTTATATGGATAAGCCAAAAAAAGAGTGATGATATATAAATATTGCGTATACGCACGTGCATACACGCGATATATCGTTAAAAAAGCTGCACTCATCCGTGCAATATGACAACGCTCTTGAATTTTGAGGATCGATGTAATAACGATAAATAATCGGGAATGTAGAATTACGCGCATCCCGTGTTTTGCGAAACAAATATTTCGTTAAATGTAATTGTCAGTTAAAGTAAATAATGTGATATCTTTAATTAAGATATTGATATTTGAAAATATCGAGGGTACACAAACACACGAAATGCACAATAGAAGATATTGGACGGGCTAACGCGCGATCCTGTCGTTCAATTTTTTGATGATTATATACGCTATACAGCTGCCGCGTAAACATGCAAATTGGAATTATTTGATGTTACATCGTTTTGCACATGGACAATGCGCCATGCAGAAATAATTGCGATTTTTACCGCGGGCTTGAAACTTCCGCGTATACACGGCTATATACATGAAACTCTCAATTTACTAATTGCTACCAAATGAATCGGTCGAAATGACCGAAGTGGAGCAACACCGAAGCACTATCGCGCCATCGTGATCTCTATTTCTTTCCTATACTTAATCTCGAGTTTCTTCTTTTAGCGCAAGTCTGAAGAACTCTCATTCAATATCGGAGCCAAATGTCGGGTAACGATCTCGGAATGTCTTTCTTCTAGGAGCTCCCTGGAGCACGCTTGGAATTCTACCACACTCCACTTTCACTGCCCGAAAACTCACGAGTAATAAACTTAAAATCTATCCCAATGAATCTTTCTCACTTCGAACCCGTCCGAGTCCCATTTCAAGAGGTCACGGAAGCACAAGTGGATTGATTTCACATTAAGACTTAAAAGCGCGTAGAAGTCATTACGCTTAACTCCCGGATTTATATTTTATTATCATTTCAAATTAATTTACCGAATATAAAACTATAATGTCTTTTAAAAAATTCAAAACGTGAAGTAAATTTTACTTTTCCATTACGTCAGGTAATATCAGCTAAATCCACCTAATATTATCACTTTAATCTTTTCTATAATGGTAATAATATAATTATTACTAATTATTAATTATTACACCGATGGATAAAGTGTACTTCATTTTGCTATAACAAAAAGCTAAATAATTGAGCTTAATCTGATTAAAATAGTATTCATGTTCAAGTACAAGTTAATAAAATGTAACAGAAAATAGAATATTAATTCTTCACAGTCACAATTAAAAATTACTCTAATTCTTCGTTAAACCTTCTATTTGTATACCGGAATTTGTACATAATTATTAAAAAGTGAAATTAATTCTACTTTGTAGGCAAGAGAAAAGTTAAAAACTTAAAAACTGTGAATATATTTGACGAAAATTATATTTAGCTTTGTTTTGCTTTTAAGTCGCGTTCTTGTTAATCAAGTTATATTAATTATTTATCTATATATGAAGATAATTTTACAATTGTATATACTTGAAACAAGTGATACACAATTATAGCATTTCGAAAGCTATTTATTTAAAAACTAAATTTTACAGACTAAATTTTACTTTTATGCTTTTTTCATGGAGTAATAAGTTTCAAATGCAATATTAAAAATTGAATTTGGAACAAAACGAAACAATCAAATAGCGCAGTGTGATAACATTCAAAGTAATTTTATTTTTGAAAACTACGTAACATATACCTACCTATATGTATATAGGTATATATTATACATACATACATATATAGACAGTTTGCAAACAGTGTTTTTATTATGTTATTGGCCGTAACTTTACAACTTAATATATGCCTGGGGCTACTGCCAGGAACAGAAAAACGCAGCTATCTCTTTTTATATGAAATAAAATTGTACATAGTATTTTCATACTTTGTTTTCTGTAACGTTCCCCGTAGATAAAAATTCATTTACTCCTCTATCGTATGTTTAATATGAGAAGCAAAAAAGCTTTTAAAATTTTCATGTTTAACATGTTTAATATTTTGATGGTCAATATAACGGGCGCTACTATACTGATATGTGAAAAGCTCGGAGCAGAAAGGTTCATTATTTTTTTAAATTTTACTTTATATATTTTTCTACTTAAAATGGATCTTGCAAATTATAAACTTGGTTCATTCCTGCTTCGAAACTAACAGTTCAGTGAAGCAGAAACTCATGTAAAACGCAATTGATTATATTTGAGTTATACACGGCGCCAATGCAAAAAACGAATTAAACCGAATAAGAACTGTACCTAGATATATATTACTCTATTTTTTGTTTTGAGTAATTCTTGGTTAAATTTTTGTGCAGCTTCTTAAAAATGTGTCATGTCTGGCTTGTGACAAATATTTGTCACAAGCCCTTTTCTATGGCGAATCTACTTCGGCATCACATGTCTTGTATATGTATTATACAGAGCGCAAACTGTGTGTCATCATTGGCGCACGTGCTCCAAGTACATTAGTCTCATTTCACCGATGGACATCTCCTACCGGTCCATCCGACAAAAGTGGTCGCGTCCGTCCATCCGTACTGCATCATCACCGCTCATGAAATACGATGCAGGTCCGAGATCCGTGCTATCATCGCACTAAATCATCCAGACATGCTGCCCAAGCGTGGAGTCTCTTTAATGTCTCTTTATATGCAGGCATCGTTAAATTACCCCGACAATTATTATCTCCGTTACTATCGTGAGAGTGTGTAAGAAAGCACAGCTGAGTCATTCACGTGAAATAGCACGCGACTCGAATTTTGATACTTCGAAAAAAGCTACTAGCACGCGAAAATTTCGCTTCGTGTCTTGTTAATCGCGAGATACGATCCTCGGTCGTGGTTATGCATATCCTCATCTGGAGCACTTCCAAACTATCGAGCGTGCAGGCATCTTTACTTCGTAAACCAGTCGACATCGCGTTATGATAATAGCGTTATGAATAATATATGCGCCGTAGGCGTAGTAAGAGCATATTTGTCATCCCGCGTGTATGTATCTGGCAATAGAGGTTCGCACGCCGGATATTGGTTATCAAGGGCAGCTATAATCATATGAAGTTCTCGCCGATATTGCTATTTCAGCGTGCTGCAGTATGCTTTTCTTTGTATTCTCAAACGTGTGTATCCTGAATATATCATGCCCACATTTCGCGACTCTTATATCGTAAACAAATGCGAGTTTTGATTAAAACAATTATTTTTTTATTTATATAACAATAATAACATTTTTAAGTATAAAACGTTACAATTTTATTCGACGTTGAAGGCTTTCCGAAATAAAACTAAAATATAAATCAAGAAGGAAAAGGAGCTCCGGACGTAAGAGATTACTTTTGATCTCCGTTAGTATGTAAATAATAACTATATGAAATTACATAAATATGCTGACAAAATATTCCGCGAGCCAAAAGCGAAGTCTGGATCCTTTGAGATCCGGATGGTTCCCTCTGCCACAGGGTATTTGAATGTCAATCGATTGATCCGAGTTTCGCCTTCGAATATATGAAGCCCGAGATGAAATATCCTGCGAAATATCCGCGGAAAGGCAAGACAAAGCTTGTGCTGCAACAGTCGATGTAGCGCACAGATGTCGGTGACGACCGCATCGATTGGTGCACTTCACCGACTGCAGCACGGTAGGCTAAGAAGCTTTTGCTCGAACTATCGATGCAACGTACCGTATAAATGTCCTAACGATCTCTTTGTTTCCGAACGCGTAACGAGAAATCCGCGGAGCCACTGACATTTGATCCAAAGCTTGCAGGTACAAGTAATAACATAAAGTTGAGTTCTATGTAGTGAGATATTCACTAGAGAGAGCTCGTTTTTCGATAAAACATTTATCGTACATGATAAACATTATTTACTGTTTGTATATAAGCTGGATCAGATTTTTTACACTGTCACTCATCGTACTATTTAACATTTAACTAGTTCTTTCTAATTAAATAAGTAAGTGCCTCAAACGCAAGTAATTTCTAAGTGTTTTAAGGATTTTATTAAAATTTATACGTAATTTTATAGGCAATGGTCAGAGCGGGATATGGTAATGTTATAAAAATTAAGGAAATTAACTAACTATACGCATTATTGCGAATTACATGTTTGTTGCTGGTTAAACAGTAATTTTGTTACGTCACGAGAGAGAATCTATTTGACTTAATACTATAACATGGGAGGGACCTCCCTAATCCAGAAATTAGCCATCACAACCACGCCCGTTTCCCGTCACGTACAATGTGGAGCGATTATTATATGGTAATTAGAAATTAACAGTACTGATGAGCTACACAATAAATACATTTATGAAGTGGTATAATCGGATGAAAAGAAAACTTCATTACGTTGGGAATAAAGGATTATGAATTTTCATTACACAGCATAATTAACATATCCAATATACAAATTTTTAATGAGACATTTCGGTTAAAATTTCAGCAGAACGAGCACGCGGAGATTAAGTAAAAACTGATTGTTTTGCCTCGTAATGTTACAGGCAAAGCATTTTTGCACTTAAATATTTGATGAATTCTAAATTATTCACGGAAATAATGGATAGACATACGAACGAAACAATGTCTTGAGCCTATCAACCGCAAGCGAGTCGTTAATAGATAATGAGTGAGCTTCTCGCTGTCACTCGCCTTTATTCGCGCATCACGTAAAATGGATCCGTCTATAGCGAGCTGTTGAGGGATGAATTGGATCTGTATTTCCGGTACGTCCGCGCGCGCGCTACAGGCTACAGCTAGCTCGAGCTAGTTGTGCAGCCCGGCTTAGAATAGAATTGGAACCGAATTTCTATCTCGGCACACCGTTTTCCGGAGCAAAAGTGGCTTTCCCGGCGGGCTCGCCGCAAAAGAAAAACGAATGCGCGGATGTAAATCCTGCTCCGCGTACGACACGAATAAATCACCGAAAAAAAACTTTTCTACAAGTTCATTCAACTCCTGCCGACATTCAGCGAGGATAAAGGCTCACTCCCCCCCCCCCCCTCCCCCTCCCGGCTCACGTGAGCGCACGGCACCCGCCTGTCTTACATTCTTACACGAGAACTCTAGCATGAAACTCGTGTTACGATCAACGATCTCGCACTACGATCGGTAACAAGCTTCTCATTATATCCTCTCTCCTAGTCAAATTTTCCGACCGGTTCGGTACCACATTGCAGCCACGCAACGCTGCTGCGTATATTTTTTTCGTTCTTTTTTTTTATCCGCGTGTATTTAAATTTGAATTATATCTCGCTAACGCGAAATGCGCTATCAACCCTTTTATACATTTTACGGAGTTCTTTGAAGGCAGAAACTTGGTCGGGAACGCTGATTGGCGGCGCGTTGGAAAGAACTGTCAGCGAGTAAGGACCTACGATCGCTTTTTCTTTTCCCTCCCACTCCCTGCGGACGTTCGAGCGAACTTCTACCTTGGATGCGATTACCATTTTATCGAGTCTGATTTGCGAGCACTTTACACGAACCTTGTTACTGCATGGGCATTGTGAACGAGGGGCTGCACTTATACCAGCATTGTCGTCGCTCCTTCAAAGATTTAGTCGGACTTTAGGAGGTGGGAAACGTGTGAATGTAAACGTGTAAATGTTGCATGTAACGTAACTGCGCACACTTACACGACGCAACACGCTATACCACGGTATATTCGGGCGTTTGTTATCACCAGGTACCGGCTACGATCGATCATGTCCGGCGAAGAAAAATACGGGTAAGGGTGAGGGTAAGGGTCTGTATGGAACCGCGGTCCTATTCAAGCAAGTATCACTGAGTGCGCGTAACCTTGTGTATAAATAAAAAGTCGGCAAAGGGTTATAAAAATAACTATAAAAATATTTTTTAGGCTCTAGTCGTCTAGTCTATCCATTTCCGAGTCTATCCATTTTCAAGGCAATAGATTGTAACATATTATAACATATTTGACATATTATATTAGTACATTTATTGTAATATATTTTTATATTCTTAATCTTTAAAGTTTAAATTTTTCCTATAATATATAATTGTAGGAATAAATAAAATATTCAGATATTTCATGAGATTTTACTGCTACATTATTATTTTAAATAAAAATTTTAATATAATGTCTAATAATTGTTGGAAAAAGACTGTTAGTGATTCTTTTATAATATCTTATTTCTTATACATACATTTTATTTACGTTTGTAACATAATTGTTACAAATCCATTACCTTGACATTGAAATAAAAAAATGACTCACCGGCCGATGCGTAACAGCGGCACTGCGTTGATCTGTAACATATAAAGATTTTTGAATTAAAACAATATCCAAGATAATTAATACTTCAAGTAAATAATTAAATCGCGCCCGTTAAATTTCTAAATCGTCATTTTAACAAATAGGTATCGGATTTTAAAATGTTAGTGCGAGAAACAATCGCGGCCGCCGCAAGCGGCTGCATATTTCCGCATTAACTCGTTAGTATAATTAATTCGCGAAAAATCGTGCAAGCAATGATTACGACCGTGCAAATACGAGAGACGCGACGTTCGCGACGCAATATCTCTTCTCGCATATGCCGGAGTTAAGCCTCGAACGGTATTGTACGAGTAATCAGTATCACGTAATGAGCGAATCAAGTCGCGGTTGAGAAAGTGGCGGAAGAGAGCATGCAAAATAATAAACGAATAACAATTACTCACCATCTCATCCCCACAATCGCACCGCCCGCGCCGTTGCCCGATGCGTCCCTTATTTCTCCTCTCAGAACTTGTCATCCTCCGTTGTCGCATCTCTGTCGGCGCACTCACTCACGACGCAACAGCGGCACTGCGTTGATCTGTAACGATAATACGTACATAAAGATTTTTACATTAAAGCAGCGTCCACAAGATAATACTTCAAGTAAATAATTAAATCGCGCCCGTTAAATTTTTAAAACGTTATTTTATCAGATATCGGATTTTAAAATGCTAATGCGATTTATGCGATAAACAATCGCGGCCGCCGCAAACGGCTGCATACTTCCGCATTAACTCGTTCGCATAATTAATCCGCGAAAAATCGTGTAAGCAATATTACGACCGTGCGAATAAGAGAGACGCGACGTTCGCGACGTAAAGTCTCATCTACATAGAGGTTGTAAGATGTAAGCAGTAAGCTATTGACCAACCACAGTCGATTATTTTTGAATTGTAAAAATCCCATTAGTCAATAGCTTACTGCTTACATCTTACAACCTCTATGTAGATGAGACCTAATATCTCTTCTCGCATATGAAGCCTCGAACGGTATGTACGAGTAATCATCACGTAATGAGCGAATCAAGTCGCGCTTGAGAAAGTGGCGGAATTCGGCACAGGAGAGAAAAATTATAAACAAATAACTATTACTCACCCCACGATCGCTCCGCCGCGGCCGTTGCCCGATGCCTCCCAGGCCCCCTCCTCCTTGAGTCCTCCTCCGTTGCGTTGTCGCAACTCCGTTGGCGCACTCACTCACGACGCGGACGTGTTCACGCGCGAAAATATCGTCACTAATGATCGCGCGACACTGTGCACGGCACTCCCGGTATTAATCTCGCGACGCGGCGCGTTCAATTAGACGGCGACGGAAATATTTCGACGGAGAAGTTACGAACGCAAATGTACGATCCGCACGACGCTCGCGGTCCGTGGCCGTAACCCCCGTGACGTCACACAGGACGCAGGTGACCCCCGTGACGTCACGCAGGTAGACGCGTCGAGGGCGGAGGGAGTCTAATATGGCGGAGAGAATAATCGCGCGGTCAACTTCACACTTCACTCGCACCGTCGCGGTGTAAAATCCGATATAGACAACGACGGTAAATACGTTACTCCGATGCGAAATTCACTCTCGGCGAGCAGAGAGACGCGGATTCGCCAATTCGCTAGCTTCAAATGATTCGAGACTAAAACTACTATGGTGCGATAAATCAACTAATTCGACACGCCACTTGCCAAAAATCGTGAGATGAGACGCGATATTGATTTACATGTACGTAACAAGACGATCGACCGTTGCTCAATCCCGACACTCCCGACACTCGTTCGCGAGCAAGATTCTCACGATCTTTCTTTTCTTCTTTAATTATAATAATGCCTCTTTTCGGAGTGTATAATGTGGCCAGAAGATTCACGATCGACGGATTCTCTATACGCGAGAAACGCGCGGAGCGGACTGAACACGGCCTCGAGTTCGCACTAATAAAAATTTGGAAAGAGTGAGGTTAGTGCGATGTGTACTACGTGCCGCGTCGAGCGTCTCGAGTGGCGCGTGGCGCGGGCCGTGCGGGGTGCGGGTGGTCTTCCAGGAAATCCGAGGCCGAAAAACGTAAACAACCCCGGCGATCATACAAACGGTATAAGTAAAGCAACGGCTCGCGAGCGACGCGGAGTGCGGACGCTTTTTAACTCCGCGTTCAATGAAGCTGGCGCGCGACGTCGCTGGTCGCTGGTCGCTCGCCAGGTGACCGATTGACGAACGCTGCCCTCCCCCCCCCCCCCCCCCCCCCCCCCCCCCCCCCCCCCCCCTCCTACAGATTTTTAATGGCTATATTCAGTCTTCACTGTCTTCAGTCCACTTCACTCCGTTCGCGCATCGCGCACGTCGCGTAGTGCGTAGCGAGTGGGTTCGACGGCGAATTGCGACCGCTACTTACGCACTTTTCGCGTCTTTTTATCCGTCGCGATGTGAATCTCGCGTGCGAACAAGTGTCGGTCGAGTGTCGAAATTGAGCGACGGGCGATCGTTTCGAGTGCTCTGATAATCCGCGCGATCGCGATTAACGCGTCTTGCGACGTTGGAAGGCGGCGCGGGCAACGCAATCCACCTGTTCGATCATTGCATATATGACGGATTTCAAGTATTCTATAGGTTCAACGATACGCAAGTAAGTCGCAATCGCTCCTTTTTATTTGTCGAAAATATACCTCGCGTATAAATAAGCGGTTCGGAGTATTGTACTTTATACGGTCGATTTTATTATTCTTGATTATTTCGCTCGATTTTTCTGATGAGCTCCCCGCGCTCTTCCCAAATTTTTCGTATACACTGTAGTCGCGTTACTCGCGTTATATTAGTGCGAGATCGTGTCGCGCCTGCTCCGCGTGCTATGTCGCCGGGGTTGTTTACGGTTTTCGGTCTCGGATTTCCTGGAAGACCCCCCGCGGCCCGGGACGCTTGACTCCGCGGCGTACTCCCTTCCCCACTCTTTCCAAATTTTTCCTACTTTCGCTATCAGTATTAATTAGTGCGAGCTCGAGCCGTCGAGGTTATGTGTTCAGCCCGCTCCGCGTTTCTCGCGTTCTCTGTCGATAGTGTCGATTGTGAATCTTCTCATCACTTTTTGCCTGTCGAGAAGAATAGTTTTGCGCGCAGATGAGTGTCCGGATCGAGTGTCGTAATCGATGGGTGATCGTCTCGACTCCCGACGCGTATGTATTATAAATCAATACAATCGATTATGTGATTAAAGCGTATGGCGGCGCGTGATGTTCGTATACGGCGTCAAAGAACCGCGTACTATCGCGTCACTGCACATATAGCGGATTTCGAAAGTTACGATTTTACAGGACGCGAGTGAATTACGCGCGGAGGAACATTCTTCGCCAATGTGTATTCGGTGTGCCTCCCCTCACTCCATGTCCAGCACTCATATGTTGCCGAGAAGCTATGAGAGGCCTCATCCCGACATCGGTGTGGTCTGTATCGAATGCGGCATAACGCGCGAATCTTCCTGCAATTGATTACGGAGGCGCCGGGATACAATAGGTAAACAACATATGCCGTTGAATTTCAATTTCGTGGAGTCGATCAATGTTTACCGGCGTCTCACCGTTTCGGTATCGCGAGTTCGCGCGGGCGGGTGTTTGCACGTGACGAATGTACTCCCCGGTAATGCGCAAATAAATCGATTTCAATCATAAACAGCGGTTGAATCGCACGAAGGAAACTTTCGGCAAACAATTGTTTAATTATCATCGCAAATTAATGCAAACACGTGTCGATATGCGTATTATTACGGGAAGCGATTCCCAGCACGCCAATTCTCCCGCTAGGTATAATTTCAATTTATCAGTAAACGAGATATGTCGGTCGCGGATATAGTCGTGTGGATTTTGTAATAAACTTGCAGGTACTTTCCCCGGGACGAAAAACACGATGGGGACAGGAGCGCAATTGCGCAACGCGAAACTTGTACGAGAGGAAGCTTTATTGAAATTTTCGTTATTCGATATTCCTTTTGTTCCACGACTCCGGAAAATAAAAAATTTCCGCTCTCCGCATCGACGCGCACGAAAAGAAGAGCGGGTCGCTTTCTCGTGTGCAATGCGTACGTTTAAATTCAGACGACGCGATTATATTAAAACTGCCCCTTTGAACGACGCGAATTTTCGTATCTATAATTGGGATAGTTCTCCTTTATTAAGCGACTCTGGCGACAGCATTTGTCATCCAAACACAGCAAGTGGACCATCGCAGTGTCTTCCGTGTATATAGCTACGCTGCACGGTTAATAACAAGTTTCGTCGTCGAAACGGTGCAGAGAGATACGGAACACCGGCGTCCTATCGCGTCGCATTGTAAACTGGCGAACGTACTCGTGAACTCCGTCGCGGCACCTTCTCAAAGACGGTAGACGCTAACGAATGGCATGGAAACGAGCGCGAAGTTTAATCCGAGGGATCCCTTTTGTATTACCATACCGCTGAGTAACGGTAATAAAGATACGAGAGGAGGGTAGCTATGCTTAGCTTTTCTTCATCCTGTCGCCCTCGCCGAGAAACGGCGGGACGTTCTTTGCGCGAAAAAACCACGGGGGAAAATTTGCCGACGGCAATCAAGCATAATTGCGCGCGGAAATGCAAAACATAATCACCGGCGGAATCCTATTTTTCCGACTTCTCCCGGAAAGAAACCGGAAGGGTCGGTTTGGAGGGGAGGGGGGTGGGGCCGGCTAGTCATGCGAGATTCGTAATTACGCTGCGTAATTACCAGATAACAGATAGGCAGGCGAGTATCCTCGTTTTTCTTTCGCCACACGTCGGGAAAACGTGCCGCCGTCATTGGGTGCAAAACGCATGGCGCTCCTTTAAATCTTCCGGCGTAACGAAAAAAGGGGGCACTTCTACTAAGTGAATTTTAAAGCGGCCCCCGCAGAAGCCGTTAGCGGTGGAAGTTTCAGGTTGTTGATAACGACCACATTACGACCACTTTAAACGATCGATGAAATTTTGATAACGACTCGAGAATACCAAGGCAGAACTGCAGAAATGTAGGATTAACTAAAATAGGTAATAGGATCTATTAAAAATTACTATCAGCGAGGTTTGAAATACTTAAATAAAAAAATATTATAATAATAATATTATAGAATACTTTGTATTTAATATCAATTTTTATTTCGCGATAACGTTCCTCAATATATAGGGGTAATTTCTTTCTCTCAGTAAAAGCAATCGTAAATAATTTTTTCTCGATTAAAATGCCAGACTTTTTTGAAAATAAACAACCCCTTTTCATCTGGCCGTTTCTGGTAAATCATTCGCAAACTTTTTCGGTGGTTTATACGAAACTCGATACGTTGATTCGCGTGAATCCGCTGATGATTACCGACGCCTGCCCGTGTCCCGCGTGAAAATCCGATTAGATCCGGTTTAAAATCGATGGTGACCGACGCGGGGATCCATTCGCGATGGATGCGAACCGTGTATACCGGCGAGGGTCAGCGCAGTGGTGGTGGTGGGCAGTTTGGGGGGAGCGTGTTTGAACTCGGTCGAAGGGCGGATAGCGTGTGGACGGGGGGGGGGGGGAGGGGGGAGGGGAGCGAGACGGACGTGCGGCTTGCAATTACCATTCATTACTTTGTTGGGGCCAATTGACATAACTGATTGGTATTCGGCACCCCGTGCCACCCTCAAAGGACCCTACCGACCGTCACGAAGGGGGCTAATGTAGTTAAGTTACGTCTGCGCCGAGAGCTACGTACATTTCCGATTGCATCGTCCGCGTTCACGGCGTCGCACGCGCAGAGTTAAATCACGAGTGGAGAATTCTTTCAAGGATTAATACGGTTTCGAGCGTGGCGAACCTCGCGGATCGTGCACGAGGATCTGATCCCGCCAGAGAGATAGTATGTGCTTTCGATGTCTCCTTTTCAATTTACTTTATTTCTATCTTGTTTTTTCTTTTAGCAAGCGCAGCTGATTCCTAACCGCTAATTTAATTTAGAACGTACCTGGCTTTTCAGTCCATCTCGACTTTCTCAAAATCTGTGCACTCTGTAGCTGTAAGTTTGCGTAAAATTTAATTTAACAGGAAAACGCGCGGCAAACTCTGAGATAATTTTAAATCTGATAAATTTATGATTGTCATATCGCGAGAAATCGGTGATGTATTATTGCTTTATCGTTCTTATGTCACAAATAAATAATATATTATGTTTTCACAACACCTCCACGGAAAGTTCGACTTTCTATGCCTGTAGAGCGGGACGAAACTGGCCAATTTCACGCCAGCGGAAGGGAAAGTATCATTTCTTCTCGCCGGGAGGGAATAAATACTTTTTCTCTCGCTAAGCGGGGAGGGAAAGTATCATTCCCTCCCTAGGGAGGTGTTGTGAAAAATATCGTGTACACCACGGAAAGAAAGCTTTTTCAGACTTGTGTGATTGCCGCCCTCGCCTTCGGCTCGGACGGCAAACTTTACACTCGTCTGAAAAACGTCGCTTTCTTCCCTAGGTGCACAATATACTATTTCATGAATCTAAAACCAAAAATATCTTTTCTCTCGTTGCAGGATTATTCTTGCGCGGCAAGATGGTGTTGCAACGTAGATATTCTGCGTAACGTGCACCGGCAACTTTTGAAGGGCGCGCAAAGCCAGGTAAATAACAATAAGTCTATCAGTAAGTAACTTTGTAATAATTGTTAGGAAAGTAATATTTGCATCTCAATTACTATGCACAAAGCGTAGCGTGCATATAACGTTACGTTCGCTGTAATCGATATACTCTCTTATGCAAGTTGCGTTAAATCGCTATAACTCACTGTTAATCAATCTTTCAAACAATATTGAAGTGGTTTGAGAAGCTTATGAATAAGTTAAGTTAAAATAAGATCAGGATAAGAACCTTACATTTAAGGTCATTTGCCCCTCCCGAAACGAGGAATTTTTACAATTGCTTGCTGTTCCGATAAATATAAATCGCTAATTAAGCGTTTTTTCTTTTATAATATTATATATTTTTTCTTCTACCTCTCGAAGCTCTTGTTCCACAAATCTAACCGACTATCACGACTTAAATCGAAGTCTTTTTCCTTGACCAAGCACTATTTCTACACGAAGAAGGTATACGAGGAATGGAAAGTCAACTGATAAATAGGTCCTAATGTTTCTCCGCTTGGGTTTCTCCCTCTTCGTGGTACGACGCGCCGAGTAGGTACACTTACGTCTGCAAGAATTTTGGGCTCGCTTAGCTCCGTTCTCAAGAGAAATTCTAACTTACCGTTAAAAGAAGCGAAGCGAAAAATTCTGCTTCATTGCGAACGGATGACATTTCCCTTCGCGGGAAGGAACGCTCTCGGCGGCATTCCGCGTTCCTTATCGCGGCAATGTGGAACCATCATTTCCTGGAAAAGCCCTCTTAGAATGATCACAGAATGAAAGAACGGATATTTAAAGGAGTTGCTGGAATTGCGTTCCAAGCGCCACGCCAAGGCTCAAAACTTTGTGGGAGAGCGAGTAAAATTTTATATAAACTTTAATTAAACGATCCATAAAATAATTATCACACTGAGCAATCCTTTAACATGCTTTATATCTACCGTAATTACGTAGAAATTTTTATCATACGCGTGTTCCATTGCTGATAAAATTTATCTAAAATTTATTTTCGTTAAAAAGATTGAATTAATAGTTTATTTCATATGTTGCACAATTCAAAATAACAATTTTTGTGATCAGGAAAATCCTGTTGAGCTTTTTCAAGACATTTAAAAAATGTAAATACTTAAAAGATTATAAGGATACTATAACCTTTTAAATAAATTTTCAGACGTCGTTTAGATATTTTTTAATGTTATTTTTCTTGCTATACGATATCGTCATTTCCACTGAAATGGCGTATGTAAAATTTTTTCGATATTTTATTGAGTATAAGAAGTGGAAGTTTTACTTTAGACGTTATCTCATGATAATGCGTTCTCAGGAACCCGTAGTGGAAAGAAATATATTTCGAAGTAAAGCACATTCAGCACTGTGTAACGTTATTCATTGCCACGTCAGCTGTTTTCAAAGTCGACAGTACAGCGTCTTTGAGTGAAACGGACATGTGAATCTTAAAAATATTCATGTTGAAAAAGGAAAGTCGTCACGGTCAAAATGCGATATCGCTATATCGATAAAACGCAAGGCAATATCGAACGTAATTTGTTACAAATACAATTCAATTAATTGCATATTCTATTTCCTCGTGTGCTCTCAATATCATTTAAAACGGTTGCGACTGTTCGATTTTGTCGAGACTCCTAGATTAACGCTATTCTGTTTCTCGCATAAACATCGCGGACAAATCAAGGCTTTGTCGCGAGGCGCGATACAACACCGAGAATGGCACAGTATTGCACGTCAATGACAACGTTTACACGACCCACTTTACGCCGGCTTAGTGTACCAGCTTAGTGTATCTCGAGTGTTAAATGTGGTATAGACCGTGATTTTACGCTGTGGTCACTACACCCGTGTAATTACGTGTCCGTACTGGAGGATGGATGTGAAGTCGCAGCGTGCTGGAAACGTGAGAATTTCGAATTTAAAAGTCACTCGTTATTTATTACGAAAAGGAATTAAATAAAAGAAAAGGAATGTTTATCTGGGGGAAAAATACCCAAAATAAACTCTGAAAATAATATGGAGTTTATTTTGTGTGTCGATATTGATAATTTATATAATCTAAATCTCTAGTGAAAGAAAACACGCACGCATGTATTATATGTATTGCGAGTATACTTACGAGTACTTCGGTATCATGATAACGAAAATAGTATAGAAGCTTGAAAGATATCTAAAATGTCTGAAAAACTGTTTGAAGAATTATGACATCCTATAGGTCCATTAGATGTTTATATAGGTCTATTACATTTTTGTATTGTTTATAATAGATGCCTTTATAAAGCACGATAGGGTTTCCCAGATCACGAAAATTGCAATTTTAAATTGTACAAAAAAAACAAAAATAAATTGTCAATTTGATTTCTCTTTTTTTATCCAATTAATCCGATGTTGGGATGGTTTCCCTTCGCGCTACGCCTGAATACAAATCGACCACCAGCCGATGACTCTTATTGCAAAACGGCAAAACGATAGAAACGTGCGCTTCAAAAGAGTATTCGATACGCACTGCATTGCACGTATCCATTGCACACGTCTCCCTTTTCCGCATTTATTTCCGTTTATGTCGTCGCGAATACATGCGTGCCGATGTTCAATGAACGTGTTAAAAACGCGAGATATTTATAAATTGAAATGGAAAAAGCGATTGCGTTATCATACGTCAAAAATTTAGTCAATAATGCGCTAGTAACATCACTGGGAACAATGAAAATAAAGTTTAATTGACGTTGCGCAACAAATCCATGTGGCGTGCATACTTTCATACGAAAGAGCATTTTTACTGAATTGTATTATTAACAAATATGTCACGTTCAGATCCTGGAACATTCTGGCAAAACGACAATGTTTCGGAAACTCGCGAGTATTATTCTGCAATATAGTCTATGTGAAACGACTAAGGATGAGTGACACGGGTCTGCAAAGTTCCAGAAGCGTCCTAAATTTTGAATTTCTTTGGAAAGAAATGCTATTGTATATCCCTTACTCAGATCGATATCCTCGCTCCTTTCTATTCTTCCGTATCCAATTAATAATTTAATCGCATTTGTATGCGGACGGAAGAACCGTTAACCACTACATCGGATTTGACACATTATTATTTCACGGAAAAGCTAATTAATATGTCGACGAGGTACGCAAAACAAAGCCTCATTTTCGCGACCGATCAATGATTCGAGACAATGTAATTATCAGCTCCATTTACACCATTGACAGTGATGATTCATTATTGGGTAAGAGATGAACGGACCATATGCGCCGTTTATTTTTATGGAACCATTATGAAAAGCTTGCCTAATTCAGTCTGATGTCATTAACGTCTGCGATTCGGCGATAAATTATTCAGGATAATTGGATTCAGGGCGTGCATAAAATCCACTTAGTATATGGCACCCATTCAGTAAGGGTAGTCGCGGCACATGCACATAAAAAGGGGGGAGAGGTCGGGCTAATGCTCGGACAGAGATTATTTTATGCTAGGCTCTATGGCGCGCGTTGTAAATCGACGCTATACGCGAATGGCCATAGATAGCGTGATGTTTAATAGTTACCCGTACAGCATCGTGTAAAATAATACTATTTGGAAGTTGCTAATCCTCCTGTGAGCTTGCAACTGTAATCCTAAAAGTGACGTAATATAATCATAATTCCAGATAATATGTAAACGGGTTATTCCTCGTTATATTTTTCAACATCTTGATGAATCGAACATTTAAAAATATTGACTTATTAATATTGTCTAATATCATCGTTCAGATTTATCTAGATAGAATTTATTATTAGGATTGATAATAAAATCAATCTAAATAAGTCTGAACAATAATATTGGGCGATATTAACAGATACACGCACATTTCTATTTATGTATTCCATTTACGTATTCTCAGTTTTGTTATCCACAGCATTTTAATAATTGCTTTGTTCGTTGCACGCTAGTTACTTTGTTACTGTTGAAGAGGGCCTTACAAAGGTCCGTTTGCAAATACGCCGATCTTTAACATCGCAGATTGCATTCGTGCGTCTTGCTGCATTATTAAACGAAACGTGAAACAATTTCTACGAAACGAAGGCGCGCCTATGTACACCACCTCAGTCGTTGCCTCGTACTGCAGTACGCACGACGTACAAACAAACATTTTTCATTTAGAATACTTAAATATCAAAGAGCGCGCATACTGGAGGCAAGGAAAGAACGCAATTCTCCGCGGGCTGCCGCTGTCCGTATCGCGGACCGATTTCTGCTTGGACGTTATCCACTACCTGCAGGAAGCAGGAAAATAAGACTAGAGAAAAATGAGAGGAATGTAGCGAGGAAAGACATGCATGGAGGGATGAGAGTGGGAATATGCGGATTAATTAAGAGTTCATGAATTACCAGCGAAGGAACATGGTACGGCAGCAGTACAAAGTTTATACCAAATATTCAGTCGCAGTCGTATGAACTGAAAAGAAGAAAACGAAGAGAGATAGCGTAGCTGAAGATGCAACTCCGCTGATTCGCCATGCTCCGACGTATGCCGGCACACGCACGTTATACATGCACGATATACAAACGAAACCGCTGTAGAGCGAGAGTGGTGCATCTCTTCTAGCTGTCTCGGGGACGAGAGAACGGCGGAGAGAGGACTCCGAGACAGAAGAGGTTGAAGAATGTGCACTCAGCGTGATTGGTGCTGCACGCCGGTGCATAGTGCCGGCTGTCGGCATGAAAACTCAAGAATTTTTCCAACTACTCATGTGCACACAGCACGAGGACGTGCGTGCAAGTCTGCCTCTCGTCGCGTGGCGTCTTAGCTACCTTAGCTGATCGAAACTATCGGCTTTCCTGTCGTAAATCTATTTTCTACCCCGCATTCTACTTTCCTATTTTCGTTCTAGCATATATATAGCGAAAAATATGTAAGTTTCGGCAGTCTGCACCCCTCGGTTAAGCACACAGACTTTTGTTAGGCGAACGATTTTTATACGTATTCGAGAGGAGTTTCGACAATATTGTGATAATATCAATAAGAATATCTCAGTTTGCACAGGTTTGTCTCAAATGTATTAGCGGCAGATACGTTGAGAAAGAAACTTTTAATTCTGTTGACGTGTGTTTCACGTACCAAATTTTTAATCTTTTTCACAGCACCCAGTATTGTATTTTGTTAAGCCGCTTTAAATGATATCGTAAATCAGACAGATGTCCAAATTCTGCTTGTCTTGTTATATTTGCCGAACAACAAAGCGAATTTGTATTGGGATTTTACAGAGATTTTCCAGTAATAAAATAATATTCGGCATGTTGGTATTGGTTTATTCGCGTAGATATAAACAACAAACAACGCTCGCAAGTTGTAATGTAAATCGGGCTGAATAAAGCACCGTCAGCATTTGTCGAAGGCTAATATTTATCGAAAGATCATTCTCACGTTGCTATTGCAGCCACCACAAAATCAAATGTTATCACGATTCGGAACATACCATACGATTGTACATGCCGCCATTTTGTATATTATAAGCGACGAACAAGAAAATACAATATAATTAACTGCTATTATATTTAGTGAACTGAATATAATATTTAAATATATACTAAACATGAGCATGCACGGGTATAATTAGGATTTCTCACTCCTTTAAACACGCGTGTTTGATATCTATTCTAACATCTATTTTACAAAAGCTATTCCTTTTGCTTCCATAACTGCAATAAGTAATAAAAATTATTTTTATTAATTTTGAAAAACTTAAAATTAAACAATTTTTGTTTTTATTTTGTGAAACATTTTTCACAAAATAAAAATTACATGGTCTTTACTAATTAAATGAAAAAAAAACGTGTACTTTCAACTAACTCACATAAAGCCTTAATAAAAATAAATGTGCTTTATTAAAAATCAATAAAAATTTTAAACTGAAGCTAATATTGTATTGATTATGAAAGAAAATTAATTGTTAAATAATTTTTTATTACGAAGAAAACTGAATTAAGAATTCTATCTCTATCCGTTTTAGTATAGATTTATGGAAAAGATTCTTTTAAGAAATTGACAATTTTCTTTAAAAAATTATTCCACTAAATAACATTTTACAGATACAGAATCGAGCACATTTATTATTAATAATTAATCGTTAATGATCCTCCAATAACACGATAATGTTGACAAATTTAATTTTTACTTACCTATTATAAAACATATTTCTTTCTCTTGAATATCTGCATTCGCCGTTTTGCGTAAAACGAGCTTCTAAAATAAACTTTATAAGTGACTTATGTATGTTGCATACATAAGTCCGAAACTTCATGTTACCGGACAGTTATCCGTGAACATAACATAGGCCAGGAGTTTAAACCAAATCTGCTGTGGTGAGCACAACGGAGGCCGAACCGAGCATAGTGATGCAAGTCGTATCGACGTGCGATCGAACCAACATCTCGGAATGCACTAGACACATAGACTATCAACTGCTCTGGAATATTCATCCGGATCCTGGAGTCTACGGTGACCGGCGTGTCGGCGAAGTTAACCATAAGCGCCACGACGGATGCACCGTGTCATCGTACCACTCCTAGGATTTCCTCGGTGACCAACACGGTCTGCAGGGAGCCCCGCTCGACGGGTTTCCTTTTTAAACGCGACAAAGATTTGAATACATTGTAGTGCAACACAGTCCTTTTGCGCCGCCAAATTCAGAGTCTTGTAATTGCTGCTCACCGCGGAAGCCATATCTTTTTGCTGATATAGAAAAGCCGGCGCTGGTGCTGTTGAATGGTGCTGTTGATGTTCCATTGAAAAGGCGTTTTTGTCGGGTCCCTCGATTATAGGTATCTACAAGTGCAGTAGAGGATGACATTTTAGATATAAAAACATTTTTTTATAAATTTTTATATATTAAATGAAAGATGTCCTTTAAGAGAATGAGTTTTAGATAAAATCTAAAAATGCATGAACCATTTCAATTAACTCTCTTTTTCGTTGTAAAGATAATTACGCGCGCTATACAACACGAAGTTTTGGAACTGGTTTTAATCATTCATTGTTGACGAAAATAGCAATTAAATTACTTTTCAGAAAATTAAATTAGAAATTCTTATAATAGAGATTACGTTGAATATATTTATATTATTTAATTAGCAGTTTTTGCAAAAAAGAGAGAGGGCATAGGTAATTATACACAATTAATGATATTACAAAATATAAAATATCTAACACACTCGGAAATAAAATAATGCATTTAGAGATACAATTTCAAATCTACTTATTGTTAGATACATGATTTTGTTCATGTTTATCTTTACACGTGATACCTGTCGGATCCAGCGATACATCCGATAAGATCCTTGGTTTCCACGTACGTGAAATTCTTATCAACCATACTAATCTCGCGCGCGTCACCGTTGTAAATCACGTTCACGCCGGATGAAATGGTCGCCAGCATGGAAAGTTGATCGGCCCGTTTCTCGCCGAATCTGGAAGCCGCGCTATGATCATCATGATTGTCCACCACCTAATTCGCAACGTACCCTGGATCGTTAGGTATATTGTTCATCAGCGATCAATGAGACGTTTGAGGTCGGCCGCTTTGTATCAGTCCCCTTTGAGTGATTATTCAGTAATTCTCTCGAAGACTTGAGAACTTCGTGTAAGTCTCGAGAAGATTTTCCGTGTAAATGCAATCCAAAAGCTTTATAATCATTGTCCAGTATCCTTGGCACATTTCTTCGAGGCTTGTCTAGATAACGTGCATCCTCAAGCGAGTGACTTATAGTATCAATGCGAGAATCATCCGCACCCCGATCTAGCCAAAAATTCAATACGTTAATTCTTCATTTCACGTTGCAATGTAACGTTACGATAGTTGAGATCCGCCTGAGTAACGTTGAGCTGATACAGAATGATATTGTTTCCGTGCAGAGTTACATTCCTAGGCGGAGTCTTGGATGACATTCAACCAGTTGTTTGGTGGTTTCCTATAGTGCCGTTCACTACTAGCGCGCCAGATATAATATTCGTCGTAGGGCTTGATCTGTTAGACGGTTTTTTTGAACTATTCGTGCTCGTGAGAGCTATGGTTTGGCACGAAATCGAGGATTACTTTCAGCCCGAGGAACTTCGCCTTTGCCACGAGTTTGTTAAAGTCAGTTAAAGTATTGTAATCCTTGTCGACGTCGATATAAATTAGCGATATCGTAGTCGAAGTCGAATCTATGTAAATATACTGCGGGCTAGTATAGATTAGTGACAGCCATAGCGCAGCGGCGCCAATGTCCGCGATGTGTTCCAACCTGCTCGTGATATCATTCAAATCTCTTATTACTGTTCTTGAAACTTCTCGGATAGACTTTGTGTATCACTGTTCTTGTACCAATGCTTACCTGTTCTTTCGACTGACGCGGAAATTGTTAAAACAACCAACATTGCGATGAAGATACACGGGCGAAACATAATGACTGATTCGATTGTCAATTCTGGTGCGCTTTTACATATGCGATAAAGATTTAAAAGTATGGCAGCAGATACATTGTTAGAATATTATCATTTTTATTTAATAAGTTTGTAATTGCAAATAATCGTATCCAGAAATTACTGATAACGATAAAATTTATATTCTTTACGATAACGTTAAAATAATCTGATACTAGATAAGCTTATCTTTTATATAATTGTTTTTATAATATCAAGAAACACTATAATTCTTATTAAAACTATTTAATTATTGCGTTTAATAAAAAAATTACTGCAATTATTTCGTTGAAATTTATGTTATAATAATGAGTAAAAAGTATATACAATACAAAATTGTGAATTGGGACATTGTTCCGGACTTATTCTACAAAAATGTAATTTTGCAAAACAGAAATATTTCATATGGATGAATTAATTTGTACAAATATGTAATGTGAAAAAGTTATGTACTTTAATGCTACACATAGAGAAGAATTATTAAAATCGCTCTTTGACGTGCCGTGGGACGATAATCATTTTCATTTAATTCCACTATGCGAATAATTAAAAAAATGTACTTTATTAAGAAAAATTGGAAGTAAAAAATAAAGTTAAATTGAAGTAGCGACAAAGGAAAATTAATTATTAAGATAACAAGAGGCAAGAGTTAAAAATCCAATGAATATTATGTTTTGCATGAATTTATATTATCTTATATACTAAAAAGCAATCAAAAAATTATTCTTATTCTGGCTAAAATAAAATTTATTCCATCAAACGAAAATACACATTTGTAGATAACATAGATGAGCACTAATTACATTGCTTTGAAATGCTATTGTATTATTAAGTCATATATGATTTAATAACACGATAACAAATTTACTTTTTGTTTCCTGTTACAAGATACATTTATTAAATATTTATTCTCAGATTTACACGATCTGCCCGCAGAAAATGTGTTTACGTCTATACATATATATATCCGAAATTTCGTTTTACTGAAGTGTTATCCGTTAGGCCGAGATAAGCAGAAATTTACTCTAACAAATCTTTTGTGGCTAACACAATGGAGGCCGCACCGGGCAGAGTGACGGAAGCCATATTGATGTTTGATCCTGGAAGCAGTTTGGAGTGCACACTAGGTGCATATACGATCAACTGCTGCGGAATATTCAACCAGATCCCAACGTCGACGGTGACCTCCTTGGTGTCGTCGAAGTTCACTATTAGCGCCACGACGGATGTTCCGTGTCGTCGTACCACCCCTAGAACATTCTCGGTGCCAGTACAATCATAACAGTATAACGCAGTCTCCAGGGAGCCTTGCTCGATGACAGGCTTCTTCTTCAGTTGCGCCATGCGCTTGAATATTTTATAATGAGAGACAAATTCGGCCTTTTGCGCTGCCAAATTCAAGTCCTTGTAATTACTGTTCACCGGAAGCCACGTTGTTTTGTTAGTAGAGAAGCCAGCGCTAGTGGTATTGTCCCATTGGAAAGGTGTTCTTTCCGGATCTCGCGACTTCAGAGGATATCTGAAAACGCGATGATATTGAGATTAATTGATAAAAAGATACGTCTTGAATATATTTATAGAAATTTATATTAAGTGTAATACACTTCTTTTTCGAAATGCAGATTTACTATATATGATTTTTTAACAAAATCTAAAAGATAGCATGATTAATTGTGCATATAATTGTAATTTGATTTAATCATATTTTGTCCGACTGTGAAAATAGATGATCAGATTATAATATATTTATTGTAAGTAAAAGCATCGTCAATTTTTTAACAGTTTGAAGTATACAGTTAATTGATTTGCATTAGTCAAATTAATTATTAATATAAACGAAGTCACACAACTCTCGTAATAATAACTTAATATTAAATGTTTGTACAAATTGACAAATAATTTTTGTGATAATATTTTTTATATAATTAATCACATTATTCACAACACTTCTATATAGGGTATTATATTTTAGATAATATTATAATATTATAAAACGTAGGAATCATAAATAAAAATTAAGATATATTTATAGATTTTAATTGAAATCTACTATATGTTACACAACGATCGGATTCTATTCGAATTCATCGTTTGTGACAATACCTTTCGCGTCCAGCTTCGCATCCAGCAGGATCTTTGGTCTCTTCCCACGTGAAATTCCTGTCGACCATGCCGATCTCGTCGCCATTGTAAATCACGCTCACGCCGGGCAAAACGATTGCCAGCATTGAAAGTTGATCGGCCCGTTTCTCGCCGAATCTGGAAGCCGCGCGATGATTGTCGTGATTGCCCACTACCCAGTTTGCAACATACGCCGTATTGTTAGGTACATTGTCCACCCAACGATTGATATATTTCTGGAAGTCTTTCGCGCTGGACTTGTTGTGTAGATCAATTAAAAACATGAAGTTAAATGGCACCGTCGAGCCCGATTCATAGTACTTTATAGTAAGATCGAAGTCTGTATAAGCCTCGGTCAGAATCATTTTCGTGTCAGCGTTCTTCGGATGATTGTCCATCAAGGCCCTCCAAGTCTTGAGTACTTCGTAAGTTTCATTAAGATTTTTCGTGTAAATGTGGTTCAAGGTGTCGTAGTCATCGTCTGGTAAATCGGATCTGTTATTTGATGGCTCGTCCAAGAATCGGGAATCCTCGTACATATGGTTGATAGCGTCAATGCGGAAACCCTCCACACCCCGATCCATCCAGAAAGTCAACACTTTCTTCATTTCTTCTTGCACCGCAGGGCTACGATAATTGAGGTCCGGCTGTCCAATAACGAACTGATGGAAATAATATTGCTGTCGAACCTCATTCCATTCCCAGCCAGAGCCTCCGAAAACGCTCAACCAGTTGTTCGGTGGTAGTGGTCTTCCGCCGTTTGGGTTCTTTTTCCCGTCACGCCAGATATAGTACTCATCATAGGGCTTGGTCCGGTTGATACTCTTGACGAACCATTCGCTCTCATTAGAGCTGTGATTCGGCACGAAATCAAGGATTACTTTCAACCCGAGAGACTTTGCCTTTGCCACGAGTTTGTCAAAGTCCTCTAGAGTGCCGTACTCTTTATTGATATCAGTAAAATTAGAGATATCGTAGCCGAAGTCGTATTGCGGGCTAGTGTAGATTGGTGACATCCATAGCGCATCGGCGCCAATATCCGCGATGTGTTCCAATTTGCTTGTGATACCTTTCAAATCGCCAATACCATCTCCATCGCTGTCCTTGAAGCTTCTCGGATAAACTTGGTATATCAGACTGTTCTTATACCAATCCTTACCCGCTTTCTGGGTCGGGTTCGAGCCGGCCAAAACGATCAAAGCCGCGATGAGAATGCACGAGCGAAACATAATGACTGATTGACTTTGGTTGCTTTCTCCAACTGCTTTTATACTAAGTGATGAACTTCTGAAAAATTCAGAAATATTAAAAATATTATATTATCGATTGATAAAGCTCGTGGTTACGTCCGCATCTAGAAATTATCAATTGATAACGATACCTTGCATTCTTCGCAATGACGTTCATATCAAGAGATATCAAATGCAGTATATCATGCACAACAGTTTTCATCGTATTCTTACTTTTATCTCGAAACGCGATGATTATTGCAATTGTACGCAATTATTGCGCATTTAATATGAAATTATTCCCTTGCTATTGCCTATACAATATATAAACTTACGAAGATAAGTTGATAAAAATATTTGTTGAAATAATCTTTGCTTGAACTTAGTTGCAAACAATCGATACTATTCCATAAAACATTTCACGTCCGCCGCACGTTTCGCAGTGTATCGTTGATTACCCTATTACGTATTACAAATTTCGAGATAATAATGCGTCATAGATTTTACTACGAGGATCCTCAGCGGAGGGCCTCGCTGACACGCGGCTTGTTTGCTCGGCGCATCGACGCGCGCTACGAGAATCGATTTTGCCACACTTTATAAATTCGCAGAATTGCACGACCCTCGCGCTATTATAACTTGCTCTTACTTAGACAGGAAGAAATTTGCGGTTTTTTTCCGCGAAAAGCACCGACCTCGCTTACCGCCGCGCGTAGACGTCGTCTTGCAGCTGGCCGATAAGATATTTCGATCCGCGGCCACTTGAAAAATGGCAAACATTCAAACCCGCACCATCTCGCGTGCGCGAGGCGTTTATGCGTGTTGGCCTCGTAACTGCTATCGCGGTCTACGCCTAATTATACAGGTGGTTTCCCACTCGCGTTTCTTACTTTCTTATACGGCATCGTCGCGAAAGTCAATTTAATCTTTGCGCGAGCGTCGAGCTTTCCGTCAGGAATAAATTTGCTATTACCGCGAAATAACGTTGACATCGTTGCAGGATTCCTTCTTCTTTTTTTTTTTCTAAGTTGAAGGCCATTTTTCATCGCTCTACACGTGCGTTGAGTATTCCAGGTACGATACGAAAAATTTGCTTCTACCTCTAAAATTCAATGGCGATACTCTTTGAAATAAACTTCCTCTTATAATATGATAAAGTGCCATCGTTCAACATTCTCCGGGGGAAACTATAAAGAACGCGGTGAAAGTCCTGTTACAATAGGAAAGAGAACAATTCCTCGCGAAAAAAAAGTAAATCGAGGTTGCGAAGTAATTTATCGTACATCGAATGCGAAAATGATATTATTATCTACGACGGGCTTACACAATGCCTTATTGCTTTTCCGTATTTTTATTCGACACTTGATAGATAGTGAATAAATCAGGTAGAAGAAGCAATACGTAAATGGTGTCAAATGTACATCAATAAAAAGATTTACAAGAATTTTTTAATCGACTTTAACCGGCAATATTCAATCATCTTTCCGAAATGAACGTTGAAGAAAAAAAGATTTACGTTTTTTATACGTAGTCTGGCACTATCACGCAATCTGAAATAGTCTTACGATCCAACTTGCATAATAATTCCCGCTATGAATATATCACCTACCGTTTTACACGTCTTTTTATAAAATCGTTTGATAAATGGAAAAAGTCATGATAGAAACCAGCCTTTTACAGCCGTATTCCCTTTTGCTCTCTCGGCAGTGTCGAGTACTTTGAAACACTCACTCCGAGAAAGGTGCGCTTTGCGACTCTTTGATACATTCTGTCACAACATTCATGTTTGACGTAAAGCGCGTGTGTTGGATCTCTCAATGAAAAAAGCGGATACCTACACTTTTCTCATGTAACATAAACACAATTTTATTTATTGGTATCAGTGAAAGGAAGGTTGAAGAAATCACTGCATACAGAAGATTAATAAGTTAATGAGGAGTTAAATTATTGTTCTTTCAACAATTTCTGTGCACTAGATTAATTTTATTTTAGTCAATAATTCGATGAATGAAAATGTAAGTTTCTTCAGAAACTGCATTACCTGATACGAAATCGGATAAGTTTAACCAGATAAAAATGTTAAATCAACGAGTGGGAAATCGCGCGAGTTATGTAGAGAGCGAATAAGTAATAAAGCGACAACGTGTAAATTGGTCGCGGATTAAAAGCACAGACTCTAAAGAACATAACTGGCAAAAACGTTGCGTTTTACGGAATAATTTACGGTTACGAATGCAGCGAGGTGGCCGGAAAATATTACCGTCAGCAAGAATTCTCATACGGCTACCGCGGCCGTGAAGTTTTGTCTCCGGGTGTTATTTATACGGGTAATTTTCTTCATGGCTTACGGCCAACTTAATTCATTCATTATCCGGACAGACGATAAAGACAATTTCGTTGAGATGATACATCATTCTTATTAGCGGTGCTATTCCCATTGTTGACTTTCGTTGGCTCTCGAGTTTATCAAAATTTCGAATTTGTCTCACGATATTATTTATCAACCTTTCCGCTAGCATATTAGCATGCCCCAGGGAAATGTGCTGGATTACAGGCTTATATAAACATTTCATTTTCATTTGATTAATCTTATCGCACGTGAGTACCTGACGGTAAAATGTTTTTAGTAACGATTAACGTTACAACGAAAAATGTAGAATACAATAGTATATTTTATTAATCCGATCTTGTTTGCTGGTGAGATCTATTTAATTTTTTTTTCTTTTTATACAAATATTTCTTACTGTAATAAATTCCTAGAAGTAAAAATGCGCATAAATATTGTAAGAAAAAGTCAAAATTTAAAATATTTTAAATTTATGAATAAATACATTTAATAGAAGGAGTAACGCACACACACATACATAACTTCCATTCTATACTAAATAATCTCATGAAGAAACAACCGATGCATTAGAATGAACTAAACAGGAAAAAATTTCACAGTTTAAATTACGGCACGCGTCAAATACAAGATGATGAAAGGAAATACACGATCGTTTCCTGATCTCAAAAATGATACCTTTTCACAATCGCGTCCTCCCGTAACGAGAACCAATTTCTGCCGCGCCCGCGCTTCTATCACCTAATTAAAGCGAGTTCGCGTTAGGTGAGTTTTATTTGCAATGTAATTTTCAACGACCAGTGCGACGAGGCGGTATTAAGTCAATTCTCGGCGTGAGGAAGCTTTTCACGATGTGCGATCGTTTTGAAGGACCGACGCGACGTAGGCGGGTACTGACTTGGACAGTGCAACGAGGCCACCTTATGTCAGCCACCCTCGGTGCGATGGGGTAGTCAAACAACCCCCTCGCAGTTTACAGCCGTAATTAACTTCCCAGGTTATTAGCCCTCGTTCGTGGCCGGCTGCTCTCTCCTCTCCCTCTCTCTTTCTCTCTTTCCTTCCCGCTCTCTCTTCTCCCCTCTCTCTCTTTCCAGTAGTCAGTTTCGACAGCCTTTCTCGCAACTCCTGAATCCAATGGGCTCCGTCCGGCTGTGTCGGCAAGTTTATCACGGTAAACTTCTGTGAAGAAATGTTTTTAGGAGTTGCTGAAAGTCCGAGATGCGGGGCGGAAGCTATCGTGTAATCATTCGGCGTCGCATGGTAGAAAAAGGGAGGAAACTACATCCGCGGATAACGAATGACTCTCGAAACTTCCCGGATTAGTCAAGATATGTACAATCTCTCGAAGAAGTGGAATCGTTAAATTAGCAGATTCTTTTGGGAATTAAAATTGACATGCATGTGGGGCGTAATTTTTAAATTTTATTGAAAGTTTCTCTCAATCTGTCTAAAACCGTATAGTATCTTGTTTCCGTTGTAGCGAGAACAGACGGCATCTGTTGCATTTGCAGGCGATCGTCGACAGGTAGCACGTTCTTCTAAAATTCATGACATTCCTTCCATTTGCGGCGCGAACTTTCGTATCTAGATTTCACTGAAGAATACTCCGTCGTCTAACTTTGGATAAGCCTGAACTAAAACTATGCGGACATTTTAATATAATTTAAGGGAGTTTTCTCGCGTCACTTTCCACATCATTTACTTCCCAAAAAAGAAAATGAGCTTAAGAATAATTTGGTTATTTGCTAGGTAAATAGGTAACCAAATTCTGCATTGATTGATCAGCGCCTATTTTATATCGCGCCTCGCAAACTATACGAAATTATTTAAAATTTTAGCAGCGTACGGTATTCATCGATGTAATAAGTGTTACAGTTGCATTATTTAATTAAACAAATGCACGGCCTTTGAGTGATAACGAGAGAGCGCGTAGTGAACAACAAAGGTAACATCATTACCTTATATGAGTTGCGAATTGTAATTGCATACCAATTTATCAATGAATAAAATTCCGGGAATTGCGAAATACATTTTTACTTAACACACAATCGTATATGTTATTATCATTTATTTTAAAAGTTGCGGCAATGCAATTACAAAAAAATTTCATGTACTGAAATTTATTAATACTCTTTCACAATCACAATACATGAATAGCGTTTAATGTAAATAAATTGTAAATGCAATCTGTTTGTGACAACAATATTTGAATGTTTTAGCCCATTATATTCGCACATTGTGCGCGCAATAACATAACGCATCCTATTCAATTATTTATTCGAAAATTGCTACTATTTTGTATCTGCCCAGACTTTAAAAGACAATATACACTTTTTTAGATATTTTTTATTACTATTTGTGGAACTTTAAACAGAAAGAGAGAGAGAGAGAAAAAGAAAGAGAGCAACTCGAAAAATGGGAATTTAATTTCATAATATAATGCATATCGGTATTACGACAGAGATAACATCGAGCGCAAAGAGTTAAAACAGCTACAGAGAGTTGAAAAGGGATATTTCTGATTTCCGCTCGTGTCTGCTATAAAGCTAACGTAACTTTGTGACCAGCTCTCGCTACATTCTATATATATATACATATATATGTGTATATAGAATGTAGAGCTATATAGAATGTATATAGCTCTTTAAAACTTTGCGCCAGCCGGACGATATCTCGCAGAAGCACATCCGCGGACGTAATTCAAAGCCGCGGATCAAGTTTGCAAGAGATCTTTCACTCGTTTGTGCTTGTCCTTCTTTTTTTCTTAATAATTATGCGCCTCGCCGACGAAGAGCGTAGACCGGTCGTCGCCTCTTTCCGGCCACGAAACCCAGGACGGTTCCTTCTCAGTCGACGTCGCCAACTCCTTTCGAAAACTTTGCCGAGTCCCGATGTAAACGACTCCGTGGCACTGTCTCGGCACCTCATTACACGACCAGCGCACGCAGCCGTACCGTAGTCTCGTAAAGGGAAAAGCCGAAAATTCCCGCGAGAAAGAGACGAGACGGTATTAGGCCGCGAGAGGGCTTTGAGTTTCGCCATGTAGAAACACTGGCGAACGGACGGAAAATGATTTTGCGGAATTAGACCGGCGTCAAATTGTAATTTCAACAGTGACACTTATCACGCGCAAAATAGCAAAATTAAAAAAGAAGGACGAAAGGAAGGCCTGCGCGATACCTTTGAGTAGAGAGAAAAATTCTGTTTTTGGAAATGCCAGTAATTATGTAGATAATTACAACTGAACCACTGTGTGAGCGGAAAAAATATTATAGAAGTAATCATAATCAGTCAGACACAATTATTGCGTTATTTTTTGAAATTTTCAAATAATTCTCTTAATTCACGTTGAATTGAGATTTTTACATCTATTTTCCCTCTCACACAGAAAATATCTACTTTATTAAATTACAGATATTAATAAAATTACGCTTCTACAGAGATTAATAAGTTTACTTCGTAACTGCGAATGCTTAATCATTACTCGATCGTAAATTAGTAAGTATTTGTGACTCTGCAAAATTTCGACCAGATTAAAGTCGGGAATTGGATTCCGTCGGCACGCTTTATCAAATGATCCGATTAATTTACAAGAGGAATTTCGTCAAAAACGCAAGCGCGCTCTGCGAAATGTAAGTTATCGATCCACCCAGAGCGCGATACTTTGACCCTCATCAGCGGTACGCGTTTTAGCTTTTCGCGTGCCTTATGGTCCCGATGATTACGACGGGGTAACGACAGCGTATTTTGTGCAAGGGAAGGACCATTTCGCGGCAGGATTTCTCGTGTCCGATAAGAGCGAATGGGAATAACCGATAGCATCCGTATATACGCACTCTCGGAATACAAAATCGGCGCGAGGTGAATGGCCGCGGTATTTATCCTCGGCAGCAGGGAAAGGCGCTTTTCATCCGCTGATCCGACGATCGCACGAAGAAGTCTCAAGCCCGTGGATAAGATCGCGGGACTTCTCTCCTACGAGCTTCCCCATGAATCGAGTCACCGTCGAGGGACGCCGTCGACGAAGAATCGCGCTTTAAGCCGCGCGCGATCCCCTTTTGTGCCGCCGCGTTCGGTTGGCCCGGAAGAGGAACGACGCGATGCCGGAAGGAAGGAAGGAACGTAAGGGTGAGGACGCGCTGATATTTATGAGCCGCCGGCGAAAAATGTTTCACGGATCCCGGGGGATCGGCGGCGGCCCATTCACACCGACGATGCCGCGTTGCATCGCGTCGGTACCGGGATCGCTTATCCTTTCGCGGCGAACGAGAACGCGCGGAAAAAAGAAAACGCCGTCGGCGACCGCCTCTACTGAATCGACCTGTCGACACACCGCACCGGGAGGAACGAAATGTTATTACATCAATCCGAGAATTTCATTACGCGACGCGTTTGCGTTCACGTTCGCGTTCGCTGTGAGGATCGGTCGAAACACGCATAAACTGCTCTCGACGGGGGCATTCCCTGCGATATTCCGCGCGATATACAGCTGTATCAACGATAAAATACAGGTCGGACGCGCGCGGAAAGCTAAAAGAAAAATATTTCTCTTACATTACCGTTGGTTTTTTAAGGCAACGTGCGCGGCAGTAAAGACAGCTCCGTATCGAGAGATACAATTGAAGTTTTATCATTTTCAGAGAGTTTTGCCGTGTCTACAATGCGTCTTTATTATCGTGGATATGAGACGTCGCGAACCTTATTGGCCATCGCGATTTATATTACAACTGGCATATTTATACATTTTTCTTCTTCTCTCTCCTGTTTGTATCAACTGAACGTATACTTCGTGCTTGCGTCCATCGATAAGCTGCTGTTTAGAATTTACCGCGTGACAGATAACTGTTTTATTAAAGAGACGGGCGTGTTCGGTTCGCGCAGGTCTTTAATTATCCAAGGTGCGTATAATGTTAAAATAGGGCGGTCGGAGCATATCCATGAATAGTATCTGTTTCAGAGATAATCACGTCTCACGTCGCGTGGGTTTTCGCCTCGGACTGTGCCCGCCGGCCCTCGGCAGGCGTGTGTCCCACAAGCGTGAGCAATTAAAATAATTAGGAGGAATAATCTCGCGCGAGTGAAATAGCGTGCCTGTACTTACTCGAGCTCGAGAACGCGCGGGACGAGCGAACGAGCGAGCGAGCGAGCCAGCCTGGACGAGCATAATTAAAACGCATGGCAGTGGTAATACACGCCGCCATTCTAATCCCGCATACTTACTCCGTGCACGCACTTTTAAAATGGGGGAACTCGCATGATTGACGGCTCTCGAGCACTATTAATCTCCTTTTCGTCCAACCGGGCGAACTTATTTTGACCCTTAATCACGCGCGATTTTTAATTAAAAAGTTATGCCTGAATAAACATTCAGTGATATTACCATGGCATGATGGAACCGAGAACATCTCGCAGCTTCGCAAATTGATGATCTCAATTTCTAGTTAGTCTAGAAACGCGACAACGAGCAGAACCCGGTCGCGATCGATCGACCTTTGCGTTCACTTTTGAGAGTCGCGAGAATCTCATATTAATTCATTAGATTCATCTCGGCCTGGTGCCTCGATAAAATTGCGAGTTTATCCCGTGATGAACACATTCGCGCCGTGATCTCGCGCTCTCTACATCCGACGCAACGCAACGCAGAAAAGGAAAACGACGTGGGGAGGGGATCCGAACGACACATGAATAATCATCGTTCCACCGTTCGTCGATGCGGAAAAATAATTCGTCGGTCGCAAGAGCGAGACGAGTGATAAATTGAATTCGGCATCGAGCGCATTCAGGTCGCTCGCTCGCCCGTCGCCGATTGACCGTCTCGTCGCGCGAGGGAGAGGAGGACTCCGTAACGCTGGGTAGCCTGGGTACCAGAGATATACGACACTTTAAATATACGGCAGTCCGCGCAGCGCTGCTAATCGTAACGAGAGTTGTGCACTGTGCAAATTGGAGGATCCTTAATGGGTGGCGCAATTAGCGATACCAATGGCATGTGACGCACGCACGCACGTACGTACGTATGCACGCACGCACGCATCGCCGCCGCCACCGCTGCCGCCGCTCCGCCAGGGTTTCGGGTTAGTATTTCGCCGGCCGATAGCTCCGATGTACTACCGGCTGTACGTGTCGTGGTGCATCGGGCGTACCGGGGCGAAAAAACCCAATGATCGATGTATCGAAAATGTTTGCTCGTAACGGAGAGGCGGGCACACCCCGGCCTGTGCTCGGCCAAACGGTCGGAACGAACCGATACGCTTAATGTGCTGACAATAACTTCGCTCAATCTGTGTCATCGATCGATGCCTGCCGGTCGGCTCGCGTGGTTGCGCCGATAATTACGCGGATGCGATTCAAATAACCGAGATGATTGGCGCGAGGAAGGATATGTGCAAGTGCGCCTCGTTACTTGCACATCGACCGTGTTTGCGAAGTATCGATGTCGGGCGAAACGAACAGAGACGTATATGAACGGATCGTTACGCCGATCTCGCGTTTAATGCGGGAGAATTTTTACAAAAGTGATTCAAATAAAAAACGAATCTCTCTCGCTTCAAACGTCACAGGATTATCGTTGTAATTTATGATTACTGAAAAGTTCATGTAACAGAGTTAACTGGTAATTAATGCATAAACAAAAATTATTGTGTTTTGATTAACATTTTGCTATTGAAACAGTATTAGATTTAGTTACTTATTGTTAGTTATTCTTGACTTCTATATATGTTACTAACATTGCTGGAATGTTATAATTAGTATTTTTAATTGTAATTAAAATAAAAAATGTTATTGTACTTGTAAAGAGTTTAGAATTGTAAAGAGAGAGACAGAAAGAGAGAGATTTGGTAATTGTTATTCCTCCACGAAAAATTCTAATTAAATCGAAATCAGGAAAGCTAATCTACAGATTAGCTTTAATTGAAAATGTAGATACGCATAAACCGCAAATGTTATTTTGTTATCAGGCAGCGTTTATCGATAGCAACACCTGTTAATTATCTAAATTGAATAATTCCCATGTACAGCTATTTAATACAGCTGGATATTAAGTTACCAAGCATTTGATTGATATTACACATTTATATGCTGAGACTAAGCAATCACAGTTTAATCAAAATTTTGCTAACAAGCTTATAAAAATAAAAATTCTGTATAGTTTGAGTAATCAAAGCGCGAGAATAGGATGAATCTGTAATTAATATCGTGTGATTTATTATTTTATTAGTATAAACATTATAGTAAAATGAATAAATTTGTACAAGAAAATATTTTTATATATTTTATAGATTATTTTATATATTACTATAATACAATATTTAAATATATTATTTAAATATTGTATTATAGTAATATATAAAATTGTAGTAATATGTATATGTATATTGTAGTAATTGATGAACATATTACAGAAAGTACATAGTAGACAGGATAATGTATGTTGTTTTCACTTGTATTATAGAATTTTTAAAATTTGGTTTTTTCTCAGATTTATCTTCTCTAATTTGCACCTATATAAATGTATATTTTCCCTGAATATCTGCATCTTTTATAAAACACAACATTGACTTATTTAAGAAGAACAACGATTTATTTCCAGAAAAGTTTTCTCATTTTTGTAATGGACATGCTGTAGCGTCTCGCTCAAAGAATGCGCCTTTAATAAAATACACTTGGCGAAAGACGTTGCCGTGTCTCTTTTGATTTCAACACTTGAGTCATCAATACTATGTTATATAAACAACGTGGCCGGCACAACGCTAACTATGTACCCACTTGCTACCGAATGGTTCACATTCCATTAATACGCAAGCATTCAGGTGGTTCCAGTACATATACATTATTGCAGAAGCACGTCGGTTTACAGGCACAAAGCATATAGGTACGACGCGATATTGTCAGACACGCATAAACATGTTGTCGAATTATTGCTTAATTAGCCCCTTAAGAGAAGATTAATACGCTACTTTTCGGATATCGTACAAATGGATAAATAAAAATAAAGAATTATAAAGGAATAAAGGAAAATACAAATACATATTAAGCTATAAAGTATTTTTCTATATTAATTAATCAAATCTTCTATTAACGCAGAAGCGGAAATGGCAAATATTATATAAGTAGATAAAACCTTTGATATTAAAAATGCAAACTTCCGAATTGCTACTGCTGATGAAATATTTTAACGGGATAAACATGTCGTGACTGAAATTGATGGCATGTTGAGGAACTGATAACTGGAAGTCGTTGTAATTAACAACCGCGGTGACTTAACCGGATATTACCTTGAGGAAACGGCAAGAAGTTCTCCTAAGGGTTAATCTCTTTAAGATTGATTAGACGGAAAGAATTCCCTTCTGGCAGAGTAAGAATAAAACGATCATGGGCATTAGGAGCTCATTCAACTTTTAAATTCAACTTATATTGAATTCTACTTATTAAACTTTGACATTGCAGGAAGAAATGGAGAAAGTGCATTCTTATTCCCGCGCGCAGTCGGTTACACAAATATATAATATTATTTAGGATCACGTATTTACAATCGTACACGAAATAAATATGCACATCGTATTCCACGGATAAAAAATAAATATGTTTCTATAAATATATACGTAATTACAACAACTTTGCTTACACAAGAGTCACAAGACACATGTAAAATTAAAATGCATATCACACATATTTGGTTCGAAAATACAATGGATGTTTCAGATTAAACTTTATTTTGTTTATCAAATGTTTAATTACATAAGTAATAATATCTGCAACGAGAAGTTGTGGCAGATAAATCACGGTAAGAGCAAAATTTATTTTTCCATCCTATCTCACGTTAATTAACGTGCACTATAGCTGTGGCTTTTCGTCGAAAAGAAAATGTAATTTTAAATGGTTTTTATAGCTGGTAAGATGCACGAGTTAAAATTTGATTACACTTCTTCTGCTTGATGAAACTTAAAGTGGTGGAGCTAAATTACTGCTTAGACGGTGCTTAAAGTATATCCATAATCTGATCGACTGTCTCTTTACGCTGAGACTAGCATTTACTAGCAGAGTGGCTTTAATTAGACTTTATGAGACATAATGCACTTTTTTACGTTTCGCGATTTCGAGATAAATAATGAAATATATTCGTTTAATATTTTATTTAGTAAATAAACAATGGATGAGTAGTAAAATATGTATAGTAATATAAAGTATTATTTCTTTGTATATTTTATATTTGTCTATGTATAGGTAAGGCCACATATCACTTTGCAAACTAAAAAAAGTGTTAAAAAGTAACATAAACATAACTTTAATAATGCCGAAATCGACAATAGAAGTAAGAAGTCAATGCCAAGTAGCAGGATTAACCGTATATGACGACGACATATATGACATGGTACAAGCTTACCAAACAGCAAGAAAGAAAGCGGAAGAAATTGAATTCGTCTTTATTGACGGCAACGATTACCCGCAATACAATACAATAATTTTATAAAGCGAGACGATAAATATCCAACCTCCTCTCCAAATATATGAAGAGTGGTTCTGAGCCATCACCAGAGAAGTGGCGATCGAATAAAAGCCGACGATCTTTGTCGGATTTGAACTCTGTTCCGCGGTGACTTCGGCTCACTAGACTAGCGCACAATTCTCTGCGCCACGATCGCCACGTGGTATATTTAATATTTTTAATAATTAATCTTTAACAGAAATAATATTAATATAATGACGTTAAAACTTTACAAAAGTAGGTACTGGGTTTATGAAGCATGCATAATTCTTTCAGTTATTGATTTATTTGAAAGTTGTACATACAAAGTACAAAGTGGTGTATATTTTTATATTCTAATTAATTTCCCTTCTTAGACATTTTCGCGTAACGCTTATGTATAATCTAGTACCTATCGTACTTATTTACATATCGTGCTTGAAATTTTCATTTTTACATTAAGGCATTGTATCAACTAACGCCCTAATTCTGTCGCGATACTTGAATATATTTGAAGGTACATGGTCGTGGTCGCGACGAAAAACGTTACGATGACACGAAAAGCACGAAGCTCACAATGTCGTTGAAATCTGCATATTTGTAACAGTAGGTTTATGAGAATGTCACGTAATCTTTAAGCTGATCTTACCCATAAATAACTTCTGTGCGTGCATGTGACGATGCACATACGTGTACTTCTACGATTTTATAAAATGGCCTAGTTTTAATTTCAGAGGTTACGGAGCATTTTTTTTATTGAGCTTTATTTTGCATAGTATACCAATATATGTATAACTCATACAGTGCTCAATTTATAATCGACTATCTTTAAATTATCACTCAACAGATGATATGTAACGCGCTAAATTATAATTTAACTAATTTTAAAGTATATTAACTTGTGGTGTAGAACTTTTCTTACATTATTTAAAGTAATTTAAACGATGCACAAGCATAAGCGAAAACTGTGATAGTGCGCAAAGTTCAGTTATGCAAAGCCATCGGACATTTTCCTTGGTGAAACGAATGTATCGTGTTATGGATGATGAAGTGTAGCGAACTGCAGTAAAGTGCAACGATGTTTGCCCGCGGAACCGGAAGTAACGCGCGAAAATGCGGCGACGATATGCAAATTGTAGCGATTTTGAATCTACCGAACAATCGCAGCGAACTCTAAGACTCTATGGTATAATGCACGCAGAACAGTTTTAATGACTAAAATATTTTAAACCTCTTCGCGAGTTACGTATATTATGCGACGTTTTCGAATAAAGTTTCGTAGTTCTTATAAACTTTTCGCAATTTAAACTAGAGTATGTTGAAAGACTAAAAAATATTATCTGCTTTCCATATAAAATATATTTCAGTATGAAAAGTTCTATACACTTCTTTTGACGCAGGTATAAAATATCCCGCGTGCGGAAATACATTTTCGATAATTTTTGTAAATTACATTTAATATCACGACGTGCTTCGAAGCAGACTCGTTTGACAACTAATGGAATAGCCGCGTGTACCCTTTATTAATATCGCCGCAAATGGAAAGAACGCTTAAAAATAATGCGATTACGGTCACGGATTATAGAAGAAACGTATGCGAAACAGTACTAAAAGACACGGTATGCACAAAGCGAGATAAAAACGCAGCCCGGTATGCGCGAACGTTTGCATTTCCCCGCTTGAACAAGGAATTGATAATACGTACGGCATAATCCTATTTTAGCGCATTATATGGAAAAAGAAAGGTAGACACAAAAATCGCGAAAATGCCAACATCCGTTTCGTTTCTGCGTGTATCGTTTCTGCGCGGTATGATTTTGCCTGCACGCGGGATTACTCACGGCCGACTATAAGCCCAAGTAATACCTAGAAATTGCATTATTTAAATGTGCAGAATCACATGTTTTACGCGCTCGCGCCGCGGCCACCAAATAATTTCCAATAAAAGCGCAGCGATCTCCGACGTGTAACGAAGTGCGGGCAAAAATCTAATTTCGCTAATACCGCGAGGCGAATGTCTCGAATCTTTTTTTGTGTTGTACGTTGACGACGGTGAGAGTAGCCGAGAAATCTCTGTACGCGCGCACGACAGATTGCTGTAAATAAAAACGTCCGTAAGGAAAACGCGAAAATGTCATAACGGTTTTTCTTTCTTTCGGTAAACCGCTTACGTAGCAGTACGAAAAGAATGAAACGTATAGGTACTTTTATCCCTTCTTAAATCACGCTTCTACTAGTTTTTAAGAAATACTCTCCGCGTATGTGTACATATAGAGATCGAAGGTGTTCGAGAGAGCACGCGTACGCTATGTGTTAGATTTAACGTTTAAAACACTCGCATATTTTCCGTTTACGTGTGCGCTCGACGACCGCACTATCCGCAACGCAATAGTCATTATTTTACTCGACCGCATCATTAATGCAACGCGGAGAGAAAACGCTGCATGGCGCGCGCAATTAGCGAGACACCGATTGGCAAAAAGCATTATTTTCTAATGTCATTATTTGATTTTATCACGAAATGAGATCGACAATTTTGAATTGCCCTTAATGTAACGTAGAAATAATGTATATCCCGAAAAATAATACGGCGATATTCTCAAAAGAAGTACTTATGCGGGATAATGCCGCCAATAATTTCGGATTACGGTAGTTAAGGTGTTTACGGAGTTACTTTAGGTAGTTCGCCACTAGCCGTAATTCACAGAGTCGCATGATTATACGTTGCTAAATCCTTGGTATTATCATTTTCGCAAGTTAGCTTATAGAAGTGATTTATAATATACGGGGTTCCTTTACCAGTTAGGAAATATTCGAGAAAAAGTTTGCTTATCGAATTTGTCAGGATTCACTCACTTAATTAACTCTAATGCTTAATATGCGGCTCCATATCCGGATCTTTTTTGCTTATAAAAAAAAATTATATAATCGGTAAGTGAATAATACTGATAATTAAATTATTGAGATTTAAAAAATATCCATATGAAACTTTTAAATCGCATGGCGTTATGGAAAATGAAATTTCACCACTCTGCCAAGAAAATGGACCCTATAAGTAATGGGGATATAACTGTGTGCAAATGTTATTTACCAAGCGTGCGTCGCATACTCGTAAAACTTTATAAATACGATAGCAAGATGATTCGAATATTAACTAAACGATACACTATGAAACCACTCGGCCCGCGACAACATCTCTTTGCGGGTTACCGTAAGTGTCATTGTGTACGACAACATCTGGCAACTCGCGGGAGTTCAATTTCAGCGGATTCAAGTGACGAACGTGCCGAGTGTACAGCAGTGGATACAGAAAGTTTTCAAGAGATGGCGAACAAAATTAAAAGAGTTTTTGCCCGTTGGACCAGTATGCGACAAAGCCTCACTTTTCCACGATGGACACGATCGATGAGATAGTAACGCTGAAAAGATTTGAACGACTCATCTCAGGCACCATTTTCTACGTCGTCATTTCAACGTTAATAACACTTTCGAAAGATTTCGAGTTGATTCTCCAACTTTTACGGAGATTTCGCACAAATATTATTTAAGTCCCGGTACGAAAATTTGAACCGCGCTCTCAGGAAAATTTTGCTGATATTTTCGTGTCACTTCTCGCGAAATAATAGTTTTGTAAATCACCATCCATCCGAAAAAAAAAACCAAGTCATCAGAGACAAAAGCATATCGCGATTGTACTGCAAAACAATATCGTGCGTGCCTTACAGTGCAATCTAAAGTGTCAGAATTTGGTGAATTGTTTTAGTGCTGGCATCAATACAATCCGTAATTAGTGGGAAACGAACATCAGCTTTAACGGGACTATTGTTCGCTCGCTAAAGCGACGTTGAGCTGTAACAATGGCGCATCGTGTACGTGTCGTGCGCAAAGTGCATACGTACAATAACTAAAAGAGGCACAATCAAACTACCAGCAGGTACAATACGTAAGTTGCAGCGCTAAGATTGATTCGTCGATATATCCGGCACGTCATGCACGATGTGATATATGCTGAGAAATTACGACACACATCTCTCGTATGGAATCCACAATATCGTATCCATCGAATTGATCGCGTAATAGCTACCAATTAAGTTCACCGTTAATTAAGCGGCTGCAATTTTTCACTCTCCACTTGAATAATCGAATTACGCTCATCCAAGTCATTTTGCGTCAATTACCTACGCTACTCCGCGGCATACTCCTCACAGGCAAATTGTTTCAACAGTGCGCAATTTTCATACGAAATTTTTCCTGAAACCTTCCCTAGATTAAGGGTGTACCTTCTAATACTTAAATTTGAGAAATTTATCGCAAATCGTACATCTTGTTTGAGATGTGTGTGATCATTATACAGATTATTTTATTTACAATCACGAAAAAGTAAACATGTTCGAGTTGTGTGTTGCATATTTCCTTCAGATGGAATCTAAACAAATCTCATTGACTCTTTAATTAATTCATTTATAATAAAGCTATAACACAGCTATAGCACAGCTATAGCTAAGCTATAACACAGCTGTTCTCTTCGGGATGTGCAAATTTCAAAAGAATCGTGTCGTTAACACCGAGCAGTGAGATAAGATTCAAGTGTCGAAAGCGAGAAAGACGAGTATACTGGTCCACAGAATTCTATATCTGGTAGAAGCTGTCGGCCCTAAAACGGTAATAAACTCCTTTCTCTTTACCATCTATTGTTTTACAATCTTCTCAGTCGCGTTTGGCGACTGAAGGAGTGCAGCAGTCACGGTCTTAGACCGTGGCAGCAGTAAGATAAAATAACTGAAAGGTGATATACATATAACACCATAAACTGCTTAACCTTTAAGTTTGCAACATTGCCGACCATGTAGTCTGTCTCTAATACGATAGAACCGTAAATTTTAAAAGATTTTTCAATATGATAACAACGTCCATGGCGAGCCTTCGGCCAAATATCGCAAATATGCAACATTTTTACGCAAAAATTATCGAAGTAAAGTTTTTTCTGTAATTAATATATTCTTTCAAACATTTTAAACATGAAACAAGAATATAGATAGTAACTGGAGATTGAAATGTTATATTATCCAATGTGTACGATCTATTTTTCCCTAGAAACATATTTCTATGGAATTATAATTGATATACCTGCAACAGTGAAACCACAACGTTCAGTGTTTCTAATAATTAATATGATAGATGAAATTGAAATTCGACCTTTCGATACAGATATAATTGAATCAGGCGTATAATAAAAATACTAACAATATTCTCTCTAAATAATAAAAATAAATTAAATGAACATTGAAAAGCAACTTGCTTTTTTAGTATTCTCTTCTAATTATAATTATAATTTTATTTCCTATGAGAAATAAGCCTGATTTTCAAATAATATTAGGTGATATCATATCAAAAGATTTTAAAACCGAGCTGTTATACAAATTTTCTTGTATGATTTTTCTTTTTGAAGTCTTAATAAAATTTGAAATTTATAAGTTTCATTCTATATAAAATATATTTATTTCTGTCTTTTTCGTCGAATGTATATTTTATGTTTAATTTTTAAAGATAATCTTCGAATAAATACAATATTCGCATAGCAAAACAACTTTCGCATTCGAGAAATTTGCATAATATGTTTAAGGAAAAATATTCTGTTCTGAAAATAACTCTTTTAGTATGCCTGACAGAGAGTTTCAAGAACGTAATAACACGACATCAATGGGCACTCTAATCTTTCGTAAGTACATAACGCGTTCCTGTCGGCGTCGTGAGCTCGCGCTCCTCCGTCTGAATTAATTAATTAATCGATCCGTGCCGCCGCGCCGGACCGCGTCCCGCCGGGGAAAGCGTTCTTCCCTACAATTTCCCCGACTTCGCCACTTTCTAGCGTCGCGGCACGTATAAATCATAGAGCGCACGGTGCTCCCGTGGCTCGCATATAAATCAAAGCCTACTGCACGACCACGGGTGCACTCTTTACCGTCGCGGCGTCGGGTGCGTATCTCCGCGACGTCGTGCACGCCTAGCAAAATTTGCATTTTCCACGGAAACATATGGCATTGATAGCGGATTGTTAGTTTTACCGTCGCCGTCGCCGCCGCAGTCGTGCGAGCGGTTACGTCGAGCGATAACTTATTTCGTCCCTGTATCGGGGCTTACGTGACGAGAAGGCGAACAGCGCTCTAGACGTCGTAAAGCTGATGGATACCCTGGTACATCCTATCAACCAGTCCATCCGTAATTCGAACATCGGATGCAGTGGTACCGTGTTTCTAAACGGATCAATTTACTGAGTGCTCCCTCGTCTCTTTCTCAAATAATTCACTAATAAATAGCTCCGAATTTTAGATTGTTTAAGATACAGCTAATTCTCATTTTATTTTATATGACTAATGCCCGGTTTCTTCACCGTCGGATAACTTTATCCTTAGGTCAAATTCACTCTTCGTCTCTTTCTAAGAGTTAGGTTAGAAAGAGACGAAGAGTGAGTTTATCCTAAAGATAAAGTTATCCGACGGTGAAGAAACCGGGCATTAAACTTGATTTTTATTCTTTCGTGTTTCAACGAAAAGAAAGAGAGAGAAAGAGTATTCAGAAATTAAAGCTGCGATATTTTGCGATTGCTTTTAAATGTATAAGTGAGAAGATGTATGTATCGAAGTTCCCTTATATAAAGTTTTCACAGTTCATCAGCGATGTTAATATAGAACATAAATTCTTTAAGAACAAAGTCATAAATTCACGGACGGTCGCGCCGTTCTGTTTATTTGCTTGTTCACGCTTATTCGATCCGCGCCGGTTTTCACATATTTTCCCCGGCCGTTTTATCGGCCAAGAAAGCTGCGCTGCGTACCAAATAAATAATAACGCGAAGTACGCCTGTCCCCCAGAGGATTAACCAATCTGCTTCCCCGTTTGAAATTAGAAACCTCGACTGAGTTACGGCGCGAGGGAAAAAAAAGCCAATTCCGATATACGAATTTCCAATTCCCAAAGAGGTTAAAATACCGCCGAGTCTGCCTCTTATGTTCTTGTAATGTTTCTGACATTCTCTGGTAGCAGGCGTGAAATACGAGCGATGCAATAGTGCATGATATATTCCGCGATTAACTGGATCATCATTATACGGTAGATTACCACTAGAATATCGTAAACAATCTCTAATCTAAATAAATAAGATAAATACAAATATGTGATCTCGGGATCTGTACACTTATCGTCGAAACACGAGGCAGTAAAATTAAAAGAAGTCACATAAACGGTCAAGTTTACTTATTATTTAAAGTACGATAAGATTTTTCAAACATTGAAATAAGAGACATCTTTTAAAAAATCATTCTTATTACCTCTTATTTTTGTCTTTGATCGTCGCTCTAATAGCGGATTCCGCAAGTTGAAAAATTTATAAGAACGGTAAATAGTTTCTTTGAAGTCCTTTAAAAGCGAAATTATTTAAAACTTGGAAAATGGGTCACCTTCCTCTGAATCCGCTTCACGGTAAAGTCGATACGGTGAGTGTTGTTACCATAAATTTTAACCAGAGCATTACTGTCGAAACGCTCTTACACATTACCATGGATTTGCCACGATCAAGGATAAAAACAAACGAATTAAAGCTAAAAGCCGGGATTATCTTATTTAACCATTAGGAAAGCCGTCGGTTACCTAAATTACAGGTATTACCGATGGAAATTAATACCGGTAACGTTCTCCATCGAACGCTTTCATGAGCAAGAAGCGTACATCGTTAACAAGTTAATCGGCTATATATCCACGACCCTGTCTGAAATACAAGCCAATTCTATCCCTGATATATTATCGAGGTTTGCTAATATAAAACATTTATGAAGAAAATGATTTACGAGCGAAAAATATTTAATTCCAGATCTTCTAATATGCAATATAAATATGCTTACGAATAGTAATGAGTTAATGTTGTAGTTACTCGATATTTGAGATTTAAAATTGGATTTAGATACTACCAATAGATACTATATTTTTAAAAATAAAATCAGTAATAAACCATTCGATAAACGAAGAGCAGAAGTAAGCATCAAATTTTAATCTCCGCGCATTTTTATTCAGTCTGCATGTGAAAATATTGCAAAATATTTTCACATATAGAAAATACTTCGCAAATATTTTATTTGCGAGAAAAGATTTGCCAGATTTAAAAGCTACAAGCTGAAAAATATAAAGCCGAGAAGTATCGAAATAGACAACCAACGTAGATTTTCACTTCGACGAGGCGTCAAGAGCACGCCAGCAAAGGGGAAAGTAATTAATCCCTGTCCTGCCATTTAACAGATACCTACATCGAAAGGGTCGCAACGAAAATGAAAATCCAGCCGCCTCGCTCCTGAACGGCGGCAAATTGAGTCGAAGTTTGATCATTTATTTTTTTTCTCTTTCGTCCATCCGCGCACGCGGATTCGTTTGTTTGCGCAAGAGAAAGAGCACTACGATCAATTCGAAACACAGACCTCACTCGACTCGTACTCCACGCGCCGGCAATATCGACAAGGAAAAAAAAAAAAGGTCCGGTTCCAGTTGTCGCGAGAATTCGCCTCCATTTCAGATTTAGGTTGCGATAAATATGCAGACCCGGGGGACTGCTCCGCCGTCGGTTGTTCCCCGCTGTCGGCGGTTATCACGACGGTAAACCATCCCGCATCAAGCCTGACGGAAATTCTTTCAGAAAAAAAACTCGCTCGAGCCCGAGAGTCTATGGTACTACGGACGGTACCGAGTGGCTGGCCTTTAACCCCAACTCGGAACAAGAGTCAGAAGAATCCAATGAACCATGCATACAGCCACCGTTGCGTCGCTTTAACATGCGCACGCCGTAAAACTCTGCCGCGAGAAGCGCCCGATTTCTTCCGCGATAACGTGTTTTCATCGAGGTTCTATCATCCCGGACGGCGTAAAACGCTGTAGATTACCGCCTTTCTTCAGCGAATTTTCTCATTGCGACATTGTCTCATCTCATCTCAACGACGAGGAAGGGCAGAAGGGACACTCGAAGTATCGTTCACGCACAAATATAATGGGAAATGCAATTTAATATAATTAATTCAATTTACAACACAGTAATACCATAAATTATAGTAATCCGCCAATTTATTCATCATTAGATTAAATTAATTGACCAATTACATATTTTTGTAGAATATTATTGCAGTGTAATGTTACAGAGAAAATAATTATACTACCGCAAGAAAGGGCAGGATATATTCACCAGTGAAATCACGTATAAATAATAAATCCGGTAACAAATGATAATTCCAAACCAATTCCTTCTTCATTTAATAGATAATTAATTTCTGATTAACGCGAATCGAAGAATTCGAAGATTATAATGTGCAAATAATGCGCGTAATGCGCTGAGTTAATGTATGAAATTTTCCACGGGCACAGTTCATAAATTTACACGAACGAGTAAATCGAAATCACGTGTATGTAAATAATTTAAATTTATTTTATAATCTTTCTCAAGTATCACGTTACGATCGCGACAACCGCTACACTTGTGACGAAGTTTTCTCCAAGATAAAAACTACCGGTGTAGTTATCGTCGTTCGAGCTCTTATAAAAAGTGTCTACCCTTTTTTCGTTACTGAAGCGCGGTTATTACATCAGCATAAAACTTTCCAATTGGATTATAAAGTTTTCTGGGCAGCGTAATTTCTACACTAACGACGGAGCAGTGGAATTATCGAATCACTCCTGTGTATAAGCAAATGAATGAAAAAAAGTAACGTGATTCTTAACTTTGTAGTTTAGACTTTCGCTCCTATTAAATTGTCAAGATAACGCTCGTACTCGGCAATGAAAGTAGATCGTTTTGAAAATGCTTGTCGTATTGTAAAATTGCGTACAGCTGCGCTGAATGTTGATTTTTTTTATAAAAATATTCCAGAATGGAAAGAGATTCACAACACTAAGAAAAATTTTTCCGCGTGTGTGTTCGCGTTGGCGAAGGCGATCACACGCGTTATCGCTTTATTCGCTCGCGGCTATAAACGTCGCCGATTAAATACGAATTTTTATACAAATTTTTCGCATAGTTTTAATGAGAGGAATATTTATATCCAGGGAAATGTCTATCGCCGAATGTCAATGTCTGTGTGCAATGCGTAAAAAGAAAAATATTTGTAATTTCTCATTTCTCTAGAAAGCTCATTCTCTTTCTAATCCTAAAGGAGGACGTCACATAACGGACTTTTAGCGCAGCCGTTTCGCGGAAAGCCGGTCCTTTTTCTGCGCCAAAGTTGAATTTCCCCGACACAAAGGCAAAAGTTCCGAGATATCTCGACGGCACGTCGGGAACGGAGCTCTTGCGTTTGTTTCCACATTAACGCGTCTTAACATAACGCCCCGAGCCATTCCGCGCGAGTTTCTCGCGCGCCGCTTACACGTCGACGCCTTATTATCACTGCGATAACTTTATATCCGCGTTACGTGTTCGCGTTGGCGAAGGCGATCACACGCGTTATCGCTTTATTCGCTCGCGGCTAACGAAGCCGATTAACGCCGATTAACGAGGAAAATATGTGCGTTCGGCGGCGCGGGTGGTACACTTGAAATTTATCGTTAAGACGTGAAGGATGAAGACGAGAAAGATTCACGGTCCTTAGGAACTTAAGAAAGTTACGAAGGTGTCCTTTTATTCGCCTCCCTGCCGCATTGTAAAATAGCAGCGGAGTGTACATAATCTATCGAGATTGCGGCTCCGCCAAGCGGGTTTACGGGGGAGGACCGGGCTTACCTATATACCCGCCACGGCGTTTCTGCTTTTACAAGCAGATTGGATCGTCCACGCCTGGATTTTCGTGTCCGACCCGACCGGAATCGCGAGATTCGCACCGAGCGACAAGATCTGCTTCCGTATAAAGCCAAAATTGCTTACCCAATGACGTTCATCTGACGATAAATACAGAAGTCTCGTAATAAGACTCCATCCGACTCTTCAGAGTACATGGTGCACGAGGTGTCCTCAATTTAACTTCATGTCCGGCCCAACTTTCCTCGGCCAACGGACGCGTTTTCATTTCCCGCTCATGGGAAAATACGCGCCATTAAGCATGCAGATAATCTCGAAGATGACCGCGTTTGATTACATATTTAATTACTGCGTCTGACGAATATGAGGCAAAATGACGCCGCTGCAAATTCGGGAAGTCAGCCGCGTCGTATCTGCATGTTTTAACTTGTTTAATGCATCGCCCTGTAAATGATGCATTGCGCCAGGAAATGAAGTTTAGAAATAGCGACTTTTACTCTACGTGAATGCATATCAATATTAATGTGATATTACTATGCCATTATATTACTGGCCAAAATATGTATGTATAGGCTATAAATAAGTGATAATTATGTGATATGATAATTAATATTCAATATAGGAGTATCATTGCGGTCGTGATGCAAAAGTCATAATACATGTCCCATTATTAAAGGGATTTAATATTATTAATGCAGCTTAGCGATTAAAGTAGGAACTCTATAGAATTGAGCGATCAAACGATCTCATGGAGAGATGTTCGATCGTAATTATATGAAGAGTCTCGTTCGAGCGATTAACAAGTAGTACCGGCTTCCATGCACGGTGGCGCCACAAGCTTCAGAGTAACTTTTTTCCTTAGCCCCATGCTTCTATGCTTCATATAGTTTAGAGCTCGACTAGCTCACTACACATCGAATAAAAATTATTATAAGCTGGGGTTGGGAATTGTATAATTACAATGGGCGGGAGTAATCGCTCGAACGAGACTCTTCATATAATTACGATCGAACATCTCTCCATGAGATCGTTTGATCGCTCAATTATACTCAGGTCTCGTTCTCACGATTAACAAGTAGAGGTTCAGAGAAAATAATTTTTATTCGCTTGTTACATGTTTCGGATTCATATACGAATTACAACTAGCTTATTCGCCGAGAATAGAAGAAAAAGAAACCAAAATTTTAAGTTGACAACATAAACCTTTTTAATTATATATATATTTTTTTTAACTTAATAACTATCGTTTATATTAAGTATGTTGCTCTTATCGACGTATAAGCGCTTTCGCAAAGGGTTCCTTAGTTAAAGCAACGGTTCTATTATAATGCCTAGCGAAAACCTGCGAATTTTCTGACCAGCCAGCAGTTCTCCTAATAGTTCCTAAATCAACTCCTTTTCTCAAGGCTGCCGAAGTCGCCGCATGTCTCGTGGAATGAGCCGTGAATTTCTCACTTATACCACAACGAGACATCGCCGTTCTGATCCATCTACTCACTGTTGTTGAAGAAGCTGCTTTGAATGGCTTTTTAGTCGTCAGCAGGAGGTTATCCACTTCACCTCTCAACTGCGATGTCGCTTGGATATAAGCGTCAATCGTCGCTACAACGCATAACTTGGGATTTTCTAGAAAAACTGGTAAGACTAGCAAGGGCTGATAAGCCCCTGGACGGGAAGTTTTGATCCGATCTGGTATTTCTATCTCGTATCCTTCTAGACTACGCTTGGTGTTGGAAAGCTTAATTGAAGCCAATGTTTGTGCTCTGTGCGCTGTGCCCAGTGCGAGCAACAATACAAGGCGCTCGGTCAGGCAATCAAGGGTCAACTCGTCCAAAGGAAACCATTCTTCAATCTTTCGAAGAGCTATATCCACATCCCAAGTTCTATCATACTTCGGTTTTGCCGGCCTAAGCAGGAATATCCCTTTAAAGAATCTAGTAATATTTTTATTTTGGCCAATATTGCCTCCGCTGATCAGCGAAATCGCTGATCTTATTGAATTAAGGGACCCGTAAGCCGCTCCTTCTTCGAACTTCTTGGTTAGAAATTGGATGACATCGATCTCTCCTGGTTGATAGGGGTCCAGGCCCTGGTTCCGACAGAAAGACCACCATTGTCTTAAGGGTCCTGCATATTGTTTGCGAGTTGACTCCGTTAGCGAGGCTTCGAAAATATCAAGGGATGAACTAGGCAATCCCCTCCTTCTGAAAGACTCCCTGATAATCTGCCGACCATCAGGGATAACTTCCCTGCTAGTGGATGCTGAACAGACCTACAGGGGGATAAGAGTAAAGTAGGTGAAGGATTAAACAATAAAGGCTTTTCAGTCAAAAGTTTCATAAATAAGGGGAACCACGGTTGGCTAGGCCAGTAGGGAACTACTACTATACCCGTGGCCCTGTCTCCTACGATCTTTTTCAGGACTCTTAGAATGAGAGCGAATGGCGGAAATGCCCAGAACAGACCTAGTGAATGCCAGTTAACGGTGAAAGCGTCAACTGCTAACGCCTCCGGGTCGTTCTCCCAAGCGAAGAACTTTTCGCATTTTGTGTTGCATCTAGTGGCGAATAGGTCAGTTTCCGGGTACCCAAATACTCTCACTGCTTGACGGAAAGCGTAATCTGCTAATTCCCACTCTGTGTCTATATTCCTTATTCGGGATTCTCGGTCAGCTTCAACATTGTCCTCGGACTTAATGTATGAAGCTACTAACCAAATATCCCTTACTTCACACCACTGCCAGATTTCCTTTGCAATCCTATGTAGGTTTGGGTGCTGTACCCCCCCCATTTTGTTGACATATGAAATCGCCGTGGTGTTATCCATACGCAGAAGTATCTCGCAACTCCTAATATCTCTAGCAAAGCTTTTTAGAGCAAACAAAGCTGCCTTAAGCTCCAAACGATTAATATGCCATTTCCGTTCCTTCTCTGTCCAAAAACCTCGAGCCCTATTTCCTTTGCAGAAGGCGCCCCATCCTGTGGTGGACGCGTCGGAGAAAATCTCATGTTTGTAGTTCCCCTGTCTAATGGGATTTGAGGATATAGGAATATTCATCTTCCACCATCTGAAATCTGGCTCGAGACTTCTGGGGAGACAGATCTTTGCGTCATAATCATTATCGTTTTTCAACAGCCCTAAATATCTGACACGTTCGAATCCTTTAGTGTATAACCGACCGTATTTAACTGCTGAGCAACACGCGTTAATTGAACCGACGAAGCTCGACCATTGTCTAAGGGAGACAGTTTTTCCGGGAACGAACTCTTTCAAAAGGCTAAGCATCTTCCGCTTTTTATCTCTTGGCAATTCCAACGTCATTGTCTCAGAATCGTATATTATTCCCAGAAACTCTGCTCTCTGACTGGGTTTCAAGCTACTCTTGTTAAGATTAATAATAAAGCCTAAACGCTCCAAGAGCTCGATCGATGCCTTTACATTATCCATACATGCCTGACTAGTTGACGCAATTAACAGTATATCGTCTAAGTATATAACCGAGGAAAAACCTCTTGCACGCAACTGGTTCACGATTATTCTTAGGATTTTAGTGAACACATGAGGGGCCACATTAAGACCAAAGGGTAGACATAAGAACTCGAAGCATTGGCCCTGAAAAATGAATCTCAAGTACTTAGACGAACTTTCATCTACCGGTATCAGGAAATAGGCATTTTCTAAATCTAACTTAGCTAAAAAATCATTTTTAGACATTAGTTTTTCCGCTGTACGACCGTCTTCCAATTTAAAGTGCTTTGTCAAAATAAATTCATTAAGCTTCTTTAAATTCAGAACGAATCTGAACGTCCCGTCCGATTTCGGGACTAAAAAATAAGACGACACGAACTGCGAATCTTCTTGAGCACAAGGCCTAATAGCTCCTAACATCAATAGTTTATCTACCGCTTCCCTGACGTCATCGAGAGATTGAGAACCTTGCAATAGCGGTGCCTTTGGAATTATCGTCTGACGCGGCAGAGACGTAAACCGGATTTTATAACCTTTGATACAGTTAAGCACAAATTTATTTCTGGTGATCGATTCCCATTCTTTACTAAAATACTTTAACCGACCAGCCACCTTTCTCACCTCTAACGATTGTGTTGGCCTGGTCTTGTCGACCTTGTGGATGCGTGCTTGTTCCAATACGAGCTCCTCTGGCGGTCTTTGAAGCGCAGGGATCTCTGTGGGCCTCCTTTTTGAGCCTGCTGCGAGTGGCCCTTGGACTTCGTTTGCAGGCTTTTCCGGTTTCCCCAGCTGGAAGTTTTTGGACGCTTTTTGGCTTGCTGGTGGGGAGTGAGATCCTCTACTACCTTGCCCAAGGATTTTGTATACTTAAGCCTCTTAAATAGGTCCTCGCCAAATAAATCAGACGTTATATTCGACTTCCTTAATAGTTCTCGATATTTCTCTTCGATGCCTGGTAGTATGAACGCTCTCCTCATCATCGACTGCTGATAATGCAAGCCCGCCAGGAGCTTGCCTGCATTTCCTAGAAAATGCAACAGCGCACTCGAGGCCTCATCCTCTTCTAGCTCGAGGATCAATGAGACTGCTTTGGCCACGGCTACCATCGCCGAGCCTAAAGCGTTTTGCGAAGATACGAAATGTTTGTCCCTGCTCCTTGCGGTCCCTGACATGTAAGCCAGGATCTCTGGGTTGAGTTTTGGAGCTTCTACCTGCAACGCTCCTTTCCTGGGAAATTTTTTCATGATTTCCTCGCGAAGTTTACTCTCCTCCTCCTCGCGTTTCTTGTCATCCTCTTCGTCTCCCTCGTACAGGCCTTTGCGCGACCAGTTTGCCCATTCGGCAACCACCACGGGGTGCGGAGCGATTTCCGTCGAATGAGCCGGCTCTGCTTTTAAGCAAAGTCTCTCTCGAGTCTCTTTGCTGAGACACGCCGCAACATCCGCCGCCTCGTCCTTCTTGGCCTCTACGTCCGTCCTAACCTCCTCGTCGATATCCGACGTGCCGGCTGACGTAGAGGAATCCGACCTCTCATCGCTCGCGTCTCCCGTCGCAGGGTCTGCTTCCTCTCTCGTGGCAGCTGCCGTAAAACATTTAAATAAATAACAGGCATGCAGCTGACTCGCTATAACGTACGATCTGTCCTCCCTCGAGTGAAGGCCCATCGCCGCGAGATTTTGTGAACGCGCGATATGTCCCCCCCCTAGTGGGGGCTCATCGCCAAGAGATGTTTCTCTCTTCCGAGCGTGAGATATATCCTTCTAGTGAAGGCTCATCGCCGAGACGCTTACGAGCACATGACTCACCGATTTCTTTGTCTTCCGCGTGAACTTGTACCTCGTCGACCGCAATCGTCGACATGGCGGCCGAGGGCTTCTTAGCCGCTTCGGCCTCTTCCCGTCTGAGCTTTTTCAGTTTCTTACGCAGTATTTTCATCTGCTCGCTCAACTCGTCAAGTCCCACGTCGCGTTCCTTTCTTTTCGACATTATGATAAGCGAAATATCTACACGAACTCTCTTTTAACTCCCGATCTAATACTCTGAGTTGTGACTCCTTCGAGCACAAAAAACGTTATGAAGCATAGAAGCATGGGGCTAAGGAAAAAAGTTACTCTGAAGCTTGTGGCGCCACCGTGCATGGAAGCCGGTACTACTTGTTAATCGTGAGAACGAGACCTGAGTATAATTACGGGGCGCGATCAAAGGATGTGCATATTGTCCACGTAATTATTATGCGAATACATTAGAATGAATTCATATTCCTGAATAATAATGCACAAAATGCGCGTTTGAAATCGTGATATATCTGGAAAGGGGCGATTTCTTTCTCTCGCCCAGTTTTCAATTTTATTTATTTTTCTCGTAAATAAAAACAAGAAGAATTTATTTTTTACTTATTTTTTCATGAAAAATTAGCCTTTTTTCGATTGCATTTCGGATGTACTCTCTGTATATCGATTAGATACACGCGAGCCCCTATAGCGTATCAGTGTAGCGTATCGCAGCTAAACGCGCCTTCGTATCTTCATTATCCGTAATGTCGAGCTTTAACGGGTGGGGATACGGCAGTGTGGTATGACAAGATATGAGGATTTTTCTTTTCTATAATCGTATGATGCAATAATCGTACGATACAATTATCTCTTATAGACTATCTCACGATGTTTGAAAAGTGAAACTTTTATTTTTCTACTGTAAATCTTATATAGATCAGATTCTTATAAAATTTTAGCGTTTTATTTACGCTTTATATTGTGCGATTTTTTAAAATAAAATTTTTGCGATTGCAGATACGAAGAAATATTAGCTATAAAACGATTAGAAGCGATAAGTCTTTATGCGTTCATGCTTAACCAAAGCTAAAAATGTGTATTTCGGTGTAAATTTGATTTTTAACGAAATGAAACGGAAATCGATACAGTACAGTTGCCGTTCCGCTCTCATTAGTGTCATTGTTGTGTCAGATACAAACAGATATATTATACAGATGTATACATACTTTTAATGAACTTGTCATAGATTGTTACGTGACATTTAAAATAAAAAAATTATACTTTTGCAAATAATTGCACGTTTCAAATTTCACATGTTTTAAGTCAACTTTTTCTTCCAGAGATACTCTTTCTTAAAATGTATGTTGAACATTTATAGACGAGGTATCTCATGTTCTTCTATTTTCAGCATATACTCATTTGTCTTGCTCGGACATGGACTCATCCGTTATTTTGATGTAAAAATAAAGATGTAATTCTTGTACATAAGCAACACGAAAGAATGTTCTGCAATTTATTTCAGTTGGGTGCAATGTTGCAAAATATTATATTTTCTCTCTTACAATTCTAAAATTATTTCATATAAAAGCATTCGAATAAAATCGTAATCACATTTTACAGTTCGATAATAGTATTTAATATTTATATTCGAAATAACATAAAATAAAATTATTTCAAAGTGAACTATATTATGCATTAGATCGTGATTTTATCTTGTGTACCATAGCTTTTTGCAAAAACACATATAAATAACTTTATCTAATAAATTTAGGAAATATGCTCGAAGATAACATTAAAAATTTTCTGTTTTGCATTGGACGGATCACGAGTTATATTTGTACAAAAATATACGGAATATTCCATTAAGTCTATAGATAGCGTAAGAAATGCGTTAAAAATTTCTTCCCGTTTTTACATCATGCGCAATGATTTAGTACCTATGTCCTATATTTAAAAGTGTTACTTTATTTCATGAATATAAATTCCGAAGGTGCTATTTACGTATTCCTCGCGGACTATTTCAAGAAGCCGACACGACGTTGCATGACGTTTATACCGAAGGAAAAGCATGTGACGTAAAACGTTCTGATTTAAATTTTTCTGTTTGCATTTCGTCGAAGCCAGGGATGTAAGTTTATACTTTATACCATTTCTGTATTTGCATTTTCAGCTTCAGTTACGCACAAAAACGCGTGAAAAAATATCGCACCTAACCACTTACCAGCAAAGTATTCGCTCTTTTGTGTTTGCAAATACGATTTTATAAGAAAAGAAGTGAAAATAATGTAAAGCATAATTAAAACGAGCGTTGCGAATCCAAAGATAAATAAAAGTCTCGCATTTAAATATTGATAGATTGAAGGCAAATACTATTCGCACAATAAAATATATTTTTACATCCTGTGCGTTCCCAGTATTTATCTAAACACTCGCCCCGCGAAAGAAAAGATTTTCTCTTTTAATCCCTACGGTAATTAGCCCTTTAAAACCGCTAAGTACGGCTAATGAAATCTTATCCGCAGTCCGGATGCTCCCCGAGCTGTTTCACGCGTTACGTACTAATTACGCCACCGAGAACTTTTTTGCTGGATCAACAAGGTTAAATTTCCTTTGAGGACGCACCTTCCCCGCCCTCACGCGTCGCGGCGGTATGCCATCTTACACGCGGGCAACGCTGGAGAGAAAAAGCTTATCCGGGACTAGTTGCTCGACGATATTTTATACTCGCTGCTTTGTACTCTAAGCAGGTTTGCAAGCCTTAAAGCCAGTAGCCCGTAACGGATTACGACGTGTCGCGATTTAACGCTCTTCGCGCCTTTGTTTCGCACTAGAGGTCCATCCAACATATCCGTGACCGGACTCGAAGAGATTTCGATTTTCAATCGTTCGTCATGTGGAAAGACCTCGATCGACGCGAACCAATTTCCGATTCCGATTGCAAAGTTGTTTTGCGAATATATCGCGATGAACTTAAGGCATTTAAATTGACTGTAGGACGCAATTTCATCTTCCGCGAAGCAATGCGACCAACAACAGCGGCAAATCGCGGATCTATCATCTGCGCGAGGAAAACTTTAGCTCTTACTTAGCCGCGAATTCCTCATGATGGATTATTCTCGGCGTCGTTTATATTTTCCTCAAAATAAATTACCTTAGTAATTCTCACGGTGGATCTCTTAATTGAGGAATGCGGTTTAACGGAGAGTTCAACTTGGAAGTACGGAATTTGATAGAAAAAGAGAATTATTCGTTTCGCGATTTATATGAATTTCTCTGACCCATATTCGCGCCCGAAGAGATTAAATCAACAGCTTCTCAAGGCAAAGATACGATTCGTTTTAGTCATGAGCTTATACGCTATCTTGCTAATAATAATAATAAAAGTCGATAGTTGGTTACCTATGGAAAGTACTATTCTACGTATTGTTGCAAAAAAACGGGGAATAAAAGTGCCATTTTTGCATCGCAATTTTATTACTACGTATCAGATAACAGAAATAATATATCAAGCAAATATATGTTAGAGGTCAACAGCAGAGATAAGATTTGCATTGACTCGTAATAGGAGCAACGGAAAACTTTCTTCCGTTACGTAAGAAAATACAGATACGATATTTACGATGTAGGTATTACATTCGACTTAATATAGGTTCTATGCAGATTGACTTTTCATCTTACGGGACGATACATCAGATTTTCTAGCAAAGGTAAAGTATGTTTATTGGCAGAAATGCCGAAGCAAATCGCGTGTCTTTCTGCTTTGCAATATTACGCGGATCAAGAAAAGTCTCAAATAGAACCTGTGCTTGAGCTAAAGGCAACGTGATTTCGAAAGAAGAGAGTTTCCGTCTTAATATAAAACAATTAAAACTAGCGTCTAGTTTGTTCAAAAGCGATTTATAAATAGATTATCGTCCTGGAAACGCGAAAATCGATTGACATCGTGCACTTAAGAGAACTCCGCTGTTAAAGCGGCTCGATAAAACTTGCCGGATATTTTCGGCAATAGGTACACGGTACACTTCGCGCAACACCAATTCGTAACGCGATCTCGGGATAAAACGCGAGTTTATGTGAGGCACGTAAGTAGGTCGGCATCCTACCTGCGACTGGCGGCTCAATTTTTAATGATCGATCGATAAATTAGGGACTTAATGTTGGTCGTTTTGAAGGGATTTTCCATCACACGGATTACGGAGGCGTATCCCGATATATAGAGGCACGATTAAAGCCGGTAAACTCGCGGAAGGGAAGCGTTTTATTTCCGAGCAGAAATTACGCGATATTGCCTCGATGCCAGGAGGAACAGAACTCACTCGGTGAAGTACAAGTTATTAAACGATCTCAACGACGTTACTTCACGATGGCCCTAGAACTCATAAAGCAAGGATCCCGCTTCGTCGTCAGTGTATCGCGACTACTCGTTTTCAGCCATGTGAGTTTATTTCCACGTTGCCATTATTAGACGAGATAATTCCCGCTGTGACAACGTGAACAAAACCGCGATTGCGCACGTTCTTAAGCGTTATTTGTTTTCCATCCAATTAACGAAGACTAAGAAAGAAATTAATTAAAAATATTCTACAATCTAGCAAGTTTACACATCGGGTAGTTATAACATTGAAATTTCTTTTCTTATAAAAGGAAGGAAATAAAATCTGATGTTACAAAGGAAAGGAATTAACGGAGATTTCAAGCAGAAACAATAATTGATATAATAACGCATCAAATAATTAGAAGGGAACGACTATGGTTCCACTTGGCGCTCACAATGCTCGTGATTATTTGTCCTTGTGTAACATTTGACAAACAACAAGGGTGAAATGATTCTAACAATAAGAGCGTTGCGAGCATCAAGTGGAACGCACCCTATCTCAATCTCGGGGAGAAAAATCATAGTCGTAAAATCTCCTTCGTCGTAAGAGATCAAAGTTTGTTTTCAGAGATATCTGTCATAAATGCGTAAGACATTTTGCAAAATTCGCGGTTTCTTATATGACTCCGTTTTAAGCCATTACGTTGCCATCGCGCCAAGCTCGACCGTAAATCCAGTCCTACAAATAAGCGTTTTTTTGCTTATTTTTTAACCAATTACATCCCAGAGTGTTCTTCTCAAGAAATCGAGGTCGTAAAGTCGAATGCGTTTATCGAATACGCGGTACGATATTGTTTCTCTACGATCAGAATCGTAAACCGTGCTACAGCTTACAACGCGCAACTTTGTAGTTTCATTCAACGTGCGGCACGAGGCCGCGTATATCTATATCTACAACGCTCTCGATCGATCTTATTAAATTCTCAATCTCAGTGCTTTAATCCAAAATCCAGATCTGGGTAAAAGAGGCGAGTAAAGAAAACCAGCGCTTGCAACAGCCGCGGGCACCACTGTCGTCTCGTTCCCAATCCCTTCTGTACGATCTCCGGAGGTTGAAAAGCTCGCGGTATATACACAAGTACCCGCCTCGCCGCGACGTTCACCTTTTTATTATTCCGTGGCGTGTGAGACGAAGCTCGCGTAGGGCGTGTCGCGCCATTTGCATTCTCATTACCATCGGCGGTTCTTATTTAAATAGGTGAACAACTGCAAAGCACTCCGGTGGTCGGGAGAGCTCGTTAGGCGACCCCTCCCAAGTAGGTGAGAGAAGGAGAGGGTGGCCGTATGCACAGGTACATCCGTTGCAACCTGCGCTCTTCCGACGCACCACTCACCTCGACTCTCCGCAGACCATGCTGCTTTCAACCCCCTCCCTTTTAAGACGCAGTCTAGCGCAAGGAGGAAAGAAAGAGAAAGAGATCAGAGAGAAAAAGAGCGAGAGCCGGATGACTGCAATTTCGCGCGAGGACGCGAATCCTCGTGGTCTCTGACCTCGCGCAATGCGGTGGAGAGGGGGAAAGGCAAGGGGGAATCTTTTAAATTCAACGCGGTACGCTTCATTAGTGGCTGCGGTTTGCTCGGCGGCCGCAACGATTTAATCCGAGCTTGCGCGCGGCGTCAAGCCGCGCCGCCATCCCGAGGAAATTCAATTTCGCTACGGCGGTAATGGACCAGAACGTTTCCGACCGGAGAGTCAGGCCGACTCTCGGAAACGCCGATCGACTCTCGGTGTATCCCGCCGAAAGCGGAATCCGTTCGAACGTAACGCCGATTCCGGGTGGCGCGGCCGTTCGCTTCTAAACGCTCGCGGCGTTCGATAGTTAATCGCGCGCGAGCACGACACGAACGACACAAACGACATCGACAGGAATGTCTAGCCGACATACCTACTCCGGAAAACTTTCGATGGGAAAGAGCGTCGCGGGATACGCAAGTGAAATGTCGAATACGAATCCGGCAACTCCACCGAAAATTCGGCAAAATCGATCGGGGATTTTTAATTACAATGTGATCACGATACGAATACAAATCGTGTATTTTATTGATTCCGAAATTGTTTAATTTTAGAAACAATCTTATCTTAATTAAAAATTTGGAATTATTGGAAATCTATCTCTATGTTATTCTGAATTTTTTAATATATCTTTAATTTTTTTGATAAATCAAGAAACTCTAGATCATAACACGAATACGAATCGTGTATTCTATTGATTCCAAAATTGTTTAATAAATTTAGAAACAATTTTATCTTAATTAAAAATTTGGAATTATTGCCAATCTATCTCTGTTATTCTGAATTTCTTAACATATCTATAACTTCTAAAACTCTAGATTTGATACAAAGAATTTTTTATTTTTGAGAGATTTTATGATATTGATGGGGAGCATGCAACAATAATAAGTTTATTTTATTATGAGTTAGCTTTTAAGCTCTATAAATATCTTACTTTATACCTTTTATTTAATTTTATTCAAACTTTTATTTGCTTTTAATCCACTTTCCCATTTTCGACTATAAATTTAATTACTCAAAATTTAGTTATCTGTATTTAATTTATCACCAACTTGATTTAACGCGGATAAATCAAGTGACTAACAAGTATCATGCCAAAGTGGCAACATTAATTGCGATATATTTGAATTTCATGAACTGGATTTGTATGAAAATTGTGTTCTCTTACGAGCTCAATATAAATATTTTTCATTAATTAAACGAAACGCTATAATCGGTCGGGACTGGATCTTGGTTGTCCAATAAAATTATTTCCTTCTATACATATCCTTCTATACATATCCCGTCCTTTTTCGAATATACTAACGAGTGTTAGTGGACGACTAAATTGATTTTCAATTTAATTGTGTGAGAGTAGGTATTCTTTCTAGCTTTAGTTGTGGCTACGTTTAAGTCCGTAAGTAACGGCGCGTGGTTTGCTAGAGTGATGATTTGTCCTTAAAATTCACGAATAATTTTATTGGACAACCAAGATCCAGTCCCGACCGATTATGGCGTTTCCTTTAATTAATGATTATTATCTTATATACGGTCGTACTTAAAATTGCTTTTAAATATTTTTAATATTTAGTATAAAGATATACAGAATCGAATATGCATATACAGAAGTCTTTGCATGAAATTGATAAAGTTAAATTGTAATAAGAAGCTAACAAACGTTCACTATATTATATATTGACGAAAATATTTTCAACGTATGACGCGGAAGGGAAGTGATTGCATTCGTTTCTAGATTCACAAACCTGCCGAATGCCGCGACATTACGTAACGCTATGCAAATATTGCTGCAAGTCCTTCGGGAGTAAAACGTCGAGTACACGGAAGATTTCTCGGTCCGGAAACAAGAGCAACGGGCGAGGCTCCCGGAAGTTATAGCGCGGAACAACTTTCATGCTTGCAAACGACGAAGTTCGACCTTACAATTCGATCCAATATATTACAAAGATATGCGTACCTCTTAGAATTTATAATGATACATAAGCTCACCTACTTCCGGGGCAACGGCAACAAGCATTTTATCTCGTTTCATGCTTTTCTCATCTCTTGCTAGTTTTCGTAAATTATAGAGACTTGTATAACGTATGACTGAATTCCAGTTTATTTCCACGCAACAAGACGTATTTATTAACCTTTATCAACCAAAACTAAATACTACCATTTGTATATATATATATTAATATCTAAAGATTGTCATAATATCATAACTTTAAAATCTAAAATAAAATTCCTAAATTAATTCTCAATTAAGCGTATTACATGACGCGCGTTATAGTCTGACTTCAAATAATTATAGAATTACGTATTAATTTGAAAAAAAATATAAAAATTGAAAAATGAAAAAAGTTCAACGATTTATCGATTACGATTATATTATTCTTAAGTATATTGGTTGGTATTACTTTTGTGTGAAGGTTCTTTTTAAGTGTTTATAAAGATCCTAAGTCTTTATAAAAGTCTTTTATAAAGAAATTATAATTCATATTTATATAACGTTTGCAGAATCCTGCATTACTTCAAAAGAATCAGACTGCAAATTTATAGAATAGAATCGCAGCTCGTTCTGCACGTATTGCGTAACAACGTTTATGATTAACGTTAACATTAACGTTCCAACGTCACGGCAGTATATTCTTAAACAACCAAACAATATTTTACAATTTCATTACTTTCTCGTGCCTGTTGTGTTTTTTATTTTTCTTTTTGACAATCGAGAGAGAAAGAACTGGATGCAGATTAATATAATTCAACCGTGTAATTTAAACTACATAATTAGCTTGTCACCTAATTAGGATGAAATTTAATTAACTGCTTTAATTTCAGCAGAAATAATGAATCGGGTATCTCTCGTGAAAAGTGAATTAATTAATGGGGATGCGAACGAGAGAATGTCTGAAACGGTCACTCTGGAATACAGAATTTCACGGGATAGGGGAGGGGGGAGAGGAGAAGGAAGGGGGAAGGGGCCTAAGCAGAAACTGCGATAAGCGCGAGCGGATTAAAAAATAAAATCCCCTGGCGTAGGAGTCGCGAGGGCATATTGATTTTTCTACTCCGGCGCTGCAGCCAATGACCTAACGTTACCCCCGGCTGCAAGCACGGCCCTAACAAAGTTATCCGAAGAATGACGTGCCGTACACGATGTAGCACGACGGAAATCGACGTCCATTTACCACTTCGTATTCTCTATCATGTCCCCACACGTGACCCTAAACCGCCCCGCGTCGCGACCCGGGCACCGTCTTAAGACACCATCTGGCAACCGCCCAATCCGGTCATATTTTTCCGATCGTAACGGGTCACGCGGGTATGTGACAGCATCCCCGAGCCACGGTGATTTACTGCGGGCATTAAATTACGACCGTCGGTCGGCTGATCTTCGGGATCGGTATCTTTTGAACGAGACAGGAGCCCAATGACCAACGACGCTGTTGACTTCTTTTTTTTTTCTCTCTCTCTCTCTCTCTTTTATATATATATTTTTTTAAGGACGTTACCCGTCGGATTTTCGGTCCCGCGGGATCCAACCTTGTCCTGTTGAAAATTGAGGTTCGTTCAGGAAGTATATGTGTGTACATGTTTCGTGGTTCGTCGAAAACAGGATAACCATATTTTTCAGTAGACGATCTGAGCCATAGGCGAGACAAGCAACGACAATTTCTGAGAAGAAAACAGGCGGAGCTGGGATTCGTAATCTCTCTTGTTACCGTAACCAGAAAAAGAGGAAAAAGATAAATTTGAACATGTACTTAACGAATTAAAAATAGCGGTTTCTTCTGAAACAATTTAAATATTACATTCTTCCAGTACATCAGGAAACGATTAATCCTACATTACTCGCGTGGGTTGTAAAATACTCTACTAGTCTTAGAAATCCACTAAATTCATAAAGTAAAATTCTTTCATTGATCGAACGCGGCTCGAATTGTTTCACAATTAAAAAAAAAAACTTTTACACTTATCTTTATTTAGAAAAATATTATTTAAGAATATTATGTAGAATATTATTTAATTGTAAATTATCAAAGAGAACAATGAAAATTGAGATATGATATGGATGATATGTAAAACATACCCCACGCGATAAAATATGTAAATTATGTAAAACATATTTCAAGCAAAATATGTAAAATTTTTTTGTTTTACGAATTCTCTTTATATATCCGTATTGTTAAACATTTTCCAATTTACAAGAATTTACTATTGACAACTGTACGGAATATCTCGATATTAAATCCGATATGGTCTAAATCTGAAGTCTCATTTATGTCGATGAAAAATCAAATAAAAATGGTACTGTTCAACCCGTCAAGCATTTCTAGCCACTTCTGAACATTTTATCTTGAGAGTCTTTATATTTGAACGACGTATTCAACCGTGTATTCGCGAAGAATAGCGAGAGCCCCGGTCTCGTATTCACGTTCAATTTCATTCCGGCGATGTTTCTCATTGTTCGCAGAACCCGCGGCGGTGCGAAATCCGAGTGTCGGCGCGAGAAACGATGAACGAATCGGGACGAGCCGGGAACGAAGCGGTGCGATAATAATAATATGTGGACAACGCGGCCACGGACCAGACGAAAGTGGCGACAACCGTCGACCCAGTCGTGCAGAGAACGTGACAATCGGTGGAATCGCCGTCGGGACGGCTTCCGCATCATCTACTCGGTGATCCTGGCGGCCTGCATGGCGACGCAGGAAGCGAGGGGCGCCAAGTGTCCGCCACCGGACACAATACCCGGCTGCCCGTGTTACAACTTCGAGAACGGCGGTCTGTTCCTGGAGTGCGCAGGTGCCACCGAGGAATCCCTCAGGAACGCTTTGTCCGGCGTGATACATGCCGCTGGCGAGGAAGGTAAACCGTCCATGATACAACACGCAAAAAGCGGAGATCAGCGGGGAGAACACGTATTCCGCTCGCATACATACCTAAGTAGAAACAGCCACTGTACGTTCGTAAAACGGTGGTAACGTCATACTGGCGGGAACAGCTGGCGCAAGATAAAAAAAAAAAGGAAAAGCTCGAGAGACCGTTTCAGTATCTGTGCAAATAGTTAATAAGTTGTATACCGTTTTAGATCTTCTTTTTTATTTTTTTAGCTTTCAGTTTTTAAACGTCAAGTAGCTTGACATCCAAATATAACACTCTGAAATATCTTAACTGTATTTCTGGAATATCTCTTAAGAATATTTAAACTTGCCAATCTAATAAAAGATATTTTAAATTAATCTGGCTATATATTATATACATATATGTAAGAATATAACATAATTTATTAAATCTCACTTTTCTTTAACTTTACATATTTCTATAAAATTTCGAGAAAAGCTTCTGATATTATTAATTTAGATTCTGTGTTTTTTTTATTACGTCATATATTTCGCAGATTTTTCGTTTTTAATAATAAAAATTCTCAACGTTTATTTATTAAAGAGCGTTCTTTTATTTGTATATATACCTATCGATATTCAATAAAATATTTTACGCCTAATATTTTACCCAATAAAAAATAAGAAAAAAAATAGAAAGAAGAATTTAACTTTGCATTTCGCAATTGTAACTCACAAAGCATGTCAGTGGCTTTGATTGAAATATCTCTCGCGATTGTTTCAGGAGCGCTCGTTCAATCATTGAGCGTGTACGAATTGGATCGGAAAGTAGAGGAACTTCGGTCCGCCGCTTTCCCGGCGGGCTCGCAAATTAGGCATCTACAAATATCGCATTCCGCGATACGCGAAATAAGCGAGGATGCTTTTACGCGACTCAGTAAAAGCCTGGAATCCTTGGCACTCGTATCCGGTCGACTACCTCACGTACCTCAAAAGGCTATGGCCTCGCTAAGCCTACTCAAAGCGCTGGACCTGGAGGCAAACCTCGTTTACGAGCTGCCTAGCTTCAGTTTCTTCGGGCTCGCGTTAATTAAACTGAACCTGAAGGGTAATCAAATCATGAAAATTTCGGAGTACGCCTTTGCCGGGCTCGAGGGCACTTTAAAGGACCTGGATCTGGCGGAGAACAAGATCAGAGTATTCCCCATGACGTCCTTAAGAAGATTAGAACATCTCACGTCCTTGAGACTCGCTTGGAACGAGATATCCCAGCTCCCGGAGGACGGCTATTCCAGACTGGACGCCTTAAACTTCCTCGATCTCAGTAGCAACAATTTCAAGGACATTCCGCTCAATTGCTTTCGCTGTTGTCCGTCCCTAAAGACCCTCTCGCTTTATTACAACGCGGTCGAGTCGGTCGACAAGGATGCCTTTATATCGTTGATCGATCTCGAATCGATAGACCTCAGCCACAACAAGATCGTGTTTCTTGACGTGGCCACCTTCCGTGCCAATCAAAAGCTCAGGTCGATCGATCTCAGCCACAATCACATACACTATATTCGGGGCGTGTTCTCGAGGCTGCCCGAGTTGAAGGAGCTCTTCCTGGCGGAGAATAACATTCTCGAAATACCGGCGGAAACGTTCGCCGGTAGCACGAGTCTCTCGGTCGTGTATCTCCAGCAAAACGCTATCCGAAGGATCGACGCGCGCGGCCTGGCGACCCTCGGTCAATTAGCGCAGTTACATCTGAGCGGAAATTACATCGAGAAGGTGCCGCGCGACTTTCTCGAGCACTGCGAAAATCTCTCGACCCTGTCATTGGACGGTAATAACATCCGCGAGCTCGAAGTGGGCACGTTCGCCAAGGCGAAGCAGCTGCGCGAGCTCCGGCTGCAGGATAATCAGATCACCGAAGTGAAACGTGGCGTGTTCGCACCGCTACCGTCGCTCCTCGAGCTACATCTGCAAAACAACGCCATCACGGACATGGAGACCGGCGCGCTGAGATCTCTGCACAGTCTGCAACATGTGAATCTGCAGGGTAATCTTCTGGCCGTGCTCGGCGATGTGTTCCAAGTGTCGAACGATGTCGGCCAGAGCGAAAACAGCGGTAGCTCTTTGGTCTCCATTCAATTAGATAACAATGGACTCGGGGTCTTACATAATGATTCATTAAGAGGCCAGGCCTCCGTCAGGATCATGTGGCTTGGACATAATAGGCTGACTCGTCTTCAAGCCCCATTGTTCCGTGACCTGTTGCTGGTCGAACGTCTGTATCTCACGAACAATTCTATCTCGCGGATAGAGGACACCGCCTTTAAACCGATGCAGGCGCTCAAGTTCCTGGAGCTCAGTATGAACCGGCTGAGCCACGTGACCGTGAAGACCTTCTCGGAGCTCCACGAGCTAGAAGAACTTTATTTGCAGGACAACGGTTTACGCCGTTTAGATCCTTACGCTTTGACGGCTCTCAAAAGACTGCGGGTCCTCGATCTGGCCAACAATCACTTGAACGTGCTGCACGATAAGATCTTTCAGGAAGGGCTACCGATTAGGACGCTCAACCTGAAAAACTGCACCGTCAGCGTGATCGAGAACGGTGCCTTCCGTGGACTGAACAATCTCTACGAGCTAAATCTCGAGCACAATCATTTCACTGCCACGGCGTTGGACCGCCTAGACATACCGGGATTAAGAGTCTTAAGAATATCGTACAACAACTTTAGTCAGATTAACGCGAACTCCTTGGACGGCTTGCCATCTCTTCAACATCTGGCGATGGATTCGTCGCAAATCTACAGGATGCCGGCCGAGATATTCTCGAAGAATAAGAATCTAGGGAAGCTATTGCTCAGCTACAATTTACTCAAGGCACTGCCGGCGACGCTATTTCTGGGTCTGGAGGCGCTCAAGGAGGTCAAGCTCGACGGCAACAGATTCCAGGAGATCCCGTACGACGTGTTCGCAAACGCCACCACAGTGGAATTCCTCTCTCTGGCCAACAACGCTCTTCACCGCGTGGACATGTCGCGACTGAACGGATTGACCAGTTTACGCGAGCTCGATCTACGCGGAAACTACATCATGTCGCTCACCGGTTTCGCCTCCGTCAATTTCTCCCGCCTAATATCCGTGGATCTGAGTCATAATCACTTAACCGCTCTTCCGGCGAATTTCTTCGCTCGCTCGAATATGCTGCGGAAGATCGAGCTCGCGGCTAATAAGTTCCGGCAAATACCCGCCGTTGCACTCACGGCACAAAATATACCCGGTCTAGCGTGGCTAAACGTCACGGCTAATCCCCTCGTGAGAATACACGAGATCAGCTCGGAGGCGAAGTATCCGGCTCTTCAGGAAATTCACATCTCCGGGACGAACTTAACGATAGTTACCAGCCAGGACTTCGAGGCGTTTCCCGCGCTGATGCATCTCTTCATGAGCAGCAATATGATATCGAGAGTGTCGCCCAGCGCGTTTCGTAGCCTCTCGAATTTACTCACGTTGGATCTCAGTGTAAATGAATTGGAGCTACTGCCACAGGAAAGACTGAAGGGGCTGGAACACCTCAGACTGCTGAATCTCACGCACAATCGTTTGAAAGAGCTCGAGGACTTCCCACCTGACCTTAAAGCTTTGCAGGTGCTCGATCTCTCGTACAATCAGATAAGCGGAGTTGGAAAGGGCACGTTCCAGCATTTGGAGAATTTAGCCGAGCTGCATCTCTACGGCAACTGGATATCGTCGATCTCGCCGGACGCGTTCAAGCCGCTGAAGAAGCTCAGGATTTTAGATCTAAGTAGAAACTACTTAGCGAACTTACCGCTGAATGCCTTTCGACCACTTGAAACGCAAATACGGAGTTTACGGGCCGAGGGTAAGTACAATTTATTACTTTATTTACATATGTTTCGATTTTATTCCTTTACGTATTTACGAAAATTTATCTGCTTGCGATTTACACGAAATTACAAAAGTAATTAATTAAAAAAAAAATCGTGCGACACGTCTTTATTACAACCTATTCGTTAAATTGTAATAAAATAACTTTTCTGTTTTCAATTTTTATCCTTTTATTTTGAGAACCGTAAGTAATTTCCTGTATAAAGTATTTGTACGTTTTGAGACTCTGTTATTCGGACGTTTATTGCGAGTTAGCACGAAAAAAATCTCTTACATTCGACGATATTGCTTGCACGTATAAGCACACGTGACGCCATTCACACGGATCATATCGCGTTATGTTCGACAATAGCAATCTCAGCCGGTGAGATGATTGGTCGCATGCAAAACTCACCGCCGCGGCACATACCTATCTTCGCATGCGAGCGGAACAGTCGAAAATAGCCCCGTCGGGTAGTTACACTCGGAACTCCTCGACGTCGAGTGAACTATATGAACACAGAGCACACAATCGCGAGCGACGAACGTTACAAAACATCACGGTGCTATTCAACGCGGCTATAACGTCGCGGTAATTCAGGTTGCCGTAAACGTCACAGAGCTTACGGCAAATCCAAACATTCCGGGCTTTCGTATAACTCGCGGGATCCTGATGACAATCATATTGCGGCACGATAAAAACTTTTCGAAGACCACAAGAGCAAACGCCGATAATAATACGCCTATAGGTATAAACGTCGCGAGACTAAGCTCTTCCATAAGATAATCACGGTCATTAAAATCCGCGTAGAAAATCCACTGCACTGCGACTGCGAGTCCCAGGAGCTCTGGGAATGGTTGCGCGACCATCAGAAGTTGGTCGGCGGCGGGATGAGCCGTAATCGCGGGGGTGGGCTCAGGATGAACGACGTGGACGGCGGTCTTTTGAGATGCGAGCAGCCGCCGGAGCTGCGCGGACTGGTCTTCCTGGATCTGGACCCGCACGCCTTCTGCACCGCGCCCCTGATCCTGAAACTGGCGATCCAGGACATCCAGCCGTTCTCCGTCCTGGTGTCGTGGCAGAGCAGGAATCATTCCGGCCTGCGCGGCTACCAGGTGGCCTATCACGCCCTGGACAATGTCGACGAGGTATACCGAAAAAACAGGCACTCTAATTGTGTATAGCGCACATGGCGATGTAGTCTCTAAAAAGCGAGCACGGGTACAACACGGGTGATGTAGATCGAACGGGCGGGGTGGATAAAATGTAAAGTGTAAACGGCGTTTGATTCAATCGATATAGCCGAGAGGACCTCGTTGTCTATCTCTCTCTCTCTTTCTCGACGAGGCTCTAACTCATCCTTCGCAAAAACGTGTCGTCACATCCGACACCGTCCTCGCTGATCGATCGGCGCGAACGTGCAAAAAAGCGGCGCGGCGTTTCGGCCGGATTAAGTATTTTCGCCACTCCGAAAGAAATCAAATTTACCCATTTTCAGTAATCACCAGCTAGATAATGGCGGTATGATGCTCGCACGTGCAATCGCTGTGCGCTAATTATTCCGCGAGGGAGAATTTTGCATTATTCCAGCAACGGAAAAAAGAATAAAAGAATAGATAAAAGAATATTTTATATAATAATAATATAAATTTTTTATAGAAAACATTTATATAGGTAATAAATATAAATAACGAGCTATATACAGAATATTTCGGATATATTTACAAAAAATTGAATTTTTTTTATGAGAACACTATAATGTATCACTTTTTTTCTAAATTTATTCAGAGACCCCGTAAGCGTGGCGTCACTTTTATCGCTCTGAATTCCAGGTACGTGCCAAAATACTCGAGCCAAACGCGCGCTCGGTGAAACTGTCGAAACTGTCGCCGAACACCCGCTACCTGATCTGTGTATTCGGTCTCGGTAATTGGATGACGTCGCGGATGGAGGACGGCCCGATGGAGCAGCTCAATTTCACGCAGGTCGAGATACTCGCGTCCACGCCGAGCTCGCAGATGACGGACTCCGCGACCAGCCGTTGCACCGACGTGAAGACGCTGGACGCGCCGGACGCGATAATCAGCAGCGACGGCTCGGCGATGGGCGACGTCGGCAGTGTCAGCAGCTTCTTGACGAGACGGCTGGGCTTGATAGTCGGCTGCTGCATGGGCTTCGTCGTCTTCCTCCTCCTGGTGTCCGTCTTGGGTTACCTCAAAGTGAAGAAGCAGCGGGAGGCGGTCAAGAGGGAGCAGCAGCCGATACCGCCGGAATACATATCGTATAGGCACTTCAGCATACAGAGCGGTGAAGCCGGTCACACCGCTACCAGGCAGACCAGCCAGGACGGTCAGCACACCAATTTCATCAACAACACTACGCTGAATGTATGAGAAAAGCCGCGAAACTCCCGACTCGTGGAGGTTTCGAACGTGTGAGCAAGGCTCGAGTGATTCGAGTGTGTGTTAACCGGTTCGAAGGTCTCCCCGACTCGCGGGAGTTTCGAGTTCACGCGCCACAGAGCCTCAAACGGACAATGCCGACTGTCGAATTTGTTCGGCACCAACCGCCGAACTGTCTTACGAACAGAGAAATTGTCGCAATTAGCAGTGCTGTGCGCTCAAGTAATACGCACTGAGAGTGCGTATAATTGACTCGATGAATGCTCGACGAAGATAGCGTTGTTCTCTCGAGAAGCATCACTACCAAAAGACCTGGCCATGCCAGACCTCTGCGTTAACGGCAACGAAGAGTTTAAGCGAGTGAGTATGCATGATATACGTGAAAGAATGCGCGGGCGAATGGGAATCTTCATTAGAGTAACGGAGCATTTTATAAGGGATTTTCTACGAATTCGGTTCCAAGTAGGTTTAATCACTTTACGTGGCATCGTATCGAACGAGCGCGATCGAGCGGATGAAATGTCTCGTAAGAGTTGTACAGAACAGGAAATTGATTTCGGTAATGTACGAGCGATGTGTGCCACACACGTGCAGTTCTCGTATACTCTAAAAAAAATCTTATAAGTTTTGAACAAGACGAGAGAGATATCGATACTCTCCAACTCTGTAATCAAGAAAATTAAAAAAAAAATTCTGACAAATTTGACTAAACCGCTATTGATGGATTTTGCTTTGGGTCTTTATTGGATATTTTTTCGAAGTATTAGTAACGCGGAGCGTAAAAATCAACACGCGCGGTCTAAAAGATTAAAGCCGCTCGATATGCATACATAGAACATAAAGTGTATCAACATCGGGCAGATACAAGAAGCTACTTTGAACATAATGAGTGTCATTTTATCCGCGAGGAATCGGTCGAATTCGCGGACGCCGAACGATGCTTTGGAAGAGGAGGCTCCCTCGCATCTCTGTAAAATATATGTATAACGCATCAGTCTTCTTCAAGAAATATGAAATTTTGAGGAGTGTATGAAGATCTCAAGGGTCGCGCGTGCTCCCGGACGACTGTAAACGACAACGGGGGGGAAATAGACGATAGATAGACGTTGCTTCCGTGTAACACACGACGCGCACTTTGCCGAACGATTTACGACTAAACACCGCGTTATTACGTGTCATCCCGGGGGCCGCCGCTCGCGGATGAGATCGGACGGGTGTGAAGTGGCTATTGTGTTTTCTTAATGGCTCGGCAAACCGCGCGGTTTAGAACGTCACCCACGCGCCGATCTCGCGAAATGGCGTACCATTTTGCGGTGAACGCCCGCGGTAGCGACGGTACCATCAATTTCCGATTGGGCCGCGCGCGGATCATCAGGGTGGCGGGACCGGGAAAAATTGCTTATCCCTGCGAGCGATCGATTGCACGACGGATTCCGGATCCTCCGGCGATGAAAGAGTAAGAGACGCGCAAAAAAATAAAGGGGACATAAATTTAAAAGGAAATATATATCCCATACTCGCGCGGTTAGCGTTCCAGCGCGATTCTGTAGAATAAGATGCAAGAGCATCCCGATGCTAAGTGAACTTTCCTTACAGCGAACACAAGATATGAATAATTTCTTTTACTGCACGTATTTACAGCGAATAAATTCTTTCAGCGCAAGAACAATATTGATTTTCAGTAAAGTGATAAAATATTCTGCTAACGTCTGCAGAAGGTTAATAAAGATGCAATAGGTCAAATATAAAATTATACACGAATCTGTTTTAAGTTTTCGTCTTTCCCTTCTGGGTCAAATATTCGCGTCTGAACGCTATCCGTTGCTGGAGAAACGGCGATTAAAGGTGACGTTCTGTGGATCGTGTTTAGAATCTATATAAATATATACGTGAAACGATTGTATATAGATGCATACGTATCGGGAAACTATGTATTCAGTGGTTAAGGATGTCGATATCACCTGAGATTATTATCATAAAAATTCTGATGATCTCTTAAATAGCGAAACAACAATAGTAGTTGTATTAGCGTCGGCGCGTCGATCCTCCCCGATTTTTCAGGAGGCCCAACGAGGCCAGATCAATCAGAACTTTTATCGCGATGGACCGATGTAATGCATTTTGCATTAGGAATGAATGACGCGCCCAGATGGTACGTTTTTCAGGATTCGATTTAGATTAACAGATTGACTCGCTCGATATCGCCGATAACCGGATATAATCGCCGTGTAGAGTATTAAAGCCGCAAATGCAGAGCGAAACATCGCGTTTAGTGCGGAGCAATTTTTAATGTCGACACGAATCCCTCATTGACGTTTCGACGGTGTGACGAAGGGATTATCGAGGCGATATACGATATCCAGCGAGCTCGTTATGAAAAATCGTTACGAAATGCAGCGCTGCGAGGAAAAAAAAAAACGTAGCTGCTCGACGGACGCGTTCAACGATAGTTCGTTACCGCATTACCGGATCGTTTTGGTATCGGCTGGCGGGAAAGGCCACCGTTTCCCGGCCGTGGAGAGAAGAGAGGAGTCCAGGGAGAGAAAAAGAGCGAAATCTCTCGCGCGGATTGGCGAAATCAGCGCGACGCGAGGTCTACGATGTATGCGCGTTCTCGTTACACACTGTGTACTGTAATATATACGTACGTCACTGTAATAAAAATGCAAATTCTTTTGTAATCAGGTGTTTTTCATCTCCCGCGCGGCTGCTGCTGCACTCGCGCGAGAGCGAGCGAACGAGGGAGGGACGTGTTAAAATCCGTCCAGGGCCGATATCGCCGAGCGACGAGATTGAATCATAACTGGCTTGAGTTTTTCTTACTTACGTGCCCGTCCCCCCAGTGTATATGTCACAGCCTTATTGCAAAATCAGTCTTTTTGCAATAAGGCCAGCCTGTTTGCAAAACGGCGCCCTTTTGCGATAGGCACTGATCGTTTCTCAATAAGACTGAACGCACCTTAGACTTTTTGGCACACATGGGCTTGCTGGCTAGGCACTTTGCAAAAAGTCTATAAAATTCGTCAGTTTTATTAAAGAGACGATCAATGATTTGCAAAAAGGCGCCGTTTGGCAAATAGGCTAGCCTTATTGCAAAAAGGCTGATTTTACAATAAGGCTGCGACATATACAGCGAAGAGGAACAACGCGGCAGTCCTATCCCGTCATCTTCTATCTAAGCGGGCCCTTACTACCGGTCGCGCGTGAATGCCCTGATTTTATGAGGATATATTTCGAACGCACGGCGGGGATTACGTTTCTCTATCACGTTACGCGTTATATATATAGGCTTCCAATAGAGTATGGCTTACGGAAGCGGGATTGATTCATAGAATATATTAATTTCCATCGGCGATATCGGCCGATTTGACGAGTTCCATCGAATTCGCAATCACAAATGGACCCGCAGATGTATCGGTGGATATAAATTGACAACTTTTCGGCAGACGGAATATACGAATACGATCGGCAATCTCTATCACCGCAGGCCTGCCGTCACAAAGAACAGGATAAAGATAACTTATTAATGGTAAGCTGCACAGAATTCTTTATTGCTTTTGTATCGATTCTCTCGATCGTCGCACCTTCAAAGGATAATATCAAGTTGATAAGTCAGTGATATGAAAACTTTGCAGTATAATTATAATATAATGCAAAAACATCTTCTAGAGAGAATTATTTGAATAAGGATTAAGGATTATTTTTGGATCGATTTTCACAATAAAATTATAAATTTAAATTGAAAGTTAATTCGAAAATGAGAGACCTAAACATCGGTTTTTTCATAATTTAAACAAATTTTAATTTGAAAAAATTTCTTATTTCAAGTTGACTTGGTATAATCCGTTATGGTAGCATATCGCATAATATTTTTAGAATTTTTACGCGATTATATGTAATTGGCAGACTATATCTCCATAAATTTCTCCAAATAATGAAAATTGTTTATCAGTCGATTAGATAAAATTGAAAATGAAATATTTGATCTTCTCACATTTGCGAGAAATAGTGTAGATCTCATAAAGAGTTAAGCACGCATTTTTTATTAAAATTGATAGATAATTATTTAGTATAGGGGGTCCATCAGCTTCCCTAATAATCTTGACTTTGACATAATGTTGTCAACGTCATGACGCTGAGTAACAATAAAAAGATCCTAGTCATTGCTCATTATTTATGAAAGTCATTAATAAATAAAATAAATTATGTAAACGTGTATTTAATGTTAAATTGAAATTTATTTAGCATGAATAATACATTTCTTGTATATTTGTACATTTGAGTAAATGCCTGAGGAGGGGTAGAGCGGAGTCTCCTCTATTAAATAATTACCTTAAAATTTTATGTTATTTTATGTTATAAGCTATAAAATCACTTTTTATGATTACGTTTTAATTTATCGCGTGTAGAACCGATGTTCGACGCAGGAAAGGATCGTCATAACGAACGCCAAAGCTATAATTCGTCATATTCGAACACGAGACCTAACTAGCGCGATAACATCGAATGCCTATATCGTTCGTACATGTGCCAATAAAACCGATTCCGGTCTTATCAACACCAAGGGATGAAATGCCAAGGCATTTCTGAGAATAACGGGGTCCGCGGGAAGCCTTGTGGCTCCCGAGAGGCGCAATCGGAATTCGTAAAGTATGCGGCCTGCTCTCGTTTATTTCGGCGTTTGCGCCACCGACGGGGGCGGTTGCCTCTTTAAACTCGTACCCTACGTCTCGCATAAATTTTCCAGCGTCTCGACGAAACGCTTCCCGTCTGCTTTATCGTATTTCCTTGCAATTAACCCCTCCTCGCCGTTCCCGCGCCCCGCGCGTCTACCGCCTACCAGCCGACGTCGGCCGTGGATCGCGAAGTAGAAGCGTTCTGCATATTTCATTTGTTCCTGGGTGCGCTCCGGGAGGCTGAGCGCGCGTCCCGGTTTCGTTCTTCCGGAATTGCAAGGGCGGTGACCCGTGGCCAGGAAATTGAAACTCACCGTTAAGAACACGCGTGTATGCCGCCGATGGCGGTCCCGGCCGATCGAGCGCGAGGACGGAGGCTGCACAAGGAACATTACGCGGTGAACACCCGGACGATTGTGCGCTACTACGTTGCCCGTAAAAAGAAAGCAATTATTCTCGTATAACTGTAATTAATGTGAGCTAATTAATTAACTCTCCGGTAAAGCGAGAAAATTCGTAATTAGTCTAGTTGAGCGCGAGGGAAAAAGGGTTTCGGTCAAGCACCGGTATTGCCTCAGAATCGATTGGCTAAGAAAGCAATCGTTATATCGTGTATAAATGTCATTGATTTTTTTTTATTATCATCGCGTCTCTTTACTTTTACTGTATCGTATGCAACAGACAAGGATATATTTTTTTTCGTAATTTAACCGTTTCTTTGGGACCCGCGTCTTCTTGTATATGTCTTCGGACGTTATTTATTGCTGTCAGGGTACCCAAAAAGGGACATTAATACTTAAGCAGGAGTACAGGATGCTTAAAGATTAAGGACTGTGAGTTATCGCACGCTCTCGTGCCACCTGTCTGCAATTTGCTGACCGTAAAAAAAGATGACATGGACTAAAAAAAAAAATACCCTCGGGTCGCTATCAATTTTTCCGTTTCCCACGCTTCGTTTAATGAACAGTGTCTAAGCAATTTCGCGAACAAAATTACGAAATATAACACTTTCTTTTATATCTTTTTACTCATCACATTGATTCAGTTATAAAAAATGTTTAAACAACAACGAGAAATATTAAAAGAAAGATTACAAAGAAAATGAGAAATGTTCTACGACGTTTGACAGAATTTATCTGGTACGGAAATTTTGCGAGAGAATACAAATGCGTTATATACAGTTTCATTTAAATAATTACTTCAAAATTACTAAAAGTGAGCTTATTACATTCCAAATTTAATACGTGACATTATCATGCACGCGGTGCATTTAACTAAAATTTCGTGCCTTTATTGCATTTTTCACGCTATTCTCGATATTCACGCTACCTGCTCACTCGCGGGAGGAGAATACGTTATTCATTCGTATATTGTTTACCATATTTATTATTTGCATATTACGATAGCATTATTTCGTAATTAAAATAATTTGTTTATGTTTACTTTATCATGAAAAAAGTTAAATGTGCATTTTTAAGAGCAACTTGTGTCCAACTTTCGTTATGCGCAACGCTGGCGTGTTGGGTCACGGAGTAATTGCAAAATTTTCTGATTATAATTGTTAGAAAACAGTCATATAGCCTTAGTAATGGTCCCATTACGTAAAAACTCATCATCCACGCGGCACATGGATGAGTTCTTAATTATTATCGTAATCGTAAGCGATACAAGGAGATTAAATCGATTAAAGTCAGACATACACGATATTTTGTCTTAAAATCTGTTCCATCCATTAATTACTTTTTTGGCACGTCCTTATTGTATCGCGAACAACTCAAGCATATAATTGCATCAAACGATGCCATCGTGCACTGGCTCACACATATATGGCATATGCGAGCACATATACACATACATATCTTTAGAAACCCGAGATTCTCCTCTAGAACGCGAAGAAGAACAAGCGTGTACGTCGTCCAGCGATATTCAGGTAATATTATTTTTTACCCAGTGAGCAACGTATTTAATCCCTCGATTTTTATCGGGGAGAAGAAGAAACGGATTTGTAACGGGAGTGAAAATAAATGGTCTCTTTTCATTTCTTCAAAGCAGACACGATAAATTGGAGATTTAACCATATTTTCTTTAACGCCAGTTATTTTCGATGTTGTCTTGTGATTATATTAAAGTAAACGTTTATTATATAGTATTTTTAAAACAGAATGTCCTAATACTGTCATCTTTGATCAACCACCGAACAATTTCTTTGCAACAAAACTTTGATCTGTTGCAGAAAAAAGACTTCGTTCTATCAGCTTTCTACATTTCTATATTAAGTACCTCGATAACTGACTTTTTCAATAAGAAGTTTACTAAAGTTTGTACGAAGTTAGATGAAAAATAAGGTTTTATTATCTATTCGCAATGTTGGCAGTACAAAGCCTGACGCTTTCAAAATTTGGAAAAAAATAATTTATCATCAGCTTTATCGAGACACGTATGATCTGAAAAAATATGGAGGCTGTAGAAAACTGTAAATTGTGAGACGCGTAACTGTATAAGTTAAAGCAAAGGTTTTCGTGAGCATGATCTATATCTGCCTTGTCACAACTTCGATACCTATGGGCAACACGGATTTCGAGGTGTTCGCGATATTATGGGAATAAGTCAAACTGGACGTTTATTATAAGCTCGGAAGTTCTGCTGTTATAAATCGGTCATGCATATAAACCTTCGCACGAAAGTTTCGGTCGAAAAGTTTGGGGAAAAAGTCAAGCGAGAAAGATCCGGACGCGACGTGCAAAAAAATAAGCGCTACGAAAATTTCGTAATAAGGCTAATACGGGATCTGTGTCGCGAGAAGGACGCCTGTATTTTCTATCGCGCATAGGCATGGAGCGTATACGAAGTCGAGCACAAGCAAATACTGCTACAACTGGGACAGTGGAGATGTTAACGCGACGTTTTTCTGCTTTTCCCCGGAAAATCTCGTCGGGCTTATTTGATTACTGGGTCTGTGTGCCCAGAAAAACTTTGTTTGCTCTAGCAGAACTAGAATCAAGCACGTCGATGATAATGCCAAGTGTATTTCGACGAAATCTGAAAACGTCACGTAAGAAGATATTTTCCCTACAAAATTCACACTTCGGATTTTATACGTGCGAATTAACGAATATTCGATAAGAGCTCATATTATTGTTGAGTCTTAACAATCTGACGGGAAAGAAAAAGGAGAGAATTCGGTTTTTACATTTCCAAAGCTCTCCTCCAATGTCAATGTGGAGTGACTGATAAAAAATTAAATCTTACGATTGTCGGGCATCCCCTCTAAGGCTACGTCGTGATCTTTTTAGGGAACTTCATTCCCAATTTATGCCTCCCCCGGAGTCTCTCAATCCGACTTGTACGCGTTTAAATAATTTCGCGCTCGTCGTTATTACCCGGTCTTTTCTTCTTACGCCGCGAGGAGAAAAACGCTCCGTCTTGCTTCCTGTTCAATCGTCCGTTTCACTTAAGTTCACGCGGGCCGTATCAAGAGGGAATCCCGCAAGTCTTACGCCGGCGGCTGCTGCGACAACGCACGAACGAATCAGTGTACCCCGTCGCTTTATGAAGTATGCATATCTCCCAACTCGCGGCCCGTGCACCGCGCGAAGCTTTTGTTGAGTAACGCCGAGACTGCAATTCGCGGTAAGCGGTTTTGCGGTGTATATGGCAAAGCCCCTAGGAGAGGATGGTTGGTAAAGGAAACTTGCGCGCGCGCGCGCGCAAGAGAGAGAGAGAGAGAGAGCAAAGAAGAAGAGAACGGGTTTTGTAATATCGATAATACGTTTCGCGTAGCAGAAATCCTGGACGGGCCCCGCAAGGTGCTTAATTCCGAGCGCTCGGCAGGGAATCGCGCGAACTCGCGGCAGCATAGACACCGTAATTGGGACTCGAAGATCGGAGCGGCGAAATCTGCACGGAACATTTCTATAACGTTGTCCATTGACACGCGTTTGCTCGTAAGGAAGCGACGCGAAATCGCGACTTTACGTACTCCGGTTACATGCCCATCCAATGATCTCCCTGCAACCCATGCCGGTTGCAGGGAGATCGAAACGCGACGAGAATCCCATTCTTTCAGCACGTCGACTTTGTGGCTCCTGACACGACATCCGCATTTCTAACTCGATTCCGGTCGAATCACGAAGTTCAGTCGCTGAAAGTTTACACCGGAGAAAACCAAGCCGCGCGACATCAATCCCGCATTATCCACATCCAAAAATCTCGCCTGACGTTTTCCACGCTTTTTCCGGGCTTCTTCTCTTCCCCGAAGCTCCCTCTCGAAAAATCCGCGTCACCAGGACAAATCACCGGACATGGACATGTGTCTCGTCACATTCGCGCAAATAATATAGCTGCACTGAAAAACCAGTATGGTTGCACAACCCATAAAATAGTAACATTTGGGGCAACCATATTTTGTGGTTGTCACACCCACAAGTATATGTTTACTGTATCAAACGCATTTGTTTGCTTCTCCCGGAGAAGTAGTGGAGGCCACTATATGCGTTTGATACAGTAAACATACTTGTGGGTGTGACAACCACAAAATATGGTTGCCCCAAATGTTACTATTTTATGGGTTGTACAACCATACTGGTTTTTCAGTGTGTAAATGTAATTGCGATAATTCGTTGGGCCACAAATTTGAGTAGTCCCGAGTTATTATACGCCGCAAAAATGCCGTATTATCGGAAACTTGCAAGCAGTCAAAGATTCTAAAGATCAAAAGAGCTCCTGATGGACCTGATGCCGTCTGAGGCGTTGCCGCGCGGCTGCTGCGCCGCGCCGCCTGCATCTTTGACTTTTAGGAAAATAAGATTTACCGGTCCGTGAGGAGAAAGCTGGGTGAGCGTTCGGCGTTGATTTCCTCTCGCGCGACGAGGAGGCGAGTCGCTGCTCAAAGCCCTTCCGCAAGAAACACGTGATGCTCAAGGAATACAGAATGTTCCGGGAAAAAATGTGGCATGCTTCCAAGAAGATCCTTTGGAGAGATTATCTTCTCCAAGTGCCTTAAGAGACTTGTTAAAAACTTATTTATTTAATGTGTGTCACGACAACATTCTTATGTAATAGATAGTTACGTTTTTATACATTTTAATTTAGTTAAAAGAATTGCGTCGGTTATTTCCGTGAATTTGTTGACGAATATTGTGTGTCACTCGGGATAGTGTTCACACCCTAAATATGTAAAATATTTCATATAAAATTAAAATTATTTAAATAACATGTCCTCTCCTCTCTTTACGTCACAGTAATGTACTCTAATGTATCGAATGACAGCAACGAGAAATACCATGTCAGTCCATTTGATCTCCATTCGATTTTTCGACAGGCGCCCATGCCTTCTTATTAATATTCAGCATAATCTCGCGGCCGCGCCGTCGAATCGAATCTATCGTTCCGCATAAAATCACGCGGAATACATATACTCCAAGTCCGACGGATTTCCCCCGGGGAAATTCGGTATATGCGCCCATTGTTCGCGAAAGAATCAGAAGGAAGACGAAGGCGCTGAATAGGCGAGAGCCTCATCTTCCGAGCTTAGCGCCCATCGACAAAAATCCCGTGGTATCCCGGCGCGGGGCTCGCGCAGTTCGCTGGCCGGACCGGGATCTAAATGGGATCGATCTACCGTCATAATGCCGCGTGATAGTGTACGGTGAATGCCCGGGTATTAATGACGCGCCAGAGTGAGTTACGAGAACGACCGTACGAGTGCTTCTGGCTTCATAATGCAGGCGCCTATAACGCGTGTCGGTGATAGAAGGAAAATTACGGGGAATTGCCACACGCCGGGAATTGTCCTGACTTAGCAGGCGCAAATAGCGACGACGGTTCTCTTTGACGCTTCCGCGATAATTCCTCTTATCCTCTCACGATTCACGAGATAATTTGAAATACCTCGCGACGCGTTGAATGTCTTTGAGGCGGTACTCACTTGGCTCAAATTCATTTACATTTAAATATTGTATATTATTTTTATAACATATTATTTTTAAACAATTTTAATAAGATCGTGTGTTTGTGTGTGTGTGTGTGTGTGTAGCCAAGAAAATTATGTAAGGTAGATGAATCTTGTACATCTCTGTCCATCTTTCATGACACGCTCGTGTATGATGGCGCAGCGAATGTAAATTCGCCCTCGGGGATGTCGCGAGCTATGAAACTACGAACTATGAACATTTACTGAAAATGGAGCGGGATCATCTACATTGGCTCCGGAACAGCGCGCGTAACGTAGTCGGCTCGGTTTTACCTCCGCGCTTTAAAGTTTGTAAATAATTCAGCGTCGTCTGCGCACAACGGGTCTCGTCGCCGTCGTCGCTGTCGTCGTTGTCGATGCCGACGACAACGACAGGGATACGTATAGAAGTGAGAGAGAGAGAGAGAGAGAGAGAGAGAGAGAAGAGAAAAAAAGGGAGAACGTAAATAAGGCGGGAGAAAAACGCCGAGCGAAATACGATAAGACCACCCATCTCCGCTTGGTCTCCGGCCAATTCTACGGAGGCTGGTGTGCAGCGATCGGGAGATGCAACGATCACGTGCAGACCTTATTGCGAGCGGATCGTGAGATTTCCTATTTCCATGCATTTCGAAGCGCGCGATTCTAGCCTAACGCCCGGGGACACCCCGGACGCCCCGAGATTATTACGGCCGAGATTATCGAGGAAACGCGAGTCCCACATCCGCAACGTCGGTATAACAAACTCTGAATAATTTGTTTTCCCTCCTTTCGGCAGCGCGGAATCGGGGAACTAGCAGCCGGATTACGTGCGAGGAGACGAGAGTGGGAAACTTTGATCGAATAATTCGAAAGGATATTAGAAAACTGCTCTAATGAAACATAAATGTACATTTATCTGTCTCGACTCTTGACACGGCAAAAGGTACATGTTATGGAGATTGTAAGAACAAATGCAGACGCACAAAATATTCCGAGTTGTAACACATTATGTAGATATTGTAGATATTCTCTCGATTGAGTACCATGCGCATAATATATATACAAATAATTCATTAAAATACTGTCGAATATAATGCGCGTTTAATAAAAAATATTTTACGAGAGAAATTCATATAAAACGTCAAAACACAGGCTGAAACTAAATTAATATTATCGCACACGTACGAGCAGATACGAGACGGTAATAACAATCGCCAGTCTCCATGTCCTCTATGATACTCCAAAAAAATAATTTCGGAGATATGAAAAAAGTTTCTGCTAGGCTTGGAAGTTCGAGCCGCGTCTCTCTCCAGCATCGCGACGCGTAAAGGGTTCGCGCGCGGAAATTCATTTCATTGCATAATTCTGTCTACGTCTCGTTAAGACCTCCCGTAAAAAGAAGACAAAAGAGATTAAAAATTCTCGAAATGTGCAATTGCAACAGCGGCACGATAAACGAGGAGAAGGTGCGATAGCGGTAAGGGTGATGCAATGAAATCGCTAATGATAACGATTGCAACGTCCCTCGTGCAGATAATTAATTATCGAGATATGAAGCAAATTGCGAAATAACGAGCCCGCGATCGTAATATATTCGATAATCGATTCGGATATACTAGATGTGTAATTTGTATCGAGTTTGCGCGGCAACTCACATAACTTTCAGTCTTCCTCGACAGGTATAAACAGTCGATCAGTAGCGTGGCGCGTCCGAACGGTACGTTAACGCGCAAAATAATAACGGCCCGTTCATTTTTGCGCCGTACCCTTGGGGAAAGACTAATCTCTCTCTCCCTCTCTCGACATAATTCCCGCGGAGGCTGCTGAAAATATCCGACGATTTCTGGATTGCTGGGACTGTACAAGCGGATCAACGTTTATATCACATATCCATTCGTTCACGCGCTCACGTGCGTGCGTGCGTGCGTGCGTGCGTGTGCGCGTGTGCTCCGCGATAATGTAACCGGAGTATGGCTTATCAAGTATTCACGCGACGATTTTCCAAAATCGCACGGACGACCGAGCAAATTTGCGTCGAATCCCAGAAACGCCATTACCGACGCAATTAGCAGATGTAGCGTTAAAGTGCCGCGATATACGAGAGACCGATTAAAAGCGGTATTTCGAGCAAACCGGGGAGGGCAAGCAAGGGAGAGAGAGAGAGAGGAGATGAAAAGGGGGATGAGAGACCGCGCCTGGCCGTTGATTACAGGGAAAGGACCGAGTGCGATCGGGATACAACGAAAAAATATTCCGTTCTCGCAGCAGATGCGGCTAATTGCCGAATATTTAATCATTTAACCGGTCAGATTGTCGGCACCCCCGAAAAGTCAGGAGGTGACCGCCCGTCGGATTCGGTAATAACCGGTATTTTTCCTGAGATTCAAACTGGCGTGGAAATATATATTATCGCGCGGACGCGGGATATTATTTATTAAACTTTTTTTACATTGTAGAAATTCATTAAATTATCAGTATGCGTGAAGTATACCTACGCGTATATAATAGCGTCCAATAAATTATTCCAAATGAGACAGAATAGCATTTGGAACTCGCTTTTCGCGAAAAATTACGTATTTTACCATCCATTTGTATCCTCTATTGTATAAAATATTTATATAAAATCGATACAAATAAATACGTATATAATTGATTCTGTTAGAATCTGGCACACTTAAAAATACGCAAAAATATAGACTGAATTTTCACACAAATGCACTTAATTAATATTTATTTTTTATTATCTGGATTTGTTCAATTCGTATAATTATATCTTGACAGCACTCACTAAGGGATAGTGATTTTGCTAAAGTGAAAAAAAAAATAGATTATAGGTAATTTTAAGGCCTTATTCCTACTTATATTGGCTCTCTCTATATAGCTCTCTCTCTTTTTCCCTCTTTTTCTTTTCCCACTTATTTTATCGTGATACGATTCGAAGTTTGCTTCTTTAGTTTTGCCGAGCGTAATAATAAATAAACATATCCTCGTCGTTTGCTTGACTCTGAAATTTAGATTTTGCTCGCAAAACAGTCCCGTTCTTGAGGAACGCTTATGTATTGTCCTCGCGTGCATCTCGCATCGCGACGAAACGAGGAACAAATATTATTTCTCGTACCGGCGAGAACGCTCCCACGTCCGGCGCATCGAGCTATCAGCTAGCATCTCTCTCCCGTGCTCTCTTCTCCCGACCAATTGTTCGTGCACGACCTGCGACGCTCGTATCTGTTTCCCAACTTAAGTTGAAACGAGATTTATTCCCCGGCTCCATGCCCCATTCAAGAATTCGGTCGGTCATATATAATATTTTAATGCGATATCTCGTTACGATTATAGCGTTATAAGCTTCGCAGTCTGCAGGACTGCGTTAACGGTTAATGCCATCGTTAAACGACACATGGAGTTATATTTTCTATTTTCAAGACAGGAAATTTTATTATCGCGATATTTGTCTGCGATAAAAATCTTGCGCGAAATTATACGAGAAGTAGTAACTATTATATCACTGCTATTATTAACTATTAATACTGCAGCACATTCCATGATACATATGCAAGTCGTTTACAGCGACGTTTGTTTCACAATAAATACGTAACGCAGTCGCAGCTGTTTAATAATCAATAGCAAGCTCGTAGTAATCTCATAGTAATAATAATGTAATATATTATCGTGACACATTACACGCATCGATACTGACATTATATTCGCAGTATGCGGTTACATTATGATATCTGTTTTATTTACATTACTGAATCGCGTTATTGCATGCATATACATATGTATATGCAATAATTCTCTACATATTGTTCCAACATTACATCTTTTCTTTAAAAGTTCTAAATATATTAATATATTAATATAATATATGTATATATGTGTATATATATTATACAGGGTGATTCATTTTAATCGCCCCAGGCAAATATTTCTGAAATTAAGCGAAATACAGACGCTTGACGAGTTAAATGAGGCTACCGCATTACCTTTTGTTGAGAGAAAAATTCAAGTTCCATTAAAAAAAAATTAATATTGTCAATTTTTCTCAAAAGTGGCACCACCTACAACGGAACTGACATCGAAAGCTTCTTTCCCCCTCGAAACATTTATATATGTATATATAATTATATATTATGTATATATTATTTATACATATAATATAAAATTTACATGGAACAAGAGAGAATAATATACAGATTTAAAAGATAATTTAACTCTTTGAAGAATTTGTAATCAAGTTTTCTCTAGCAAAAGCTTTCATAGTAAGATCTAATTACAGCAATCTTTTATACCGAGGAGGAAAGAGTTTCTAAAAATTGAACTTCGATATAATAGATAGAGTGTAAATGTATATACGCAATATGTTATATTTCATTGAAATTTACAAGTCTGTAAGAATAAAACATTGACATTTCATGATATATGTGTGCAAAAATGCGCGTATGCGTGAGTGTATATCACAAACAATAAGATGGTGTTCCTGATCTACAAATACATAGAAAACAGGTCACGAACAACGAAGTTGCGAAATAAATTATCGACCTCGGCGGAGTTTCTGAGTTAGGCGAACCGATCTTGAAAGATTTCGAAAGAAATGGATGGCCACATACGGCGGTCAATTTATTTTCGCCTCTCGCACGGTACACACAATACGGGGTAACTCAAGAATACGTTATTAGTGCATTAATTATGTGTGATGCAATCTTGCATCTTGTATAATTTCTTTTATGGTATTATTATACAATGATCGTGTCATTCGCTGTTATAAAAGATTCTATAATTTTTTAATATTATTTAATATATGCAGCACGTAAAGACACAATCTAATAGATCTGTATTTTTATTGTGACGTAACAGAAATATATTATTATTCTATTATCGGTGAATTTTTGCCGCGAGTTTGTGGGGGGCAGGTACATTATTATCTACTTCGCTGAGAGATTTTTCTTTAGGAAAATTAGAGACAGAAATCCTAATATGCGGTTGTTAAAAATGTAAGAACTTTTAAATGAGAAATGCGTGAAACTAACCAGTTAAAACCAACGAGATAGAAAATGTATAAATCTCTCATTACATGAGTAATTATGGGGGAAACGCACCTAACTGCAGTGGATATATCTCATGCTTAATAAAATAATAATAAAATTTAATAAAAGATTATTATATTAAATTAAATTTAAATATTAGCCGTGCAGGTAGTAATAGTTATTTTACTACCGTTCTCGATACACGCAGTAAAAGTGTATAAGTATAACATTGAACCGTTTACAGTAGTAAAGGTATATTATTGAATCGACGACTTTTAATCGTTCGAGCTATCGGAAATGCAACATTACTATTTCGCGTTAAATTTTTAATCGCAACCATTTTTCTGAGAACGGAACGTACATTTTGTCGTACATTTTGATGAAAAATCTCATATATATAATATTTGTACACGATAGAAAATATGTTTAATGAAAAATCACACTTGATAAAACTTGTTGAACTCGTAGAGATAAACCACGGTATCCTAGTTTGCTTTATTGAATAAAATCGTGATGTTTCGCGCAATATGTGCGCGATTCATTCCACGGTTTGTAGTTTCAAGCATAGAAATAGCGTCGGCTGCTGGGGGCCACTTTATCGAGTAAAGTCACTACAGCAGCTTTTACAGGAATTACTGAATCGCAGCGAAGGGCGCTTCGACATAAGTAAAGTGTACACAATGGATTCATCGCGATATAGCTAAAATTCTAATGCTCGCGCCGCTTCATTGAATTAATCTTAGTCTACGAGCTTTTACCGTGATCGCGGGAATTGTGAAAAATGATCCTATTTATTTTGTTTAAGACGAGATCTATCAGGCAAAGTGCTTCAAGTCTAGCATCCGGACCGATATATGCGAGAAAAATTGTCTTATTTTCACCATTCCGTCATTGAAAATCATTGCTTTCATTAGAATAATTGAAAACGCTGATATCCTGCATGACAAAGATCTTAAACAATGAACAAGTTTAGATCGTTCACTCTTTCTTATACTCACTGTAGCGTAACGTGATTCTTAGATGCGAGAAAAAGTGCATGATTTAACGAAGCCGGCCGTGAAAGTTAAGATCGCAAAAGGAGGAATTTGCATGTGAAAGTACAGGATGCGTAGATCACATGAAAGGGTGGCACGATGGCGAAGAGACAACCTCATGTCCCGCACGTTTGCCGAATAAATTACGCGATTGCTAATTAAGTACGATTAAAGTGCCTATTAGAGTTGGCTCGTTAATCATCCCTCTGCGTTGAGCGACATTTTTCCCATGGATTCACATTCGTACAATTGTTCAAAGCTCTGTGAACGCAAATCTCATTTTTACAAAGTGCTTTTCTTTTGATAGGAGAGAGATTTCCTGTTCCCTTTCGTTGCTTCAGTATAGAACGGGTACACATTAGCATCAGATAATGATAATTAAAGAAATGACATTTGATGATAAGAATATCGGAATAAATAGGTAAATCGCGATTTATCCTGATTAACTCTGCATACGTATAATGGGTAAACAATTTGATCATACGTATTTCACATATTACCGCAACATACGTCGATTAAGTAAGGTCGATTCTTTGAGAGAAATTAAATTCAGGCTTATCAAGTAAATTTATTAAATTTTATTTTTCGACAATATTTAGCATCTAATAATAATATATGTACGCAGCGGAGCTTTAACATCGCGAAACAAAGCCCAACGCATTCTGGTTGCAGTGAATAGGTATATTTTATGAATGTTATATCCGATCGATTACATCTACTCTATTGTAATAATTAATTGCAATATTGTGGCAATTATGACTGATCAGACAATTGTAATCTACAAATAGCAATTACACAAGGTGTTTCTTAATTTGGAAAGAAATGTATTGATATAATCTTTGTTCTTGCTTACATTTCAAGACCATTTCTAAGACGTATTTCTACACTGAGAGAAATGTTTTGTTGAAATTACAAAAGTTTGTTATCTTAACAAAATTTTGTAATTTCAACAAAACATTTCTCTCAGTATAAGACCATTTCTATTTCTTTTAGATACATATATATATTGAAAAATATTCTTGATCGCTGTATTTATCGGCAAGAGTTACGCGAAAGATATATTTGCCTGAAACATCATACTCTATTAAACTGTTACAATCCCGATTATTTGTCATTTGCTGATTTCATATTCCGACGGCGGGAAGGGAAAGCGACAGCTTGAACCAGAACTTTTTCCGGGCGAGACTATCGTTCTCGCCATTCCTCCGCACAGCTCGTCCGGCCTTCTTTCGCGACGGGAAAGACTAGACGAGCGCTGGCTGCGCGGCCAATTTTCATAGCGCGCGACACCGGGACGAGCCGCGTATCTCATTGCAGTAAGCGGACGACCTAATTTCATAACAATGCAACCCCCGGCAGCGAGCGCGCGGGCGCGCGGGTGTGTGCAAACGAGACGCAAACAAACAGAGGCAGGGTAGAGAAAATGGAGATGGGAGAGGCGGGCCGTTTTACCGCTACCGGGCTACAGCACAGGACGAGCACTGGGGTTCCGCAATTTAAAAGCTAGGGCACCGGTTTATGAGCGCCGACAACACGGTTATTTATACTTACGCGTTAAACGTAAGGGAGAAGACCCGCTCGCGTATTTAGCTCACGTCGAATGGTATACCTACCCGCTTCGTCGACCCGTTCGCGATTTGTCCATTGGAATCCATTAGACCTCGTTTTTTCTAATTACCGCGCACGAAGAAGGCGAGCAACTTTCACGGAAGCCACGCAAGTTACGAGCTCGCGAGACGATAACGAAGTAGCAAAAGACGCAATTTTAATTTACAAAATTACTCCCGCGGGAATATGGTCGTCGAAATAAAGCACCGCTCTCAAGTGAAATAACGTCTCCGAGAGGTGAATATATACATGCATTTATGTGTTTGTCTGGAGGAAGGTCCACGGAAGGCTTAATTCGCGCTCGACGACGGGACGAGAAGAGATGTGGAAAGAGGAGAGAGAGAGAGAGAAAGAGAAAGAGAGAGGGGAAGGGAGAGAAAGAGAAGACGAAGAGAGGATGTAGATAGAGGAGACATCCCCCGCGCACAGCGGTTTTACGCGTTCGCGTGAGTCGAAATTCATGCGGCGCAGGAACTGATATTTCTCAGAAAATGAATCACCCTTATACAAACGAACCGACACACCGCGGTAACAGCGGCACAATAGTCAGACAATAGCAAAAGCGCGGGTGGGTTGCTGGCTGGTGGGTAGCTAGTAGCTAGCGAGAGGGACTGGATGACGGGGCATAGGGGACGAAAGGGGGGAAAGCAGCGGTGGGATGTGAGCGCTCGGGAAGATGCGCACACGGCGAAGGTGGGAGATTTCGTGGGTCGCTTCTCCCCCTGCGTGTGTGGAGCGTGTACAGGTGGCGAAGAGAAACGTAGGCGACGGCCGGGGGAGGACGAGGAAGGATGGAGGGATGAAACTGCGCTCTCCAGACGGAAACAGGATGAAGGTGCGCCTTTCCGCGTGTAAACCGCGCCGAGCCGTACCGCCAAACATCACCTTTCCTTCCCCCCCCCCCCCCCTCTTTCCCCGCCCCGCACCCCGCGCAAATTAAATAACCCACATCCATTAAAGGCGTTGCCGTTACTCTTCCGGGTTCGTACCTGGAGCACTTAATGTCTAATTAACGTATTTACGCAAATCGTCTGATAAGAGCGAGCAAGTGCGCGAGCGAACGTCGCGCGGATCGATAATTTATGATTCGCCTGCGCTCGAAAATCCTCTCCCCGCCCCCCATCGTTCATAGCGCAAGTTGAAAACCGCAGATCTCGTTCAGTAGAAAAGAGGATTAATCACTTTTGCCAATAACGAATCAAATTTACTCTGACGAATTCTAAGTGAATCTTACGCGTCGCTGAGATAATTTCCGCGGTCGATTCTCATGAAGGTATTTTCGGCACACAGCCGACATCGTTCCGTCTTTAAAGAATGTAAATCGCATCTTCTCTCGTTGTATAAGAGTAATTATAACACGCTTATAGTTGAGATCGAAAAAGATCTTATTAATCTGATATCTCTTCGAGATATTGTACTATTCAAGTCACTTATTTTGAAGTCGCGTGGATAAGCACGAGAAACTTATGAAAATCAATGTTTTGCATCACTTTATATCTACGTCACATTAAACTTTTTAACAATGCAAAATATAATTTATATAGTTTCATAATAAATGATTACTCAATAGCGCCAAAGTAATTAAATAAAGGTCGAACAATAAATTAATAAATATGGTTAATTATTTAACATGTAGGTAGCATGTTAGCCTTTTTGAACATAATAATTAAGATTATGAAATATGTTTTCAGACAAATTCGAACAATTGCTGAAACTATTTTATATACATTTTTATATGCCATCAAACCGCGTCGTTAAAAATGCATCTCACTTCAAACACATCAGCGTGCTTATCCAAAATTACATTGCCTTAAAACGCATGAGTGTTAATTAATTACTACAACTATGAACAGTGTATTAAAAAATTATAAGTTATTAATGATCAGAATAGAATTATCTCTGATATTCTATAGGTTCAGAATCAAAACCAAAAGAATATTACACTTCTCTTTTCTTCATTTAATCGTAACGAAATCTTCTTTCTTAAATATTGCTTTCGTTTTATTATAACGTAACTTTAATATCAATTTAAATTATATGATGACTGAAACAAAAGTAAACTTTTATTAGTTACTATCTGTGTCTAAATTTTCAATAAATTTAGTAAAAGCTTTTATTATCCACTAAATTTTCGCGCTTAATTTTCAAAAATAAATCATTTTGAACGCATACTGACGTACGCATTTTAAAAAGACATTTTAGTATACTTTACTTAAAAATTTCTAAGCTGTTGTTTTACAAGCGTTTTCTAAGTCAAGAGATTTAAATTACATGAATTTCCTTTAGACAAAGATAAGAAAAGTGAAGTAACATGTAGCCAGATTTCAGCGACACGATGACTGATGATGAGAAACGTTTCTTTCATGGGCACCGCGCGTTATCACATGCACCTATACATACATATATTCAAATGACCGTTCCTTGGTGTTCATGAAATTTAAAACCTATCGACCCGCATACAGCAACTAGATTCTCACGAGATTGCTCCTTTGAGGTCTGGTCAATCGCAGCGGCACTCATAGTCCTGGTTTATCAAGCTGCCCTTCACTCTCTTGCAAGGCTTTCATGAAATTTAATAGGTTGTTCGATATACTCTTCGCTTTTTCATGTCAAGTCGGTTCATAAGAAACAAAGGACGCCGCCGCTATAACATACTTTTTTTTTCCTAATACTCTACTACCTCTTATACAATCTTTTACTATACCATTTTTTTTCTTCGCAACATTTGATTTTATAATTACGCAGCGTAGTTACATATTGAATATTATTAGCAACGTTGAAAGATACTTTTAATTTAATAAAAATTACAATTTTCATTATTATACGTTTTTTCTTTCCAATATATTTCTAATATGCATTACTATATGAACAGCTTATTTTGAAAGTGATGTAAATAATCTTTGTTAAAATCTTATTAAGACCGATGAATCAAACATCGCACCCAGATTTTAGTTACATTCCGTACGTTACAGAACTTGATTTACGTGACTTTGAAAATAAACGGTTCACATAAGATTTTAATCTGCATTCAATGAGGGATGATATTATGCACATCGGGCACGCGATCATCCTGCAAAGAAGAACTATAGAAGCTATATTTATGTATTAACTACCATCCCCTGTGGAAACGATACTCCCTATATCTCGCGTTGTGTCGCCGGTATCTAATAGCATCCACTCCTTACTTATTCGTTTCGTATAATAAAAGGCGGCATTTCACAGAGAGACGGAGTCACCTCCGCTTTTACGCTCGCTCGAAGGCGAAGCGCTTTACAGGGAAATTCAATAGATAGCCGGTCGATAGAGGATGTTGTAGAGATTGTTCCGCTGCGCGTGATCTATGGGGGCACCGTGGCCTGGTCTACCCCATAGCCTTTTCCAAGTATCGAAGTGCCTACGACAACTCTCCTGTTCGATCCGCCGTTCCTCCTGAAACGAGATCCAAGTACGGAATGATTTGTAACCTTAGACGATGTTGAAAGAAAGGAAGATATTTCATGCAAACGTAGTCGAACAGTTGCGAAATACAATACCGGGCGTTGGAGTTTCTCATTTTGTGAAGTAGTGAATAAAAGACGGATTTAAATATTCAATTTAAATATAAAATAAGCACAGTTCTTCTAACGTGTACCGTTCACAAAAGAATTGATAAACTGCTGAGAAATATTTATGACAGAATTTCAAAAATATATCACTTTCAGTACTAAGAGTCACTTCGACCAACTCCGATTAACTTTAATCGACGATTAACTCGATCAGCAATTTCGTCAACAGCAAGACTTTTAACTGTATATGTCGCTTTTTTATTTTTTTAACCTATCTCTTCGTGATTTACCACTTTGTGAATAAAAGCTACTTTTAATATAACAAATCTTTTAATTTTTTATTTTCATCGATTAAAGTTAATCGGAGTTGGTCGAAGTAACCCTAAGATACTTTTTCTTTTATTTTAGATTATATTAATTTAATATTTAATATTTAATATTAATACAATTTAAATTCAATTGTCACTCGAACCGTCACACGCAAATTATTAAATCGTCTTTCACATTATAATTAAAATCTTTTCCTTATTTATAGAATAAAATAATGAGATTATCGAGACGAGATGAAATTGATCGGATATTAAAAACGAAGTATTTTTAAATCCAGTTTTATTTCCGATCTGCTTCCAGACTTAGCAAGTACAGTCTCCTTATGGACCGTCCGCTTGTTTTCATCATCCGCAACGACGGGACGTGGATGCGCGTAATCAATATGATTCAATATAACAGACGGTAACGAGATCGCCGAGAGATCGGTACAATTAATCCCATTTCGAATTACCGTTCGACGTCGCGCAGTTGTCATCGATCATGCGGCACTTACCATCGCCCTGTCCCGCTTACGTCGTATTTGCTCGGCGAGATCCGCGATGTATTCTCGATTGCCGACACCGAGCGCGCAAAACCTATAAAAGAAAAGGAGAGACAGCCGTCACACTCAGCTTTCATATCCTTTCTTTGATGGGCACGGCACCCCCACGGAAATGACGGGGGCACGTGCGCCGAGGCGCAGATTACGGGAAATAAAGGTTCGAGGGGAGTAGGACTATCTAGGACAAACCGCATTGGGTTTCCTTGAGCGAACTATTTAATATCATCGTACCCAAAACGTGAAGATGGAATACAAATGAGACTGACGGAAGGATCCGGGTGCACGGACAAATATGCTTGAAAATAAAATATTCAATTTTGTTGAGAGAATAAGAGGTATCTTTGTGGCGAACGAAGAAAAGTATGCAATATTTGGCGAGCATAACAAAATTACTTCAAAATAATGGTATAATTTCTATGTCAGTAAAATGATTGTTCTCGGAAGGCAATTGCAAACCACCGAGAGTATCTTGCCATGAAAACTCCTCTAATAGGCTGTTCGGAAGTTGGAACTGATGGCATTAAACTGTAAGTTCTATTTGCGTAAAACTATAAAACGACGCACACTAAAGATATATGCAGAAGGGGTCATCACGACTTTAAGAGGATTGAGAAGGACAAAGATTGTTAAATATATTAATATTAAATATCAAAACTACTGTTTAATTAAATAAACTTTTTGTTTTCACCAGTTGGCTTGTTTACGTAATTTCTGTACCCTTTTATTTTGGAAGAATTCCTCTATTTCCATGTTCGACTCTGTTACATTTTCCAGGAATAGTCTGAAAATAGCATAAATGGCTATAAATGATATGTTATCTCTCAGCTGCACTGTCGCATGTCGTGAACCGTAAATATTGCAGGTGATGTGACCCAGACGATCCATTTCTGATTCTTTTCGGAGTCGAACGCTAAATTAAGCCAACTGGCGCGGAAAAAATGAGCTTTCCATCCGAACGGCTGCAGTCATCGATAGGTATTTTCTCGATGCTTTGAATAGTATTTAACGACTTCGCGCTCATAACTCGCGCGAATGCCTCGCATAGCGCGCTCGGGGACGCGCGCGAACCAATCGAACGCAATATATCGTTCCTCGTGTGTCGCCAAATTAAATACTTGCGCCCGCAGTACCGAGGTACCTTCGCGATTTTACCGTCGTAAAAAAAAGAGGGCAAATAAAATAAAAGCGCGGTAAAAAGCCTTTTTTTTTTTTTTAAGTGAATAACGCCCCGAGCTTGCGCCGCCGCGTTTTTTTCTCCGGGTTATATCGCCGCACGGTGACATATAATCGAGGGTGATTAATTACTACAGGCGTTGCAGCGTTTGAATGTCGGCCAACTGTGTTATAAACAACGCCGCACACCTCTGGTAACGCAACTTTCTCTCATACGCTATTCCATTAAACGTTATCAAAGTGTCTCGTTACATGTCAGGTTGCTGCTGCTTCTGTTCGCGTACGGCGCTACGACCGTTTACACGCAGATTTATCGAACGATAAATCAGCATTACCCTATCGGATGCAATGCCAGAGAAAAGTTACATTAATTACTCAATCAACTGGACAGAGAACTTCGATCGTTAAAAATGTTTATGATAGGACAATGATATTAGCAGTCATGTTAGCAACTCTCTTTCTCTTTCCCTCCTCAATATATCATCCAATTTAAAACATTACAATTGCACTATAATGTATATATGAAGCTGTTCGTAATTTGCACTAAACTGTTTTAGAAAATCTATTTACTATAATATATATTCAGTTTCTAGCTAAAATAAAACAAACGTGCTCTTTCTTTTAATTTCTCTCCCTCTCCCTCTTCACGTGATGATTGCCTATAATATACGTTTCAAAGAATTCTATTTAAAAAAAACATTGTCATATATTAAAACATAATTTTATTATGTATGTCATAATCAATTTTTCAGTACATAGGTAGGTACATAACGTAATTCCGCGAGGGATATAAGAAATTCATATTTTAAATTTTTCCCGAGAAATTTTAGAACAAGAATATATTTGCGTGAAACGGCGCTATATAATGATATATTTATGCAGGAAGCTTACGGTAAAACCTTCCGATCAGGCATTTCCTAGAGAGTCGACTATCCCTCCAAGGAGTGAATTCCTCGTAGAAAAATATTCTTTTATGACGGCGACGGAGAATTATGCTGATGAATATTTGGAGCGACGTTAGCGCACAAGGGAGGAAAATGAGGGTGAGATTGAGCAGGAACAGGTGAAATGGTCGAGGTCGAGTGCATCCGGGTCAATTGGTTGATTACCTGTAATGTAGTTACATCCCCCGAGTGTCGTATCGCCACTAACCAATTCTCCGGTCACCGTCGTGTCTTGTAGTGTTTGTCATACTTATGAGACGCCAGATGAAAAATTGATTGCAAATGCAGCGGCATTATATGACCGAGAATTGACATTTACCACGCGACAAAATGCGAACGTGCGATGTCATGCTCGCGTCGTTCTGCTCGTCTCGTTTTTTTCATTTTACATTTTATACGAAGGCGTCCCGGTGACTTTTCACGTCAGATTGTTAAAATTTGAAAAAAGAAAGTACGTCAAGGATTAAAAAAGCGGAAGAGAGAATAAAAAGCGATGGAAATAACTGAGAGAATGTTACGTAAGTTACATAAATGTTCTAAAATATAAAGTAGAAAAGTAATACCAATCCTAATATATGTATATTTAAAACATATATTATGTACCTAATGATGTACAAGATGTTCGATTTAGATTTATTTAATTGCAGTTCTAATACTCTGGGGCATGCATATATGTATCTTTCCGTCGAAGGGATGCGAAATATCAAATGCACTTTCGGCTAAATGAGTGATCAATAAAATTTTCATCAAGCAAATTGCGGGACAACAATAAGGGCTTTTAATATCAATTACGATAATGAGTGAATGTACGTGATTACAGCCAGTTACGTATTTATACCAGGGCGTGCTGTTTATTGATTATCCCATCATCTCAACATCTGTCACCTTCAGCGTTTGCAATTTCACATGACGCGATGAATGCGATTGGACAGCGGTGTTAACACGCTACATAGCACGTTACTCTCGAGTGTATTAATATAAAAACACAAAATCAAACATAATATTCAATTATAATACTTTACATTTTACAATTATTAAGGAATTATATAATATTTAAACAATTATGTAATGAATCGAAATTTGGAATTGACCGTTTCTGCAAATTTATAGAGATTTTACGCAAAGCGTCAGGTTGTTTTGCATTCATCGGACAACGAATCGATCATTTTGGAGACAAACAAGCCAATATTCAAACCCAGCCATGCACCACCTCCCCGTACTTACGATTCTATCGCGTATCCCGGACGAGTGGCGTCCGTGGCGAGATAGCGCCTGGTCTGCGGATACGACTGATGGCGTCTGCTGGTTAACAAAGGTACCAATTCGACACCACCCGTAAGCTTGTACACCTGAACCTCCTCCTTGTAGAGATTCCTCGGGTCCTGCACCGGTTGTGTTTCCGAAGCGATACCTATTGGGGTAAAAGACCGACACGGAGACGGGATTCAAGTTCCGGTAGCAGCGAGAGAAGCAAGCGGCAAACTCTGCTATTTACCTGGCGACGCCCTGTCATCGTAGAATTTATTCACGTCCACAACAGCCGGAGGGTCCGTGTTCCTTTTGTATAGTCTGTCGATCGTGGAGTTGCTCGTCCAACCCTGAAGCAAGTCGAAGCTTTTAACCAGTTAACGTTCTTCCCTTTTCTTTATTATTATGTTTAATTACGTTCGCCAATTTGATACTTTGTATGTACTTTGAGCAAACGTATTTATCTTTTAGCGCTCATTTAAATAAATATATTCTATTTCATTATTTTCATTTAATTAATAACATTTTAACAACTGTCTTATGAAAATCTCGTGATGTAACCTACACCTTAAATGTACTTACAAAAGAAAAGAAGATGTTGATAATTGAAGAAAGATATTACATTATTTTATATAACATGAAATTCTAATATTTTTTTAATATAAAAAACCATTTTTTGAACATTACTCTATTCTTGTTTAAGATAATTTCTTTCCAACTAGATTTCTTTCCATTCTTCTAAAATTTCTATATAATCATGTGCCTATAAATCTCGGAATCTCGAAATTCTTGCCGAAATATGATTGGCGCCAATACTTCAATATACTAATGTAGCATATATCAGAATACATAAGCAATAGGAAAAACATAAAGTCGAAGTGTAGAAAGAATAACGTTTCAAACAAATCCGCGGCCTCGTAATCAGTAGCATACTCGCGGTTTGATCCGACCCGAGTTGCGCGTTCATTCATCAACGTCGGTCTCGTTAGCTGGCTGATTAAAACGAAGCTCGCCAGCTTATTATAAGGGAAAAACCACGCTATAAATCCTCCCACCATAAATCCATATCCGCAGACAAGTACATGGCAACGAGACAGAAAGGGATGAGGTCGCACGCGCATCGGGAAGAAGCGCCACGGGCTTAGAGATATATATCTGATCGGTATAAGCATAATATGAAGGAGCCCGCGCGTAATAAGAGGGTAACTTGGCTCCGAAGTGGAATGCGCTAATAAATTTCCGTCTAAACTTTCCGGTCGCGCTTAGGAGGGCGCTTGGAGGATCGTTCAATTAGCCCGGAGTTATGCGCGTTGCGCACGTTCGAGAGACGGTGGCGGAGCGGTTAATTAAAAATTAAGAGCCGCATGCTTCTCTCCGAGGAGACATTCGAGGGCGCGTCGTAGAAACCGAGAGCCCGAGGGGAAAGCCCGAGAAAGAGTTCCATTATCGGCCGAACGTTATCACGAGCTCGCGACTAATCTGCGATGTCCTCTCTTTTTCGGTGCGAACGTTGCGCGCGTTCTCGAACGAGACGGATTTATTGTATATTCGCGAAACGAATGAATTACCGTACGGCCGATTGCGTTTAATTGATAACGCCACGCTCTTTCGTATCAAGTGGCGCACGATTGTTACGCTCCGCAAGATAAATCCACCGTTGCAGCCCCTATCGATCGCCACTCGTCGTGGCGCGCTTGCCCGAAACGCGCAGCTCTGTCCGGTGTGCGCGCGGTGTCATTACCGCAAAAACTTGTAACGATTCCTGCAAATCGTCCTGCCTGAAATCCTACCGGGCCGAGTAACTTTAGATTAATGTGCGCGCACTCTACAGGCAATTGAGAATTCAACGTCCTCGCAACGCCAACCCCCCGCGACGAGACGCTCGAAATTATGCGATGTGTATATCAGTTTCGGGCGTGTGTCACCGCGCGCGCACTTTACTCCTCGTCTTACCGGTCTTACATTAACTTATTCGATCTTGTACACGGGCGTAATACGCGATTCTCATTTCCGTTTCGCGCGCCAAGGTAGTTAATTGAGCACACGTGAGCCGTAAATTCACCCGCGGTTAACATCACAAGCGATATTAGTCACCTCGTTTCGATGAAAACGGAATTATGGAGAAATTACACGCGCGAAATCAAACGCCAATCTCCTTGACGAACTTACATGGAAATGTCAATGCCCAAAACTAGGCGTACGTAATTCCAAAAGCGTCCATCTGCAAATGCTGTTTATCGCTAAATTATACCGGAAAATCGAGATCACCGTTGCATCAGCGATCAGAATCGCTATTGAAATTCCGTTTGCAGTTCGAAGGCGCGCGCGCGCGCGTTCGTATAATGTTGGAAGATAGGTCACAACGTTTCTACGGTTCCCTTCATCGGAAAAACGCAGAACGATAAAGTGATTTCCCCGAGAATTTCACCCGCGAAAAACGCCGGCCGAGCTTCGCAGTCAGATTAGCTGCATTCGTCACGCGGTGTACAAATAAATACGTGACTCCTCTCCTCGTCGCGTCGGCCAGTTTATTGCATTTACCGGCCGCGCGCATGCAAAAAAAAAAGAAAGAGGAGAGATTTCATGAACCGCGATTCGGCGCATCTCCGCGCGAAGTGCGAGCGCAATTTAATTTCTTATTGTTAACAAAAACGCGCCCCCCCCCCCTCTTTATTTTATGTATCTCCTTCTGCGGTATCTCTTTACGTGGTAAATTACAGCGCGCAGAAAAAAAATGGCCAACCGCGATTTACTTGCGCTTCACGGGATTAATTGCACAGCAATTCACCGTGTGAGGGAGCAGATAACTTCCTCGTTTTTAACGAGGGCGCGTATCGAACAACAGATATTGCGTCTCGCGCTCTCACATAAATTTGTATCGCTTACTCGTTCATGTTCCTGTATTTCGCCCCCTTTCCCTACCGCTCGCTTCGTCCGTCGAAGAGCACTTCTCCTCTTCCGCGATTGATATTTTCATTCTTGATGATGTAAAAAAAATCAATAATCTTCCTGCCAAGTGAAATAATTTACCGATGCATACGTGACTCAACGATGGAAACAGATCACGGACGAGCGAGGGAAATAATTGAAAAGTTTCGTGCAATACCGCGTCTAAATTCTTGATTTACGATAACGGCAAATCTCTCTTTCGTAATCATAAAAGAAAATGCGATTATACAAGTTTCAAAATAATTTAAAGTGCATGTATAATGGCATGTATTACTGAGAGTTGAAGTGATTTTCTTAAGAACAATGAGAGAATTTTCTCTTAAAATTCACCCTGAAAATCTGGTAATTGTGGGACAACTTGGCACCAATTAAAATATTATCGGTAACGATAGGAATTTTTGAAATATACAAAAGACATTTTACACACAATTGTAATAAAAATTACCAAGCAGATGGGCAATTTTTATTACAATTGTGTGTAAAATGTCTTTTGTATATTTCAAAAATTCCTATCGCTACCGATAATATTTTGATTAGTGCCAAGTTGTCCCACAATTACCAGATTTTCAGGGTAAATTTTAAGAAAAAATTCTCTCCGTGTATGGATAATTTTAGAACTATGACAATTAAAAAAACAGAAGTCTGGACGAATTAAACTGCAAAGTTTTTCAAGATAAATCAATAAGAGCTCATTTCTCAGTTAACTTTAAATGAACTGTCACACAGAGAAGATCTCAAACTGACAATGAATCATAGATATTTACGGAATTTCTTTTCAAACCAAAAATACAGATTGCAAATAATATATATATCTAATTTTAAAAGTAGAATTATTTTATTTTTCAGCAAGAATACCGTCTACATATTCACTGAGTGCATTCTATTACTGAACATTGTGTGTAACTGCATTACAATGCAAACGTTATTAATATGTCACATCTCTGTGCCAGAAACTGCGATAAGCAATTTAGTCTCGTTGCTGCATGATGTTTATAGCGTAATAAGAAGATTTCGAGACTATCTTCCTATCGTCATTGTGAAAAATATATCAAAGTGGACTTATCTCTCTCTCGCAGCGAACCCTTCAATTACCGCGACGTCTATAGTTTGCGACCCCTCGGGGCCAATGTTCGTCAATCTAACAGGGTTACTCTCGCGCAGCGGTAGAAAGTTTTGATGCAAAGTTACCAGTACAGGCTGACGCGGGATACTCCCATTCGCCGTGACAATGTAATTTCGTTATCGTTTCAATTGGTTTCTCAGCAGGAGGTTGTTGTTTAAACGTGCAATTACGTAGGAATCAGTTCTCGAAAGTACGGCGGGGCCGCGTCTACCCTTCCTTTCCTCTCTTCCCCGCCACGAAAATTTTATCGAGGGACGACCGATTGTGAGAGAAAATGGCTTTGCACCGTCATTGTTAAACAGCGACGTGTGCACAGTGGCATTACCAATATGCAATATTCATTTTTAAATACTTTAAATAATTATTATGTATTCTGCATTGATTATTATATAATATATCTCTGGTACTTGTATAAAATTGTACTAGTATTTTTTTCACAAGTAAAATAATTCGTATTCGAAAATAAAATAGTTTTATCGATAGAAGGTTTTGGCACGAGTGATATTTAAAATTTAAATTAACTTAAATTAACAATTTTCGAGGCGCAGCTTCTGCATCACAAGTATGTTCGGCACGTCGCGCGGCGATGCGCTAAATCGCACTGCATTATACGCCGCTAAATGTGTCGTAATATATTACGCTTTGTCAACACTGGAACGTATCTACTGTTACGCTACATTATCGTGCGTATCCGAGATGGGATTTTCGCGTCTTATTAATCTGCCAATTGTAAAGAAAATGTATAGAAAGATCTTACCTGGAGATCTTAATTAATTAATAAAAGCAGCGACGAAAATCGATTCAAAGCTGTACTCTTTAACGCGACGCGTTCAAATATCTTATTTCTGTATCGTACAAAATACGAGAATACTTTCTTTTTTCAATGCGACATCTTCTTAATACCCTTCGCATATTGGAAATATCTCGTTTTTGAGAAAAAGAAGAAACATAACTCCGCTCCCTGGGAAATACATCTATTACGTGCTCGTTTCCCAATCCGCGCTCGAATTAACGTCTCGCGCTGCCATCGCTGTATAATTGAAGTAACGCACCAAGTGTACCTGACTATACACTACGGAGCAACGTTCCTGAAGTATCGCGCGCACAAAGAACCTGCCAGAGCTTTGAGAATGCAAAGCGACGTCGATGATTAAGGATTCCCTTTCCGTAATTAGCGGGATGCGGAAACGAGACACCGGGGTAACTGGGTGTCCCCCGCGTGTGCGATTAACGCGACGATATAGATATGCGTACCATGGATTCGAGGAAGCGCACACCCAGCGACTTGGGATCCCTCCAAGGAGCTCCGCCAGGACCGGGTCGTCCCCACGGCGAAGGATGCACCAGCTAAGCACACGGCGCCGTCGCATATTAAACAGTTTCCAAGGCTTGCCTCCTCTACCCCTATACGTGCGTACGCGTACGGGATCGCGTCGTCGCGTGATACTGGAACACGTGCTCGGCGTCTATCCGCGCTTATCCTCGCCCCCGTATAGGTAACTGTACTCGCGCCGTCATCGCAACGGCGTCCCCAACGCGAATGGGGATGCGAGGAAACTCACCGCGCGCTCGCGTTAGAACCTCATCTGCATCCGATTAGCGGTCGCAGCCTAATTTCTACAACCGGCACGTAATCCTGAAAATTACACCGCGCGGCGCAGCGAGGAACGGCGAGATCATACGATGTTTGCACATGTTCATGCACGCGGTTCAGCTACCGCGCCAATTTCGTGAATCCTTTTTCGTCTCCTCGTCGGTATACGTGGAATGACCGTGGAATCGATTGTTTCCGCGAAAACGGTTTCAGCTTGGATGAAACAATAATGCGAGTAGATATTTTATAAGTCCTCGTCTTCGCGAACCCTGCTTCAATTAAGCTCGGATAGAACACAAGTCAGTTTGTTATTTAATCTGCTTAGAATGTGGAGCAAATCGGTTTAGTCCAACTAACTATCTAACACTGTCGATTTTTGTCGTAATACATGAAACATCGCATTATGAAAATTGGAGAGTGGCAAAATAACATATTTACGTATTTATCGCACGCTCTTGTGAATTTTCGGACATGTCTCGCGCGCTTTAAAAAAATGTACACCTGAAATTCTATCGTCGCGGTAAGAAAAAGAAATAAAAAAACGAAAAGGAGAGAAACACTTATAAAGCATTCAAAGCTATCCTATTTCATAGCTCGGGAAAAAATTCGACATGCGTTCTGGTTTTTTTCGTTCAAATATAGAAAAACCATTTTTACACGACGCCGGACGGTGTCGTTAAAACGTTTCCTTTTCGCGACTCTATATATGGTGCGTCAAAAATTTCACGGCGGGCCTGTAGGCAGGGGAGAATCGACTTTGTGGAAGTAGCGTTTCTAGTTCTACGTGATCGGAGAAATCGACTATACGTCTCGAGTTCGAGCGGATACGACGTGTTCGGCCCCGGCGGCACAGCCGCTCTCTCGAAATTATTGCCACGAGAAAAATGCCTCGTGTCCAACATACAAGGAAAGTCCATTACGAGATTTCTCGTATTTGCTGGCATGACGAGTCGATACCGTGTTCGACAATAAAGCTCAACTCATTTGGATATAGCTGCCACCCCCACAAGTGAAAGAATCAACAGCAATCCTCTTCCGAATTTGTCCGTCCCGAAAATCTCACAGTTACAGGCGTCTCTTTCGATAATTAATGAAAAAGCTAATAAAAATATTTACGATGTATACAAGAAAATTTAATATAATTAATCAAAAATTGAGGGTATATTAAACTTAAAAAAATCTCAATATTTAATTAAGAAATCATCTTTCAATGATATTTTCTTTATAGAATATCAGAAAAAAGTATAATACCTATATTATATAATGACTTTAACTACTCGAAAATGTCCATTCTTCATTCTAATATATATAGAATTGAATCAAATAGATGTCGTTCGTAGAGAATAAGTTTTAATTTTTTAAAAACTATCATGCAAAATCAATTAATTAATATCACGTTTTATTAAACCCGATTAAAATTACACGATTAAAATTTCTCTTCTTTTCTTGTCATCTCCAATCTCAAATAGCAGTTCGCGAAAAAGCTCTTACATTGATCAATTTAAAATTATACCACTCGGAATAATAACCTTTGACCCACCTCTGCTACGTACGGCAAGCAATTTCCAGCTACGGTTAGCAGTTTCCAGCTTTCTATATAAAGCGAGACCTGCTAAACTTCACACGTCATCGCGTGTCCCGCATCACATGATGACATTGCAATACAAACTTCATGTCTGCGGTATCGGAAAGGTATCGTGTGTACGAGGTCAGATGAGATATTAATGGAAACTTACGCTGACGAGGCAACGGCGATATCGTCGCGTTTGATCGACACACGCGGAAGGACGATAAAATCATGGATTCACTCGTGCAGGGGGCGAATATCATGCTAATTACCGGTTTGCAATTGTGCCTAGCTCTCCGTCAATGTAAATATAGTTATTTTAATCTTGCTATAAACTTATCTATAACTTCCCAAAAAACAGAAATTCACGAGAAACACGCAAACACTTTTATAATTTGATTACTGATTCCAGTATTATGTACGTAAACAATTGTTTCATTTATCAGTATTATAGATAATATGCTCCGCAACTTTTCGTCAAGAACTTTCGGAATACTGATAATTATTTTTATTATGTAAAAGAATTCGAATCAATTAAGAAAGATTTACATTTAACGTTTCGTTTTCTTTTCTTTTTCAGATTATATAACGCTTCGTTTAGAGACGAAGAAATTTATTTAATCCGAGCTAAAGCTAATCCTCTGAGAGTTAGGTCATGTCGGTGCAGTCGACCCTTAACGTTGATTACGACCGGATCGAATCAACATCGGGCGTGTTCTTCACCCCCTTTATCCTATTTCTCCGACGTAGAAATCGGAATCCCCCTACGTGCTGCCTTTGCAATATTCGGTGCAGTAATATAGGCGACTTCCGGAGCTATTATGCTATTCCAAGCGCGACGTCTGCCAGACGGTTCGTGTCGTCGAGAATCGTATGTCGTAATTTCGCCTTTGTATGAAATTTTATGGGAGAGCGGAGAGATGCCGTTTGAAGCGATGAATTCGCATACTGGCGATATTGCGCGGTTATAACGATCACAAAGATGCAAATCTAATTGGCGACGCACACGCAAGCAAGCGAAAATTTTCTCCGGATGTGCGAAAATGCGTTTAAAGCGAATTTTTTTTAAAGCAATTGCGACTATAACTAATCAGCTGTCGCTGCCATTGTTTGTATTTGCAGTTATACGCCCAAATTAGATCATCTTGCTCTTATTGAAAGAAGTATCGTGAAATATACGGACATAGGTATTAAGTGCATTTATTTATGTTCAGCATAAATGCATGACATTTAAAGCATATGCGCATACAGCAAATGTCATGAAAAACATATAGTAAAATATGTTTTGTCGCTTCGATAAAAATACAGTTCGTGACTACATTCGTGACCTAGTTTTATATGCGCCAAACATTATGACAATTTCTAAGGAGATAAAAAAGTAGCTAGCACTTAATATATGGGACAAATGCACATATAAATTGAATTACCACAATTTCTTCGATCTCCTGACATAAAAGGAGACTATAAAAGAAATATGAAATACATGAAACACTTAAATATTCGTTAAAAAAGTATAAAAGTATTTTATGCACTTGTCCCATATACGTGCTTATTTTTTTTATCTTAATGTATGTGTGCTTAAGAAATCAGAAAAATATGTCTGTATTCTTTCTCCCTTTGATGAATTACGCCGAGTAAAAAATTGCGTACGCGGTCGTACATTTATGTCACGGTAAAGAAAACGTATGGAAATTTGTATGGAAATATGATGCTCGTTTAATCAAAACAACAAGGGAGGTGAATTCCACGGACATTTTTACTCCATACTGCCAGAGATTAATTCTGTCTATATCTATATTGTCCATCTGGAATATATCAACGTATCATGTAAAGAGAGAGAGAGAGAGAGAGAGAGAGAGAGAGAGAGAGAGAGAGAAACATTAATTAATTTTTAAGATATTAATTAAAAAATCGTAAAGAGTATAATCTCAGAATAGAACTAAATTCTTTGTAAAAGTTCAAAATAAAGTTTTATAAAATTGTGTCTCTAAAATATGAAAATATGGAAATAAATAAAATAAACGAATAAGACTAGATTAAATTTAAAAAGTACATTAAACGATAAACGTTACATATTTAAAAGATTTAAAAAATAAAATGAATAGTAGATTTATAAAAAAGTAACAAAATATTATTATATAATTGCGTGCTAGAAACTCGTTACTCGCAGAAGATGTCGCGATTGGGATTTATAATATAGGTATTGTATAAGTCTTAATATATGTATAATCTTTATATACATAGTCTGTGTAATACACATAAGATGCGAAGAAGATGGATAAAGATTTACAATACTATATAAGTAAAAGTAAACATGCAAGCTTTAATTCTAGCAGATGTATCATCATCTGTCTCTGGCTGAGAGAGAAAATAAATTTAATTACATAATCCGAAAATTTATCACTTGATGCATTAAGAATAATCATCCTGTGTATGACTGCATTAAGCTCTTATCTGGATGATGGACATCGAAAACATCAAGCAAGAGAAAATCTCACCACGCTTTCAGAGGATTGCACAATAATCATTACTTACATGAGTTCGGGATAGATAATAACGCAATTGTATTATAGGTACTATTTTAGAGAGAACGCTCCGTAATTCTCGAGAGAGATTTCCCAGATTCATTAAACAGGCCATGCCTTACTCACAGATCTACCGCCAAATAATTTGAACAATAAAGAATTTAGTTTAATTATCTAGAAACATTGTTAAAATATTGGTAAATATTTTTAGAAAAAAATCGAGCTTTTATATTCTAAAAAAAAAAAAACAAAATTAGAGCAAAATCCACATTTTACAATAGGTCTTTATTAAAATAATGATACGTTAAATTGTATAATGTGCCTACTTATGATTTTTTAGTAAAATCTAATTAATTTTGATAAAAGTAAGAATCACAAAACTATTCATATTTCTAACAAAAGTAAATCGATAAAGTGAGATATCGCCGTCGGCTACCTCTTAAATGTCAGTCAGAATATTCTAATGTGTGTACCAACGCGGGATGTTGTATTACTAGCTGCGCTGCCTGAAAACTTTACACGGCACACAGTGTTGCGTGATATTGTTTCCCGGCTCTTGTGTTTTATACATGGCCACACGTGTTTATACATGTACACCGCGTACGGATTTAATAACTCGATTTGTACGTAAACTCTGCTGCTCGGCAATCAAGACGCGTACGCATGTTATTAAACTTGAATGATCTTCGTGGTTGCGCACCATAATTTCCATAATAATTTTCTTATAACAAGAGATAGCAAGTTCGCGCATTTTTCACAGGTTTTACGTGTATATTTGATTGATTCAAATGTTGCGAAAGAATTGCATTGCAAAGCGGAATCTTCCTTCTCTCTTTTTTCGTAATTACATCGCGATTTTCTCGAGGTATTCTAAATCGAAATAGATCCACAGAAACTTTTCATTCGCATACGACATTCATTCGTTTACGACAGTATGACGCTCGGCCACTTTAAGTTCTCTCGCGAGTTATTCAACTCTCATTTGCCCCAGGAAATTATCGGCTCGGGAACACGGGAAATGCTCGGAAGCATTAAAAACGCGACGACAAATCTTATTCGCGCGAAGTAACGCCGTTTTCGCGTGCATCAGCGTGACGAGACGTGCGTAAGCGAGCCCGAAAGTTTTCAGAGACGAGTAACGTGCATGCGATCGCCGCGGCCGGCCGGGTCGGATTTACGGGGACGAAAGTTTCGCGGCGAGGGTGCGAGCGAGAAGAAAAATGACGGCTACGGCCTCTCAGTTTTACCTGACCGAAACTGTGAGATCCCGGCGGCTCGAGCGGCTCCAGAGGCACGTTTCTCTTTCTCAGAGTGGCCGCGCAGGGCGCGCCTCCACCTGGTTTACCCCACGGCGAGTAATTGGCCAGAATTTCCTGTAGCTGCAAGGGAAAAAGAATTAGGAATCTAATTTCTAATTACGGCTGAACTACGCAAACGTCAGCCGGCGCGACTGCAGTTACATCTTAATTGCGCGAATCACACATTTTGGCGTGTCTGCTGAATTTTTCCGTTGCACAAATAAAAGCTGGCAATAAAACGAGGAATTTCTTTAAATTAAATTCTTACTATAGTTCTCAGGAAATTCGTGTAAGTGCGCGATAGGGCACCGCGCGTGACCGGTATTCGGGAAATAAGCATGTCTGTTAAGTTAGCACCCCCCCCCCCCCACACAAAACCGGAATAACACATATACAGAAATTAAGTGCTCTTTATGTGCTAATTATGTGCTCTATTCACGATTTTTGTGCTCGAGCGGTTTCGCGGGAAATCGCAATTGAAAGTGGGGGTGCTGGCTTAACGTAAGCTAGCACCCCCACTCATTAAAATTACATATAAAATAAAAAACTCAATAGGCTAGAATTATGTGCTTTTTATGTGCTTTCAAATGCCTCAAACAAAATTAGTCTATCTGTAATAGTTTAAAAGATATACGCAAAAAAAGATCCATATACTATTAATATAAGAGTAAAGTACCAGTTATAATACAGATAGCTAATTGGTTTTAGTCTTAAAATGTTCCTTAATTTATGTGCTTTCAAAATATGTAGAATAAGAGTTTTGTGCTTGTCCCCTTCAGCCGACAAACCTCCTTGAAAGTGAGCACCCCATACGTACAAGAGTAAAGTACCAGTTAAAATACAGATAGCGAATTGGTTTTAGTCTTAAAATGTTCCTTAATTTATGTGCTTTCCAAATATGCACAACGAGATTTCCGTGCTCATCCCCTTCGGCCGACCCGAACGTTAGTACCCTATACGTACAAGAGTAAAGTACCAGTTATAATACAGATATCTAATTGGTTTTAGTCTTAAAATGTTTCTTAATTTATGTGCTTTCAAAATATGTAGAATAAGAGTTTTGTGCTTGTCCCCTTCAGCCGACAAACCTCCTTGAAAGTGAGCACCCCATACGTAGAAGAGTAAAGTACCAGTTAAAATACAGATAGCGAATTGGATTTAGTCTTAAAATGTTCCTTAATTTATGTGCTTTCCAAATATGCACGAGATTTCCGTGCTCATCCCCTTCGGCCGACCCGAACGTTAGTACCCCATACGTATGGGGTGCTCACTTTCAAGGAGGTTTGTCGGCTGAAGGGGACAAGCACAAAACTCTTATTCTACATATTTTGAAAGCACATAAATTAAGGAACATTTTAAGACTAAAACCAATTAGCTATCTGTATTATAACTGGTACTTTACTCTTGTACGTATGGGGTACTAACGTTCGGGTCGGCCGAAGGGGATAAGCACGGAAATCTTGTTGTGCATATTTGGAAAGCACATAAATTAAGGAACATTTTAAGACTAAATCTAATTCGCTATCTGTATTTTAACTGGTACTTTACTCTTGTACGTATGGGGTGCTCACTTTCAAGGAGGTTTGTCGGCTGAAGGGGACAAGCACAAAACTCTTATTCTACATATTTTGAAAGCACATAAATTAAGGAACATTTTAAGACTAAAACCAATTAGCTATCTGTATTATAACTGGTACTTTACTCTTATATTAGTAGTATATGGATCTTTTTTTGCGTATATCTTTTAAACTATTACAGATAGACTAATTTTGTTTAAGGCATTTGAAAGCACATAAAGAGCACATAATTCTAGCCTATTGAGTTTTTTATTTTAATGCGGAAAATAAGCTGCTATCGCGCTCTCGTAATGGATCGAAATGCAGCGTCTAGCACGACGCGACGCCGCAAATTAAAGATAGCTTTTGCGCTTGGAAAGGGAAGTCGTTCGAGGTTTAACTTAGAAGCGTTTAGCGTCGGTGTGATCATACGGAGAAGCCTGCGGGCAGATAGGATTAACCCTGGAGCGTATCAGCCCTTCCCGCGCGGCAGCATTGCTAACGCACTTGCATTCGACCGCGTGCACTTGCACCAGACCGCGGGCCGCACCAGATTCCCGAGTAATAAGAGGGATGGGACCGCGAGTAATCCCTCGGCTTGTCTTTATTAGCATACCGGTTACACGATAAATTCCGACCCTCCCCTTCCTCCCCCTCCCCCCCTCCGTGTATGTTGTAAATACAATTTAATACGGTCGACGTGTTGCATTAACGATACGAAATAATCACCGAAGCAATAATTACGCCGGGATTTTCATCGGCATAATTTCGACATGTATTTTGAGTGATTGAAACGGCGGACAAAGTGTACGCGACAGCTAGGTATTACGGTGGACTGGATACGTCGCGCATATACATATGTATGCGCGCGTGCATTTTTACAATATATATTCCGTGCGGATTGTTATTTTCACAGGGGATGGTAATGAATGTAACGAGCGTGTGTTCTGCAAATATTTAGGACCGCCCCGGTGATGATTGCGCATCATCATTATGCTGCATCAATACCGAAATAAAATGGGATAGAATAAAAACGCGAGATTTTAAACGTCGAATATAATTGGCGTATAAAATGTTAAAAAATTTATTAAAAAGAAACAATGCGCAGAAACGTTGGTTTTGCACGTTTTCTACGAAATAGAAGAAAATAAGATACTGATACTTAGAACTATTTGAAGGGGCGTAATTTGTAAATTATCCCAAAACTCGATCGCGCTTGTAGATTTTCCGGGAGTCTGCTTGGACGCGCTTCCTTGAACATTCAACGTGGGGCATCGATTTTATTTCTAATTACAGTTTACTCCGGCGATCAGTTCGGAGATTACTATTAACGCGACCTCCAACACTTAACGAGCTGTACAGCGTTTGTTACAAGTTTGTAACGAGCACGCGGGACGAGACCATGCAGTTTATGTAAAGCGCACAAGGAGCGACCGTGTGATAGATTATTGGGTTATCTTTCGCGGCTTGTTTCTTAAGACAGTTAGAGACGGAGATTATGCAAATCCACTTTAATGGGATGGCTTTATTACCGTTCGCCCGCACGTAATTTCCCGCTCCGAATTCAACGACACGCCCCGCGAAACGTAGAAATAAACGCAACTAGGTCAGACACGTTATACTGGAATTACAGCGACATTTTCAAAACACGCCTGTAATGGGAATAAGCGAAAAGGTCACTTGATATATTTAATATCTATCACATCTCAATATATTCTCCCTCAAATAATTTCCATTTTGGAAATATTATTTTCATCGAGTAACGTTGACCGTATATCAAGTTGACCCATTTGCTGCTGATTCTTTTATTCGCTTTACTGTTAGATACACAGATTAAATATAAACGAGTACTTGTGCCACTTTTCCTATATGATATGACATCAGATATAAATATGATTTCAAATTTTTAACGGCCGTTCCCGAATTCAAAGCGACGTTGTTGAATTTTAATGTCTCGGCCGTTTGCAGGCACCGCGAAGGATTAATTTCCAAAGTCCGCCCGTCTTCGCCCTAATGACGTTCCGGTTCAACGAATATATCCCGAGGCCGTATCTCTCGCAGTAAACCCTTATCCGATCGGTAACAATAGCAAGGCGAGACAATGACGTTAAGGGGGCGGTCGAGGCCGTAGGGCAAGTGGTATAAACGGCAGCCAACGTGGCCAAACCAGAAACGCCCATTTGTGTGACACATACTTCACGTTGCTCGCGGTGCTTTTGACGTTCCAGCTCCTCCTTCCGTCGCCTCCATAACGCCGTGCCCTCCTGAACAACACGGCGCTCGCGCTTTCTCCTCGCGTCTTCTTCGACTTCCGGCTCGTACGTCGTCTCAGGAACTTCCTGCGCCATTTACGTATCTCGTATCCCGCGTCCGACGGAGGGGGTAAGAGGGAAAAAGAGAAACAAAGGATCGCACGGCTGTAGGCTGTACGACCACGACAGTAACGACGATATCCCGACGCAACGTGACGCGTATTCTTCAGGCATGCCAGCTTCGAATATCGAATGCCAAAATAGGGCCAGGAGCGACTTGGTACAAGTCGCATGCCGCAGCACGTGGTTCTGTCATCATCCGTTATCGATTTAACAGAATATCGCTCTTCCCTCGGGAGATACGACGCTGCATGTGTTGTACGTAGTCGACGGCGTAATAGGTGTGCCGATGCCAGGACACCGCGCTGTAATCGAGACATCCGGTTTTATATATCGTTTCTCGATATAAAAAAAAAAAACGAGTCGTGCAAATCCACCCCTCTCTCCTCTCTGTGTCTGCACGAAGCCCCGAAGCTTTGTTCATTCATTCGATGCTTGAGCTACGATTTAATTCCACGTGTCCCGACACTGAAAACCGGGCGGCGTGCACGAAACAATTGCGTAATTGGATTAGGATGCCGACATTTAAATTACGAGCATTGCGCTATATTTCATGTTTCTCGCAGCACTTTTCTGCATACAACGGTGTGTGCTTACGTTTTGAGATTTTTTATTATTTAGAAGGGGGGGGGGGGGGGGAGAAGAGATATGTAGGAAGATGTGTGGAACATGCGATTGAAAAGCCCAGGCTTATTGAATTCGACCGCTATAAATAATGGCGTCGCCGACTTTATATTCCGATCACGTTTAATAAATCACTTTTATCTGTCACGCGAAAACAACTGTTATATAACTTCTATTGTATATTTTATTGCTTTGTCGTGCATCAGATTGGTATCTACGCTATAGCAAAATATTTTGTATTTCCTCTCGCTTCTGTATTTTTCAAATAAGACGTCATCCCCTAGAATTTCGTCTGTCATTGTCGAGAACTGATTAAGAAATTTACACAATTAGGATTAAATCATAAACAATGAGCTGTCTCTGCGAAAATACTAAAATCTTAAAATGCTGAAAGTTTCGATCAATATTCACACACAATAGGTATATTCGTGCTTCGATCGTTATTAATCTAATTATATCATTATTTTAAATTAATAAATATTGAATTAGTCGTCAGGCTGTACGTGTAATATGACATTATAATTAGAGTCGTATTTATCACGCGTATCTTTAGCTCTGTAACATTTAAAGAGCCGTAGTGTTTTTTCTTAACTCACGAAAATTTCGCTCTAGGAAAAAACATATATATGTTTGACATATAACCAGATGTAAAATATGACACTTCGAGATATTATAACATCTCGTGATTTTGTAAGGATAGAATTTTATAGAATCTGGTTAAATTATGTAGAAATAGTATATTTTTATAGGTTTTTGTGGTCACTGATTACGAATCTAAAATCAAAATCATAAAATTCAAAATAGCGGATCTAATATAACGGCCATCAAGTAGATAATTTTCACACACATATATGCATCGATTTTTATATTAGACTTGATATTTATAAGTTTTTCAAATAATTATGAATCTGAGGCCAAAATTACAAAATTTAAAGTAACATCCATTGTTCTAAATATAAGCAAAATGTGAGTTATTACTTTTATTTATATAAAATACAGTTGATGAGAAGTTATGATATAGCTACTTAAAAATTATTTTTAATTGCTGATTAATTAATTAATTCATCGATTTTTGGACATTATCTTCAAAATATTTTACATTAGTTGTTAATTACATGTTTATAAAAAAAATATACACAGATATAGAAGTTCTTATTAGTGAAATAAATAAATGTTGATATTCCATTGCACCGTCATCAAACGCTAATTACAGATCAAAAAACATTTGATCTGTAATTAGCGTTCCCAAAAACTTATCAAGTTTAGAACAGAACGATGGCATGTTAGCAAAAATAATCTGCTTAATATTCAATGTGCCTTTTTAAATTTTATAATTTTAATCTTAGATTCCTAATTAGGCCATTAGCAACTTCACGAATTCCTAAAAATACTGAATTTTATGCGAATTAAAAAATATCTCCTCTTTATTATTAGAAAGGTTATAACGTCTCAGTCCTTTAAAAATTAAAAAATTTAAAGAATTATTTATTTTACGACTTAAACAAATTAAGTATGAAACAAAGTTAATAAAAAATATTATTGAGCAAAGAGACAAATTCATGAATCATCCATATACATAAAATCCAGTTTGGATAGATATTCAATGATCTAGCTAGGTATTTATGTATACAGAACGGAGAAAATAGACGCGCTTTATTTTGATCTCTCCATTCAGATACGGCTTTACGAACAAATGCGATGCACCACAAACAATAACACTTCCCGCGGTCCATAAATAAGCCGCAAATGTACTCAACGGTACAATTGACCATAAAACCGACTCCCTGATGCGAACCTCCGAGTTGCTGATTGTGTCCGAGGTGTTGAAATGCAAAAAAATAAAATCACAGAAATGAGGCAAAAACCGGGGGAAATGTTTCTCCGCAAATAACAGTACTTATACTGACGATGCGACACATTATTCTACATATCGTACCGATTAAAACTATTCCGGATTGCATATCGCAACGCGAGTTTGAAACGTTTTGGCTTATCGCATTTTGCTCTTATCAGCCTTCTATATTAGTGAGAAGCAACTCTGTCGTATAATGTGATATGGTATGACGGTATTTTCTCTGGCAGCGATGAAAAAAGACGACGTCTAAGTTTTACGAATTTATAGGATCGATAGAGTTAAAAACCCAAAAGTTCTATTTAAGCGTTGCAATCGCTTTTCCTTTTCCGCTTGTACGTATGCAAAAGCGCGATGGCACGTAGTGGAATTAAACATGCAAAGTGTCAAGTAAAGAAGTGCAAGATCGTTAAAACGGTACGGTGGCTCGTGCAGTCGGGCCACGTGCATTTACCGGCATCAGTGGATACCAGCTTTCGTTCCCTCGAACCGATCGCCTGCCATTAGAGCCAGATATAAGCTTCGGCGCAAGTAATGCTATTGCAGTAATACTATTCAATCGAACAAGCAACCGGGAGATAGGCAGATTCGTCACCAAGTCACGTAGCGATCAAATATAAATTTTATATTGCTGCTCGCAGCAGATGGTGGCGAAATCGAGAGACAGGACAGGCTTCGCGTAGACCCGTAGACTATCGATTCATAGTGCCGAATTCGCTGCCTAGCACCGATTCGATACCCACGTTGCACGTCACTCAAGGGAACAATCCGATCAATACCTCGTCTTACGGTCAATAACAACCGAAGCTGACGAGCACGATCGTATACTGTAAATGCGGTCCGGGATGCGCGTAAACGAGGGGGATCGATCTCGGGGTACCGTCTTCGTCCTCGCTCGACGGCACACTCTTTCTTCGTTTAAGGGTGAAACGCGACCCTTCTTGTACTTCTTCGCGCGAATCGGGGGCGACGTGGCCGCGACTATGATTATTACGATTTCTCGCGTGCCACCGCGCGCGGCAGAAACGTAAGATCCCACGCGGGACGTGCAAGAGCGACGGCCGGAGCAGTTCTCGCCGAGCCGATTACATTCTTACGTACTACGGGCGCTTCAAACGCGGTCGGCCACCCCCTCGCGACTACGGGTACACGCGACTGCCGACCCTCGTGCGATCCAAAGGGGGGTTGCGGTAGTCGCCCGCGACGTCCCGACATTCGCCGGCATACCGGCGCACGGATTTTCGCTACGGACATGCACGCGTTCGTTGCCTTTCCGTGTGCTGCCGTTGTTATCTGCGCCTACCTTTCAACCTACGGCCTCCGACCCCCCCTTAATCAGGAGCGTAGCGACCGCCGACTCGCCCGCGAACACAATCGACGCGCGAGGATGCCCGATGCCGGAAGTACTCCACGATGCGCCAGGCGGGATGAGGGATGAGGCGCAAAATCACCGGCTATTAAGGACTGACGCCGTTCAACAGCCTGCAATTTGAATTATTTCGCCAATATTCCAAGTTTAAAATTACGTATTTATCGATTACGTCCCTCTATAAGTGTAACATGGAATAATTTTATATATATAAAATGTCTCTTGGCGCTGAATCGCGCAAATGCACTCTTACATGCAGATTTATATTATTATTGAGTAATTCAGAAAACGGTACAAAATTTTTTTATTTAGTTTAACCCGCTCTACCTGTTCAGTGTTCACGAGAGATAGCACAAGAAATAATTAGCAGACATCCTGTATACACAGATGAATTTTCATCTGTTTCATACATAATATTGTGCTGTGATCTTTGGTAATTCCTCGAGAGCGATATATTCCAAGCGACTTTACGTAATCCATTGCACGAGTGGCACGAGGCAATTGTATACCTATCAATAAATTCTAACATTATCGATTACTACCAATTCCGTACTTTTAACAAGTACACATCTCTGTCAAGAAACTTTTTCTCGATATTGTGAGCGATTCATGTCGACACTCGCAGTTACTATATGTATATACGTACCTATGTACACATGCATAAAATAAAACGAGCAAAAAGGTTTGGAAAAAGATGCGAAAGCAACGCGGTACAAAACTTCCACTGATAGCGAACTATCTGATTTTGCATTTATCACGCCAGTGCGGCGACGCATATGTATCTTCAGAAAAATCAATTATAAAAAAGAGACGTGAGAGAAACATAAATTCTCGCGTGGCGTTTACTGTCGAAAATTTTTTTGTCGCAACCCGTATAAGCGCCGCTCTTGAATACCTATTATGTGTAAAAAATTACCTGTTCAATGACTCGAGCGATTACATATTTGCTTAAAAGTTTGATGACTCGTAAAATAAAAATTTACACTGAGAAGATAAAAGATTAGGTTCTAGCTGCTGTTATCGATGAGATACTCTGTTAAAGTTAGCCTGCAGATCTTAAATTTTCATGACTATTAAGCGGTAAGCCCGGGGATTAATTGAAGAATATATACATTATATCGACATTATTCAATATAAATATTTTATATTGTAATAATTAAATTCATCAATTGAGCTATTATTGTACGCTTTTTAAATAAGGATATATATGTTTATGTGTCATAATGTCATATACTAAAAATAAGGTATTTTTAAATTCCTTTAAATTCCAAACTTCAGGAGTAAATTCTTCATATTGCAATAAACACGGAACAGAAAAGTTCATAAATTTATGTCCAAAAATGTGTGAAAAATTATCAATAACAAATTAAATTTACCAACCCAATTTTGAAGTAACAAAATCAAACCAATATTAAGTCACAATTAAAACAAGACATTTGTCTTTCGTCTGACTAAGGTCCGGTTGCACCAACGTAGCTTAACTTTAATCTTACAATTAGCTTAACTCACTCTTCATTTCTTTCCTCTTAGAAAGAGATGAAGAGTGAGTTAAGCTAAGCAGGTTAAAATTAAGCGACGTTGGTGCAATTGGGCCTAAATCCTTTAGACTTTTATCTGCAGGAATACTTAATATTCTTAGTTTCTTATATATTTCATTATATTATAAAATTGTGTATATAATTCAAAAGGGAATTTAATAAATGCTGCATCAACGTAATTTCATACTTATATAAAACCATTCTGTAGCTCTCTTGGAACTTTCGAAAGGGTAAGGCAGTCCATAATCCGAGGATGCCGGAATTACTCCTCGATGAGCGAAGCGAGGTGAGGGTGAAGCGCGATCACCGGCTATTAAAAGACTGACACCGATGAACAGCCTGCAATTTCAATTATTTCGTCAATATTCCAATTAAGTTAAAAAATATATATGTATTTATCGATTACGTTCCTCAAATTTTAAGTATAATATATGTAGAATAATTTTATATATAAAATGTCTCTTTTGTCGCTAAATCACGTGGTAATTTCAACTTGTGCACTCAACCAGATGTAGGGCACTTTGAACATTTCTTGTAACCTATGACTTAAAATATTAGTCACATTTTGTCAGCTCATTGTTGAATCTAATCTTTAAATAACTTCCCATATATTTTCGGATTAGCTTTATAAACTTTTTTGTTTACTACGATGTAAAGAATTCACTCTACAGGTCTGTCAAAGGAATATGAAAATATTCTCTATGTCACTGCAATACTACATTTTTTCATAGTTATTATTCACATAAAATTGAACACGGATATATGATAACTAATGATAACAATAGAAGTGTAAGTGTTTAAATTAAAATCGAATATGCCGCAGATATACATATATATAATATATGTACCTACACACATATATATTTATAAAGCGAAATAATAATAAACTGCAAAACTATAATATCCATCATAAGCCAACCGCTCATATATGTATGATTGCTATAGCAAACGTTTTTTTAATATTTTTATATCTCCTTCCACCCCTTTCTCGTCTCGGGCGGCCTACAGAATTCTGCACGAGATGGTTATCAAAATCTATCGACTACATATCATTGGCGCGGCGCCCTTTTTTCTCCCCATGCCAAAAGTTCAGCGGACTATTGATTCATCAGCATACAAAACGTTATACGCCGCTCGCGCCCAACGTACACCTCTATATTTCCAATTTTATTAATCTCTTCAATCTGCCGCTACAGTATTTTTTTATTTTTTTATTTTTCCCCGGTGAACCGTATCTCGCCACCGATTTGTTACGACCGCGATACACACGTGAAAATAATTCTGTCGTTATATATAGGTATATATGTATGTATGTACGATTCTATCTTTACATTAACTAAAGAATTTGACGCGCGCATACGGGACTATATTTTATTTGCAACAAATATCATCTACAAGGCGATTTTCAATTCGTATCGCACGTTACATTTGTTAATTATATACCGTACGTACAGATTCGCGACGTAAAGATTCGAACGCCGTTTATTAGGAGCGTTTCGTGAATGGCATAAAAGGTGGTGAAAGTAAATAACGTAAAGTCGAAAAGTTAATTATTTAATTTAGGAGCCTTACCTCCAATATCGAAAATTGTATCGCGGGATTGTCGTACATCGCTATACATATTGTGTATGTGCATATATTTAATTTTAATATAAGACATTACCGCGTCGGTCACGGTCCGATCGAGAGTCGAGACACATTCGTCAGCGTCTTCAATTGGATCCGCAATATGGCCGCCGCCGGATGTCACGTGACCGACGCGGTTCGGACGCTCTTTCTCTGCCATCTCTCTCGTTTGTTCTATAACCATAAAGCGCTTATGGTTATGCAGGTTATGGCGCTTAGCGCCGGCCACGAGTCCAGGTTCGTCGCGTTGTCCGAGTCCGACGCGCACGGGTTCGCCGGCGTGGCGTGAACGTGTCTCATTTGTACGTACGTAACCATCGTGTTCCACGTACGAACTAACGATGTTAGTGCTCCTAATTGCGATATGCATCCTGTCCGGCGCGCACGCCGCACACCTCGAGCGGGTGCACGACGAGGAACTCCTGAATCTCATAAAAGTCGAAAAATATGTGATTGTTCTATTTAGTAAGTTTATTTCTTTCTCTTTTTTATTTGTTTTCTCCCAGTCGTCCCTACGGCTTTTCAGGGGAAAAGAGGAAAATATTAGCTTGATACTAATTATATATTATTTGTATTTTATTTATGTATTGCTATATCCGATTTATATTGATATTCTTATGTTGCAAATTGGAGTCGACATAAGGCTACATGATCTTATCCTTCAGAAATGTTGGAGTTTGTAATTTTCGCGTGAGCCAATATGTCCTGAAAATGCTCGCTATAGTAAATAATTAATAGAAAAGGCACACAATTTTACTTTATTTATATTTTATTAATATTACGTAAGCTGCGAAACGCTACGATTCTCCTTACTGTGAATGATAACATGATAACAACTTTAATTTGCCCGCAATATTACAAATCTTACAATTACTAATGGCGATAATTTCTTTTGCAGCAACCAATGACTGTAAAGACTGTAATATGTATGAAAGAAAGCTGGCTCACTTGCGCGAGGATCTCGTCGATGCTATGTCTGCATGGGTTGTTAAGGCTGTTGATAGTCAATTACTTCAATTGTATAGCGATGCTGGAGAACCTGTTCTACTGTTTTTCCGACATGGGCTTCCTATGTTATACGATGGTACGGATTTAATAAGAGATAGAAATTATACGTAGATTTTGTAATCATTTAATTGTGCTCTGTGATATTACATGCTTTATTATCTCGTATACATTGTGATATGTCGCTACATATATTCTTATTTCTGTGCTTGTAAATCTGCAGTTGTACTATAGATTTTCATGTTAAATTGCATCTTCTTCCATAGGACCTTTGGAGGACGAGGACATAATGAATACGTTTACGGACAATAAAGCACCCACAGTAAAGGAACTTACAGACGATACATTTGAGCATTTAACTCAAGCAAGCAGTGGTGCCACGACTGGCGATTGGTTCGTTATGTTGTAAGTCTCGGGCCTTATTTCTACATCTACAGTAATTATCTAATTCGTTTTATAACTAACGGCAGTACATTCTAATCGCGGTTTATAATATCAGTTACAGCACGGACTGTGTACAATGCTTGCGCATGATGGCAAAGTGGGAAACGGCCGGTGCCAAACTTAAACACAGACTAAATGTAGCAATTGTTAATAAAGCCACAACTGGGATTTCCACAGCCAGGAGATTTAATCTTTATAGTACTCCACAATTTATACTGTAAGCATATAGATATAAAATTAATGTTTGATACCTTGAACGATATATTATAACGATTATATTATATAAATGTATTGTGGAATAAGCGCAAATTGAAAAATGACAATAGATTAATACATTTTATTTGTACAGCTTTAGGCATGGCAAAATGTATCGGTATGACTCGACAAAATACGATATTGCTTCCTTAATAGCATTCGCTAAAGAATGGTATAAAGATATAAGACCAGAAGAAGTACCTCCACTTCCAAGCCTCTTGTAAGTTTAAAGATTCCTTTAGTTACTTAAAATTTATCGTTTTAACTTATTTGTCAGTTCATACACTAATGTATCATATTGTTTTCCAGTGATGAGTACACAAAAATAATTCTAACTTTTCTCTACGAAAACCCGTGGATACTCAAGCTAACTAGCATTTGCACTGGGGTACTACTTATTGTTCTAGCAACTATTAAATGTATGAAATCGGATGAAACTCCAGAGGATAAAGAAGACTAAATCTATTGCATTTGATTTGCCAAAAATATATTACGAATGTTTCTCTGTATAGACTTGTCTAGTACTGAAAATAATTTTTAATTGTGCATTAAGTTATTGCATACATGTGAAAAGTATAATTTTAAGTTTTACAATATTTTTATAAATCTATCTCTTTTTCAAAAATATTTTAAAATATTTATTAAATTGCAAATTTGATGAAATAATTGAGAAATTAAATTATTTCATCGCGCAAAAGTATAATTACATTTAGTATACGTTCAAGATATAAAATTAAGAGTATATTTAATAATTAAAATTATTTTGAAGATTAGAGAAGATGAATGTCTTCTTTGTATATCTAATAATCTAATGTACACAAATATTTGCATTGATTCTACACAAAATATATATTTTTTTACTAGAAATATATATCCAAAAAGTTATATAGTATGTAATAATACAGAGAGAATGTCTGTAACAGCAGCAAATTTAAGAATAATTAAAAAAGCAAAGCGGTATCATTAAATTTATTTAAGAATGCTTTAAGCGGATTTACGACTACATTTACACGTTACTGTTAATAGAGTTTAGTGACATCTGTAATTATAATTTTTTGAAAACGCGTGCTAGTTTACACAAAGAAATGTTATTTTACTTCCACTCGAAGAAATATTGAAATATTGATGTTGTCAAAGAAATACAGCAGATATATTTTTGTAATTTTATCTTAAATTCGTAACTCAATTACCGTTTTCTCTTCAACGGGTGTAATAACAATTGGTGTTATAAAGCCGGATTTAATTAGCGATTTAACTATATGACATTTACGTCAGCAGTTATAATTACTGATGTTATTAAACCCGATTAATGATAACGTGTAAACATAGTCTAGACTCTAGACTGTTTTGTTACGAAAAGACTTATTGTCAAGTCATCGGCCACATTCCATTAATTGTATAATATTACGTCCATTGTACAATATTATATTATATCTAATACTTTGGATTTTATTGCTTTTTTCACATAAATTTTATGAGCAATCCGTAGATTGTTTTATTAAAAAGACAGAGAAAAACATATAATCAGATTGTACAAGAATATCTGTTATAAATTTTGTACAGAAATATATCTTTGATGCAAAAAATTTTTTAACTAATCTTGATATTCCAATTTTTGCATAAGCCACTTATTCCTCATTAATATGCAATAACTATATAAATACTATATAAATTTTATTGAAGACACAATTCTGCATCAAACACATTTGACATATTATTACTTTCATAATCATCTGAAAGTGATATTCTAAATCTTACCTATGTAATTCGCGCGTATAAAATAAATTCAAGTATTGTAAATTTCTAAAAGCATTGTTCTTACGTGATGCCACGACTTGTTAAGCTCAATATCTTTTCCTTAATTATTTTTATAATATTCTAATATGCTTCGAATTATTAAAGATTAAATTTCATGAGGCACGATATTGCGATGACGCTTGTAAATTATTCAATAGCAAATCTATTTTTGGGACTGAAGTTTAAACTTCATTAGTGTAATGCAGATTTGCTCGCTCTCTCTCTGTCTCTCTCTGTTGACAATATTTGAAAATTTCAACTCTGATAAAATTATTGAAATCAATATGAACTCTATGTTATGCACAGTAGCTTTTTTTAATTTCGTTAAGCAACTTAACGCATCACATACTTGACAAGCGTTGTACTCTACGTATAAATACATAAATTTAAGGAAACAGTTAAACATATAGCCCTCTATTAAATGAAACTATAATAAAACACACATATTACATCAAGATATCACTCACATTATATTATCAAAAAAAGCAAAGATATCTATAATATAGAAGTCAATTGTTTACTTAAATGCCATTTTAATATCACAACAAAGCCAACATTGTGAAAATATATAACAAAAAATAAGTTCCATATATGCTAGTCTAAAAATTGTACTTATCCCTTATATAGCCATTTTGGTCTTGTCTCTTACAAATAAAAGGCAATTTGTATTTGTATTAAATATTGTCAACTGTCACATTTATCCTGAAAACAGTTGATGGATTAGCCAACGCCGTTCTAATACTGTTTTCAAACTTTTCCTGTATCGACGAGAATTCCATCATATTACTAGGCTTGGACTCGATCCAAAATCCGTCAAATTCATAAAACAGATAACAGTAAAACTGATGAAAGGCACGAATCGTCGGCAGGGTCTTGGAGGAATTATATATATGAGTCTTAGCACTGCCGTCCCTCAACAATTTCAAAGCCATGCTTGTGAGATTTATACCGACTATAGCAAATGCGTATCCGTAACGTGGATGATGCGAACGGGATAATACGTGCGTGGCCATGCTAGGATACTCTTGAGCAAAATAAACGAGATTCTCCAATCCTAGGATTCCCATCCCACGAAAGTCTGTCTTGGGATCGTCCCCCTGGAAGCCGATCTCCTGCCACTGCTTGGTCACCCGCGCGTCCAGGGGCTCGTACGGCATCAGTAGGTTCCACAACTTCAGCAGCTTCTGCTCGTGATCCGGATTATCCGCACTGTACGGCATCTTCCTGAGCTCCTCGCACTCCACACAGAGCTGACGGTAGCCCCAGATCAGCTCCACGCACTTGCCGAATGACTTGGCGAAGTCCGGATGCGCCGTGGGATTGATCTTCTTGGTCACCAGCACAGTCCTGATGGCATCCTCGAGAATCTTACGCTCCGTTTTCGTCGTTATCCCTCGGTGATCGGCGATATCGTTCAGGTACGCAACGAGGGTCCTGATATTCGTGTTGCGCGACTGCTTGAGGGTCTCCTCGACGGCGAAAGCACGCGGCGCACCGGACGGCTGTCCGTAGCAGATCCTTTGCAGCTCGCACATCTGCGTGGTGTGGCGCAAGAACCATTTTATCAGGCGCCTGAAATACCAGCACAGCAGAGCCCAGAAGTACCTGAACATGCCTGTCCGAACGAAGGTTGCGACGATTGTCTGTCAAGAAAACGTTTCTCTAAAAGCACCGTATCACCGCCGCGTTAACCTGTACTGTGGCGGTCGTCATCTCATCCAGACTCCCGACGTTTTCTTCTCACTATGTAAATAGCGTTATGCAAATAATACCAGATAGAGAATCCAATAACCTCGTCAACGTGTCACTACTTTCTTTCTCTCCTCCTCCCGAGCGCTTCACCTTCGAACAAACGCACAGGCAGTGTAATTTATATCAATAATTTGCATTATGCGCTTGACGTTGATACATGTGTGTCCTTCCGCCTCAAGTCAGGTATGTATGTATGTATGTATGTACATACATACCAAAAGAAGAAAAGCCTGACATGTTCTGTGGCCTGACAGCGAATGCAGCGAACTGAGCGAACAGCAGCAGCCATGGGCGCAATAACCTATTACTTTATTTTGAAGCGCCTCTATGTCCACAAAATGTGGACATTGAATTACGTAGCCAAGAATCCCGTAGATATAAATGTCCACGATTTTGTGGTTCTCTTCCGTGTGTTATGTTCAGAATTTTTTAGTTTTCTTCTGTATTACTTATTTGCGATTTTTTGGTTTTCTTCCGAAAAGAATTAAAAATTTAACTTAATTGCGAACATAGCACGGAAGAGAACCACAAAATTGTGGATATAGCGTCTGTATATTAACAAGTTAGTAACATACAGCAATGTATACATTGTATATGTATAAATATGTGATTAAATTAATGAAAGAGATACCTTTTTTTAAATTAATGAAAGACATGGTTCTTTTTGGAAGAAAACAAAAAAATCGTGAATATAACACGGAAGAGAATCATAAAGAGGGCATAGCACGGGAGAGAACCATAAAACCGTGGATATTACCTATGGGATTCATGAACATTGGCTACGTAATTCAAGGTTCATATTTTATGGCTATAGAGGCGCTACACAGGCTTGTCTGAACTCTAAACTCTAGAGTCTAGTGGTGACTGTCATTTGCAGGTGACTGTGAGCGTACATGTTGAAGGATTTGATTTGAAATAAGTACAATTGACGCGAGATGGGCGTCAAGGATCTGTGGACCATTTTGTCGCCTTTGTGCGAGAGGAAGCCGCTGTACGAGCTGCAGGGAAAGACCATCGCGATCGATTTAAGCGGCTGGGTCGTGGACAGCCAAACGATCGTCGACAATGCGGTACAACCGAAAATGTATCTCAGGTAGATCAGCTCTTCTCTTGATTCGATTTACTCCTATTTGTTAAAATATATTTAATTAAATAACGTCAGAGCAAAATAGTGGATTAGTACAGTGGATAATACTGTATTGGGATACAATATACGTTTTTTTAATGCACATATATCATTATTGATAAGTTGTTTATATAATTCAAATTGCTTGTTGTAGGAACTTGTACTTCCGTACGGCTTTCCTTCTTATGCATGGGATATCTCCAGTATTTGTATTGGAGGGAAAAGCACCCACCCTAAAACACAAAACTATTGCACAAAGAAACAACGTTCGTGATAGATTTAAGGAGAGAAAAACTGCTAAGAAAGGAGGAAGGACGCAGTTTAATAGAGTTCTAAATGAGTGTAAAGAATTGTTAAGATGCATGGGTGTTGCTTGTGTACAGAGCGAGGGTGAAGCAGAAGCTATGTGTGCTTACTTAAATGAGGATGGAGTACGTCTGTATACTATATACTAATTTTCTGTGATAAACAAATTATTAATTGCTTTAGATAACAAAACGATGCACTTTCAGCTTGTGGATGGATGTATAAGTCAAGACAGCGATTGTTTTTTATATGGTGCAAAAGTAGTGTACAGAAACTTTTGTATGAGTACCCAAGGCAATTGTACAGGTGGTTCTGTAGACGTGTACAGCATGGAAAAAATAGAGAAAACTTTGAATATAGGGCGAAGCAAAATGATAGCTTTAGCTTTGCTATGTGGCTGCGACTATGATGAAGGAGTGAATGGTGTTGGAAAGGAGGCTGCTTTAAAATTTTTCAAGACTGTGAGAGAGAAAGATGTCTTACAAAGGTTTGAGTGTATTGCATGTTTATGGAATTTATCCATTTATATGATTGTAATTGATTATATGATTGTAACTGTTTTTCTTTTCTCCTTTTTTTTAGGATTCAAGATTGGAGAACTGACAGAAGTTTGGACAGAGCTGAGTCAAATTTGTTAAATCCAGATTTATGTACATCATGTGGTCACCCAGGAAAACTGCAAAAGCACACAAAATCAGGTTGTGCTGATTGCGGAACTATTAGGAAGTGTAATGATGATTTCAGGTAAAAATCACATAATTACAAAATATAAATATTACATATATCTAGGAATAATAATTTATAATTTGTATACGTATAGGGAAGAGAGGACGTTGATATTAAATGAGGTATCATTAAGAAAGAAAGCACTCCATGATAAAAATTTTCCAAACCAGGAGTTGATAGATGAATTTCTTATCAGGAAGGATTCAGTTCCAATTAAATTAGATATAAAATGGAAACAACCTCAAACTAATAAATTTATTGTAAGTTTATTATTATATACGTGTTATCATATGTTAAAATTATAATAATTTTATTATTAATCTGTCTAAATTTTCTATTTTATCAGGACTTTATGAACAAACATGTATGTTGGGAACCACAATATGCGTTCGAAAAAATATTTACATTGACTACTAGATGGCAGCTCTTACATCTACCAGATTTTACACTTGATGAACGTTCGTCCATGACAGATTTATTTATTCCTGACAATATAAAAAAGATACGTAATATTAGATCTATAGCCAGTTATGAAATTATATGGAAGAAAGAGCATACTGTAATTGAAATGCTAAAGGAATATAAAGAACAAACAAAAGAGAATGATGACGATGATGATGATAATGTAGATGATATTTTACTAACAAGTATTGAACCACAAGACTTGGTTTTAAAGTGTTATCCAGAATTAGTTGAGGTATATGAAAGTACTAGGAATGTAAAAACGAAAAAAAGAACTGCAAATTCTCGGAGAAAAAAGGCTACAACAAATGATATTAATAAAGTTAATAATATTGAAACAAAAGATATCACAAAATCGAAGCCAAAAAAAGTAAAGAAGAAAATATTAGAAAAGAATAGGAAGATTGATGATTTTATACCTGGAAACCATGCAATCGAAACTGTGTCTCTAGAGGAGTCCTTTGAAAAAATGGATATTACACCAAAAAGATCAAGGCAGGAAAATATTTTGAGTAGAGCGAATGAGTTAAAAATAAGAGATGTACCTGAAGATACTGCGATTATGAACACAAAGCAATTGAAACGTGGACCTCAATTTAAAAGAGTTCTAGAGATGGATAAATTAAATTCAAAGCTGAATAACACATTTGACAAGATGTTTGATGAACTCTCTCCTAATGATTTTATGAGCGAAAATGAAGATAATGATTTAGATGTAACACATGTAATAGACAATATATGTGGCAAACAAAGTTTCCAATTTAGTATAAGAAACTGCCAATCTATAGAATCTACTAGCCGGTCTACAGAAAACACTATAGAAGGATTTACAAAAATTGATGAATTTGAACCTGTAACGTACACTAGGGAAGATTATGTTCATGTAGAGGATGAAAGACAGAAATCAGATAACTCTGATGATGAATTTGGCGATATTAACGAATCATATATTCCTATTAATCAAAGAATACAGATAGGAGAAAGCCAAAGGTTTTTATCGACGTGCAATCAAATAAAAGAGAAACGTAGCTTTGATTTTGAAAATATTATGGACCAAACCGATAATGAAAGCATATATTTGGATACGTAATATTATATAAAGCATGTAATTTTTAATTAGAATGTTTTAAAAGTTCTTAAATAAAATAAGTTTTTATATGAAATTAACTATTTTATATTATATCTATGTTAAATTCTGTGTTTTTTAAAAATATAATATGTATCTATAATACTTTAGTCAATATACTTCGTATTATATACACATTTCTTTATAATATTTGATATTTAAATTGAATTATCTTGGAATAGTGTTAATAAACATTCCTATCTTTTTTAAATAGCAAATATATTATGATTTATAGAAATTTTCGGTATTCAGTTTTTCCCATATCTTACGAGTTTATATATTACAATACAATATTTTTCTTATACTCTGTATATCATAATGAAAAAGAAAAAGAATACATAATATATTTTTATATATATTTATATCTCTGATGCATATTGTATGTGATTATTATAAATATACATAGGTATATAATATGTAAAAAATTTAGTGTATGATATGAATAAAACTACATGGTTGCATGGAATTTACTTGACAAAACTACCACATGTTTGCACTACCGATGCGAATATCTATATCAATATGGAGAATATCTCATTAGTAGACATAAGTCTAAAATTTCAATTATTTGTTCGGTCGTTTGTTCGATCGAAGTAATCGAATGAGAAACGAGACAGGTGTTTTATTCATCAATAAAAATTAATACGGTAACTGAAATGGAGAGAAAAAACTTTACATTTTTAATATATCTCTTTGCTTATATACACAAACGTACATATATACATATATATACGGTTATAGTCTCTTCTTGCAAATATATACCTACTCACAAACACAAATCGACCACCCGTATCTAGATGCTGTTGCCGCGTGTTGTATTTATATTTCTTGAAACAATAAAACGCTAAAATACTGAAACAAAAATATAACAGTTGAAAAAAAATATTGTCTTTATGGATAAGATTTGTTATCAAGGAAACATTTTCTTTAATTTCTTTTTTAATTCAATTCGAGTTTTTTATTTATATTTTCTGCATATTATCAAAAATTATTAAATTGTCATCGTTTAATTTATTTTATATGTATATCCAACAGCAGAAAGATTCATAATATTTTTGTAGCATACCTATTTCTATGGATATTTGAATATCTTATTGTATTCAGATTTGTCTTTTATGTATGTAACGCGAGGATCATTGAATTTATGGAAAGAACATATAGAGAGATTTAATGGAAAATGGAGATTTTCCTTTACACATAGTGTTCGATATGCAAGTATCATATTGAATATTATACGTATATATAACGTGAATATATTGATTTATGCTTCCAATTATACTTTATAAGAGTTTCCGATTGTCTTTAAGCATTTTTTGGCAAGTATAATGTACAAATTATTAATATAATACCTCAAACAACTATCTAAAAACGAATTACTTATATTATTTCTTTAAATATGTCAGAAATATAAAACTAACAATAAGTTAAATATAATACATTTAATTATTTATATTAACAGAATTTTTACAATTTAATTATTTTTTATATTTCTAAATCTATTGCAATGGATATACATAGTTAACAATGTGCTTATGTTTTTCCTTTATTAGATTGTGTCTGAGATTTTTATTATGGGTTTCCGTGTGGAGTTAGTAATGGACTATCTCAGATCACAACTATCACATTTCACGAACGTTGTATATGGGGCATTCCACGCCAGTTCGCGAGGGGTCAAACCTTGACCTTTTTATTTCTGATGGCGGCTTGTTTTTTTAGCAGGTTTTTACGAGTACTAAACCCATGTAAGAGCGTTCTTATAATAAATGTAGCGTTTCTGAAATAGAACCTGCGCAAAATGTGTAATCCATCGGCTCCAAAGATTTTCAATGACTTTTTTCGCCTATTAGACAACGTCTAAGAAGAAAATTCATTGAATATAAAATACGCTATTTTGATCATATTTTTAAAAAAAAATTACTCCAGATTTTTATAATAATATTTTTAAACAAATAAAGTAAAAAAACATCAAAAATTTTAAATATCTCAAAAACCCCATTTTCTATTTTCTTTAAATTTATAGGGAATATTCTGGGGAATATTAGAAAAATTTTAAGATTGGTCCGAAGTTGCGCAGAAAATTTGGGAATTTTTTATGAATTTTTTTGTGCAGTATTCGACTCACAAAAGTGCAGTTAAAATCGCGTTTTAAACAATTCTGAATCGATTTAGCTAAACTTTTTTTAATTGATTGACATTACTTATTAACAACCGGTCGACGGTGAAAGACGTTATATATTGCCAGTCACGGTCGATTTAAATTACATTAATTGTTATTCTATACTGGCGAAAGAAAATTATTCTGTTTATTATACACCGTCGACCGAAGAATCGGTGCTCCATCTTATAGTTGTTATTGCGATAAATATTACCACAGCCCCAGTGGTCGAATTGGCACGACACCCGCACGGTATACGGGAGGTTCCAGGTTCAAACCCTAATATTTTTTTGCAATAAAAATTTAAACTATTTAATTTAGAAATTACATCAACTGACCAAAACCCATGGTCGAAATTAATAATGTCTCGACGATTGATCCAAAAAAGTGCTGTGTGAATCCGACAAACCAAGTTGGCTCACAGTTGTTCAATGTTCATATCGGAAAGACGTTATATATTGCCAGTCACGGTTGATTTAAATTACTTTAATTAAAATAATAAATAATCTGTTCTTAAATAAATGTACTTATTGAATTAAATTTCCTCACAAATTTATTATTTTCGCCTTTCTCACACTGTTCATCGCAATTTTGCTCCAGGATCTTCATCATAATTCAGTAAAAAAATTTTACGGGCGTGTGCAGAAGGCACAGTTCACTCATTTTATTTGTTAATAAGTAATGTCAATCAATTAAAAAAAGTTTAGCTAAATTGATTCAGAAACGCGATTTTAACTGCACTTTTGTGAGTCGAATACCGCACAAAAAAATTCATAAAAAATTCCCAAATTTTCTGCGCAACTTCGGACCGGTCTTAAAATTTTTCTAATATTCCCCAGAATATTCCCTATAAATTTAAAGAAAATAGAAAATGGGGTTTTCGAGATATTTAGAAATTTTATGTTTTGCTTCCTCATAGAGGAAGCTTTGTTTTCGTAAAAAAATTTTTTTTTTAGTTGCCGCTGCCAATGTGTTCAGAATGTTCTAAAACGTCGAAAAATAGCTATTTTAAAAAATGTCGGTATGTGTGTATGTATGTCTGTATGTCTGTATGTCTGTATGTCTGTATGTCTGTATGTCTGTATGTGCCAAATTTACTGAAATTTCTATAACTCCAGAACTGATCAACCAAATCTTAACCAATTATATATGAAATAGGGGTAGAAAAGACTGAAGAATATAATAGAATTAGAAAAATTGCGAATATTTTAAAATTTTAACCTTTAAGGGCTACATCTCAAGTCTCAATAATTGAGATTTTTCATAAATTGATGTTTTTTGACAATTTAGTATTAATTATTGGCAATTTTTCTAATTATATTATATTCTTCAGTCTTTTCTACCCCTATTTCATATATAATTCTTTAAGATTTGGTTGATTAGACTCAGCTTCATAAAGCTTCTATGTATGTACGAATTCTTCGAAATTTGAAATATCAATAAAATTTTAAAGAAATTATATATGAAATAGGGGTAGAAAAGACTGAAAAATCTAATAAAATTAGAAATAGCCCGATATCTCAAAATTAATGGAAATTAGAGCAACATTTAAATCTTAATGAATTTTCTATCTATCTATATAAAATAGAATGTCTGTATGTCTGTATGTATGTCTGTTCTTTATACACTCTTAAACTATTCGACCGATCTGGACGAACTTTTGCACAGTTACTCTTTACATCTTTGCGCAAAACATAGGCTACTACGGAACCTCGATTATTCACTTACCGATCAGCTACTTTATTCCTTGGTTTTCCCGGGCGTTTTTTCGGGAATTTTGAGATTGCTCGCTCGCGATGTATGCACAGAACTTCGATATTTCACTTACCGATTACCGATTTTATCCCTTTGTTTTCCCGGGCGTTTTTTAAGTCTGTTTGTTCTTTATACACTCATAAACTATTCGACCGATCTGAACAAACTCTTGCACAGTTACTTGCACACTTACCGATCAGCTACTTTATTCCTTGGTTTTCCCGGGCGTTTTTTCGGACATTTCGAGATTGCTCGCTCGCGATGTACACAGAACCTCGATATTTTACTTACCGATTACCGATTTTATCCCTTGGTTTTCCCGGATATTTTTTGCAGAGAAATATCGAAGTTCTGTGTACATCGCAAGTTTTTCTAAAAATTAGAAAAATGTAAAAAATGAGCGATTGCTCTAACTTTTGTAAGTTTTGAAATATTTGGCTATTTCTAATTTTATTATATTCTTCTGTCTTTTCTACCCCTATTTTATATATAATTCTTTAAGATTTGGTTGATTAGACTCACAATCAGCTTTATAAGGCTTTTATGTATGTACGGATTCCCAGAAATTTTAAATGCCTTCAACTCAAAAACTAATCAATCAAACCTTAAAGAATTATATATGAAATAGAAGTAGAAAATACTGAAAAAATATAATCAAATTAGAAAAGTTGCCAATAATTAATACTAAATTGTCTAAAAACATTAATTTATGAAAAGTCTTAATTAGAATATAATAAACTAAAAAATATAATAGAATTAGAATTTGGCGATAATCAATAAAAGGGTTCTTTTTTTAAAAAATTTTTAATTTTTTTAGAAATGTCCCTGGTTGCTCTAACTTATGCAAATATTGATATATAAGGCTAAATTTTTTTTTAATCGATAAAGTATTATTTAAGGAAGGATGGAATTGAATTTAACGATAATTGGTAAAGGGCTTCTTTCTTTATAAAATTTTGAATTTTTTAAGAAATGCCTTTGATTGCTCTAACTTTTGTAAGTTTTGGAATATTGGGCTATTTCTAATTTTATTATATTCTTCTGTCTTTTCTACCCCTATTTCATATAAAATTCTTTAAAATTTGGTTGATCAGACTCATGTTTATGTATGGACGGATTTCCCGAAATTTTAAATGTTTTTAACTCAAAAACTAATCAACCAAATCTTAAAGAGTTATATATGAAATAAGGGTAGAAAAGACTGAAAAATATAGTAGAATTTAAAAAATTACTAAAATCTTAAAATTTTAACTTTTAAGGGCTACATTCCAAGTCTCAACAATTGAGACTTTTCATAAATTGATATTTTTTGACAATTTAGTATTAATTATTATCAATTTTTTTATTCTAATATATTTTTCAGTTTTTTCTACCCCTATTTCATATATAATTCATTATGGTTTGGTTGATTAGACCCAGCTTTATAAAGCTTCGATATATGTACAAATTCTCCAAAATTTCAAATGAGAAAAAGAAAGAGAGAGAGAGAGAGAAAGAGAAAGAGGGCGAAAGGGCGCTCTATTGCAAAAGCATTGATCGTTTTTTAAATAAAACTGACGTAAGTGTCTAGCCTAGCATCAGCCAATGTATGCCAAAAAGCCTAAAGTGCGTTCAGTTTTATTGGGGAACAATCAGTGTTTCGCAAAAGGGCGGCCTTTTGCAAAAGGGCTAGTCTTTTTGCAAAAGGGCTAATTTTTTAATTGCAGTTAGAACATCTTAAGTCTTAATAATTAAGACTTCAAAAAATAATTTTTTAGGATAATAAAAAAAGTGAGCAAGTAGAAACTTGCATATTGTTTCCATATAGCTTTTAAGTGTGCAAGTAGAAACTTGCACATTGCTTCCTCATAACTTTTAAGTGTGCAAGTAGAAACTTGCACATTGCTTCCTCATAGCTTTTAAGTGTGCAAGTTGAAACTTGCACATTGCTTCCTCATAGCTTTAAAGTGTGCAAGTAGAAACTTGCACATTGCTTCCTCATAGCTTTAAAGTGTGCAAGTAGAAACTTGCACATTGCTTCCTCATAGTTTTTAAGTGAGCAAGTAGAAACTTGCACATTGTTTTCTCATAGTTTTTAAGTGAGCCAGTAGAAACTTGCACATTGCTTTCTCATAGTTTTTAAGTGAGCCAGTAGAAACTTGCACATTGCTTTCTCATAGTTTTTAAGTGAGCCAGTAGAAACTTGCACATTGCTTTCTCATAATTTTTAAGTGAGCCAGTAGAAACTTGCACATTACTTAATCAACATTTTATTTTGCTTATAAAGCTTCCTCTATGAGGAAGCCAAATTAAAGAATATTTATTAATAATTTTACATCAAATAAAAAACAAGCTTCCTCATAGAGGAAGCTTTATAAGCGAAATAAAATGTTGATTAAGTAATGTGCAAGTTTCTACTTGCTCACTTAAAAATTATGAGAAAGCAATGTGCAAGTTTCTACTGGCTCACTTAAAAACTATGAGAAAGCAATGTGCAAGTTTCTACTGGCTCACTTAAAAACTATGAGAAAGCAATGTGCAAGTTTCTACTGGCTCACTTAAAAACTATGAGAAAACAATGTGCAAGTTTCTACTTGCTCACTTAAAAACTATGAGGAAGCAATGTGCAAGTTTCTACTTGCACACTTTAAAGCTATGAGGAAGCAATGTGCAAGTTTCTACTTGCACACTTTTTCATTTTTTCTTTAATTTGCTCCGTGGTAGGTTGATTTGTTGCAGCAGAGTAGAAAATTCGTATAATTAAGTTGTATAATATTTCGATCACGTTTATAATACTGACTCCGAGAAATTAGTGTTCCTATAAGGGATCGAGTTGTGCGGATACCGTTGCCCGATTGTGATTGGCTCCGCCATTTTCCGGGTAACTTCCGGTAGTTCCGGCTGTTCCGGCAACACCGGCACAGCTTGTTTTTTTTTTTTATGAACTTTACTTCCGCCTTGCCGCCGTCAGGGCTGCGTTTTTTTACTTTATTTGTTTAAAAATATTATTATAAAAATCTGGAGTAATTTTTTTTTAAAAATATGATCAAAATAGCGTATTTTATGTTCAATGAATTTTCTTCTTAGACGTTGTCTAATAGGCGAAAAAAGTCATTAAAATCTTTGGAGCCGATGGATTACACATTTTGCGCAGGCTCTATTTCGGAAACGCTACATTTATTATAAAAACGCTCTTACATGGGTATAGTACTCGTAAAAACCTGCTAAAAAAACAAGCCGCCATCAGAAATAAAAAGGTCGAGGTTATACCCCTCGCGAATTGGCGTGGAATGCCCCATATATATGTACATGTTCCTTATTAACACACATGTTCCAAATTAATGTCATCACAGCGTTGAGTACAAGATTACATTACGCTTTGCTTGTACCATATACGCGTTATTAAGCAATTATTAATCAATGAAAAAATATAATTACTGTGTGATTATGTACATAAAGATTACATTATCTATGAAAGTATGAATCAATGAATGAACATAAATGTTATGTAAATAAAAGATAATCTTTTATATTTTGCTTTAATCGCATTTGCAGCTAAAAATAATTTTGTATTTATGTTGGAACAAACGTTGAGAAACAAAATGTACCACATGTATACACTGCAAACAATATCGCTTAATAAAATAATTTTTTTACTACACGAATTGTTTTGTGTGCTGTCAGTGCTGTGCATGCACTGATACTTGAAAATTACATCAAATTTTGTATTATACAGTTTAGTTTTCCGAATGTCCAAATTAAAAAGAGAAATCGACCATTACATCATACTATAAAGTAAAGATTCGGCTTTAAGAATATATTTTTAAATTATTGTGCACGATGAATTTTTTAACGGAGTTACGAACGCTCAAAGTAAAGATGCCCACTTTTTTTAACTCTTATAGATAATTTGATAAGAAAAAATTTAAATTAAAATCTAAAGAAAAGGTTTTGTAAAGAAAACTTCAGACTTTAATATAAATTTTTTTAGGTTTTTTTTATGCACGTGACGTCCACAAAGTGACAAAAGAAAATTTCCCATTTCGTTGAGTTTTCTCGTCGTCTTTTGTACGTTCAAATTATCATAATTAAAAAAAGTGAAAAGAGGCTTGCGAAATGTCGAAAGTGAAGATTTTAAACTTTAAAAACTTTTGTTTTTTAGATTTGGATTCCAATTTTTCAAAACAAAGTTACAGCTATCTAAAATTTATTTATTTTTTAGACACTTTTTCTGGATTTCTTAATTATTTGGCGGAGTGTATATATATATATATATATGTATATAATATAAAATATACCTATGCATTATATATGTACATATATTTGTAATATTTGGTACACAATAGAAGCGACCCGACAAAAAATACACGTTTACGACATACCTGACGACATACTGATAACATTATATCTTTTATAGTTATCATTTAGCGATAAACAAAGTATTTGAAAATGACTGTAAACGTTTTGTCCTTTGATAATGTCTGCTAATTATTATCTATATATGTATATATATACGCTGTCTAAAGCTAGCAGTGCTGTTTTAACTCTGTACAAGATGAAGGCTCGTTTCTTCATAGTTCTTCTCTGTTTTGCGAGTGAGTATTTTTATCATAGATTTCATAAACATTACTTAAAATAGCGAAATTTAACAGGATATTTGCGTTATGGACTTTTGATGCAGTACAAAGAGTCATCAATGGAATAGATACCAATATTGAGTATCATCCTTATATGGTATGCAGAATATTATACATCTGGGTGTCCCATTTTAATTTACCTCTAAAAACTTTTTTATTTCTGATTTGAGAAAAATGCTTTACAATTGGACAAAAGTTGTTTGGCTTGAAGGGGGACACATGATTTCGATGTGAGCTATAGTCGTAGATGCCATCGTTTTCAAGAAATTTCAAAGGCGACTAGTTTCTTAAATGGAACTTGATTTTCTCCTGGAGATAAAAGTTGTACATCTCGTCGAGACGTTTTCAAAACATTATAATAAAGTAACGAAATCTTTCGTTAAGAATTTCCTGAGATATTTAAAATTTTGTTATGATATTTTAAATATAAAGTATGAAATATCTCGTAAAGTATTCACTTTTCGATGACTTTACCTTGATACTTTTATACATAGAATAATAAAATAAAGCGTATAATAGTACTATTTTTTACATTTGCAATTTTGCAAAATTGAATGCGTCTACAAAATGCAATCAAATTTTTTGTAATAATTTTTCTGTTTTTTATATAACAATCGATTCTTTTCATTATTCTACGTATAAGAGTATTAAGGTAAAGTCATCGAAAAGTGAATACTTTACAAGATATCTTATTATATTTTATATTAAAAATATCGTGACAAAATTTTAAATATCTCTGGAAATTCTTAACAAAAGAGAGCTTTATTATATATATGTGTTTCGAAAACGTCTCGACGAGATCTACGACTTTTATCTCCAGGAAAAAATCAAGTTCTATAGAAATTTGTTGCTCTTGAAATTTCTTGAAAACGACGACATCTACGACATAATAGCTCATTTTGGAATCATGTGTTCCCCTTCAAACCAAACAACTTTCGTCTAAAGCATTTTTTCTTAAATCAAAAATAAAAAAGTTTAGGAAGGGTGTAAATTAAAATAGGACACCTTGTATATATAGACAGACCAAAACATTTTTATTCTTCTAGGTATCGTTGGAAGCAAATGGTCGGCACATGTGCGGTGGTGCTATAATAAACAATGGGTGGGTTTTAACAGCAGCTCAATGTATAGAACGGTGAGTAAAATAACAAATTTAAAGGCATAAATTTTGTTAATTTTTACTAAACAGATAATTTACGTTACAGTGTTAATGATCCTCTTAAAGAGTTTACCTTACGCAGTAGTTGTTCCACTCGTAATGATGAGAGTTGTGTCTCTTACAATGTAAGCAACTTTTACGTGCACGAAAAGTTTAATGCAGTAAACATTGACTATGACATTGCTGTTATACAAGTAATTCCTCGATTTACGTATGATGACCGCACAAAAGCGGTTGACTTGCCACCAGACGGAGACGTTAGTGAGGAATGGGGTACAGTCTGCGGTTGGGGATACTATTCGGTAATGATAAAGTATTCTGATATAAAAACATGATATCGGCATTTAAGTAAATTTAAAAGAATTTGCCTACTGTTTGGGTGTCTCTTAAAATGTAAACTTTTATGAAATATATATAGAAAACCAATAAGGGTAGAGTCAACAAAATTCTGTCGAAAAATTTGAAATGCGCAACAGTACCGCGAGTAGATAACAAACAGTGCCAGAAAGATTACAAAGAAATTATTGGTGGAGAAGAGTTTTTGTCACCTCGGATGAAATGTTATGGATATAAAGAGGGAGAGACAGACTTTTGTTATGTAAGATATGTAAAACATAATAAAACGATTATTATTTATTATTATTCACTCTTTCTACACAGCATATGTCATTATTCATATGGTATAGGGTGATTCTGGTGGACCTTTAGTGAATATTGAAAATATTCTCCTCGGTATAACTTCATGGGGATATTGTACTAAAGAGGGACTTCCTGGTGTATACACTGATGTCACATTACCTGAGTTTAAACAGTGGATTAAAGAAAAAACCGGAATGGATTAACCCGGAAGAAATTTATTATCCTAACGTATGTATCAAAACAACTTGTAAAAATAATATAATTATGTAAAATCTGTGCTTATAATATCAAATTTATGTTTAATTCACAATTAAAATACTATACAATGTTATCAGAATGCTTGGAAAACATTTAAGGGGATCCTGAACCCGTATGATTTTCCGACAAAATTATCATTTTCTATCATTTTCTATGTTACCGACCTATATCTGTCCTTCTGTAGACAATGATCTAGACAAGGATAGTACCTACATTGCATTCATAAAATGCAATTAGAGAAATTCTTTTTTTCTAGGCTTTAAATCTTAGTTCTGCTTGCGCGATATTATTCTTACATGTTTTCCCTAGCGCGCCTCTATCTCATTTTGTACATATAAACTGCAGTATTTTTGTATTAAGCAAATATTGTCGTCAGGTGACAGCTCTACGTGCAAAAAATAAGTAAGTTTTTTAATTTTTTTTGTTTTTCATACAAACTCAACCGTTGCGCGCTAGATTTTTGCACGTACTTTAATTCTGTAAAAGAATTTGCGATTCTGTAAAGCCAATTCAAAGATTTCTTATAATGCAATAATGTCGGTATACAGACGGGTTCAGGATCCCCTTAACATTGTAAAATTAGATGAGACTTTATTCTGGTATAACTAATTTAACGCTTTATCTATCTTCAATAATAATAAAATCCTTATAACGTAAAACATTATTATTCGTAGATCTTAATTTGAACTGACCATGTTCTACAACTGAATTTATAAAATAATGATAAACGATCAAATCTGCCAGCAATTGCTAATGAGTCGTTATAATTTCATCTATTAGCTTATGTACATGTCTTTTCTTTGGGGCTTTTAAGACCGAATTTTCTAGCATCGCAAGTTTCTCAGGCAAAGTCATCGCAAGTTTCGAAGTAGAGCTAAAGGAAATTGCACCTAGGAAATAAAAATTTAATATGACGTTAATTTGCGCGTAGGAATATAATAAGAATTTATAATTTATAATTAAAATTAAATTATAATTAAATTCCTTGAATAATTACAACATAAGTAATTAATCCTTTGAGTAGGCTAATTATCTCTTTAAAAAATTTTAAATAGCAACAGCATTGATATAGTAGTTCCATTTTTCAAACGAAATGTAGTCTCGTGTATGTTCTCAATGCCTGCAAATTGTATCATATATGATGGTAAAGAACTTGTTAATGTGTAGAACACAAATGATTAAAGTAGAAAAGTAGAGAAAATCTGGAATTAATTTTGTTTCTTTCTAATGTAGTGTATCTAAAGATTCAGTCAAATTTTAGTTAATTTTTACAAATGTTTATATTTATAAGTACGAACGTATTAAATTATTAATCGCTCACCTATCATGATTGTGACTTCTGTTTAATTAGACTATAATTAGATAACTGATAAATCGATCCCTCTATTGATATCAAGCGAACCTGCACCTAATACTAATTATACAGTTTTGCCGGTAAATTCGTCTTATAGTTTTCTGTACGCATGGCTATGCAGTGTTAGACCCGGAAAACTTTCGATATCACTTATAGTTGGTACATTCACAAATCCATATCGTGAATGATAGATCCTCTATCCATAGCTTCTTGGAGTTTCGTTAGTACATATTTGGCAATAAATTCAAGTTTGTCCCTGTGTGTCCCTTCGCGCATTACATTTTCTTGCCATCTATACAATTGCGAAACGGATTTTACCTAGAAGATAAGGAGTTTGATATTTAAAAAATCTAATTAAAAATAAAAAGATTTATGAACTAATGTAGATAAACGCAGATATGCGATATAAGTAATGTAAGTTTAAAACTACTATTCATACACAACGTACGTCTACTTGCTCGTTTAACTTGTATTATTTTTCCTTATTTTTGAAATAAAATTTTACCTGTCTAAAACGATTTTGTACAGCAGTAATAGATAAACGTCCTTTCTTTCCACTGTTTCAAAATTCAACTGCTTTTCTTTTGTAATTTAAGTTTATACTTCCACCTTCGTTATCCACCACACAAACTTCGTATTAATAGTAAGTTTAATTAAGTACCTACATCAAAATAATAAAAAGTAATTCCAAATAACATGTAATTTTTCAACATTTCTTAATTACGCAATAGTTGTAAGATACTTGTTTCTTGATATAAAATAATAAAATATTGTTTTTTTATTAATAAATACTGAAGTATCATTAATCATGTGTCTTGTTATATACATATATCCTATTAACTTCATCCAGCTATAACTTTTAATTTCGTCTGTCCTTTAATTCAAATTTATTTGTTAATTTTATATAAACTAAAAAAAAAAAATTTTCTAGCTTAAAACAGTTGAACATTCATTTATCATAAAACAAATATATTTGCGTTTAATATGAGATATGTAATTCGATTGACAAGAAAAATGCATGAATATTGTTAAACACACTGCATCAACGACATATATGTATTAACGTTTATTGTTCTGATGAAATCATAAAATAACTTTATTTATTTATTTATGTTTTAATATAAGCTTGTCTAACAATAAAGCTTTTATTAAATCCCTCTTTCATGTATAAAGGTAAATCGTAATTTACGTGCCATACGCGATAAATTTATAGATGTACATACTCTTGCTGCTTGTTTAAATTAATTTTAATACTAATCTACGCATTCTACTCTAGTACACGTCGGTAATAAAATTCCAGATTATAGCGGAGAAAAATCGTTAAATGCGTATGCTGGCGTGCTGTTTCTACTTACAGCAGTTGAAAGGAGTTCAAACTTGAAAGGGACAAACAATCCTAGAATCGCGCCGCGTGTAAAAGCTCAAAGTAATTCAATTAACCTAAGCATATTTATTTAATAAAAGCAGAACGTCGACAATTGTGTTCTCGGTGTAAGATTTACGTTGCCTGTATGCTAGACTCGTATTATATTGACTTCTACATGATCTACATGTTAATTACGCTATTTACATACAACCAATGCAATCAGTTTTAATGATTTATTTTATTATTTTATGAATATTATATATACATATACCTATATATAAATAATTTGACTTATTATTACAACGTTCCAAAAGTTAGTAATTATGCACACAATAAATTAAACGTACTACGCAATAAGAATTTATCGTTTTTTTCCACGAGCGAAAATGGCAGATATCGAAGCGTTTAAAATTCTAATTGACACAATTATTGTGACAATTATAGGTATACATATAGATACTATGTATCTTTGAAGGTAACAGATAAGTGAGATAAGTAAGTAATTAAAAGTTCAATTTACAGTACCAATGCCAACAAGTCCGCTATTTTATTGTCCTTGCAGGAGTTATTTTTTTCTGACACGTGTTCCAATCGTAATTATTTGCATTGTGAATGTGTAGGTTCAGCATGTTTGTCGTTTATTTTCTACCGCTTTTCTTACTGCTTATGCTAAAAATTAGACGCAACAGCTTTTCAATGATCAACATAAGAAATTTTGAGAGGTAAGATGATTACCGATGGAAAACCATTGCTACGTATTAACGTGACAATTGTCACTTTATTAATATATATACGCAATTTTAATTTCAGTAAGTTTCATTGTTAGCACACTCCCTACGACGCGATCAAATTAATAGTTGAAAAGGATTGTGGAATGCCGGAAATTTCTATTTAGCAGCATCGGATCAGGCATTGAATCTTTAATTGCAATAGCTTTCCGATAGCGTTATTTTCATATTACTAAACGTTTCTCGAGAGTATTTCTTTATTTCGTTCAACAATATTTTCCGTTACGAATTACGCAATGTTTCTATAATAATATATATTAAAAATTTCTTTCGATGCATTTAAAACTATCGTTGTTTTTAGAAGGGCAAGACTAAATTTAGATAAGTTTTCCGATGTTGGCGGTCATGAATATATATATATACATATGTATGTGAAGTGGAAAACTTGATTGAAATGTAATGTGGTTGCGCCATAACTATTACCTACGATGTCTGTTGGATCAACGAGTCCTGCTCACGGATACTCGAGTCGTAATCACAGTTAGAGCACGTACCGTAGAAATTCAACACGTAGGTTGCTCTTATATGTATATAGAACATTATGTAGGTAGCTACTCGCAGATGTTTTATCTTCCAATACCAAACTAATTGGGTGTATTACCGTATCGTCATAAAGCAATACAAGAAAAATTAATACTAATAACAAATAACAAATAATAGATTTTTAATTTATACTTTATGAAACAAGCTATACACAAGACGCGCCCAATAACTTGTATTGGCGAAGCATTAATGGCAAAAATTTCTGAAAAAATAAATAGTTTATTGCTTATTTCTATTTTTAAATAATTTAATGTAAACTTAATATTATTTAATAAAATTGTAGGTAATAAAGATAATATTGATCAGACATCAACAGAATATATTGCATATTCAGAAAAATTAGCTGGAAAATAACAAATTGAATAATTTTACTGTGAATTATTTGAGTTCAAAAGATCACAAGCTATAAAGACATTATTTGTGCGTGCGTGTGTGTTTTTTATGTTTTTGTGTGACATGACGTATTATTTATGCAAAATCATGCAAGTAATTCAGTATTGCTGAACGCGTAATAAATCAATCTATTTCCAATCGGATCGTATCATTTCGAGAGCATAATCGTATCGAGCGTATTATCGTCGGCTACTATCACTGCGCGTTCATTCTTGTATCTCATGTCAGCTCGTCGAGTGATTTGAGAACAATATCAACGATGCATCCATCCCAAGCAATGAGAACGGATACAGAGTTACGTGTACGTGAATTTGCATAACTTGGTTCGTTTCGGACGTATGGTGCATGGGTAGCTCGACGGTTGGCGTTGTCGTGCGATTTCACGTATAGCGTTATCATGCAGTTCCTCTTTTCTGGATGTGAAAAAAAAAACGATTTGCCATTGTTATGCATTAATTTGCGCGTGGAGAGTACATTTTTACATTAGATTTTTAATAATTAGACATATGAAATGATATTGAAATCAAATATACGAAAGTTTAGTTTTATGAAAAATAAATCGAAAGCATGTTTAGCAACTTGTTATTTATTTGAAATACAAAATAATCGTCGTTAACATTATTCAAAAACAGCTCGATTTATATTTCACGAGTGACACAAAAACGCATTACGGGCTAGTTATAGATTAAACTTTTCTCATCAAGTACAAGGCGACGACTATCAAGCGCCCCTTCGACCACTAGGTTGATGAAGTACAATAAAGTTTGCACGCGCTTATGGATAACTTCAGCAAATGTATTTCCATGGTGACTTTTTCGATCCTCTTTCGCGGATTTGCCAGTTGCAGTCTCACTAATTTTCTCATAAGCAATTCTTTTCATTATAAAGTATATTTACAAGCAACTTCCTGCACAATAACGAAAGAGAAAAGCGACAGTGTTAAATATGTTCCGACATTCCCTGTAACATTAAAACAAAAATTAAAAGCAATTTTAAGATTATATTATTTAAATAATATATTATATATAATTAATAAAACTTTCTTATATTGATTAAAAAGTTTAGTTTAAAAATTTGTTTTACAAATAATAAAAATTATTTTTATATAGATATTAACTACATATAATTAACAATAAATCCTTGAGGACTCTCGAAAATTCAAATACAATATAATTGGCCATGAGAGTCAAACGCGGTACTTAGTGCGTATTTTTAATCAAACTGATTAAATTATATTCCGTAAGTTTCCAACATATTAACTGCGCGCCGATTATTTGTCGGACTTTAAACACAGCTATCATTGGAACATTAAAAATTCCCTGTCCCTTCCCTAATTATTCACGTCGCCTGAGAAAGACGTTCAAATTATTATTATCTGGTTATTGCGATAAATATTACCACATGCCCTGGTAGTCGAATTGGTTAAGATACCCGAACGGAATGCGGGAGATTCCAGGTTCGAACCCTGGCTGGGGTAATATTTTTCGCAATAAGTTTTTACAGTGATTTTAATATTAAATCGATATCGATTTAATTAGGGAAGGGACAGGGAATTTTTAATGTTCCAATGATAGCTGTGTTTAAAGTCCGACAAATAATCGGCGCGCAGTTAATATGTTGGAAACTTACGGAATATAATTTAATCAGTTTGATTAAAAATACGCACTAAGTACCGCGTTTGACTCTCAAGGCCAATTATATTGTATTTACATATAATTAAATTTTGTCTAAATAGTAAATGAAACTTTAGTTACAAAATATCATTTTTACTACTTAACGGATTCAGAAATCATGCGGCCATAATAATTTTTACTAGTATATAAAATGCAAATAAATATATATATAAAAATTAATAATTTCACTTTAAAATATATATAATCAGTAAGAACACAGTATAAAGACAGGTCCGAATTTATAGACGTTTCTCAGTTGCCAAGATCAATCTGTCTTTGTCTCACGTATGGTAAGTGACCGCATCCCCGTCCCCGAGAGTCGCGAGCCATCGCGCCACTGCTCGCGCCTCGCGAGGAGGGACGATCGACGAGGCGAGTCCGCGGTGGCGACCTCTGCGCCCGCCGCACCGCGAGAAAAAATCTCACCCCCGGGAGAAAAAAAATCTCGCCGCGCCGCCCCTGACCGAGGCCCGGGGAAAAATCTCGACGATCAGCCCTTGGGCGCGGGGAGGTCCGCTGCGGTAAGGGGAAAGAAATTTTCCCCTCGTCGTCCACCTGCCCCTCGCCCACCCCTCACAAACCCCACGTCTCGCTGCGGCCCGTCCCGACCCCCCGGACGGAGCTTCCATCAATTAAGACCATCGGCTGTGCACCTACTTATAAAAAACCAGTACTTTTCTGAAAATTTGATTGTTTCAAACTTTTAATAAAATCATAATTCTTAAAAACTCTCAAATAATAGTTTAAATCGACTGACATACCTGACGACATACTGATAACATATATCTTTTATAGTTATTATTTAGCGATAAGCAAAGTATTTGCAAATGACTGTAAACGTTTTGTCCTTTGATAATGTCTGCTAATTATTATCTATATATGTATATATATATACGCTTAAAAACTATGAGGAAGCAATGCGCAAGTTTCTACTTGCACACTTTAAAACTATGAGGAAGCAATGTGCAAGTTTATATATATGTATGTATAAAATAAAATATATGTATTATATATATGTACATATATTTGTAATATTTGATACAGAATAGAAGCGACCCGACAAAAAATACACGTTTACGACATACCTGACGACATACTGATAACATTATATCTTTTATAGTTATCATTTAGCGATAAACAAAGTATTTGCAAATGACTGTAAACGTTTTGTCCTTTGATAATGTCTGCTAATTATTATCTATATATGTATATATATATACGCTGTCTAAAGCTAGCAGTGCTGTTTTCACTCTGTACAAGATGAAGGCTCGTTTCTTCATAGTTCTTCTCTGTTTTGCGAGTGAGTATTTTTATCATAGATTTCATAAACATTACTTAAAATAGCGAAATTTAACAGGATATTTGCGTTATGGACTTTCGAGCAATACAGTAGAAAGAGTCATCAATGGAACAAATACCGATATCACATTAAGTCCTTACATGGTATGCAGAATATTATACATCTGGGTGTCCCATTTTAATTTACCCCTAAAAATTTTTTTATTTCTGATTTGAGAAAAATGCTTTACAATTGGACAAAAGTTGTTTAGCTTGAAGGGGGACACATGATTTCGATGTGAGCTATGTCATAGATGTCATCGTTTTCAAGAAATTACAAAGGCGACTAGTTTCTTAAATGGAACTTGATTTTCTCCTGGAGATAAAAGTTGTACATCTCGTCGAGACGTTTCCAAAACATTATAATAAAGTAACGAAATCTTTTGTTAAGAATTTCCTGAAATATTTAAAATTTTGTTATGATATTTTTAATATAAAGTATGAAATATCTTGTAATAGTACTATTTTTTACATTTGCAATTTTGCAAAATTGAATGCGTCTACAAAATGCAATCAAATTTTTTGTGATAATTTTTCTGTTTTTTTATATAACAATCGATTCTTTTCATTATTCTACGTATAAAAGTATTAAGGTAAAGTCATCGAAAAGTGAATACTTTACAAGATATCTTATTATATTTTATATTAAAAATATCGTGACAAAATTTTAAATATCTCTGGAAATTCTTAACAAAAGAGAGCTTTATTATATGTGTTTCGAAAACGTCTCGACGAGATCTACGACTTTTATCTCCAGGAAAAAATCAAGTTCTATAGAAATTTGTTGCTCTTGAAATTTCTTGAAAACGACGACATCTAACGACATAATAGCTCACTTCGGAATCATGTGTCCCCCTTCAAACCAAACAACTTTTGTCTGAAGCATGTTTTCTTAAATCAAAAATAAAAAAGTTTAGGAAGGGTGTAAATTAAAATAGGACACCTTGTATATATAGACAGACCAAAACATTTTTATTCCTCTAGGTATCGTTGGAAGTAAATGGTCAGCACATTTGCGGTGGTGCTATAATAAACAATTGGTGGGTTTTAACAGCAGCTCACTGTTTCTTTGAGTGAGTAAAATAACAAATTTAAAGGCAACATAAATTTTTTTAATTTTTACTAACCAGATAATATACGTTACAGTGTTTACGATGTTGAATATCTTCTTAAACAGTTAACCTTACGCAGTAGTTGTTCCAATCGTAATGATGAGAGTTGTGTCTCTTACAACGTAAGCAAGTATTACATACAGGAAAAGTATTCTGTTTACAAAATGCCTCCTGACTATGACATTGCTGTTGTGCAAGTAAGTCCCCCATTTACGTATAATGATCGCACGAAAGCGGTTGACTTGCCACCAGACGGAGACGTTCGTGAGGAATGGGGTACAGCCTGCGGTTGGGGATACTATTCGGTAATGATAAAGTATTCTGATATAAAAACATGATATCGGCATTTAAGTAAATTTAAAAAAATTTTACTACTGTCTGGGTGTCTCTTAAAATGTAAACTTTTATGAAATATATATAGAAAACCAAATGGGGTGAGGTCAACGAAATTTTGTCGAAATATTTGAAATGCGCAACAGTACCGCGAGTAGATAACTGCGGACTGTGGAAGAAAGAACATCCTGAATTCTTGACACCTCGGATGAAATGTTATGGGTATGAAGAGGGAGGCACAAACGTTTGTATGGTAAGATGTAAAACATAATCAAACGATTATTATTTATTATTATTCACTCTTTCTACACAGCATATGTCATTATTCATATGGTATAGGGTGATTCTGGTGGACCTTTAGTGAATATTGACAATATTATCCTCGGTATAACTTCATGGGGACATACTGATTGTGATACAGCGGGATTTCCTGGTGTATACGCAGATGTCAAATTACCTGAGTTAAAACAGTGGATTAAAGAAAAAACCGGAATGGATTGACCCGGAAGAAATTTATTATCCTAACGTATGTATCAAAACAACTTGTAAAAATAATATAATTATGTAAAATCTGTGCTTATAATATCAAGTTTATTTTTAATTCACAATTAAAATACTATATATGTTATCAGAATGCTTGGAAAACATTTAACATTGTAAAATTAGATGAGACTTTATTCTGGTATAACTAATTTAACGCTTTATCCATCTTCAATAATAATAAAATTCTTATAACGTAAAACATTATTATTCGTAGATTTTAATTTGAACTGACTATGTTCTACAATTTATAATATAATGATAAACGATCAAATCTGCCAGCAATTGCTAATGAGTCGTTATAATTTCATCTATTAGCTTATGTACATGTCTTTTTTTTGGGGCTCTTAAAACCGAATTTTCTAGCATCGCAAGTTTCTCAGGCAAAGTCATCGCAAGTTTCGAAGTAGAGCTAAAAGAAATTGCACCTAGGAAATAAAAATTTAATATGACGTTAATTTGCGCGTAGGAATATAATAAGTATTTATAATTTATAATTAAAATTAAATTAAAATTAAATTATAATTAAATTCCTTGAATAATTACAACATAAGTAAATAATACTTTAAGTAGGCTAATTATCTCTTTAAAAAATTTTAAATAGCAACAGCATTGATAGTAGTTCCATTTTTCAAACGAAATGTAGTCTCGTGTATGTTCTCAATGCCTGCAAATTGTATCATATATGATTAATGTCTAGAAAAGACAAAAACGCTGTTTATTTAGCACGCTAAAGTCTCGATAATCTCTAACTTCATAAAATACGTACAACTTTTTACCTATTTCAAATCATAATCGCGTCAAAATAACGTAATTCCATTTCTTTTGTTCTTAATTTTTTTAAATTTATACGCACGGATTATTTATTTTGAATTGCAGTGATTAGATGATATAAATCGAACACGCTCGACTTCTGTATTGAGTTGAAGAATAGAATGTAATCACTGGATAGACAAATATTATATTCTTACACGTTCTTCATTCAGAAATATTGTAAAATTACTTCAATATGTTGATGTATACCAAAATGTTGAGCATAATCTTTTAAACAATAAAAATTTTTTTGGCTTACACAACTGAGTTGTCACTCTTCCTTTGTAATATGATCCAGATAATTCATCATTTTTACCGGAAAATTTGTTCTATAGAGAAGAACAAAAAACGTATTTGGTATTATATTATATTCGCAGAATGCTCCTTGTTCTTAAAATATAAAAACTAAAGATCAAGAGTTTGACTTGATGTTATAACTCATTGAAGCAATAATAGGTTTTTATTTAAAAATATATAAAAGTTTACAATAGCATCGCAATCGCAATATAATGTTTACGTTTCGGCCTTACTTGGCCTTCTTTAGAACAACAATGTCTATTACATTTAAATAAAGAACAGTATCAAATAAAAAATTTCAAATAAAAACCGACTTAAATCACACATGTCCAGTCAAAGAAAGGTAGTCTGTATGGTCCATGATCAACCATGAGTCAAGAATTAAAATCATGACGCGCACGTCGAGCGCTTACAAAGGTGAACATCACACAATTTTGCGATATTCCACTCCCACACTCCTCGCTGTAGCGCGCATATGTGTGTCTGGTAAATCAAACTTCCTTAGTACATTCGACTTAGTGACCAATAAGCTGCCGATACAACGAAGCATGTTACAATCTTTGTCATCGTGGTTGTGTCTGATCGGTGCGAAGATTTACGGACAAATAGTCTTTCGAATTTCTACAATACAAGAAATGTCGAAAATATATAGTAAATGTAGTAAAATTGAAATAAAATATAATAAGTACAGTAAAATTATTATATTAAAAATATATTAAAATTATATGAATACCAATATTCTGAGTTTAACTTTTTAGATAATTTAAATCTTAACACAAATTAATATAAGTTAAATATAAGTTAATGGCATACAGAAATAAATAAAAGCACAAAACAGTTATACATACCAGTTAGAAATAACTATGTTTAGCAAAGTAAATTGAAAGTATAATTTGGACATGAACAAAATCTCTAGGATTCATACGAATATACTTAGTTATTTTAACGTTAGTCGAATACGATTATATCATGTTTTAAATACGTGATATATTTATATGTTTTGTTAATATATTTTATATGAAGAACGAATTATTGAAAAATGCCATGGATCAATAGCAAGTACCTGCAGGAGGTACAAATCTCGCAAATCACTTTCTGTATCCTATACAACTTATAGTGCTGTGCAATTTTCTAATCCTGATTTGATAGGTATGTTAGAGCTTCATTTTGTGGGTGATTTCTTGTAGTGATAGATATTATACGAGTCGACTGTCTACTTCTTATAAATCAACTATAATAGTGATATTAATGGAATTTCTATTAATTTATCAATTCTTTATGACATAGCTCTGCAATTAATTATAAATTTCCTCCTGCTGTATACATTTCTGTACAAATTTCATGTTTCGCGTATTAAGAAAGGAAATGGGGCTGTCAAGTATATAAAATCAGTCGATGTCAGACCTCTGAGAAGTTTATCGATCATACTATAGGTACTAAACAAGTTTTATTTTGGTGTTTGCTAATATCGTGCTCCGTGTATATAGTTTACTGGATTCTCCATGATTTACAGTTTCAACAATTCTACTGAAGTTTTTGTTGCCTTAGTTGTCGTTATTTGAAACTTTTATGTAAAGTGATCATAAATCTATTTTTGATATATACCGTACAAACAACGAAACTTTATTACAAAGAAATTAATGTCCTTGAATTAGTATAGGTAAAAGAACATTGATTTGACTAAAAAGTTGATTATATATGATATCTATATAGAAGACATTATTAAACTTTTAATATTCTTCCATTTCGTGAATCGTGTCTATATTTGTGGACCAGTAGCTCTGAAGTGCTTGAAATTGCCTTTCCTAAGTCAGCACACAGCGATGGCCGCATCCTAATTTAGCATTGAAAGGGTCAAGCAAATGGATTTGGGATCTCGACGAAACGTTCACATTTGCATATACTGGAGAAGGTAGCGAAGGTGAAATTAAGTCTCGAATGTCTCGATCAGTATTACTTGTTGGCACACATGCTGTTAAACGATAATCCGATCTGAAGAATTACGAGTGATAACATAACACTTTTCCGATATCAGATCCTTTTTACTCTTGACGCAAAGCGGTATTAAATGTGAACGTGGACAATGACCGTTTGAGAGTAACAAAATAACGAAAAAAGATCACACTAAAGCGGAATGGACGATTTAAGTGAGCCTGAAATACGATTCCAAAACGTTTATAAGATCACTGAGAGATGGATCTTAATACAATTTATTTATAAGGAAGTATGGAATGTCCAATGTGGTAATCGGATTTTACGAAGTCCTTAAGTAGACTTGGTATTGATTTCCGACTATCTACGACTACCTGTTCTATATCAGGCCGATCATCGTTTAAAATACATTTACCGTCTCAATGAGGCTAAGATAATATTATATTTTTCGTGATGTAGTTTCTACTTTATATTATATAGTGATATCACGATTGCACTGTAGAACTTGCAATAATTTAGAAAATAAAACAGCTAATATGTAATACAGAGATTCTTGTCAACTAAAAATAAAGAGAGTTTTTATTTCCTTAACAATTTAATATAATATGGTAATGTTTTGCATGAGCAATGAAAATGCTATGAGATTAATGATTGTTAAATTAAGTAGGTATAAATCAATATAAAGAAATTAGCCATATACGGTCCAAGCTTGGAACTAAGGCAGCTCAATATTATTTCCTATATATATTATATTAAATACGCGTATTTTCCAACATATTAAACTGCGCGCCGATGCGGGTAATTGATTTATATCTTATCGGTCTTAACATATAAGTATTAAGTAGGTATATATTTCCCCGTTTTCTTTTATTTATAAATTACACAAAATAATTTTATTTTATTTTTAGTAGCTTATAATGTAAATCTATCTGTCTATAATATTTATGTAGGACCTATTAGTGTTTGATTTGATGCATTGATATTCGAATCATTGCTTCAACTCAATCAACGTAGTTAAACCAGCGTGGGTAACATGATATCTTCTGAATAGGAGACAATAGGTAATATAATTGTCACAAAGCGAATACAAAATTGTTAGAGTCGCGGTTGATAACTAAATGCGCAGCACTAATGTAAGTTTCCAAAGTGTCTCGAATTTAATTAAACAATCGACTCTAGAAAAATGATTTATCATAAACTTGTGTGTTTAACTGAAAAGACAGCACGTGTATGATTAATTTTATTATTGTAATAATAAATAGAAGAGAAAGAGTTATTATTATAATAGTAAAATTATTTTATTATTTTAATTTTTTTTGTATAATACATAAAAATTATTTGATTACGAAAATATGAAATTTTAACCCTCTGTACACCTACTTCAAAATAGCCCCTATCCTTTTTTGCTTGTATCTTGGGTTGTACTGCATCGATTTTAATTAATTTCTTTTAAATCAATAGTTTGAGAAGACTGAGAAAAAAGAATATTTGGATAAGAAAGTCGAAAAAGTTATAGCACGAAAGATATTTTGCAACTATTAAAATCGGCCTGTGTAACGCTAATCCAGTAGGTGTACTGAGGGTTAATGAGTTGGATTACATACTTGATAATTAATGATTTTAATAATTATAATCTGGTAATTAGTCATTTTGTATAATATGTGGTTATAATTGTAATCATATATTTATTTTTCTGTGTGTACAAAGACAATATTTCCCGTTCGTCATACAATCGAGAGAAACGATATAAATAAGAGAACGATAAATAAAAAAAATTTGTAAAAGGGATACGCTTGATTTTGCAAATGCATTCTTACTTTTATCAACCCCAAATATACAGCCTATGCGTTTTATACGTACGCGCGTTACATGTACATCGTTGTCTGTATTGGAACGAGGGCAGATAGTGAGGGTCGATGGGGTGGTTGCTGGGATTTTCAGTACGCGCGCGATCTTCGTGCCGAAAACACGTTTCTCCCGAATGTTCGTGTAATTTTCAAGTTTGCGCGATCTCTTCAACGCGAGAAATCAGTCACTATAAAATTATATAGAAAATCACTATCAATGATTACATGATACATTAAATTTAATGTATTGTTGCAATAGTGAAAAAAAGTCTAAATTAAAACAAAGATAATTTTAATAATTGTTTTGAATTGAAACGTAAGACGAAGAAGGCGAGTTAAAATAAGAGTTTGGCAATAAATATTTATGTTAATTTTCACTTGTATCGCAAGAAATGTATGCTCAACCGGGATGTAATGCGAACGACGGATTGTGAATTTCGAATGCTCATCAGAAGACAATTAGCCGCATATCTACATACTAGTGAATTAATCATGCCGACAGTATCCGTTTAAACGCTGTTATTAATTCAACTATTCGCTAGCAGATGATACGATAATGGTAATGCAAACGTATAAATAGATAAATTTACTGCAGATAATTAAGGATAAATGCCTAATAAATTAATAATAAAATAAATTGTTAGATATGTTTTGTAATATTAAAGACGGTATACGTTACAAATAAGAATAATATTTTACATTGAGTAAACATTGAGTATTTTACACAGGACATAAAGTTGATAATAAACGGTGAATAGAAAGTGCGTCAAAGATCTAAGATTAAGAAAGTGCGTTAAAGATCTAACAATATTTAAATTAATTTTTGATGTGCGCGGGCGTAAATGCAAGTTAATTTTTAGTCTGCATAAAATATTAATAACACGTAAATCGTATCGCGCTAATTAAAAATTAAACATTTCTCGCGCAAAATTAATTATTTTTTAATTACTGAAAGTAATGTTAATCACAGTCATATAATTCTTATATTTAGATGTGCACTTATCTTTCCTCACTGATTCACGCATTGAAGGTGCCGGCGGTCCGGATATTACATATTACGTGCTTATGATACGTGAAATATGCGATATTATATACTATATTTTACGGACGACACATGCACATGGTGCGTTTGATGTCGGCTTTCAAGTACCATGGTATATCGCGAAGACTTTAATTAATGAAGTCTTGTAAGGCGAAAGCATACGGACAATTAACGCGCTGTATACGTTGACGTTTATGTTATAATATCTATAATATTTACACGTCATTTATTGCGGCAATAAATGTTACATGATACGTATTGAATAGATGTAGATTATTTGTATTTAATCAAATTAGACTATTTATATAATGTTAATAACGTAATTAATTAATTTCAAATTGAGTTATTATACTTGAAATAAACTGCGATCAATACATGTGAATCTGGCTCTCTATCATCTGGTAAGTTATATACGTAGGTATATATGGAGGGGTTAAAGCCATAATGGCGTAAGTCAATTTTTTTGACCACTTTTTTTTCCTTTTTCTTTCAACATACCTGCATGTGTGGACTGCATTTATGAAGTTAACTCGATAGGTTAAAAGAAGTGACTTACACCATTATGGCTTTAACCCCTCCATATGTATATTTAATGTTATTATAATAGTCATAAGCTATATAGTTGAAATCTATATCTAGTTTAGTACTATATTGTCAAGCTTTCATATATACGTTCAGAAGTCTTTAAAACAATAATAAATGTACATAAAATGTGTTAAAATTTTGAAAGAGAGATTAAAAATCTTACATAGATGTAAAATTGACCAAAGAAAAATTTATATAAAATATCAGTTTGATACACAAAAGGTGCTGAAACTTTCTTATCGTTGTGAGACGATATTAAAATGTAGGTCTTTTGATAGCTTTCCACTTAAAAAAATGAAAGTATATGGACTTGAACTAAATACATATGACTGTGATCAACAAATTTTTAACCGGAATACTGATATGTTCCGGTTAAATATAATATACACGTGCCCTTTTATTACTACATAAATTGAATTAGTTACGGCTTGTGCGTAATTAATCGGATAACGAGGGTAACCCGTGGGAAAATCATCATGTTAGAATATTATGCCGTAATGCAATTTTCATATTTTCTGTGTTAGCAGTTGCTCCGCTGGCAGATTGTAAATGCAAATTTTACTTTCCTTAGCATCGAAAGCAAAGCACGCGACTAGAAGATTTAGTCTATAATAAACAATTTTATGGGGGGTCTGGAGAAATTTGTAACAGGTGTCGCGAAATGAAATTGAGTGCTGTAATCTCGATTGCTTTTATGCGAATTTGAAATGAGATTGCATTCTGGTATTCGAGGAATCTCTATCTATTATCAGAGGCCCTGGTGTTGGCATTCCGTTTGCTTAAGAAGAATCGGAATACTATAAAGTCGAGGCGCATGGTACTGTACAGTAAACAGACCAAGTAAAATATTGTTTTACAAAAATAATTGCTGTTGCAAACTGGCTTCGTCATTATTCACAAGTGCGTATAATAAATGAATGTAATGTTTCGTGAACCGATGATTCATCTGCTGTGCGCAAATCGCACAATTACAATAATTATTAATTTCAATTATTCTTAGAATAATCGGTTTATTTATAAAATACATTCAAAATTCCACGAGAGATCGTCAGTCTCGCGAACAATTCATCATTAATGATACAATTTTGCGAGCGAGTTTTGAATTAAAATCAATATGCAAGAGAGAGACTTGAGTGCGAAAGACCGACATTTACATGAATGGCGCGTACTTTTATGCAAAATCGTTCATTGCATGCTCATCGAGTGTTTGAAGAATTACTGTAAATTTATTACCGTCGCCTCCATAATGTCCGACGTTGTTTGAACAGCGTGTTTTCACCAACTTGGACCACAACTGCGCAAACAACTCAATTTGTTACTCCTATTCTTCGCTTCTTCGTGCTCCTAAATTCGCCTTGTTTCTCCACTATTTAATCCCACCATCGTTATTTATGTTTGTTTTATTTACAGGAAATCTCAGTGCAGATCTTGGTCAGTAATTGACTAAAAACTTATGCTGGTAGAAATTAAATGTTATTTAATAATTACGTTGCGGAACATGTTAGTTATACATGTTTAAAACAAACTAAAATAAAGAAACAGAGAGTATAACAATAAATAAAAAAAAAAATTTTTTAACAGAAAAAATAGGTCCAAATTTGCTGAAAATATTTAATTATCTGGTTTATATAGTAAGAAGAAAACAATTTTATTGAAATAAATTATTGTGCTAAAATAAAAGCCAAAGCGCAGATAATAATGCACGTAAACAACATTGCAACTATCAACATGGTTTAAATGAATTAATTATATTTTATGCAAATTGAACGTTGTAAATTGCAATTGTGAACTCTCCTCAAGCGAAAATCGATTGAAAATGATATAACATATATCTAATTTTAGAAAAATAATGCAATATACATAAAATATTGATCGTAAAAGTTTTGTCTAAATATAACAAATGCAATATGGCATATCATTTTCTCTGTGTTAGAGATAGTAAGAAGGAAACATGTAATTCGAATTGTACTAAAAATTGACCTGTTTAAATCATGCTGTTAATTGTAAGGTAATTTGTGCACTCTAGTTATGTGCATGATTGCTCTCATTAGCTTTGTAATTTATCTCTTTATGCATCTGGGAACCATCTGTCTTACAATCTCTAAAAAGTATTAAAGTTGTAAAAAAAGTTTTTAACAAATATTTTTATAAAATCTTATGTTAATAGAAAAATAATGTGTTTGATAATTTAAAAAATTGAAGGATAGATATATTCGGTAAAAATATGAGCCGACTGTACGTAATAAGTATTACTTTCATGCTGGGCTGGTTTATTTCCGGACATAGCATCGTAGTATCGTACTCATTAGACGTCATACTCATTTACATCATACTCATTTGAATATGTCGCCTTTTATTATTTAATATACTTTTCCGAGTATTTTTTTTTTTGTTACGAAAAAGTTTATCTTTCATGGAACACAGAGCATAATTTAAATTCACAGATAATAATTAAAAAAGTGTTTGTTTATACACATATATATCTAGTAACGCAATAAATACTTATAAAATAGCAAAATAGAAACAAATGATTTTACTCATCGGGTTTGCGTTGTGTTTGTTATACGACCATGTCACTTTTTATGGTTGTCATGCATTTTTAGCTTGCGTGTTGGCGCATAACACATGCCAGATGCAAGCTTGAATAGTTGACACGGAAAGGTACTCTTTGTTAAGAATTTTCGTTGTTATTATTTCATGTAATATAAGACAGACAACGAAGCGTACATTGAATATCATTCTTCTTAATCATCTAGAAATATTCGATACAGAGCTCCTGAGCATAAAAATTTCCAGTATTTAATATTTAAATATTATTTTATTAATTAACATTATATCAAGCATTTCGTGCATATTGCATCATATTCCTTTTTATTTAAAAATTTAATTTAATCTAATAAAAGCTGTATAAGAAGAGTAACTTTTTCTTTGTATTTTTTATGAATTTTATAAAATTAATATTTTCGTACTAGCAAATTAAATTACTGTTGAGAGAGAAATGAAGCCAATAAAATTATATAGACATGTATAAGAGAAATATAATAAATAGAGTTTGCAATAATGAAAAACTCTATAACTCAATTACAAGATATTAAGAATTCTGTTAGAATTAATCTTACATTAACAGTTAAAGATAGAGTGTGGTGAACTATCTCTTTCTATTAAAATTTTAAAGATAAAGAGCTGACGTATGGATTTAATGTATAAATTTTCTGAAGAATTCTTTTGTGTTAATAGTTTATACTTCAAAAGTTATTCGTTTTTTTGTCAAAGAAAAATCGACTTTATATCGAAGTATGAGTTATAAACCGACACTAGTTTCACATCAACTGATATCAAGTATCGATTTCAAAAACGAGAACTTCGGATGCTTGCACTCTGGAACAGGGTGAAAATTTTTATCTCTCGTGTCTCTTATATACTGATCTGTTTGTTACGATTTTTATTCTTCTCCGATTCAAGCAGATCTCAAATTTCCATGATATGTAAGTATTTGTACATTTATAGCGACGAGTTTTTTCATATTCTCGTGAGCGTAAGCTCACGTGAGGAGTAAGCAGAATAACGACATGTTGGAGCATCGCTAAATTAGTAGATGTAGATGATTAATTGATTAAACACGTTCAGCTTCGTTTCATAGTCAAGAGCAGTTGCATTATAGGTTCCACTTCGTCATGCTGATCTTTTGTTATATCGGAGTAATCGCGCAGAGCATACTTATTCGCTCTTTGACGTTTTAATGCTGACGCCTGGTTTTTTATATATACCTATACTGGTTTTTATTCGCGACCGTTGCACATTTTACTGCACAAGAAGAGAATCTCGTGTTAACTAAGTTTCATGTGGTTTGCGCTTATATTTAAAGAAAAATCTTACTTTAAGATGCGGTGATAATATTCTTTCAAAGTACCGTTATCTCGTTTGACACACGGCAGATATGTGCATGCTTCCAATGCATTTATAAGTTTTACAAAGCATTACTTCTTGCGAATATATTAAAGTACAAAGTTGACGTGTGATAAGAATAAGCAAGAAGTTCCTTATCCTTAAAAAGGGTTTTGTGATTTATTATTCTAAAGCATTGAAGATGCTTCTGGATATCATTTTAGATTTTAGAGTTTTAGAGCAAAATCAATTTTGTAATAAATTAATCAATAGAACGATACTTTATTTATTTTAATATACAGAGTGTTTCCGACCACCCGTGCCAGCCGGGTATCCAATGATACCTCACTCGACCCATGTTCCTATTTGAAATTTTTAAACTGACCCCGCACCTACACCTATTTTCGGTTTATCCAGAAAAATGAAATCATCACCAATGATTACTTTAGGTGCCTATTAGTAATGAACATTTTTTTCCTAACTTCCTGCGACGCCACATTTCTGAAAAAAACGGCTGGCACGGAAACACCCTGTATATAAAAATAATTTAAATTTGATTGAAACAATATAAAAAATTTGACATTTTTATTGTTGTTATCTGTACTATTCTCCGACAAAATGTCAGTAATTAGATTTAAAGAAATTTTATTATAAAGAGAAATATAATAATTTAATTAAGACATTAAATTATTAATCTATTTTGGTTCACGTGAATGTAATAATATTGAATTCCCCTTAAAATCAAACGCCAATCAATTAAAATGCATTCGCAATTAGATAACTAAATAAAACAATTCTTGATTGAGATATTCAATCTATGATTCTATATCAAAACAAAATAGTAAAAGCGTTAAATAAAATAACAAATTTTATAGAAACAGTATTGATTTTTCAGAGATTTATAAAAATTTTTGTATTCTATCAAACGTGCTATGTTTTTCTCAAAATCGCAAAGTTAAATAATTTCAGTCTTCCACCAATTAAGGTTTACTAAAATTTTTAATGTCTTAAATATAAGAAGTTACAAAGCAAATTCGATAATATACGTATTAAATGAGTATTAATTGCGAATGCCCGTCAAATATCATCTGGTAATTTCTAAAGTTTTTATGTGAACTCTATTGGGATCAAAAACGCTATCCATATCTTATTAACTTTACGACAATAAATTCGATAAGTTTGAAAGGTTCGGCTGTAATCATTGTAATAGCATTGTAATAGAAATTAGAAATTAGATAGAGATGGTGCCGTGTCAGGAACGGAATGTTGCTAAGTGCAATTATTCTGTCGATAAAGCTCTTCAATCGATTTCCTGTGATAGGTACATGAAATGCTGGTGCAGGTGCAATTTGTTCGAAAGTTATTGATGGTTGGTTCGGGTACTTTATCAACAATCAATAGTTTTAATTGCGCGAAGTCTTAGCGAAAGTTTTAAGACATATCCACCATATGTACATAAAATCGACACGTTCAAGATTTTGATAATTTTTTTATGCATTGTTTAAGAAACATAAAATAATTAGTGCTAATTTTAATAAATATTTTTGAATACGTACCATAAATCGTACTTTTTTTATTCGTTCTATATTTTTCTACTTTATAGAGCTTATAAGAAACATATTATTATACTTACGTAGCAACAAGATTTTGTTTTAAAATATGTATATGTAACAAAATTTTTATAATTATTAAATTGTATGATAAATAAGTGTTAAAAAAAAAATACATTATTTTTAATTAAAATTAATGATCACACAATGCAAAAATTTTATACATATACAGTAGTTGTTCACTAATTATTAAAGCCAGATGTATCTGTTCTTTTTTAAATTAAATTAATTTTATGCGTCACGGCCCGACTTTTGAAATTTAATAAACAAAACGTTTATTTTCCATGCAAACGAGGATTGTAACAGATTACTGCTATTTAATGACAATATATTAAAAAGAGCAGCTGTGATATTCACAAAAATGTAATGCTTATGACATTTTATACAAGAAATTGTTTTTCATAAGCGATATTTACGTTCCTCGAAAATGAGAAAAATAATAGCAGCTACGAAATGTCCAAGCTGTGTGATTACAATCTATAACAATCTGTAACACTGCGGATAAAGTACGATCTATAAATAAAAATAACAGTGACTTACGAACGACATATATATTCATTGTAAAGCAAGCAAGATATTCATCGTCGTAGTTGAATCGGAAGAACGATAAGATAAAACGATATGATACAGTGGAGAATGCAATAAGCGAAGAATAAGGGCAAATAAATGAGGACAATGGACAATAGGAGAGGTCTTTTCACTCAAGTGTAAACTATCTTTACGGTAGTAGAAAAGTGGACTTAAATAAAGATAGCGCTTGTCATAAAAGAAACAAATAAGAAGCTTTGACTGTTTATTAAAATCCTTTAATTATTCTCTATCTGACTCATCGCAAATCGTTATACGCATCGTCGATGTCACATCGATCTTTTTTGCATAATTCATGAATTATTAATATTTCTCTTTATTTTTTATTTATAATAAACAAAATTAAAGAGGTGAGAAATACTTTATATTTTATATATTGAAATATATACAATATAAATATGTACTTATTAAAAAAGACATTTATTTATGTCTAAAATTATTTTTTGTTATATATGGATTACAAAATGTATATAATTAATATATACAATATAAATATAAAATTTGAACAGTACGTTTATGCATTTTGCAATTGTGCTCATTACAATTATAAAATATGATAATTCTTAATTATTGTGCGACAGAAATATTTCCGTATTGTATACATAATGCTTTATTAAACTTTGATATTTTATTTTCTATTTTAATCTAAAAAATTAATAAAATTATTAAAATAGGAAAGAATTAATTATGTAAAGAAGATTCAGTAATCCAGACTTCACTTTACAGTTAAATAAGTTAAATAAAACGATTAAAGTGCAGAGAAATTAGTTCGATATTTGAAGCGGTACTGATATGTACTATATATTGGTATATAAAGTTACAAGTGTACGTGAAAGTAAACAGAAAAAGAAGTAACTAGAAGCGAAGTCCTAGAATTTCATACGAGTCGTTCGTATAACTCGTCAAGAGCTAGCAATAAGAAATATAATACTATCGTAGAAGTAGTAGACCATCCTTTCTCAGAAAACTAAAAATTATATAAATACTCGAAAAAACTTTTTGACTGATTTTGATCAAGTAATTGCAGTTATGGGAAATTAAGTCATCACTGTCATTATTATTCTTTAGATCATCAGAATCAAGATTACTGTATACATGTCGTTATTATTTGATATAATAATAATAATTTAATTTGTAGAGCTATTTACAAGAATATAAAATTGAATGCTTTACATTTAATCATTCAACACTCGATATTAATGTAAAAAGAAACAAAACCTTTTGCATCTATAAATACCTTTTTGCATTTATAAATGACATTTTTAAATAATATCAATAAAAAGTGTAACAGAGTTATTATGCATCGGAATAAAAAATTGCAAATTTGCATAGTTATGTGTATCTTTACGAAAGTAAGTTAACCGTGTAATGTAAGGAAAAAAATGCACGGTTATAAGAAATAAAGCGTGTTATCTTCACACCTAATTAAATAACCTTACCTTGTCATTTTAATTCTGAACTATAATATAAATGAACGTAATAGAATGAGTTTCGTAATTATGTGACAAACGTTTGGCATTATAATGAGGAGTACTATCATGACTATAACATTTTGATTTATATTTTAATTAGCTATTTAATAATTTATGTATCGATTCACTTCCGATGAGAAAATAACGTTAGAATTTAATCTATCGCTATACTTATATGATTATAATAAAAATTTACGATGCGTTATAACATATGTTTACATGATAATTGACATGCTACACGTTGTTAAATAATAATAAGCTTTATTGAATTGGAAAGGTCTCTCTCTCTCTCTCTCTCTCTCTCTCTCTCTCTCTCTCTCTCTCTCTCTCTTAATACTATATTCTGGAAATTACGCGAAACATCAAGTGTTTTTCTTTCAAGTAGAATAAAATTTATTGCAATATTATGTTTATTTTATATTATGAATGGTGTTGTCTATACGTATACGCCACTTGTATTATACCTACTAAAGAGTTAAAGTACATTTTGATGTAGAACGTGTGCGTTTTACGTTTCGCTTCCTGTGCTAGATATTGCAGCAGAAGCACATACGCTGTAGAAAATTCTAATAATGTATACCTTTGCTTAAAAAAGCAGGCTCTTGTGTCAGAATCCGCAAAATTCCGAGCACGTTACAACTATTTTATAAATTTCATACGAGGTATTTCACATTCAAAGATTATCAAGTTATAAAAAGTCAGTTTTTAGGCACTCATAGAATGAAGAACTTCAAGAAATACTATATTATTTAAAATATCTCGTTTTCTACTGAGCTAAAAGGGCAACATCTCTTGATTAAAAAGCTTTTGGAAAGAGTAAAAGTAAATTTCCTCTAATGGCGGCATAAATTAAATGCCATATCTTTTTTACAACTCTATAATTTGTAATATTGCGTGTTTGAAAATAATAGTCTTAAAAATATATTTGTTCCAAATTAAAAATGATATAAAATCATGTAAAAAATAAGATTTTATTGTATCTTATTCTTTATTCACGAATATCTCTGTTTTTATAATATATTTGAGTTGACAGTTTATCAATCATATATTATAGATGACATTTTTTTTACAAAACAAAAAAATTTGTAGAAATATAATACTTGATGTAAAAAGTGATAACTTTATTGCCACTATTTTTTTATGATTGTATGCAAAAAGGCTGAAGTTTTACGTAACGCAAAAAAAATTATAAACCACGATTGGTAAAAATGTCAAAATATAATAAAACTTTATTGTTACATACTTATTAAGTTTATTTTATTCTTACAGATTTTTATATTATTATTTGGTTTAATAGTTGAAAAGTTTACCTTTAATAACTTCAAAAACTGTTCTTTAAAGTCAACAGTTTAGAACTGGTATTATACTTAATCGAAAAAATGTAACTAACAAAAGAAGAAATTTCGATTTTCCTATTATACGAACTTTCAGAAAATTTGCAGATGCTTCCTTTTATGTCAATCTTTTTAGTCCCCTGTCGGATAATATAATTTATGATTCAACATCACACGACACTATTTCTCTCGATAGAAATCGACAAGCAGCGAGTTTTGCTGCAGCAAACGTAATTTCCATCGCATCTATACTGAATTATTGATACATGATCTTGTTGTATATATGTATCTGAAAATCTCGTTCGCTTTTCATAAGTATGTGCCGAGATATTTCATAAATTTTAATACCAAATGTTTATTCTTAGCTAAAATAACGTTCATTGCTTTGCGAGTTGCTATTAAAATAACATGTGTGTCCCTCGAGTTGAATATTCATATGAAATTATGACACGATCCTAAGTTTTGCGATGAGCTAAAAGGTCGCATTATCAACAATTATGCATCAATTGATTGTACACATGCTTACGAGCGCACGGCAGTTATGCGCCTTCCTATTCAATTTTCGCTTAACACATAATTTCCACCGTAACTTTGAAAAGCACATGCAAATTAGATAAGTTTGACGTAATACATGCGCGCCAAGTTTCGTCGCGCGGTATTGTGTAGGTGGAAATCATTTCTCTGTACCGTTTAGCTGCTGTGAATTAATGTGTTGTGCGTGACAATTGCTTTGTCGATAGCAAGTTTGATACGGTATAAAGAAGAGTTTACGAAGTTATATGGCATGAATGCACCTACAGATATATATATGCCACCTATAGTTACTTGCATAAATTTTATGCTGTTAATGTCTTAAATCAAAATAAAATCTCATTAGTATGTTTATTACAATTTTTTATATAAAGAATTATAGTGGTATAGTAAGTAAAATAGAAAACTTTTCGCTTATTTTTTGTGAGTAATTCTTTTGCAAATAAAAATTTAATAATTTACTTATTATGTACATTATACGAGGGTGAGTCAATAATTATCCTGATTCAATTTCTATAATTTATTAGAACAACAGTAGAGAACGTACAATTACATTATTTTTTAACATAGTCCCCTTGCTTTTCAATTCACTTGTTTCAGCGTTTTACAAGCTTGCATATACCCTCGAAAAAAAATGTACGCACCGCATCTTACAAATGTTGGTCTATGACAAATGGTAATCCGAGAGAGAGAGCGAGATCTAGACTATATACATATATATAGCGTTTGAACAGTGTGGACAGCAGTATTTGGGTATGCATTGTCATGCAACAACAATCAACAACCAACATGTACAAGAAGCAGTGTATACATGACTGAGGGACAAACCAAAAACATTTTTTTCCGAAGGTATATGCAAGCTTGTGGAACGCTGGAACAAATGCATTGAAAAGCAAAGGGACTATGTTGAAAAATTTGATTGATATATAGTTGATATAATTGTATGTTCTTTACTATTGTTCTAATAAATTATAGAAATAGAGTGCAGATAATTATTGACTCTCCCTCGTATTTTATTGTAGGTATACTATTCTTTCCTATCTACTATCAATAGTTATTTTACCTATCAATTTCTATTATTATGTACTTGTAAGGAGAGCATAATAGTGAATAATACGATATTGAATCATCAAATTGTTTGCTTCGATAATATTTGAGGTTACCCAATCTGATGAAAGAAGCAATTATCTGATAAATAATAAATTTTCTTTCATTTTTCGTAAAATAGCTTGCACCCAATTTTTTATCTCGTTTAAACCGCACTGCGGGTTGATGGGATGGGGAAAATGAGGTAACATACGTAAAGAAAAAAAGTTCTATCAGATATAAGGTGAAAAAAGGAAAACTGCAAAAAATACGTTTTTTTGGAAAAAACATGTAAAAAGAGGAAATTTAAAATCACATATTTCATGAAACATGAAATATAATATGAAATTCATCATAATTTTGTTAGTGTGAAGTAACAAAGAGAAAATAAGATTTCTTCATTAACTTTTGACTCATTGAAAGTATCAGTGACAATATATGCGTTTAATGTCAAATTTTACACAACTGTGCACAATATAAAATTTTAATTATAAACTTTTCATATAATTCTCTCATGCATCCGATAAATATGGTTCTAGAACAAAATCAAATAAATATTATATAAATATTTATATATATTTAATGTTTACTGTGCAAAATAACAAAAATTTGCATTTATTATCCGCTTTTATATTTTATTAATTTGAGGCAAATTATCTTAAAATTTGTAAATTATAAAAAACACAATTTTTCTCGAGAGAGAATACATCCAAGTTTATTTCAAATTGCAACATTTTAATCGAACTTGGACTGTAATATTTATAAGCACAAGTGACTATTTGACATTTATTACTTTGGGTGTATGCTTGACTAAAGTTTAGAGATGACGAATTATTAATATAGTATAGACAGATGCGATCGTGTCACATGTAATCATAATTTAATATTTTTAAGATTAAATTTATCGTTGGATTTCTTGAGCCTCTTGTCCTATATTCGCACACGAATTAAAAATATCTGTTTCGTCCATAAATTATGAAATTTTCTGCTTTCTGATATTGAACCGTACTTCGTATTTAATATACGTCGTGTTTATACCAGTTGCTTTTCCTATCAATTAAAATGTAACATCTTCTCGTTTCTGAGTGTTTTCATTTATTCTGATGTTTTTAATACTAAATTAAAATACATTTGATATTATAAAGTGAAAACAGATTATAAGTGTGTGTCGCAATGAGATGATTTTCTCCTATAAATGAAACGTTATATAATTCTAAAAACAGTATGATTACATTGATTACAACCTGTACCTTATTTCTTCTACAAAACATATATATATGTATGCACATATATATATGTATGCACATATATGTAATAAACAACAAAATTACGATAAATTATGAACTCTATATTTTCTTTTGGCACTTACTTAAATTTTGCAATACATTGTTTTCTTACTATTTCTATTTACGTAGAAAATACTAGTGTAAGTAGTAAGAATAAAATCAATAAAATGTAGGTATGTATATATACTTTTCGCAGAGTTAGCTAAAAGCTCAATCGAGAATGAGAGAAGCATTTCTTAATCCCTCGATGCCATCTCGACATGCAGTAAATGCTCTGATTTTAGCGCGCTTAATTGTGGCTCGAGGATTAAATCGAATGCAGCTATGTAATTCTTTAAGCGGGTTTTCTTTTTTTTTCACTCGCGTCTGCATTGCGGAACATCGTACAAAAGTGCCAATGAGAAACGAGCGTTAATGAAACTCTCATAAAAATTCCAGAAACGTCGGCGGATGAATGTAATTGTCCTCAATTATGGACCAAAGTAGAGCATTAAAATGGTCGCTTTAGTGTCCCTTACAAATTTTTTTGGTACTGTACGTATGTAGGCACAATGTGTAATGACCACGTACAATTACATAATCATGTATTTGCCGCGGTAACAAGCATTTTCGGCAAGTTAATTGCGACTACTGACAGCTGTTGCGTACAAAACCGCGATGTAACGCGTTTTAGCAATTACTAATTAAATTCATTAATTACGAAGCTCATACATGTTGTATTTCTGAAAATTAGTCGTTTAGCTTTACAATACTTTTAAATTAAAAGCTAACTAATATCCATTTTGCAAATTAAAGTTGTAATACATTATTATTATAGATGCGATTGAGCATACTAATTTTGTATATGTGTTGCAATAAGAGAGGATCAGTTTATGTTCTTGTTTAACTGTGACTGCCTAATTGGAAAGGTTGAAATAATGTTGTTTTAATTAGCATTTTTAAAGTTTGCTATATTTAAATAGATTAAAAATATGTAACTATATCAGTTCGTGATACATATTAAAATAATTAGATACATGATACAGACTAAAATCGTAGTTTAATTTGTGTAGTTTGATAGTGCTTTAACAAAGTATGCTTTATTTGAACTAAATTGTTTTTAATATAACTGACTTTTACCATAAAAACGCAAATGTCCGAAAATTTTTAAATAACAAAATTTTGAAGGTACTTACACATATGTGCCTTTAAAAAAGTGTGCATATAAAGGGGACATATATTAAAATTAAATTTCTATTTTAATTTATATCTTTTTATTGTAATTATATAGTACTTTTTTATTAATCATGCATCAAATATGATGTAGGTACATAACCATATCAAAGATCAATACCATAAATTGTTCCTCAATCGGTACTTATACAGTAGGCAAAGATTAACAATAGCTATTTTTATTTAGTTTAATTTTAATAAAATTATTGACTTTATAGTCTTAAAATAATTCCATAATTAGTTTTTTATTTAAAAAAAATGTGTAATAACATAAAAAATAGCATGTCAGTTATTGGCTTTTTCATACCAACATTAATAAAAATTTTAAAATAACCAGATCAGAGAATATAGTTCATATATTATACGAGAAATATCAATAATTCAGTTATATGAATTATAGCTATCATTAATCTTTGCCTACTATATAAGTACCAATTGTGGAACAATTTATGGTATTAATCTTTGATATGGTTGTATACATTTTACTTTAAGGAAGATATGAAGAAGATCGCATGCAAGAAGCATGTAATAATTATCTCACTGTTGGATGCAGAATTGCCGTTCTCGCACGTTTCTGTGCTTTATTCATGTCGTAATGGGGTATATAGGATTTATATAGTAAGGTATACATATACATACGGACTCACCCTGCATACAGGATACCCATTATCGACGTTACCTGTATTTTGTTTCGCTGTCGAACGTGAGACATTCAAGGGTTTCCTTTTAATGACAAAGATCGTCTTGCGAAGCCATTGTTATCGATTTAAATGGATAACATTTTAATTAATGTATTATTTGATGTTAATATATCTATTATTTTTATTTTAATTAAATTGTTGGCCGCGACACTCAAAGTTCCATTTTTAATGAAAAGATCGATTTGTAAAGCCGTATGATTTTTATTGATTTTAAAAGGATAAAATTTCAATTAACAATTATTCAATGCTTGTATAATATGTTTAATTTAATAAAATCTAATAATCGGAAAGGCGACATTGTTTATATAATACCTAATATTTTAGCTTATATTTAGTAGAAAATTGAAAGATTATTAACACACTGTAAGTAGAATAAAAACTTATTCTTAATTATATTTATATAAGATGTTTAAAATATTAGAGAGATTACTATGTTGCCTTTCTTCGACGATTTCTTCGATGTTATCACAAATATTCATTAAAGGGTAAAAGATATTAGATATGATAAAAGAAACAGATATTTGAATGCATAAAGCAACTCGTGATACAATGTGTTACAAAGATTCCACGTCTCTTTAGATATATTTTTTAAAAGTTTATGATGACAAATATCAAATAGTAACAACAGTAATAAATATTTTAAAAAACTGAAAATAACTAGGCATAAATCTAAAGTGTGACAAAAAATTAGTTGCGCGTTTACCATAAGAATTGCGATAGTATAAATAACCATTCTTTTAAATCGTTTCCTATGAAAGAGTGATCGCACGATGACACCGCGCAGTCAGAATTTCTATCATCGGACGTGAACAAAAGCCTGCGGGGATTTTGTAGTTTCCCTCTGCGCAATTTTTATATGCTGATCTGCAGGAACGTGCGACAACCAAACGTTGCATTTGACGCTTTCGGTATATCATTCTTTTCACCAAAATGTCCCGCTCTATGCGTTCGCATATCATGTTTGACTGGAAGAGCGCAAAGGAGACAACTTCTAAATTAAATATAAGTTTAGTTATTCTGTCCAGCGACAAAGTATGATACAAAGTGTAAAAATTCGACGTTAAAATACATAAACTCGTAGGTATGTGACGCGTATATGTATATACTTTTTGAATTAAAAGAGAATATATTTCACGAATGTGTAAACGTGAATATTCATTTAACAGCGGAAAGGGTGTAAAATGCTTTTAACTGATGTGTTCTCATATTTCGAATTCTGATTGCGTCGTTCAGTCGAAATCGGGAAGAGGCTACTGTAGAGAAATTTGACGATCAAAAGTTTTAAAAATCATAGCTACGTCGACCGTTTCACTGCACAAAGGATAAGCGCGAAATATTGCTTGTTATTAGATTTTCGTGCAAATTTTCCTTATCCTTGAGAGTTTCTTTAGTTAATCCCTCAAAGAAGTAATTTTCTGCTAAGAAACTCTGGCAACGCGATAGGATATTAAAATGTTTGCGGATACCTGACAACGCGAGAAGTAAAGAATTTACTTATTGTTCGAATTTTATTTAGAAAACAATTCTCCGAATGTTTGGTACATTAATTTTAAACGTAGGTATATAGAGACTAAAGGAATCTGAATATATATTAAATAATTGTTATACATATTTTATACGTGAGAGTAACATAAATGTATATTAGCAATTATTATAAATAAATGTATAAAAGCAATTTTAAAAAGTAATCGAAATATTATATAACAATGTATTTTAGAATACAAGACTAATCGTATATTTTAAAAGAACATGATCAAGTTATCTCATAAACATTGTTGTTGAGCTTTTTTGTATAACAAATCGATTCTCAGTCATGTTCCTCTCCTTGAGTGTACAAATTAAAATCAATGATGGATTTCGCATTGGCAGTTTGATATTTAACGATTTAACGTGCATTTAAAAAAATTGTTGATAGAAGAGAAATTGAAAAACAAAATAGAGAAAGAGAAAATGTAAATATGTCAGAAAACATCAACAAATAAAAGATAAGAGAATAATGTATTCGATTGAAAAGGAACGTTATCCGGATCTGTCAAGTAGTATTTTACGTTGATTGGTAACTGACTGATTCGTCGTTTGTTAATCCTATTACGTATTGTGAGTATAATTAGTGTCAGCACTGAATCTCAAATTGATATTGCCAGCTATATTGACAGTTCAATATTCAATGGCTAAATATAAATCCAAATCCGGTTATACAAACACAGTGAATTGTTAAGTTAAATTAAAGAAATTAAAAATAAAACATATATAAATCTTAAAAATATTTAATTTGCTTTCGCTCAATGTTAATTAATTGCCAATTATGTAATTGTATGAATTTTTTTACAAATTCGGATTAATAAAAAGTTTCAATATTAACAACTTGATATATACATATGTATGTAAAAGAAGAAATAATTGATTGAACAAAATAAATAACAAAAATAAATGTATAAAAATAAAAGAATAATATATAATATATTCTATGTGCAAAGCATTGTAAAAAGTGTATATATAGTTTGATAAATGAGGAAAGATTATAAAAGCTTATATTACTTCCATCATCTTGGAAAGTTTTCCGTTTATTATTACTGGTCATTCACAAACTTCTTGTAAAACTTATTATCCTAGTGAAACACTTCGTAGACTGTACGATAAAACAAGGAATAAAGAAATAATTTAAATTTATATGCACTATATCCTGACGATAGCACGAAGACACTTCCTCAAGACACGTGTTACCTAGAAATACAATAACATTTGAGTCAATGTAGCCTCTTCGTCGCTTCCGTTTTACCGTAACCATTTTGCCTTACCTCTTTCGTCGCCTCCAATTCGCTACAAACCAGTTTCCGTCGATTACATGTGGCGTACCTTGTATTGTTTAAGTGGAGTGTTGTCGTATGCATTAAACATCTTATACCAGTAGAGAATAGTATAAAGTAATGCTAAATAGGGGAATATAGGAGCAACGATCAATTACTGAGTATGTTCAATATGTATAAATACGGTTTAAAAATGTTTGTTTTATTAGTAAATTTTAAAGTGATAAAAATGTTTATCTTTTAAATTATAAATATATTATTAAAACGTTAAAATACTTACAATTTCTTTATATTAATCTCTTACTGTTTAAAGAATTGGCTCAAATGGTTTTTTGTAACTATATAGTTTTAATTATAATTTTTATAACAATAAAAAATAAAAAATGATGAAAATGCATGTCGTTAAAATTGAAAAACAACTTAATATTGCAATCGTTTCCGTATTAATTAAAAATAAATGTCTTGTATGCTTTTCGAAAATTGACATCCCACATTCATTTTGCATTTGTAATATTTCACTTACGGAAGCTTATGTATTACTCTATCCGCCATAAATTTGATTCCAGTGAAGAAAGCAGTTTTGCATTTTACTCTATATGCTAATTTAGATGATGTTACAACGTTAAAGCATAGATAGCTGTTATCACCCATTATACGCGTTCGCATAAGTATGCTCCATAGTAATCTATTTGTACATCCGCCAACACAAACTTACACACATTTCCCGATACGGCAAATCCGCAAATCCGAAACTACCACTGCTTTATATTGCATTTGTTGTTATGGAAAATTTACATAATTTATGAATCCTTCGTACTGTGCATCAATTTAATTGCTACGTATTAGCATATTAGCAAAGTTCATAATTTGTCAATATTATATGCTATCATTACATTAACTACGTAATAATGTGATATATTTATAATCGTATCTTTCTTTTACGAATATGTTTTGTGACGGTTGCATGAATATGTAGATTTGTTTAAAATATGTTATTACTGATGATAAATTTGAACGTAATAATTTTACATTAATTTAAGTCAGTCTAAAAATATATAAGTAATGGATATTCTTTACGGATAATTCTACTATTTTACTAAAATCTTACTATTATATTTAAAGATATACGGGAACCATCTTTTTTTTCATTTTTATTTATTTCTATTTTTTTTAAATGCATATGTGCAGGGATTATGGTACACGAATGTTTTCATCTTGCGCACGTATAAAGCTTTGTCGAGTAAGCTGGCAATAGATCCGACTATGTATTAGAAGAGATATAGGCTGGTATGCATTGGATATCATGCAGGTTTACATGCTACAACAGTAAATAAAATGGCAGAGAATAGCGTCATTCGGTTTTAAACGTAAGAGATGTGAATTACATATATCATATACATATAGAATGTTTTCGTTAAATATATTATTTCAGCTATGAATTCTTCTACTAATTTTTATTCAATTTCCTTTTATCGCAAATTAATAGAATTTGTTTAATTAAAAGCCATTTTTATCGCAATTTTTTAATGTTAGATAATCTAATTATTTTGCAATTAAAATTTAAGTAAAACTGAAATTGATATAAAATTTATCGAAGAATATTATTTATTCCAATTTTAGTTGCTAATAATTGAGCAAATTTTGTCTTTAAAGTAACATTTATAATTTTAGATTGGTTAAACATTATATATACAAAAGATAAATGATAAGATAGTGACGAGATGTTCTGTATAATTAGTCATTCCCAGAGAGCAAGGAAGAGATTATATGGTTCTTTGTAGGTGCAAGATCTTGTGAATCGTGGCTAGTCTAAAAGTCGGTCAATTAGACACTACGCTAATTTCACATGAAGAGAGACCCTCACGAACAAGAAGTTTTGGTCGTATGTACAAGCCGCCGAGTTCTATTCGGAGTATTTTGAAACAGATCCGCGGATTTTTTGGCACTGCCAGAGAACTTCAGTAGTTTGAAAAGCAATCTTCAGGATGCTTTCTATAAATCAACGGTTCCTATAATTTCGCGTACCGGTGATATTTCGAACTGTGTAAAGAAGTATGCGCGGTACTTGTCATGAGTATGTAATTTAGCGTTGTTGGAAGTTATCTTGCAACAGTATCACGTACGACGTAATTTAAACCTTTTCTCCGGCGCGAGTGTGAATTCGAGTTAAGTGAAATTCAAACTCCCTTTGCTACACGAACAGATGCGATACGTGACAAAAGTGAAAAACTAATTAACTCGCAACGCGTAGAACGTCCGATCTGTTTCTGAAAGCTACGGCATTTACGACTCGTATAGAACAGCAATTTTCTACTTTTACACACTTGTAAAAAACGCCTTTCTATCATTTTCAAAATGTCCTTTCTATTTTCTACTTCTACTTACTTTCTCCTGCACAATGCATTTTAACATTGTTGAATTAAAAATCTCTTCAATGTCTTAAAAATAACGATCTGTGAATAAGAAAAATGCGAAACTGAGCGATATTGAAGATGTACTCCTCATTGCTGTTAGAAAGAAATTTTAATCTCGCACGATGTAGGCATATTATGCACCTTTGCTTTTTATGGCATAAAATAAAAAATGAATAGCGTGACACTTTATTATGGACCTTTTATTACGATCTTTCTATATCTTAAGATGTTTCATATTTTGTATATTACAGGCTCTTCCTTTCTTCTAAGATGTTCTTAAAAGTAAGCTTAACAAGCGCCTCTTTCTTGAGAAATTTGCTGTTTTTGCAAAAACTTAAAAATATTATCATTATTTTCAAGCGGCTTGTGAAATATACGATTAGGCACATGACGAAAGTAAAAAATTGATTAAGTTGTAGTGTGCTGATAAAACATTTAGACATGATTAAGTTTTTAAAAAACCACCACAGTTTTTGCAATTCATGAAATAATGTTATAGGCCTACTCTATTTTCCTAAATCACCTTTAAATTAGCTTCAGAATGTCTCTTTAAGTTTTTGCTTACATAACTTATTCTATAGTGTTTTAAAACAAGGCATCCCTTTGAAGTAAAAATTCTGACTCTGTTAATAAGCAGATAAAAAAGAATGTATAAGACCAAGGTCTTCAGTAGTTCTTCTTTTTCGTAAAAAAGGAATATTAGTCTCATCGTGCATACTATCATTCTTTTCGCAATATAAAGTTATGAGACCATTAAATAAGATATTACCCGTTATATTATATAACTATATTTTTACTGTATACATATTATATATTAAAGTTTCCTGTATTATATTTACAAAAAAATTTTGTATTATACCTATATATTTTGTATTGTATCATAAATTTATTTTTTAAGCAGTTTAGTTCTGCTTAGTTTTCTTTCTGTAAAAATTGTCGGACAATAAACGAGCGAATAAGAATATTACGTATCACATATAATATGATTTATTATTATCTAATAATTAACAGAAGTTAACGGAACGTTTCAAACTATCTTTCCACTATGCTTTGCAAATACGAGTCTGACCTCAGTTTATTATTTACTTTTTTTTTTAATATCTGTACTCTTTAATTAATTTATTTTTTATTTTTTAATTAATTAAAAATTGGCATAAATATGTTAAAATTATATTAATTAAATAATTAACACTATTAGAGTACCTATGTGATACATATTTGCTGTTATAATATTTTTCTGTATATTATCTTATATGTAAGTACATTAAAAGAAGTTTGAATTCCTGTATAAATGTCATCACATACTTGACAAAATATGAAAAAATAGATTTGCTCTCACCAGTTATTTTTGTTGTCACATCGTTTTATGCGTCACATATCTCGAATATGGTGTTAAAACGTGGTTAGAAGCTTGCCCTTTTCTTATTTTTTTTTATAAACATTTAATACTTATAAAATATATAAGTTGTTGCATAATTGGAATAAGCGATAATTATACCAAGGATTATAATAAAAAAATTGTTTTAAGTGTCTGTGACATATGATGAGTGTGGTAGTATCATACACAATAGAATATATAGCGAACAAACTTCAAACTAAGAAAAAAATACTAGCGTGCAGAGAAAAAGGTGGCAATTTATCTTCACGTCGGAAATTGTGCAAATACGACTCGCGTACCAGGAAGGAATATTAAATGAGCGTCAAATTGAAGACGGAAGCGTAGTAAATGTCATGATACATGATGTGGATTTATTTGAACTACATGCAGTTGAAGAGAGATAACTCTTATAAAGAGTTATTTTCTTATCCAAAAAGTTAATAAAAGTTTAATTACATATAAATAATTTAAAATAGAAAACTATTTTTAAAATCAATTTAATGTAACAAAGACTTAAAATGCAATTAATAACTTATTATAATAATTATTATTTATTACATATATACAAATATGTAACTATAATTATTAATTATAATAATTATTATATACAGGGTGATTCAGGATCTCTGCGACAAACTCTAAGGAACGATAGGTTTCGCAGAAAGGATCATTTTTTGTCAAGGAACCCATGTCCTCTGACACGTCGTTTAGCAGCTACGCGATCGCACAGACAGGTCTTAGGTAACATGTATTACAATTATAAGATGTATTATTCATTTATTTTTTCACGTATACTTGCAGACAGTTTACGGAAGATGTTTAAAGTTTCAACCTTAAACCTGATTGCATTCTATGCTACAGTTAGCCTCTTGCTGCTATATTTGTTGTTGTATTGATGGTATTGCATTCTGTAGCGCAGAATGCAATCAGGTTCAAGATAGACACTTTGAACATCTTCTGTAAACTGTCTGCAAGTGTACTTGAAACAATAAATAAATAATTCATGTCATAATTGTAATAGTTTGTTACTAATAAATGTCACCATAAGACCTGTCTATACGCGATCTCCTAAACGACGCGTCAGAGAAAATGGGTTACTTGACAAAAAATAATTCTTTCTGCGAGACCTATCGTTCCTCAGAGTTTGTCGAAGAGGTCCTGTGAATCACCATGTATATAATACACAAACATACAAACACGTGATATCTGTAAAGCTGCTTTCTTTTTATGGCAGTGAATTTATAATACTTTCAGGAGCATTCTTTTACATCAAATACATGACATTCATGAAATCGATGCACTCAATTATTGATCAGTTTTGTACGAAATTTTTCTATGTCGGTAGTGACAAATAATCATATATCATCTTGTTTACGTTCTATTCCGTGTTCTATTTCTGTATCTAACGGTATAGATTAAGGGTGGAATTATATTATTCGATCTTGTGAGTCTCTAAAGCAGATAAAATGTTTTTGACTTTACCTCGTATTTTAAACGAAGAAAGTGTAGCATTACAATAAGCATCCAAAAGCAAAAACTTTATAAGAAAAATATTTTTTGAGAGAGAATGACAAAGTTAAAATAAATACTACAATATTATTCAGTTAAATTTAAGTAAATTTTTCTTAAATAATAATACTATGATATACAGAAATTTTATATTAATATTAATTTAATATAAAAAGCTGTAAAAATAATAAGGCGCATGCGGTCAAATTATCGTTAGCTAAACGCTAAAATTGCTTTCTATAATATAATAAAGTTTATAATATTGTGAAAATAATATTATTAAAATGTCCGATATAAAATTAATTAAAATTAATAATATAATGAAAATGTAATTAAAATAGACTATAAAGTATTATTGCGCATATTATACACGTGTTATTGTATAGATATTATGCATAGCATGTTTAAGAAGAAATTTCGAATGGGCTTTGTATTAGATGTTAAACGCGGACAGTGAGTGAAAGCAAACGCTCCGAATTATCCAAGGAATCTCACTATATAAAGCCGCAGATTTGTAACAATCCTCTGTAGAGGCCAAAACGGTACGTGTCTCCTTTTGTGCAGTTATGCAGGCAGAGATCCTCCGTTTCTGTGCATCTATGCGAACCTGGCAGTTAACTGCTATTCATTTGCAGCCTGCCATGGCATGCGTCAATCATGCGGTGATCAGACTTCAATATTCGCATACTACTTCGTACCTTGCACTATCGGTTGAACGTGCGTCCCAGCAGCGCGTATCGCTGCTGCATATGCGAGAATATGCGTCGAGTTAGTACCCGACAATGATGGTACCAGAAATATGATCACGTCTGACATTTCATGCGCTTGTCAGTCTTCAGGTTCCATTCGCCGTAGTGATCCCGCTTATGATCGACTTCTAAGCCATTATACATAACTATTGTGTATGATTCGCGTACATATACGTGTCAAAAAATATGTATGATTTTAATGCATATTCCACAAGCATTAACGAATTAATAGATATAATATTTTCAATTAATATAATATTTTTACGAGTAATTTAATTCCAATTATTGAATTAAAATTATTCATATTGCTCACGCACAATATTATATTGTTATTTAGAATTTTGTTTTATCATCTAAGCATGCTATTGGATTTTCTAAAAAATATCAATGCTGAGAGAGTTTGTATATGAGTAGCTTTATTTGGTTGGAAATACCGCAACTTTCCTAGAGAAAAAGTTTTCTCATATTGCTCCACCAACAGATGTTAATCAACCAGAGTAAATTGAACTTTATATTTTATATAAAAACTTTTACAAAAAAAGCTACGTAGCTATTAGTTCTGCATATTGAATGTACGCATTCAATCAGGCTGAAACGAGAAACCGAACAAAGAAAAGATGCAGCTTTTATTATAAGAGAACGCAACTTTAATTGCGACTCCAATTTGAATACTGTTATTCTTAACGAATATTCTATTTATAAATATCTAAAATATAAGTAATCTTTATTTCTGATTAGCTAAATGTGCTGAATTTCAACATAGAATCTGAAATAAAAGAATCTTTTTCTCTTGTAGAATTTCTTTTGCATTGCGGTAGAATACTGACAGTAATATTATAATGTAACAATATTTCCGTAGGTAATACAACAAAGCATTCTACTCTAAACTTTTGATATCATAGCTCGAATATTAGTTTTTTTATGTACGCGCATATACTATATTAGAAGAACTACAAGTCGACCTTTACGATCATATTTGATATTGCACAAAACTCGTTTTCGGCTTCTTTTATTAAATACGTACTGTGCACATATTGCGTAATAATATTTTTTTTGGTGTTTTTATGCAATATATTTTACTGAACAAAATATTTATTTTATATTCGATATGTTATAAATTTATATTTTTTAGTTTAAATATTATTTTATAGACCAGCAGTGAGCTGTGATAATGCCAAATACAATTGAATGCGAAATACAATGCAATATCATGATAATTGTTTTATAAATAAAAAACCGTACAGAATTTTATTACATACAATAGGTATGTGTAAATTTGCTAGTGTATAAAAGTGCATAGTGTATAAAAGTGTGTTTTGAATTAACACTATACTTTAGCCTTACTATAAACTCTGTACATATTTTCGATTATATCTGAAAAGTCGAGGTCTCCTTTAGGAAGAAATATCGATTTTCCATTTAATAGCAGCAGAAAATTCTCCATCACTTTCTCTTCCTAGCGGCATACCACCGATCATCTCATAATAAATGCATGTATGCAGAATACAGGCACGATCATACTATCGCTTTACCTACTGCCCCATTTTCGATAGTTTTGCATCGATTTATCTGACCTTACAATAACGTGTCATTGTGTCACCGCACTTTTGTATTCAATGATTTATATTTATACGTAGTATAAATCAATATTACCTACAACACATTTTTAAATAAATTCTTACTTATAGGTAAAAAAATTGCAATTATTAAAAAGCAATTGATAAAAATAAACCACGAAAATGAGAATAGGAGATAGAATTATAGATACTTATATCACTTTGCATAGTTATGTATAGATTGGTCTTTATAGTTAAAGATATCATGCGATATTATTATCGTTTTATTTTCACGATATCTCAAAATTATCTCAACAGAAAAATTTTAAAGGTAGTTTTAAATATCGTTATATCCAATCTGGGCCACGACTGACATTTTCGATCTGATAAATATATACTAACAAATGACTTGTTCTTTCTAGAAGATAATGTATACGCTAACACCAGTAATATTTGTTGGCAGCTTCACCGACTACATACAAGTCTATTGCTTTCTTATACATACATGCATATTGCATATCCATATATGTATTCACGCGACATGCAGAGACGTCAGACGATTTAGCAGTGCAATGCGACCTCGGTAGTAGACTGTATTTCTGCGGTATTTCCTTGGTATTTCATATCTATTTCAAGCAGTTGCCTCGCTGTAGCGTCTACAAACATCCACCGGCGGCATATGTAAATGTGTTTTGCAACGTATGTCCAATTATGCCTGTGATGAACGCTACACTTAACGACTGTAAAGCTTGGTGATGCCAGCCACTTGACACTTATACGCTTGGGAGATTATGCCGGCCATGAAATTATTCCCATAGCTGAACGTAAACTAAGTACGCACACACGTATCATGTTGCATGGACTATTTGGCACGATTTTTATCGTTGAATTCTAAGAATACTGTCAGATTAAACGTAAAGATTGATTACACTGTTCAACAAAAAAAAAATGCACAAGAACGAGAATAATCGTTTCTTCTAGCTTTTTGGACGCTGAAAACGATCCCGTTTGCCAAATAGTTCTATCACGTTACAATTTTGAGAAATTTGCAGTTAAAGTTGCAAGAGAGAACCATTTTGCATATTACAACTACAATATTATGTATATTTTGCATATTACAACTACAATATGTGACCATAATCGACAAAATAAATTCCTTTTAAGGGCGGAAAATTCTAACAATAGAGGAGATTTGGGTAATTCGAACCTAAGCCTTTTTCAAGATAACTTGAAAACTATTAGAGATATCTAAACTTTGTTTAGGCTGAGTTGTAATACCAAATGTTTGTTACAACGTGTTTCTAACAAATTTCGTTTATTTAGAGTGAATTTAAAGTTATAGAAAAATTTTTGTAGGTAGATTTTTGTCAGGTAATTTGAACCATGTCGGAAAAGGCAAAACACTTTATTAATCTTGCAAAAAAATAATCATTCTCGTATTTTAAGGCATATTAATAATAAAATTTTCTATAATAATTATTGTATTATATATTTATTATTACATTCTAATTTATTACCAACTCTAATTTTTGTACTTTTTGTAACAATGTCATACAAATATAGGTTTAAAACTTTTACTAACAATAATATATACTTATAATGTATACTAATCATAATATTATTACTCCTGAGAGAAAGAAACAATAGAATATAAAATGCAATACTTTTTATAAGATATTATACAAAACTATTTTAAAATTATCCGACATCGCTATTTTTACTTTTTTATTGTTTTATACAATAGAAATGTACACCATATACATATGCCACTTGTTAAGTAGACTACATTAAAGTTCTATCTTAGTTTTACATGCAACAAAAAGCGAGAACCTGTGAAGTAGATTGACTACAAAATAGACTTTATATACTAATCTTACGCAGTAGGCGATACATATATACCAAATCTTCAATGTCAATTATTAATTTTATAACACGTTGTGCCACGCTGCCGCTTTGTACGTTAGATTAGGGGACCAGCAGCTAGTAACACCATTGCTGTCCGCTAGGTTGTAACACTTAATACTCTTATTATCGTGGTGGTTCTATTTGTAAGAGTATTTCACCTTACCCAAATCTCCTCTATACTTAATCTTAATTGCAATAAAACTATAATATGCCAACACACACTAATATAGCCCTTTTTGCAACTTTAATTGCAAATTTCTCAAAATTGTGACGTGAGCAATTTGGTAAACGGGATCGTTTTCAGCGTCCAAAAAGCTATAAAGTATGATTATTCTTGTTTTTGTGCCTGTAATTTTTTTTGTTAAACAGTGTTATATTAAAGCATAAATAATTGAGAATTGTCCTGTTTGTATTCCAAATTTCTTCAGTTTTTATAGGTATCAAATTATTTAATTTTTTATTTCTACTTCAATATTTTAGACTTATGTTAGGATTAAAGTTTTTCTATTGAGTACATGCTTCAGATACTTAACCATATAAATATAGGCATATAAAGCTTTTTTTATATGTTTTATAGATGCACGCATAACATTTATTGTTATATATGTGCACGCAGATTAATTCGCACTATCGATATTCCATAAATAATTCTGTGGGAACCGTGATTATATCGTATATAGCACATGTATCACCGCATCCTACATTCTTTATAAAACCACTGATATTTATGAGTCTATTATTCTTGATGCTATCGTAGAATTACACGATTTTTCTAAGACAAAGAATTTCCGCACACAAAGAAAAAAGAATTAGAGCGGTTATTAAATATTTGAAAAATAAATGCAACAGAGTAAAAAATTTCAAAAATATCTATCAAAAATTAATCAACCTTGCGCGAGATTACTTGGTATTATTTTTTTAGTACAATGCGTGATTTGACGATTACAACTTGAGCTATGAGATAGTTATAATTTTGCTGGAATACGGGAGATTAGACTGCCACCTTAAATGGTGCTTAGGCAGATCATATATTCATAACCCACGCGAGGATATGTTACTTAACTGCGGAGCCAACCCAATATTCAAGAGTGGCATTGCACCTGCTTCCATTTCATACAACATATATATATATATATATATATATATATCTTTGATTCCGTTGGCTTACTATCCAAACTACATTTTTTCTGTATTACGTGCAGATAGCGTAGTTTTACAATAGTACAATATTACTGGAGCATATAAATTATTTATTATTAATACAGCTACTATTTATTATTAATAAATTAATACAGCTACTAAGTTTACAATAAAAAAGCTATTCTTAGACGTTGAATGAAATGTCATATATCTTTAGATTAAATATTAAAATATATGATGTCATGTTTCCATCAAATTTCATCATGTTTGTATCAAATATCAGGAAAATATGGGTTGCATAGTCGCAATTTTAAAATATCGAAATTTCTCTCTCCAAGTCGCGGAAGTAATCACGTAAATTAATCACTCTGCAAGTAATCACATGCTTCAGATATCAAGTATTATTGTATAAATTTTCTTAAGCATGAAAATAATATACCGACTCTTAAAAAAGGCATGTAAAAAGTCAATATTTGCATTTAATTATATCTTTTTTCTATTAATTGATTATAATTGATCATGTCTGCATATCATCAGCGGTTGTCACATTATGTGTTTTGATAGTCTGTATGTTAAGCGAGTTAATAGTGCCTACATTTATTAATAGATGTTAGTAAACGTTAAAAATTAATATTTATTAATTTTCTTTATATCATTTTAATTATCTGATTAATTATTTTTATAACATTTTTCTCTACAAGATGGAAGATAAACTTAACACGTTCCTCTGGAATTTGTGTTAACGCCTGTTGTACAGAATAAGTTTATATCTTTGCAGGATGCTATACATCCTTCCTCGCAGAACAATTATTTCCTAGTTATAGAGATAATAATGTGTGTGTGTATATAGTAGTTAAGCAGAGTTGATGCAACGTATAAAACAGTATTTGTCGGACTATAGACAAAAGCTAAACATAGTCACAGTACTAATCACTGTTGTTGTTATTTGTAGTTAATTATTAATAATAATACAGGTAATACAGCTCCACCATTAAGTAGTTCGTATTATTGGCACATGCTTATCACGCTATATTGCCGTTTTACGTGTTATCTCTGCTTGATCTCTTTTTATTTTAATTTATATTATTATATTGCACTTTATTTCGTAATGCGTTTTACAATATGGCTCTAAATATTAAAGGTATAGTACTTTATTGTGGAATTTATTGGTACTAACGGCTCAGCGGATTCGATAACATTATTGAAAACGTTTGGTACTGTGTCGATAAAATTTATTGTACGTGAACTAAATAATATGAATTGCACGTGCAGAATTTATTAAATGGATTAAAGCTCATTTAACAGCAACATTCCAGGCAGTTATGACTTTTCGGTCGGAAACTAATAACCATCTAACTAATATCCGGCTTGCTGCCGGCACTGAGGAAGCAGAATCGCTTAACGAGAAATATATTCGTTTTGGATTAATCTACCGCGCCGCCGCCCACCTTGTGGAAAAATTACGGGCTGCAGTGAGAATTGCGAACTTTAAAAGCGCCAGCGAGATAATTCTCCTGGTACTTAAAGAAATGAGTTAAGAATGATTTCTGCCGACTTATCTTGCGGCCATTTAACCATATAACAAATAATATTGTGTACAAAAATTTTTTCTTGCAATATTATTGAATATTGTATTGCTGTAAAATGGTATTATGGTTATTTGAGATTTTAATGTACATATGTTTTTGTCGCGTTCTGAACTGAACTTTGCGTTTCAAAATATAAAATTACTACCAACACATATATATGTATAAAAATTAAAATTTTTAACATATTTTTACAGCGTTTGTTGTTAAAATTGATATGTGTAAATAAAATTTGTGTGGAATGTACTAACTATGATATCTATCGACACGAGTTACCTCTTCTCGTTGCGGTCAAAGTTACGTTATCTATAGCCCGATTTGCGGCGGAACAAAGTGCAGCGGTATCAGTTGTATGTGCTTTCAACGAGTTTCGTTCTCTACGATATCGGGACGACCGGAGCATCGTGGTGTAAAGTTTATAAATGATAGCATGAGAAATGCCAAAGCCGATTGGATTTTATATTGTAACTTCTCGAGTAACACGAATACACCACATGTATGTTACTATTCTTGCTTTTACATTCTTTAACATACACTATATTGTTCAAAAGTTTGGACACAATTGAACATTGATAAGAAAATACAAAGTAACAAAACAATTACAAGGCTTTAATTATTATAAAATTGCAATTTACAATAAATTTAACTAAAATTAATTATTAGTATCTAAATTTTAGTTATATTTTCGATTTATTAATATCCATTTTTATTTTTAATTACAGTTTTCGATTCATTAATATTCATTTTTATTTTTAATTACAGTCATACAAATTCAAGGTACTTATTCTATTTATTAATTTTTTAACATATTTATTATTCAAAATACTATGTTCTTCTTAAAGATATTCCCACAACTGTCTGACACTGCTTGGTGAGCGATTTTTGACTCTTGTTTAATTCGTCCTACAACAATGCGATGGGAGAAAGATTTAGAATATCTAGATATTGAGCCAGTCAAGCCATAATTTGATAATTTTATCTTATTTTTTGTTGTTAAAATAATACTGACATAATTTAGATTAGTGCCCTGGATTATCATCCTGTTAAAATATAAAGTTAGGTTGGTTCCGCAGGGTGTAGTATGCTTCTATAGAATTTTTAAATAAGCTTTTTTATTGAGTTTTCCTTCAGTTTTGACTATATAAGTTTTTTAGTATATTGTTTCATAAAACACCACCAAACCATTATGTTCCCTGTTCTATGTTTGACTGCAGTGCACAATTCTATAATGCTCTTCTATTTCTTGAACACCGGACAAATATTCCTCTGTTTGAATTAAATATTTGGTATTTGGATTCACCAGTCCAAAGAACTCTACTTCACTGATCTATATCATTAAATTTCTGTGAGTTTTCGCCCAAATCAATTTATTCTGCTTATTCTGCGGGTAAAGACGCCTCCCACGAAATGTAGAGAATTTCAGGTTCGAACTCTGGCTGGGGTGATATTTTTTGCAATAAATTCTTTACACAGTGATTTAATAAAGATGCTTATTAACATAAAAATTTAAATCGATTATTGATTTAAGTATATGGATTTACTCCCCCCCCCCCCCCCCCCCAACAAAGAACTGTGTTTTAAAGACTGACAAAATATACAAAATTTAATACAATATTATTATTAAGTTATCCGGTCCGGACCATAAATGACATTTTTCTCTTTAATTTATTCTGCTTATTTTTTGTTGTTAATTTTGTTTTTTTTTCTGCTGCACTGTATTCTCGAAGGTCTGCGGTTAGGAGAGACATCTCTTAACAGTTGATGTTGAATTTTACTTTGACGGGTTTTACTTAATCTTGTATTTAGGTTGTGGTAATATTTTGTTTTTAAAGATAGTAGTAGTTTTTATATTTAAAATTAAATTAATTATATATTGCTTTAATTTTAATAAACTGTTATTTTTGTTGTATTTCCAAGTACACGAATTTCCAACCTACTAAACTGCGTGCCAACCGTTACTTTTATATTTATTATTTGTAATATTGCCGAAAAGTATAACGTCAATCATAATCGCTTTTGAAGATATGCAAACGTGAAAAACAAAAGTTCTCACATATCATATTAACTGAATAGTATATGTATAGATTTACTCCTAAAGGTAACTCGCGTACGTAAAGTGACGACGGGTTTAGAATTCTCCAAGCTACAATAGAACATCGGGGATTCGGAGTGCATGCCGAGAGCTTGTCGTAGTTTGGTGTCGGAATCTAAAGCCATGTTCTTAGATATACCAGGGTCTTATCAAATCTGATTAAATTTACATATGTTTAAAACACTGATCTCGGATTTGAGTTAACACTTTACAGTGTGTGAAATTCCATAGACAACATACATATAAACATTAAGATTCCAATGGTTTAGTTACACAAATCATTTCACGTAATATACGAAGCATGATCATATTGATCATCGTTGTTAGGAAAATGTCATGGTATATTTTATTTTTTCTTTGTTTCAATACGCCGGCTGTGCAACTAGCACAACAACGTAGTCTAACTAAAAAGATTTATTTTGCTACTATATATTATTCTTATCTAGCTAAAAAATTTCCGTTAGCAATGCAGAGATGTCTCACTCTTTTGTTACATACTGAAAGTATACCAGAATATATATTGTAGCGACAGCAGTGAAGCGTGATATTCTAGAAGAGTTATGTCATAATACTGAATTTTATAGTACCGTGCCGTCAAAGTAGAAAACTACGTATATAAATAGCCTAGGGCCATATGCGCATATTTCTACGTCTCTTAAATAAACGGTCTACAATATCGTAAGAAACGTTATCCAATTAAGAGAAACTTTACTATTCTCAATATAAATTGAATTGTTACATTTCATGAAGATAATGTAATTTCTATAAATTAATTATAAATATGTAATCAGTTACAATCTACTATAATTACAAAAGTAAAAACAGCTTAGATATGTTGCAATGAAATATAGAAACATATATATAATTGATTGTAAATGAAAATCGTTATGTTACTTATAACTGTTCGTCGGAATATCTTTGTCTACAGATTGAACGACTTGAGATAGAATTATAAGTGTGCATTGAATTTGCTCATTCAGAGAAATCCAATAAATTCTAATGATCTCAAAGGACAGCTACGAAGAACGACTTTTATTTGCGGGTACAATACTCGTATTCGCTGCCATGCTTTTAAAAGCAGTTTTCTCAAAACAAAGAGTCTTGATTGACGAGAGCCCTTCAGTCTTGCACATTTGCGGAAAATTTGTTACCGTCGAGTTCGACTCCACGTAGCTGCGTCCGATCGTTATAACATGCGCACAATGCAGCTACCATTTTTGTTATTAACGCTGTTCGATACTATTGAGAATCTAAAAACAGATCCTTGAAACGTATCCAAGAACGCTGCTCATGTACTCATATATGACTGTAAAATTTTACACGATGCCGTAAGCGAAGTCTACAATGAGAATTTAAGGCGTAAAATTTAAGCTTTAAGCCTTACACCGTAAGAAATTGACAAATCACAGTCGAGTAGTCTTCTCATATTCGATTGCAATTTGTTAATTTTTTACAACTTAAGGCTTAAAACTTGAATTTTACGCCTTAAATTCTCATTGTAGACTCCACTTTATGTTATCAGTTTTTGTTAAAAGATCAATATAGCTTGATGCAGTTATAATAAAAATTTTTTTGCTCTTGAACATCGCGCAATTGATTGTTAATTGGATAATAAATAATATAATAATTATCACAATAGTATAAAACTATAAAACAAGTGTATCTACATGTGTGTCTGCTTTTAGTGTTGTTATTTTATAATAAATAGGGTAACTTTTTGCAAATACAATTTATATTTATAAATGTATTTACTTTGGAGAAGAAGTAATTAGAGTGTAAAAGTTTCTTGTTTAAAGATAATGTCAAAGAGAAACTTTACGTCGTTTATTATATTTATCTATTTTATTTCAAAAGAGTTGATGGGTATATGTAATTTCGATGGATATTTAGATACCGTGTTTTATTTATTTTAATTCAAAAGTTGAAATGGATATAACTTCAATGCATATTTGTATACCGTTATTAAGATGATATTTCCATGAATATTAATCTTTATTGATAACATGGAAAATGGTACTAATAGTACAAAATACGTTTTATCTATATCATGAGAAATATTGAAACTACCGTTTTCAATATCTATTTCAACTTGTACACGAGGACTCTATCTGCTTTATTTGGTGGCTCGACTGTTATTCAAAGAATTTCCTATATTTATTTGTATATCTAGTGGCAAAAGTCCCGCTCGTTTTGCAGCAATCACTATAAATAACTATAAAAAAATAATATTTACATGATATTTTATTTTCTACAGTTTTAAATATATTATATTATTTTAAGTACATTAATTTAAATTAATAATCCAAATTGTCATTAAGTTTTGAAAATTTTTGGCGGTTTACGTTTTAAATATATCTATTTAATATAGAGGAATGTAATTTTTGCATACTTTTCAACACTATTAAATTAATGTTATGTAGTCTAGTTAAAAAAATTATTTGAAATTAATGTAACAAAGCTTTGAAAAATTGTTGTCTGTTTTCTCCCCCAAATATGCTTATTTTAAACGTAATTATTTTTTACATGTTATATGCATGAGCATGGCAGATGTCGACGCAGTTATGGCGAAATCGATTACAGCGACCCATATCTAAAAAAGAGATCAAACACCAGAACAGATTGCGCTGAAACAATTACAGATCCTTATCTTTTTCCGTTTTAAAATGGCGGTATTTTAAATCTTTTATTATAGAAATTTATAAAATTGAAATATTTAGAATTAGCAAATATGGTAAAATAATATAGCAAAAAAATTTATAATTTATATTGTTGAGTATTTTTATATTCACATATTTATAAATATGTTTTAAAAAATGCAATTACACACATACATGATAAGAGATAAAAACTTTGAGCAACTGCCATTTAAATCAAATAATAACTTAAGAGAAAAAGAAATTTCACTTATTTAAATATTTAATCAAATAAGATTACTACGTCTATAATCGGAATACCATTAGTTAATGTTATTACACATTTGCACTTATAAATAAAGAAAAGTATATTTACGATGGAGATCTTAAGTACCTATATAGATTATAAGCAGTATTTTCACACACATCATTTTTCTGTATTTTTATGCTTCTTTTTTAATAAGCAAAATTCTCTGTGAACTCTACTTACAAGAAAATCGTTGCAGAGAAAACTGGAGGAAAATTTTTTGCTTCTATTTTACCTTCTGAATCCTGTTAAGCAAAAAAGTTGTAGCAAACTCTTTCGAAGCAATCAAATCTACTTCTTTCGTCAGGCGATGTGAAAAATAGCATCACATTTTTATAGTTACGATTATTTATTTATAGGACACATATTTGAACAACGTTACTGCATGCACGAATTGTTATACTCATGGATGCTCTACTTGAATCTACGGTTCGGAAATTTATGGGCATATTTGTTTTTGTTGCTATACGCTACATTCTATCTTTTCACTGCGCATTTTTGTACGTTATCTATGTGCAAGCTGCCAGAACGAAGCTTGAGAGTAACCGATTCGGACGATTCGCGTGCAGATTGTGCGATTGTGATTAATTGAAACGGTTTAAAATGATTCTATTCGCGATTAATACAGTGTAAGTTTTAATCGCAGCAATGAATATCGAATATCTTTTTTTTAACAAGCGCGTGTGTAAAAAAGGATTAAAAAAGTAACGCTTTCAACCATTTATATATGTATATATGCTATATATCTTTTTTTGAAAAAAGTGGAGAAATAAAATATAATACTCGTGATCCTCAGAAATCAATTCCTTTTTATTGAAAGAACAAACGCATCTCACAACATATTGAAATATTAAGGCTGATATTCTACAAAAGGTATGACAAAATTTAAAAAAAACATTTCTAATATTTGTGGATTATCAGCTTTTTAATGATAATTGAGAATAAAAAATTATATTAAATTGAAGATTTAATTTTACTTCATTTACATCACGTTAAATGTTCTTTATGCTAATTCCTATTTCTTAAATATACAATCTCGCACTGTATCATTACCGTATAAATTCTATTAATTATTATTGTATTTAATATTTTATTAAGATAATAAAGTAAAACTACAAATTGATCTGAAAGAGAAATTTTTTATGTGTGCTTGTGACAATAAAAAGTAATATTAAAAAAATAAATTTTGTGTAGAATTGTTATGATTTCTAAAGACAATGCATTTTGACTTTGTTCTTCTTGGCGCAATGTAGGTATAATCCAGGTCTTCCAAATATTTTATTACCAAAGATAACAGGATGGACCCAGAATCTCTCGCCACAATCCGTTCTATTTTATCTTGCAGAATCGATAACGATTGCGCGCGATCTCGTTGGTCCATTCGTCTTATCCGACTTTCATACCTCACGGTAGTATCCGCCCAGTTTTTATACATTAATAAACCAGTCTCTCGTGTTACTGGCGATTATTTATAGCTGATCGGGAGTCTACTATGGTCTTTCCAATTGGGAATATCTTTATCAAATGTTTATCGATCGACCCACTACTGTTTATACTGTTCTCTCAATGCACACATGCTTTGATTCTCACACAGATACAGTTTCTCATAGATACGAGTTTCCCATGGGATAATGTGACTCCTGATTTTCAAGAAACCATTAAAAGGAATCCAATATCTTTTCTGTGTGGAATTCGCTTTATGTGTGAGAGTCGAATGCTGTGTGGAATGCATGGATAAGTGCAGTGATATTGGCAAAGCACGTGCAAATGTGCATATCACTCAAAATTAATTAAAAATTTGTTTCATACTCGAGATAACTGATTTAAATTTATCGCAAGTAATGGCATTCTTATACGAAATTTTCGAAATATTTAAGGATTCATTTATATGCAACTACGTAAAAATGGCATAAAAAGATAATTAAATTATTACAAAAAGATGCAAATAAGAGATATGAATACAACATGTTTCTTTCTAACATTACATCTTTTAAAATTAATATTTTATTTTTATGAGAATAGAATTAAAAACTGTAAATTATCGTTATTTAACATTTTCATAAAAAGAAAATATTGTATTGTCGACGTTAAAGCTGATGTTTTATATTGACGCATAAAGAAGCATTTTTGTATGTTTTCTTAAAAACGTTCAATAAGTGCTTGACGATTCGAAATACTAAAGAAAGATAAAAAAAGTGGAGACTTCCTTAGCTGAAAAAAGCAGTTAAGATTTACAATCTTAATAAAGGAAAATTACAGTCAATGCTCGTTTAGACGACACCTTATAATCTGACATTATGTTCATTGCTGATAGTTATTAGAATTAAGTACGTGCTCGGAATTCCGCTCTCTTTAAACTGCTTCTCAGTTCAGGTTGCCATTATTCAGTCGCTCTGTGAAAGTGGAAACAACGCCGTAATTCACTTAATTCGGCGAGCCGGAGGAAAATCCATTTGCTACTGAAACCGATAATGGACTGGTGTAGTTGGTCATAAAAAGCCACCATGCAAGTTAGGGGAATCGCGAATATGATCAAAAAAATTATCGTAACTAATAAAATATTTAATATATCTTATTAGTAGATTTTGGTATGGTACTTTCGATAATGCAAATGCTATAATTGCTATATATTTTTTGCTATCTCAGTGGTATAATCATACTATTAATATTTTAACAAATCGGTATGGTTGCTGGAGACTACTGTAATCGCAATATTTTAAGTTTTATATTATATTAACAGTCTCGTCATACACGAGATTACAATTTGCTCGCTTTTATATGCAAATAAAAATTACATCTTTAATTCTTTGAAATATTTAAGTTGTGGAAATATATGTTAATTATATATGCTTTATTATATATCTAATTCTGCAAATTCGTTCTTTACTTCGTATTTTTTTATAACTATACAATGCTGGTAATTTATTGTTATATTACTATTATTTATAAAGATTTTAATAATAAGTAAAAAAATTTTAATCAATTTCAAAAAAAATTTTATCTTGTAAAATATGTAAAATGTATATATAAAGTATATTTAATACTATAAAATAAATAGTCTACTGAAGACATAGACTTGCTCAATAAAATTCTTCACTTTTGATAAAATACTTATATGTACTTTGACGGTGACAAAATACCAATTCGAACGAAGGATTTGTTTCGTTTGATGCGCGTTTCTTTCCATATACTTCGGTATATGATTTTTTTTTTAGTTGCACTCAATCTCTCCTACTCTGTCTTATTTCCATAGTTTGACTTTTCTCATCCAATTTTAGCAAACTCCCACGTTTGCCCCTTTCCGATGTGATCCATTTCCATATTTCGCAGAAATGTCAGGCGTTCATGGGCCGTTTCACCCGCATATTCGCATAACCGTAGAAAGTTTTAAAAGTTCTACTACGATCATTTTTATGTATATTCATATTTCCACGTGCACACACATGTCGTGATTTTTAATCAATTTTAAATTCAATTCATATGCGCCTCATCGTCCGCAGGATTCACACCTCGATTCGATATGTCCTACAAACGTTTTGCATATTCTCCACTTTTCATGACAATCTAAGTAAAAAAATCTAGGCATTTGCGTTCTTGTAATTGATCTGCTTATAATATATATAAAAAGAAATTAAAATTAATAAATAAATATTTCAAATTTTTTTTTTTTAGAATTTTATCTGTCATGTCATAGTTGAATGATGTATTGTTAGGAATTATGGCACTTGCATATGAGTGCGTAATGGCTTTATATATATATGTATAAAGGCTTATATAATATACAATATAATATAATACCATTTTACATTGTGTGCATTTGTAATTATTATTCATACATTACGACAATGTAAATTAAACAAAAAGTAAAATTCTTAATTATTTTTTATTATTATGGTAATCAAAGTAAAAGAAAAATGTAATAGTAGCTTGAATAATTTGTGATGCGATAAACTAAATTGTAAACTTAATCAAATATAGCAAGGTTGCACAAATTATCTTATATGTATTATTTAGGATATGGACTCCTCTTAGAAATCATCACAATGTCTTACGACATACGCACGACGAAACAGAAATTATTATTTATGGATCGAGGGTAAACGTCATGGCGAATCAAACGGCTGATCACCATGAAGACATTTATCAATGGAACCAAACGGTATCGGCGGACGAAGGAGATACAGAGACGGAATATTATCTACCCAATTGGACCGATCTTGTTCTAGCAGGATTGTTCACAATGCTGATTATTGTTACTATAGTAAGCAATGCCAATTATTGCATCCGACAACTGAAATTTCCAGCATTTTTTACATCAGAATATCTGCTTTAATGGCGCCCCGAGCGCATAAATATCTTACTAAAGCCCGGCGCCTTAAGTGGTTTTAATAATTTGCATTTTTAAATATAAAAAACAGCCGTCTTTATAGAATTAAAAGTGTACTTCTTATAATACATAATATCTAAGAGTAATTTTAATGTGTCTAAGTCTGCATATATTTTCAACGATCGTGACTTTTTCCTCGCATTGTTATTACAGGTCGGCAATACTCTAGTGATCGCGGCTGTAATTACTACGAGGAGATTACGGTCCGTGACTAATTGTTTTGTGTCTAGCTTGGCTGCTGCGGATTTACTAGTCGGTCTAGCGGTGATGCCTCCAGCTGTGCTGTTACAGGTACGCATATGTTTGTCAGGACTACTCAGGAGATAAAATGCAATAAACGAGCGCGAAACGTTCAATTCATCTTTGGTACTGAGCTACGAGCTTTCACGTAAGCTATTATAGAACCAGTAGAATCTTACTTCATTATCACAGTTAGTGTACGTTATTTATGGAGAAAAATAAATTGCGGGACGATATTTAAAGCGGCATTTAATTACTGCCGACATTTAATAGTCTTGCAGACGGACGCGTATAGATATCGTAAGCCACGAGTCCTAATCGACATTATCGTTATGCAAAAAGAGATGTTTTTTCTTACCTCGTATAAATTGCATTTTCATTTATCTTATCAAATGGGATATTCATTGAAGCTTACAGGAGGGACTTGGGAGTTGGGAGAAATGCTCTGCGATTTCTGGGTCTCCCTCGACATTCTACTCTGCACAGCTAGCATTCTCTCGTTATGCGCTATATCTATAGACAGGTAACCTGATCATACGCATTTCCAAATCTCGTAACGTAGATAACGAAATTACCGGGAAGCCATCCCGCTAACCGTTCAATCTTTCGTAAAATGATAGATTATTCCATTATTAAAAAAGAGATTTTGTGCGACGTAAATTTTCTAACATCCGGGTTTTACAGATTCCTGAAAAATAGCGGCAAAAGCGGATGAATTTTCCAACTAGAAAGTTTGTTTAAGTAACAGTATTCTATTATGTTAATTTTATTACGATTAAATAAATCAACATTGGTCAGTATAAAAGTAGTTCTTTCTTGTATCTTGTACACCTTTCTTTTATTTGTAGTTACATATGAATATAAGATATACTTAAAATATTATTATATATGATAATTATTTTTTTAATTTATTATTTAATTATATTTATTATTATTTTAGCTTCGTGTATATATAAGAAAGTGCAGTTGCATAAAATAAAGGTTTAATTTAATATAATTCTGCAAACAAAGAAACTGCCCAACAATATAAATTCTTGGTTTTATACTATAGTCTGTAATACATATACTACACAAATCCAGTTTTTTTATTCAAGTCAAATGTTGTTCTATATTGCATTCTACGTTCGGTGAAAAGCTTCTAACTTACCGCATTGACTATGCACAGACGCGCGAACTTGTTTCATAAATAAGTTAAAGTTACTCGTTGCATTTCAGAAATACACTTTTGGTACACGTACACCTTTTTATTCAATGTAGTGTAACTTTCGAGATAAGGGTGCTCCGAAAATCCTGATACCTACAATTCGTTCAGCATGCTGTTGTCGATCTATTTTTCCGATATTTCGCCCATTCTACGAAACCATTCGGCATCCTGCACTTTGCGGCGATTCAGCACGTACAGAGGTAAAATTGTACGGAATTTATCGCGTCATTGTCGGTATTCCTTGTTCAAGGTATCTGGCCGTAACTCAGCCGCTGATATACAGCCGTCGACGCAGAAGCAAACGACTGGCCGGGTTGATGATCGTCGCGGTGTGGGTCATGGCCGGCGCTATAACGAGCCCGCCTTTACTGGGTTGTTTTCCACGTGCGACAAACCGAGATATCAAAAAGTGCTCCTACAATATGGATTCTTCTTATGTAATATTCTCGGCGATGGGCAGCTTCTTCCTGCCCATGCTGGTAATGCTATACGTGTACGGCAGAATTTCCTGTGTCATAGCGAGCAGGCACAGAAATCTGGAGAAGACCAACGAAGGGGAAAACGTCCGATCACGTCGTAAAATCACGGTGAGAACTGTTTGATTTACTTTTCCCCAGACACACGACACGTTTATCTTCGCTGCGACAGTGCAGTTGTTTTTCTTGTTACACAATTCGCTTTTATTAGATATTTACCTTGCTATATGTAATTTGATAAAATCTAATAATGCAATTGTATCATGTTTGTTATAAATAAACAAGATTGTTTACTTAAAAAAATTTATTTAAAAAATTTCAAACATTAATATTATAAAGTTTTCGCGCTACAATTATATTTATCTTATGTTGTTGTTTGTATGCTTTATAATTTTATTTATTTAAATGTGCATGATTCAAATAATCATTGAGCTGTATTATAGATTCGAAGTAAAACTTTAATATGATTCAATACAATTACATGTCAAGTTTTTTCGATGCTTACAACTGCCTACATTAATCTTCTAATGTTACGCTTTGTTTATTTTTTCCGGTAGATGATATTGTGAACTAGTTCTGACGAGATTAATGACTCGATTATTAATGACTCGTTGTTGAAAGTTTACTCGATCAATATTCTAATTTGCTATTATATTTCATTAATAATAGATAATTATAAAAGTTTGTAAAACTGTGTAACATTGAAATCTGCAGATTTATAATAAAGAATCGGAAAAACTTTCTTTAATTCTTCAAAAAAACTTTCTTCCAAATAGACATTTTCAGAAAGAGTTTTGTTGGACGAAACGTTTCCCCACGACATTTATTTCACATACTGCAGAATATGACATTTTTCTGTTTCTATAATTAAAAGTGACATTTCAGTGCATACAGAGATAAAATAAAAAAGCTCAAGCACAAAGAATAATTAGAAAAATTGTTCATAACAACAAAGCGGATGTTAACACAAATACAATAACAACCTATTCCGAGTTTAAAGCAAGCACACACTTCCAATTGGAAAGAAAAAAAGCTAATGCTGTAATGCAAACTGTACCGTAATTCCAATGGCACCATCGATTAAAGATAACGAAACCCGTTCTCGTAGTTTCAATGAAAAGGAGATTAGTGAAACCAATGGCTCTCTCGCAAGCGACGGACGTAGAATAGCATAGGGTATTAACACTATGATGGGAGACATGGATTTCTCATAATCCACATTATCCGACTTTATCTAATCGATTATCAATAATTTTGCTCAATATGTCTTATGGGCTTTATCGGATTTGGTTTAGTTATATAGCTGCAAAAATATCATAATATTAATAAAAAAAGGAAGAAAAATAGCGGAAATTGCGCAAAGAATTTTCTTTTTGTTATCTATTAATGATAAAAATTAATAATTAAAAGTACGCAATGCGGATTATATAATTTTATTTGCAATAAATACGATTTTTTGAGAATCAAATAGCACGTTCTTTATTTGTCTATATAAGAGTAATACTGTTTTATATTAAGTATATGAAACTAAATGAAAGTAGTTTAGAAACTGATTCTTTCGGTTACAAACAAGAACAATACAAGTAGACATTGAGCAATTTATTACGGTGACAGAATAAGAAACGCTTCGAAAAAGCCAGAAGAAACAAACGTCGCTGTAAAAGAAAATCTCACTAACACTAACACTCACTAATACGCTTTTCTTTTATTGAGGATATTGAAAATTCTGAAAAGTTGTACCTAAAGCTCTATAATTTAATTAGATAACACTTTTCCGCAATGTCATAAACTTTCAAACTGCTTAAGCTTGACATAATTTATATCGGCAAAAAAGACTCAAATTGATTTAATTTAACAAATACTATGTAATTCCCAACGTATCGCGTTATCAATGTATAAAATATGTGAAACCATTTTTCTGCAGATTGATCGTGGCAGGAGTATTAAGGCACAACGTACAGACTATGCTGAGAGCGGTATGACGTGCGACAGGCCATCCGAAGATACCGAACTAACAAATATGTGCAAAAAGTTGGGCACAATTCGGGGTAATCAGCAAAGCTGCATCAACAGAGTCGCCAGGGAGACGAAAACTGCGGGTACCCTGGCGGTGGTTGTAGGTGGTTTCGTCGCATGCTGGCTGCCATTTTTCATTCTGTATCTGGTAACACCCTTCGTGCCCGTGCAACCGCCGGATGTCCTCATGCCAGCCTTGACATGGCTAGGTAGTCTCTTTTATACACGATTTTCCCAAATACATGATGTTTCCAAATATGCTTGCCTTCTTTTGTTATTATTATGGATTGATGAATTTAGGCAAACTGTAGCGAATATCTAGAATATATTTGGATATGTTAAAGTTGGATTAAACGCAGAAATTGGTTACAATAGACAATAAAAATAAATAAATTAAGTTTAAAAAATGTGACAACTTTAGGTATTTATCTTGTACCAACATTTATAGTTTTTAATTTATTTATTATAATGTCTTTCAAAATTACAATTGCATGATATGTTATTATTAAATACTTTTACGAAATTGATCAAAAGTGATTTCATATGTTTAGGATGGATTAATTCGGCCATCAACCCGTTCATTTACGCTTTCTATTCGGCAGACTTCAGACTCGCTTTCTGGCGACTAACATGTAGGAAATGTTCGAAGAGTAGACTGAACTTGGATGGCACAAATCGGAAATTACCTGCCTCGGTTAACTGGAAGAAAGATACGTCGAGGACGTGAAGTTCTCCGTTATACAGTTTCAAACTTGTTCAATTATGTGGCGTCACTGGCGTCCGGTATTAGAATGACTGTGGTTGACTCGAGTTTATTCGCAATTGCAGTCTATTAATGAAGAATGACATGTGTGAGAACTACGTACGTATGTTCTTAGTACGAGCTTATAACCAATCAATAGTTCTTATGCGGTTTTATAAGATATAAATATTTCACTATGCATATACGCACAATATATCTACTTTTGGATACGCGCAAATTCGAGATTCGCATAAATAGTCATTCTCTTTGTGTGTAATGTGCAATACAATTGAACATTATAAACATTATTTCGCGTTGAATACTTATCAGTTTTAAAATTATACTCAATTGAATTGTATTTTACAAAGTTTTTACAAGCTTTTGTAATTCTTCCAATAAATTTTTTCGGAAAATAAATATATTACAATAGTGTATATTTTTATGCGTTTTTTACATATGTACCTATAATGCAGTTTGTCAAGGCAACGTTAAAAGTGATTTAACATTAAACACCAGATTGAGTATTTATGTTTATACATATAAAAATGTGTAAATAAACGTGACTGAAGAAATAAACTCGAGCATGTAGCGAATTCTTCTAATAAGCTGAATAAGCATATGACAATTCGGAAATAAAAATAAAAATAAAAATTTTATGAACAGTTTATGAATAGTATTACAATTAATAGTTAGTCTTGTAGGAAAAATAATGTATGACTGACACTTAATCTGTGATCAATATCGAAGTCTCATTATCGCATTCATTCGTGATATTTGTATACGAGAAATAAAAGATTAAAAAATATCTATGTTTAATCGTGTTGCAATACGTAATACACCCTTTTTTCCATATCTCTTAATATTAGGTATGCGAATAATGTGAATATGAAACTTTACGCACGTACACCTCTTGTATTTTATGTCTTCGAGGAAAACTAGCCGACGCCGTCTAGCCGACTAGCCGTCTGCTAATTGCGTCGGTAATGCTACATGCCTCGAATGCTTTATACTAATACTTTAGTATCGTTAATATGTGATATTATTCTAATATAATAATTTATTTATGATTATTTATAGACAGCGTAAAATAACAGCAAAACGTAATACATACTTATTAGTCATGCGTATTTATAAATGTGTGAACGTAGAATAGAAATTTATAAATATATTTTAGAAGATATCTATAATTATATTTTAAGAACATATTAAAGAAAAAATTAGAAATTTACAAATATAAATAAACATATATATGAACATATATATATAATAGATACTGTTATATTCAAATAGATTAGTTAACCCTTACAGAAAAGTATTACTGGCTGGTTAGTAATAAATACTTATTTTGTGTATTTATAATACTAAAATTAAGTATTTATTAGTACTTGAATCACTGTAATCCAAGTATTGCCCAGTATTTTATTACAGGTCAGTAATTTATGAAAGTAGTATTTAATACAGTACGAGTATTGAATACTTGTATTAAATTACTGATGAGGAATCATTTAATACTAGGTGATAAATACTTGTGTAATAAATACTTGTGTAGAATTACTGAGGGTTTTAATGTCAGTATTGAAATACTGGACCGAGTATTTCATGTGTGTAATAAATCACTGGTGCTAGTAACGAGCGCCGCCGCGACGCGGCTACCGCATACCAGAGTTTCTCATAAACAAAAATCCTCATTCACTTAATATAAAAGGCGAGCCTGCGATATTCCTTGCACAGTATAAGTTCGCTGTTTTTGACAAAGTAATCCTATCTTGGGTATCACGACAGCTAGTATCTTTCACCAAAAGATATAATATGTCGAGTAATCCTTCTAGACGAATTAATGCTGTATAAAGTTACTATAATAATATTAAATACTGACAGCTCAGTATTGTATTACTGCCTGTATTAAATCACTCAGCTAGTATTTATCACTATCAGTATTTCTTAGTATTTCCCAAATAAATATTGACAGTATTAAATCACTGAATTTTTTAAGTATTTAGTCAGTAATACTTTTCTGTAAGGGAATTGAGATGGTAGACACTGCTACATAAATTTCATACATTATGTAACTTTATTAATCGTTGAAGACTGTGTAGATATTGTATTATAATAGATTTTGCTGGAAAATAAAAAACAATCTATAAAAATTTACTTGCATAATCTTTTATTTATTTGTACAGTATTATAAGCTTAAAAAGATTGATAATTCTGCGATTTATTCACAGGCACATGTTCTTTATGGTTTATAGAGAAGGAAGGAAAGAGATTTTCGCTATAGCTTTTAGGTAACATTGCGTAAGAGCGAAGCTTTTTTCGCATTTTTCTGTAAGGTCCTTTGCTAAAATAAAAAAACTAATTAGGAAATAGTAAAAAGTACATATGTTATATCATTTTTCTGATTATAACGTTTAAATAGCTAGATGTAGATAAATTGATTGCATCAAGACTCCTTTAATAATTTATGTAATAAATTAACACTAAACAGTTTTACTAAACAAAGTCAATCTTATATTTATTAATAACTGCATTATACGTATATAACGTGATTATATATAACTTACTTTCATTTATGCAGTTACTTATAGCTTCAAACTTTTTTGATTTTGATTGACTTTCGGGAAGCTTGCTACGCATTTTCTCTACGTTATATTCCAATCCTTCCATCTGACATTCACAAAAAAAACATTTAAAATTTTAATAACATTAAGATATATCTAATATCTTTGTATAAAATAACATTATACAAGATTACAATTCTTATGTTCTAAATAATGTTTTATCATTTTATTAGTTTGTAGCTTGAACATCTTTTTACCAAGATAACAAATAATATCACTTACCATTCCCTCTTTTTGTAACATACATTGCAGGACGCAACCATTCTTTTTTATTTTCTCTTGATTTTCGGATTGGTTGTGTCTGTCATGTATTATATCTTGTATGGTAAACATGTCATCTAGAAAATAAATTTAAAAATATAAATATTGTATGTATGTATAAAAATAATTACAAAAATGTCACTTATTCTATTGTAAAGTTTTATATTTTACAAAAGTCAATATTTATTGTTCTGTAGTAATTAAGAACGTTCTCCGGGAAAATCATTTTTCTCTAAATTTTCTTGAAACTTTGAATATACGTTAATATAGGTGTGCTTTATGCGTGGTATAAATTTCAGTACCCCTTGCGGTATTAAAAATCGAGAAATCGAGATACTGAGCCTCAAAGTTTAAACTTTTAACACGGGATTCCTATTCCGAGCTATTGTGAAAGAGACATTATAATGAATTGTGGAAAATGTTTTTTCTAAATGTTTTTGAAAAATTAGTACATATGATGTTCCATAAAAATAGAAATAATATGCGATAAGTATCAATACCACTTGCGGTACTCGTTTTCAAAAAATACTTGTGTAAAGTACGCGATTTGATTAATTTTTTGCTCGGTTTAGAGTGACAAGCATGAATACAAACTATAAAATGTTATAAATATTTTTAAAAATTGCAAATAATTGTAAATTTTATTTTATTTTAAAAATTTTTTTTATTATTTTATTTTTTTGCGCTTCTGCGCATGGGAAGCGGAGGGAAACAGCTAAATGGTTCTCATCTTATTTCTCTCAACAAGAGGGACAAATATATGTAGGAATAATGATTCGTTCGAGTTGAGCACCACTGGAACCGGAGAACGTCCTTAAGGGGTCATATCCGTTTCTCGGTTTCTGAAAAGTGGTCCAATAATTATGAGGGATTGCAAGAAAACTATTAGACCGATTAAGTTAAATCTTTTTTTTATTGCAAAGAGTGTCTTGCAGGAAAGAAAACATACACTAGCAATAAAAAATACCAAAAAATATAGCGGGTGCGTGCATTTTTCTCGAAACACCACTTTTCAAAACGGTGGGCATGATAACTGCCTCACCATTCGTCCGATTAACTTCATTTTTTGTATACATATTCCTAATAAGATTCTTTATCGGCTCACGGGAGCTTTTATTGATAAGTTCAATCATGTTGAAATTATCAATAAAAAATGTAACAATTTTTTCAGAAAAATTACGAAAAATTTTTTAAAGTGTGACCATTTCCGTAATTCTTTTTTTTTTCGAAAAATTCCTCTCGTGAGCCGAGAATCACGATCCAAAAAAATAATAAAAATTCAAAAAATTTTGTTTACGATTAATCCTATGAGCTGAAGAATGCCCACCGTTTGTGCCTGCGCGAAAAAGAACGTCCTACGCCAATGCACGCAGCCGCTATATTTTTTGGTATTTTTTATTGTTACTGTATGTTTTCTTTCCTGCAAAACACTCCTTGCAATAAAAGAAAGATTCAACTTAATCGGTCTAATAGTTTTCTTGCAATCCCTCATAATTATTGGACCACTTTTCAGGGCCGAGAAACGGATATGACCCCTTAAGAAAAAAAGCTAGTTAAATAAAAATCTGTTTATGTATTTAGGTATGGGCTTACCATCAGATGCATTATTTTCAGTTAAGCAGGTATCGTAATGTTGATTGCGAGATCCCAACTTCGAGCCAACAGTAAAAGACTAAAATATATGTAATTTTATTTTGCTTCTTATTTTACTGTTTATTATGTTAATTAAGTTTTCTTTTTATACGCATTACGTAAACACATAGATATTATTACATATTAATTATATGTATGTGTAAAAATAATATTTGACTTATTTATAATTAAATTATAAAAGAATTTTTATTGCATTTGTAAGAAAATTTTTGTTCTTTTATTAATACTTAATTTTTATAACAGAACTCACAACAAGCGCAAAAGTGCAAATATAGAATATAAAATTCTTCATCTTGCTGATAAAATTATTCCACTCTATAATATTTAAACGTACTTTTAGAATAACGCAACGGAGCTTAGTAGCATCATATTTATACTATCTGTAATATGTATGCGTAGATTAGAGTTGCGAGATCATAGATCACATAAACATGAGGTATTTATACGAAAGATAATGATAAGTTACTAATACAAACTCACATTGTTGCTGAGATGAGTTGCCAAGATGTGACTTACACACGCATGCAATTTTCTTCACGTATATTGCTGGCAATTTCCTTATATATATAAGTATGCGCGTGTGTGTGTGTGTGTTGTGTTTACATATTCTGATTATTTTATAATTATTCTTTCAGTGTTTATGTTATATCAGTTAAACAGGCGTGTGTGTTTATCTCTGCCGTGTATTCTAAGAAATTCCCAGATTTTTTAAGATTAATATATTGCAAATGTTTGAAGAAGTATTATAAATTTTCAAAAACAGTAGTAATTCGAATGGATTAATTAACACAAAAATGCATTAGGAATTTACGTGTATGAATTTCGAACATGACTAATTATACTGTGATAAACATTAAGACAGTTGATGTTAAGTTCTGTTTTCCTATTATTTATCATTTATGTGCATTAATGAGTAAAACACGTATGTAATTATTACATTATATAATTATTAAATTTTTAATAATTTAAAATTTTATTATTTATTAAGACAGGTTAATATTGCATTATTGGACATTATGTTTAAAATATGCATGGCATATATTTGTAAACACTTACGAAATTCTGTTTTTTTCAAGATACACGCAATCCAGCAGCCATTGTTTTCTTGTTCTTTCTTTATTTCCAGGTTCTGCGTATGATAAGTTAGTCATTATTATCTACTTCTGAATAGTAGTCATTTACGAAATAAAATAGATAAATGCAAGGAAAAACGCGTTTTAACAAAAATGTTAACTTTGATAAAATAGGTATTCAAAAATTGTAAGTATAAGAAGAATACTCAATTAAACCAGTTAAAACTAAATTAATTTAGTTTATCAAAAAAAGAAATTAGAAACAGCATAAGAAATTGGCAGCAATATGTGTAATTACAACTTACCCCTTATAGTCAAATCACTTTCAATCATGCAAGCTATATAGCATCATCTTCCGCGGTTTGTGCTGCATCTTTTAGCTGTTTTTTAGTTCTATGACGACTGAAACTTATAAAAAATATTTTTATTTTATTAACTCTATATCTTTTTTAATGTGTATTACTTTATATATTTTTTGTAGTTTATTAAAATCATTTAAGTAGTTTATTAAAATAGTATCTTACAGCACGTATTAAAACGCAGACGTAAAGCACGAGACTTTTCATTTTATACAGATTACATCTCCACTGCAATAAGTGCAATTATTCAGAACAACCGCAACTACGCCGTATATATATACTCTCATGCCAAAATTTAAAATACATAGGTTAAAGAAACAAGATCATAGATCATACCAACAATAATTATGTAACATTAATGTATAGGGATAATTTGCCATTATGATAATACTTACTTGCGATGTGGATTGTGGCAAGGATATAAGAATAAAATAAATAGTAATAATAAAATAAATGCTAATAAAATTATTGTCAAATTTTGTAGATTACAAGTAGGTATTTATTTGAAATATTTCTGGAAACTGAATCGTGATTTAAATAAATAAAGACTCATTTATATGTAAAGCGTTTTCGCATTATTAAATTGTAAGATATTATAATGTTTTAAGAGTAAGCGCTCTTCTTGGTTTATACTAAAAAAATAATGATATAAAAGTATATATTTATAAAAGCAAAAATTTATTTTATTAAGGCTATGCTACGAGATTTCAGATATACCTACAAATAATAGAATGTATTTTTATTATGTTATAAGATAAAGACGCTCAAACACAAATAATAACGACCTATTCCGAATTTAAAGCAAGCACACTACCAATTAAAAAAAAATTAATGCTGTAATGCAAATTGTACCGTAATTCCAATGGCAACATTGATTGAAGATAACGAAACCGTTCTCATAGTTTCAGTGAAAAGGAGATTAATGTAACCCACGGCTCTCTCTCAAACGACGAACGTAGAATAGCACAGGTATTAATACCATGATGAGAGAGACGGATTTCTCATAATCCACATTATCCGACGTTATCTAATCGATTATCAATCACTTTACGCAATCTGTCTTATGGGCTTTGTCGGATTTGGTTTAGTTATACAACTAAATATCATAATTTTGATTAAAAGGAAGAAAAATAGTGGAAATCACGCACAGAATTTTTCTTCTTATTATCTATTAATGATAAAAATTAATAATAAAATTAATAATTTTTAGTTAATCAACAATTTTATGTATAAAATACAAATCACGCATAGCAAAGTGATATGTACATTATTATAGCTATGTGCATTTACATATGAACGGCTACGTAAATAAAGAGAAACGTAATCTATAAAAATTTACTTACACAATCTTTATTTACTTATACAGAATTATACGATAAGTTCAAAAGATTGATAATTCTGATTCTTTAATAGAGAGTATCGATATCACTTAATCAAAATTTAGTATTCGTATTAAGGTAGTTCGTCCGTAATAATACTGTCAAAAAGTTAAGAATGTATGGGTGACATCTCAAAGTATTACGAAGAATCTAAAATTTTCATTGTTCAATTAAAATTGTTCAATTATTATGTCTGAGTATCTGTGTAAAATTTGAGCACAATTCTCTTATAAAGATCTAATCTAAAATATTATAATGTGAATATATATCTGTACATATGAGATTCTTAAACACATATACATAACGCACACATATACATAACGGACAGTCCCAGCCAAATACTAGGTATATGTCATTTGCCTATCATTAAGGATGTATGGGTGACATCAAAAGTTTGTTGACGTGTAAATTTTCTTATTCTTATTTTTTTGTTTTTTTCCTCATCAAATTATATGAAAACTCATACGTCAAGAAACTTTCGATTAAAATATCTCAGAAACTAAAGCCATAATAAAAAATCTAACTACATTTTTTTAATATAATGTCGATACAAGCTTTCGATTGCGACCAGTCCGAATAAGATTGGTGCAGCCAATCCCGAGATATGATAAGAATCAATGCAAACAAAAAAATTAAATATCTTTTAAACCAATAAGAAAATTGCACTCAAATTTTATACAGATACTTACAATTAAACGTAATAATAGAACAATCTATGAAACTTTTGGATTTTTGGTAATACTTTGAGATGTCACCCATACATCCTTAATGATAGACAAATGACATATACTTAGTATTTGGCTGGGACTGTCCGCGTTATGTATATGTGTGTAAGAATATCATATGTAGGTACAGATACAGATATATTCACATTATAATATTATTAGATTAGATCTTTATATGTTAGCTGTCATATGCATTCACCGATATCAGAAATTGCTCGAGAAATTGTACTTTATTAAGGAGTTTTTGCAATACCGTCTTTCAGATACGGTAAACTAGACGGTCAAAGATCTTGTATTTTTGTAAGTATATTTTTACAAGCCTCCTCTATCGTCCTTTCGTTTTTCATTCAAATCGTAAGAGTAGTTTGATCACTACAATTAAAAATGTGGTATTGAAATAGTATATTGTGCACCTAGAGGAGAAAGCTACGTTTTTCAGACGAGCGTGAAGTTTGTCGTCCGAGCCGAAGGCGAGGGCGGCAATCACACGAGTCTGAAAAAGCTTTCTCCCCGTGATGCACACGATATTTTTCACAACACCTTTACGGAAATGTTCGACTTTTTAATGCCTGTAGAGCGTGTGCGTTTGGTGTTCGATTTATACAGTTTGTACTCGCGTATCGTTAAATAGAAAGGGAAAAAGATAGGGATGCGGGGTCCAGGGGCGGAGCCCCCGGTGGGGCAGGGGCAAAGCTGCGATGGGGGGTATGGGGAGCGAAGCCCCCCACATTATAAAACTAAAATTTGAATAAAATAAAATTATATATACAGGGCCGCCATACAAGGCAGAAAGTATCAACTTTCCTCCCTAGAGAGAAAAGTGACCACTTTCCGCCCGCTATACAGGGCAGAAAGTAACAACTTTTCTCCCTAGGGAGGAAAGTGATCACTTTCCGCCCGCTATGTTATCAATTTTCTTCCCTAGGGAGGAAAGTAATCCCTGGCGTGAAATTGGCCACTTTCGCCCCGCTCTACAGGCATGGAAAGTCGAACTTTCCGTGGAGGTGTTGTAAAAACAGATTTTTGTACCTAGCTGTGATACCTACATGTAAAAAGTACTAACTTTGATTTCAATTATCTCAGCTTTGGTACGGTCAATCTTTTTCTAATTGCACAGATGTGTAGAGCGTGTTTACATTAATATGTTGTTCAAATTTTAAAAAATTCTTAGGAAAATGGATTTTACGGACAAACTACCTTAATATATCAAAACGAAAGAAAATCGTAAAGATCTATATCTCTTTATTGAAAATGCTATACACTGCTGATTTTCATATATTAATTATATATCGGCTGTTTTTAATTGCATTTATTATTTTTCAAATATGTGTTCAGGCTTCCTGGTTTTTACTTTCCATAAGAAGGCGAAAGAAATTCCTTTTAGCTGTTAAAAAACATTCCGCAAAAGCAAAGCTTTTTTCGCATTTTTCTGTAAGGTCCTTTGCTAAAATAGAAAAAAATTAGGAAATAATAAGAAATACATATTTTTCATCTTTTTTTCCGATTATAACGCTTAAATAGCTAGATGTAGATGAGTTTATTGCATCAAAACTTATTTAATAATTTATATTTAATAAATTAACGCTAAATAGTTTTACTAAACATAATCAATAATCTCTTATTTATTAATAACTGAATTACACGTAAATAACGTGATTATATAAAATAAACCCATCGTCGCCATTCTCGAAAAACTTACTTTTATTCACGCAGTCAACCGTTCTTTCGTTGCCATACGGGCTAGCAAGTATTTTCTCTACGTCATATTCCGATCCTTCCATCTAACATTCACAAAAAGAAACATTTAAAATATTAATAACATTATAATATAATATCTTTGTATAATAACATTATACAATGCGATTACATTCTTATGTCCTAAATGTCCTAAATCTAAATAATGTTTTATTATTTTATTACATTGAAGTATAAGGCTCATATAATGACAATATGTTGAGAATGGGCTATAATTAAGAGTCAAGAGCGGTACACGTTGCGCTGTTATTTTTCTTTTATAGTATTTTGTATGGCAAGTGTGGAAAACAATGAATTATGTCGCGCGTGAAGTTATAGTGCATTCACACTCGTACTCGTGTGAATGCACTATAAACTGAGGCGAATGCGGCAACCTCACGCGCGACGTAATTTATTGTCTTCCGCACATGCCACATACAATATTTTTTGTAATGCCTGTCGCGAAAGCATCTGAGTAATTAAATCGAATCGATTTAATCGGGGAGGAAAAGGATTCTACTACTCCGCAGTTATTGGTGGGAAATATTATATGTATAAAAATACATTAAAAGAAAACTAACAGCGCAACGTGTATCGCGCTTGACTGTTAATTACCCCATTCTCAATATATTATTATTTTATTAGTTCTTAGCTCGGACATCTTTTTACCAAGATAACAAAAAATATTACTTACCAATCCATCTTTTTGTAACATACATTGCAGGACGCAACCATTCTTTTTTAGTTTCTCTTGACTTTCGGATTTGTATTTGCTATCAAATATATCTTGCATTGTAAGCATGTCATCTAGAAAATGAAGTTATAGATATAAATATTGTATGTATGTAAATAATTAGAAAAATTTTACTTATTCTATGTTACTTATATTCTAAAAAGTTTATATAAATTTATAAATTTTTATATGTTTTCAGATATATTTAGGTTAAATCAGATTTCTTTAGAATATCCGAAACATATCATATCCCGTGTTGTTTTGGCTTGGACTTTGTTCACCCACGTCATCAGACGGAGGGATATTAAGTATATATTTTTTTACATGATTTTTTCATTATTGCAGAGATAATCCGTTTACGATTATGTATCAAAATTCTAATAATTTTTGGAAAATAATTAAAATAGTTGCGTAGGTATATACAATTTAATATTTTAAAATGCAAGATAAACTCTTTATTCAATTTTTAGTAGTCTTCTGCAATATAATTCCTTTTTATATAAAAATAGCATGTAAAACTTTTATTAAATGTAACTGATTCAAAATTAAACATAATATCATTGGTTCTGTAATAATTAAGAAGAGACATGTAAATCGAATAAAAATCTGTATGTATGGACTTACCATCAGATGCATTATTTTCAGTTAAGCAGGTACTGTAATGTGGATGGCGGGATCCCAACTTCGAGACAGACTGAAATATATGCAATTTTATTTAGCTTATTAATAAAATATCTTGCAAAGTATTTACTTTTTGATGACTTTACAATGGCACTTTTATATGTAGAATAATGAAAAAAATCGATTGTTGAAAAAAAACTAAAGAATTATTTTAAAAATTTTGATTACGCCTTGTAAACGCATTTAATTTTACAAAATTGCAAATGTAAAAATTAATATTAGTATGCAATTCTTCTCATCATTCTACGTATAAAAGTATCAAGGTATAGTCATCGAAAAGTGAATACTTTGCAAGATATTTCATGTTTTATATGAAAGTTATCATAACAAAATTTGAAATATCTCAAGAAATTCTTAACGAAAGAGAGCTTTATTAGTGTTTTGAAAACGTCTCGACAAAGCCTACTAGAATATGCAATAAATAAATAGGGGGTTTTATTAAAAAATCCAAGGTGATCTTGATCTGACCTTGGAGATGCCACCCATGGCCAAACTAATACGGTCAGTAAATAGATCTTTTTAAACCCTACAACTTTTGTCTAAAACATTTTTTCCGATAAAGCTTAGTTTCCAAGATATATTGGTAAGATAAAATGGAACACCCTGTATATATGTATATACACATATAGGAAAATATACGTGGAATATAAAGGATATGTTGCGAAAAGTAACACCTCAGCCAGAATTCGAACCTGGACCTCCCTCAATCCGTCAATCCGTGTGGGTGTCGTACCAATTCGATCACTGACATGTGGTGATATTTATCGCAACAAACTATTAATAAGAAAGAACGTCTTTTACCGGCGACGTATATAAACAATAAGTAATTTTAAAATACGACCGTATATGATACACAATGCACAATCAAGAATCAAGGAAAATGCCGTTAATCAGTAAAAAACCTCGTTTGGTCCAGAAGATTCTGAAGGATATGCTCTCTCTTCAGCTTTTATAATACATTCCGTAAAAGCGAAGCTTTTTTCGCATTTTTCTGTAAGGTCTTTTGCTAAAAGAAAAAATAATAATTAGGAAATAAGAAGTAAAGTTATACATATTTTTCACCTTTTTTCCGATTATAACGCTTAAATAGCTAGATGTAGATGAATTGATTGCATCAAGACTCATTTAATAATTTTTTAAATAAATTAACACTAAAGTTTTACTAAACAAAGTCAATAATCTTATATTTATTATAGTAACTGCATTATACATGTATATAACGTGATTATATATAACTTACTTTCATTTATGCAGTTATTCAGAGCTTCAAACATTTTTGAATCTGATGGAGCATTTGTTCTTTTGATAAATTCGCTACGTATTTTCTCTATGTTATATTCCGATCCTTCCATCTAACATTCCCGAAAAAAACATGTAAAATATTAATAACATTATAATATAATATCTTTATATAATAGTATTATACAATAATCACATTTTTATGTTATAAATAATGTTTAATTATTTTATTAGTTCTTAGCTCGGACATCTTTTTACCAAGATAACGAAAAATATCACTTACCATTCCCTCTTTTTGTAACAAACATTGCATGACGCAACCATTCGTTTTTAGCTTTTCTTGATTTTCGGATTGTTTTTGTTTGTCATCTAATATATTTTGTAATGTAAACATATCATCTATAAAATAAATTTAAAAATATGAATATTGTATGTATGTAAATAATTAGAAAAATTTTACTTACTCTATGTCACTTATATCCTAAAAAGTTTATAAAAGAAGTTTATAAAAGTTTATAAGTAGTTTATATATTTATATAAATAGTTTATATATTTATATAAATTTTCAGATATATTTGGGATAAAACAAATTTCTTTAGAATATCCTGAACATTATATCATGTACACTTTCTTTACTTGATTTTAATTCATTCAAAGATAATTAGTTTTGAGATTATGTATTAATCTACTAATAGTTTTTGGAAAATAATTAAAATAGTTGTATATACAAATTAAGATTTTAAAATACAAGATAAACTCTTATTTAATTTTTATTTTAAGTAGTCTTTAATAAAAAATTTGGTAAATATACCGATCAAGGACCATCCCCCGATGACCTTGACCTTGACATATTTTGTCAAGGTCATGACCCTGAGTGACCTTCAAAAGTTTTTAGCCGTCGCTCGTTGTTTGTTAAAAAGTTATGAACAAAAAGTTTGACAAATATAGCAGTTATTTTGAGTACTACAAGACATGAACGACTAATATGTATGTGGAAATAATACATGTATGAACGAAGGAATTTCATTTAAAGCAGCGAATCGTTGATATATTGAACAGTTTTTTCGTTAAAGCAATGAATAGAGAGTGTGTTCTTCAACTTACAAAGCACATACTTGTAAAGCGCGTCACTAACCTATAGGTTGATGACGCGCTTTACAAGTATGTACCAAAAAAAAAAAAAAAATTTTTTTTTGGTGGGGAAAATTATTTAAAGCAGTGAATTGTTGGTATATTGAAAGGAAAGTTATTTAAAGCAGAGAATAGTTGGTAACTTTCCTTTCAATATACCAACAAGTCACTGCTTTAAATAATTTTAAACCTATAGGTTAGTGACGCGCTTTACAAGTATGTACCAAAAAGAAAATTTTTTTTGGTGGGGAAAATTATTTAAAGCAGTGAATTGTTGGTATATTGAAAGGAAAGTTATTTAAAGCAGAGAATAGTTGGTAACTTTCCTTTCAATATACCAACAAGTCACTGCTTTAAATAATTTTTTCCACCAAATTTCTTTTGTTTATAACTTTTTAATAAACAATGACCGCCAGCTAAAACTTTCTGAAGGTTACTCAGGAGGGTGACCTTGACAATATATGTCAAAGTCAAGGTCGTTTATGCCTTTCAATACTCAAAATAACTGCTATATTTGTCAAACTTTTTTTGTTAATAACTTTTTAACAAACAACGAGCGACGGCTAAAAACTTTTGAAGGTCACTCATGGTCATGACCTTGACAAAATATGTCAAGGTCAAGGTCATCGGGGGATGGTCCCCTGATCGGTATATTTACCCTCGATTTTATATAGTAATTTAGAAGACATGTATATTAAAATCTGTTTATGTATGTATACGGACTTACCATCAGATGCATTATTTTCAGTTAAGCAGGTATCGTAATGTTGATTGCGAGATCCCAACTTCAAGCCAACAGTAAAAGACTAAAATATGTGTAATTTTATTTTGCTTATTAATTTAATATTTATTATGTTAATTCAGTTTTCTTTTTATACGTAGTACATATTTACAAATATTATTACATATTAATTATATCTATGTGCAACAATGATATAACTAATTAATATTTATAACTTGTTTATAATTAAATTGCAGTAAAACAATTTTTGTTACATCTGTAAGAAAATCTTTGTCCTTTTATTAATATTTAATTTTTATGACAAAACTCACAACAAGCGCAAAAGTGCAAATATAGAATATAAGCTTCTTCATGTTATTGATAAAATTATTCCACTACTTATTCCACTATGTTTAAACGTAATTGTATAATAACGCACTGGAGTCTAACAGTATCGTATTTATACTGTCTGAATATGTAAAATGCATAGATTATAGTTGCGAGATCATAGATCACATAAGCATGATGCACTTATACAAAAGATAATGATAAATCACTAATACAAACTCACATTGTTGCTAACGTTGATAAGATCTAAGATATGACTACGCATGCAATTTTCTCATATGTATAAGCATGTTTATATTCTGATTACTTTATAATTATTCTTTTAATGTTTATGTTACGTCAATTAATCAGGCGTATGTTTATCTCTGCTGTATATTCTAAAGAATTCTCAGATTTCTAAGGATTGATATATCGCAAATGTTTGAGGAATAGTCTTAGGATAAATTTACAAAAACAAAAATATTCGACTGGATTAATTATAACAGCACAAGAATGCATTAAAAATTTTCGCGTATATCTGATAAAAAAATACGTGCAAAATACGTTTTATTTTTAAAATATATGTCTTTATTTATCAATAATATTATTGCCTTTAAAGTAATCCCCACGAGATATAATACACTTATGCCAATGCTTTTTCCAATCTTCAAAACATTTCTGAAAAGTAATTTTTGGTATGGCCAAGCAATTTTTGCTTTGTGTCCTTAATGGTCGCAAAATGTTGTTTTTTCATGGTTTTTTCATCCTTGGAAAGAAAAAAAAGTTACAGGGGGTCAAATCTGGCGAATACGCGGTGGCTGTTGAATCATCACGATCGCGATGTTATTTTTTGCCAAAAACTCTTGAACAAGCAATGAAGTGTGCTTAAAGTACATTGTCAAGGTGCAATTTCCACGAATAGTCTCTCCACAAATCTGGTTATATTTTTTTACGAATTGCTTCACGCAAACAACGCGTGACAATCAAATAGTATCTATTCTTTGTTGATCGTAGTTCTTTGTGGCAAGAATTCGTGAAACACAATATTGCAATAATCGAAAAAAACGATGAGGAACACCTTAACATTTGATTTAAGAGTGCTTCTTTCGGTTCTGGATCATTTAGCAGCTTCCATTGAGACGACATAGGCTGCGGTCCACTTGATGCTACAAGTACTTCAAAGCGTTCTTTGTCTTCTTCTTTCTTCATTGAAAGAAAGGAGAAGAAGAATGCTTCGAAGTATTTGCAGTGTTAAGTGGACCGCAGCCTTGGTGAGCCGTTGTATATAACGTATTACCCATGATAACGTATGACCCGTTGATATTCCAACATAATAAAGTAGTAAATAGTCGCTGAGCACACAAAAATAATCTAGCTGCTTACGTAATCGACTGTCAAATGCAAACTAGAAATACGACTGCAAACAGTGCAAATGTAAATAGTGCAGATGTTAAGAAAAGTGGACCAACTAAACTTAGGTACTAAACAAAACAAATCAAACTTTAATCAGGCAACTTCAGCTAAAGAAAACGAAAAATTGCACGTATTTTTTTATTAAACCCCGTAAATTTCAAACTTGACTAATACTGTGATAAAAATTAGGGTGGTTGTATTTAATTTCTGCTTTTCTATTATTTATACTTTATGTGGATTAATAAAAAACAGTGTGTAGAATTATGTTAAAATTATGATCATTTTTGCTGACTATATGTATCATGGTGGATTATACGTAACAGTTACTTTGCCTATAATTTTCTCTTTTTAGATAAATATTATTAGAATATTATTAAAATATTTTTTTAAAGAATACGTTGTTTTGTTTGTAATCTTCCGAAATCTCGCCCGTCTCATACACACAGCTAACTAATTTAAATAAACGATCTAGTACTTCTTTCCCAGCACATTTTATCACTTCTGCTTGCAATCCATCTACATTTGGCGCTTTATTGTTTTTAAAATTTTTTAATGCTAGCTCAAACTCTTCCCTCATTGCATTTATTATTTTTGGGACTTGTGTTCAGGCTCGTGTTTTTCCTAGTTTACAGAAGAAGGAGAAATTAAGATTTTTGCTTCAGCTTTTAGGTAACATTCCGTAAAAACAAAGCTTTTTTCGCATTTTTCTGTAAGGTCCTTTGCTAAAATAGAAAAAAATAATAATTAGAAAATAATAAGAAGTAAAGTACCTATTTTGCACCTTCTTACCGATTACCTCTAACGTATAAATAGCTAGATGCAGATGAATTGATTGCATCAAAACTATTATTTAATAATTTATTTAATAAATTAACACTAAACAGTTTTACTAAACAAAATTAATAATCTTATATTTATTAATAACTGGATTACACGTCTATATAACGTGACTATATAAAACCTACTTTTATTTATGCAGTTATTCAGAGCTTCCAACATTTTTGATTGAGCATTTCTTTCTTTGGAAAACTCGCTAAGTATTTTCTCTACAATCTCTTTGTCATATTCCGATCCTTTCATCTGACATTCACAAGAAAAACAGTTAAAATATTAATAACATTATAATACACCTACCTAATATCTTTGTATAATAACATTATACAACGATTATATTCTTATGTCCTAAGTCCTAAATATCTAAATAATGTTTTATTATTTTATTAGTTCTTAGCTCGCGGACATCGGCACTTATATGCAAGAGATACAAAACCTGGGGACGAATGTACCTAAGTTCCCAGGATCTAGAAATAGCAAGGGTGACAGATCTAATAAACCTGGTACTAGGGACTAGACTGGCTCCAAACACCTAGCTATATAAAGGAGTGGGGAGATACAAAGAATCAAAACGATTTAGGTGGTCGTACTCTAGCAGGACCACCCACTATATTATTACTACTACTACTACTAGCTCGGACATTTTTTCACCAAGATAACAAAAAATATCACTCACCTTTCCCTCTTTTTGTAACAAACATTGCATGACGCAACCATTCTTTTTTATTTTTTCTTGATTTTCAGATTTGTTTTTGTCATCTATTACATCTTGTATCGTAAGCATGTCATCTCGAAAAAATAAAGTTATAAATATAAATTTTTTTTTCAGTGTATGTATGTAGATAAATAATTAGAAAAATTTTACTTATTCTATGTCACTTATTAGCTCCTAAAAAAGTTTATAAATTTATAAATTTTTATATAAATTTTTGGTGGATATATTTGGGATAATACAGAATTGATTTCTTTAGAATATCCGAAACATTATATTATATACTAGCTGGTTACCCGGTCTTCGCCCGGGCGTCGTTTTTCTTCAAACGACTTCATTTGTGTTTCAGTATTACATATTCTTTCTTTTACATGATTTTAATTATTTCAGAGATAATCAGTTTGCGATTATGTATCAAAATTCTAATAATTTTTGGAAAATAGTTAAAATGGTTGTACATACAAATTAAGATTTTAAAATACAAGATAAACTTTTTATTCAATTTTGGTTTTAAGCAGTCTTCAATATAAGTTCTTTTTATATGGAAATGGCATGTAAAACTTTTGTTAAAATGTAACTGATTAAAAATTAAACATAATATCCTTCAATCCTTTTGGTTCTGTAGTAATTAAGAAGTCATGCAAATCGAATAAATAGAAAACAGAATCTTTTTATATATGTATGGACTTACCATCAGATACGTTATTTTCAGTTAAGCAGGTATTGTAATATTCATTATGAAATCCCAACTTCGTGCCAACAGTAAAAGACTAAAATGCATATATGCAATTTTATTTTGCTTATTATTTTAATGTTTATTATGTTAATTAAGTTTTCTGTTTATACGCATTACGTAAACACATGGATATTATTACATATTAATTATATGTATATTGTATGTGTATAAAAATAATAATATTTATGACTTATTTATAATTAAATAATAAAATAATTTTCATTGCATCTGTAAGAAAATCTTTGTCCTTTTATTAATATACTTAATTTTTATGACAAAAAGATACTCACAACAAGCGCAAAAGTGCAAATATAGAATATAAGCTTCTTCATTTTATTGATGAAATTATTCCACTGCACTGTTAAACGAGATCGTAAGAAAAATATGGATAAAAATCAATTATTGATGTAGATGGCCAACTATTCAGCGCGGCGGCGGCGCGCGGCGGCGGTGGCGCGGAAAATTATAGATATGAGATGTAGCCGATGTAGGTATATCTCTGTGAGAGTCACAGTCGTTATAATTCTCTTCAAAACAGTTCCTTACACAGAGGTCGAAAGATATTCAAGCGTGGAATGTAAATATATGTGTTTCTCGGCCAGTCGATCCATAACAACTTGCGGTGTCACGGAGCACTGAGCTGATTTAACACGCAATCATGCGTAATCATATACATGAATCGCAGTTAGGGCGTGCAATCTACACACACACGTCGGTATAAAATACTCAATTGCCTACCCCACTATGTTTCTTACTTGTAGAATAACGCTTAGCAGCATCATACATATACTATCTGTAATATGTAAAATGCATATATTAGAATTGTGAGATCATAGATCACATAAGCATGATGCACTTATACAAAAGATAATGATAAATTACTAATACAAACTCTCATTGTTGCTAAAGTTGCTAAGATTTAAAATATGACTTACGCATGCAATTTTCTCATATGTACAAGTATGTTTATATTCTGATTACTTTATAATTATTTTTTTAATGTTTATGTTACGTTAATTAATCAGGCGTATGTTTATCTCTGCTGTATATTCTAGAAAATTCCTAGATTTCTAAGGATTGATATATCGCAAATGTTTGGGGAATACTCTTGGGATAATTTAAAAAAAAAACAGTAGTAATTCGACTGGATTAATTAACACAATAATGCATTAAGAATTTACGTGTATGAATTTCAAACATAACTAATATTATACTGTAATAAAAATTAGGATAGTTGTATTTAATTTCTGCTTTTCTATTATTTATACTTTATGTACATTAATAAAGAACGACAGTGTGTAGAATTATGTAGAAACTATAAGCATTTGTGCTGACTATGTAATCATAGTGGATAAATACATAACATCTAACTATTTTGACTATAATTTTCTTCATAGGTAAATTTTATTAGAATATTATTAAAATATTTTTTTAAGAATACGTTATTTTATATCTGAATACGTTATATCAGATATACGTTAAGTATAAACTCTCAACTCGTTGCGTCGCGTTAATAGAGCCACGGTGGTCTCGCTCCGCGCATACTTGGCGCGAGACACTACCGTGTCTCTTGATCTGAATTTTTTGTATTTTTAAATAATTTGTATTTTAGCGTTAAATGCATTCAGGCAATTTTAGAGGAATAAGATGTAATAGATGAATTATGTGTGCAGAAATGTTATATAAAATGAAAAATGTTTGTTGCATCATAATTGAAAAAATCTTAGATTAATTATGTTATAATAGAAATATATGATATTATTACATGTATAATAATATAAAGCGATATATTATAATATCTATTAATATACGTTTTATGTTAAAAAGAGTTGTTAATAACAACAGTATTACAATAAAATATACACATTCTTTATTATTAAAAAATGTATTGTAATAAGAGGTATAAAAATGTTTTTATAAATGTTCTTATTTTATTTACTTAGAAATAAGTGTAATAAATCAAAACACAATTCTTATATTTGCAGCTCAATTTATTAAATCAGAAGAATAAGAATGAAAAGAGTACATATAAAAATATATATGTATACATGCAAATATTTTATTTAAAGTAAATTATATTGTGTGGGTATTATAAATGTGCATTAATAATTATACGGTAAATGTTCCATTTTTGCATTTATTTTTATTTATTCAGCTTGTCCTGTTTCTGCTTCTTCTTCTGTTTCTGCTTCTATTTCATGTTCTTCATGTTGCTCTAATTTATGTATAGCATTTGCGACGCATTCAAACAGAGAGAAACCTTTCTCACATTCTTGCGTAATACCTCTCGCTATATAAATAAAAATTCAAAAAGTATAATTAAATAATGTTGGAACTGTTGGAACATATACCTAACCATATTTTCTATGGCCATTGCATTTTAATAGCAAATGTATTGTTCCAAAATTTACATAGTGCACATGCTAAAAAGTGCACATAATACATTTCTTTGTATAATTCCTTATTTCTTGATAACTATAGTGTAATATTTATGTATTTGTAATAATTATAATATAATAAAAGAAATGAATTTTATATACCTCTTTTCAAGCATTTACGTGCAATTTTGTGTGCTATTCCTAGTCCAGGACCATCACGAACCATTTCATTTATTTTTGCATGAACTTGAGCTTCGTTAATGTTTGTTCCTTCCATCTAATATTGTTAAAAAGAAATTGTAAACGGTGGGAATTAGCAAAATATAATTTATAATTACTTAGAGAGAAAAATGCCATTTACGGTTCGAACTGGTTTTAGACTGTGTTTTAAAGATCGATAAAAATCGGTACGCTTTACTCAGTTCAGAAAAAACTAAAAAAGTATATATGATTCACCAAATACTATTAGGTTACCAAGTTCTAGTCTGGACCACGGTCTTACAAAGAGAGGTCTTACGGTGTAAGACCGTGGTCTGGACCGTAAATGACACATTTTTCTCTAAATGGTTGTATATCATAACGGTCTCTCGTGTGTGTTTTACATATTACAATTTATAATTATTTTACGCAATTTAAGAGCCATATAATTAAAAATGTATTAATTATTAATTAAACAGTATAATATATTTTTATTAACAACATATAATAATATTACTTTGTGTATCAATTGGTCGTCAAATATATCTATCTAATGTTTTATTAACTGTATTAATAGTAATTGCATTACTAAATTACTAAATCTTTAATAATTGGAACTTTTATTATTTATCGTGATAGGTTAATATTGCATTATTGGACATTATGTATAAAATATGTATAGCATATTTTTAAACACTTACTAAATTCTGTTTCTTCAAGATACACACAACCCAGCAACCATTTTTTCTTGTTCTTTCTGCATTTTCAGGTTCTGCGTGTAAGTTAGCCACTATCTGTTCTTCTTTGTAGAAGTCACCTGTAAAAAAAAATAGATCAACGCAAGGAAAAACACGTTTTTACAAAAACGTTAGCTTAATTAAAATATTAAGAGATTACAAGTAAGAATGCTCAATCAAATCAGTTAAAACAGAATTAATTTGGAATTGATCAAGAGAAGAAATGAGAAACAGTCATAGGAAATTGGCAACAATATGTATAATTATATAATAACTTACTCTTAGTCATGTCATTTTCAGTCAAGCAAGCTTCAGCGTCATTTTCTATGCTTGATCCAACCGCATTTTTTAGCTGTTTTTTTAGTTCTGATGAGCTTGACAACTGAAACTTATAAAAAATATTTTCATTATATTTACTTAGTATCTTTCATAATGTGTATTATTTTAAATAATTTTTTGTACTTTATTAAAATTGTTTAAGTTACAGTTTATTAAAATAGTACTTACAGCAAGTATTAAAACACAGGCGCAAAGCACGAGACTTTTCATTTTGTACAGATTATATCTTCACTGCAATAAGCACAATTATTTAGAACAACCACAGCTGCACCGTATATATACTCTCATTCCTAAATATAAAATACACAGGTTAAAGAAACAAGATCATAGATCATACAAACATTAATTATATAACATTAATGTATATAGAGATAATTTACCCTAATGATAATACTTAAATATACTATCTCGCGCAATGTGGCTTGGCAAGAATATAAGAAATAAAGTAAATAGTAAAGAAAATAAAATAAATAGTAATAATGAAATAAATAATAATAAAATTATTGTTAAATTTGGTAGATTACAAGTATTTATTTGTTTGTTATTAGTATTTATGTAAAACACGGTTTTGTATATACTGACTTGAGCATTTTTAAGCTCACGAACGATTTGCGCGCACAAATGCTCTAGTGTGGACCTGTCGTTTTTGCATAATTACCCAAACGACACGTCCACACTAGAGCATTCGTATATGCGCGCAAATCGTTTGTGTGCGTAGAAATGCTCAAGTCAGTACGTACCTTAAGACCGTGATGTAAAATATTTATTTGTTGCTCTGGAAACTGAATCATGATTTAAATAAATAGCAAATAACGTAAAATGTATTTTTGCAACGCCTGTGGCAAAAGTTCGATTTTCGTTTGCTGTTTAGCGTGCGGAAAGTGACTTATTTCTCAACGATTCAATATATGCCTTACTTTACCGCACTAATGCGGTAAAAAACCTTCTTTTTTTCACGATTGATAGTTTTTCTTTTTCGATTTTCGATTGACATAACAAACTTGAACGTAACAAAATTCGCGTGAGACAAAACGTCAATTCCTTACAACTGTCATCATTTAAGAAGAATAAAATGGATAAAGAAAACGAGTGTCCAAGACCGTCCACGCCGGTGGAACTCGTAGAAGCAGCTAGATCTGCTACAGAGAATTTACTACCAAAAAAATTGAGAGATAAATATATGAATATTTATAAAAAATTTATAGAATAAAAAGCATCTAAAAATACAACCTCATTTTTGGAAAATGTTAATGACATTTTTTGATGAATTGTCAAAAAGTGCGAAACCATCTTATTTGAATTTAATTTCAATTACTTTTTAATCTTAAATTGAACTTTCGCAACAGGCATTTAAAAAAATATTGTATGTGGCATGTGCGGAAGACAACGAATTACGTCGCGCGTTAGGTTGCCGCATAAGCCGAAGGCTTATAGTGCATTCATACTCATACTCGTGTGAATGCACCATAAGCCTTCGGCTTATGCGGTAATTTCACGCGTATAATTTATTGTTTTCCACACTTGCCACACAAAATACTATTCTATCTGCTGCAAATATGTATATAGATTAGAGTTGTGAGGTCAAAAATTGTTTAAAAGTATTATGCGGATGTGAGAATATAATAATAAATTACTAATATTTATTAGACTTACTGTTGCAGATACGAGTTGTTCGGATGTATAAAACATATATATATGGAATTTTTTTTATACATGTTTCTTTATATGTGCCTGCATATAGGTATTATAGGGGATAGTGGGTATGAAAGAGCCATGTTTTAAAAGAGCCATCTCATATTTCAACTAACTGAATGTAGCCAAAAATTTTTAAATATTTTTATTTGATATAGCAACATTAGCAACACTGAAACCACCCATAGATCTTTGACAGTTGACGTCGAAACGGCGTTGCCGTAGTAAGAGGTGAAAGATTATATTACGATAAAAAATAAGTTTTTGAATTAATAAATTTCCATGTCTTGCATTTATTTGCGATTAGCTTTTAGGGAAAGTATAATTTCTTTTAATCGAATGCTACATACACTAGTTTAACGAAGAACGTAGTTACAACTCTTTTGTTTGTTTTGGTTTATCAGATATTTTGTGAATAGATTTTTGACACATAATGTTGTAAAAGAGCCGGTGTTAACTATCGGTGTTGTTAACTGCTATGTCTGTTCAAAAGATTATTCTGTAAGTAATGAAGACTGGTATCAGTGCAAGTTGTGGCACTGGATGGGCTCATAACTCATGTGGCAATGAGAGAAATTTTCATTTCTTTTGTAATAAGTGTTTTTGATTAGAAAATGTTATATTTTCTATCTTTCAGATATTTATTAGTTTCCTATAATAAGAAAATAATTTTTGTTAAAGGATAACATGTTTCGATTTTATTTGTGCTATTAGCTTATAATTTAGTACCCGGCTCTTTCAAAACAGGTGATGGCTTTTTCAAAACCGTGTTGTGTTAAAAGAGCCAAATTCCCCTTTTTTTTTAAAGGTAATTAAAATCTGTTAATAACTAAATATTATTTTTTTGTTAAATTGATCTTATAGATAAATAAGTACACTTAAGTTAGAAAGAGGTTTTATTTTATTAACAACCAGATTAAATACTTCTTTTTATATTTTGAGAAATATACTGGCTCTTTTATGCCTACTCTCCCTTATAAAAAGGAATGCAATCAATAAAAATTTACCTACATAATTTTTTTATTTATTCATACAGTATTATAAGTTTAAAAGTTCAATAATTTTGATTCTTTAATAGAGATTGTTTATATAATAAAGAAAATCGATATCTTATAAAATAAAATTTAGTTTTCGTATTAATACAGCAAAACAAAAAAAAATCGTAAAAATATGTCTTTATTGGAAATGCTATACACTGCTACTTTTTATTCACTTATTATATATCGGCTGTATTCAATTGCATTAATTATTTTTCGGATTTATGCTCAGGCTCGTGTTCTTCCTGGTCTCCAGAAGAAGAAGAAGAAAAGTTTTTCTTTTTAGCTTTTAGGAAACATTCCGTAAGAGCAAAACTTTTTTCGCATTTTTCTGTAAGGTCTTTTGCTAAAATAGAAAAAAAATATTTAGAAAATAATAAAAAATACAGTACATATATTTTTACATCTTTTTTCAGATTTTCAGATTATAACGTTCAAATAGCTAAATGTAGATGAATTGATTGCATCAAAACTTTTTTTATTTAATAATTTATTTAATAAATTAACACTAAACAGTTTTACTAAACAAAATCAATAATCTTATATTTATTAATAACTGCAGGATTACACGTATACAACGTGATTGTACGAAACTTACTTTCATTTATGCAGTTATCCAGAGCTTCAAATATTTTTGAACCTGATGGAGCATTTGTTTTTTTGGTAAACTCGCTATGCATTTTCTCTATGTCATATTCCGATCCTTCCATCTAATATTCAGAAAAAATAAAATATTAATAACATTATGATATAATATCTTTGTATAATGTTATTATTCAAAGGTTACATTTTTACATCTTAAATAATATTTTATAGTTTTATTAGTTTATAAGTCGGACATCTTTTTACAAAGATAACAAAATATATCACTTACCACTCCCTCTTTTTGTAACAAACATTGGATGACGCAACCATTCGATTTTATTTTCTCTTGATTTTCGGATTGTTTGTGTTTGTCATCAAATATATCTTGTATTGTAAACATGTCGTCTATAAAATAAATTTTAAAATATGTATGTATGTAAATAATTAGAAAAATTTTACTTATTCTATGTTACTTATATTCTTAAAAAATTTATAAATTTTTAAATTTTTATATAAATTTTTAGATATATTTTGGATAAAACAGATTTCTATGGAATATCCGAATCATATATTATATTATATATCAATATTTATTTTCTTTTATATAATTTTAATTATTTCAAAGATAATCAGTTTGCAATTATGTATTAAAATTCTAATTTCTAGTTTTTGGAAAATAATTAAAATAGTTGTATATACTAATTAAGATTTAAAAATGCTAGATAAACTCTTCATTCAATTTTGATTTTAAGTAGTCTTTAATATAAATTCTTTTTATATGGAAATGGCATGTAAAATATTTTTGTTAAAAAGTAACTAATTCAAAATCAAACATAATATCCTTGGTTCTGTAGTAATTAAGGTAATTGTCTCGAAAATCGCAATCCACAAGAAAAATTTGAGAATTTAACTGTATGTTAATAAATGTGAGATCTACACGTTTGTGCAATTTAAAAGTTATTGACGGTTCCGAACCCGAGATATTCGCTATCAAAAGTTGCATTTTTTCACATGTATTGGATACACAAAGCAGACGAAAATCTCGTATTTTTATTTTTTACATTTAGAACAAACCACAACACAGTGATGAAAAACGAATACATAGTAGAAAGACACTTTAGGAATACTAGTAAAAAAAAACCAAAATTATTGACCATTTAGATTTAGAAATACAATAATGAATAGACCTCGATTTTCACTATTATTCGATGTAAAGAAGCGACTAGAGGAGAAAAATAACAGAATAGTCTTTTGTTCTGCGTGTGAGGGACAGAACTATCCAAAAGTTTTCAGCCTGTAACCGTAAATAGTCGGGTGTTTTCACGTCGGTTTAAGTATAAAATTTTGGATTGTACTGTAGTGAGACAACTACCTTAAGAAGACATACAAATCGAATAAAAATCTGTTTATGTATGTATGGACTTACCATCAGATGCATTATTTTCAGTTAAGCAGGTATCGTAATGTTGATTGCTATATCCCAACTTACAGCCAACAGTAAAAGACTAAAATATATGCAATTTTATTTTGCTTATTATTTTAATGTTTATTATGTTAATTAAGTTTTCTTTTTATACGTAATACATAAACACATATATATATATTACAATATGTTAGTTATATATATATGTGTAACAATGATATAACTTAATATTTATAACTTGTTTATAATTAAATTGTAAAAGAATTTTTATTGAATCTCTAAGAAAATTTTTGTCCTTATATCAGTATTTAATTTTTATGACGGAAAGATACTCACAACAAGCGCAAAAGTGCAAACATAGAATATAAGCTTCTTCATCTTATTGATAAAATTATTCCACTATGGTTAAACGTACGTGTACAATAACGCACTAAAGCTTGACAACTTCGTATTTATACTGTAATATCTAATATGTAAAATGTACATAGATTAGAGTTGCGAGATCACATAAAAATGAAATATACTTACACAAAAAATAATGATAAATTACTAATGCAAACTCTCATTATTGCTAACATAAGTTGCTAAGATATGACGCATGCAATTTTCTCATATGTATACATATTGTTTATATTTTCTGATTACTTTATAATTTTTCTTTTTATATTTATGTGACGTCAATTAATCAGGCGTATGTTTATCTCTGCTGTAGATTCTAGAGAATTCCCACATTTCTAAGGATTGATATATCGCAAATGTTTGAGGAATAGTCTTAGAATAAATTTACAAAAACAGAAATATTCGACTGGATTAGTTATAATAGAGAATGCTTTAGGAATTTCCGGTGAGATTCCGATATCTTTGGCATCTTGATTTGACGATGGTTTCTGGTAGTATTTTTTATGCTAAGAAAAAAATTATGTAGGTCTTATAGGGCTAACTGCTCTAGTTTTCGAGATATGCAGTGTTAAAGTTAAAAATAAGTAATATGAATCTTTAAATAATACTTCGATTTCCAAAGTGTGTTACTTGATCTGACGGTTTTTTTTGGTAGTATTTTTAACTAGGAACATAATTGTGCAAGAATCATTGTGTTAGCACGATTAGTTTCAAGGATATGCGAAACTTAATCGGAAAAATACAATATGCAAAATGCAACTTTCCACGCGAAGCGAGGTCCACCCCATTTCACTCCTGCTTCAGGGCGAAACGAGGTCTATCATTGTACGGTTCGGGTTTTCAACTTTCCTCGCAAAGCGAGGTCTACCCCACCCCACCCCTGCTTCAGGGCGAAACAAGGTCTAGATCAACTAACTGATGCGTTGGAGAAACCAAAGTATTCTTTAAAAATTCATATTATTTATTTTTAACTTTAACTGCATATCTCAAAAACTAGAGCAGTTATAGCCCTATAAAACCTATATAATTTTTTGATCAGCGTAAAAAATATCTATCAGACACCATCATCAAATCAAGGCGTCAAAGATCGGAATCTTGCCAAATTTTCGTGTTTACGAGGTTTAATAAAAAAATATGTGCATACTTAATTTTATTTTAAGTATGTCTTTATTTATCAATATTAATATCGTCGTTTTTAAAGTATTTCCCGCATTATAATACACTTATGCCAATGCTTTTTTCAATCTTTTAAACATTCCTGAAAGGCAGTTTTTGGTATGGCCTTAAGTTCGTTCAACGATTTTTGCTTTGTGTCTTTAATGATTGCAAAACGTTGTCCTTTCATGATTTTTTTCATCCTTGGGAAGAGAAAAAAGTCACAGGGGGCCAAATCTGGCGAATACGATGGCTGTTGGATCATCACGATGTTATTTTTTTGCAAAAAATTCTTGAACAAGCAATGAAATGTGCGCTGGTACATTGTCAAGGTACAATTTCCACGAAATAGTCTCTGCACAAATTTAACCGTCTTTTTTACGAATTGTCTCACGCAAACAACGCGTGACAACGAAATAGTAGCTATTCTTTGTTGATCGTACCTATATAGTTCTTTGTGGCAAGAATTCGTGAAACACAATACTGCGATAATAATCAAAAAAACGATTAGAAACACCTTAACATTTGATTTGAGAGTGCTTCTTTCGGTTCTGGATCACTTGGCAGCTTCCATTAAGACATAGGCTGCGGTACATTTGATGCTACAAGTGCTTCAAAGCGTTCTTTGTCTCCTTCTTTCCTCATTGAAAGAAAGGAGAAGAAGAATGATTCGAAGCATTTGTAGTGTTAAGTGGACCGCAGCCTTGGTAAGCCATTGTTTCGATGTACATAGCCGTATAGGTACTCATGAGCCACAACGGTGCAGATCATTTTTTTCCCTTTCTTCTCATAACGCGGTTTCGGTTCCGGTTTGGATTTGTTGCACAACCTTGTAAAAAATAAAGCAATGTAATATACGATAGCTCTGTGATTAACATATCTATAACCCTTTGTGTCCCAAATTATTCTTTGCGGATGAGAGTAAAGATCGAGTGTCTCGTCCTCAATTTAATCTAATCAGCGGATCGAACGCAACGATGTATCTTTATTATTTGGAAGACTTTACGGAGAGATTCTAAAAAATAAAAATATTATAGTTTATAATGCCAATGTCGGGATCGCTGTGCGGAAGTATTAATTATGTCCGGCTCGACATAGGATCGCAAAAGATTATAAAAGTTGTTCTATTTATATTTTTATAAAATTTGATAAGATTTGCAGTGATTAATACTCTTCAAAGAATTTCCTAAATTTACTTCGTAGTAAGATAATTAAATTAAATATTGCGCTGCGCTTTTTATACGTTTGTACTTTGTAACAAGTGAGGAAACTTTCCTCACCTCTCACCCGTCTCGCCATCAATTAGCCTGGATTCGCTCCTAGGGGCAAAGTCTGTCGGTAATCAAAGCACGGAAATACTGGTCTCGCTTTCACCCGAACCTTTGGCTATCTGTCTATTAATCTGTGATATTAATAATAAAATCAGTTGTAGAATTTCTCATATTTTAGTATTCTTTATTTATACATATTATGTACAAAAAATATTTTGAAGTAAAAATATTACAGTAGTATTAATAGATAAGTAACATTATTTATACTGAAAAAGGTGCATCAAATTTTTCCCGTCCCACTTACAGACTACGGACTGTCAGGAATACTTTTGACTTTTCTTTATCCATCTAATTGTCCATTTCCATTAATAAAAATTATCTTTTATTAATCTCGGTTTAACTTACTTTTTATCGTTTTCTAGTTCTACACAGAAAAAAAGAACATTTTTGATTTGAAAATATCTTTAGTTTCAACGTGAAAATCTTGAAATAAGATTATATTACGTTATATTAAAGATTATATTAAACGAAGAAAACTTGCTTGAATAAAGCAAGCTTTCTGGAATGAAGCAATTTATATAGTTCAACTAAAAAAAGAATGTTGAAATAAAGAGTTAAAATTTTTATAAGAATAAGATTATAATTGTTTCGTATATAAGCAAGATAATCGATAATGTTGCTTATATACAAAACAATTATAAAATCCAATTATATATATATAATGTATATAACGCTATTTTATTCATTTCCTAGATTAGATGATAAAATTTGAGTGTGTTTAATATTTGTCGAACATTGATATGTCAAACTACAAAAATGTTACTTCAGTTACTTTGAGATAGTGTCTCCGTTTTTTCAGTAATCATGAACAGTCACAATGACTGTTGGTTACTCAAATATTTAAATACAAAGCATGAGCTATATGAATAAATGTTGAAGAAGGGAATAGAACTACAATAGGTCAATTATATGTATATAAAATATAAATACACATACACACATACATATCTATACAAATCTGCGCTGTGTTTACAAGGCGCGTTTGTTGTGCTTTCGCCACTTTGGCAGTGGAGTCGGTGATGTTATATCGCGTTACTGTATGATATTTCAAAAGTGGGTTCAAACCGATTGAAAAGAAATGATGGAGGCTGGATTGGATTCGGATGGCTGTCTTCTAAACTACTACGTTCTAAGAATTATCTTTCAATATTTAAATGCCAGGGATCTAGGAAGGGCCGCGATGGTTTGCAGGTACAATATGCCTAATCCATTAATGATCCTCGCTCGATTTAATCTTAAACACTTATTTAATGCAAGCAGAATAGTTTTCGTTTCTATATCATGTGTATGTGAATAGACACGAACAAGATTTGACTTACAAATAATCTTTTTGTGGCGTTTCATGTCATGTCTTTAAAAGTTTAATGATAAAACTATTAATTGTAACATCATTCCATCTGCTGTACTACGAATGAAATTATATTGTACATGACATTGTAAGCTGAGCAAAACATAAATTTGAGGAATTATTCTTTTCAGGTCCTGGTCAGAAACTGCAAATGATGAGAAATTGGTAAGAGGTCCTTGTTGTCAGCTTTACACAACGAGTGAATCCTTGGATAATATCAAAAATATAAGAATTAAACCATCGGTAGGATTCTTTTTTATTTCCAATAATACACCACGCAATATAGAAGGTATATATTCTATTACTCTTTTTAACTATATTTTCTTTAGTAAGTACAGATACAAATTTTGGAGTTTTATAAAAGTAAATTTTAAATTAATAAAGTTAAGTTATTATATATAATAAAGTAGTATAGTATAGTTTAGTTATTATATATATAATAAAGTTAAGTAATCACTAGATGAATTAAAAGATTTTATCAACAGTAGCAAGTAAATGTTTTATTTTAAAAAGTTTATGATAAACTGCTTTTTGAATATATTATAATACTATTTTCATATATTAATTCTTTTATTCAGTTTTCCACTTAAGTTAATAATATAAACTCAATCTTTTATTCCTCTTTAAGATCGTATAGAGGATTTGCTTCCAGAACATTGTATAGCTATAAGGTTAATAGGTTTTGGTATTATTTTGGATAATGACGAAATGGTGATTCCTCCAGTACCAAGTGTAGTATGTGCGTTCTTACCACAAATCCCAAACGTGAGAATAAAATCGTTTGAATTGGCAAAAGATTGTGTTATACAAAATACACCTGAATATCAGGAGATTATTAGTATAATTGTTGATCATGAAACATCTATATCAAGTCAAGAGACATCTACATGTTTTATGTTATTCTGTAATTACATTTCTGAAACGACAGCCAAACGTTGGGCCTTAGCCATGCAAGAAAGGTACAATTTATGTTTAATCTAACCAATGATACATATCTAAGTTTATTATTTAGATATATCCAACTGTTGTACAACAATTGCTAATACTTGATATCACATGTTTATTTTTCTTTGCATATGTTCAGCAAAGAAGTCAAAATTGCTTCTGTATGGGGTGGTATGTTTGTGCAACGTATGGAAAAATTTCGAAAAGAGGATTGTGTTGCTGTCCTGATTACTGGTTCTATACAAACGTGGTCCACGATTTTGGACAGAAAATGCGATACAAAGGAGCTGGTCGAAGCAAGATTAATGTTATTTAAGGATGAAGTAAAGTTAAAGAAACATTCCATAGGGTTTATGTTTGGATGCATAACTCGTGCAATGTGCAGAGAATCTAACGTGGAAACAACGATATTTAAAAGATTATTCCCCAAGGTACCCTTAGCAGGTTGCTTTGGCTATGGCGTGTTTGGAAAAACTACCGTTGATGAAGTAAACGAACAGAGTGAGTATATACTCTTTTTTTTCTTTCTTAGTGAAGATATCGTCTCCCGATAGGTTGACACTTAATTTTCTTTTTGTTTTAGAAAATGACGAAATGGAACATAAATGTGAGAAATCTAAATCTTGGTATAATGAATTCTCTACTGTGTTTTTGATACTTACGTATGGTTGACGTTTATAAAAGCAAAGATTTTAAAAACAAAAATTGCCGCCTCGAGAATCGCAGTCGTTAGATTTCGCGTACTATTTATATCTCAGCGCATGTTCATATCACTTCATTTCGTCAACATGACAGTTTTCCTAATTAACCTTCAATTCTAAAATTAAATTTATTATAAAATTAAATTCTTAAATTGTTAGTTATCTTATTGTTAGTCATTAACCGAAAAACAAAATACTCGATTTTGACAGTACGTTAAATACCCCCATAAAAGAAAAGAATTGCTTCTAATTACCGATCTTGGAATAATAAGCGGCGGTTTTTATTTTTTCAAACCTTTGTTTCTACATAAAAAGACATCGAATGAGTTTAATCAAATATAAGATAATTAAGGGACCTAAACTCAACATATTTAATCAGAATATTGTATAAAATCATATAAAATATATATAAAATACATATAATAAGCTTGTAAACGTTTCTCCCTGTGTATGTATATGTGTGCATATATTTATAATAATTAAACTGTTAATTACCAGCTTGCACTGCTTGCGTACCCACAAAGTATTATCTTAACGCTCTTTGATACAGTCTCTTTATATTCCACATAATTATTACGTTTCTCGATGACACCAATTGCAGAAGTGTTGTATATGTTTGTAAGTGTACGTAAAACAATTTTAGGTAACTTGTTAAAATAATAACTGCGAGGAGCACAATAAATTAAATTACGCCACAAATGTCGCACAAGGCACCGAGTCTGAAACAATGAAGGCGGTAAAATTTTGACTGGTCCTAAAAATCGAACAGCCTACAACCGGTGTTGTGTCGTTTGCGATTGCGTGAGATTACGCAATCCAATTGACGTTCTAAATACAGATTAATTAGTAGTCAACTAATCCGAACTTAGAACTTGTCGAGCAAAGCAACTGAAGTAACATTGTCGTAGTTTAACATATCAATTTTTGACAAATATTAAACACATACTCAAATTTTATTATCTAGTCTGGGAAATAAATATAATATATGTGTGTTTATATATATATATATATATGTCTCAGATTATCAATCGATCACGTGTATCATCGATGTTACACATTATAGAAACAGAAATGAGATCACTCGATCTCCCGCGGGGGCTTTCCTCTCTCAAAGGTAAGGAAAGGTGTCATCCGTTATGATATTCTAACATAATAAAGTAGTATTGTAAAAAGTCGCTGTGAGCACACAATAGTAATCTAGCTGCTTACGTAATCGACTGTCAAATGCAAACTAAAAATCAAAAGTGACTGCAAATAGTGCAAATGTAAACAGATGTGAAAAAAAGGTGGAACAACTAAACTTACTAAACAAAACAAATCAAACTTTAATCAGGCAATTTCAGCCAAAGAAAACGAAAAATTGCACGTATTTTTTTATTAAACCTCGTAACTTTTAAACTTGACTAATTACCTATACTGTAATAAAAATTAGGATGGTTGTATTTAATTTCTGCTTTTCTATTATTTATACTTTATGTACATTAATAAAGAACGACAGTGTGTAGAATTATGTAGAAACTATGAGCACTTGTACTCACTATGTAATCTCATGGTGGATAAATACATAACAGCTACTTTGCCTATAATTTTCTCTTTTTATAGATAAATGTTATTAAAATATTATTAAAATATTTTTCTAAAAAATACGTTTATTATATCTAAATTTTTTATATTTTTAAATAATTTGTATTTTAACGTTAAATGCATTCTGGCAATTTTAGAAGAATAAGATGTAATAGATGAATTATGTGTGGAAATGTTATAAGATAAAAAATATGTTTGTTGCATTATAATTGAAAAAATCTTAGACTGCCTATGTATAATAGAAATATATTTTCTTGTTAAAATTGTATTATGTTATCTTACAAAATAATTATTAATTATTAGATATATGATGCATAGATACTTAATTGTATTTAATTATTTTCGTTCTCTTCAACCTCTTCATCATGTCTATTCAGTACTGTAGAAGGAAACAATCTATATGCACCTTTCACACCACACTTCATTGCTACAACACCTTTCTCACATCTTTCTTGCGGAGCATGTTTTACTAAAATATATATAAATGCAATATAATAATAGTCTTACATTAAGTCAATTAAAATTATCAGAAAAGATGCAATATATCAAATAAGTATTATATGTATAATATATGTAATATATAATATTTATCTAATATATTTTAATTTTTTTAATATTTTATATATAGATATATTTAACTATATAAAATTGTATACAATTATATACTTATATATATATATATATATGTAATATTATTATTATTATTATAGAACAAAATATATAATTATATCACAATTGCTTTAATTTTAAGAACAAAAAGAATTTCTTCAATTATAAAATGTAAAACAAAAATTATTTATTATTGTCTGTTTATTAACTATTAATTAATTTTTATATTTTTATAGATAGTTATAAATATGAAAAATATAATTTACCTTTTGTAACACAATCACGTACAAATTCTTCGACTTGGATTTGTAAGGGATGATTAGCAAATACTTTGTTTATATCCGCGTAAAGCTTCTCTTCCTTAAGTTCTGATCCTTCCATCTAATATTGATATAAAGAATAATAAACATAATTTATCTCATATAATTTAAATATTATTATATAGATATATAATATATTTGTAGCATTTGTATATAAATAGATTACTATTTCTCGCTTATATGAAAGGCATGTAATGCTATGTAAAGATACTAGTTTTTAATCAATAAAATAATTTAACAACATTTATTAATAAATTTTTAGAATATAAAAAATGATTGAACTTTCAGTAATTTAAGATTTGATTAGTATTTGCGCATTTTATATCAAATATTGCAAACACAATTATATACAATTTTAGAATTATCTTTTAAAATCTCACCCAAGTCATTTTTCTTAGGAGGCACTCAATGATACAACCATGCTTTTGTGTTCTTTCTTGCAATTCCGGCTTTTCAATATCATTATTTATAATATCTCTTATATCATAACCATCCTCTAGAAAATAAATAACAATATTTAAAAAAAAAATATTCCTTTTCTTATAGTCCATATTTTAGACACTTATGGAAAAATTTCTTTTAAATAATTGATTATCTAACAAATTTGCTAGTAAATAAAATATAATTAAATTTTATTTATTTCATTGTTTTGTAAGCTTAATTTTTAATATACATCCAGAAAGTATCAAAGTTCTAGTGGAAGATAACATTTATTCAAGCATCTACTAAGAAAATATTGATTTAGAAATGATTGAAAGTAAATGAATAAAATATATTTAAGGTACTGCTTACCATAGTTCATACCAGCTTCACTAACGCAGGAATTTGCAAATTGCTTTTCGTTATTAGGCTGTTTACTGTCAAGTTGACCTATTAGAGTCATAGGTGAAGCAAGGGACTGAAACATATTTTACAATTTTATTTTAAATGTTATTATAATTATACTTTCTTTAACAAGTTTTTACATTAAAAAATTGATGATATAGATATCTATTAATATAGTATTTACTGTTTATAGCTGAATAGTAAAAACTGTCCTATTAAAATTATATAGTATATAGGATTTTGTATTTTTTGCTTATATTTTGATTAAATTTTAATATGGAAAATAACTTACAATACATGCTAAAGCGCAGATACAGAACTCGAAGACTTTCATTCTGCTGATATCGTTCTTTGCGAGGAAATGTTGTTTTGTGGAATCTTTGCAGTTATTGAAAGATGTCGTATTTATACTAACTGCAAATATAAAGTGCGTAGGTCAAAGATATGAAGTCAAATCAGACCAACATCCAAGAATCGCGATTCTTTTATTGTTTATCACAGTCAATTTATCGTATCGTATTTATATGAACTAAGCACTAAGCAAAACATTTACTTGATTAAAGATAATAAAATCACAAGGTTAAAAAATTTGACATGCTAGATAGGTACTATAAATCGTCATATCCCAGATAGCACAGCTGATCTTTATGAATTTATAAAGATCAGATTCAGATTATTTTAAATTCATAAAGATCAGCTGTGCTATCTGGAATACTAAATATTTTTTGTGTAAGATTTGTGGATCATTATTTTTAAATGTTATTAGTATATTTATAGAATTAATAAAGAATAATGGAAATAATTTCTTCAGTAACAGGAATTGCTCAATACTTTGTTTTTTTTCCAATAACATTTTAAATTCTAATATGTTTTTATATTTTAATTTTATCTTCTGTATTGTATTTTATATATTTTTATAATATATTACGTTCTAATAAAAATAAAATAAAAATACAATTTTCTTTAAAATACTTATATAATTTTATTGCTTCATTAATTTAATTGAGTCAATAAATAAATTTACACACATAACATTCACAATCAGTCATTAACCATCATCATGATGTATAACATGACAATAATAAATTTTCAAAAGTCTGCAGATTAGTAGTAAAAAGAACGTTTTAAGAGATTTTTATATTGTTATATAAAATTTTTTATATTGTTATAATTATATATCAAATATGTCCATACATGTTCTTTTCTCTTGTATATAATCTCTGTTCATATATAATCATATATAACAACTGTTACATTTATATATGATTATATATATAGGCAAATTTTTCTCATTACTTCAAATTTTATTTTTCATATAAAATGCAATACAAAAATAATCTTTTTAATTATTTTTAGATTTTTTTTTTATTATTTTTCCTGTATATACGAACAGAGATTATACAAGAGGAAAAAAACATGTATGGACATATTTGATACATGAAGGGGAGCCATATAGTAGTGTAAGTCATTTTTTTAACCTATCGAGTTGAGTTCATAGATGCAGTTTACACTGCACCTATAATAGGTTAAAAAACGTGACTTACACCACTATATGGCTTTAACCCCTTCATATAATTATATGTATATATTCATATATGTTTTTATATGAAAAATTTTTTATATATCTTTTTCAATTGATAAAAAAGTTTTACTCTGTAAATTTAGTAGATTAATTCTCAGGCTGACAATAAGAGAGATATATTTCACACCGCACATGAGTAACGTAGGGTAAAGAACATACCATACTTAGGTAATGTTGAAAATAATATTACAGAAATCTGTCATTTTATCTACGTTAAAAAAAATTTACAAAGTTCCGACGTTTTATAGCTTAGCTTCTCTAAATAATTTAAAAACTCGCGAGAGATGTCAATGCCTGACGTGTTTTAATTGTCATAAAAATAATTAGCTATTTAGCTGAAGCACAGATTTGTTTTTGTTGATCGATTATTTCTTCTGATTTTAGATGTTTGCAGAAGGCGTTATGAATACCGAGACAAAAGAAAAATAAACAATCAACCTTATTCGATTAAATAAGATATTGACCGATAATAAGCATCAACAGATTCCTAATAATGTTTTATTTTTAAATAGAAATAATAGAATAAAGAAAGGAAAAATTATATTTTATTAATATTCAAGATAGAATTTCTTTAATTACGGATATAATGTAATTGTAACAAACGCGTATTTTATGATTAATTTTTATGTGTTTAATTTCTACGTGGCGCTGTTAATTGTAAGATATTTATTAAACTTCGCATACGTTTGTTTAATAGCGTTCATATATTTCGAGAATTTGTTACATTATATAAACATAGACATTTTGCTTTTACGCTAATAATCTAATTTAATATACCTACAGTATAGAGCTAGAGTATTTCTAGGCATGCAGTATTCCATTGTTATTTGGTAAACGTGCTTGCGCAATAAACATTTATACTCATTGCCTTGCGCGTTCCGTTATACCTCGACATACTCATTCGACACATCTTTCAGACAGCATATTATTCTTCTTATGCCAAAATCATGAATGTGCTTATTCCAGAACCATAAATGTGTTTTTATGTTTAATTATAAAAGAAGAGGAGACAAACAAAAATAATTTTATAGTTTTTAAGTATGAAGTAAAAACTGATATATCTACATATAAGAAAATTTCAAAAATTTTGATCTCTAGAATTACCTAAAAATGTAAATTTCTAAAATTTATCGAATCGCACACATTTATGATATTGGTATAAAGAGGATGATATCGTATTCACTGACGCTTACACTTTCTCGCTATCTCTTTCACACAATTCGTTTATTCGTGTCAGTTCACGCCTTCAAATGTATTATTGGAGACATCCTGAAATGGCGTTATTCGTAAAAAAAGACTTTTATTGCGTCATTGTATTACATTGTAATCTCGATCTCCGAGATTACACACTATAATATAATAACGCATTATGATCTGTATTATAGCATAATCTCGGAATAAAATAAACTTAAGATTGCAATATATTTAGAAATATTGCTGATGACTTTCGAAATCTGCAGAGCCGATAAGATCAGATTTGAGATAAGTACGTGTAAATATAAAAGGAAGCATAATTTTTAATATCCATAAAATTAGAATATGTTTAAAATATATTTTTATGTTGTTAATATATATGATTAAAGTATGCGTAAAGTAAATTATAATTTTGGCATTATACTATATTTTTAAAAATACTTTTTATATATATAATTGTCCTGCAAATTTATATCATACGTTTTGTTTACATTATATCAATTAAATCTTTCGTTGTTGATATTTAGGTAGAATAACTGTTCCCTTTAATTAAATAGTGCCTGTAGTTGGAATGTTGTGCCAATCTCTATTCACATAAGTTCCCTAAGTAAGGACACTGGAACTAAACAGGTTTAACAAAAAAAAAATAGATTTATATATAAATCTATTTTTGTTAAATGTATGTATGTGTATAAAATTTCTGAAATAAAATTTATTTTAAAATATATATCTATTATGTGTAGAAAACATAGAGCTATACTTGTACGATCCGAATTATCACTGTTATTCATCGCTATCTAAATGTAGCAGTCTCGATATCATTATATATTAATATTTTTCTGTCTGCGCTTATCGCATTAAATGAGTAAAAGCAGATACACATTTAGCATGAAAGTGTACTGAAATCGATTCGCGTTATCTGATCTGATACATAGTAATTTTATATATTGTCAGGAATAAATAATGTAATTTTACGTCAATAAATATTACATGTACTATTAGCACTATTCGCAGATTTATCCAGTCCCGAAACAGTTTAATAACATTCTTCTTCTACTTGATTCTTGTCCACTATTAGCTTCCGTTTGATCACGCACGCGATGTGATTAAATTCTCGCAGTGGATCTACGGACGACAAAATAGTGTTTTCTCGATTCTTGCACCGATTATCACAAGATATCAAAAGACAAAGGATCATGACGCTTGGCGTTTCCTTTGTAGTTATAAACGTTATGCGACAAATGTCTTTATTTTATGTGAACAATGCGAATGCCGAGCGAATAACAAAAAGAAGTAAAATTCAGAAAGAAATTACAACTGAATCAAAAAAGCGTTTCTCGAAAGATTTTCCTCCGTAAACTCAAATGAAAAATTTTGCCTTTGCTAATGTTTAACAAAATCGAGGCATGTGTGTTCCTCGAAGCGCGTGATTCGATAACTCGAGGCAAGTGTTCATCACGTCCTGCGAGACAATAAAAGCCAAATGGTATGCGTTTCGGTCGCATGCGCCAGTCCATTGATCACGAAATATGTTAAACATTCGAATAAATACACAAGTTATAGGAATTCCGGACAGCACGAAAATATACGATGTTACAGGTATTCCCTTTTATTATTGTCCAATATAGATGCACAATTCGTGATAGATGTCATATATATATTTCTCTGCATTATAATTTTATGTGACATTAACAAGTTACGCGTACGGACTCGTCGTAAATAACATAAAATCATGATAACGGTTTTGCTGAATATTATTTCCCAGCTGATAAATTACATTGTTTATTTATATAAATAAAAAAACGCATTTATATACAATCTGTGTTCAGAGTAAAATATACTCGTATAATTTTCTCAATTCATGATAAGTCATGTAATTAGTCATGTTTTTGTAACTCTGCACTTTAATGCTAAATGCGGAGCGTGCGTCAAAGGCAATGTAAATGATTAAATCATGTACTGCAATAGATTATCGATATATACGAATGAACGTATGCTGGCTTGCGTATGTTTATTTGAATTTCGTTGGACCAAATGTACAGAGTCGTAATACAAAATCTGTTTTCCGACAAGCGCTAGCTTGGAGTGTTTCGCAGACATTCGTTCGAATGGAAAAAATATCGACAACCAAGTTGTTTATAAACATAAAAAAAAATGGCATAGGGAACTTATGTGACTATTAATACTAGTAAATCATATTTTATATTATATCGTACTTATACAATCATGGTACACCTACTTTTCCGTTTACGGTATACGTAAAGAACAAAACGTGAAGACAAATAACGATCCTCGGCCCTGGCTATCAATAGATGGATGTCGTGCGCATATGCATGTTTATACGATTTAAATATTTTTCACTATTTGTCCATACTTTTGCTGCGAACCGAGATAAAAATACCTTCCGTGTAAAACTAACTAATAAAACCAACTGTGAAGCTAAGTATAAAAGAAATATGTCGAAATATGTCGAAAATCCTGTATTTCCGTGGACAGATATCGATAGATACCCACTAAAATAGATATCCTTTGTCATCACTTTCTCGGCTAAAAATCGGTTATAGTAGCGTGACAATCGTCAAGCGTGGCAGTCATGTGATGGCAGTGAATTTCGAGACGAAACTCTTAAGAGATACACTTCAATCGTGTGGCCGTTGAACGTTTAGTGTGGCCAGAAGCTATATCTACGTAGATTCTTACGATTGGTACTTTCTCGCGAGGCGCACGCTAGGCGGCAAGATCGCGTTGAAATCGTGAAGGACGATAGCGAAGCACGTCGAGAGATATTCGTTCGTCTTCTAAGTAAAGGTATATACGTTTAAAGAAATAGTTTAACATAAGTGTCTGTGAAACGAGGAAACGGAATAAATACATATAAATACTGGCAGTGGAAGATGCGATGCAGTTATCCGGGGAGGGGGGTAAAATAGATACGCATAAATAGATGTAGGGTAGGTACGTGGTACGCCATACATTAATAGGGGGGCTTAAGTAGTACGAACGAATTACGCTCCTCAATTAAACTAATAGCAAATTAGCTTAGATATATAAATAATGCGCTTATACAAAAATAATTACGCGGTTTTGTATCGGCGAACTCCTTGTTTTCGGATTACCGATGAATTCATCGATCTATTATAGTTACATCCGTTTCACGATCGGCTGACCGAACGCTAATACGCGCCTTGCTCCGTTCCTCCATAATTCGCTTTCCTATTATCGTCCGCTGCATCGATCCGGACGCTCGCACGCGAGTCTTCCGTCGCTCCGTGCAGCTTGCAGGCTACATATCTTGCACCTCGAAACGTAATATTAGGCCGTTGAAAAATTTCCGAAGCGCGCCTTCTCCGAAACTCGCGACGCAGTCCATCCCGACGATCTCGATCGTGCGGTGTGATTTCTTGGCTTTTTCAAAAATAAAGCTACATTCCCACTGCTGCTGTCGGTGAGGTGAGGTAAGAAGACGTTGACGGCTTACTTTCAATTAAGTTTCTTCTATGATTAAAATATTTTTTTTTTTTTTACATTTAGTTAGATACTTATCTGTGTGACCTATTCACATAATTGTGACTCTATACATATGTCGACTCTTTTACGGCATAATTGCTTGTCCCCTCTGATTACCGTGTTTATTACGATTTACAAGTGGCCTAATATCCATACTAGCTAAAGATTGTGCAGTTAAAGTGATAGCTGGAACGCTAAATTGGCAGCATTGCAACTAAACTGATGAAAAAGACAAAAAACACACCATTCTTTTCTGTTTGCCTCCGTTTCGTTCAGGTTTTTTGGCTACGACGATGTTGCTCGCGCGTGTGTATTGTAGCCAAGCAAAGTGTATCGAAACCAAACAATCTGCAGCGGAAAAGTATTGCAGCCATTCGCGCTATTCTCACAAACATCTCTCTCTTTCTCTCTCTCTCTCTCTCTCTCTCTCTCTCTCTCTCTCTCTCTCTCTCTCTCTTCACACAATTTTTCACGTATTTGTAGATCTTCTCTTGCAAAAATTCAAAGACCATCGCTCAGTGGGTAGAAATAGCTATGTGACCGAAGATTCGCATTTAGTGTAAAAATTCGCTGAGGGAAAGATAGACCTAACGTGGATTTAGGCTTCGCGGTCGATCGCCTACAAACCTCGCCTAAAAAATTACGATTGTCATTAATCTCTATTGTCAACGTAATAGCTTCGTATAAATACAAACAACTTTCAAGCAACAAATTTAACACAAAACGGGCAACGGATTATGCGACAGACGTTAATTTTATAACTAACACGATAGTGTGTCGATTTATGAATAATTCCAAGTAAAGCGTTTAACTGCAATATTTTCCAAATCCCTTCATTGTAATAAGGGATAGTTAATACGTCTCCGAATGATTTTCGAAAGATAGGCAATGAACTACATCGAGATGCTAGGCGTCGAGAGCCTCAATGGAGATTACAACCATCACCGGCGGAAACGTATTAAACAAAAAGCGACGCGTATATATCCTATAAGAAGATTACGGAAGCCTGTTTGCACGCAGCCGCGAATCTCCCATTACCAGTTAGGTCCATTCCGCGCTAAATCAACGGCGTAATCGCACGCACTCGTGCATAATGTTACGAACACGCAAGCGCCCGCGTGCGCGGTCCGCGATCGCAAATATACGGGCACACATTGTCCGCGCGCGCTCGCGCCCATCCCTTCCTACCGCCCGCGTTCTCGTCATTATATATCTATATCGGGTCATTATATATACGAATAATACCTAGTATACGTTTAACTGCTTCGATATCGATAGTCCGTAGCTATATATTACGTACAATATACTCTTACTTCTTCTTTCTTTCTCTCTCTCTCTCTCACTCTCGCGCGCGCGCTCTCTCTCTCTCTTTTCTCTCTTTTTAATAATACATATCACACTGAGCCGGCTATGTGTGTGTCCATCTAGTTTTGGCCTACACTTCCTCACGCACTTTCTCGTCCACGTGCGTCTCGCGAAGGTGGTCTCGCATTATAGGGATGCCGAGGGCACGTCCGTCGTAGCGCCTCGCCCTCGTCGCCCCGTTGCGCGTTGCCGTTCCCTTCGTCATCTCCGAGGGCACGTGGAAGTACGCGGGGGGGTGCTGCTTCGGATCCGGGGGTTTCTTCTCGGTCTCGTTTTACGTCTAGACGCGCGCCAACGAGACTCGGGCCGCGATTCGTCGACTGGCTAGTAACATTTGCGAGTACACGTGCACTTACGCACCAGGTCAACGTCCTTGGTGTACCGCATGCCGTCCGCGCAAATTAATCGGACCTGAAATTAATACACAATTGTTTATAATGACCGTATATGTATACGATCGTTATCGGCAAATAAACGCGAGGGGAGAGTCGCCGCGCCGCGCGGGAGCTTAATGAACATAATTGCGGTAATTGACGTGGTTGCTTCGAGCGATTCATGCGCGATCGATTATTTTGGAGGATGAAATAGCTCATCTTGCTTCGTGCGCGATCGTCGTGACTGACGCGGAATTTAACGCCAATTAACAAGAACAAGAGCGATACAGGCTTCAATATTCATCCCCGTGCGCTGTCAACCGGGAAAACAGGAGTAGAGACTCTCATAACATGTAAATGTTGATGCGATATTAGTTTACTCCGAAATTTGTCATTACGCGGTGGAATATTCCCAGACAATTGAAAATTGTATACAATAGAATCGACCGTATATTGTTCCGCGGAAAACCAGATCAATCGCGAGTCCTATAATCGATATACCAAATATCTTGTGTACCTTGCGCCGCTTAGTCTTCCGCGGTAAACAGCAGGAATTGCCGCAACTTCCCCAACATTTAGCAAGCTTCACGGGTCGTCGACTCCGACATCCATTCTCGCTATAGTACTCCCTGGTATGCTCCTTGCGACATGTCGGTGCTGCGATATTGATGTTAATTTTTTTATCGAAAGCGATCGAGCAAACGCGAAAGATATGTATTATAAATTAATAGATACATATACACATATATATATATATATATACACGTCGCAACATTGATATTGATAATATTGAAGGAAGAATTACCTTTCTCGCAGTATCGTCCTTGCCAGCCAGTTTGACATCGACAAGAATAGCCGTTGCCATACGGCGACGGTATGCATTGAGATCCTTTTTTGCATTCATGTCCGATACATGCGTGTGAAGGCACCAATCCAGTTACCGACATGATAACGTCTACAATTAATACATATCATTTTTTATTAAAAATATATTATATGAACATTTTAAATTAATTTTAAACGGGATAATTTCTTTAATTCAATTTAATGTGCAATTCCTTGTATTATACACATTAATACAATATAATACATACAATGTATAATTTAACGTATTTTACTTCATAAACGCGAGTCATTACGTTGTTTAATCATTCATGTTAATTATAATATTGTAATTAATTGTTGAATAAATAATTAACTTTCTTAAAAATCCGTCCCAATGTTATTTGTAAACGGTTTTAAGTATTTTGAATTTTAAAAATTTCAACTCAAGGGTGAGCAATTCTTAAATTAATAAGTTAAGTTAGCATAAAGCAATCGCATAAAGCAATTACAGACATATACCAGAATGTTCGCGAGGTATGTGCTCCTGCGGCATGGACTCCTCGTTACTGCCACTATTGTTAATTCCCTCAGCCTCAACAATATCTCTCGCTTCGTCGGCCTCCTCCTCGCTAGTAGCACATCCGGGAGTAACGCGATGCATCTTTGCGGCGTTGCTGAAGTCTACCAACTTATGATTGATCCACATCTCGGAGATGCAGCCTGAGATAAAGCAAGGAAACTTTTAATGGATCTGGCGAGGTAGAGAAACTTTTGCTCTATCCTATATATAAAGAGTGGCGGCATGGGAATGTGTACCGAACGTTACGATGCAATTGAGTAAAGGCGTAAGCGAGCATGCATTCGCGCCTGCATAAATTCTCGTAAAGAGGCTACGGTTACGCGCAACTTCAGTGATTGACGTTCGGTGATATACTTTCACTATTATATATGTATATATTATATAAAATAGCTTCCCTATCTTACAATACAGAAAGTTTGCGTGGATACAAATTATGCTGCATAATGCAGTCCGATCACGAATTTTCGTGTGTCGCGAAACTTTTCAAATCTAGTTTCTCTCGGTTGCATACTTGCATATACCGTGCTATACATATTATTTCGTACACTACATGCAAACGTAGTAAATCAGTATTGCGCCGGGGGACATCAAAAATGTAACCGAATATTAAATGAGGTCTCCGCAAGTTGCAAATTTGCGGCTGATATTCCGAGTTTGCGACAACTATCGTTTCCCAGAGGAACCGCGGAGTATCGGTGTTGGAACTAGCAGCGGTGGAGAGCACAAATCATCCGTGAAATCTTTGAAATTTCCAACCGAACGGTTTCATTATATGACAGCTTTTATAATTAGCTAAACGTAATTTAAAGTTGATAATTATATATGATAAAAGTTATATTACTTAAAATAATCAATTTAAATAAAGAATCGAATATTCAATTTATCTTTTCATGCTGCGGTGTAATAAGAACATCTTTACAAAATTTAGTTTCTTTGCAATTTTATTAAAACTATTCGACTTTTTCAGAATTGCGATACTTCTCCGTCGATGACTTATTACAGCTATAAAGATAATACAAGAATATTAATTAATCTTAACGATGTCGTGAGAGAGACTTACCTTGGAAGCTCGTAATGTTTCTAAGGTGAAACTCGGTAAATGCGACTTTAGCAACTTCCGGCGCTACGCCACCGACGAACATCGGCGTGACAAGCTTGAGATACTCTTTCGGACCCTCGTTGATGATGCTTCTGGCGGGGCCCCGGTCGACCCTCATTGTGAAATTTTTCTTGATCGCCAGAAGCTCCGCCATGTGAGGCTTGCCGTCGGCCACCATCTCGTAGCTGTACATCGTTGAGGTAGGATAATTACCCACGTCGTATGAAACCCTGACCCGCCCATTAAAGAGCTCGACGGCGATGTGCCCATCGCTTTGCCCGTCATAGAGAAGAACCCCGTTTTCCTGCGTGGTCGTGAATATGATGGTCACGTTCGCCTCGGGCCTCGTGCGTAGCGGTTCTAGCTCGACCAGCGAGCTATTGTCCACGAAGCTCAGACTCGTCAGGTACTCGCATCGTTTACCTGAAGTGATAAGTAGTCGCGCCGTGTTAAATTAATTTATCCTTGAACGTGTCACACGACAAGAGGTAATAAAAATTCTCAAACTTTAAAATAAAATTGTTAGATATATGTTTTTGAATAAGGACTAAAGATTAACAGAAAACAACGACTTTTTGTATAAGCTTTTGTTTTACTTACCGGTATAGCCGGGATGGCACTGGCAAAGATAGTCCGCAGCGGAGGCGGGAGCGGGCTGGAAGCAGGCACCGTGCTGACAGTCGTGGTGGGCACACGGACTTGTCTGTGGATACAGCATGGCTGTCGAGGGTGCAGCCTCGCAGTACCTCCCTGTATACTCCGCCGCGCACTTACACTCGTAATTATTTATGCCGTCAATGCAAGTAGCACCGTTCTGCGAAATAAACGAATTGCAATTCGCAAAATATTTACCAATCAAAATTTTAGACCAGGATTGAAAAAAAGCAGCATTAATCATTAATAATAAAGAAGCCTTTTGGCACATATTTACGTTTTCAACAATCAGATCCTTGTTAAGAAATCTTCGAAATCTTTTTATAAAGGAAATAAAATATCAGCGTTATAACGAACAAATTATAATATAAAATGTTTTTAATTATGCTTTGTTATTAAATCTTAATTATGATCTAATTAAAATACAAGCCAAAAATTGTTGTATAGAAAATAAAACATTATGAAAGTAAAGTTAAACTGAATAATTTTGATGTCAATGCATTTTGAATATAGCCGTCTAATTAATGTCAACCAGTAAGTTTACGGATAAGATAGGAACGCGCACAAACTGTGGATGCAACTAACTACTAGCAGAGGGTTACAAATCATCGGGCGGTCCGCCAGTTTCACATGCCTGGTCTAGAGTCTCAAACTAAAGGCCATGTATTCTGGGGCTTAAGTCACATATGTGCAATAATATATCCCCCCCTGCGAGTTACACGTGCTAATCTTATCAATGGTTAGTCCAGAATCCTGCTTGAGCCAATAAAAGCAATTCAGGATGTTCAACGTTGTTACGCAGTATAGCAATTTATAAATGTATTAATATATTATAATTAAAATATTTAAAAATGTAAGGTAAGTCTTTAAATTAACTAATGTATAAAATGCATTGCAAAATATTAATATTGAGTTATTTTACGTAGAAAATGTATATAGAACATCAGTATATGGAAATAGAAGATTCATAGGAAGACAGGCTCCGTAGGTCAATTCCGCGCCATTCATGGAAGCTTAGAAAGCTTGGAACGTGATATACTATCGTGGCTTTAGAGCCAGCACCACAAAGCCGAAAACTCCACACGAGCTTTCTGTACTCCACGCAAACACTCAAATGAAATTTGGCCGGCGTTATAATACTGCGAAGAAGAATCTTCGTCTAAAATTTCATACGCTAACTTTGCTTCTGGGTCGTAGCTCTTCGTGACTGTAAAGTTTCCTTCTCTCGGTAGATCATATCTGCCTGAGTTGGGGTTCTATTTAAGAGTCGATAGTCAAATAAAAGTTTAGCTCTCATGCAAGTCAAGTTATGTCGCTGAGTTTGAGTTTTCATGTTGATACTGCACCGAATTAAATCGATACTACGTTAAGTGATTCAACCGAGAATATACTTCCTGAAATTAAATGTAAAGAGAGTAAAGAGACATATCCGCGTGTTGAACCCGGACGAGCGTAATGCATACGCAATTCAAAAGTAAGAATTGTAAAATACGTTATCGAAATCAGAACATTCCAAAACGACGAAACGTGCTATTATTACAACTGCTACGAATATAAATGGGAACTGTTAATGCGGTGGCCAGAAATTAATTGCGATTGTCGCAACCGCGAGCGATACGAGAAAATAAATTTCTATGATATGATGTAAATGAAACAGATATCATCGACCTCATGTAGATAGGTGCGCCCGTGCACGCAACTTCTACAGTCACTGCGTAATTACTTATTTTAATGAATTTTACACTCAACAACAGTGCTGTGTAGATGTTGCGTATTTAAATGTTAGCGCATAGAATTTTAAAAGCGTATTATGAAAATCGTTATCGCGATACGTACAGAATTCATTATTATAAAATCTAAAGATTTCTTTAATTAACATTGTTCATTCTTTAGTAACTTTAATTAATATCTTAAATAAGCTTTATTTAATTAACATTGCTTACGACAAATAGAGAAAAACAATATACAGATATATCGCTAAAAAATAGAATTGCTCAATATTTCGTAATAATTGTTAAATATTAGTAGAAATATATCAACTATTATAAGATTTACTTCACCGACTTCTGTCACGCGCATTAAAGCGAAAGGTTTATAACCGTTGGACGAAATTACATTTTTCGCTAACCATTTGTTGCACATAATAAGACATAGAATCAATATCATTAATATATTATTGCAACAAAGGGTGTGTTATATATACTAGAGGTGTCTATTATGTTTGCTATGTGCAATAGCTTCGCTATGTAAGAAAACCAAGAACACCTTATCTGGCGCAACGCGTGATTTCGCTCAAAAGAAACAATTAAACAAATACTTGGCGATCGACGTGGCCGCGCGATCGGTAGAATACAGCTAACAAAAGACGTCACGCACGTACCTGGCACATATGATCGACACAGTCATCCAAGTTTGTGGAACAATTGAGGCCGGTGAAGCCGATTGGGCATTCGCAGCTGTAGTGGGTCTTGTGGTCGACGCATCGGCCTCCGTTCTCGCAGGGGTCGTGACCCTTTGTGCAAAAGGGTATCTTCTCCTCGCAGTATTCTCCCATGAATCCTGGGGCGCAGTCGCATCGATAGGCTTGTACGAGGTCGACGCAGGTTGCGTTGTTAGCGCACCTGTTGTTGGCACAGTCGTCGACGTTGCTCTCACATCGAAGTCCCTTGTACCCGGGGGCGCAGTCGCAACTGTCACACACCGACTGAACGTCAATCGAGACATTGAGCCCGACATGCGATCGCGGTAGATTCGCCAAAGGTATACTGCGAGCAATAAACCGCCGATACTGCCTTCTCTTCTATTTTTTTCCACGTGTTTAGCACGTTAAATTTGACAATTAAATGCTTCTATACATGGAACGGTGGAGAAAGAATTTCAGAGAGCTTGAATGAGTACTGGTCTCCAAAAAAGAGCAGTTATAAATTGCATATGCAGTTCTATTATTCGCTTTAAACTAGATTAAACTTATAATGATTAATTAAAATAATTTGTAAATAATTATTATATTATTAAAATAGCTACTTATAATTACTAATGATTTTAAAGTACATTTTATAATTGTCTCTAATATACAAGCAATGAAGACAAAGATAAATAGGATTTATCAATTCATTGTTTGAAATGTATCTTAGGCAAGTGTGCTTGCATAGATATGTTGTACACATGCTTGGCGCAAATAACCGGCGCGTAGGTTCAGCTCTTCGATTTTTCGATAATCGCAACAGCCTCTCTGTTATGAGCAGGTTATTGACAGCGCCGTCGGCAGTTTATAGCTTGCAGTCGTCACTCCTCGGGGCTCACGTGCAGAGGGTCCCGTTTATTACGCGTGTTGAGAGCTAGAATTTGACGAACGCTCCGATCGTGTTCCATTTCAGGCGTCATTTTAAGCAGTTCGGCGCGTTGGAATTGTCAAGATAACATAGTAACTCAGAGAGACGATTTTTTTATCGAGTCTCTGTAATTTATTGTCAAATTCAGTCAAATTCAAGCTTCGAGATGCAACGTTCTATTTATATACGAGCATCCTCCATCGTGCATATTTATGTCTACTTTGATGTCCAAATAAAAACGTTTCAAAGAACTACTTTGCACACGCGAAATAATTTTGGTAACGTGCAGGTTTCACTTATGTAATAACTGTTAAATAACAGTGTCGTTATTTTCCAATAATGTGATCACATAATCATACCATTTACATATTTTTATCATTCGGGGCAACGTTAAGATTTTTGCTTTTAATGAATCCGAGATTATTGTCTAAAGAATATAAGTCTTCATATAACTTCATATATAAGAGATTCTATTTGTGCGCCACGATTTAGCGCACTATTGTCATTTACTTGGTTACGATTCCTTCTTAAGACAGTAATCGAATCAACGCAATTAAAGATACAATTAAAAAAGAATCAATTAAAACATTAATAGGCTCGTTGAAATTATGTGTTTGATCGCGCATTCGTAAATGTGCTACGTCATTTCGTAAGAAAATTTGTGAAAATTTAGACAAGAGACTGACATAAAAAAAAAAATGAAAAAAGCTGCAGAGAAGTCGAAAGAGGTTTTTTCTAGATACGATACGGTACGATGCTGTCGGAAACGTTCTACGGGTTCCACTGAACGAGCAACTCTAAAGTCAGCCCGACGAGCCACTACTCTGATCAAGACCGTCGCGTTCAAGCAAGTACCTGAATCTTCCTTCCTCCAGTACTTTGCAAGTTCCGGAGTTCCTGCAAGGATTTCCATAGCACGCGTCAATTTTATGCTGACACCGGTCCCCGTGATATCCTGGCGCGCACTTGCAACGGAACTGCCGGTCCGGAAGCGCCTCGCAAAATCCTCCGTTTTCGCATGGCGAGGTGTAACACAGGTCGCACTTGGCCAAGACTTCGGCTGGCTGCTGCTTGGCTGCGCGGAAGAAAGGTCTACGATTAATGAGCAATTTTAGTACCCTACCGTGATGCTGGGCCAAAAAACCACGAACTAAACAGACTGCGTCGCGCTGTACTACGAAAAATAAAAAACACCGTCACGTGCGACAACCAGTATGTGATTGCGGATCAGTAATGGCCAAGCAACCGGAGGAATTTCTTCTGTTGCTTCTTACAAGAGGCTATGAACTGCGTACCAAACGTTGTTAAAAGAAAAAAAAAGTATTATTTATACTTTTTATGTCTAATGGAAAATCGATGTTCAATGACCCGTTTTACAGCAAAGTCGTTATCAAGCGGGATAATGATCCGCGTTCCCGATTCCAATGTTAAATATTCTATTGAGCGATACTAATGAATGTTAATGAATATCTAAGTGAGAGTCAGAATTGAAGACAGAATTACGGATATACCATAAACGATCGCACGATTCTACGTTATACTGTATCGACAAACGATTACTGCCGCACGACTCGCGGATAACAATTTAATTTACTTAATGGCAGACGGAGTCTCTTGGCCATTCTGCCCGCAATCGAGATGTACGCTTATGAGATATTTACTTTTGCATAGAAAGGCACTAGCCGGTGTCGTCAAGAGCAATTTGTCCCTCATCGCAGGAGGTTCCATGCACCTGGCTATGCCAGGCTCCACATAATCTTTCTTCACCCACTCAGCCAACCACCGCATGCTGCAATCGCAGTAGAGCGGGTTGGACCCCAGGGCACTGTAAACATCGTGATCGATAAATGGCTGCGGTATCGAAAATCGAGTGCGTGCGGTTTACGAACGGAGTGATACTCACAGATGTGTTATAGACTTGAGATCCTCGAACGCTCCCTCTGGGATGACCGATATGTCGTTACCGTGCAGCGAACTGAAAAGGGCAATGAATATTATAGTGCATAATTTTATCGGCATAGAAAAATTCCAATTCGTTATTTTGCTCGGCTAGAAAAAGATCCGAATATCGATTAATAATTTACGTTATAAAATTCTACTTTAATATCTTCATTTGCAATTAATATTTCATTGTGCTGGAGTTCAAATTTTATTTGGTTTTTAATATATTATATATCTACATATTATATTTTTGTTAAACTGACAGATTTATTTAATAATTAAAATAGTTAAATGACTTTTCACAGCGTAAAATGTTGAGTGCACCCAACAATCGCCGATCGTGTGAATGGTACACAAAAGCGTAGAATAGATTCTTTTTTTCGCGGCGGTAAAAGAGGCATGTCATGATGATAACGTTTAGTCAAGTATTTGCACACGTGACTCACATTATCCGCAGGTTCTTCAATCCCGCGAGAGCATTTCGTTGCACGCACTGCAGCTTGTTGTAACTGATGATTCTGCAAAAGAGATTCGTATATGTCGTACATTACATAAACGGTTTCGCGAGTCTCTGCCGAGCACTCCCGTGGTAACGGAATAAATGTTCGACTTACAGGTGCGACAGCTTTGTGAGATTCCTGAAGGTATCGTTGGACAGCATTCCGATCTGGTTGTTGCTCAGATCCCTGAAAACGAAGCGGACGTTAAACACGGCGAAAGCCGATTGAAAGATATACAGGAAGGTGCACGGGTGTTTTATTTACAGTCTGGTGAGAATCCTCAGGTGGTTCAGCCTCTCCGGCTGGATCGTCTTGATGTCGTTCACGTCCAAATACAGCTCGGTGGTTTCCGGTGGAATCCCGCGTGGAATCTCTGTAAGCTGAGACCTCGAACATCTCACCACCGAACCCGCGCAATTACATTGAGGCGGGCAGTAATCGTCACCTAGGCAACCCACGCTGTCGTCTGATGGGCGTAAAATAGTTAGTGGATATAGTTAACAGGATTTGCAATTCAGATTACGAATATTATTTTGTCGAAACGAATAAAGACGCGCAATAAAAGCAAAACTTATTCGTGAAATTTTTTTGCAGTGCAAACAACATGTAAATTGAAGGCATGAAACACGCGTTGTTCGCAGATGTAATTAATATGTTGTATTGATTTCGATTTTGTATGCGTGCGAATCAGTTTGCATGCGAAGCACGCTATCAATTTCATGGGATATACGTCATATTTGTACTCTATTTTGAATTCATAGCGAGATCAACCGCAAAACGCAATGATACAAATTACGAGAGTAAGATATATCTATAGATGCTACAGGTGACCGAAATCAATTGTACAATAATGCATTAAACTCACTGTTGCATTTGAATTCGTGGTGCGGAATGTCCTTGATGATGGCATCCTTTAATCGCGGTGGATCGTGACAACGGCCAGTGATCCCAGCTATATCTCGTTTCCTCAGCCATCCGGCGAACCACGCGAGATAGCAGTTGCACGATAGCGGGTTACCTTGCATGTTGCTGCAGATACCGAAAAATATATCAAACGATACAGCAACAATAAGGAGGCGGTAACACGAAGATTATACACTGATTATTACAGTTGATATGTATAATTATTTTAGAGATAGCGTAAATACTCTCAGGCCATATAACTGCTTGCATTTTCAAAAAATAATAAAGAATAAAAAATTGTGATACAAAAAGATATTTAAAAAAATCTACAGACAACAATTTCTATGCAGCAATAATCTTGTTGTAATTTAATTCGTCGAATACTCGCGAACTTACATGGCGCGTATGTGCGGCATTCCGTCGAACGATCCCGGCATAACGCATGTAATGGAATTACCATGGAGATTCCTACGCAAAGTGAATTATGCGAGTGATCATTTATCGCACGATAGCGTTTTATCAAGCTACGTTTGCCCAACGAGGTACTTACAGTGTTTTAAGGCTCGGTAGGCCGGAGAACATCTTGTTGTGCACTTCCCGCAGCCTATTCTCGGACAAAAGCCTGCGAAAAGAGAGCTCATCATATCGTGAAACGAGGCGCACGACAAAATGGAAAGAGATTGCGAGCTAAGTTGCGTCGCGTTACAATTTGCCGTCACTTTTTACGAGTCGATAAATATTATTCTTTGTGCCAACAATTGTACAAATGTTATGAACATCGTGAAAGCACGTTTTGAACGTGGTATCACGTGGTGTAACGTTTTTATATCCTTTACATTCCGGACATAACGCCCAAAAGCATTGTTCAGCTTCGAAGTGCCTTAAAAATATAGTTATTAACTATAAAGAATTTATGACTTCTATCATTGGATTATAAATCGCACACAATAAAAATGGTATTGTAGGTTTAGTTTCTGTATGTCATCTAATTTATTGTGATATAATAAGGTATTTTTATAAAACAGATAAACTATCAATAACAACAGTTATACTTAGCAGTTACTTTATAAATACTTTATAAAATATTTCTAATAATTATAAAACGCAAGTAAAAAAAAATTATTGTATCTGCAATTGGATTTCGCAAACCGCGACACGCAATCAAACAAACACTACACCGCTCAAGTTCTTGACAAAAAAATCACCGGCATTGTTTTAATAATTGTCCCCGGAAACAATACAGCGCTTTCGAAAATTCCCTGAGAGGTTCTTTAAAGTTGGAAATATCTACTAGAAGACCGCGCAAAGAAAGCAATCCTGATGTTACACAACGGTACTTCTAGAACGGCTTCTATTGTGCCGGCAAAGGCGAAGTTTTCCGGAAAGACAACGACGACGACGACGACAATGTCGCGAAGAAGAAGCAGGTTGTGCTATGCTACGAAAGCGGTATAATTCGGAACTCGCGTTGTGACTTACAGGTCGGTGAGATTGTGAGCCCCTTGAAAGGCGGACGCCTCGATGCGGGAGATTTTATTTTTCCTAAGATCCAGATGCTGCAGCTCCGGCAGCTTCTCGAAAAGGCCGTCCGCTTTGATCTTGTCCAGTTCATTGTTGCTCAACAATCTGGCGCGAACACACAAGCGGAAAGGAATGCATGTAGATTGTAGAATTCGAAGTCACGACTGTCATCGTGCCGTCAAAATATGTATGCACGTTCGTGATACGTATGTATGATTAGTTTGTTACTCGGCAACGTGAAAAAAAAGGGCAAAATTGGTACTTTCCGTTCGTTACTCCATCACTTGTTTTCGACTACCTACCCGCCGAGCAATTTATTCGCTACCGCGTTATAACAATGCGCCGCTCAATAAATTTTGCGAATTGCGCGCTGGAATAACTCTCGTGCAGAAATTGGTGCGTTGCAGAATGTTCGTATGATATATATCGAGCAATAGTGTAACTTGCAGTTGATTGTTTTGCTTCGTTCGTAATTAATACGCTCTAACGTTCGGATAAAACTATTAACCTGGGATATGTCGAGGAACAAAAATGTACGTTCCGCGCATGAAATAAAGTAAAATAACAAATTTCTGTAGCAATTATTAATAACATCCGTTGTTTTATTTTGGAATGGATAATTTTAAAGTACTTAAAGAAGAACATTTGATTGCAAGAAGAAAGGAAAACTTTACGTCAATATTTTATAATATATGCTGACCTAAAATTTGAATGCAAAATACGAATAAGGTAGCAAAGACAAAAGATAAAAGCCACATATACCAGGAAAACATTAATTTTTTTGTACATATATAGATCTCTTTGTAAGAGCTGATGTATTGATTATTGAATAATACCGAGAAATTAATTTTTTTTTTCATAAAGCGCCGATTCATCGAACAGACCGAATGCGTAATTTACTGCGAATAATAGTCCAATCTTCATTGTTCTTTTCCCATCGCACTCCACGATTTAATCAGGTGATTATCTGGTTCAACGATCGAATTAATATTCGAACGGAGAGACGAGAATTCTCTACAGACGAATGATATTCATCCTGACCACTCGTCTGGACTGTCCCGACCGATCAATCGACTTGTCCGATACTTGAATCCGATAATTTGAAACGAACATTTTCTTATGGAAAGGTAATAATAATCCAAAAGGCACGTTATTTAGCAAGATGTTACGTTAAATTAAACTAATTGCAGAATAGTTTTAAACCAAAAATATAACTAATTGCAAAACGACATACAGTCTGTTCGTAATGGATCAATGAACTTTATTGCAGTTTCTTTCAGTATCGTTACTTATTTTGATTATACGAGCTATTTAATCGGGTTTTCTTTAATTATTTGATTTATTTCAGCCTGCAACTCATTCACTAACAATCATTAATTCATTAATTCATGTCTATGTTTATCATGCTAATCGTTGCCATTAGTTAGAAATAATTATGACTCGCGCTAATGCCGGTTATTATATTTATCGATGTCAACTTTCATAATCTCATTCCTTAATATTGCTAATATTGTTATGTATCTATACTGCATATACCTATAGATGTAATGTCATTATTTGGAATATTTATAATATTATTTAGATGAGTAAATAATTTTACAACTTGCAGACATTATTATTGATTGTGTAGCATAATTATTATTAAATGTTACAACGTATAATTATTACCTAAGCTCCTTGTTATATTTTTAATTTTTTAATTACGAGAGCTAGTAGGTAACGTCTGGCAAAGTAAACGTTATTATTTAATATCTGAATATCGAAAGCTTAAATATTTTGGTGGAAACATTTTCCTTATTTTAGATCGACCAACTACCTCTTCATCAACGCAATGTCACACAGTATTTTGGGACGTACTAAAAATGTTCGCGGTGCAAGTGCGTTCGGCGTGACAAACATAACTGCACGAAATATATTGCGGATGCTGCTACATCCTGTATGACATAAATTGAGTTTGCCTTTGGTTTTCTCATTTTGCACGCCCACGTACGTCTCTCAGCGATATAACGACGAGTAAAATATTGTTTAGGGAAAGCTTTTTAACGGAAGCTACGTCTTCTGCCTGTCAAGTTTTTCTGTTGTCGATGATTTACTCGTCAATGAACGATGAAGAAGGTTTACGCGGAGCTTACCCGACAAGACTTTGATAGCATCAGTGATTAGCGTCGGAATTAACAGCGCGCGCTCTTTCTCGCGGATTTCACGCGTGGTGGATTTAACATGCCATTTAGGAGAAGTATACTTACAAAGTCGACGTGTAAAGCGGCAAGTCTTTCGGTATCGCAGTTAATCTCTTGTTGGAGCAATCGACCGTCGCGCCGTTGCATGTGCACGGCGCGGGGCAAGCGCCAGGCAGAATGCACTCGCCGGCCCTTTTTGTTAACAGCTCCTCGTCACCTGCGGACAAAGTTTCGGGGTAGAGTCAAATTCTAACAATCGCGCCTGAGAGCAACACTTCCGCACTCGATCACGACTCACGAGTCACGACTCCGCTCCGACATACGACATAGGGATAATGTATACACGTCGTGCGCAGGAGCATCAGTCGTGTGATATCCCGGCCGCAAATAAATGCTGCATTTCTTCGTGGAAATTACGCGTCGGTCAAATGTAATTATATGGTAAACGTAATGATGATGATTATGTCGATTCATTAACGATAAATTTTGATAATGAACAGTGTAATTAATGGCATCGTTAAACGAAACCACCCGTGTACGCGTGATGCCGTATGTACTTGTACGTTAATCGAGTGTTTAACGTTGTGCGTTAGTGTTGAGGGCTAAATATGTTTATGTATGAGTGCGGCTACGGCAGAAATGATTTATCATCGTATTATACACCACATTACAAATTGCCGGGTGTGATGTACGCATACGTAATTATATCGACGATCCTACACATTGCAACATGTATAATGCCGGGTAGCATCTCGCGTAGCGACTGCGTTTTCTCCACGGTACGGTGGTCGAAATACAATAACGGTTTTCATATTCGTCGATCGTTGAGGTCAAAGAGAAGAAAGCGAGAAAATTAAACATCACACCGTCAAGAGCTGATTTTTTTTCTCCTTTCTGATGTGAATGCGCGCGAGCTGATTTCTCCCTTTATCGCCGTATGTTTTCACAAATGAATAAAACTGTATATTAAAAGCTGTCGCTGATAACGCCAATTAAAAGAAAAATATTTATCTTTATTGTATTGAAGAAGAATGCAATGAATAAAGAATGAAAAACAGATATTCCATAGAGCTACAACACCTTTGTACAATATTTATATTTTATATGCATATAAAACTGACAAGAGTTTCGCTTGAGGCAAATAATAAAACAAAAAAGATAAATAAAAAAAAAACAAACTTGCGTGTTCTGTAAACAAAGTTAAAACTGATCGATTACTCTCCATTGTCTCTTCCACCTTCCGCTTCGCCAATACTCTTACGTACTCGGATTGGAGTGCCGCTTAAGGAGCAACATTTGTTTCCTTTCTACGAAAACTAGAAGCACTCTCCTCCTAATTCTCGCGAAATCCTTCGTAATACAGAAGCAAGGGTATCGTGTAAATTTTTGCCGTGACCGGGGGCGCAAGTTGCGAAAGTTGTCTACGAGTTTAACGCTCGCGACGTAAGTTCCTGTTTGCGAAACTACATGTAATAGTTATGCGCATTTATACCGGGCATAGGTGCACATATGCGCTATCGAAATGTTTATTTTTCTTAACTCTGAATTGAGTTTTGTGTAAACGTGTGTGGGGTAAGCAGCAAGAAATGGATATTGCCTTTTTCAGTAGATTAACTGTACTCGTGCTGCCTGTAATATGCAGTATATAACAACCTGTTTCTTATTTTTTTTTCTTGGAGAACGTAAATAAATCACTATTGCATATTGTGCATATTATTTAAAGCAAATTTTCAATCTTTAACAATATCGAGCTTCAAATATGCTTTATAATGTATGCCAATAACTTATGGCGTTTAATTATGCAAACAAGATAAATTTATTCTTGTTTTTTTGGAAGCATGCATTAACATATAGCCACGAGATAGTCGAGAACTTCTTCTTTATTATATAGAATCTGCTTGTGCAACTATTTGGTATTCAAGATGTTAACAAGCAAGATGTTACGCGGTTCTGTTGGGTTTTTTCGTCTCATCCCTGTGTACAGTAGTATATACACCCTTTTCGGAATAGCATGGCGTACAAGGAGAATGCATCCGGGTGAAACTTGAGGCTGCATAAAGGAAGGCTAGACTTCTGGGTATTATTCTCAAACGGATACGGCAAACACGGATCGCTCCGCAAAAAAATGTGTCGTAAAAGATGCATTCTACAGAGGGACATTCGTACGTTTGCAATAAATTTCTCTAGAATTACGGAGTCGCAAAAAGACAAGGTAAATGCAAACGACCGCACGATGAAAATAACAGAGACATAGAATTCTTGTAATTCCGGAAGTCGCATATCAAAATTTACGGACTGTGATATAATAAGCACGCTACGAGTGCATCATACGTCCGCATAAAGCATGATATATTCGTCGAAGAAGCGCTTTTAATGATAGAAAATATAAATTTGCTCTGATATTGTTATAAAACGTAACTAAAACACTTTTAATTAATTTCCTAAAATTTAAAGAGTATCAAAATAGCGATATCTATTAAAATTACAAATAAATTATAGTTTCTTTCTCTTTATCCAATATTTTTATACATATATCGTATCTTAACAGTGCAACGTGCTAAAATATATTCTTGCGATTTTCTTTCGTGGATATAAAATTGAAAGGAAAATTTCGTATGTCGATAAAAAAATAAAATTTCTCAAAATGCATCCTTTTGGAACACGATCTCTATCTACATCACTCGTCTGTATGCAGCTTCGTTTCGGTAAGTGATTATAATTATGCGAGCAGAAACGAGTTTGGAAGCATGTCTGCGAATGTACATAATAACATCGGCTGACATTAATGCACACCGGGCGGTATTACGGTTAGCAAGATACATCCATCGGCAATTACATGCGCCCGGCAAAGTGACCAGCATTTATCCTACCGTGCGAGAGCATCTATATAGATCGTCTGGTCACCTGTTCCGGACGTGTCGACAAGAACGAAGAAGAATCGAGACAGAGAGAAAGGAGAAGATGTACGTGTCTGGATATGTGATGCAAGAAGCATTGGAAGCAACGGGAACGATGGTGGGTGATTTCACATGAACGAAAATGGAAACCGTGGATTCGGATCGGATGTGGCACGTCGTGTGCCATCACATGTGATTGATAATAAAGTGACACGATCGATCAATTTCAATGGCTTGGGACATCGGCTTTCGATATATCCTTTCTTAGCGAAAGAACGAATATTAATTTATAAATGGTAATATAATCCGATTTCCAGTCTGCTTATTCGCTTTCTCTTACCTTTCACATGTAAGGTAAGCGCTACTATCGATTTTGAACGCTTTAACAGCCGAGATGAGACAGAAACGTTATATTTATACAAATTGTATTGATACAAGGAAAAATGATTTTAATTCCATACAGATATGAATATGAATGTAAATACATATATATGATAATACGAAGATTTGAAGATGTCGTAAAATGTAAATGCAAGTTAGCGGATAATAGGGACCTATTTTACATTCATCGTGCAATATATCTTCCTCCACATAAACTACCGACCTGTATATTACCCTGCCGAAGTGTTAAGAAGAGATATACCGGAAAAGTCGACTTATGCTTACCCTTACATTTGAACTTGTCGTCCCGCATCGAATCGATCTTCCGTTTCTGCGCTCTTTTTGGCGTTTCGCACTTAGCGCCGGATGTCTCTATAGGATGCGCGTGAAGATACGCGCTCAGCCAGCGTAGATTGCAATCGCAGATGAACGGATTCCTCGCCAAATGTCTGCGAAAAAAAGAATCAAATTACTGGCTTGAGATACTTTAAATACAGCGCAAAATATCTTCTTCGTTAATTATTTCAACAACAAAAGATCTTTTATACATTCGCTGAAATTAAGAAATGTTTGTAAGAATTTTTGTATTAATATAATACGAACAGCGTTTTAATGCTCCGCAGGTTGGCAAAAGTCCCATTAGCTAACGAACGTATATTGTTGTCGTACAAAGATAGCAAGGTGAGGCTGGTTAAGTCTTTGAACAGGTCTGTTCGTATGCATGATATCTCATTGGCATTCAGTAACCTGAAACAATAAGTTTCGCCATAATTTCCAACAGTTGCCTCGTTGCAATGCTTCACGGGAAAGCGAGAACAATACGTGAAGCCATGAATAAAAACATTTTCTTCAGTGGTTCTAATATGAATTATTAATTCTCGCCTTCTTGAAGTCGACCTCGCATCATGCGATAGAAAACTATACCTATTCCAATTTATTAACTTTAATAAGACTGACTTCCGTGCAATTATTTGTTTTAGTTTTGAATTGTATTCATTAAATTTACGGCCTTCTTTTCTCATCTACTCACAATAGTTGCAAATTTGTCAGGCCTTGGAAAAGACCAGCTGGCAGCTCAGTAATTTTGTTGCCGTATAGAACTCTGCAACAAAACGTATTTTTATTTATCGTTTTGCCGTCAAATAAAATAAAATGTTATTTAAAATGTATTAGTGAAAGAAAAACGATGCATACAGGGATTCGAGGGATTTCAATCCATGGAAAGCATCCGCCGCTACCTTTTTTATCTGGTTGTTGCTCAGGTCACTACGGGCGAAAAAACCGGAAACATATAAAAATATTAAACGTTGCGGTCGACGTGCGAAATAGCGATCTGTGTGTATGTATTAGAACAGGTCACGAATATCACTCACATTCTTCGCAATTTTCTGTATGGCGAGAAAGCCTTGGGTGGAATTTCTGTAATGCCATTCTGTTCCAGCCGCCTGCAGGCAATTATGGAAAAACAAATTACACAGATAAGTTAGCGAATCTGCACATTTGTGCTAGTAGCCGCTTCACAAAGTTCTGAGGCTATCGATCGCTTTCTGCCCGTTCGTACTATTTCGTGTTTCACTACTCTTTTCCGCTTTCCATCACGCATATACGAAAATATATTATCCTGTTTCGCGTGTTGCACACATAATATTAATCTTGGATTTTACAAAATTTTTTGTGACTGTCGATTTTACACAAAATTATTTTGTTAGAAAAATTATTTAAAATCGCGAATTTATAAGTAAAATATTTAAATAAAAATTTGAATAAAAGAAATAATTAATTTGCCATTAATTTCCTATATTCCATGCAACAACTACAAATACCAAATAAGAGCACTTGAGAAAGCAACACATAGTTCAGTCAATCCGCGTTATCGATAATACTCGCGAGCGAGAAATAAATCTCATTGTCAGATAAAGAACAGGTACAATGCGCGAACATGGTGCGAGTTTTACTTACAATTCAGTGGTGTCCTCGGGAAGGTGGGTTGGCACTTTCGTCAAGGAGTTCTCTCTGCAATCGACGATCCCATCAGCGCATTTACAAGGATGCGGGCATTGGGGCTCAGCGCTGCATTCCGATCCCGTTCTCTCGACCAGGCCTGAACACTTGAACTCGTGCTCCTGCAAACAATAAGTTTAGAAGTTCGTATTAGGCACGAACTGGGTTAATAAAATGTGATATTGATATACTTAACGATCACAGAAATGTTCTATAAAAATTTCTTTTCTCCTACAATGTTTGGTTAACGATTGAAATAGTAAATTAAAAGATCTAACAGCTATAACATGCGTAAACGTGCATAACACATATAATTTAATAAAAACATATTTATAATGTATGTAACATATTTATGTATTAATGTAAATGCTTACATAAATTCTGACGAGAAATAAACATTTGTGGGTTTTGCAAACCGGAATTCAATAGATAGTAATATAACTCTCTTTAGTCAGACTCAGAACTCACCTGCACATCGGCGAGATTGCGATCCTTGAGATGAGCCGGAGATGCGCATCGTGTATGTTGCCCCAGGCGAGGATAAGTCCTCAAATGACGCGATAACCATGCTAAATGGCAATCGCAAGCGAGAGCGTTATCCGCAAGCTTCAAAGTTCGCAAATGCGACAAGCCGTTCAGCATCTCCTTGCCGAGCGTTACAAGTTTGTTGTTGTTCAGCATTCTGAAATAAATAATTAATTTGACATGTTATATCCCCTCGAACATGAAATAACTTTAATGTGAAACACATAATCTAAATAATTTTAACAAATTCATACAATACTTACAATATTTCCAAGTCTTTCAATTCTCGTATCGAAGCCTCGTCCGCGCAGGTCAACACATTGTTGTCAAGTAATCTACGAAGAGAAAGTAAAATTTTGTAATTTCCAAATAAAATATTTAATTTTTATAAGCTTCTTATATACATATGAGATAATTATGCGAGAGATATATTTTTAAATTTGTGAGTTATGCTTTGAATATTAGAGTTGTCTGACTATATGACATTTTACTACTTGAACTGATAGATGTTGTAGAAAAAGATTTGCAGCAAAAGATAATTATAATACAGTAGATATAAAAGACAAACTCAATCGTGAGTTTTATCTGAAATTTTATCACAGCTTTATCTGTAATGCGAGTAGAGTTGTCATATGTAAAACATCTTGAGCATAGTTTATAATGGGCTACTAGACTATGACTAAATGGCCTCGAGAGAGATTATTACGGAACACTCTGTCTTTGTGGCAAGCACATCCGATAAGATACTTACAAATGTCTGAGTGCGGACACTCCTCTGAGAGTCTTCGGTCCTATGGTGGCGATCTGATTGTGACTAAGATCTCTGTAAAACAAAATACAACAGTTTTTTTCAAAATTGTGATTCAAACTATTTGTTTTTAATACTCATAATTACTATCTTAAAATTAATATAACTCATAAAATATTATAAAATCATATTATATTTAATATAATTAAAGAGAAATCAAAAACATTGACAATTTATTAAAAATATAATTTTACTACATGCCATTTTTTTAAATATTATTTTTAAAATATAGAAACTTTTTCTGCTTTTTTCTTCAATTTCCAAATTTATATTTTAAAAGAGAAATTAGAGATTAACTCTAATATATTGAATAACACATATTTTATAATTAAAAAGTACTTTTTATGTAAAAATATATCGTTACTTGATGATGTGATATTTATGTATGAGTCCGATTTCTCTTTGTAACTTGACTTATAGAACAAATCAAATTAAATTTTCTATTCGTATTCGAAAACAGCAGTATTTTGTTCCAATTTTCCACACATGTAATTGTTGCAGGCGTGTATTTAAAAACTATCAGAGCCCATCGGCATCATGTTCGCCAGAATCACGTTAACTCGCGACTGTCCATTGACCTCTCAGCTTTTACGTCCTCGAAGGCGGACGGCCACGTTCACCATCATCGGTGCAACACCCGCTCGTTCCACTTTATTGTGGCGGTGGCTGTAGTCGCGAGTTCGTCCTACATTTTCGATCAATTATTCAAGAGCGTCGAATGCCGCGGCAAGTGCCTCCTCGGCGTGCACGATTATCCTCCAGAAAGTTGCCGCTCGTGCGTGTGACCGGTCACACGTGCACCAGACCGTCACGTGAGTGGCTATAGACTTCGCAAGTACTCCTCATCGCTGATCGCGGTCGGGATCGTTACCCACGTAACGAGTGACCATTTCCACGGTCTCACGCGACAGCCGGCTGCTTACGAATTATCTTAACATATTCCGTAGTCGGGATCTCAAAGCTCGGAGCTTACTCGGAGTATGCTCCAAAATCGACGGCAAACTAGCGACAAGCTATTTACTGTACGGATTTGCACGTATAAATATTGGTTGTTCTTCTTTTCCAAAATAGATATTAAAAATTTAACATTTTTTATATACCTACACCTAATCATATTGTATTTAAAAATTATATTATAAGTGGACATTTTATCATATACCAAAATGAATAATAACACTTATTCTATCCATCCTTTTCGCGCGTGCGGAAGTATTCACTGTGTAATTAAACACGCTAATAAAAGAACGAATTAGAGTTAGCAAATAATTGAATCGTCTCCCATTGATATGGAAAGACATCTTCGAACGATCGAGGGTTAGACAAATGGCGCGGTTGTAGCCCCTCGAAAAGTGTGCGGGATATCGCTGGAACCTCGAAACCTCTTCTCGAGGTCTGAGTTAACCAGAGGCTTGTGATGATAGGTTGGGGTCTCTCGGAGTACGGTTCGCCATTGACTATCCATTGGCTTGGAACTCGCAATCTGTAATTATGTTCGCGAGGGAACGCGAGGAGGGTTGTGGTGGGCGAAAGAAGAACAACAAAAACGCGAAACGGAGAATAAGGCGGGAGGGAGCGGGGAGAAAGAGAGAGAAAGACGACGAGGGGACGTAAGGTGAGAGTGCGAGGACTGGGAGATTGAACTCCCAGTTCGCTCGAGCCAATTCAGAAAGTAATTACCGAATTTCGACGCGCGGCCACGTTTGCACCGAACGCACAAAGGGAACTCGCGTCATTTCGCGTTCGAGTTGGTCGGCGCGAAATATTATTGTCCCCCCCCCGCCGTAGAGTTTGATCGCGCCATCGAATAAACGTTTGTCACACGTCGCGCAATAAAAGTTCATCTCTCTAGAGTACTTTCGCGGAACTATGAAACGAATTAAAAACGGTTTTGTAACTATCGATTATCGATCAGAAACTTTGCACACTTGACATCATTCCTATTTGTTATACTAGTCGACAAGAGTATTCTTCAAAATTATTTCAGGAGAGACGAGTACATCTGCTAATGAATTTGGATGTATTCTATCCTATAATTTAATAAATTGGTAGGATGTGCAACAAGAGATGCATGCGAGAAACATGAGAATGGATAAGCTGGAATTGAGTACCTTCACATACGGAAATTTGGGATATTAAATTCCCGATGCGCCCAATCCAATCGCAAAAAGCAATCTCCGAATTTCCAAGTGCCCACGCTGATTTAATAAAAGGAACATGCTAAAATCTGTTTCGAAATATCAATTATCTCAAGCGATTGATTACGAAAATCAACGAATCGCTATTGTGTATAATCAGATAAAAGTAAAATAAATAAAAACACGCGCATAAAAATATAATTAAGCGTAAATTAAAATTCACGTTTACGGAAAAAATATAATATAGAATTAGTCGGATAATAGACAAAAACTATGTGAATTTATCAAGTTAACAGAACGTTTAACATCGCACGTTTGAAATTCACAAAGATGAAACACTCAAAATAAATTCACGATGCATGACGTCGTCAGAGTCGACAAGCTAGGCGAGCTCAAAGAATAGACGACGACAATGTGCTGCGACAATAATCAGCAGGGAAAACGAGCATATCGAGCGCTTGCTTTATGTGCTTTTCGAGGTATGTAAGTCGGGGGACCTGGGAAAGGACCTCTCAACTCGCTCGGGCCAATCCAGAAAGCAATTACCGAATTTCGACGTGGCCGCGCCAGCGCGAAACTAACAAAAGGACTCGGCGGTCCTCGCCTCTCGCGAGCAGTCCATCCAATTCCGAATGTTGACGGCGCCGCAAACTGTGTTACCGCGATAAGAACGGGACGAAACGAGATCCGACGTATCGCACGTATCGTCCGCCTTTGTTTATCAGAAACCCCCGCGTCTTGCGATCTTTTTCGTCTCGCAGCCGATGACACGATCGCGCTATGCCGCAAGGGATTGTGAAACTTCAGGGTGAGAGGTCGACGTCGCGACATCGTGAATCGCAATCTCTCGGGGAGGACAACCGTGCATTCTTCGGAACCAACAACTCAGGATGTTATCGCAGGAACATTCGTAACAATTAACGCTCCTGCGTATGCGGTAAACTGGTTTTAATAGCTTCCAAAACGACGCCCTATACGCTGGGATTCCTGGCATTTTCCGCTTAGCATACTTGCGACATGAGTTGGAAAACTGTGGCTGTCTGAAAACTTCGCGTGCTCTCGAGTAGACATTCTCTCGCGTAACCATCTCTAGTGTGTCTGTGAAATTTGTTAAAAACTAATTTTCTCGACCGAAAAATAAAGATGTGAAACAGCGATGTCAAGAGCGATGATGTAGCCACGTTTGATAAATGTACACGAAAATGTTAAGCAATATTATTAACGTGGTTTTACATCCGGGTCACATGTGACGTAAGGTCATAATGTCGGGGGATGAGAGGGATTTATTGCAAGGGCCGTATAATACAGCGTATTACGATCGTCGGGATACACGATAACAACTGCACGATAATTATTACAGCCGCTCTCTTGAGCGATAAACAGAGATTGTGCGCGCAGCTCCTTGTATCTTGTATGACGGACCTATAATTTGTCGACGTCCGAAAATCACCGTGGCCTCCTCGTGGTTCACGAATTTTGTCGCCCTAAATCATTCGCGCGACCGCGCGCGCGGGTTCGGTTCGGTTCGGCGGACGTTTGTCCTGGTTATTATCAGCTTAAGCGTACAACGGACAAATGCTGCGAGCGTCGTAAAATATCAGCTTTCTGTCCCATGTATCGCGTTACAAGCGCCGCAATACGGCCGCGCACGGCGGAGTGATACTAATCAACGGAGTGTCCGCGCCCCTTTCCATTGTGTCAAACCATTTATTACCAACGTAGGTTTCATCCTCTTACCGCGTGGAATACCGTACCTTTCTACGTTTGCGCGATGAGTTAATCATACGTTACGTTCACCGCGACTTGCCCACACCCCGGCGCGGCGCGGCGCGGCGTGCCCGGCGTCGAATTTACGAAACGAGCACATAATTAAGTCCACGTATAGCTTTTGGCTGCGTGCGTTAAGGAGAGCCTGATTAATCGCTCGTCCACTTATCGCTCAATTATCAGGCCCCACGTTCCTGTATTGGCGGTAACTTTCTGAATCATGCTTGTCCGGGAGAATTATATTTAGTTGTACATATACTAATTAAAAAGATATATATAAATGGATTTATGCGAACAATGATTATTAACATGTAGCAAGTTTTATTATAATTTTGTGAAAGAGAGAGAATTAGATATTACAGTGTTGAAAAAAACGTATACTAAAATAATTCAGAGATATAACGCCAGTTTGTTCTTCAGTTAGTTCATTTGAACAAAGAACAAAATCCGACATCTGGCATCTTTGTAAAAAGAGAAGATAGCGAGTTTTGTACTAAGAAGATAGCGAGAGGTCTGATTTAATATATAAATTAAAGAGAAACAGCTTCGGAGAGAACTGTGGGATAAGCTGCCGTTGGAATTGCGAGTTTCCGAGAGTTTCGCGAATAGCGCGGCGGCCGGTATAGCGCGTGAATTAGCATCTTCCACTTCGCGATTTTAACGCTGGTTTATCCGCGTCGGATGAAGGATTATCGCGCATCCGAACGCCCGTGAGAATCTCACCGTAAGGTCGCAACATAATACATCCCTTTGTAAGGTGACTGATCCAGCCTTATCGTCAGAAACTGTAGAGTGTAGGTTGTGCCCGAGCGAAGCGGAGCCCCGAGACGGGAAGTTTCGAGTCCCGTCCATCTTGCCCACTTTGCAGGATGATAGATGGACGATCTCCTCCTCCTTCTCTGCTTTCTCATTTTTTCCCCTTTTCTTTTTTGCTCTCTTTGCCGCTCCTCTTGTCTCTCTTTTTCTGCCTCGGCTCTCTCTCTTCCTCTCTCTCTCTCTCTCTCTCTCTCTCTCTCTCTCTTTCTCTCTCTGGGTCCCGCCATCATGTCATCCACGACGCGAGGAGGAGGCTCGCCGGCTCGCGCACTTTTCGACCGCGCGGCTGGCAGCTGCCGGGAACACCAGGAACCTCCGAACGGAAACGGTTCGTGCCCACTCGATCGCGATAAAGGCGCACGATATCGCCGCTCGTCAGGCCGGCCTGTCTCTATTTTGTTTTTCTCTGCAACCGTGGTAGCGCGTTTGATTGAGATTCCGGATCGAGAAGAATGTTACGGCGCGCGTTCCGGAGGAAAAGCAACGAGAGCGAACGGACGGACGGAGCCGGGACGGCGCGGCGTAATCACGGGATCGGAATTTCTTATGACATCAAGGTGGCTCTTCTCGTTAGCGAGAAGGCGAACCGTATGTCGGATACGGAGAAAACCAGTCATGTCGCTGAGAAGAGGTCGGTTCGCTCGTCGACGGATAGCTTATGGATGAGCATAATTTGTGTATGCGGAACAGCTCCGCGACGGCTACGTGTTCTTTCGATACTATCGCTCCCTGAGATCATGCCAGCCGTGGCCACATTAAGTATTCTGTACTCAGAAATATCTTTAATAAATTGTGGCTGCAAGTAAAACCGGTCAGTGATCGACTAAAAAACAGGTGGTAACTTCTTCGAGCATTTTGATTGGCAATTATTTCTTGGTCTATTCATTGGAGAATCCAATAATGCAGAATTTACTTTTAGTATTCGAGAATATCGATGCACGCGACTGGTTTGACTCGGCCACGCTTTATTAAAGATTCATGTATAACGCGAGGCGCGCTGATTTTATCATTTCTAAGTAATGACTTCATCGATCTTTGTGCCTGGCAAATGTCTAAAATCGTACATTCCCCGCCTTTTCATTTCACCTCCGTACCGTTACTGAATCAGGTCGTCGCTAATAAGACAGTCGGCGAGCGATAAGCGTGCAGTTCGTACTCAAGCAGTCGGTCACGTAAGATAGGAGAAATATACTTTGGTGAGTCGCGTGCAAACTGCAGAGGCAAATGCAAGCGTCGCGTCGCGGCGGCATCGGCGTTGCATATGGAACGATCGCCTTTAAGAAGCTAAAGCCCAGGGTGAAAAGTCGCGTATGCAGCGGCGCGTACATTCGATCGAGGAGTCTCGCGTGGCAGGTTACACAAGCCCCCCCGGCTTGCGTTGCCCCTCTTGCAGTACATATAACGTACATACGGTAGATATGTAGGCCGTCGTCTGAAAAGTTTATACGATATAAACCTCCTCCCACCCCCTCCCGCTGTCGTCGCGCTTGACACAATGATGAGGAAGAGGGAGAGAGGGAGATAAAGAGGCAGAGACGAATGTGGAGGTCGCAATACACGTGCGTATTATGCGAATCTGACATTCCGACTGATCTCACGTGTAATTATTCTCCCGAGATTTCGCTTACCGAGAAACCCGCGCGGTACCCTCGCGCGCGCGAAATACCGGCGCGGATGTTGCTACGATATTGCAAACTTTCATGATGTTGTAGACTCGTTGCAACATCGCTCGTACCTATCTCGCAATGCCGCCGCGCCATTTACCCGCACGCGTTATGTACCGTATACCGCTGACAGATCGCATAAATCCCGTGGCATAATACGCTCGCGGCTCTTAATGAATTCTGTTCTTACGCTCGTCGATATCTCGCCGTGGCGCGCGGCGATGAAATATTTCAAATTCGCAATATTGCCGTAATAATGCCCGTCAAACCTCTTAGCAGGACGCTAAATGCGTAACGTTAACGATCATGAATGTCGGAAGATATTTATTCATAATTATGTGTTGCGTAAATGAAGTCCGATTGTCGACAAATCTATTTAGAATTGCGCATTCTCCTGTAATGCCGTAATAACAATTCGCACGATAATATGTTCAATCGTACTCACAGGCGTTTTAAGTTCATCATATTACTGAAGAGAAGATCGGGCAAATGACGTATTTGATTGTTGTTTAGCCGTAGCTTTTCCACTGCCACCAAATCTTGGAAAGCCCCTCTTTCGATGGTATGTATTTGATTGTTTGAAAGCAACCTGTAAATTGAAAGTATTCCAATGATATATAGACATATAGAACCAATAAGAAAGAAAATGTTATTGTAATGTTATAGTAATCAACATGAACAATTTTATATATTAATATGAAAATAATATGACATATAATTTCTATGTGATAGATGACTATTACATAATTGACATGATCGAAACTCTCAATTATATTTTAAACAAAATTTTTGTTGATTTAAATGCAACTGTAAGAAAAACCATAAAAATTCATGCAACTTGATTAATAATATATATTCGTTATCCATTTTACAATTGACTGAGAGAAACTCTGATTAACTATGAGAATTAAGAGGATACTTACAAAACGTGAAGTGTTGCCATGTCTTCAAAATCTGTCTTGAATATCACCGATACATTATTTCCTTGAAGATCTCTGCAACAAAAAGAATAAAGTCCATATTAGTATTTCAGTTCTTAACAAGTAAAAAATAAATTAATAGATAACTTTATTACGCACGTTCATACATCGCTAAATTATAGAATAATCCGACAAATGGAACATACAGTTACTTCATATGTAATTATATCCGTTTATCGTGCAGATAAGCAAAAAAGGTTTAGAAAAGTTTTATTCCCGATATGATGTAATTTTCACGCCACAAGATTCGTTGACATACAATTCTATCGACTCAGCAAACTCAGTTCTGTATCCTCCCTTGACGCGGAATGAAAGCTGAACAATCGTACCTACTACGCGAGGAGTGAGAATGACGAGCACGCGGTATCGCCGTTCTGCCAATAAAGGGTTATACCACTCCGTTACGAGAAAGCGTGAATTTACTCTTCATGTCGAAAAAGGAGAAGACCGTGAAGTAGCCGTCAAACACAGCCGTACGCCAAGCGTTTGCCTCCCTCGGGGAAGTTATTAAGGCCTTATTAAATTGGTTCCTTTTCCCGTGGAAACTTTTTACCTGACAAAAAGCTCGGGGTAAGAGCGAGTAACAAAGTCAGCCTACGAGCGCTTTCTCCTCTCAGCCCGGATTTCTCCTTTCTGGCCCGACGACCGGCGTAAATTATTCCCTCGTTTTCGTCTACTGACGTGTAATTCTCCACCGACGACAAAATGACGGAGTTATATTTCCGGAATCTCCACATCTTGTAGGTGGGATTTAAATGCTTGTATGAATACTCGATAAAATGTGATTTTTTTCAAGTAGTTTTTCACCATTAAATTTTTTTTTAGAGATAAACGCAATTACACAGAATTGTATTATTCTATTCTCGGTTTACATGATTTTTCTATCTTGTTTGAATTTTATGACATTACTCTTTTATTTATTTTAATAAACATTTCTCCACTGAATTAATTCAGTTTTTATTTATACTTACATGTAAAATTTCGCGAATAAATATATAATCGTAAATAAATATTTGTCAAATGAGGCGGTAGTAATTATAATTTGAGAAATTTCCGCAGAGATATTTTACGAGAAATAAGTTTAATAAAAGTAGAAAAATCACTCCTGCTGAGTCGGTTGCAAGCTAGTTAATTATACTACCCCACGGTAATGACTATGAATACTTCCCGCTAACTCTATTAAGATATTAAGCGCCCTCCTTAATACGTTGCAGGTAATATCTAATTACGAATCATTATACTTGAAGGAAGCTGAAAATACCTCCCGCGGGAGGAGTATGGCCAATCGCATTATGGAATCGAGGCCCATCGAACCTCGACGCATAATCCACTTTATCGCCGATTCGATTAATTCTCGACGGGATAAAACGGTGACGGCTACCCAGCGTCTAACGAGAGCTTTAGGAGCCACCTAACGAACGATGTCACTTTTCCTGTTATCGTTGTCACTACTTCCCATGGTTCTTTTGTGGAACAAGAGCGATGAACGTCATTATGACGAACAAACAATGTCATCGTTAGAATAGCATTGTAATAATTTAGCTTCCGCTTTTACGTATATTCTATAAAGATAGATTAAAACTGCTTTTATCATCTAAAATATGCATTACAAAATCTTTAATTTTGATTTATATAAAGGGATCTAGCTTATGTATTGTCTTTTTTTTGTAAAAATTTTTATAAACTATTTTTTGTAATAACGCAAGATTATTTTATATTCTGTACAGATTATTTTCTGTAGCGATCGAATCCGAGCGCAAGTTCAAACCGCACTGCCTTTTCCTCGTTATTACTGCAATCATTTAAAGTCGTCGACGACATCCACCACGGCGAAATATCGCGGTTCACGAACTAACCGCCAACTCCTAGAATGAGACAGAAACTTGGCGTGTGCCGTTTGCACGACGGATTTGCGCTTCTAGGAACGTTAATGTGGCCTTTCGCGGGGACCCCGTCATCTTATGTGGTGTTACGCTCAATTAAAATAGCGCGGCGTCTTCTCGGAAAGTAATAACGGCAATCGTTCGGGTAATCGTCTTGTATGGGGAAACCTTTGCCCAGCGAACTGAATGGAGGAGTGTTTGAACGGTGCAAAGGATAGGTTGCCCGAAGCGATAGTTAGCAATTCGTCGTTACAACGAGACAAAATTTCGCAATATGCTGATGTTCATCGTGTTTATTCTGTAAATATCTGCGTGGTTCTACCGAGACAAAGCTTCCGATGAGGAATATTTGTCAAATGTCACCTAAAGTCGAGGCTAATTTATTCAACTTCCTTGAGGTAAAGTAAAACAAGCGTCTATATCCCTCTACCCATAGCGATAGTCATTTAAAATTAGTGTGTACGTAATTAGAGCTTAATAGTGTAATTATAATAAAAAAATCTGTAATCTCGAACATCAGAAATTCGTTTAAAATGCATCGATACTTAGGCCGATATTCATAGTCGGATCTTATTTCAAGACCGTCTTAAGTAATGTCTTAAGATGCTAATACGGTCGTTTCATTGGCTGGATGGAGTTTTAAGATTGCCTTTGACCAGACTTAAGACAATCTTAAATATAAGATCTGACTATGAATACCGGCCTTAATTGATACAGTTTCAAATTGCTAAATGGAAATGCATACAGGGCAATGTATTACGATATAAAGGTCATTAAAACGACCTGCGGTAAATTAGATGTCAATAAAATAAATTCCGAACGATCATGAAAATAAACTATTGTCTTAAATTCGTAAATAGTGGCGATAGTAACGTCCATCGGAGAGATCGATCGGACGAAGATGTAACGTATAATTACGATTTAAGAAAAAATTAGATAATCCTGACAGATCTATCGCTGCTATCGATGATAGCTATCGGCGCGTTTTCGCAATTCAAACCGTAATTCCCGTCATTAATTCGATTCGATCGCTACAATGACGCCCGTCGGAAGTCCAATAACATCTTGGGAGGCGCAATTTTCATCTTGCACTTTTGCCAGGCGGCTCACGTAGCGGCTAACGAAATTACATCTCGCGTCGCCAACCGGGACATCTGCTAAATACGTTTCCGTGGGTTTTCACGAAGGCGGGAGCAGAAGGGACGCGAAATGGGGAGGAAGGGTACTTGACGGTATATAGTAAATCTGATGGGACGATGCCGCGATGGTGAGAATCTGAAGGAACAGAAGGGGGCAGTCGGAGTGTGACGGGCTTCGTAGACAACGTCCAAGAATAAGGTGTATGGTAGTGCGTATCTATATTTGAGTTGTGGCGGGATGAGAGGACAGAGATGATGGGAGGGGAGGATATAGGGGCTGCTGGCAGATGTAATCAAAGTTTGCAGACAACCGCCCCTGAACGAGAGCCTCTGCTTGGAACACCAGAGGGGGAGGAACACTGGGGATACCGCCGCGGGATCGGCCGGATATCCGGTCGTATCTCACACGCGGCGCAGCGCGCCGCGTCGTGTCGATACGCCTGCTTAATGTCGTAGAAATGTCTCCGGCGGAGATAAGGGAGAGAATCGAGCCTCGCGACAAGGTGAGACGAGTCTATGGGGAGGATCGGTACGAGTCTCGATTTTCTCGCTAGCGGAGCTGTTCGCTCCGCGTGTTCCCGCCGCGCCGGGGATCTGGGAATCGAATGATTTATGGGTGGTGATTATATTCAGACTTCGCGTGCGCGCGCGGTCCTGGTATATCATGTGTCTGTATGTGTAACTGCGAGGAAATACCGCGACGTAATCCGCCATTTACTATTCGCGCGCCGGATGTTTGGTAGATGCAAAGTAATTCATCGATCGCGACGTGATATTGACAGTTAACGATGATGGTTCGCCACACTCTAAGTCTCATCAGTTTTCAATTCCAATTTATCAGGTTTCAGTTTGATCATATAATTATGAATAATACGCTATATTTATGCTAAGAAAGTGATTAACACTAGAGCTACCGGGGATTAATCTATATTTATTTCTACCGAAGAAATCTTGGAAAAGAAAAGAGAAAAAGACAAAACAAATTAGTAAAATTAATCATCTATGTAATTTCATTAAAAGTCAGGAAAAATTTCAGAAATTAAGACGTTTTAAAAATGAGTAATAAATTATTAAAAAATGTCAAACGGGTCATTTTGACTCTCTTGGTTCTAGTGTTAATACGTATCTCATATATATATGATTTATAATTATGATTTAGAATATAGGATCTAGAAAAATGTAGAATTTTGAATATAGAATTATTGTTTAAAACACTCAATTTAATCTTGTATAATAGCGCTAAATATTTAAGAATAATGGTAGCAGAGACGTTTTGCATTTTTCTGATTATTTCAGCGCAATCTGCTTGACACAGTGCGATATGAAAAGTTTCACAGTCCGCGCGCAATAATGTACTTCAGTTTGTTTATGTCTCTGTCAGTGCACTACTTCTCTTTTATGAAGTTACGAATCCGACGCGTAATAACGCACACCTTATGGTAATAATATCCGCTTGCGGGCCGATTTATTTTCTCGGGAAAATACGCTTTTCACCCGATAGATCGTATTCTAGATTTCCAACGCATTCGTAGCGCCCGAAATCGTAGATCCAGATAAGTTGAATTGCATTTAGAGCGACTGCTCGTTTCTGCGATTGGACTCGCTGCTCCATCCCCATAAAAATTTCACAGCGAGCAGAATGAAGAGCGGACAGAGACAGCTGTACAGCGAAAACATCATGTCAGATAAGAAAGAGAACCGCCCCGCTCTCGGGGAGAAAATATAGTCTTCTGCATATTCCGGGGCGCAGAAATGCAAATGGAATCTCTTGATTGAGTTTACCAGCAAGGCATCGACTTGGTGTCTCTGGATCGGCAAAGGTGAAAAAAGGCGAGGGGCGTCGGAGTCGATTTGACGTATCGACGGCTTTCCGCTCGACTCGCTATTCTCGAATAATCGTGACAGATGGAACGGAAAGAATGTGAACGGCGCACGGTGCATTCCGTAAGTGAACAATTGGACAGCTTACAAAGACTAGGCATTGTTTATAATTGAAATCTTACTGCTGTTATCTTCTACATTTTTGTAAAATTTCAAGCATTTAAATGTCATACGAAATAGACATTACGTCTACTTAATATAGACTTCCTAATATATGCGAACAACAATTTGTATCACTATCTCGTTAGATAATAGATGACCCAAACTTCTGTGCATATTACGAGACAATAATAGTAGGTATAATTGTGAGTTGAAAATGAGGAGCGTTGATACACAGCATAATAGTTTTGGCGCGGAAAGCGGATGGCATTTACTGACTGTCGTTTTGTGCTCCGTCCCAGAACAATGCAATTAACATGGTGTTTAAACTTAAGCTTTGGCCGCATTACCGTGGAAACTTATTGCGGCGAGGGAGGTTGAAGCGCAATAAACACACGCTGACTTCTGAAACAGTCAGACGGAGATTCTACGCTGTAATGCAGCGTCGCCGGGTCCGCGTTTGAATTTATCGGGCTGGCATGCCTCCAGATGAAATTTCTTTTTTGTCTCGTGCCGGCCGGTCATTCCTCACCTCGTGCCGCGCCGCGTGTGTCAACCCGCATGTAAAACCAAATATTAACGCCCGGATGTAAAATCGCGCTCGTATGCCTGTGTATTTACGCTGCTGTATGATGGTGACGTATCAACCGTAATGTATCATCTACGTGGCATTTTGAAACCTTATGTGAAAATAAAACATCGTCAAGACGAAAGAACTGCCCGGCAGACGGGAAGTGCTCGGGTTGTACATGGAACTCGAGAATCAATAAAAAAATGACATTTGTCGTAACGATACCGAGAGAGCTGCTTCCGTATGAATTTCTTACCCCTGATTGCGTCGCGTCGTAACGACAACTGCGAGGAAGTCTAGAAAGACAGAAGAATGTGCATGACTTGAATCAGGCTGCTTCTCACCGTTATACCGAGAAATTGAGTCCTTTTTTTATATTGTTCCACATACAATATTTATTTCTCAAGAAAAATATTAAATAACAGAGTTAATCAACATTATTTCAACTATTATAATTTCTGAATGATTTAAAAGTATTAATTTTTTTATATTATATTTCTTATTAGACAATATCAGCATTCATGTTATGTTATATCGTACACATTCAATTAATTTCAAATTATGTATTATATATATTACTTGTAAAATAAGATATTCGTATTATTTAAATCAATAAATTTTTCAACGTGGACAATATTTTCGCGGTCAACAGCACCGCTTCTACCGTGACATCGATTCACAAACGACCATTGTCTTCAACAAGGGAATCATTCGATCCGTCTCTTCAAAGCGAATGTCATGTTTCTTAGACGCAGTCCGGAGCAGCAGTAACAATCGCTGTTTGTGGCGCAGAAACGCAGCCGGTCACTAATTCGCCGCATGCATTTTAGCATTTCTCTGCCAGCTGCGTGCGACGGCCTTAGCGTTACACCTAAACAGCGGAATCGATGCTAAACATCCCTGGTTATGTATATAAGCGAAACGGCGGAGGAGCGCCAAACTATTGTTCCACTTCCGCGGCTGTCACGTTGCGCGCTGGTGCGATTCGTTTGCCGACACAAGTAGTTCAGCAAAGATAAATGCGGTCACGTATAAAGAGGAGCTACTTGAACTGACCTAAAATACGGCGAAGAATAGCGCCTTAGATCAATTACCACTAAACGTTGTAATTGATCGATCAATTTGTCATTCGGACGGTAAATAACTTCTCCATTTGTTTTTGTACTCAAAGTTTCGAAAGATAATAGTTCGTAGATTATAAATTATAGAAAACAAATATTATTATTTTATTTATGCAGAGATAAATAAATTATAATTACGATTGCAAATACGCCTTGCAAATGTAATGTGTGCGTTATAAAATATGTAAATATATTATTTATCCATTATTCTGACTGCAGAATATGTTATTATGATTACATTTTACATCAGTGTATAATTTTTAATGATATGATTTATTGATATTTTGGTTCTACAATAAAGTCAATTATTGTAATTAAAAATACGGCAATCCAAGGTATCTGTTCGTGTTATTTACAACAACATTTGACATCTTGTAAACGACAAGGTATACTTTGCGACCGCCAAGGTACTCGCGCTCCATTATTTTAAGTGGCGATGCCTGTAATGTAACCGAGAGCAGTAAAATATCGTTTCGCCCGGAGGATATATTACACTTTTAAGAATTTCCGACGGTGTGGGTGGTTCGTTAGCGGGTGTAACTAGTCAAGCAAAAATAAATATTCGCCCACGTAGCGGCGGTGCAACGCAGTCTGACCCGAACTATACGGAGCATGGAAATAACCCGGAGCCTTTTTACAATTTAGATAAGCGTTCGCGCTCGCGTATATTCGAATCGCCGATCAGTTGTAGATCCAGCTATATGCGCAACTAGAATTTATCCAACTACGTTAGATATTACGTATATCGCCTCATAAATATTCAGCATGAAAAATATCAGCGAGTATTTTATCAGAAAATTAGTAAAGCCGACCTGTGCGAGTAGCCTTCGTTAACACGTTCTAGAAACGAATATGGGACATCGATCATATTCTTCAATCGCATAAATGCAGTAAATTTATGTACCTAAATGTTGATTTTTTTCCGGGTAAATATACGAGCGACGACAGTGTTGAAAACGTCTGGAAATACTTCTACTACCAACGACCATGATCATGTAGACAATCTTCTTTTTCGTTTGTAACATACAAATACTTATAGTGTCAGATTCGCTCGAGACGGTTGCCCTGATTTCATGAATATAGTCTCGGTTATAATAAAAATAAACTCGCACCATGTACAATTTTTAAGTGGGATCGATAACAAATAAAAAAATCGCGCGCACGTTAATATCGAAATAACTTATAAAAATTCCTACTATTCTCTTGATAGATAAAGTTGCAGCGATTAATATGTGCATCTCGTTAACAGGCATTGTATAGAAAACGCATAAATTAACTGACGATAAAACATTCAAGCAATAAGATATACGTATCCTTTCGCGTATCCTTTCTAATATCACTTTCGCGACCTCAGAGCGCCCCAAAGCAGCAATTTGTAACGTTTTATCCAGCGGAAACGCATGCATCTCCCTCAAGGTTTCCTGACAGTCGTACACTGGTCGCGGTGTAACTGGTTCGTAAAAGACAAATGCGCCAGTATGTACAACGACCGACGTGGACTCGCCATAATACGGAGGGAAACGACGTGGAGTCTCTTAGATTTCAGATAGTCCTTGTAGCCGGCGTGATTTTTCTGTGTTCTTATACCCTCCAAGTGGACCGACCCCATATCGCGAGAACATAAAGTGAGAGCGCGATGACCCACGCGAGCTTTATCGCGATAGCGTGCATCCTCCCGCGCTGTAAAACAGGACGTACTGCGCGCGGTCTATTACGCTCATCGTGTAATTCAGGAACGCGGCGGAATGCGTTAAGTGTTCAAGGCGCGAGATGAAATCTCTGTTTCGTGTACCGACCAAATGCTGCAAGGATGCGTCTACCATATGTGTAGTAACAATTATAAACGGGGGGGGGGGGGGGGGGGGGAGAAGAAATGTAATAATTGTTAGGAGAACAAAGTTCCTCTTTCCGTACTAATTTACTATTTTCTTTATTATTTAATAACTTAAAAGGTATAAAATAATTAAATGAAATAGATAACTATCTTTATTTCACGAAAAGTGTGAATATACTTATTGAATTATATTATGTAAATCAAAGATATTTCTCGTAAGGATTACATTTAATGCAAAAAATTTGTGTAATTTTCATTTATTACACTTGCATGTTAGTTGAGAAAGATATTTTATTTCGTTATATAAAACGTTTCGATCTGTTATATATTTTAATAGCGTATCAGATTTTAATTAAAGTTAAAAGCTCTAAAATAAAAGGAATAATTTTTCGAGTTATAAATGATCGAAACTGGCCATTAGATGTTATCCAATGCAGGATCTAATTTTTTATATTTAGTAAGAACTGAAATTGTGAGATTTTATATAACAAATCTGGAGAAAATTGATATTAAATCACCACACTGTTTACGAAGATTTATTCGGAATTTCAAAATTAATTCATTACATATTACATTTAGAAACAGTTTATCAATTCGAAGGAGACAATTTATGGATTATTGATGTTCCTTCGTGATTTTTACTGGACGCGCGATAATCATTTCCCTAAATTTCCTCTAATTGTATAAGACGGTAGACTCGAGATACCTTTCGCGCTGCGAAATTAACGCCGACTGAGACGCAACTCGCCCCTCATTTCAGATCGTAAAAGCGTGAAGTGAAACGCGAATCGCGTTAATCGACGATCGACGTATCGAAGCAATCGAACGACTCGAGCAACGCGGAGAGCCATTTTGTGGTACATACATTGTCGTTCATTGTGGTTCATTGACGATTAGTTCGAGAGACGCAAGGTATAGAAGATTATATTTCACAACGCTTTAAATGTTTTGTAACGGTCATCCGGTGCTCGCGACGCGACGCACTGCGCGGTTGTTGTTTACGCAAGGTCGCCGCGCTACCACGTAACGTGAGTCGGTGACTGTCGGTGAGTCTCGTCATTCTTCGGCGCGCGGTCGCGAGAGGTAGCGGTGGAAAACGCGTAATTCCCGCGATCAATTCACGATCAATTCACGCTTATCGAACATCGTGCGATAAATCTGCTCGCACAATTAGCACCCGCAAACGTATAGACGGCTATTGATATGCGGGGCGATACGGCGATTTTCCTCTCAATGCTGGAATCCGAATGTATCTCGTATCACGCGGTTCGATTCTTATAACCTATACAGATAGTTCGATTCTTACAACCTAATATAACCTATACAGATAGTTCGCCGGATGTAAGTAACGGAGATATTTCAACTGTTTATCAAGCTTAACTGTTTTCGCAGGACAGTCGTTCGAAATATATCGTGGGCGTATTCAATACCGAATTTCGATTGTACATATTTAGACTGCAGTCCGCGTCGCGTCTTAATTAATATAATTAATTTGATTATATCGGACGGTATCGCACGATATGATGGTGAGCTCGCTCACGCTCGAATCTCGGCAATTAACTTCGGGAGTGCCGTGTGAGGTGTCGCGCGATCGTCTTCTAATTGCAGCCTGATAATTAATTCGGGCGCGATCGTAATTAACGCCCGTTTTCGCGAGTGTTGTGTTGTGTGAATGCTGACAACCCTGGCGACCTAAAAGGAGGAAGAGGCCTGGCAGGCATCGGGCGACGTCGCCGTCGGAGCAGCCACGGGGTGAGCGGGGTGAGCACACATATAATTTATTATTCACATAATATTATGTATTATCAATTGTTTATTCTTTCCGTTTATCTGGATTGTTTATTCGCACGATTTAAATAAAGAAAATAGGAGAGACTTATATTTACGAAATTATATAAAAACTTGAGAAAAAATATTCTCTCGAAAATTATTGTGATTGTTTAATTAAATTTATCTACTTGGCAAATATAAAAATCGATGCGTGCAATGATTTTTTTTTAAATTATAGTTTTTTTAAAGTACTGTTGTAATATGAATGTTCTATTTTTATGTTACAGATCAATGTTCAACAACTCCGCTGTTACGCATCGATTGGTGAGTGACAAAATAAGTTGTTTTTTTTATTGAGGCAACGGACCTGTGAAATAAATTGTCAAACGTGTGTATAGTGTATTTAAATGTATATATTCAGTTAGTAGAAATATAAAAATATTATAGAGAAAGTATGAAATATTTCATAGTTTCCGTTGTCTTGAAATGGATGGGCTAAAACAGATTAGACTGTAAATGCGTTTAATCCTGGATGTACGATTTATTGTGTGTACGGGAATACACTCGCACGCACGTACAGAGCTTCCAAAAAAGCAATTGGAAATCCTTGTTTCCAAGCATTATTCTGAGGTTTTACGGAAGAATTATTTTCGAGATACTCACTTGAAATTTATATAGCCATTTCGTAAACATGAATAAAGATTTTCAGCAAAGATTTTCGGCAATTGAGAACGACATGAAGACTCTTAATAATATTGTTTTAATCTTGTTGGATAATATTAATATATCAAATATATCAGTTAATTTTTTTAAGTTTTTTGCTTAGATATAAGTATTGAAAAATAAAGGAAAGTACAAAGAAGTAAAATGACATTACAACAAATACAATAGCTAATTTTTTAAAAATAAAATTAGTCTTTTTCTTGATAATATTCTTATTTTTTTAGACAAAATAAAGATTAGAACAAGATGTCTATAAATTCTTTTCTTCTTATTATATTTTCTTACATATATTTTATAAAAAAGATATGTAAAATAAATAAAGCTAATATGTTTATAGAATATAGCAGAAAGAATTAATACGTAGTATATTATTTTTTTTTGCTTTCTATCTTTTTTCCAAATGTGTTCTTAAACGGTAATGTTGAAGTTTATAGCTTTTTTATATTTTCCCAGCGTTAAATATTATTTAAATTGGTGCAACAAAGTTATATATTATATAATAATATATAACAATAATAACAATAATGTATAAAACGTATATATTTTATATTTACATAAGTAGGGCTATTATGTATCACAAATATAAATGAAAAAAGTAGAATACATTTTAGTTACATAGCATATGTTTTTAAATTTATTTAATAAAAACACGGCATTATTAATTATACTTATTCTTATAACGCACCAATTTTATCTTAGTTTTTTATAGTCCATCCATTTAATATAATTAATTAATAATTTGGCTTTATATTAAATAAAGCAAAATAAAATGTGACGTGAGGTCCAACAAAATTTTCGTTACGCAACAGAAAATTTTTTATATGAAGCATCTCAGAGAATTACATTTATGTTAATTATATTAAAATAATTGATATTAAAATATTATTTCAATGTATTATCTTAAAATAAATAATATTTAAAAAATGATTTTGATCATGTATTTTCAATTCAATAATGAGATATTTATATATAAAAACGAAACTGGATGAAGACATATATCGAAGACGTGAAAAATTGCCACACCGATAGCTATATTGATTGCGGGTGGTCCATTATCTTTTCGGATCTTACGTCACCTTTTGCTGAATATCATTAACCGTGGCATATTTTGGGCGTTACGGCGAGAAGAGAAAAAGAAAGTTTCTCCATGATACATGTATGTACATGTATCCATTATTAAACTTAAGAGTGATAATTTATTTCTATTACGCAGTACATTTAAAATTTTTTAAATTATGCTAAAGTGTGTTTGTCTTATTCGATTATAGCGCAATAAAGTGTTAAGGGAAGGGGAGTGTAGTGAGCTTTATGTAAAAGGAAATCTTTTTATATCCCCTATATTACCGCATAAAACCGGACTTGGGTATATTACGCTTGAATTGTAATAAAATACGCGACGATGTGCGCGCGTGTAAAATATACAGTCCACCTACGCGCGGACCAGGAATTTCTCGGGCTAGGTTGCATAATCGCGGCAGGATAGCACGCTGCGGATCGAGAAGCGGTTGGATAAATCGTCTGCGTGGCGAGACACCGTTTTGCTCGGGCGCGATCTCCCGAAAGAAACAACGGAAAAATAATTAAGAACTTCGGCGCGAAGATCAAAGGGCCAAGTTCGTTAGACGACCCCGGTACTTTTATGTCCGCGCAATCAGCGGATCACGGAGCGGCATTGTAATCAAGATAATTAAACAACGCCGTCCGTCCTCCGCGGCCTTGCTGAAATATTAAAATCGTTCGAGCTCACCCTGTCTCTCCTCTGTGCTCAGGGCCCTTCGTTACACGGTATTTACGATAAATAGTTCATCGTTCTTCTCCCGATGGTATGTAATTGTATCGATGTTCTTAATCCGTCCGGGTATTTGCGAATATCGTTTTTTGCGTTAGTATGCATTAGAGTCATTTGCAACTATTACTACCAGTCGTTACAATTACGAAATATTAACCGTCATATATCGTAATCTTTTTCGGTTCTGGCTATTCTCAAGTCGTTTGTTTCTCGATGATAAATAAAGGTATGATATGCTTGGCAATATATTTCTCTTTAAAAATGATATGTCTGGAAATCGAATAAAATATATCAAATTTTCGGAACCGATAAATTCTTAAGTGCATTTAATCTGAATGAAATAAAATCATAAAAATTTTCAAGAAATAACTTGTAAAATATATATATTTTCTCTTAATTGCATATTTAATGTACTTACATTAATATTTGTGCCATTCCATTTAGAATATGAAACATATTTTAATTAAAGTGGTAAAATTTGCGCAAGATAGTTTTAAGTTTTATTACGGACTAATATAAGTGGAAAGAAACATAAATCCTCGTTTATAGTTATGAAATGCCATGACACGTCCGTCAGCGAGTTGTTCACGTAGAATACCGTTAATTGCAATTTATGTAGCTGCGTCAGGTGAATCGTGACTCGACAAAAACATGCGCTTTCCTCACATTAGCTATTAATGAAAATTATTGAGAAATCTAGTTTCTGTCAACGTTACAAGCATAATCTGTCATATTGAGCAAAAATGCGCGTTTCCTTTTTGACGTAAATATTTATTTACGCCAAATTTAGTTGCATATGCCACGGATTGCTCGAAAGATTTCTATTAAATTGTCAATCAGTGCATTTAAAAACTGCAAATCTATTGCTATTTTATTTTTAAATAATTCCGGTTTTCTCTTTAATTTCGTTATCACGAAAAGCTTTAGTATAAGAGATATTTTTGTATGAGATTAAATTAGAATGTTGAACGGAAGCGGTCCGAAATATTGTTGAAGCTTTTACCGATGACACAATATTTAAAGCAAATATAGCCAAAGAATGTGCTTCTCGTTATTGATTTAAAAAAAATTTAATTTGGAAACATGATCCTCACAAATAAAGGACGTTATTGATCAAAGAGAAATTCGAAAAATTCAGAATTCTATTAAAAAGAGATTAAAACTGCTAGGACGTCGTTAAAAAAGTGTACAGCTTTTATAAAGGAGTTATTTCGGTTAAATTATATTTAGGTGAAACTATAATTGATAACAAATAAAGATTTAATAGAATTATTGCAATTTTGTTAACAGATTAATATTTAATAATCATATTTAAAAAGAGCTATTGTATATCATTTATAGAAAGAAACATAATTACTTATAATATCAAAAACATGGCTGTGCATCTTTTTATCGCGTATAAAAACTGTTCGAAAGCAATACTTATTGATAAAATATTTAATTTTAAATTGGCATCGTCATTATCACCTTCTTGCGAATTCTATGAAAGCAGTAAATAATTATTTATTTTTTGTTGTTAAAAAAATGGCCGTGCGATATTGATGCTGGAATATGGTGGGAATGCAATGGCAACCACTTTTTTGTTCTTCCCAACGTGCGCGCAGCAATTAACGAAAAACTTCTCGAGGCGGAAGTGCCTGTCAGAGTCGTGCATTTTTGCGCTTCTGTTCGTGCTATTTTTTTCCACGTGGAAGAGCGCCTGGGAAAAAATGCTTTTGCCTTTACGTCATTTTTTCGTTTCTGCTCTTTCGTCGTCACGTCCTTCGTTAATCATGTCATACCGTCAGTCTACGTACTCATTATAAACGTGCATGCAGTTGTGCTTGACTTTCTTGATTACAACGTCAAAATGCAATGCATTTTTAATGATTTTTTTTTCTCTTCCACATAACAGATGTACATAATATAGTTTGGTAATTATTGTGCAGTTTCTAAATAATTTCAAATTTTATACTTGCACTGATAAAGTGCATATGAAATGAGTTGTACAATGTGAAATAAGTTAATACGATAAATTATGTACATGACCACCGATTTTTTTAAATATATGTTTTCTAGTAAAAAAGAAAAATAAAAATATTGAAGAGAAGATGGTTTTCACAAATATTTGCTATTTATTATCTTCATTTTACATTTATTGGCTTATTAAATTATTGTACACAACAGTAGGTGTGTGTGAGTGTGTGGAGTAAAAGGTAATTAACGTCCAGAAAAAATTACAATAAAATACGAGTACGTAGCCTGTTACGTGTATAAATTCCCAGACGCTTTCGGCCCGACTGTATATTTGCGAGGTAAATCACGGACGATGTACATCGCTCGTCGAGGATGAAGTTACACGCATACTCACGCGTTTGGACACGAGCGTAGCGCGCACGTAACGCCGCGAGCGAAACTTGAAAGGGTGCGTGCTCGTTGCATATAGAAATAAAGGGAAAGAGAAAGAGAGAGTGCACGATGTGCTTTCATGCTCGGAAATCAGGCGTCTAAATCTAAACGGCGCCGCGACATGACGCCCCCCCCCCCCCCCTCTCTCTCTCTCCCTCTCTCTCTCCCTCCCGCTCTCTCTCTCTCTCTCTCTCTCTCTCTCTCTCTCTCTCTCTCTCTCTCTTCGAGCGACGACTAATTACCGTTAACGCGAGCCGCTTAATTAGCGCCAACGTTAATGCCTCGCCGTTGACTCGCGGTGGGAACTGCGAGACCCGGCGCTTAAAGGCGCGCGCGCGCTGCGACGGATCACTGGCTGCATCGCTCGAGAATTTATTTCAAATTTGAATCAGCCAAAGTTTCAATCAGAATCTTATCGAATGGATCGAAAAAATCAATGAGAAATCAGAAGATTTCAATATATATCGGGCGGCTTTAAATTTCATGTTAGTACGTAGGTCACTATAAAAAACGCAAGTTATAACGAAGCTCGTCACGCACTCCGTCCGTGATTTATCGACGAATATGCGGACGAATATGTCAAGCAAATTATAACTATAAAATATTTAGACATTTTTTTGGAGAGAAATGTTGAACGGAGGTAGAAGGGAGGGAAACACAATCCAATTGGTTACGTGAGCAGCGGGATTATTTCGCCAGTCGATTTCGCGATAAACCAAAAATACAGCTCGCGAATAATTGAAACGCAGCGTCGAAGGCTTATGTATTTTTATGTTGTTAACGGCACCCGGGCAAAATTCCGCGCGCGAAGAAGCGTAGAGGGAAAATGCCCAGGATCAGTCAATAAATATGGACGTATCGGATTTTTGTACATTTTCGCGTGTGGAAAATCCGCTACCTCTGAAAATAAAAGAAGTGACAATGCCAGATTTTTGCCGGAGGTTACGATGGATTTGTGTTTCAATTTAAAGTTGAAATTTCAATTTAGATGCCTGCGTATTGCTCGCAATAACGATACATTGCAACCTCGCGGTGTCGTCCTTCCGACATGTAAGGCAAATCGAACACAAAGTTTATCACTTGGTATTGGCATCCTGCGTTTTGAGAGAAATCTCCCGTAGTATCGATCTGGTAACAAACTGAATAAATAATTCTACAACTTGATACTCGTTCGCACGTTGGTACTACCCTCAGAGTAAACGATACATTTTCGTAGCGTATACCTTTCAGACTTATGTCCCGTCTTTTTCCTTCTACACTTCGCACGAAATCCACGGGAATAACGTCATAATCCTTTCGCGCAATTGTGTGTACAATTTGAACAAGAAAGCGAAGCTCACGTGCCTGAGTATAATCAAAGTTGGTATTGTAGAGGATTCAGTAATTAAGGAAAATCGCCCGCTACTACTTGAAATGCATGCTCGTGTAATTGAGCGTACGTTCGCGTTTTTCTCCCGTCATGTGACGTTTCACAAGCATTATCAAGATGTTTTTCCAACATGAAAGAAGGATTAATGTCCTTCACACTATATGAAAGGCTAAACCCAGGAAAATGATATATCTTTTCAAAAGAGAATCCTTCAGCTCTCTCTTTATAGCTTTAAATTACATTTGGTTTAATAATATTTTACATTTTTGGTCTAAAAATTAACTGTTTCTCGGATAACTTAAATGTTATAAGAAAATAATTTGAGAGAATTTTTCATATTATTTATAAATAACCACAAAGTGGAACGGATTATTTACAATTGTTTTAAATTTTACATTTCTAATGCGTAACTTTTACTGCAAGTGTGCACAAATATTAAGATTATGAATATTAGTATTATAAATGAATATTTTGTTAATTATATAATCCTGTAGCTTTTATATGAATAAATTTTGTGGACTCGTTCTGCGATAACTAGTGTAAAGAGTTTTCAAAGCGTATACGGAGATGTTTATAAACATGTTCGCTAATTGCGCGATCATGTATATCATTAGTTTCAATTAACATTTAATCTGTCATTGAGATAAGATGTTTAATTGTGAGTAAACTTAATCAATTTGGATACCACGAATAACATCCTTAACGATCGTTATCTGCGAGTCGAGTGTATTTGCATGTCACCCTATAATCCTCGGTGAATGGATTGTAAAAAAAACCTAAAAGCGATCTACCTTATAGATGTTCAGGCTTACATGAGACAAAAAATAAAGCTATGCATTTACGTCGAAGATGGTGCAAAAGGAACAACTATTTATTCCAATTAATGTTGGCATTAATATCTTATCGCAGCTTTTCACAAAAGTTTAGCATAAATGAAAATTGCGAAAAAAGAAGGATATTTCTATATTATGTTTTAAAAATTTCTCGTGACTAATACGAGGACTTTTTATTCCGTTTAGAAAATTACGATTTAAAGATAATCGAGAATATATAACACTATACACACTTGTAATCGCAGATTTTTATATTGTAGTAAAATCCAAAAATGCATTGTTAATTTTGTCTTTTTAATCTTTAGTAGTTTATATTGACTTTAAAAACCTGAATTTCTATACTAATTTATACAAACATATAAAATTATATATATTCCTAACAATAATCATGATCTAATAATTCATGAAAATAATATAGGTATGCAGTTATATTACGAAGAAATATTGATCCTTTTAATAATAATTTGATGGCTTAAATCCGAATACGTAATAATTGGATCATATAGTATTAACATGTGTTTATGGAATGTCGATGTTGACTTACCAAAACTCAAAAGCGTAAACTCATTCGTTGCAGCGTGCATTGCGGATGTTGCGCATTGCACTATTTAGCTACACTTATCGATCGTGATACATGTAAATAAATCCTTGGTGACCTGCGTTTGTAATATCGCGATTATGTTACACTATAGTTAAAATGGTAATACCATGTTTTCGTAACATGCGCATACCGCGCGGATTTCTCTAATACGTTTAACGCATTATCATAAATATCATCACGATCGATCACATAATTGCAGTCGAATATTTCGTTACTGATGACTGCGGGTACTTTGCAATTTAGCATGACATTTATTTCAGCATTTATGTGCATTTATATGCCTATCCTTTTATAGGCATCGCAGTTATGGCGCACACTTTATGCAATTGTATATAATACCGAAAGTTTAATTTGTTCAATATCTTTTTATTCATGAAAGAATTTATGATGTTATAAATTTTAATAATAGTTGCTTCAAAGCGACGATTTATTTGACAAATTTAATATTTAATTATTATGACCAAATGATACATAATCGGCGTGCGTAAGACTAGAAACGTTGTACAAGAGAAAAGCATATTGTGTAAATACGCTTTGATCGTGTCGTGGTTCAAACATTTGGGACGGTATTTGCGCGCAAAGCGACAGAGAACGAGGCGTGTACAATACACCTATTTTTCGCGCTATTCGCACCATTGCAATTGATCACTCTTTTCCTCTAACGTGTATATGCGATCGAATAAACGCCGCTTATTTTATATTTGTTTTATTTTGTCACGCGATATCGCGTCATCAGCTCAACCTAATTGCTGTTTTATAGTGAGTCTATAGCGCGTAATGTATAAAATACGACTCGGTTCCCTATCAATGGATTAAAAACGTTAAAAGGCATTTCGAGTTACATTAATTCGGTATTATTGTAGATTGATTACTATCTCATATAGAGCTGACAGTTGACGGGTAACTTTATTTTAAGATTTGATATGCCTTACGGCGGTGATAACACAGGAACCACTTTTTAAGCGTGACCCTTTTACACTGATTGTGACCCATTTCTACGTTTGCCTAAGACCACAAGCACATGCATTATTTCAGAACGTCATAAATTAAATGTATTGTCATAAAGAGAAGATAACAGCTGACCGAAATATATACGGAACAGTTATTAACCGAATGCAATAAGCAGCACATTGTCCTTGGTAACCAAGTTTCGGTGGTTCTGCTATATAATACTCTCCGCAACTCGGTTGATACGTATTTCGCACTGGCGCCATTATTGAAATTGCGGTTTAATCCCGCATACCGCATTACATGACGCATATCGCGAAAATTGAATTACGAGAAGAAAAAATATATATATAGGTACATATATTATAAAATACACATGAATATATATTGCGCGGTTTGTTGTTCATTCCCTAGCAAATGCTAGGTGCCGCATCGTTTTGTTATCGCTTTTAATTTTAAACTTCACCGTTTCGGAAGTTTTAAAGCGGATTTCGCGATTTATGAGTTTACGCGTACGCACCGGGCACGGCCCTCCTGTACACGAGTCACCGGGTAACAGGTACACATTTTATCACTGCACGGCGGGAAATAAATTCCACGGCACGCAACAGGAAAATTTGGCTTTTTAAACGCGTCAAGTATTTATGGTTAATAAAATTTTCCGGGCTGCCGGTCCCTCCGCGCGCGCAAGTGCCTACAACTTGCCTGCGTTTTTCATTTTACGCGTTACTACCGAAGCGCGTCACTCTATTAATTCCGGTCCTTTGTGCGCGACGGATCATTTGTTTGCTACTCGTGTAATTAAAGTAAACGAGTCGTCGGCTGCACGCGTCGGGCCGATGGCGAGACGGGAATAGGGCGACGCCCGTTGTTTCCTCCGAGAAATCGCGAGCGCTAACGAGCCGGGAATGTCTTCAATAAATATGAACGTTTTAATTAACATAATGCGGCGGCTTTATTGCCCGACATTTATCGTTGTCGCGTAACTCTCGTGCACCGGGCGAAACACGTTGCGCTTTAATTGCACGGTGCTATTATAAAAGCCGCCGTCGTGATATAATGCCAGTGAGACTATCGGCTGATAGCGAAATGTTCGGAAATGCCTGCGAAGAAGCGATCGTAAAAGAGCCAGGTCGTTCTTTTTATACTTTTCGTGTCTCTCAAACCGATGTCGCTTAAAAAAGAATTGGAATAGTTATTTTTGCAGCAAAAGTTGAAATAAATTGTGAAAATTTATTTCCGTGTAAAAACCGTAATATAAGTTTAAATATGTATAATGTTGATTTATATACGTTTAATGCAAAGAAAATTGGAAATTATTCAATGATAATTCGTAAAGCATATCAGTTTTAATTTTCCAATTACGTCTTAATTTCAACGCGAAAGTAACATATCGAAGAAATACATTGGCTCTCTACGTTCATAATAGAGTGCAGTTTACGTTGTGAAAGGTACAAAGTGAAGGCGTTCATTAGTAACATTAAGAAGTATTTCGGCCTCATCTAGCCGTTTCCCGCTAATGGATTCATAATCTTAATACTACTGAGCTTGAGTAAGCTCGCGTGTCTATGCTCGATATTACCTTACCGCAACTGTGGCGGTCTCTTTCCATCCGTTTTTTCTTACCCTCGCGAGTTTCAACCCCTCCCTTCATCGCTTTAAGATACTGCTGGGAATTAATCGCGATGGACCGAGCACTCACGTCCAACGATGGATAAAACCTTTTTCCGCGCGCGTGACGCGACTGTTACCATTGGCTCGAATCCACTCGTAACGAATGTTCCGGAATTAATAATACATGCACACGTAGCTCCATCAGCATGAAAAGTCAAGGGAGAACGCAGAAAAGCCATCCATTTCGAACCCTCTTGAGTATAGTGCATTTTTGTAACGCGAAAAGACAGGATTCTCCAGAATTATTTATAAAAATGAATAAACAGATTTATTAATGTAAAATCTTTATATAATGATCAATTAATAATATAAATTCTATTAAGTGCAATGTAAGCTATTCAGTATAATTAGGCAAATAATAAATGTAATGGAAAAATGTTATATCATGAAATATAAATAATTTATAAATATTTAATATTTAAGAAAACACCGACAGAAGTAATCAAGAATAAATAAAAACTTGTCGATCTAATATCTTATTCAATATCATAAAATTTCAATATTGCGACAAATATTTCACTTTCAGTCTTAATTTACACAAAGGTTTTTAAAGTATCTTTATTTTCCACGGTCCTCAGCTTGCCGTGAATGGATATTACGAGAATAGAGTCAATTAAAGGTTTTACACCACCCTGTATGCAATAAACCCGCAATATCGGATTGATATTAATTAGCCGCGAGGAAGTACCATAAAGACATTATGACGGTGCACCGCGGACCCGCGGGTAATTATTAGCGATTTAATGCCCCATCGACCGAGAACCCCATAGAATACCGGTGTGTATAGCACGAGAGCCTGTTGTCTCCCAGCAACGGAAGCTATGAGGACATCGTTGCATGCTTTATCGCTGTTTTTTATACCTTTTTCTTTTCGCTAAATCGCATTCGCTATACATTATTCTGACGGGCAACACCGGCATGCGGAATTGATTTCGTTGCAACCTGGCGGACTGAAAATTTCCCGATTGAACCATTTTGCGTTTAATAATTTTGTCGCGAAATATTAGCGAAATTCTTCGAGTTCTATCAGTGCTTGTACCTCAACGAACAGATTACGATGTTAGATGGAATTTCCGCCGAGCCGCGTTCGATATTAATCACGAAAGATCGAGTCTCTTACGTAAATACTTTTGCTTTTACTGTCTACCATTTTTGCGGAAAATTACCTCCGATAAAATTATATCAAAATATTTAAATAAATCTGTATTTATCTGTATAAAATACATGATATTAACATATCGACATTGATCAATTTAACATTGTGAATAACAATTGTATAAGTATACTCTCTAAATCTAAATCAGTGAATAGTCACTAAGCGTCAGTCTAAAGTATGGCACTCCAGTGAAATATTAATATCTTCTTTTAAAACCTTTATTCAAGAATAAATAATTTTTCTATTTATGAGATAGCTACTTAAATTTGATTAGACAATTCTTATCATTAGACAATTGCATTCAAATTTTGAGGAGATTTGAAATCTTTATTTCCTCCAATTTGATCCAAAATGCATCTTTGTAGAATATGTGATTTATTTCTAATAAAAAAATAAATAATACTTATTTTGTAGTTGTTATAATTAAGTGCCTATCATGAATCAAATAATCAAATTACCTTTGTAAGTTGAAATAAAAATAAATATCACTTTCTAGTAAAAGATAAACACTATATTTTAGTATATTAAAATTTTTCTTCGTTTTTATTGAAATCATAAAATAATGTCCCTCTTTTGAAAAACATTAATAGACTTAAATATACTGAATTGAATAAAAATAATGTATCATTGATGCTCTTTGCTTGAAAAAATTCATAAAATATATACCTATATGTTTCAATATTTATATTATATATACATCTATATCAATCAATAACACTCCACACATGTGCACAATAAAGTTTTGTCCAGAAATGTAGTTCACGCTAAATCCACAAACGTGACAAAAACCCACCGTTTTGCGCCCGCTTTTTATCATCGGTCGCGTAATTATGGTAACAGAGCCAGCGGGCAGTCCATTAGCCGTAATAATTCCATAAAATCTGCTTCGCTAGCGCGAAAAAAGTAGAGCCCTGTTCGTTGCGAGTTTTATCGCCGGCTGTTTCTGCCTTTCCTTCTTTTTTTCCGGACCTCCCTTTTCGTCCACGTCGAGAAATTCGCGGCCGGCATATCGCGCTCTCGTATCAACCGTGACGCACTGGTTTTATGGTGTCTGTTAAAACAGACAGTGGCTGTTACACCAGTGGATACCCATGCAGGTGCCTGTAGTCGCATTTACGCTGTGGTACATGAAAATCCGATATATGCTGCGTTTGCACTTGATCCATACGTATAGGTCGGTTCACAATAGTGCGTGCTGCAAACTTCGATAAGATTGTATGTAACATGCAGGACATCGTGGCTGTAAGTCTTTTGTCGAATTCGTTTCTGTCCTTTTGCTGTTAATATCAAAGGCATTACCGAGGATACGGATTTACATACGATTATACATATTCGCATTTTTCAAGTAAAATACCGGGCGGAAATAACATTGACGCGTACATTAAGTCGATATGGACAGAGTAAAAAAGTATCGCATAAAGCGTCTTAGAAATTATACTTTCTGATAAGCGCAAGGTTAGTCACATCACGGCGATCGATTTCTATGCTCGTCTTATACAATCGCGTGTATCGTACGCATGGATCGTGCAGGCGTGTAGTAACCGCATGCTCGGATGTCCTTACCCTGGTATGCGATAATATTGTCTCGCATGGAGAGTTTGGTATGGTTTCGGGAGCAACCCCAGGGACACGCCATTACCGGTCTCGTACACCGTAATAATGTAATGGCGCGAATTGGGTCAATGCCGGTGAGACGGCGATATTGCTTTTATAGCTGCGCTTTCGTGCGAGTTTCGCAAGCGCTTGGCGTCTTAGCCAGAGAGATTTGCATTACAAAAGAGAAATCTGTTTTGGGCTTATCGCAAGCTTGTGGAAATCGGAGCACCGCGTGCTAAGCCATTTCACATGGAACCACTTTTGTATAGGTCTATAACTCTATATATTCAGATTGAAATTAATTTGTTTCTTTCCTTTCTTTTTTTTTTTATCGGAATCGACTTGAGTTTATGAGCAATAATCTCGGAGAAAGGTGCATTGCAAATGGAATTCGCAAAGTGAAACTTGGCAATCACTCGGACTCGATAAGCCGAGCAAATTGCATTCATGCATTGCGTGCTATGGGGACTTAAGAACGATAATGTGATAAGACACATGATAAAAAGCTTAGAGAGTGTGGAACTTTGGTCTATATTTATTTACAACTTTGACTGCATAGCTTCTATCTGAAAGAAAAATGTTACGTATAATTTATCAAAAGATAAATTTGAAAACTGTAATAAGAAATGTTAAATCTCAATAATGATTTACGCGATGGATCCATTCTATTAATTTTTAAATCAGATAATAAATTGCATAATAATCGCATTTTCTTCTTATAACGTTGAAGCTATAGTATTGTACTTCGTATCTTTTGAGGCGCGCAAAAAAATGTTTCCATCGGGCGCTTTCAGAAATAACGAGCTGTGCTCTATCGGCTCCGCTTTTTCCCCACTTAAACGGCTAAAGGAAGCTCCGTGGTCTCGTTAAGTGCCGATTTTATGGTTTCTACGAATTGCACGCACGTGCAAAAGATGCGACTCTTCAGTCCGAGCCAAGCCGACCGAGGCGAGGGCGTCGCTTTAAATATAGCGTCTCCACGTCCCGTTTCATCTCCTTTTCTATTCCGCGGTATCCTCGAGGTGACATTTGCGCGCCCGGGGTGGGATAAGCGCGACTGAGCCGCGGCACGGTTATGGCGTTATGTCACGTTAATAACCGTCCCGCGGTGCACACAGCCGCCCGCCCCTGCCGCCCCGCTCTTGATCTCTCCGCTATCCGCGGCATTCGCGTCCGCGACGTGGACGACTTTGAAGCTTTAATTAATAACGCACGGCGAAGAGAGCGCGTCCGGGCAGGCACGCCGAAATTGCGCCGGTCCTCCTCATTTGCACGACGGCGGCGGCACGTCAGAACGTACGACGATAAATAATCCTCGTGGTCGGCGTAATCGTTGTTACGCTGCCCGCCGACGCCGCCGACGCCGCCGCTGCCGCGTCGCCGGTTCCGCTACCGATCGCTACTGTCCAATCCCGGGATAACGAATGGCCATTTTCGCAATTTAGCGTGGCACACCGTTAACTCCGGCGTCAGTAACGCGCTTTGATTCACGATTATGTCTGTAGCTTGTAAATTCTCGGGCACAATTTGCGTTTTGACGGCTTTTTCAACGGTCCTGGTATATAATAGTTATTGAATTCTCTAGTCATCATTTAAAATAATAATTAGAATATGGTCTTTATACATATACGAAGGATATTCTAAGTTTTTCTCGATCAAGAAATTTTTAATCATCGGTCTTTGAAACGGAAAATAAATACCACATACTTTCCATAAGAGAGTTTGTAACTTTCAATTTAAAATGTCTTTGGAACTAAGCTTCAACGAAAGATAAGATTTCTGCACTTGGCTATTTCAATACTATCTAACAATCCAATACAAATCCCGATACTTTGCTAAATGTAGATGTCTCCGTGTTAAAACACGGTCTATTTACGTTCGATTCTGCACGTGGGCGCGAGAACATTGCTAGGATTCCCAGGACACCCGGTGAATCTCGTGTGTGTGCAGCCAGACTCTCTCATGGCACGATAATCGATGATGATCGACCTCGCACAGCCTCGAGAGCCGCTCTCTCAAGAGTTTAACGAGCCGGTTGTTCTTGGATAGGGACAAGGAGGAGCCACGTGCAATTCGCGAAAGATGGTCGGTATTTATAAACAGCGTACTCAAGAACTTCCCAACCGGCGTGGAAGATCGACCGACGAGTGGGTGAGAGGAGGGCGAGGCGGACCGAGTTGGCGAGGAAAAATGAAGGAAAGAAACGCGGTCGGATGGGGAATCATCGACGTGCTCGAAATCGCGGCCGGATGCGCATGCAAATCTTTACCCAGGAGTCGAGCCGTCGAGTGAAGGAACCTGCAATTTGCGCGGCGGTACGGCCCGAGAACGGTGGTCTCGAACAGAGTAATTTCGCCATGGGATCGGCATTGTGTTCGGGAGATTAAAACTTTCCAATTTTCAACGGGAGTTCAGCGGCTGCCACCGATCCCGGGGACTTTACGAGGGTATATCTCGTTATTGAATGGCTAGCTCGCTCGGGTATATATCGCCCAGCTCGTTTTGAACCGCCAATTAAAAAGTATTCGCTCTCCGAAGGGCTCTCCGCGTGCGCGTCTGCAATTAGAATAAATCTGTTCTCTTCATAAATCTCGTCACAGTGTCGCTTGATTTCTCCCCGCGGGATCGGGGATGATACGGCATGCCACTTTTTCACCCCGAAACGAATCTGTAAAATTTATGCCCTGATAATAGTCTTCTTTCCTGATAAACTTTAAATTTATTGCACAGATACGATATGTATAAACTGAGGTTTAACTTAGCAAATTTAATTTCTTATTCTTTCTAAATTTACTGTCCTTATATGCTTACGCGTCTCACATATTTAGCTTAATCAGGGTTGAAACATGACCGTAATATTATGCTATATTCGCTAGATATACCGCTGTAATAATCGTCGCTTATCCTTTCATATAGCTTCGCGTTTGTTGCTCTCCCTCATAACAAACCGAGTGTTTCGCACGTGATTCCATCTACTGCCTTGAGATCAGCCGAAAACCACGTTCCACCATATTGAGCACGCGATTACAACGAGTCGCTATAAGAATATGGCTTAACCGAGACGAAGGGATTCCATAATACCATGCTGTATGCTATGTAAACACGAATTACTGTTCCCCTTCGACGGGCGCGCGCTATTTTCACGGCTACTGAAGATGAAATATAAATTGGATGCGGATATCGGTATTAAGAGATTTACAATGCTTAAAGGTATATTGAGAAGTTCGATTTGGCCGTGGAAAGCCCAATAAGCTCCGACAAAAGCGTCTGAAACAAGTCGCTCGTAAGAATGGTAATCGGAATGTTTAGGATTTTAAGAATGTACATAGTCAAATTTTATCAAACGATACTTCAGATGTTTCAGATATTTAAAAACCAAAACAACAATATGTAATATAAATTTACGTTTAAGATGCGGATTATAAACAATTCTAAACAAAGTTTAAAAAAATAATTTATATTGTTTCCATCATTTGCAAAACACTTCCATGGTCAATTATATGCATGGTTTAATCTAAATTTTTATATGTATCACAGTTTATCATTCAGTTTCAATAATTTGTTACAAGTAATACAACCAACGTTCAAATATTCGCTAAATTCATCACCTATTCAGGATTTACCATTCTCGGCGAATTTAAGCGTTATTTGGTTCCATCATTTCTCGCAAGTAATATCTACAACAAACGTTTAAATATTCGATAAATATATAAAGTCATTGCCCTTTCAGGATTTATCATTCTCGGCGAATTTAAACGTTATCCGGTTGCGTAGTTTGGAAGTAAACGTGTGCATGACTTTAATCGAGCATAAAGTTTAAACGGGGCATAAACTCGGCCGCTGTCAAGTCGATATTATATTTAAGCTGACGAAGAGGTACAGTTCGCGTTTCTAAGTTATTTTCGGTCCCGACAACACGCTGCGAGTCGGCAACCTTATGAATTATTATTATTTGCATTTGGCCTTGGAAGGAGAGCAAATTGAAACGCACTGCCCAGGTGGTTCGAATCTTCTTCCTCCAACCGTTCGCTACTTATTTTCAACCGGGAGATTTTTCTTTTCTACGGGCATTACTTTCAAACGTTAGTCTTCGTCTGCGAGAAGTAAAAGTTGGCTTCAACACTTCAGAATGGTAAAAAGTAAAAAGATGTGTCCAAATATTGATACTACGTCAGCTTTTAAAATCGCTTTAGTATACCTTCTCATTCAATTGTCAAATGAAGGAACTCGGCATAAAATATGACCACTGACGTTTACATTGATATTTTTAAGTTGTCGAGAACCTTAACTTGCCGAGAATCTTTTATATCTTCATATGAACAAAAGAAGCTACATATTATTTTTTTTCTATAAATTATTTCTAACAAAATATTGATGAAAGAACGGAGAGACATTTATATTAGAAGATAATCAATTTAAGTTTTAAACAAAGAAAATGATAAAATAACATTAATCGGGAATAATTATACATGCATTTTTCTCTTTGAGTTTAAATTCGCTTTAACGATAAGTATTTTTCATTAAAAATACATTATTGTACGACATTTTAATTACTTTGCGAATTTTATCATTTGATGACAAAGCATGGTGAAATTTACCAGACACGCTGAATTCCATTCAGTAGCCGCATTGTCAGCAAGGTAAAACGCGTCTGGCTGTCATGCATGTACGGGATCACGGCTTAATGATTTTATCGGCTAATGCAAATCATAAGGGACGATAATTTATTCGATGGAAGTCGGTCACGGTGGCGTGGAAAGGAACGTAGTAGCCCGCACGTAAACGTGTATTTTTGTCCGCGCCTGTTAGTTGTTCAAGCCGTAACAAGTCATCCGGACGACAGCCCTGTCGGACGGGTGCAGCTTTTCAAAGTCAGCTGTCATACCACGAAACGACGAAGAATAGAAGGTCCGAGCTGCTGAGACCCACACATTGAACGTGCGTGGTCGTTCCTCCGTTCTGAGATCTTATCGTCTCGGATTTTCTTCTGATCTACGTCATGACGTAAGATTTAATTAGGATCTTGCAGTAGACGAATACTAATTATGTATTAGCTGTGTCTTTATTTGACGCGTTATAATCGATCGCATCGGTTCACATTGAAACGTCAGTATTTGAAATCATCTTCATACAAAGATGAAATCTCTTGATTATTCAGAATTGAAGCTCCAAAATAGAATTTTGGTAGTATACCCTTAGAGAGCACCTAATCACATATTCGTGTGGTTGATTAAAATAAATGTAATTTTAGTATAAAGAATAGAAAGCATCAAATGTGTAAAATGAATATGTTCAAGCGATATTAATAGTTCAAAATAATATAAATAATGAGTATTTACATAATATAAATAAGAGTACATATATATTATATTTTTGTCCTAAAAATATATATGAATTTGTAATGATATTTTAGTTATGCCACACGTGGCACTCTTCTATTAATAATCGTAATATTTATCACAGTTTTTCTTTATATATAACAGAAATGTTTTAAAATATAATATTGCTCTTTTTAAGCCTACGACAAGGAATGATAGTTACTTTATTCAACCCTTTTTCTATGATGGAGAGGGTGCGAATCTAACTTTTCAGCGAACCGTATGGGAACGATCGTTCGAAATTGAATTTTTTTTCGTACGTTTATCTTGCACGAAGTGGCAATTGCGACTACGTAAATCAGTTTATAAAAGCACGGCAGTTTCCGCGACAGTTAAAATAAATATTCTACCTCAAAAGTTGTGTGCGCAAAATAAGCGTGTAAAAACGCTCAGGCGGATTTAGCGACGCCGAAACTTACTTTAACGCTGGTTCTCTTTTTATCAACGTTCCCCGCTTCGAAGTCGTTCACTTAAGCGGGCTCATTTCATTCTGCCGGCTGATTAAAAATCACGATATTAATGACCCGCTCCGAGTTAATATACATGCCGGAGAATTCCCGCTGACGGGATCGCCCTCCAGCGGGTTGCAGGCAGACGTCGTTTAATACAACATAGACGATATCAGTCGCGCACCACGTAAATCACTCCAATGATTGTTAATTACTCGATTAATCGGATGTACTCATTGAAACGTAATAATGCCCTTATTTAATTACGAGCGAAAATAGATCTTGTTTGCTTGTATATGCTCTGCATTCCCGCCATTGATAACTGCTAAAATTATTGTTGCTACTGCGTTTGTTAACTCGAGTTTCGATTCGATGCAGCTATAATTAAGATTTCGTGTTACCATATAAATACTACTGTCACTTTTATTACTACTAGATTGAAAAATAAATACCTCTTCACACACATTTACCTAAACTATAAGATATTTATTTTGCGAAATTATATTAAAATTAATATTAATTGCAGTGAGATAAACTCACTTTTTCATGACGCATTTTAGATGCTTTTAAACTAAATGCAAGACAATGAGATTTACGTAGTCTCATTATATCGGAATTTTAGCCAACCATAAACCAATCCACTAAGTAGAGTATTCCCATGAGAATTAAATGTATCTCTGATGAATGGCGTAATTTTTCTTTTTTTCCTTGCCCACCGAAGTGTAATCACGTCTTGCCTTCCTTATAGATTAAAAATCAAGATACTAATAACATCCGCGTTGGCTGACGTAGATCCTGCCGTATCCACTCTGACAGGATCGTCTTTCAGTACGCGCGAGACGGAGTTTCTTAAATCTACATGCACGTAGAAGCACGTCGTGCAAACGAAGCAGTCTATAATGCCTCTAGCTCTAGGCAGCCACATTTTTTGCATACTCTAGGAGGCAATCCTTTATCTTCAAAGGTTAGATTAAAGCAATGACCATCCTATGCAGCGAAATTTACAATCCCGAACGCGTTATTTGTAAACTGTGGCAGGTAAAAATTTATCCTGACGGATACTTCGAAGTCGACATCTACTAAAGAAAATAAAAATATTTTTTAAAATATTTAATATAATAAAAATAATAATAATAGAGATACTTATAATAAAAATAATACATTGTGAATGTATGTGTGGCCTCGGTAAATTAATAAAAATATATTTTTTAATTATATTTCCCAAAAAGATACATTGTTCGGCGTATAAAAAGCATAAAAAAAACTATTCTAAAGGTATTATAGTATAATTGCCTGCATAAGTCTTTGTAGTATATTTTGAAATCTCCAAAAATGTGCGATATTGGAACACTATTGAAAAACGATACTGCATACAGTGGTCCATAACGTGGAATCAATATGAAATCGCAATCCATATGCTGTATAAATAAAAAAATACGAGAGTATAAAAATAAACTTTATACATACACACTTTTCAAAGCTGGAGAGTGACACTTGTTCTGTTATATGATAAAAATCGTTTTCTTTTTATCTCTATTTTACTATTATATGTCTCATATCTAAACATATCCATATATTCTCTACTCTAATTTTGTATAGGATAAAATATTATTTACTATACAATATACAAACAAAAGAATAATAATTAAATATCAATTAATAACTTAATGACAATTAATATCAACTTAATGCTAATTGTGAAAGAGAAAATTCTCTGTATATCAGATGGTCTCAAATGAGATAATAATTGTGTAAACATTTTTTATGCTTTAAACGTTATACATTTATTACATAATAATACATTTCAAATTAATCGTTGAATTACCAAGCTCATTTCTGGATTTTTCGTAATCAAACGCGAGTTTTTTCACTGCAAAAATACTGGAGTCTTGTCTGTTCCGGTCAGAAGTAATCCGACCGTACCCGAGAGATACGGAAGTCGGTTCGAGGAAACCAGAAGTCGATAGTTTCCGCGAGTAACGTTTCCATGCACTCACCGCGTATTAACCGTTGGGTTATCGAGGCCGAACGTTCGCTGCAATCGTAACTTCGAAATACCGGGATAGCACGTCGGCAATAAATGCCGGCCGCAATTACAGTCCGATGGATCGTATTTTTATTGATCTTCGCGAGCACGTTGGTTGCCGGCAATCGTTACGATCGCTGCGTAATTCGGTGATTATCATCGCAATGTAATATGTCATCCGCGATCGCAAAGCCAGCTGGATCCCTCGTTTAGTAAATTCATCTGGTAATGGACCGATTATCGCAGCTACTTTCGGTGGGAGAGCTCGCTGGGATTGATCTGTCACAATGGAGTCGATCGACGGGCAAATTCACGGAGCGATTGATGCGCCCTTTGTTTCGTAATGCGCGCGCCATAGTGGCTGCCAGATTGTTGTGAATCAATGATAAGGGACACTGTGAGAATCGCGTAATTATCTATTACGCGACAACGGGAATTTCTTTTTAATGCACTCGGTATCATAATTTTGCGAACCGCATATGTCATGAATATGAAATTGCAAGTTATAGAATTAAAGAATATGCAAGTGACAGTATGAAATAATTGATGTAAATTAGGTGTCTTATGTTAATTTCAATGTTAATTTCAAATTAACAGAATTTTTTTTATCAGATTTAATTATCAAGATATTTAAACCTGGATATTTGAAAAATTACAACATATGATGAGTTCATATTTTTACGAAAAACCGACATAAAAATCATTATCTCATATATTAATGATTGTCCCTACGCGGTTTTTTGTTTTAAATTCTTGTAACTCGGGTCCTAATTAAAATTTTTAGATCGCAATTGATATTTAGGGATAAAAAGAGTTGCTCTTTCCGAAAATCTAGTAGGCGATCGGATGAGATATCTGAAAAAAGATATAAAGGTTTGAAAGAGTGTGGAGGTAAAAAAACGTAAGTGACCTCTGTTTTTTTATTGACAAATATTCAACTAATAAATAATTTCGTTTATCTTGATTTTTGGACAGAACAATTCTTTTTACCCCTAAACATCAACTGCAGTCTAAAAATTTTGATTAGGATCCAACGAGAGATCCGAGTTACAATGATTTAAAACAAAAAAGCACGAGGGTTTTCTGAGACTTAAAGAGAAGCGTTGAAGATTGACGAAAGGTATGCCAAAAGGTTATTAAAACATAATTTAAGACACATGATATAACATAAGAGCGAATAAGTTAGCTAACGAATAAGCTCCATCTTTCCTCTATAAAGACGAATGTGTGAGCCGAAATTTGAATATACATGAAGTATAAAACGAGCCTGAAGAGTTCGCGTCAAAAAGGCTTTCCACTCATGGCCGGAATAAAACCGAGATTGTCGAAGGTGAACTCGTTCGATCGGTCTGGTTGCACAAAGTATCGTAAATTTTATTAAAACCGTTTTGTTCTCTTTAGGCGAGGTTGTCAACGAGGACAGTGACGATAACTTAATATATTTTTCGTTTCCGAAAACTCAGATAAATACATATAAAGTAAGAACGAAGTGCCAGGCAAACCGCGAATTTATCGCGGATTTATGTCGAGCAATGATTTATACGCTTTGCATAATAAACAGCTTGATTTGGTCGTACAATGGAAGCGTGTGCTCGTGATGGATGTATTAAATTCCACGAATTGTCACGATAAAAATGATATACGATTGCAAAAAATAAAATCTACTTTATTGCAACTTCGGTTTTAAGGTAGCATTTCTCGTAATTTCTCACATTTCATAAAATGAATATAAATTTCATGCGAGAGATTAATATTTTGTATTTATAATATAAGCGTACGTATTAACAAGAGTTACGAATCTATCTTTAAACGAAATAACGTCTCTATTCGATGTCAATCTACGGATTTCTAAAATTATTCTAAAATTTGATAGCATGAAAATTTTATTGAAAACGAGAAAATTAATCATCGATTCCAGCGAATCTACTCTTGATTCGAGAACGCAAGAAAACATTGGGATTATTTGCTCGAGAGGACTCAGGGTTGAAATGACGAGGGTTCGCTCTCCGTAGGGTGCGAACCAATGCGAGAAAAGTGATAACAATATGTAAATCAGATCAGGGATATCAATTACCTTTTCCCAGATCCCCGATTATGCGCTATTTATCGAAGCGATAGCGCAATAAATCTTGTTTTCTAGGCAAACTGACTTTGCTATCGCGCACTCTTGCCGGTAATAGTTTTATGATGGTATAAACAAGCCTAACTAATTTAAGTGTTTGACAAATTTTTTTCCGATAATGCGCAAGTTCCGGTAAATATTGCAATAGAATTTAATGACTGTACGCTCGGTGCGCGCAAATTTACTCTGTCAAACGATTAATTACGCTAGAAAGATAGTAGGTTTACTTTGAAATTACTTTTTGAAAGTAACTGCGCAATTAATTACGAGAAATCGATCGCGGGACTATAGAAACCGCGATAACTCAGGTAAATTAACGATAGCTTTTGCAACAACTCTCCTCCGTGGAACTTCGCTCATGTTGGAACACGATCCCCGGTCAGCACGCAATGTGGAAATTAATTTAATTAAACATCGTGAAGAAAACATATTGTGATTAAATCGCGGATTATGATTATATGATCTCTGTTATATTGTGTTACGGAACAACGAACTAGAATGTAGAAATATAGGTGTAGGAAAGGCATGAGAACCGCTGCTTAAGTAATGAGTGTGGATAAAAGAGATTAGACGGTCGAGCGGTTCTGTGCTTCGAAGGCATAACTAAGGTTTATTAACGGCCTCTCTCCCTCTTCCTACCGGGCTCCTTTCCATCCAGTTCATCGTATGATGTTCATCTGCCTTCTTCTCGCCGAGGAGCTACCGCTCGTGCGACTTTTCGTCGTTTCTCGTTTCCACCCGGCCTTCCTTCTATCTCTTCCCTTTGGAAGCGGTGCCTCTGCTCCCAAAGGCCAGTCAACAAGATCGTTATATTACGACGGTGTCATCGGTTTCCGGGTGTACGTTAAAACCGAGCGGCACTAGCAATTTCGATGCAGATTTTTTGAGCTTCTTTTGACACGCGGCGAAAAAGAGCCCAAGATCGTATGATAGAGAATCATGTGATTCACGAGGAAGATAGGTATATCTGTATGTAATGTAGTGTATGGATGATTTTAGCTATTTTGAATGCTTTTCGTATGCGCACTTAGATATATAGATAGATTTTTTAGACATATTTGACAAACGAAGATGTATATTTATTTATACTTTATGAGTTAATATAGGAAATCTACGTAGAAATAAAACTTAAAAGTTAGAATATAACATGCTGATATCACTTAAGCAATCTTCTGCAATGATAATATTCAAATACACTTCAGCTTTTACGAGATTGATAAATCTCTAGTTATGCGTACATAAAGTTTATCATATGTATCACGAGATATATTATGTGTATCACGAGTGAATTGATGCATCTCCAAATGATCAATGATAGACATCACGTGTGACGGGTGTAAAGTATGAGCAAAGGAAGCACGATAATCGGATTCTGGACGTCTCAGGTTGGGATCTTGACAGACCGGAATATTACGTCGTTCTTGGCGAGGTCTATGCGCGTAACAAGTAGTCGGTGCATGACTACCATACTGCCCATTGTGATGCGAATGGTTCCGAAAGATTCTGATATACGTGAGCACGTAGCGGTGAGATGCACCTGCCCGGCAAAGGGAATCGCTGCCAAGCGAGGCCGAGGGCTAGCCCGTCTAACCGGTACTGCCCTGTAAAATTCTCAACTATGCACTTAGTACGGTCGGGAGATACGCGATGTACAGGGTGGTCTAAAATAAATTATCGGCACGGGGCGAATCCGCGAACACATCTCATTCAATTCGTATCCATTACGATATTTTGATGAATTTTCCACTTTTATCTGCGCGATAATAAAATAATGTGAAAGATCTGCACTTTCGACCCGCGGTGTCTGAAACTTCAAGTACATCGCGAGTCAATTCATATATCTTGAAATAAACGATAGCGACGAGTGTCGGCGACGACGATTTCTCGAGATCGTTTTAATCACTTTCTAGATTACTTTGTCGAAGGAGTTGAAGAAACTTGTTAGCAATTGGAGTATGGGATTTAATTTGATACCATTCAATAACAGTTCTCACATTTTCTCAATACATATATATAAGATCGAAGTGCTTGATTCTGGAAAATTATTTTAGACAGTTAAATCAATAATTTAAATAAAAAGAAAAATAAAAAGTATAACGAACCAACAAAACAGATAATCTTTCTTTAAAAGAGTCGTCGAATCGTCCAAGTTTGCTTAATTAATGTCTTCACTGAAGTTCATTGAGCTGCCGTCTCGTTGTTTGTCGAATTTATTAGATTCAAAAATGTTGGTGGAAGGAGCATCGCTATCGATCGTCTTCGTTTGTAAACACCCATCAACAATTCGTGGACACAGACGTCGCGAAGTTTCGTTTAAAATACGCGTCTACAATTTCAACTAAATGTCTCGCGATATTCTGGTATTATTAATGCGTGATGATAAATAAACAAAGCCGGAGCAAAGATCGGCCTCAGGTTCCGACGTAACGTTAACATTTAAGCTATCGTTTATATTTTGCCGTTTGCAGACTCTCGGTTGAATTAATTCACGTGCCGACGAATAACGGAAAGAGAAATAATGCGCTATTGATGCGAGGATAGTCGTCTTACTTTCTTGCCAGTGTCCCGCAGTCGCGCATTCAAAGGAGAGTTAACGGAAACCGCATGCAGGCAGACGGAGAAGTTCGCCTTGAATGGATGCTATCCTCCCCGTCGCCCGCAACCGATGGAGAGCCAACGCGCTAGGTTTGCATTTGTAATTAAATATTTGCCGGCGGTTAATTGAGTCGCGCTGTGCTTTTATTCCAATTTCTGGTTTAAATGAAACGGCACGGTCGTCCGCGGCACAGACATTCTACCGGGTGTTCCGCGTCTACCCGTGTCGTACTTCTTTCACGTGGCTGCATAATTAAGCTCAGAAATTCGCGAGGCAAAGTAGACAAAGCGGCTTAAATGGCAACTGTATTCTAACTTTCCTGCGCAAATTTTGCATTTGTTAATAATGTTTGTCAAAAATATATTGCATAATTAAAAAACCCACTGCAATTATGTACCTACGGTACTACATATCCAAGCGGCACAAAACAGCATCGACTTTTACGTGTTAATACAAAGTGTAGTTACGTGTAGTCAAAAGTTAGGAATTTATATTAGTCCAATTTGAAATTAACATAGCTTGTAAATTTTTAAATGTCTAGTAAATGTATTCTTTGCGTGTTCTACTTAAATTAACATAAAAAGTAATCAGGATTAATCAGATTGAGTTAATCAGATATATTGAAACTGAATTGTACAACGAAGCAATTTATTTCAAAAAATCAAATTATCTTTTAGGTAAACCAGCTCTGTTTTAGACCACACTATTTTTTGTAGAATTGTATAGTAACATGAAATTATCGAAATCAACGAGTCTTGACGTGTCATATTTTGAAATCAAATTATCTTTTAGGTAAATCTGGCTCTGTTTTAGACCACACTAATTTTGGTAGAATCATAAAGTAACATGAAATTAACGAAATAAACGAGTCTTGACGTGTCATATTTTGAAGTTAATTCCGCAAGTTAATGCTGTAAAATATATATAACAGTATTGTTGCATTACTTGCATTGCAATAACAGTTTGGTTTAAAGAATTAAACGCGCTATGCGAATATTTCAATTCGTACGTGCAGTCGAACAAGCTATAATTCTCGGAACTGAATTGACGCGAAGTATATTCACGTTCAGCCACATTGAAACGTTCACAGAATAAGGTAATGTCTGTTTTAAACTAAGTTTTCTCAGGCGGATTCAGTTACCTTCTTTAAGCACGCAGTAAAATGTTTATAGTTTCTAATTGTTACAAAATAACATATCATATATGGTCGGAACACACCGAGGTGAACATATTTTATTTATAACTCCTAATCTTAAATTAACATTTCTAAGGCCCAGTTCCACAAATGTCGGTTAACTTTTAACCTTAGGTTAACTAACTCTCCGTCTCTTTCTCTCCCTTAGAAAGAGACGGAGAGTGAGTTAATCTACGGTTAAAAGTTACCTGATGTTTGTGAAACTCGGCCTATAAAAAGATACAATATTTATTAAAGTATGTTGTCCTAATAAAAGCAAAAGACTCGCGGTAGAAAGCGACATAATATTTAATATTTGCGATAACTATCGGACGCTCATGCAGACGATTGCAATAAATGCAGCGCGAACAGTCGGACTTCCCATAAATCGTTCGCGACATCTCGAGATCGCAGAGTCGCATACGCCGCGACGTATCTTCGACGATCTTTCGCGGGACAGCGTATAGCTCCTATCGATATGTACGATCGACTCATGGAACGAGTCGGATGCAATCTCGTATAATTTGCAAAACGTGATGCATACCTTTATTGTGATATCTCAATAAGGCGGCCCCGTCATTATCTCGATGCGCCATTCTCCCAGGGATGTGCATGTGCAACGCGACCGGATCTCCGCGCCGCGAGATAGATGTAGTCGTTGAATCAAATGCTTCTCCCTCGCGGAGGGCACACACCTCTCCCTCCGGTGCATCGTACGCGCTCGATGATAAAAACGTGGACGTCCGCTACCATGTGTAATGCGTTGCAGCTTACGGATGAGGGACGCGTGGCTCGCGGGTCTATACCGTTAAAACGTGTTTGCTATTAGACACGCCGGCGAGCTCCGTCGCCGGCTTCCGCGAATAATACGAAGGGAGTGCTTTTACTTAGGTTAATCGAGATAAATGCCCGATGCCGCACGTGTGAATACATTTAATTAAGGAGGTTGGTCACGGTCGAGCGCGAGCGACACGCGGATTATCTTTTATACTGTGCGATAGTGTGGCATATATACCGGATACTGCAGCTTATGAAGACGTACTGCATGGCGTGGCAATAAGCTTCTGTAAAGTAACTCGACTGATGCGTGCTACGACATACGTATATAAAGTTTTGTGTTTAGCGATGAAATGGCGCGCAACGAAGCAGGTAACTTAGTTTCTACGTTGGAACATATTCAATATAGTTACATAAATTACTACATATGTTATATACAATTACACATTGCATATAAATTATCGGATAACATGTACTTACGGTATAGAGGAAAACGATACGCGTAGCAAGAGAACGTGCGTTTAATTTTTCAGACAAATAATGTAGATTCTCATTACTTTCGCATTCACCCTAAGCGATCCATTAACGGAAAAACGATACATTCATCCGGCATTAATAACGAAAGCGACATACCGCAGTATGGGTCTTACACCGTTATTGGAACAACTCGAACTGTCTCCGAATAAAACAATTTGCTGTGCGTGCGTGTGCGTGAACACCGTGTAACCCCGACAAAAAAAAAAGAGGAAATATCCGCGCGCTTTTGCGGCTATCCGCGAATTAAAGTATTATGAGCCGCGACATCAAAGCGAAAACTGTAATTTCATAAAACCCCCTTCAGACTCTGTGCTACATCGTCGTAACGGTAAATCGTGCCGAAGTAATTGCGTGGAAAAGTGAAAAAAAAAGAAGGGAGGAGGGGGTCAGGGAGAGGAGGAGAAGAAGAAGGACGCGTACTCGCGACGATAATTAACGGCTGTTGCGGCGCGAGGCCATTTTAACAAATCTCTGCGACCGTAACGACCTCATCAACTCCGTTGACGCGCTAACTCGGCGTTATCGCGAAAACTCGACTGCGCCGGCAATTGCTGTTTCATGCATAGCGAAGTGCGCCCATGGACCGCAACGGCAAACATTCTCATCGTTCTAACGTCGTATAATTCGCAATTTGATATCCGCGTCATGTGTACCACAGCGCGCTGCTGCTTTCAATTCTCCGACGATTCTCTTCCCGTCGCGATAATATCGTGAGCGACCGGCGTGCCAGTACGGCAGAGAGAAGCGTAATTAATGATTAGTTAATAGCTTGGCGTCGAGGGTTGCCCACGATGATCAACATAGATGGGAGAGAGGCGAAATATAGAAGTTGCAGCTTCAAGATATAATTTTACATTCGACGTCTTTTTAATCGAACGAAAAATCGATATAAAAAAACGTCTTAGAACACTGGAAGATTTAGAGTACTTATAAGAACACTATTTTGGAGTAACAAATCTTACACAGATGCGAATTGCTCCACGTTTTTCTTTAATTTATAGGACGTACTCTTTATCTCCATATCTTTCACAATTGGACATTTTTTTACTTTTATCCTCAGTAATGCATTATTCAATCAAATGTAAAGTTAATATCTCTGCGATTTATTTTTGAACTGGTAAACATTATCGTTTGTAATTTTGCAAAATCTCGAGTCCCGTCTGGGTCCTCCGTCACGACGGAGATATTTCCATCAACGTAATTTTCCTGGCTCTCGTAGTACACGTCGAGAGGCACGTGCAGGCATCACGCCGTTGGCACCGAAGATCGCGCACGCCGCTCGTACTTACGCCAACTTATGTAAGGGCGCACGTAAGTGCGGTAAATTGCTCGTAAAACGTGTCGGCTGTGTTAATTCGTCTGGTAACGTCGAAGAAAATGCAGAATTAGTTTGCGGGCGTAAGTGATACAGACGTGGCATGTCCCGCTAAGAAGGCATCGCCATCGGAATACCAGTTGGAACCGAGAATAGCGTCACGGTATTGTCATTAACGATCGAAGTACATCGGACGCAGCGCGAAATATTGATGAAACTGTTGGAAATAGTTGAACGTTGTTATATACGCATTCATTGAAATCTCCGCGCACTTGACTGTGCGAAAGCCGGACGAATAATGAATTAGTGTGTTGAATACAGAAGTTATCCTTTTGCTGGAAACTTGTAATTAATAGGGATATTTAATAGGCATTCACAAAGTTCAAACCGAGTCGTATCTCTTATCTAATACTGAATAGTCGAGTTATCAAATAGACGCAACATGTCTGTGGTAACTCACCCAAATAAGAACACTAATTATTAGAACATATCAATTATTAATTTTGATTGATTATTAAATTATAGATACTAGTATATTTGAAAAGTTTTAGTAACATGATTAAACCTTCTTTTTTCTCTATACTGATTTAAATTGTTCTTAAATGAGAAAATGCGATTGTACACACATATTTTTTCTTTAATTTGTGATGCGTTTGTATGCAAGATACTTGACAATCAAAACAGCTGTTTTAATACATGCTGATATAATATACTGCGTATGTAACCGCGTTATATATTGTGTTAGGGACAAGGATGCGAAACAGCGAGAGAAAGAATTGTTAAAAAAAGCTGTATACTGAGACTGACATTTATGACGCATATTCAACTTTTGATATATAATGTCGCCCAAAAAAAAAAACTGCAAAGCCGCGTAAAATCCACGCGTCAGTTTTCGAAACGAAAAAGTTTTAATCCCTGCCACAGTTAAAGCCCGATCGATGCGTTGATCCTTCGGTGATCAAATTGCGCATCGCAGAAAGCATTTCCGCAATCGATATTCGATGTTCACCATTGTGAAACTTCAGCGTTAAAAAATTATTGCGCTCCATATAATACATCCGTTTGCGGTTTAAACAATGCGTCCCGTGTTATTTTATTGAATGCACGGCCGTTGCAACATAATCCGTTTCGACGCATTTTATTAATCCTTAAAATAATTGACTAATGGCCAAATATTTTTGTTTTTATCAATTTTATGCGATGACATGTGCGCAACAGTTAGATATTCCAAAAAGCACATTTTACAAATTCTCTTTTATATTTCGCATCTTTCCGCTTAAACCAAGATTCTATAAATATACCCGAACACAATTAAAAAGGTCCTGCATGGCCGAAGAGTTAATTGCCGTATTGGCCATGTATTGCAGAATTTCAGGGACATACGGGCGTGAAAATATCAGCTGCCGCGTAGAAATAAATTACCTGGCAACGCAGTTTTTCGTTTTTATCTTCGCACTTGACACCGTACGTGACTCGCCAAGTTTGTCGACCTTTATCTCGTTTTATTTTCATGTGTCGTTGTATGCGTTAAAATCGCGGCCCGTCGGACGGGGAAGTCAGATCGTGGCGGAATAAAAAGCACGATAGGAAAAAAAAAAAAAAAAAAACAGGAAGGATAGATGCAAACCGCACAGAATTCCCGATGAGCATCGCGAAATGTAGTATCGGAGCAAAATCGTATGTACGCCGGGAATTGCACGAGTCATTGTCGATCGGGCGAGCCTGTAGGAACGACAGCTTCATAAAGCATTATAGTCGTTCGATAGTGCTCGCTAATTGCCGTATCCTAGTATGTACCTAGCGGTTGCGAGGCGAACGCTCTCGTGAATCTCTCGAGCGATCGTTCGCACATCTTCTATAGGTATATTTAAACGCGTTGTGATATTTCACCAATATCGTACCAACAGCAAGCCATATGCAACTCGTAACTCTCGCAGTTTTAATTTTACATCGTGTCTCGTGTCGTGTACGTATACCTATACATGGACTTCTGGCATCAACATAAATTTCATCTCTCACAACACAACGAACGTATGGTAAAGCCTCTCACGGATACAAGTTTTAATCAATCGATGGAACCGCCTCTCTGTCACCGGAATCGATCAAAGAGCCATTTTCGACGGCGATTATGACAACCTATCCTTTAATTATTCTTAAGCGACGGACTCGCTGTCGAAAAGAGGCCGAATTTTTGCGAAACATATTATACACGCGGTTCGAGCATGAGCTCATTTTCACTTGAAATCACTATCTATCACCGAATCAATTAGCCACTTGTCGATTACTGACTCATAACCGGCGACGGCCGTGCAAAATTATGCGACGGATCGATGATCGAACGATGAGTCGTCGCGCACGAGGTCGAATTTACGAGCGAGACGCGTTTGATTTATGAGACGGCGTTCTTGGTTGATCTACGATCGATCTACGAGAGAATCAGAGGGGCAGCGGCCGCAAGCGCGCACAGTATACGAAGTTAATCGTTATTCTTGTCCGGGAAGCAACGCCGATAATTAATAGCCAATCAGCGGGTGTGTTGGGCTGAATGTTAAGTAGAGACGCGTCGCGTCGCGCCGCGTTGCTACGCTCCCCGGATTCGCTCGTGGTCAGCACAAACGACGTCAATATCGATAACGATATCCGTGTCCGGGGAAAATCGCCGATCGCGCAATACCGCGTGTTTCGGTGTTTCGCGCGGCCGTGCAAAAATCGAATAAAAATAATCGCGCGTGATACCGTCGCGCGCTGGCAGAATAATATTTTTACGCTCGCACGCGGGCCGCGGGTGTAACAACTTGTACTCGCGAGTTTATTTGCAAAAACGCGCTGGAGATAAAATGCATATATCCCCGATACGTACCGGCCTTCGCACTCTGCCTGCATTATAACTGGATTCCATGAAATAATTAAATTTATACAAGTTTGTTAATTGATGCGTTACGTGCGTCCATTCGAAGTTAAAAATTCAAAAGGCTGCCGCGTAATCATTCCCCAAATTTGATTTAAATTTTTAAATGCCTTCAATGTTTGTTCCACTTTTGAACTAAATTAAAAACTAAATAGAGAGAGAAAGAGAGAAAGAGAGAGAAGGAGAGCAAAGAATCTCCAAAACAATCAAAGTATTAGAAAGTCTAATAACATTTTATCTCTTTTAAAATTCAATATGCGCGAAATCAAAATTTCAAAATAAGACACCAATTTAAATTGAAATTAAAGCAGGTGATTTTCACAATCTTCTACTGATTACATATTCCACGATATTGCGCCATAAGTCGAAGTAGGCACCCTCGTGAATATAATCATCGATTCTGATTTCGCGTTACGTCATACGGCTCCGTCTCAACTAGATGTAATCTTCCACGTCAAGCTATCTGGGCCACACCAGTGGCTATCTGAGAGAATATCTGAAGGGCTCGTGCGCCATCAAGGTTCCGAGTGTCGCAAGAGCGTTTTTAGCGGCGGAACGTGTCGTTATCGCGACAATCCCTTGGAGATTTTAGCATTTTGTCACGATATAGCCGAGCTCTCGTCGCTCTTTTGCACGGGCTCGCTACTTATGACGCAATAGTGCCGGTGTGCAGTAACAGCAAGATGCACTACGGTTGCATATAGCGGAGCAAATAGAAGCGCACAGGGAGCAGAAAATTCTCTACGAGTCTAACGTAATGTACGCCGCAAATAATTTCGGCGTGCACAAAGCTGTCTCTTCGCAGCGCCAGTTCTTCGCCGCCCTCGTCTTATTTTCTCGCGTTATTTTTCGCGCGGTGACCCCATTACGTATGTATACTTGAATAACGATACGACGCCGACGCGAATGGAGTATCGCTCGGGACTCGTCTGGCCGAAATGTGCCAGGGAGATACTGCGATATTATTCAACGACTGGGTATTCGTGGGACGGCCTGTCGGGAATCATGACGTTCCAGCTTATGAAATTATGGATTATAGACTATCTCGGGGCCGTTTTGGAAATCCGATTTCATATTTCCTCGAATGCCGTAATTAATTTTGTTAGCTACGCGCACTGACAATGATGATCAGAGTTCGGTTCGGTTTTAATATTGATATTTAATATTAAAGTATTTTATTCCTTTCCTCTCTATAAATATTATTTATTTTTCATTTTACAAACATGATTTTGCTCAATCTTCAATAAGCTTACTATCTTTATAAAAAAAGATGCATTATTTTTGTAATTGTTTATTAGATGTGAAAAATAGATGACATAGATAATCTCTTCTCTCTAAGATTTTTTATAAAATTTTTAATTATTATTTAACTTAAAAATTATAAGTATAGATGTAGCATTAAGTAAAATGAATCATGATTCACAATGTGTTCATAATCTGTTATGACAATACCGAGTTCTACACGATTTTAACACGAAAGTATTCGAAAATTTTAAATCCAGAAATGGTATGTCCCCGATAGGGAACTGTGGCATTGACAGTTGCGATATTTTCAATCTAAATCCAAAACTGTTTCTTTAACTTTTGGATTGACAAAGGGTGAGATTTTTCTTCTATAGCAGAAAGAACTCAATATGCATGCAATTCATATATACTATCAAAGTGTGACCGTATGCGGAAATAAAGTCGAGGACTGCGTAAATTGCGAAATCCCCGAGCGTGTTTCACACGGGCGCGCGTGAAACGCAAAATGCATCCGCGGAAGGTATCACAGTTTGTTACTTTGAAATATTGCCTCTCATAAGAGGCATCTACAGTCACAGCGACTTTTATGCGGCGTAATAAATCTGGCGCTAGTGCATTTTATTCAAATTTACTCCAAAATGACCTCGCCTACCACGTAATTTGATTTCGTACCAGTCGAAATCTCGATTTTGCAAAAATTGCAAAAATACTCAAGCCAGTAAATTATTGGCTAACAAAATAGCCTCGTGACGTCAAAAAATGGTCGATATTAGTAATTTATGTAATTGTATATCGTACTCTTTGTGTTACATACAATTGTAGGGTACTGTATTATCTGTACTCTCTCTCTCTTAATGTCTTTAATACGAATTGTAAGTAAAGTTCTTCCCGCGCGACTATCAGCGGAAATGAATCCCTAAGGAGGTACGCGTTTAATGATAACGCATTTAGCTAGCGAGGACTGGCGTTTCTCTCGTCGGCATGGATAATGATCCCTCGAGCGGTACTCGGCACTCATTTAATTCCCAACTTTTCCTTTCACGGTCGGGCGAGTAGCGCGTAAGGAGAAACATCCGGGGGAGAAAACGAGAGGGAGAAAGCGGACGGAATAGCGAAAGCGAAGAAGAATCCGGCGGCAAGGACAACGACGGTCCGCTCTCCAGGGTCGAGACCTTCGGATAAGGCAAGGCAGCGATGTCGTAGGGGTCAGGGAAAAAAAAAAGGAATCACGAGGGAGAGAACCGAGGACACGGAAGACGAGCAGCTCGCAGGCGAGACGAGTCTGCCAGGAATAAAGTTTCCTGTCGAGGTGGTCGCACGGGCTCTCGAGAGACTCCAAACACGAGGTGAGTTTCGACTCACCCTCTTCCCCCGTCGATAGCACTGCGCCACCGAACTATCAACTCGCCCTTTCCACATCGCAGTCCCTATCCAACGTCAAGTTGCCTTACATGGTGGTTGTTGATTGTTTCCGGTGTAATTATAACTTCGACTTAGGCGGACCCTCCTCAGATATAATTATTAATTACCGTGTCGGGTGCTGCGCGTTGAAGGTATTCGCGGACGCGTCGCGGAGGACAAGGGTGGGCGCTTCTCAAGGAGACTAATGTAAAGTATTGCTGCTCGTCGTGTGTCTTAAGGTCGATCGGCGTTGGGCAAAGCTCGAGAGAATTCGAAACTGCGATAAGTAGATTTCGTTGTCAAGTGGGTATTACGAAGAATTAAACGATTGTTAAATCGTTCGACTTAACAATCATTTACCTATTATTTTCCGATTGTCGGAAAATAATAGGAAATAAAGATTTTTATTTCCTATTAAATCACATTTTCTCATTTTATCTATAATAATCGATAAACTATACCTATAAAAACTTTGAACAAGCTTTTAGCGAAACCTTAGGACAATATATATATATCAAGTTTTTCACTCACGTAGCAATTTTTTAAATATTCTACTGTTCCGCACTATTAGTTGCATTTTTTAACTCTCGGGATAGAATTGAATAATAGAGTTGAGTCGATTTCTTATCCCCATTTTGTCAGTGAGAAAAAGGAGTTCTTTAGTGTGAAAGAACTACTTTAAAATTCATAGAACGGTCGCGAGTGAAGTGGGGAAACTTATTCCTCTCTCAGCCGTTGATCTGAAATTGAAAGGTATGATTTCAAAACTCGCTCCGTCCATTTGTGGAAGCTTTTAGACTCTATTGCTTTTGTTTTAGCAAATATCTGTGCGCATCCTTTTAAATCTACAGACATATATGTAGTAGTTTTATTAATATGCGCTACATTCCACGAACTAAACATAAAAATTTTCGCGTATGTTTAATTAATCCGACAGATCAGATTACGCGACAAATTATAGAAATTCATGCAAAAGAGTTAATAAATATTACTGAAATTATAGTATAGAGATAAAATGTTTAATTATCGAATAGCTTTTGACATTCCAAGCGCAATTGCGTTAATCGACACGAATCGTACAATCTTTTCATGCGATTTAGGCTATACAAAAATTCTCACGGCAGCTTGAAATATTACAAACGTTAACATTGATTTATAAAAAAAAAAACGTATAAAGGTTTCCCGCAGAACTGTTACTCGTTATAGTACACGTGCGATATGGCACATGCATACCTAACGCACCATTACGCTCGTCGCCGCGCTAGCATTCCGGGAAACGCTAATGAACGTGCTGTGTCGCGAAAACACCCACGGACATTCGCAATCGCAATCAAACGGCGATCAACGGCGCGTTGATGCACTGCCGCGCCTGATTAAACAACGAGTCGTCATCGCCCCCGTCCGCAAAATGCAAATGCAGTCCGAATCACTCGAAGACGCCCACCGTGCGCGCTGCGTGTACCGCGCCATATGTTACGTTACGATATTCTGTGGTTGAATTTGCACACATAGTAACCGGTATGGTTACTGCATACCCATACGTATACGAACACACGCGTACGGACAACGCGAACCTACACGCACGCATGTGCAACGCGCACGGCTGGCGACGCGTCGTCGGCGTCTCTGAGGGTTCGCCGTATCTGCATGAGCCGTAAGAGCATCGATCACACACCGGGGACAATATTGGCATGATAATCGGAAGGGATTCGGCACGGTTACGTATAGTAACACGGGCCAAGGGAGAACGGCCCTTGTCAATGCCGCGGTTACGATCGCGGAGACTGTTTACTCCCTGGTAATTATTGTGAAATATGTCGCGGCAGATCGAGCGCGTCCGTGCACCGTGACGTGTAAATTATTGCTGCGGCAGACGCATGTATATATGCACTTTTATACGATCAGGCGAGGATGACGAATTTCTCAATCTTCGTAATTCAGACGTTTGTCAAATAGATAATTCGATTGGTTGAAACTAGAACGACTCGGCTGGTTCTGTTGTTCTATTAGCAAATAGAAGAGGAGAAATATACACCCAGTTATTTCTGACAGTTGTTTTTATGATTGAAAAATGCAAAAGATCAATGATGATTTTAGTTTCAATGCAGCAAGTTGAATCGTAATATACCTACAAATAAATAAGATCAATTTTTCATATAGAATTTGTTGTCGATCGATTTGCTTATGAAAATGTAAGCACATTAGCGTCATTAGCAATTTTCAATGTCTTAAAAAAAAACATACTATCGTCTTCTATTGTAGAAATCTTGTAATCACTGTTGTGGAATTTTCTGAATATCACGAGAATGATACCTTCCTTCTCCATTCTTGATCTTGATATTTAGTTGAGACCCCTTAGTAGGGTGTATCGAGACACGTTCCGTACACAACGACGCGCGATTCGACAGCGTGTGCACCCTACTGTCACATAAGCGCGCACGGCGCACCCAGGGTTTGCGGCGGCCGCGGCGGGGGTGTGCGGCACGATGTGTTGTGTGGTGAATCATGTACTACCCTCGAGGGATCCATCTACGATTAATTCCATCACTTGACACGCTTCTGCGCGCGTTCTCGCGCGCACCCCACCATCCCGCTCGACAAACATTTAAGCGGAGCATAAATGCCACGAGCGGAGTGGAAAATGAAGAAAGGCGATGCCAAATGCGCCGTGAAGCGCGGAAGAATTAGATGATGCCGCGAGAGTGCTCGATGAGACGTGAGCTGAATTCGCTTAATGCACGCACTTGATCCTCGCCGCCCCCCTGCAACGTTTCCCATTTCCTCAAAGCTCCGTCGCGAAAGCGCCGGCAACCATCCCCATCGGTACAAGCTCTCTCATTATTTGTGGAGATCTTGTAATCAGTCATTTGACGGAGAAGATTTTCACGGAAAAAATGCTATGATTGATAAAATATATTTAAAAAAATATCGTTTTTCAGAATACATATCATATTGTATCCATTCCGTTGGAAACTCGTCAAACGCAGAAATATTCATGACTGTATTTGTGTATGTCCAGTAACTATAAACGTGGAATATTTTACCAGTGAAACGCCGGCATCCATGTAGTGGATTATATGAAACATATTTTTTATGCGTTTAATTTATCAAATATAGTCATAAATGCGCATATATGTCTCCGTATTGTATTAATATACAGCTATCCATTTTTCCTAAATGTATTCCCTCAATGCCGACAATTTGATATGTAATTAAGTTTTTTTTTAATCCCAATTTGTTTAATTGCTCGGTTTTACTCGGAAAAGTATTAAAAAACAGCGCGCGAGACCATTTTATTTCTTTATAACTTGCTCCGCGCTTATTTTTCATTTAATCTCTTGCAAAGCGAAATATGGTAGAAAGCTCTTCGCTAAAACGCAACGCTGTGAATAACGTTTTCTAAAGGTGCATATTATTTTTTCTCGACGTCCAAACTAATTAACGCGCGGAGGTGCGAGGCACGAACTAGTTAACGCGGTGCAGGTGCGCTCGCGCTACTTACAATTTAAACTGATCTTAAACTAGGCTTTAGTCTTAACTTAAATTAAGCCCGTGCGGGGTAGAATAACAGAACTAATTGGATGGACGAGCTCGCCCGCTCCCGCGATTAGCGGGGGCGAATCATAAAGCGCTGCCGCGTAATTCATATGGTTTTATAAATCTGGGCTATTATTAATCGGCTGTTCTAAAAACGACCAAGAAACAAAAATTACCCAAGAAATTGATCAAGAAAATTCAATATATTACTATGATAATAATATTTAAAGAAATAGGAATATTAGTAGTACGTTTATTTATTTACACGGAACACACACAAATTAAGTTATAATCCAATGAAGTATAAAATAGCAGAATTTACTTGTTTATAACTTACAACAGTGATAGAAGAGTATCTCATTCCTGCTAGTTAATACCAGCTCCGCGCAAAAAATTAACAAATGACTTTCATTTGCAAATGAGTTGTACATTTACATCCTATCTGTGGACGGTTCTTTTAGGTGCAGCTGCCTTTCACACACAATTTATTAACGAGAGAATATCGCGATGCAATAACCCGATAATTTAATGAAGTGTACATCAAATTACTGGTATCGACGGGCTCTTAAAAATTAAATGAAATTACTTAAGTGCGTATATACCTATATGTCTTCAATGAAATGTTGCATATATTGCAAAGATACCTATAGGAAAGACAAAAAAATTACATTATCATGTATCATAGGTATTAATGTAGTTTTTTTCTTTTCTTCACACGTCTTCTAAACTCACTCGAGTTCTAAAATTTCTATCAAGGTGTATCAAGAGACACGGTAGTGTCTCGCGCCAAGTACGCGAGACCGCCGTGGCTCTATTAACGCGACGCAACGAGTTGCGAGTACCCGAGATTTTGATTACATTTCTACATCGCATATTTTCAAGTGAAGCAAAGTTGCACGTAATATTGCGATCGTTATTGCGTTATCTGGAACGAAACATCAAATACTTCTCAAAACGCCTCAAATAGACACATCTGAGAGAGATCCACGTTATACCCATCCCATATCCCATTCGCGAGTCTCACTGTGACGCGATATTTTTTTCTTTCTGTTTTTGGTCGACGCACCATTACGCATCGGGGCACGTGCTGTTTTATGACTGTGCGCGTAACGAGCGAGACGCGCGCGAGAAGATCGAGAACGAGCGGGTGGGTGGCTGCGCTCGGATATCGAAAACGCGAAATTGGCCGTCGACTATAAATCACTCGTCGGTCGCTCGGTCGGTCGGTCGCTCGGTCGTACGGACTCATTCCGTTCCGGGGCCACCCTGAGCGCGCTCGCTGCCTAATCAGTTTAAGTGATTCCGAAAGGCGCTGCCGCGCTGCACCACCTCTCTCCGTGTAACGACCGGCACCGGTTACACGTACGCGCCCCGTGGTGGTCCACGTGCGTAGGCGGATGCCGCACCGTGTTACGCGTGCACGCATACACATACGCAATGTTCGTGCAAGCGTGCGTTCCCCGTTCAGCTGACAACCCACGTTCGCCGTTTCTGTCGTACGTTCATCGCGCGACGTCTCTTTTCCTTTCTTTGCATTACCATACTAATTGCAGTCAAAATATTAACTGGGACGTGTCTAGTCTATATCGCCGATGAAACCTTTCTGCTTCAACGCATCACGGTGCACGCGAAAGTGTGCGCTGTACTGCAGTCGTCACGCCAATGTTATTTTGAGTTACAAGCACGATATTCTGTGTAAGCTCACGAGCCCATATGCAAAAGTGTATATATACATATTGAACATTTTTACAAATTAAACACTTTTTAATCAACAACATGCATATTTACTTTCATACTAAAAATATAAATAACTGATTGTATCTTTATTTAACGTAATCTGTTGCTTACAATTGAAAGCGCGTACAAATTTATATTATGTACATTTTATAATAAAAATGGAATAGAAAATATTAATGCATGAGTCATCCTGCAAAGTACTAAGTGTGCCAGGCAATGACGAGTGGGAAAAAAAAACAGGGGAGTAGAATAGAAGTTACTCAAGTTACCCATTTAAAGTACGATGGAAAATCGAACGCGGAGCGCGTACAAAAGCACATTAAGAAATGAAATTCGAAGATAGCGTCGAAGGATCGATAGCGCGGAATCACCGAAGGCATTCTTCAAAAGGGGCTCCCCATTGTCACATCGGATCTTGTCTATGCGCGATGCAACATTCCCTAGCGAGGCGGATCGCGTCCCGGGGGAGGAGTTTCGTGCAAGCTTCGCACACACACGGGGAATTAGATTAAAGACATTAAAGTCACCCCTTCGCGCACGACAAGTAAGGCCGCCCCGCTAGTCATTCCGTGATTGCCTCCCAGACGGAGTGAGTGCCCGCTGGACCGCGAAACGAAATTAGAATCCTAATAATACGCGGAATTTAAAGTCGCACGTCCGTGTATGAATAACGCATGCAGCAGGGTGCGCCGCGATGCTCACTTTGCTCCTTGCACAAAGTCAGCGACACTGGCGCGATGACTGTGTGCGAAGGGATCGCAGGCCTGTCACGACTGTTTATGCAATCTGTCCTGCGTCAACGATGAAGCAATATGTTCCTATAGATTTAGTTTCGGCCGAAAGCCGATATATGTATGTTTACCGAGTATTTCGTCGATCGATTTATTTGAAGAAAGAATTTTATAGTAATTCCTTAACTACGATAGCTCATAATTAAGAATTTGAGATAAAGAGTAATAAAAGGTAATTACTCATTTGGATTTTATTCGTTGTAGAGAGATACGCGTATAAAATTATTATTTAATTATTATATTATTAAATTAATTATTAATTAAAATTATTATATTACACGTATAAAATTATTATAAAATTGTTAAAATATCGTTAGTGTACCTCCAGAAGTTATAGGATGCAATTTTCTTAGAAAATGCTTAAAAAACGTACGTGTCTAATATTACATTGATTATACATAATATATAAATGTAATAAGCAACTTTCTTACTGGATGCTTACTACTTACACGTGTGCATATATATTAATATTGACGCCGCAGTATGACGCATGAGAGCGAGCCACGTGCTACACGAGAAAGGGACACTTAATCTTTCCGTAGGTTCCCCGTGGATTCCGTTGGGGCCCCTGAATATTTTCACACTCCCGCCCCCGCGGTGTGGTCCCCCCCCGAAGAATCAGACGGCGCCGCTTCTATCGCGCTACCGACCCCCGATGACGTCTGTTTTGTAACTATTTTCCGCCACCTTCTTCACCCCTGAGTGCCCCTTCGTCTATGACTATGCGAGATTCGCAACGAGGGAGTCCACTTGCCGCATCTCATATATAGGGGGTACCCATACGAAATATCGGAACATACGCGTCCATAGGATTAAGCCAGGGGGATCGTATGGTTAATGGACAAAGGGGAAATACGCGTCTGCGGATCCAATTTCGAATTCTACGCTTCGTGAAATTGACGGGTGCGTTTGTGCGAGTGAAGAGCTACTTTCTTTTGTTGCAATGCGGTCGGCGGATAGTCAATATGGGAAATATCTCGGTCGTCCTGGATCTAATAAACCAGAAATAAGAGCGAGATATTACACAAAAATAAATTATTCTTACCAAAATCTGGCAATTACTTTTTGGTAGCTTACGTATAATATTTGTCATTTTTATAAAATTTTATATAATTTATTTTACTTGAATAAATTTTTGAATTAAACTTTTTTTTACTAATTATACTACGCGACACGATGTAGTAATGGGAAAAGAGCTTTCAACAGGTGCTTAAAATTAGCGAAACAAATGTATTTAAATTTATACTGGATTCTTATAGTCTTAAGCCAACGACCGTTGAATCCCCTTCTAACAATAAGTTATACGGAAGTACTTCACTCAAGGTACCTGTATCGGAAGATATTGGAGTAAAGTCATTCTATCTGAAAAAGAGAGAATTTATATTCTCGCTCAATTTTTTTTATAAAATAAGTTTTATTTTATCCAATATATATCCAATCTCGTGAAAATCATTTTTACAATTCAAAAATTTGTGCGTTATATTTACATACGTATCTAGATACATTGTTACATATTATTTCAAGAATAGCGTTCAAAAATAGCGAATATATAATTTTTATTTTCGTACTCCTGTAATCACTAAAGTGCAGTTATAAAAAAACATTGAAGGTTTGAGACTCCGTGCAATTTTTCGTTGCTTTCTTTGATAAGTATGCTGCACATATCCAAGCGATAGAGTATGAACTACGAAATTCACGTTTCGTTGCCATTAAACGTTGCCACGATGAGCTATTGAATCATTGACGGGTACTGCATATAGCACGAAGATCAGCGGTAATCGGCGAGAGGAGATGGAATTTTCTAACAAATAGGGCATCCAGAATTTCACGATTCGTTGAGGCGAGAGCCGCCTCGGGGCGATAACATCGAACGGCGCTTAATATCGTTTCCAGGGCGAAAGACAAAAGCGGCACCTGCCCCTTCTCACGACGTACCGCGCATCTTCCCGATGTGAAGGACGATAGAAGAGGAACGTAGTATGAGCAAAGTGCGGTGCGATCGGTCCTCTCCTAATTCAATCCCGTGGGATATCGGCAGCCCTAGGGCGCGGTATCGTGCCGAGGCGTGAATCAGCACGCCCGTGAATTATCCACCTCGTTTATCGAGAAAATTGTAGACCAGGAAAGATACCGGACGAGTCCCATTGTCCCGTAACTGCCGCGTGCCTACGCTATTGCATAATACTCTCAATTCAACGGAGATGCGTGTTCCCGATGTCGATGCGCTGACTCGCATTGCCAGGGCATCTATGGTGCCTGGCTCTTAATGCCAGCCCGTAACTCTCGTCTGTCGATTCTCGGTTATGCGTGATTAATCATTCGCTTCGATTGCACTCTGACATTTGTGGTAGGCAATTGCGGTCTTGGTGAAGTGTCTTGAAAGCAGGAGACGCTAAATTGTATTGACATAAAAGATAAGAGTAGTAGTAATAAGTAATTAATATCTATCAATACTCTCTAGTCAAAATTAAAGAATAAAATTAAGTAAAACTTAATTTGCAAAAGGCAATAATATAAGTGTTAGGAAATATTGGGAACTTCAATATTAATCATAAACAAAGTTTATATGATAATGTGCAATTACACAACAGATCTACATTTATAGTAAGATGCGAAAATTCAGGTACCAGTGGTTGCAATATAATGCAAACGTATTAATTTATTCTCGTCTCTATAACGTTATTTTAATGTTATACTACATATATATTAGAGTTAGGAGAAACTTCCTGCATTTATTATATACAATTGGATATGTGTATCAACGAACTTTGCTAATACCATGCCGTTGCGATCTCTCGTTGCTTCGAGCTCTCCAAAGTGTACATTATGTATGTTGTTCCTTACAGCCGGTAGTTGGACCCGATAGACACCGATATTCATATATTCATTGAATAATTGTGGGATATGCGTATCGTCTCGTCGAGAGAAAGAGGGTCTTGCATTCCCGCAGGAACAGGACACGCCCCGGCGATCAGACACGCGGCCATAAGGTAGGGTTACTTGGTGAGAAGAGCGACTTTCACGGGTCGACGGTTACCTACGAAGGAGCGTTCTTCAGGGCGTGAAAATCAAACTAGCACCTGTTACCGGAAAAACACGCGTTTCACGACATTCACGCGCGTGAAGGTGCACGATTAATTTTTGTGGCGCGACTTTCGGTGTCGTGTTTCGAACTTGTTTACGAGACGAGGGTGTGAGAATGTTTAACTCATGAAACATTCTTTTATAACAAGGAGAATAATGTAGTCAAACTAAATTATAAGTTAAGTGAAGCAGATTGATTAAATATATATTAATAGCATTTTATTAAATGATTAAACTCTCTTGCTATGCAGCAAAGATCTTTAAACAATTTTCGCGTCAATCATACTGTAAACGGTACAGTGAACTCTTTTGGTATAATTTGATGTAACTCCTGCAGGCTAGTAACCCGTTATTAAATATGCATGCACGAATTACATCCATGCATGAGTGTGATGCATGGATATGGATAGTTGATGCCGAGCTCCGGTCATGCGAACGATCGCTAAGATAATCGAAACACCCACGTGTCTGATTACGATTCCTAATCTGAGTTTTCATTTTGCGACGACGGCATTGCGGAAGTTGAATTGTATGCACGCGAGACGTCGGGTCGAATGTATCTCGATCGATTTGACAAGAGGTCTCGCAACGCATCGGCATTAATTTTGGCGGCGCGGCGCTTCATTATCATATAGACGAGTGTTTCGTCGAGCGTTATTGGATCTCTCGCGTCACGACGGAACGACACACGCACGTGCGTATACGTGCTTAGGGTAAACGCGCGTAAGGTTGCCTGTTCATGGCTTCCGGCCAAAGAATAACGATCGCTACGAGTGTCGGCGTTACCCGGCGAACTATGACGGGCGACTTTGTCGGGTTAACTCTCGTAGCTTGGCGTAGTAATCACGCTCTGATCCTTGCCAGAGATGCCTTTTATCGCGTGTTTTGCCGACGTTAAATAATTATGGCCCGTACACGGGCGTACGTATCTCCGCGCGCTTTATTCGTTATAATAACGTTGCGTCGCATCGTACTTTCACGGTGCAGCAGTTATGCGCTTTAAGTAAGTAATGACACATCGCCACGACGAGGCGATCCCGACCAACTGCATCGTTTAACATTCGCGTATCTCATTACATCGTAAAGTTATACGCGATAATGGCCGCGTATTGTGACAAGCCCGTAATAATTCCTTACATTTCACGTTATTCCTCACACAACTTTTTAGATATTTCGCTATCTTTTCGACATTAATGTCAAGGTACAAAGCACCTGTATACTTGTGTTTTATAAGTATGCGCATCCGTCGAATAAAGAACGAATGTGTGCCTCTTAAAACTCGCCGTTGATGCATACCCTGTAGCGATATCTGCCTTCTTCTTCTCCGTATAACGTCGGCCATGCATCTTTCTGCTTGTTTGATACACTTTACGAGATGATCCATTCATCGTTCCATGGCAACGATCTACATCGCCAACGCTGCCCGAGCCGAAGTTCACGATCAAAAAGAGCATAAATTATAAAGCAGCAGTTCGATCACCGTTAACGGCGTCGAAGCATATCCGGCTGTCAGCGGATATCACGATCGAAAAGCAAAAGGGCATAGATTATCAACCGTTTCGATCAAATTTCCCTGCAACGGGACTCGGGGGGGTGTCCGCTGGGACTCGGCCGCACGAAAGACTTCCGTGCGTTACGACGATATACGTATATGTATACAAGTACTTTCGTAGGCCGTGCTGGGTAGACCTAGTTTAGAATGGGGCTCCCTTGCATGGGAAAGTGGAAAGGCACTTACGACTTCCTACAAGGGAACGATCTTCCTGCAAAGATCTATGACATCTCTCCCGAGGTGTAACTCGAAGTCGCCTCAGCAACAGGAACCTTATGAAAGTCAAAGTGCTTCGTGCTCGCGCGCGATCGTCTACGTTTCGCAACTTGTTGCTGGATTGACTCGGCTGCCGGAGATAAAATCGTCTTTTGCGTATCACCAGGCTGGATTTACCTAAGATTTCATGAAGTACAACGCTCAAATATATAATTGGCGGAGCTTTAACGAACAAGTCGTTTGCGCTGTGCCGTCGTGGAAATGAAGTAACGGTACCGCGGGGTCGTTCCTGCCGCGACTCATGATATCTTTGAGACTACGGTTTGTTACGCGCGGTATCCGTTGCTTTTCCGATGAGAATCTCATGAAATTCAACGAGCGCCGCGATCAAGCCGCATGCAAATTTTTCGAGGAAATCAACCGCGAGATTTTTCAAAGCCGAAAGTTGTCTCGCGTTCGCGAAACATATTTACGGCACATCGCATTCTTTATAAAACGTGGCTGCTTATCTTCGATGTTGGCCGTGATTATTTCCTACCGCAGGATGCTCGTGATTGTTGTCATCCGCGTAGGCTGCTTATGATTCATACTCTCTACTTCAGCTTATTCCGCGTTATGATTATAGTCGTGAAAGAGCGGCAGCGCTTTGTCATAACAACGTGAAGAAAGTGCACAGCAACTGCTGCTATTTCTTCTTTTTATGTGAATCTATTTTTAATTCGTAATATTGGGGTCACAATTTCATAAAAAATATATTACCTACTTGTAGAATATTATCATTTAGCCAAGTTGGAAAAATTACGTGAGTAACTTATAATTATTTTAAATTTCCTCGTGACTTAAAAACAAATAATGACGTAATAAAAAATTGTTGCGATAAGCCTTTGTAAAATTGAGTTTTCTCACGTCTCGTAAAATGTTTATTGCTCATTTTCTACGTAACGCATAAAGTCTTCCATAAGTATAATTAGCGAATATGGTCCGTAAATCAGTTTATGCCGCCGATATAACGTAAATTAGTACATGTTACAACAGTAATGGCCTCTCAGAAAGAAGTTCATTAATTTTTTTGGAATTTAGCTCACTGTGTTATACAAATTATGCGCGAGTTGTTTGGAAATTTTACATTAAATTTCTCGTTTGATAAACATATTTAATTAGCAAAAATCTCCGAAATTAGCACGCACAAAGAATATATTTAATGTAACGTGTAAGCTTTCTATGCAACTTTCTATGAGCTTTCGATGTGTAATAAAGCTTGAACACGTCGAGGAGGTACCAGGCTGCTCGACCTGATTTAAGAGGGCCTCGTATACTCGTAACTGACGAGAAACGTGATTTGCTCAAGTCCTAATAGTTTTCAATGATAGTACATCAGAAGCAGTGGCACTCGGCTGAATTGTCGGCAGTAGCGATGCCTCAACTAGGTCAAACATTAAAGTATTTAGCACGTTTTCCCTTACATTGGCAGTACAACGTGATCTCGTGTATTCAAGCATTGTCATGGCAAAGATCATAATATACGCAATGAGAGCACTGACAAATTACGATTTACAGTAGCGCAAATGTGTCCAAATTAATCATTGATTATTTATTATTTCATTGAAACATGATTTGGCATGCATTGCGCACAATACCATTTCAGTTATTAAGCTAGTAAATTCAGATATTAACTGGCTGCTAAATATACCATTCGCATGAGTCTCGGTTTCATCTATGTTAACTAACGCTAATCACGCGTAATTAAATCGTCTGTATATGTGCAGAGCCAACATTATTGTTTAGAAAAACGATGGCATTAGTTAAAATTAGAGTTATCGCTGTAACGAAATTGGGGAACTTAATGTTGCATTTTTGCAAAGTTATAATTCTCAGCTTTTATCATTTAGGTTTAGGAAACATTTGTAAATTATTCATATTACACCAGCATTGCGTAGTAGTGTAGCAAATTGCATTAGCTCGGACTATTCATATACATATATCCGTCTTTCTCTCGTATCTCACTCAATGTAAATTATGACTTCCGTGTGAGGTCTATTGAGACGTCTCGCACTCCCACGTCGGCGCATGGAATTCGTTACCACCGGTTTTTGTATTAGAATTAACAGCGACGCGCACACTTGAATAATCCCTGATTACCTTTAACGCCCGTATCTTGACGTCAAGAGGAAATTTAATTTCACGCCGCACAGTACCCTGAATTCAGCCGTATCAACCGTTTCACCCCTTGATGTATTACAAACGCGTAGTCCTTCAGTAGTTTCCGGAAACACGGGGATGGTAATGGCGAGTACTCGCCAACAATAAGAATGCAAATATTGCACTCGACGAGTATATCCAATACTACAATGGCTCACGTAATCGGCCAGTAGCGAATCATACATAAACAAATGTAATGCGATATACGAGACCACATTCCTGGCTCCGATATACCGCACTTGATAACGGCCGCCAAGGGATCTAAACGTGAGTTGAATAGAGAGAGAGAGAGAGAGAGAGAGAGAGAGAGAGAGAGAGAGAGAGAGAGAGAGAGGGAGGGAGAGAGAGAGCCAGCAAATGGTTAAACGAGACGCTCAATATAGTTTACGTAATGCTAAAACAAGGACTCACCATCACAAGGGGATAGTGTAACTTACGTTATACATATACTTTCGCGCGGCATTTATCAAGCGAGGCATTACCTAATTTCCATTAGCGTAATTCTTATTTCTAATCTGGCTGATTCACAATGCATTATACTGATTAATGCAAACAATGAGAAGTCTGTAAGACGTCTACGCCTTATTCACTTACGAGAGTTTGTAATACCGCGACCAAAGGTAAATGACATTTAAAATTCACGTATAGGTACTTTGATGAAGTCAATGTCTAAAGTTATCAAACGGCATTAAAATATCTATCTCTTTATATTTGATATATAATATTTCTATATGGCATACAGATATTTATTCATTAATATTGTCATTATTTATTACTGCACAAAATTGTGTTTCGCGAAAGCAAATTGTTACAAATAATTTATAAAATATCATAAATTAGAAACTTTTTTTCCAAAGTTATCCCGTACAAATAATAATTATGGTATGCATATAATTTATATCATACATTTTATCGTACAATTTAACTGGTGCTTATGCAGTTGCGGAATTAATATCGATTTGACGTGTTACGCTTTGCTATGTAAAACATATTTCGATGTTGAAGCATATATAGTTCTATGTAGAAGCGGCTCTTTCCCGTAACACGGGGAACATAAATTAATGCAAGCTTTGTCCGGGTAGATGCAGAAATTAAGGCCGCTTTGTTTCGGAACGATCGAGTCGGCGACAGCCAAGTCGATCTCGCTCACGAGACGACGCGACGTCTGGCGCCGCAAGAGGCACCCGCGGCAGGCACACGCAGGGCGCATATCCGCGCTCTCTCCTCTCGGCTCTGAATTACTCCCGTCATATTCAAGATCCGGCGCGATACGCCGTGATGGAAATTGTTGGAGAACTTTGCGCGTCGGACGGGGACTTGAAATTCAGTTGTGTTAATTCCTTCGGGTTTTCGGGCGCCCTCCGGGCCAAAGGCCCGGCGCGTTCGTTTCGCGATTAGCGCGTACACTCACTGGTGCGACAAATACTGCTCTCGCGTGTACGTTTACGCGGTCGGCCCGTCGCGTCGCGGAGGTGTCGCACCGTTTCACGCGCGTGTGGGTGAACACGGCTCTTTGCGAATCCATTAGCCGGGCTTGCTCGGTCGTTTCCCTTCGGGCGGCCCGACGGTCGAGAGGGAAAGAGAAAGACGGCCGAATGCTCCGATTCCTATTCTGAACTGCTCGAACGACCGGTGCGCGATTAGCCAAACACTCCTTGCAATTCAGATTAGTGCTCGTGGAAAATACGCGCCGCAACAATTTCGGTTCGTGCATCAACTTCGTCGCTTATATGTCGGATTATAGACATACCAACCTCGAGCGAGTTCAACTTTACGATAACACCTGTGCGTATCTTTAGCGATTCGCTACTCTATTAATTAACAAATGAAATTCAATAGGTGGAAAGATATAATGTTGCTTTACGACCTTTACGTGGATACAGACACTACATTTCTTTATTCAACATTGCAAAAAATACCTTTCACATCACATTTGTGTGAGATTATTTGCCTTGAATTAATATTCGAGCACCTATCAAAGGCTTTCTTATTTTTTATTTTACAATCTTTTCTTTTTATGAAAAGGATATATATAATTGTCTATAGTCTATATCTCGCGAAAGATAATGCTGTATCGACAGAGGGATCTCTAGAATCCCTCTAGAATAAGAGAATAAGAAAAAAAAGAATTATTGATGTAGATGCCATTGGGAATTAATAGCAAAGACGGGTAAAATGAAATTGACAGCAATTGGAGTAAGCCAACCGCAGTGTTGTTATGGCCGCAGTAAAGTTTTAGTGCGTCAGTAAAACTTTTATTTACGCGTGCCCCTCTGCCGTTTTATCGCTGTAAGAATATTTTACTAATTGGAATCATCTTATCCGGGGTGATCTTGTCGCTTTATCGTTATTGTAGTAAAATCGCAATTCCACTTTTATATTGCTCGGGAGAAATATCGAAAGCACTCACGCTGACAAGTCAAAATCTTCTTTCCTTCCTCCGTTTTAGCGTATACGTTACACTTACCTGAAACAAAATTAAAACAGAAATTTAACATTGCAGAAATGATATAAAGTATCAGTTTGTATTATAAGTAATTATATGAGATAAATTAAAATTAAACTTAAAATGAGAGACACATTCTGTTTTTAAATCGTCAATTTTTCGACGAATTACAAGAACTATTGTGTAGGGCAACCATGTGCACATGTTGCAAAACATCGTATGATTATTGGAGAGTCGCAGTTAGCAAAAATATAACGTAGATCTCTCACTTATTAATCAAATTCATCAACAATGAAATTATGCAAACACCAGTTATTCATAGTATATTTGATCGGATTAATTATATATATTTGTGAACTCGAAGGCAACTTTGTTGGTTGGCTGAAGTCTGAATGCGGTGAAACACGTCGAACTAACTTGCACGTTACATATTGATTGCCCGACCAGTCTACGTGTATGAGTTTCCTGCAAACTTATTCGACGCCAAATAGTATTCAACAGGTTTTCGTGTATCGCGTGTAAACGTTAGTTTGTTCATGTTTCGCGAACTGTTGATATCAGTGTGAATGTTGCGTCTCGTTGTTAGCTTTATTAAAACAGAACTAACGAGGGACGCCCGAGTATTTGCATATTCATTGTGCTTCTATACCTCGCGTAACGGTATTTCCACGTTACTTATATCGGCGTTATTTTTTTTACACTCGATCACTCGTTAGTTATTGAACTGGCTCGTTATAACTTCAGAAACGTTTGTGGAAAGTTATTCTTCATTTTCCGAGCGGTGAGATAAAGTTTCATTGGGAATAAAAAATCTATCGGACTTTTTTAGACTGTCTATATCCAGACCGTGCGTAGACTAACTGAATCACTCATTTTAGAGAATTTGTTTATTGCAAAAATAATTTTGTGTATTTTCTGTAAAAGAAAAGTATTTTAGATTAAGCGCTGCCTTTCCCAAAATAGCTGATTTATCGATGTTTATATAGATTCCATTATACACGTTGTGTATTTATGAGCAAGATGAGCTTATTGTATATATTTTAAGCTATTCGGAAATTTTAGAAAATCAACTTATGGATTGATAGTTTCCATTTATTCTCCTCCTTGGTCTTTCTATTTCGAATTAAACCGATTCTCAAACCCGCACGGAAAACTACGATATTTGAGAGCAACCATCGGAATCCGAAAGATATCGTCGCATGACGAATGGTGAATAAATACTGCATAAATCACGGCGTCACTCGGAAGACAGCGCTGAAATAATCGTTATCGGCTACCGACAGCGTGCAACGTCCGACAATGAGACGTTGTCTCCGATCTGATTGGTGCTGGCAGAGAAACGATGCACACGCGCCTATCGCGATATATCAGCCTGTTTACCCAGCAGTTAACGAGTATAGCTCGGCGACGATACGGCCCGCGCGCCGTGAACGCATTATCCGATGAATGAGGCACCAATCTCACCCCCGGATCTCTCGAAGCGCAAGCAGGCAGCGGGCGAACAGTCGTCGGACATATAGCACTTTCCAAGGCCTACGCCTTGGAAACTTATCGCCCCCGCAGGCTTGCTGCAAGTGCGAGAGGCATTTGCATTTCATGAGCACGGGAGTCCGGTGCTCGTGGCTGAAAAGTAAGGAATTCGTCTAACGCTCGTCTAACCGAGTGATTTATGCAGCGCGAGTTATCTTTAGAAGATCTGATATATCTTTTTAATCGTCGACAAACGGAACGAATAAGAAGGAAGATTAATATCCAAAATTTTATTCATCTCAATGTTTATTCGAGTATTGCGAGTGCAATTTGGCAGCGTTCCCAAGAGTTCTCTCTCTTTTTTTTTTTATCTATTTCATTAACGAAGCCGAGAATATGTTGTGTCACGTCAATAGCGTTGGGAGAATGTGATTCCTTTTTAAGATTTCGAGAGATAATGCGCCGAGATTATTTTATAATATGCAATTACGATTTATATGAGCCACGCGCATACCATGTTTTATAAAAAAAAAAAAAAAAAAAATTATCTTCGTCCTAGATCTCTAAATCTGGGCAGTGTCCCGATGCAATTTGCAGAACTTTCGTGGCAGTATGAAATTAAAGCATCGTACATGCACAATCGCTGTACCACTTCAATTCTCCTTAAACGGGATATAAATCTGTACATGAAGTGTCCTTTTGTGTTCTTTACAAAGGTTCCTATAGTTCATCGTGTAAGCGGGCTAAGAAATTAATCTGTTTCAATATAGCTCTTGAGAAAATTCCGACATACCATAGTCGTCCGATATATCAGAGGATTAAGTCATGTTCGCGAGATTAATGTAATTTATATTTGCATAGCGTACATGTACGTAGATCTAAAACATATACTTGTCCGGGCCTGGAGCAAACATATCACATAAATATCGTGACGAATTCGCATCAGCAGGCGCTGTTCTCGGAGAACTACGTAGTTCATGTAGCTCGAATCACGCTTAGATTACGTCATTTATGAAGATCGCCTGATCGTTGACGAAATTCCATTCCGGAGATGATGTATCACCGATCATGAGCTGGACCGCGCGAGATCAGACCCTTAAGGACGTCTTCCTGCAGTCGTCCGGTGAAGTTGCGGGCGATTACCGGACCGTTTGGAGGGACGGAGAAAGAGAGAAAGAAAGAGAGAGAGAGATGGAGAGCATGTCCCTCGCCTCGATATATCGGCGCGACTATTTAGCGCCGCTAACGAGTGCAGGGTACCGCCGTCGTACGGACGATCTACACGTATGGCGCGTTATCCCATGAATGGAGCTCACAATCTCGTCTCTGGATCTCTCAACGTGGCCGGCGGGGCCAGTGAAGTGAACAGTTGGCCGACGTCGGAGAGCCTGCTCCACTCGCGGCAATGCGAGCTACCGTTTGAGATTAGCATCTTTTATGCATATACATGGGAGACCTGCAGGCGGACGAACGCGGGCGCACGGGTGCATGGACGCGCGCACGACTACCCAATTCCGCCTCGCAGCGAGAAGAGGAGGTTTATCTACGTACGTACGGTGAATGCACACAGCCGCGCGCGGTGCACTCGCGGAGGGCCACAAGCTCGAACTTCCTCTTTCTTGGCTCTCGGTCCTGTCACGACCTCGCTTACGCCTGTCGAGCCGTTCTCGCACCGACATCATCGTATCACGGCCCCGCTCGTGCATCCTCGGCCTTTATGCTGTTCCATGCCTTCGAGAAGTGGCCTCCGATCTTATCTCGCGACTCGTCTCCTTCGGAGCGGATCCCCCTCGGTTTAAGCCCCACAGCAGCGTCCACGATCGTGTTCACTCAGTTGCGTTTTCGTGGAACTGCAGCAGCCCCACGTAGAACGCATGCGATTCAACGCGGGACACCTTCCGGGTGACACTTAGGGGTTGACGGGATAATTACACGAGTCTCTCCCCAGGGGAGAACCTGTCGTCGCACTCTCTCGCAAAAGGAATCGTCGAAAATCCAGTCGTCCCTGATAGCCGACGCAACGTGCGCGCTAATGACGGTCGATCGTGTTTCCCGCGATTAATTATTAAACGATTAGTCGCTAACTAAGAGAGCGTCTGGGAATCTCGGTCCCGATGAGACTAAGGTGCCCCATGAAATATGTAAATTTGAGAACATCGGATATTCATTATACGTTTAGGTAAACGGCAGATTTGAATAATAAGCAGCAATCAGCATTCATTTTTTCTCGTTAGAGAACTCAATATTTCCTACGATAAAATTCTTATTCGCGCGAAATTCATGGATTCGTAGAGATGCATGAGACGGAAGAAATAGAATAATTTTGGCGATACCAATCTGCATTATACGATGAAATTGAAAGCCGTAATTTGACTTTCATACTCCCATTCATTCACAGTTGCGAAAGCGATTGTGTATCGCGCGCAACGTGCAAAAAGGCCTAAGAGCGTTCCTTGTTAAAATGCAATTATTCCGGCGCGTATCCAGCATTGTTAACCGGCGTTGCGTGCGAACACTCGCCAGCTGCGAAAATGATTTGTAGGTCTGTGGCCAATGATAAACCATATACTCTATCGATAAAGGATCGCGTGGGCAATATTGAAGGCACTTTCCAGGCACCTTGGGTGCTGGAGTAATTGCGCAGAATACCGGAGAAATAGGCGTTAAGCGTAGGAGGCTATCGAAGGAGACGGCAGCAACTGGCTTTCTGGATTATTTCTTCATTCATAAATTGTACTCGATTCAATGGCGAGCTTTTCATTCACACTTTTAAAATTTACTTCTCTTTTAACTTCTTTTTTAATCGAAGAATTTCTCCGATAAACTACGTTTATTATACAAGTAAAATAAAACTGCACGCTTTGTATGAATAGAGAGAACTTTTCGTTGATCGCGATCGATTTGGCTTACCGAAGGAAGAATATCGCATCATATTGCCCGCATAAAAATTGACCTAGAACGTTAAACCACTTATTTTAGCGTATGGAAAAGAATTGAATATAAAGAACGATCAGATTGAACGACTCGTTTTTGCGTTTCGATTTAGCACGGATTATGCATTCATAAAATATCGTTGATAACAACAGGCGTGCATCGGAGTCTCGTTGTTTGCTGCACGATATTAGCAATACATCCGTATCTTTATGCGGCACGTGAGGACGTTTATATAAAAATGCATTCGCGCACAAGCCGCGATTATCTCGCTCGAAGTGCGCCTTACGAACGATATTGTCGGGTCTGAAATTTGTACGTACGACAGCACGACGACATTCGCGTGCCTGGAAATATGAAAGTTTTTCCACCGCGTTCAGACACACACAGGCCACTGCCGTAATCGTATTCACGGTATTCGCGTCGTTCTGGGGACGAACTTTGAATACCGGTTTTCCGTTTCTCGACATGCGCCGACTGTGAGCCAATTTATATGCAAAATTATCTCGCGCGGTAACACATGTTCAAAAGGCATGGACGACCATAAAAAATTACATTATCACATCGTCACGCGCAAAATTTGTATGCAAAAGCGTACAGACGCGATATCGTGTCCACGGATAGGAAGCATCGCGCGTACCGAAAAACGCTGCATTTATTCATATCCGTCTTTTTTTCAAGGTCGACCGGAAAATTCAGACGCTAATAATCCGCGACGGTCCCGGATGCGCGTCTTAAACTGGTCGGCGAGGGCGCGGCGACACGCCAGGCGTATTACACGCACGGACGATATGTCAAATTACGTTTATGCACATAGTCATCCATCGCTTTATACCAACGTGTTTTTTATGCACTTGTAATTACCTCGTCGCACGTTCGCATCCTACCGTAATCACATGAAATCGGCGATTTAATTAGAAAACTAGTAGAAAGAAAATGTAACGTAATAATTGCATCGTAATTAATCCCGTGATCCTGGCGAAGGCATCAAAGCGACAAGAGTCGGAGTCCTGGACGTGCGCCGCGATTGATTTGTCAAAGTGGATCGCAAATTGCAATTATTTTCGGCATCCGTTTCATTGATCCACCGTGACTGCTATTTGCGCTTACACTTTCCATAAAAGTATCGCTTGAACGAAACCGACGATTTGCATAATAATGACAAATTACATTGTAGTACGTTCTGTACCCGGATATTTCGGTCTTTAACGTTTTTATATTTCCGCTACGTAATTTAGCGTAGCGTAATAATGAGATACATGGCGCCGGATGATTAATATTTGGGTCTAAAGACGGAGTAAAGTATTGGACGGTGAACGCCAAAAATGTTAACGAACTTGGAATTTCGATGTTAATCTTAAGAGATGAGGAATTGGACGGGATCTGAGGCTAGTTTGCACCGCCTCTGACTGCGCAATGTTGAAACTAGTAAATCATGTTCTTTTTTTAGCCGTGTGGTTCGATAAATAAGCATTTCGAATAAGAAATCCTTTTGCTATGGCCTGTCTTTTATTTACTTATGTAATTATCAGATTACTACCAGATTACTTATGCAATGATGTTTGGCGTGACACAAATATTTTTTGGACTTGTCCAAAGATACCTGCCATTGTATAAGTCCGCGTCTGAACGGTCGATAGACATTACTGTGGATCTTTATTCACGTCAAGTTCGCACTTGGAAAAATCATCCGTTAAATTATGCATCCGCGAAAAAGGTATGAAAGTCTGCCATCGACGAAAGTAATTCCGTCGCGGCGCAACAACGCGAAGACAGACGGCGACGTTATGTAAATGAGCCAGCTTTATTAAACGAATCGACAGGATCGAGCGAAATGAGCCGCCGGTACTCGCCGTTCGTTTGTTCATTTTTCGGTGGAATCGCAAAAATAGCGGGATTATGCAAATACGGCGTTTATCCGTCCGGGGCCCGGCAGCACTCGTCGATCTTCTACGGTCGTTATAACGCGAAGATGTTCAGCAAACGTCGCGAAAATCGCACTCGTTAATCTCCCGGGGCGTTCTTATCGGCGTTATATGAATTAAAGCCAGTCGCCGTCGGGGCGCAACCGGCCAGAGCGCAAGAGTTTAAATAACGAATGTGATCACGTAATAACAGGTCGATTGGCTTCTGTCGCAACATAAACTTCGTCCGCGCGTAGCCGCACGTTTATTATCCACGGTAGATGAAAAAGCGTTTCGGGGCCCGGGGGAGAACCTGATTCTGCGCGGGCGAATCGAGGAAAAAGATCGCTTTTACTCGCGACTGATTTATGCGTCTCATTATTATTTGTGTTCTTATTCACCGACAAAAAGTAGATAGATAACAATATTGCTATCGTCACCACATCAGAATCATGGTTTTCGACTCTGCATTTTGCATATAAACTAGGTTGTATAATAAATCGTTGTGCGATACGCATAACACTCGTATTAATAGAAACTACGAATTCGCCCGATAGCACATCGGGCCGAGATAGCAAATTACTGTAATTAGCGTTGTGTCTGATCTCGCATGAATTTATTACAGCTGTGTTTTATTACATACGTCAAAAGCATTCCAGTATCTAAACGCAGATGTAAGTACCACCGGAATTTCTGCTTAAATGGCTACGAGGTAAACCATTCGGTATAAAGAGATCTAGCATAAAGCGATAGACTTGAAGGTATTGTCTTAAAGCGAACCATCATATTCTGTAGAGATAGAGAGAGAGATAGAGAGAGAGAGAGAGAGAGATTTAAGAATAAAATTCTTGTGATATTTAACAAACTAATAAAAATTTACGTAATGATATAAATACAAATGAATATTGATAAAATAATCTAGATGATTATATTTCTTATACTTAAGTTCGAAATTATCTTATATTCAGAAATATCTGAGAACATGTTACATAAATGTGCACATATATAGATATACAATTTTATTACTTACATGATCGTTAGATAATTTAATTGAAATTTTTTCTTAAATCTTAAACGATTTATGTTCGTCTTGAGCTAAAAACAATTTTTGGCAGAAGCATGTTTCATTGTACGTCACGAAAAAAAAATGAATATACTTGATAATATTACATTCAAGGAATTGCGGAATTATATTGACCACTTCTCTCTGTTTGCCAGATTTAATTCTGTTTCATACCAATAAAATGATAATTCGTATAGAGAGCCATCGACCTATGAATATTTTATGAATATTCATTGATTTCATTGTTATTACATATCGCTACGATATTTTCGCGAGTACTCGAAAATTCTGCAAATGCATGTAATTCGCACAATATCGTAAATGACGTAAAAACGGAAAAGAGATTAGACGTGAAAGAAATTGATATGCATAAATTAGAAAAATTAGAGGAATCGTTCGGAAAAAATCTGAGAACGCTATCGAAGCTTCCCATCGTGGGTGAACGGCATTGAATCCTTCTGCGCGATCGCGAGAAGCTGTCAACTCGATAAAACGTCAGCGTAATCAAATCGCGGGGGCTGAAAACGTCAGGCGGCGACGTATCGCCGCGTTTCGGGGGTCCAATCAAGGTGGCATTGAATGCGTTTGTTACGATGCCTCGCTCGGCTCGCCCCACAACCGGGATAAGTGCATTATCGGGGCCCACGAATGCCGGCGACACGCACACACGTTACGAGAGACGTGCGCGGGCGTACGAATGAACGCTCGAATGGAAAATCCATAGGCGCTACCGCGCTGTTCTCGTGCGTATTCTGCGATTCTAATGAGGCGTACAGTCGTCGTCATTTGCCGAGATTGGCGCGAAGGGGCGGGCGATGGGGGTGACGGAGCAAAAGGAAGACCCGGGATCAGGCTCCATGAGAGAGAATTCAATCCCGTAAAGTCGCGGCATAATAAGCAATTACTACCGTTCCGTAGGAATTGCGCGTGGCGTGCCGCCAGGGTGGAAACTGCATTTGCGGAATCTCGATTAAATACATGTTACATACCATTAACCCTTTCAACCTGGTAGCATTGGAGCGTGTACGGAATTCTGTGTTATAATCGTCACGGTGTTTCCTACGAAGGTTGATGCTATTTAAACCGAATTTGGAATTATGAGAGAAATTGTACACAATTATGAAAAATTGAATTTCAGGACATTTACAATTTATGGCCAATATCCCGGGCATTAACGATTTATAATCGATATTGTGTATTCAATCAGCATTGTTTAATTATGCAAAATTAAAATTAAATCAAAATTTCCAGTCACTAATAAAATATAAACGACGCGAAAAGGTAAAATTCATTTATATGTATTACAATACGCGAATAATATAAAATATTAAATAATTATTATGGATTATGATACGCGCACAAAAAGAAAAGACGTAATTTTCATCTGACTCTCACGGAAATATAATAATTTCAATCCTCGGTAAAATTCATGGTAATATGAAGATTATACGAAACCTTTGAGCGTCTCGCAAAAAGAATAATGAAGCTTAGATTCCCTTTTGTCATCGATCCATTTCATACGCGTTATATCGCGCGACATCGCGATACATCTACGATCGAGGTTGCCGAGGTATCGACACGGTAACATCATCGATACCATTGAAATCGGATACTCTTGTTCGCTGAACAGAACAATCTCTGAAAAACCCAGCTATCATTGATATCCCTACAGCTGGATCGCGCTTGCGTTAATAACGAGGAGCGTTTGGTTTGGTTGGAAAAAAAAAATAACGAGAACGCGTATATGGCGCGCGTAATACGAGACTGACTCTAACGCCGAGATTCGCAAAATCTGTCTTCGACGAACGTTGAAATAAATCACTTGGGAACAATGGTGTAGCAGTTACTTGATCCGAAAGTATATTATTCTCTGAATTTATAATTCTTTTTTTAAACGTACTACACAGATTTTTCATACAAGATGTGTGCTATATAGATATAGTCGGTAATATATAAAACATGAGGACATAATAAATTTTAACCAATTTTAATTTATTCATTCATAAAAATTTCAGATCGCAAATATTAATTAATTTCAATATAATCTCTTTTTTATTATAGAAATTTAAAATTAATTTCAGATATGTGTACATGTTAAATTTGGCTGTGCATATGCCACTTAATTATTACTATTACTATGAATAATATATTTTACTTTTAATTCATATAATTATGAGGATCAGGACTATATTCCGCTTTTTGTCGCAACATCAAATTTAGTTTAACTTAAATTTCACCAATATTTGCAAGACTTTTAATTATTTATCATCCGCGTCAACTAATGCGAATTTTAGCAAAACAGACATTAATTTTAAACGGACACGGGAATTAGCTTGAGTCTCCTGTAGCACTAAAGAAGTTTGACGAATCGCGCCGTACTTCCTTCGCGAACTTTTAAATCGCGTCGCTTTATGCCCAAGTCTTGTACCGTCTTTCGAAATTTAAAGTCTGCCCGTCGTATTCCGGGCAGGTAAGGCGAGAATTTACAGCCGGGTTTGGCAATGCGCACGTATGTGTATAAGTCTGAAATATGCTTCGAAGCTTATCCAATGTCACAGTCGACTAAGAAACATGCGTACGAGGCAATAACGCGGTTCGTCTCTCTCTCTCTCTCTTTCGTTCGTACTTTTTGCCTTTCGATAACTTGCCGCCCGCTGGTAGATTACGAAAGCAATTCGCTTCGGTTTCGCTGTTATTTCATAACGTAAATGTCCGGTACATTCATGAATTTCTTTGAACGTCATTATATAAGATGGTGGAAGAAAATGGAATTGATTGAACGATTCTGATACATCTTATGTGAAAGATTATATCGTGATATATTCTTCAGATCGTATCTAATCAGCAACTATCTAAATGTATATTCTATATATTTTCTACATACTTCAAACTCAAAAATTACTAATCACTGGTGTAAATTACGTTTTAATTCTTAACATTAAACATCTTGAAAAATAAGCCTCTTATATTATTATTGTGAAAATTTGCAGTGCAAAATGATTTATTATTTGATCATCGATCTCAAAGATTTAATTCGTATAAATTTACCTTTACTTTTAAAAGAGAATCTCTACAATTAAGCTACCTTCGAAGTTTTCACTTATGTTAGTAAAATCTCTTTTTAACGGCTGGCGCATATACAACGACGTGTGAAACGACATGCGTACGCATGCACAGTGCACACTCCGAGTTAGTTAACGTGCTACATTAACGTAATGAACTTTTCTCCCTTCTCGCGAGAAAGTGAGAGCGAGATATCTCCGAATTACATAAACCGATACGCATCTGCGCTCGGGGTCATAAATCAATAAATTCTTAACCCTCCTTCGAAGCGTCGACAAACAAAACACCCTGTTCCTGGTTCTCGCGCATATCTACACATAGCACACACAAACATATACCTATACCCATCCCCGATTCCTTCTCGGAGTTGAATATGGCCTTAAGCAGCCGTTTTTTACTCGCGTTAAAATGCACCCCTAGCAGCCCTGGCAGCAGGGAGCTATGGCGCCCGAGCGGCGACAGCCACCCTCACCTCCGGGGCGACTCGGCCCCATGCCGTGTACCGTAGGACAGGGGCACACCAGATAATTCTGTTTTAGTTTCGCATTACAACGCGAGGCACGGCGGCGAGACGGACTTCTCGTCCCATCAGGGCGACACCCTTCGCTCCTCCTAGCCGTCCCCTTTTCACTTTCTTCGGTGATCGCTCTGGGGCACCGAGGAAGAAATTCGTTCTTTTCTTTTTTTTAACGTTGTTCCTCGCCCGCTTTGTCTCGCGCGCGCTTCTCGCGTTATGCACCCCTGTCTTCTTATCCTTCTCCCATGCTTTTCTCTCTACGGACACGAAAGTACTCGCGAGAGGTAGCTGCCGAATAAGAATTTGACTAATGCAATCGCGGATGCTAAGAAGCCACTCTCGTCGGCTATTGTGCCACGTTATCTCCTTACTTTTACTCCCTATACTTTTTTTTTTTTTTGCCCCCACGGGGCAAATAGAAAAGGAGAAGGACAGGGCGGGGGAGGCAACGCTGTGAAGGACGTTTTGTCGAAAGTATACTTGATGTGTGCATTTTGCTAGAGGATGTAGAGCGTTGCGAAGGAAATGAAATTTAAATGTTTACATTGAATAACGATTCTTTCGGAAGAATATGTTCTTCCTTATGTAGGTTACATCTAGATTTTTTTATGTATACATATATGTCGGTTGTAATTTGTTTTGCCAGCGTTTCCATACGAAATTAATAAATCTATTGAAATAAGCATTTTACGTTTTAAACCGATGTTAATAAACAATTTAATTTTATAATAATCGAGATTACTAAGCAATTAATTCTTCTTTGCTTAAGTGCGAATTAAATGCTCTGCGCAAAGAGCTAAATTGCAGGTGTACGTTAAATAACTGATTCAATGGCATCTACAATAGTGCGCTGAAAGGGTTCCCTCTCGATTTCTGACCTCGAGATGGCATTAAGCTAAATTCCATGTTCGCCCGAGCACATTCCACGGCCCAGCCCGAAAAGCGAAACTCGCTTTTAGTCGGTACGCGAGACAGACGGAAGCAATTTCGAGTTTACGCCTCGACAAGCCTTAGCGTAAGTCGCACATCTCATTTTGCAGTAGTCAAATGTTTCCTCGCGCGAAATGTGCGTCTCTCTGTGATGCTTTTGCATAAGGCATTTTGACTCGCAAAAATTGCGCGACGCGTCGCGTTCGAAAGCTAAATCTTTGACAATCGTTGAACGAGCTACGTGCGAATTTGTTATTCGTTTGAAGAGTCGGACGAAGTAAATCTCTGACAGGTAGCGTGATGCATTCCGGCGATTCGTCCAGCGCGAATTGTCTACCCATCGGGCGGGCAGGAATCGATCACAAACAAACAACGAATGGCCGGACTGTAGCGTTTTAAATATCGCAGCTCCGAATCCTCTTTTGACAGCTCGCGAGAATCTGAAACCATCGCACGCTATTCTCCGGACGTTATGTGCACTGCACGTGCATTCGCAGGCAGAAACGTCCATCGGTTTTAGATTCCTCGATGTATAGGGAGAAACAATCGAAAGATCGAAATAATAGCCGCCGGCGCGGCCGTCGAAAGTGAAACGGTCTGTGCAGTTGTGTAATAGGAAAATCGTAGTTTATGGCGCTGCATTGTCGGTTTCTGTCGTCGTGGTTGTATGTCTTAAATAACCGCCGAACCGAGCCCACGTAAGCATCAAGTATAAACCCTCCTTCTTCGGTTTCTGACCTCGGCGCGGAATTAATCTGGATTCCGCGTATACATTGGCACGCGGCGCGATTTCACCGGTGATATTTCGCGCGTGGTCGATACGCGCGGCAAATGGAACCAATCTCAAGTTTTATCCCGATAAATCGTGGCGCAAAATACTGCTTCCACCGTCGCGTCGTGCAAAATGCGAATTCCGCTGCTGACTACGACGATGTTTCTTGTCTAAAGTGACATACCCAGAATGAGGCAGTAAATCTCGAATTACGTAAATGAGAATGCATGTCTTTTATAAATCTCGAGTGGTTGCTGCTTTTTTGAAGACTATCTCTGCCGCATCTTTCTTTCTTCAAAATTATAGTTATAAGTTCGTTAGGACTTAGAAATATATAATCTTCGGCTCTTAAATAATTGATCTGCTTAAAATGAATAAGTGTATTAATTTTTATAATTATGATAGTTACGTATAATTATTATGCAGTAATTTAATATATTCTGAAAATTATATATACATAGATTCGAGGATATTATATTATTATATTAATATAAAAATACCGAGAAACTTCATCGGCCTATAAGCAATTTTTTAATTTATTATAATTATAAGAAAACTTTGACAAGAGAGGTGACAATAGTAAATTAATTTGCATAAGTAACTTCTTGATTAAAAGTACATTTTCTTTCTGGAATAAACTTTAGATTTAATGTGCGGTATAGTCTGCTCATCGAAATTATTTTAAGATGCGAGAAACAAGAATATTATATATCCAAATTTATTTCATAGTGTTAAATATTTAACAGATAGTAATAACGATAACGCTTTAAGGCGATAATACAGCGACTGGCGTACGACCTTGATGTTTGTTGTTACGGTGTACAGAGTGTCGGTGCGCAAACAAGTCCGTTCCGCGCCGTGTTGTCATTTGCAAGGTTCTACGAGATTCGAGCCGACAAGTAGTGGCGTTAGCCGCTTCGTGTATCATCATATTATCATTCCACGAAACGTGATCATTTTCCACGAATAATTAACGATTATCGGCCTGTACGTTAATTAACTTTACGATTAACAATCTGTAAGCATATGAAGACGACACTATACCGAAGCATATATCGCGCGATGTATCTATTTCATCATTAATCATATAAGGTTCAAAAAGATAGGAGATGGAAACTATAAATTACTGTTCTGTTGCAATACTGATAGATGATAATTATTTGTTTAACGATTTAACTCGCTTTGACTCGAGCTATATAGTATACGTGCGTCACGCTTTAAAACTTTCGCCGATACGTGATATACCTATCCGTTATCATTCTTTGTAGATTGAAGGAGCAAAGTAACACACAACTAGCTAGATCGAATAATTCAAGTTACAGAAAATGGTTGATCTTTCATTAATAATTAATAAGTATATTTTGTGGGATTGCGCGTCACATATGATTAATATCGGAAGAGCCGTATTGTGCGATCGTCATATTCTGTCATTTTCGATAATTAGCCCGCGCATTGTATTAACACGTTTTTGCAGGTGTTCAGTCGTGTGAATGCAACCAAGAGGAACTTGAGGGAAGTAGGAGATCTGATGGGAGGCACCGGGCAATGGTGTGCGGCGGAGCGATCATGAGGTGAGTAATTATAGTAAGGTATATCTCATTGATCCATTGACTCGGAATAGATTAGTTAGAACAGATTAACGCAAATGTTTAACACTGAGTTATACCTATGTAATCGTTCGCGAATTTATTATGCATACAGAAATGCACATATACAGGGTGTCCCATTTTAACTTTTACACTGTAATATCTCGAAAAATATGGAAGGTACGGAAAAACGTTTTAGACAAAAGTCGTATGATTTCAAGGGGGACATAAGATGGTGGCAATGATTTGACCTTGGATGGTCGTTTGAAGCTCACGTGAACGTCACCTACAATTTCTTACACGGAAATCCTTATATTGTAGTATATTGTTTGAAAGGGCATAAAATAAGAAAAATTTTGGAGCAAACCAGAGGTCGTTACGTTGGCCCGTTCGGCAGTTATTTAAGGTCAAAAATTGGCTTTTTCCAACTTTAACCCTAAATAACTCCCAAACGGAATCAACATATCGACCTCTGGTTTGCGCCAAAATTTTTCTTATCTTCCATATCTATCTTCCATACTTTTCGAGATATTACAGTGTGAAAGTTAAAATGGGACACCCTGTATATACGAAGGACAACATTATTGCTATCGATGCATTATAGACCGGTTTAATTATTATTGACACGTTTCAGTGTAGTATTAATTAACAAAATAGTAATTATAATATGTGCAAACTGTTTGAAGTTTATAATAAATTTAAACTCGCAAACATATATACATATATTATATATACACATGTAAAATACAACTTAATCTAACAATAAGAAGAAGAATGTGTCCAGATATGTGTTCAAAAACTTTATTAACTTACAATTAGAAACATTACAAAAGAAATATTTTGTTTTAACCATGCTTAAATTCAAGATTAAATTTAACTAAGTTTTGCTATGTTTAATTATATGGATGTAAAAGCGGATCAGCCTGTATAAAAGAGTAAGATTTCATTTTGCTGGCGATAAAATAATAAAGTGTGATTAAGCGAATATCAAGAATATCACGCATACTATATTATTCCATGTGGTCATAATATTTTAATAATCAATGTCTGCGCGGAGCCATAATTATCTTCAAGTTTAATTTCGTATCAAAATTACAAAAAGGATTCTTGATTTATTGAAATAATATTTTAATTCTCTCTCGAAACATTAAAAATTTGACATAAAGTGATAACATATTGATATATATCGCACGAAGAAAACTAGTTTCGTTATTAACTAACAGCGAACACGCGAGAGTGATCTCGAGCGTCGTCCTCTTCGTTTCATTCCGTCGCATCCGAGCCGGTTTCTAGCATTGGGAGTCGTTCGGGAGGCGCTCCTTCCGCAATGCGGCCTGCGAAGGGTGTGCAGCCCGGGTAGAGAGGGTGGTTAATCTATCCCCCGCCGTGAGTCACGCACCGGCATGGAATTTACGAGGCGCAGCGTCGTCGTCGCGCCTTGGCTCCTCTGATCCGTAGGATTATCTCTCTCGGTCCGACTGCGCCCGGTCGGCCCGGTCCCCACACGCGTCGCGGCCCACTGACGCCCGATTATTATGCGATCAAAATGTGGCGCCTAGTTAGGAAGCCCCTTAATTATAAGGGGCTGATCGATCCAATAGATCCGACCACATGTACCCCACCGTAGTTATACATTATAACGTATATCCGAAAGGGCGTATATTCTTCGCGTGCGCGCAACCTGCCAAATTATTCGGGCTTGCAGTTGGCTTATCGAAACTAATATGTTTGTTCGAGAATTCTCTGCTACATATGTACAAGGAAGAGCTTGTTACGCTAGTGCGCGAACATATGCCGAGAGTTCCGCCTCGCGTCGTAGACTTCTACGTCTCGATATGATTGATTCAACACGCCGGGCGCGAGTCACGGATATTGCGATTGTGTACACGCGGCTTGTGACACAGTTGACTCGATCAACTGAATTCAGGTACGTTGACTCAGCGAGATTTGACACACATGTGTCAAGATATACATACATCATCCGCCATACCTTGATATATATGTCAAGGTATGATGTCTCGTTAACTCGATAATGTCATTCCCGTCAATTGTTCAAATTATCCCGGCTAATAATCAGCGTCAGAGTGTATAATTATCTCCGCTGAGGAGATTCTATATAGCTTAGCTCGTTTGCTGTGCACTTCACAGCCTTGTTAACGACATCGTTGAAACTGAAACGTAATGTTTCTGGAAAGAGAACTTATTATTTATTCCATGACAATTATGAAGTTTATTGTTAGATTATTGCTCTATTCCATTTGTTGGACAACTCTTTTACCTACATTGTTACTCAATTTTGTAATCAACACTTTGCAGATAATCTAGATTCTAAATCAAAACGACATAATTTCCATTCACATGTGCACAATTATTACGTATATTTATATTTCACGGAAATGCACGCACGCGCTACGCATGTGCGTCTAATTGTAAGCTCAGTAAAATATTACAAGGTGGGAAGACCGCGAACATTTAATTACTGGCAATCAATCTTTGTAGCTATCGTCATTGGTGCAGCTAGTGCCACCCACAAGGTTATCTGTTCCGAACTGTTCCCGCTATCCTCCCCTTCCTCTCGCGCGGCTGCAACGATCGATTATTACACCATTGCATCGGAATACGGTGCCTTGTTTATCCCCCTTAATTACGCCCTGCTGATCGATAGAATCGATTTTCGTAAATTTACCCCACAAAATTGTGTGAACTTACGGAGGGGACTGCGGTCGCCTCTGTGTTATCTGCAACTCTGAGGAATACCGTACACCGCTGTACCGGGGTAGATAAAAGACGCCGCGGCTAAATAAATAATTATACATATACATATTAATGGACTTCCTGCAGCTTCCGCCATCTTACAATTAGCGAAAAGAAATAGCGGCTTATCAATTATTACGATCTTCTCGCGCCGTTAATAATTTTAACGGAAGGAATAGCGTATACGAGTAAATTAAAAAATATATATACGTTGTGTGATCGTAATAATGTTTAAAAGAGCACAGTACATATCATTTTAATATTTTACCGTGTAATTCGACTGGTCATTATTGCAATTCATTTAACGAGTTAATTTCGAAGCTTTCGGTATTAATATCGCTTTGAAATAAACGTCAACGTCCACGCAGAAGAAAAGGTGACATCTTCTTTCTCTATTAAAGCATTAATTTCCGCCGTTTGTTACAAAGCGCTGCGAATCAGCATTACTTTGTATGTGTTATCAGTCTCCATTATCATTTTATCGTCCGTGAAAATGAAGGAATAAAATTGCATCGCGCCGGTCACGCGTACCTATAGTGTAGAGTTGTTTGAAAATTGATGAGCTTGTCGGTGACATTTCGATTGATTCATCAATACCGAGTGGAAATAATGAGCTTTGCCAAGTAATCTATCATGAAAATACTATTATCGAATGATTCGCCGACAAAGATGTAATATAGAGCAAGTGAATATTTCACGCATTGAATATTCTAATTGTGAAAATCCGAGGGCGCATTATCACGAGCGCGGCAATACAGATTAATAACTGTCGATACGGAAATACCTATTTCAATCTATCGACTCGTGAAATAAAATCCAATATCATGCCTGCCAAGTGCAGTGTTTATGTCATTTAGACGATTTTCCGGGAATAGAGGAAATGTGAATGCCATTTAAGTCAGGTTCCATCCATGTATTCAAACGAATTAATTACTTCATTGAAACTTAGCAAAGCTCAATTTTGCTCGAAATTATGAATGACTGCACGATGAACCATAAAATGAACGATTATACGCAGTCGAAGATTCACCGTGCCATGGTTTTCTTATTAAAGAAGGCGACATCGTGACTCTACGCGCTCAACCTGTCGTTCCGCGCGACGTAGAAAATATATTCCGCTAGGATCTCCCCCCTGCGACTGGTTCCCGGGGGAATATGCGATCCCAAGGCACGTCGTATAATGCGCCAGAGTGACGCATCGGCGGAGTCTGCATAACTGCATATATATCCCCATAGCGATTCGCATCATGCAACCGGGGAGCTTCGTTCTTGCTCCTCGTCCATCACCACATCCACCCTCGCTCGCGTCTACTCGTTGCATAGGCAGGGAGGGATTGGTCGCGCAAAAAGGCGATCAACCCCTGACGAGATAAACGGCGGCCTGTTCAATTGTTAAATTCTTGACCCTACGTGAGGGTGGCGCAGAGAACGTGAAGTCATTTAACATTGAAAAATGTCTGTAGCTTCTCTTGGAAAGGGATATACGTGCTTGCTGACAATGAGTAATTATTGGTAATTGCGAAAGGGCTGATAATTGTTTCAGAAATAATATAAAATGAGAGCGTTGATAGATATTAAAAAAAATCTAGCAATATAGAAATTACTGAATTTATTAGTTTCTTATATTACTGTTTGTAATAGTTTTTCTAAGAGAACGTGTATTAGAAGAGTAAAATAACAATTTGAAGAATCTGAGATGACACATCTTACATTAAATTGTTGAGTTTAATATTTGCATACAACTCAATATTTAACTAATACTTGTCAAGCAAATTATCGTTTTATGAAAACGGTATTGGCTTCCAGGAACACTTATGTACAATAAGCAGGTGTCATAACGTTTACGCCACGACGTCGCGATAATAACTTTACATTGTAAAACTCGCGAGCCAATCCTTTTAATTTGCCTCAGTCACGGCAGTAGTATTTTTACGGCGTTCGTGAATACCGAATAGCGTGTGTTGTTTTCATAATTGCACGAAATACAAATGTTTCCAGGTCGTTGACTCATTTTAGATCTGAATTATGAACGATGACATAAATGTCACGTAGCGTCATAATCTAAGATGCACACAGGCAGGTGTTTTCTGTATATCACGAGAAGTAGAGTTTAGATTTCGTCCATTCTAAACGAAAATTGGATGCAAAATCGTATGAATATTAAAAGATTAAGTTCTCTCGAAAAACTTAGCATTGTATGACGTCGCGATCTTTCAAATATCCTATAATCGAGCGAGGAAACTCCTCCGTAATCTCGTTTCTCAGAGTACTCTCGCGGAAAGAGACATCACTCCGACTTTCGGCTGAGATTAGACGCATTTTTGGTCGTTACTTTTTTGCCATTGCGCAATTTATCCGCCCCCTCCTTTCCTTTCTCCAGTAGACAGTGGCCATCGTATAAAAACATGCATAGGTTGATGTGCGTGTATGCAAGATAGACGTGGAAAAAAGGAACGAATGGCCGAGTCTGCAGAACCCACGTAATCCTGTGACTGATTGTAGGTAATTACGCCACTCTCGTTGGCTCCATGCCGCCACGCGACGTCATGTTTTAAGGGTGTTATCTCGAGCGGAAATAAAATCTCGAAGACCTTCGACTCCAGCTATCCTGTCGTGGTTTCTTGTTTTGAAGTCGTGTTAACATTTTCTCATTTGTCCGTCTTTCCTCAAGATATGTGTCTTTTTTCTTCTCTCGTCGCGTCCCTTTTCGCACATCGTCATATTTCGCATCCAGTACGACTGGCTGCTAATTTTACGCCTAGCTTCAGTCCAGTTGTCATTATTAATATCGCGCTACACATTTATAAAAACATGTCATATTCTCTTACACGAGAAATTAACAAGTAAGATTACATATGTTAAGAAAATCTTAAACTTGGATACATTTAATTAATAATAAAGTCAATATTTGTTAAAATATTTAATTTGTGTCTTAACACATCTTAATAAAAATGAAAGGGTTGATAATTACATGGTCGCTAAAATTAGACACGTAATTAACATGAAACTCGATTCACATATAAACCAAACGTTTCGCGTATCTTTTTGACCTGTATATCCTCGGCCGTCGTGAAAAAGACCAAAAAGCAAAATTCAGTTCACGTAGACGAAACAAATGACGCCGCGCGATAGCCGCCTGTCATTCGTTGAACCTTCGCAGTATTGAAAAAAAAAGCGTCCAATCGCGTACGGAAATAACTTCGACTGGCACGTTTCGCGCTTCTGCTATTCTCGCCACCGCCGGCGCCGATCCATCTTGCTGCCTCAATTTTGTCCTAGCCGAGTTCCAAGGCGAAATGACTCGCGCGCTTGCGAGTCATTCCTGCTGGTTTTGACAAACTAATTTGTCGCGAAACAATGACGGCACCGCCGGCGCCGTGCTTGACGGTGACGATGAGACGAATGGAATGTGTCCAATCATCGGCTCGGGCAGGGAACGTGCATATTGTCGGGCTTTCAACTCTATACCCCGAAGCATCCAACGATGTTCGAACCCCTCTACCCCTTTCGCTCTTTCCGTCGCGTCCTGGATCCTCCGTTTGCTTATTCATCCGTCTGTGCGTATCTGTTTATTCGTCCGCGCATTTAATATGCCGTTTGCCCGTACGCGTGTTTATGAATTTACATTTGATCGCGAGACAGCGCGGAAATTGGCGGGCATAAAATCTTCATTTAACTTGGGGAATCGCACGGGATATTTCGCTCTGATCGTGCACAACGCAGAAGTACATTCCGCGGCATTGATTGCGATTCGTACTTAATAATGTTCTCTCATTTATGTAAATTGCATTCGGTTCCAGTTGGGGTCAATTAACGGATACAATATTGCGGTGGCTAAGAAATGCACGATATGAATAAAATTATACGCGAACGTAATTATATTCTCCTGAAAAACGTCATATTTTTTTATACATGCATATATGCGAAATTTAAATACATAATATAAGCATGATTCATTTATTTTATTATCGAATATATTTCAGTTTTTGATTAGGTACCTACTATCAAAATTAATTGTTCTGTATAAAAATTATTCGGTTCCTGCTGTCACAATTAATAAATGCGCACATAATAAATTAATTCTGTATTTTGTTAATTTTCTTACACATATACATACACGTATACGTATGTACCTATATATACGTATATATGTAAACATATTTCAGGATAGGGATAAAATAAACCTCCCAATAATATACGTTGGATCGCACGCAGAACACGATGAGCAAATTTCGCGATTTAGGAGCACGTATATTACGCTGGTCTGAGACAGGGACGAGCGTTTCGCCAAATTTCGCTCTAATTTATGGTGGAGTCAATCATGTTTTTGTCTCGGTGTATTTATCGCAGCTGTCTATCTCTAATCTGTGCGCACGCTATCGCGTTATGCATCGCTGCGCGCTGGACAGAGTGTCATTCCGTGTTTGTCAGATTGCACAGAGCCCGTCGTCAGTGGTGGGGAACAAGGGTGAAGCCCGATGAGGTATGGCAGCATAATCTAATTAAACCACCGATGGACATAGTCCCCGCGTCTAACCCTATTCCCGACGCACGTCCGTACATATCGGCTGCAATTGTCTGATTTGCATGTAAAGCAACGCACACGTCTCGAAAGCGCCGCGATTATTAACACGGAGACACGCGTCCACGTCGTGCGCCTCTCGTATACGCTTCGCTCATGTGCATAGGTACACGTCATCGGTACACAGAATCCGCAGACACATCCGGTGACAGTCTCGGTGCCATTTCACTTTTCATTATGGGCAATCAAATTCGAAACTGCGACCGTGATAATACAGGCACGGTGTTCATTAATTATGTCAGATAAAAGATAGGTATACAAGAAAGTATCGATTTCGGTGTGCGAATGATCTTCTCTGTTCAGTTATTTTCAGAAAATGTAGAAACTTAAATTCTAGAAACTAATTTCTATATTAGTTTTCAGCAAATGTGAGAACTAAGTTCTATATCAAGACGCGCTTCATTTCTATATATAAAAATAGTGCCATTATATCTGATTTGTTCTTTTTCCGGAATCTTAATTGATTCTAAATTTACTCAATTTAAAACTGGTTTTGTTTATATATAACTGTGCGGAATTAAAATTTAAATTTCGTCGTATTTAGTCTTGCAAATTGGAATTACGTTTAACACATGAAAAACAATTAATAAAGCACTTTTAGAGTCAAAGCATTTTAGTTATTGAATCGATCAGATGTATATGTGGGAAACAAAGTTAGGACAGTTTACCGATCTCATCTTTTATTGAGAAGAAATCTGTTTTTATTCATACATGTACAATTGGCTCGCTTAAACGTATACTGATTTTACATTCTCGAGAGCTCAGCTTGAGGATGCTCCATGCAGACGAGGGTTCTTTATTTTTCTACGGCGGTACCTCGCCCTTAAATCTCTCGTTCGTTTTTGCAAGCGTGGACGCCGTTCGCCCTCGACTACTCATCCCTCCCCTTTGATTCCTAGTCACATCTACATCCGCTCAATCGCGTTGGCTTCTTCGGCAGCGAATCTGCACATTTCACGGCAAAATACGATTTGCATAGCGGGGGAGGTTCTTGGTATTGCCGGTCGAAGATGAAAGGGAAATATTCTCAACGAAAAAAAAAAGAAAAGAACGGGAAAGCGGCAGGGGGCGGAAGAAATTGAAGACACTACACTCGAACTTGAAACTGCGACAGCATCGCAAACGCGCACAGTTCAAATCCAAATGTGTAGGTATAGGCACTCTCGGGTTCGCGACATTGGGGTTGAAAGGCGCTCCAAGTAATTCAGGTTTCTATAGTTCCGCACGAGGGAACACACGTCTTCACGTCAACGCATATATAAGCGAAGGGGGGAAAGATTGACATTGGCTTCCGATATGCCATGTTGGTCGTATGTACGGCACATCACAATAACGTCGCGCCGAGGTCTATTCGTCGGATTCCGCTCACTGTATCCGACGATGCTGAATAGCTTCTGTATCTGTCATTCCAGCTCCACGGGGCGCATAAGTATCCCGAGTAAAGAAGATTGATCGATTTTTCCTGCAACTGTACATATTTTATTGCACGTGTACCTACTTCGTGAAATCGAAAACCTTTTATCCTTTTGAAAAGAAGAGACACAGAATTTCTTATAACTAACAATAAGAAACATGAAGCGCGCCAATTTATATCGTTAGCGACATGGTATAATTATTTCATCAATCATTAAACTTATAAAAATATAATTGAAAAATGTGATAATATAAAAATATTTTCCTTCCCTCGCACGATTTTCCTAAGTACTAATAGAGTCGCGTTGCAATTGACGCGAATATAATAATTATTTCAATAGCGTTAACGGCACTTATTGTTTCTGTGCAAATCGCCACTGAAAATTCCAATTTCGGCCGGTGGCGGTTGCAATTTACACGTGCAGCATTGTGTACGATTAAATTGCATACCTATATGTATACCACGCATGAAGTCGCTCGGCGTGCTATGTGTGTGAAAACGCGAGAGGAAACATGGCGCATTGGCACATACAAATCGCATAATAATTTGATCGATCCAGCGCAATCCAACCGCAGTGGGCTCCTTAATTCGTCGATGCTCGGATTACGGTTAGCCGGAAAATGCTTTTGCGCGGGGATAGAAGTGATTTATTCGTCGCGAGCGGTTTGTCGAATGGCTCGTTGGGCGGAAGTGCCGCGGAATTTATGAGCGGGGGGAGGACTTCCGACTAGATTTTATCGTTTATCAATAACGTCCGAATAAAAGTAATGCGGCCGCGCGCATAACCGCGGGGAGAAGGAAATCCCGGCGGCCGTAGGCTTGGCCCGACGACAAATGGATATTCCGTAGACCGTATTATGAAGTCGGCCGCAGATTCGATGTAGTCCATTTCTCCGGATCTTCGCCCTCGCCCTGTACAGAGATAGGGCTCTTTCGGTCCGCTTCCGTACTGGCAGACGATTTAACGGTCTGCGTCAGACGTTTTTCTTCGAGAAAAAATGCAGACGACGTTTCTGGTAAAAAATTAACAAGGGATACCCCTAAGAGAGGAACAGTGTCGTTATAATTTATTTTTTGAGTTCTAAATGGACTTTAAAGGGGATATGAATATTTTCGAAGTCTTGTATAATCCTTGAAACATTAGGTATAATGTTCCATTTAAGTAACACTCATAACTCATTAGTTATACATATATAGAAGGGAGTACCTACCTATATATTTCTAGAAGTGCACCACATGGATGCAATAAAAAAAATTATTAAAAAATTATCTGCTTTATTATTGTACATAAAATACAAACTGTTTTGCAAACCAATGAAATAGTTTATTATACAACTGTATGTTTAATTTGTCGACGGGTGGTTCTCGCGCGCGTAACTTCATATAATTAAATAACATGCATTGGTTATATTGAAATGCGTATTAACAAATAATATTTATTATGAATAAAAAGAGATATTACGTACAATTACAAAATTATATACAGCAGAAATTACAAATTAAATTTTTATAACCATCTTTCAATATATTAGATATAGAATAGGCTGCAGATGATAATTCTCAACGAATAAAAGGTAATTATTGTTTTCTTTTTTTCCGACAAATAAAAGTGGTCGCAATTTGTTGGTAGAAATATCAATTATTATATATTAACAGATTTTGCTCATAAAATTGCATTCTCGCCCATTGTATTATTTAATCGTGAAATGTATGGAATTTGCATTACTTATAATTAAACCGACACTTTTCCCACTAATATTCAATATCGGCTGGAGATGATTCCATTAAGGTTGACGCCGTGTTCGAAGCGGGACCGATTATCGGACGGGCGATCTGCTTGTTATAGATTTGCCATCGCCCCGTCCAGAGAGCGGAGCTTTATGATCCGGTATAATGCGGTACAATGGGAATTAATGTCCCCGCGTGGCCCGATAAAATCTCGCGTACCGCGCATATAAGTATTTTATGTATATTCATTCGGCTTGCGTTGTGTCGTCGCGGCGCACTGGTTGAAATCAAGACGTGATTTATGAATGACCGAGTCGCCGCCCGTCTGGATGCAGCGGACTACAGTGAAGTGGCAGAGAAATCGCTGTAAAAAATTTAACAGCTCCGTGCTTTACGATTGCGACCTTCCGAGCCCGAGAATTATTGCAGGCCTCAATCTGATTCCGCGAAAGGTATCTGAATAATGCGACGAGGCTTTGCGATTCGATCAGCCCAGTTTTGAGCTCATTATACGTTCCGCGCATGTAAATACTTCGCGTTCAATTTCGCACAGTAGGCAAATTAATAGATGATCAGCCGATTGTTTGGACAGGTAGGTACGCGTCCGATCGAAATAGCGCGCGATCGCCACGTGAAATTTAGCCGAGCGTCGCGTTCGATTGTTGTGCCTTGAATGCTACGACTTAATTAACTATTGTAATTCTGCCCCCGTAAACAGTGTTGTCGAACATTCGTGATTCATTATACGAGCGGGGTGAATTCGTATATATGATCCCTTTCACAATTCATATTCGCCAACAATGTTGCGATCGAATTAGCCTTGTATAAGGTCTCCGCAATTTTGTGTAACCCCAAATATAGATGTATTTCAACTCAAAATTGAATTTTATAGAAAATTGCAAGCTCACGTTTCTCGATAGTTACGTGGTTGAAGAGAAGAATTAATTCTGCAGATCGAGATATTCTTATATTTGTTGACGTTTTTGCAGCGTTGTCTATATTTGATATTGATAACTGATGTAAATGCAAGAGAAACAAACCTCCTTGATCCGGAATCGTTGTAGCGATATTTATCTCTTGTACATGAAGGAACTAACACTCGATGACATATGGCGTACTTACCTGAAACAAAAGAGAAAGGAAAGTTAGCACACGAGAAATAAAGTCTTATATAGAGTAAGGTACATATTCGCCGTGTTTCGTAGCTCATATAACGCCGCCAAGAAATTAATGGCCCTGTTCAAAGAGAAAAAGGTTCTCCGACCTGAATCTGAGCTGGGCGTAATTACTACGAATAAATCATTTCACGAACGACATTGATTTTTCGCTGATCTAATGTCTCGGGAGAAACCCAGTAGCCGGTTAGGGGAAACACGCGTCCGTCCACGTCCGTCGCGTCGTTTATGCGAGACGCGTGCAATTTGTCCTTATTACGTTACACGCATGTATTGGAAGGTATCACTCGCCGCTTCTACATGGGCACACACGCGCAAACGTGGCCGCGAAAGAGGGCAAGTGGAAGAGGTACTCTATGCACGAGACTATACGTCGGAAATCGTTGAATTATTTAACACGGGGGACATCGATCATCGCGGTCACGCGATACCTACGTTGGCACACGGCGTAGCCGAGCTCTACGTAAAGTTTAATCCAGTGACTTGACCCCGTGTCAAATCGCCGTTCTCGATTATCGCGGGTCCGCCTGGTGTTCCGGATATCGGGAAATTTACATTAAAGAATATTCAAAGCCATCAACATAATCTACAGACTTATCAGAACCACCGCACAATGTCCGCACCGTGTACATTGTACGGTGTATACATGTGCCGTCGTTATATCGTTGAGAACACTTGGGAAACTTGTTGCCCGTAAACTGGAACGCGCCAGCTTAAAGCCATCACTTCCTATAAGTTTCAGCCGCAAACATGTAAAGCCCGGGGACGACAGGTAAATGCGTTATCGCGTAATTATTTTAACGCTACGCTGGTCATCTTTGCCTTTCTGATTAATTTCACGGAAGAGCGGATAGATATGAAATTACACGTTGTTCCAGCGATATAATACTTAAATGATATACATTCTGAAACACGTCGCGCCGCTACCGGCGTCGAGCTGTTCGAGCCGTGGTTTCTGCTTTTCATAAATTATTACGAAATTATCCCTCATGTTGTCAGCATCGATTACGGTACATACGCCATACGCCTTGTGTACATGCAGCCGCAATATCGAGGCTTGTACGTGTATGTGTGAACGATTGGAAAAATATTATTGTGCGGATAAATCACGGTCGAACGAGTGGTGGTGTGCGTATGTACTTAGGACTTAGCGGGTTTGATTACACCTCGTCGAGATGGGTACTGGTCGGCTTTCGAGAGTTTTACCACGGCGATACGTGTGAGAATTTCTGGTCAACGCGCCACGGTTATTTGCGTTCGACACCGGCGAAACGCGTGGAAAGCCGTTTTAATAGACGCAGGCACTCCGATCGGCATGGCGTAAATCTCACGCGTTACGCACCACCATCGACATCCTCGTGCTTTTATTGCACGTTCTCGCTCGCTGCTCTCGCACGTTTTGCTCTCGCTAAAAGAATTTAATTAAAAATAGCCAATTCGCTCTAAAACGGACCTCTGGTAATGAATACAGATAACAGTCAATAAATAAATATTATCTGGCAATATTTTTAGCTCTACTTCTGCTGAATTTTTTTTGAAGATATATCTAGGAAGAATGTGGAAAGTAATTTTTATATTATAAAAAAATTCTTAGTAAAATATTTGTACATTTATTTTAACAATTGATTATAACAACAGGATCGTGTTTATAAACAGCGGTATAAATATTTCGTAAAGTATAGAAAAATGATGTGCTACAGAATTGCTGCAAAACGTTAATATAAAACGTAATATTTTATTGCACGAGATGAGAAAAAATTAATCGATTTTATCCGTAAAAAAAGTGTGTGAATTGATAGCTTAGTAAAGGGCTAATATATATTTAAAAATAAGAATTTGTACATAAAATTATATTATATATTAAAATCAGGAATTGGTATATAAAATTAAGAAATATCTTTAGACCAGAGCATACCCTAAGCAATTTCCGAGTTGTGTGTTGAAATTGAGTGCGACATACTTCGTGAAAGATCATACGGCACTTAACGTGGGATTAAAAATTAACGCGCCATTATATGTGGTCTCGCCGATACGATCTGTAAAGGCTTAATTACGCCTTCCATCTCGCGTCAATGGCGCTCAACGTCGCCGTAAGAACCAGTTCTCTTTTAACGGAGGCGCGTATCTCTCTCTCTCTCTCGCTGGACGGGAGACGCACAATACCTCTCCCCGCCTACGATAAATCCGAGATAACGTATATCTCAAACGTTCAATTATCAATTACCCGACGTATCCCGCCGTGTCGGTGGTGCATTTAGATATGGCTCGTTACGCCACATGACGGAAACACCGGGAGCAACGTGCTCGTGCCGTACAACAAGCAATTTTCATGCCGACGAAACGCGGTAGCCGCGCGCGATTGCTCGTTACGCTCGTGTATTCGAGGCTACGACGTGCGCGTGTGTCTGCATGCCTGGACCCTGGATCGTCGGGCACGAAAGAGTGACTCTCCTCGAGGCCAATCGACCGGCTAGAAAGTAAGATTACACGGTTTCTCGCCGCACACTCGCAAAAGCCCGTTCGCGCGCCATTGTGCCAGACGGCGCGTCGTGCCGCATCTCTTCTCTCCTCTCTTTTCTCTTCACTTCTTTTTTTTTTTTTTTTTTTTTGTTAAAGCGAAAGCTGCGGCGCGTTGCAACAAGCCCGTTCTTTTATTCCGTGCCTTACGTTCACCGCATGTTCCGCTGCAGCTCGTTGCTTTACGCTCGCCGCAACATCAATGCTGGATTGATTGGTATATCTCTTTGAAGTCCGATCTTCTAAAAGCCTATGGGAGAACGTTTGTGCCTTATCTCTCGCGGAAAGATTAACACGGAAGCACTTCAGACAGTGAATTGTCGTGATACAACAACATTTGATGTCGATGAATTGGTGACGATCAGGTCCAAAAGGTGCGAGAAAGTAGTGGTTAAAGTTTACGAACTTTGCAAACAATTTTCAATAATATCGCGCGTAATATCTTTTTCTTAAACGTATATGGTTTGCGAAGTGTTTTACAAGATATTTCTCTCTTGCCACTATCAACCACAATTTGAGCCTTTCTCCCGGTTTTATCCGACGCTCATCACGCACTTTGGAGTTACACGATACATGTATAAAGACGCCAATTTCCGTACTTCTACGTGCAATCGCGCGCTTCGTATTCGACCAATGCGCGACATACTCTGGTCCAGCACTCCATTTGCATTCTAGACAAATCCAATTTCCTATAGGAACAAAGCTGACGTGCCAAAGAGGGCAGCCGCGGTGGGTCGATTTTCTCTCTCGCAGGAGCGTTGTCGGTAATTGTTCGAGTCACGCAGGCTAGGTGATTATTGGAGTAAGTATATTGGAGTTCTGCGGCAAAAATTGCATGGGAGTACGAGCGATAGGAAGTCCGTGCTATACATGCGGTGATCAAAGGCAGAAGTTGTTAAACGGTCGCGCGAATCTTTTGACGATCGAGGCATAATAAATGTACGTTAACGCATTCCTCATCCGCGATCTGCTTGCGTGAACGTTACCTTAATCCACTTATTGCCCGTTAAATCATTTTTCACTAACTAACCTCCCAAATTTGTCTCTCCCTGCAATTCAATGTTTATATCTCGTAAGAGATTCAAAGCACCATGCAATTTACTTCACACCTCGATAAATCTGGCTGCAAGCGTTCAATTGTTATTAATTAATTTCGGTTAATTAATTTTGAACAGAGATATGGCTGTGTAAACTTCAGTATAACTATTAGTATTCTACATTATTATCATTAGTACTGTATATTATTGTTAATATTGACTAATATCCTACAATATTATTATTTCAAGATGTTTTGTATATATAGTCCTATAAAAATATTATGCCACTATATCAAATTATTTTGTATATATTATAAAAATTATCTGTAGATGAAAAATTAACTTATGAAATTTAAATTCAATTTATCGCTAACCATTTTTTAGCGCCAGTTACGAATAAAACAGTATTACTATGTCTAGTGCGATAATTGAATTTTAGTCTTTCCGTACATTGTTTCATTAACTAAATTGGTTCAATGCCTATGCGATCTTGCTCTGAGACAGCGCGACATTAATTTATTACTGCACAACGAAAGTGTCGATTGTCGATAGGCAAGTGTGAACAAATGAGCGACGGCTTGTTTACAAACGAGGCTGTAAATTGCTTTAACCAACCACTCGGTTGCACGGGAAACGGCCTGCTGATGTTTGCAGATAACTGTACGGTTGTTTCACCGCGTTGCTCGAAAACATTACGGCGTGTTCATCGATTTTCGCACGAACGGATGTTAATGTTATGTTCGAGTCGTATTTGTAACGAGCGCGTGCGAGAATTGTATGTCCCTCAGACACACGTGTTCGGGCAAGGCGTTCTATCAATATCTTAGATATCTTAGGACATTCCACATTATCTAACTTAACCAGATAATAGCAGTATTAATCATTTTAAATTATTTAATGTAAATGTTTTACGCATCAAGACCAATAGTTTCCTTATTTAGCAAGTCTTTAACCATAAAAAGTATTTATAATTTCACTTTCTATTTGTTGACTTACAAAAAAAAAACCGTATTTTGTTATATTGCATTTTAAACATTGCTGGCTGACACGCTGTCATAATGAGAAATATGATTTTACGTTTTTTAATCGATAATATCAAACGCAATAAATTTTACCTAGTGTAATGTATAATATTTTTTTTAGTGCGCGAATAAAAATGATAAAAACGCAATCGGTGAACCTAGATAAACAACATGGTTATGTTAGAGTAAATATATAATCGTAAATAAATATACATACAATATTGATGTAGCATGTTTCATGAATTTTATTCAGTATATAATTTATTAACGTACGCACTACGCGCGATGATACATCTCTCTTTAAAAATAATATATTTCCTACGGCGTCCATTGCAAGCAATTACAAGGAAGTCAGAGAAAGATTTGCATATAAAGTGCTACTACTCGCAAAATGCTCGGTTATGCATTATTATTTAGAACTTTTTAAGAAACGTAATCGTTATATATCCCGCAAGTTCGCCTGCAAACCGCATATTAATGCAATGACAAAATTAATAGCGTCGTTTCTAGTTAATAGTAGAAAATAATAACGGTGAGGCCATGTCTCGACTTGAAAACTCTTATATACTGTTATCACAAACTTTCTCTCACCCCGTTGCTATCCTCTCCAGGTTATATTTCTTCGGTGTCGACGGACACGCGATGAGCCTCTCCCATACGAGAAACTCGGGAAACAAAGTTCTTTGACTTACGAAATTTAAAGAGGAAGAACTCTATCCCGCCTGACTTTTGTCCCCGCCTTCGTTGCGGCAATTTCGTTCTCTTTAAGAAAGTAGTACGTTTAAAGTGATTTATACTTGTTTATTAATATGCCAGCAGTTTATATATGACGAAGAAAACCACTTATTCTTAATTATATGATAATGTTTCTTATGAACAAAATGCACTGCAACTGAAACATTCCATGAAATTAATTTATAAAATAAATAATAGAGTTCTATAATAAAATTTTATAAATATATAAAAGACTTATATACCCGCGGAATTCGAGGATTTGAAAGAGAGATATTTTTAAAAGTATTTCATAATAGACGGATATTAATATTGAGATAACAAAATTAATTCAATGATCAAGAAACGTAATATAGTCTCGAAGCAATTAAATTTTATGTGCTTATAGAAATAGCAAACGTTTTAATCAAGTGTCTTGCAAGACTTATGTATTCCCAGAAAACTTAATAAATTTTCAATTTCCCGAGGCAAAACTGCCAAGAAGATACCATCCCAGGAAATAAAATTAAATTTTTAATATAAACGAGGTTAACGTCATAAAATATTAAAGTCTTCTTGAAACGAAGAACTGATTAAATATTACATCAGTGCTTTTCCAAAACGGCTCGACTCTATGTAAGAGAAGGAATCTAAGCAGTCTCTGGAGCTATTAGGGTCAGCTGTAGAAATTATAATCGTCATAAAACGCAGGTTGACGTTCCGGTCGATTTTTCTAATCCATTTACTCGAGACATAATCCGCTACCACATAATGTCGGGGAACTGCGAGAAAGTGCCTACGATCTTAGGATCGTAAGGATGGAGTTTCGGTCCGGAAAACCGGGGGTTGTGAAATGATCCGGTGCGGTGGCGTGCGGTGCACTCCTCTCTTCGCCGGCTTAAACGCGTCGTAAGTACTCGAATCGTAAAACGGGAAATATCTCGAAGGAGCAGTTCGATCCCGGAGCTTCCATGGGTCTAAGTAAATGCGCGATGAATAAGTTAGGACGAAACGTTCCGCAACACCATCGTCGCGAGGAGAGAGTATCTCTCTGGTGCCTCTGGGTGTCCCTCGGGTACTAGATAATCGAATAGTATCTGATGTACGTGGCACAATAACCATTGAAAGGGCCACAAGACGGGCCGAGGGAATGGCCGTTTTTGAGGGTGTATTGGGGAGTTGATAAAAAGCTGTCGAAGTGTACAGCCAGGAAAGAGAAAGATTCCGAAAGAGAAGATGAGTCGACGGATTGACAGACCTGTAAGATTAGCTCTGCCGAAATTCGATGAATGTTACGTATTTCGCTGCACATAAACCCCGCACATAATATTGGCGCAATATTTAGGATAAAGAAACACTATTACGAGATATTTTCATGCGTGTAAAACATGCGCGCGTAAAAACTGTGCATGCCGATGGAATTTATTCGAAAAAGTACACGCGAAAGCAGCGCGCGGAACAGTTTGTGCAAACATATGCACAAATTACGTGTGCACGAAAAATTTCTACGCGTAAAAACCACCAAATAGTTGTGCACTATGTAGAAAGAGGTATATTTCTGGAAAACGGGTGGATGGACGGTTTGGAGAATTATATACAGGCTGCGTAAAAAGTATAGGTACATATAACGGTCTAAATTGTACTGAAGGTTGTATTTCGCATGAATGTTAGGAAAGACTTCGGTCATATCCTTAAACATTTATGCGATATACGTCTAATGAATCGGCGACAGAGTGCTATCTATGATACAATAGCCCGACGTAATCGCAAGAAGGACCAACAATAAGCATTAAATCATTAAACCTGCCGGACACGTATCCGACAATAGAAATTCCGCGTCGCGCGGACATCATCGCAGCTATTACGACCGCGCGTTGTGTGTTATGTACGATCCTGCCTGTTTCACCCTTTGTCTCGCGACACGAGCGAATCCGCCGTCAACCCCTGCGGTATCGGCTCCTCTTCGCCGCTGTTTCCTCATCATTAACTTAGCCGTGCGTGCGTGACGCACCCACGCGCCGAGTTGCGTCGTCTACTCGCGCGCGAAGCTCCCACACGTGCCTCGTTTTCTTTTTCTTCATCTTCTTCGCCGATGATCGGACGTTGGCAGCCGAAGCTTTACACCGGTGAGCGCGGACGAGTATCTGACTGATGAAATCCCGGTCAAATTAAATCCGTAGCGATTCACGATCGTGCCGCCGGCAATCGCCTTCGAAGTGCAGCCCTACGCCGCCCACCCTTGCATCTCTCGCTCATTTGCATTCGACTCGACGCGCTTCCCGAGGTATATACGTCGTCACCCAAAGTAATCGTGTGTTTCCTCTCCGGCTAAATTTTTGCCCGTGTCATCGTTCGCGGAGGAGCCTAGCCTCCACCTCTCGAACGCGGTAATTTACATTCGTTAGGGGGAGGGGGGGTAGGTTTATGCTCTCCTCCGAGCGCGAACGTATCGCGTATCGAATGACGCCGCTGTCAGATATACGGCGTGTCGTTCGCGTTAAGGCGGAGAAAAGAGAGAAGGTGGTTGACGAGGGAGGTAGTCTTGGAAACGGGCCAAAATGTAATAAAAAGAGGGATCGAGGCGAGAGGGAGAGAAAGACGACGGAGGAGAGGGAAGTCGCTCGATCATCGCGGAAACTGGAAATATTTTGACGGGCGGTCGGACATAGGGGGCTAAATAAAATTCCCTGGATAATTGTCTCCCGTTCGGCAAGGACCGGCGATTGCCGGGGCCATTAATTCGTTGGCGTGATTCCAGTGTCTCAACGTCTCCCTACCGGGACCCTATACCAGGTCCATTCCGCGTCTCTTCCTTCGTCGAGGGCCTCCTCCTTCCCTCCTGCCTTTTTATCGCGGCTCTTCTTTTTGCGCTCCTTTATACGCGCGCCTTCTTAAGACGCCGTGGTTCGACTTACGACCGAGAGCCCACGATATTTATACAACTCGCCCACACACCAGCATATATACTCATCCTCCTTCGTCTTCTCGTTCGTGAAAGAGCCTTTCCAGCGGATGAGACCCGTGTTCCGTTCTTATGTATCAAACTTCACTGCCGCAATTACGTATGATCGCGATGATAAAAGAGTAATTCCATCAAGAACGAGAATTAATTTAACAGGTATTAAACGTGTTCATTATTCCGAATGACTTAATTGTCGTTCTCGGCATTTTAATAGTTATGGACATTCTTTTCCTGATTAATTATTCTTTCTCTATTATTAAAACATTTCGTTTAAAAGCACAGAAAAAATATCAAATTGACAATCTCTAAATTATTATAGAAAAATTTAAAAATATTAACACAATTACATAGTCTTATGTGAGCAATTGACAAGTCGGAATAATATAGGAACATGTATATTCATGTAAACAGGTCATCTCGTTCGTGTCTCGTTTTATCGCATGTATAGATACACGATAGTGGAAAGAATAAATTTTCAGGCTGGGGAAGAGATACTGACGTGACAACAGTGATATGTTGCGTCGGGTTATTCGCGAGAGAACGAGTTCAGAAGCTACTCGACTTTTACTAGACGCAGTACGATGCACTATCGGCTACTCCATGAATTGTCGTCCGTGCAAGGGTGCCGTGTGTTCTACATAGCTTGTATTATCCGTGGATATAGCGTTCGCATGTAATTAAAATGTCAGACATTGCTCACATGAATCAATCACTTTCTCCTGACAAAAAGAAAAGAGAGAAAATAGTTTCAGTAACGACGCATTGGCAATTGGCAAATAGTATATCGCTCGAATACTTCGGCAATAGCGATTTGTCTAATAATACAAGCGCAAGCTATGTTGCATTACGCCGAAATTTAATGCCGTATTGTTCATACAGCCTCTCGTTGGCCGGATAATTCATATTACATTACACCGCCAAATTAATAATGCCCGATATACGCGTGCGCTATATAGCTGAATATTATCAATGCGAGGAAATGATGTTAATAAAATATGAAAATTGAATTAACGTTAATAGGGATTTATTATAGCTGTGATCGTGTATATAATTTATTAACGCAAGAAATGCGTACCTCGATTATTGCCTACAGAATTTGCATTATCTGGATAAACATGTCACATGCAAAATTTCAATATTAGGTATGCCATGTCGTTAAAGAAGCGAAATGAAAGCATTGGAGTTACAGCATGCTATAAGCATATTATAGCAAGCTGTAAAATATTATACCATAATTCTGTAATAAAGAAACCTTGAATTTATTATAAAAAGGATTTTATATGTAATTATGTATTACATAAACGATTTATGATTTTCTCCAATTAAATACATATTAAATATTATGATTTAACACATTTACGCTTTAAATGTTTAAAAAACATTATCTACACTATTATAACAGCGTATTTTTCAATAATGTTTATTATAAAAGATTTTATTAATTTCGTGATGATAATCGAGAATATTATGTAGAAGTTAATAATAGTAATAATTACGTCTTACAGAACTCAAGATTTTAATTAATGGAAGAAAACACTCAGTACTTTCTAACAATGGTAAAACGTTGAATTTGGAAGTGATATCGCCTTAATGACCGTAGTGAGATAAATCATAATAAATATCGCTGGAACTGCGCCACGGCGGTTGATTAAAATTTATGCATTTGTTAGAATTATATCTCTCGCGCGGCAAATAAAGTTGGAACGCACGCGCATCCAATTATAACCGGTGGAATTCTCGTTTCCTTTTCGGCGCGCCGACCTAAAAGTATCTTCACACATTGCGGGCGAGCTTTTAATTTCACGCGAAGTTAACACATGCGGATTTAACTGACGTTTACTGTTAACAAAACTATGCAACTCGTAATTTGCACATTGTTTGTATACGGTAGATATACGTGCAACCATTTTATAAAAATATTCATAAAAATATACAAAACAAAACTGCATATTTCTACGATTCAAACTCCGGGAGATACAGATACATATATTTATTCACAATTCAGTTAAATGTTAATATGATGTTAATTCTATTTTTTTTTTAATTCGACGTTTTCTCTATATTTGATGACTCCACAAGAATTTCGTATTTACGTTCAGATTTATTCGTAATCTCTCGTCCAATGACGAGCCACCCGCACCAAAATGGACGTTAAGTTTTCATGAATTAGTAACCGCGAGAACGAATCAAGGAGAAAGTCGGCGTCCGGAAAGTTTTTCGCCACACCAGCGTTGTTGTTCGGAAACGCGAGAGGGAACTTAATTGCATTAATTATCGCGCCGGGTGCATATTTACGCCACCGCCTCGTTACGCGAACATCGTCAGCCCTTGTCCGCCTGTTTGCGCTCCCGGGGACCTCTTTTACGGCCCACTAAATCTCAAATCAGCCACTTTGTTTTCGCACCACTCGCGCTAAATCTTTCGCTCTGTCTGCCACGCGTTACGCACGACATTACCGCGAGATCCCCGAGCGGAGCATTCTTACCATAAATGCTTTATTACTTCTCGTGATTGTTACATTTTCGTTTCTTACTCGAGCTTTTGTAAGCGCGCGGATTTCCTACGGGCTTTTCGACGTTCTCGAGATTCCTTGTACACGGCAGAAGATGCGCGATGCACAAATAATTCATGGCATTTTGTACTTGGATCTGTGCGCGCAAGACTCGCGTCTAAATTCAATTTTCAATGAAAATTCGTTGTTCTTTATGTTGCGAAAAATATTTTGAAATAGAAGATCACAAATCTGCAGAATAATCTCGTTTCGATAACTCGTGCGAATCCGTTCAATTCATTATAACGCATCTCACGCTTTCCCTCGCTTACGAAAGCAGAAGGAACAGCGGAACGCGGGGGATGGAATTTAAACGGCGAATCAAATAGTGCAATGTATATCTCCGCAAAACGTGGCGTCACAATAATTTTCTTGCAAAGCGAAACGAGTCGCGCGGCGCGGCGCGGCGGAGCGCCAAATGTAAATTTTCTGAAAGCAGTCTCATCTCGGACCGACACTCGGTGAAAATGATATTCTGAAAGTGAAAGAGGAAGGCGTAAATACTTTACTGGATTGCGACGCTAGTGAATTACATTGAAGGCTCGTTCGCGAATGACAGCATTTATCCGGTTGTAAGCCGTTGAGGGGCGCGGACGCGGAATAACCGGGTGAATAAATGTAAACGCACCTCGTGAAAATTTGCCCGCCTGCAGAAATGTGTACGTAAGCAAGGTACGGAACGTACATATCGCACACCTTGTATAGAGGATACATATCAAATTTCACGATCCGGTTGACTTGACGCCATTTATCGGATACGCGCGGTCGCAGCGTAACTTTAACGTGGCCGAGTCGTCAGCTTGCCAGTTATGAAATGTGCATGCATTAATTTATGGCTAACGGTTTTTTAAATCGAAATACTGATCGTGTAAGCACTTGCCTACAAGCGTAAATTACCACCTGTCTATAATAGAAAGAGTCTACGGAATACCTATACTTTCGTGTAAAAAAAGCGATGAGGCACGCAGACCGTAGCGTATAATAATAAATATCGAAAATTCTGTCGGACACCTCATTAAAGTTTATCGTTTTACCAGTGGCAGGATAGGAATGATCATGGAAATTACAATTTGCGATCAGTTCTGGAAAATTCCTACGATTTTTCTTATTTTTACTTTTTGTACACAATTTTATTTATCGTCACACCTGGCCGGTATATCGACTGCTATAGAACCCAGCCATGCCAATGTAATCTCGCTACGTGTTATCTAATCGACGGCTGCAGCGAAGAAATCGATAAACCGTTTAAACGCGTTGTCACCTAGACGAAAGCTTCGTGTACGCCCGCACACGTATGTACGTACATATACACGCTTATCGTATATTCGCGCGATGGCGTGCGCATATACATTGGGCCATGTACCTCTCGATTCTAATCGTATTACGATCGAAATCGTGGAGCGAGCTTTCGTGCCGAATCTCAGAAATCGCATTAAGGTTACGACCGCCCACGAACGAAAAACCCCGCTGTTATGTCGATCGAAGATAATGTCACGTTAAGCGAATACATTCATACGTCTTCATAAATCGAACGGGGCGACGGAATTATCGTTAAACCGCGACTGCGATTTACATAAAGGTAATAGTAATCGCGCCGTGAATTGGAACTCATTCCGTTCTAATCCCCCCCCGCTTCATTTTCACGCCGTTCATCGTTGCAAGCGAAGCAGATAAATAGAAATCGACGTCGATATTTGATGTGCAACTTCCCGCGTCTTCGCGCTGCAGCGAACGAGCTTTGCCGTGCCTTTTCCAATGCGCAACAAGTTTCTTGATGTGGTCACGATAGAGGGTCGTGTCTTACTGATGGAACCAGCGTTTCACAAGTGTCGGGACTTCATTGCATGAAGAGAAACCTTCTTGAAAGGAGTCCCGCCGTGTACCGTGGATGTAGCACTGACAAGCCCCTCGGTATAATTTAATCTTGATTTAACGATCTTGATCGTTGCACACGGATATCGGCTATTTAAAGAATATCGTAATAAATCGATAAAAATATCGTGTGTGCGCTTTCTTTAATATAATGGGTCATTAAAAGATTTTGCAAAATTTTCTTATCCTGTTAAATATATCATTTCTAAATTTTTAGCATAATTTATATTTTATGTAAAGAATTTATCGCATGACATATACATGTGTTTGTGTCTTTTTTAAATTTATGTGATTTTAAAATAAATAATTTAGATATATCAAAATAGTTTACGTGAAGGGAATCGCGAATAATTTTCCGACGTCTCTATTTTTTCAAATTATGTGCAAGATGGTCAGTAAGATTAATTCGGATTTAATCAAGAGATGGAATTGTTCGATGCCTAGTGTGCAATTTTGTCGTACGAGATTATGCGTACGAGACTCAATCGCCTGGTGAATAAGGAGGCCACCCTCTCGTAATGCAATAAAACTCTACCCGGACACGCAAGCGCATAGCAATTTATTGCAATCAACGTTCTGCGTGCGCCTCGCGCGTGTCCGTCCGGCGAGCTAAAAGCAAAAACAAAATGAAGGAATATCAGCCCCAAAGGGTCGACTCGGCTCTCTAACAAAGAGGAACAGATACATCGTGTTACACGTGCATGCGCCCGTAAGTCGATTCGCCGTGTACGAAGGAGAGACGAAGGTTTCGCATTGACCGCGCGGTGCGCGTGCGTGACCAAACGTATACGTTCTATCGCGTTTGAAAGCAATTCGAGGCACCCTAAGAGAAATTAGACCCGATTTATCTGATCGACTAAGAATCCAGAGTCTCTTGTTTGCCCTGGAAACTCAAATCTCGGAAGTTTTAAGACTTTCTCCGATTGTCTCCTATTATTTATTTTATATATCTCACATTACTTAAGACAACTAAAAGACGCATTATATCGTTTAATAAAGCTGTAATGCTATTAATCAAATTTAAACGACACAGATCTTGCCGAAAGTGACATTATTATGCATTAAAAAATAACTTCTTTTTGTTTCATCTCTTTTTGAAAATTTTCAAGATATAACTCATTAGTTTATTACATTTCGAAATTATATTTTAATCGTTAAATTTTTATGTTTCTTGTTTACTTGGATTTATTTATCTAGAAAATAAAAAAAAAAAAATATATTTAAAGTAAAAATATATTTTACAGTATATATAACATATACTGTAACATATATACGTAATGTTTATACATATTCTTTGTATACTCTTAACATTCTTACAATGAGCTATAATTTTTATTATTCAACTTGGCGGATGTTAGAAGCATTATTTATACACGTTTTGATAACTTTGATTTTTTATTTATTATACTATAATTATAAATCTCCGAGCAGAATCTGACAAAAGCCCAGAATAAAGTTGAGGGGTTGAGAGAGAGGTTACGCTTTGATTTATTCGTATTTAATAATTTCGATTGAGAGTATATAGTATTTGCAAATCGCACGGGTGCAGCTGCAATGCGGCAGTCACGGCATTAGCGACGGGTAGCGAGGGTTAAACGAAAAAGTGGAAGTGGCGGAGGGCAGAGTGGATTGAAGCGGACGCAGTTGGGTCTTCGTTAGAACCCGTCAATTAACGCGAATCGAATTAAGGCGGTATACTCTTCACGAGGTCGTAGCGGCACGCGCTGCGGAAGTGCCCCGCACGAAAAGCACCTCCTTATACTTACTTTCCGCTCGTTTGCGTCACTCGTTCGTCCTGTTCTCTTTTTTCTTAGAGCTATGGATCTTGCTGATGAACGTAGTGTTGGATTACCGGCATCGCGCGTTGATAAATATTATACGGAAGTAGATAAACGAATGCATATTGCGACTCGAGTTGTGTCGCATTGCATTACTGAGAGATAAACTGCGTATTACCGGATTGGTGGGGAAATAATTACTGATTTACTGGTGTTAAGCCACTCGTGCAAATCGCTTTTAATGATCGGTCGCGCGGTTAAATAATTTCTGTTTTTAAATATTTATATCTGTTCGAGTTTCATTTCGTTGGTTACTTTTAAAGTGTATCTGTTTATAAAAATGTATGATCAAGTTATTAAAAAGTTTAAAGTTTAAAAATGCAGAATAAAATCTTTCGTCGTGTTATTTATTCAAATTTTTATCCTGTCTCTGGGGCACAATATGTGACAAGCACAAAAAGTTTATGTCGCACCGAAAATTCTATGAATAAAAGGCAGATTTGCCACTTGTATGTCACACCGAAAATTCTATGAATAAAAGGCAGGTTTGCCACTTGACAGATTAGTTCCTCGCGTTAATTTTACGAGCGAGGTAAAGAATCAATTTACTCCCGCGCTCTTTAACGATGAGCTTCCGTTGTTAAACGAATCGGCAGCACACCTCTTAACGTCGGTGTTATCAAACCGTGTGTAAGTAGCGGCGCAAACATAATTTTTTTTCACACGTTCCGTTTAAGTGGCGAACTGGGTTTTAAGTGAGGGGAGAATGTGACAAAAAGATACGCCGTAGCTGTCGAAGGAGAAAATCGGACGCGCGTACCTTTTGTATTCACCGTCATGTTGTTACATGGAGACGCTTCTTCGGAATGTTTGCTGTGAAAACACGCGTCCGGGTCCTTGCGAACGAGTGAAAGATCGAACGAGAGAGATGAGTGGGAAACCAGAGAAAAAAAAGGTGGGAAGAGACACCAGTAAAAAGAGGATATAATTTTCGCGGCACACTCTGATACGCCGGTGACACATTCCCGCCTATCGCTGCGCGTGTTTTGCCGAGACCTCCCGTGCGCTTTTGGATTCATTTCCGCCTGTATCCTCCTTTCGTCCTGCTCGAATGGAACCCGCAGTCATCTCGACGTTCCATCTGGCATGAAATTCTTTTGGAAGATCTTTTTCTCGATAATCTCTCTTTCCACCAAACAGATGTAAATGTCACCGCGATAAGCTCGTGGAAATCGTTCTGATACTCAACATGCTTGTTCTCGTCCGCGTTTATGTCAACTCATAGATCTACTTATAAACCGGAACCACATATACTATGTTTATACAGCTGTTTACAGTTCAATGAGTTGTTATATGTTGTAACAGGCTATCTTTCGTATGTCTAGAAGATAAATATACAAGAAAAAAAATCATATTTTTCCTTCCGCGTTACATAAGGAGATTGTATTTTTAAATACCGAAAAAAAAAGAAACACAAAAGAAGTATCTCATGACGCGTAAAAATAAATTCCATAAAGTCAATGTATCCCGATTGCGTTGAAAATTTTCACTAGATAGTGAACATATCGCGCGCAAGTGAACCGTAAAGTAATTTTCAATAAATTTTCGCACGAGGAATGTCGTCTATCGTGCCCGACCCATTCGAAAGACGAGAGAGAGCTCAGGTTCTTATATCCTGATTTTTTTGTTGGATCGGTTCTCCTCCGATTTCGCGACTTCTCGGATCCCTCCCCTCGCAAAATTCCGCAGTGCGCGCGAATTAAATTCCGCGATCCTTCAAAATTCCACCGAAAGCGACGTGCAATAACCCGCCGCGCCCAGACCCGTTTAATCAGTCCTTTTTCTTTATCGCCTATCGACCTTTCGCTTCCGCGTCTGATAGAGTCCCAAGTTCATTATACCTCGATCATCGGACGTCCATTAAGAAATCCCGTCTAATAAGAGGTAAGGTGCACATCTGCGCGTTGTTACCGAGCTAATTCGTGGCTCTCCTCCCTTCGTCCGGCCATATCGAGCACGCGGGGATATAAATCTGCCCGAAATTAATTAGAGTAGGTAAGCCGCAATTTAACGTAGCACCAACCAGTGCCAAGACAATGTTATTCCTCTCTTCCTTTCTCTCCGTCTTTCTCCTAGCCCACCCCGGATTTCCGTCTCAATCACCCTCTTATATTACGCTGTCTCTTCCCATCTTCCTCCCTTAATTCTCTCTCGCTACCAGACTGCGTTTCGCGGGAAAGCTCACTTACCTACTGCAGCATAATACCTATCCCTTATTAGAACACACCCAGTAGAAATTGCGGCATGCGGATATCGAGGAGATGTGCGAGAAACGGCGACAGGCGCCAGGGTAAACCGGGAAGGCGAATGGTAGCGCGAAGGAAAGGGTATGTCGGAGTTGAGGTGAGAGGGAGAGCCAGAGAGCTGAAGGGGTTGACGGTGGTTTACTTGGCAAGTCAAACATCCTACAGCTTGCAATATCCTGCCCCAGCCGAGCCTGTAAGATACCGTTAAGGGCGAATCGAACGCAACCGCTCTCCCGGCCGTTCCCCATCGGGAGCTGCCTCGACAACGAATCGAGGTGGAGCCCGGGAGGTTTAGTCGTGACCACATCAAATGGACGTACCTCTCTACAGTATGCAAAGTATGCTAGAGCCTCTGCATCCCGTGCTGGAGACGCGAAGTTTGCCCGACGTAGGCTCCTGGCAATGAACGCGCGCGTTCGCGCCAAAGCCGATGATGCATCAGTGGCGTTAAACCAAACGGAAAGCTGCGAGTGAAGGACGCTGATGGGTGTGATGAAATTGATTGGTAGTTGCCCCCGGTGATCCGTCTCTCTTTATTCCAGGCCGGAAACACGAGCCGAGACGAGAAAGATTAATTAAATTACAATACGACATGTAATTCCAAGCACAGCGCTTGCTGAAAATTCCATTCCGCGATCTGCATTTACCCTCGACGAGAACGTCACAATATAAGCGGCGAAACATTTCGTACGGAATAAGCGCGATAATTTTGCATGCATTTTCCATGGTTAACGTGATTAATACGTAGAAACTTCCTTTCGACGTTGCACGTACCGTGATGTCCGCGCGCGCTTCGGTACACCGGAAATACATAGACGTAATTTTACCTCCGTAATCGTGATACATCATACCGGTCCTATATATGGGGAATGTTTCAGAATCCTGGGAAAATGAGGATCGACCTTTGCGTACGAATCAGCCGCGTTCACATTATCGACGCGTGCCGTGAGAGATTCCCCTCATGTTGGCATACTCACACACAGAGATTTCCATTTTGAAGGATCGCACGGGCTGTCGAAGAGGGTAAAACGAAAAATTCCAGACGGTTCGCCGTGCGTGCGAGCGAGACCGTTCTCATTTTTCCGCGTTATTTGCCGGAAATAGATATCCCGTCTTGTACACCCCATTTTCATCTTTGGTTGATCCCTGCCTATCTCGCCAAGCTTTGTCGCAAGATTTGAATTTCTCGTAATAGCGTTAAATAAGATTTTATTCATATAATGTTACTTTCGCAGGGCCCAAAAATGGTCCTCGAGGGAAGATAAACATGTCGCAACAGGTTGATACTTCATGATGATTGTTGTGAAACATGATAATAGTGTAATGAGTATTCCAATCAATATGCTTATTATAACAGAAACTTTTTAATATTTTTGATTATGATAGAAAATTACAGAAACTTTTTATACATTTATTTTACTAAAACTTTTTATCATGATATCAATGATATCAAGCGATAAAGTAATAGAATTTAATATTAGATATATTTAAATTTGAACTTAAATAGGATTGAAAATTATGTTTTAAAATTATATTCAAAAGAGGTACCTATACATATCGCATTGTTATAAATAGTAATTTCTATTTCCATTTTATGCTTTCGCTTCTGTTCATGTAAGTTTCATCCGCAATTAAAAAATATAATTCAACGTCAAGCCAGCATTTGTTCTATATATTCGAAAGTAGATTTAAAAAACACTAAAGTACAGATCGAAATCCTAGATTTACACGAAAATCAGTCATACTTCAGAAAAAATTACAAATTTAACTTCGACGAGATCACTTGGATCGCGCTGTATCTTTACAGTTTCGAGTATTTCTTATTCCGCGCGACGATCTCCTCTCGAAATCAAATTCTAGTCTCAATTTCCAGGTCTTCTTTCGCTTTCCTCACAAAAGAGATACCGAGAAGGGGGAAAAAGAAGCGACGGCAGATAGCGCGGTCCCGTTCGAGGGAAAAATAAATTGTGCGCCCACCGTCCGACGGGAAGTTCATAGCAGAATATTGATTTCCGCGAGAGGCGGCCATTGACGAAAGAAAGGCTTTTAAAGAATACACATGTATACATATATCTCAATGCATATATAGGGTATCTTAGAACTTATCTTAATGTTGTAGAAAAATAAAGTTGAAAGTGCAAATACTGCAAAAATACCGTCACTATGCTGCTCAAAAATATTTCTAATGTAATGAAAAGCGTCCGCGAAATGTATTGTAGCATTGTCTATTTTACGTTCAGACTATTATTTTACGATATCCGACAGTAACAATGATTTCCAAACACCCAGTACACATTCGCGAGTGTCGCCACGTCTTCGATTCTCACCGCGTCGACGGATGATGCCGTTCACAGAACCGGAAGTCTATTCGATTCAGCAGAAAAGAGCGAGTATAGGATTCCAACCCTCTTCGCCCCTCGCGAGAAATTCTTGCACGAGCGACGCCAAAATCGCGATAAGCAGCGAGCCATCTCCGTCGCTATTCATTTTCGAGCGAAGGAGCGTCAGGCGAACTGAAAATATTTCTCGATGTCCATGCTCGACGCGCATCGGGGAAAATGACTTTCACGATATCGAGTTAAACTCGTTTAAATCCGTAGAAATTTTATTCCTTTCCTTTTAAGCCAAATCAGAAACTTTCACCAGTAAATAACTAACAATAAGGATTTTTACTCGACTCAGTTGGCCACATTTATCAATTATAATCGTCACGACAAAAATCCTTATTGTCCCTTCCTTTTAAACTGTTGATCAAAAACTTTAGTACGCTGTTTCGGTAATATCATTTAATAGCATTTAATAAATATTTAAATAGCGATTTCTGCAGTCGTGATACGCAATAAAAAAATTAGTTACAATACTCATAATAAAATGAAATATTTTCTATAGAATATCTACGCGCAAAATCCGTATAATTCGTTTATTTCCGCTACCATACATATCTATTATTACATTTAATCGTACACGCGCGATAATCGAGAGAACTTCGTCGTTTTCGTCATGGTCATAGATATTTAAAACGGTAAATGTTCGAGATAAGAATCTCTTTCTTTCCGAAGAATAAAAGCTTCCCTCGGGGATTACTTCGGCCACGTCTTTAAGATAGATTTGCCTGTACGCGACCGTGCTTGGCATGCGATTTACGCGAAGGAGGTGGAGCTATCCCTGTGATCTCGTGGATATGTTAAATTGATCGTGAGCAATAACAACAGCGAGGCGGTTCTCGCGGCGTTCCCGACCGGATTCCTCAAAAAGGTCGTCGGTGGAGTTAAAGGGCTCTGGCACAACACATAGAGATGCCCCGCCGCGCTGACTTCCACAGGCACATTAATTTTCGACCTGGGACACTTGCCATCCCGTGCATGTTTATTCAATTCTTATACTGGATGCTCCGCCGCGGCCTCCTCCGGATGGTTAACCGACGTCATAATGGATTTCTCTCCACCCACGCATTACGCTCTCGCTCCTTTTTTCCCCGTATCTCTCTCTTGTCTCTCGTCGTGCGCTTTCTTTTGCCACGGACGAGCATGATCGATGCGCCAGTTTAATGAGATCCTTAAAATACGGTAGCAAAACTCGCGAGCTCCACGATTCTCCGCGATTTCCCAGAAACCCTCTTTCACGCTTTCTCTACACCATTACGGGGGCTGTAAATGTCCGTGAAACAAGCACGCAAGCGCAAACTCAGACTCTGTCGATTCGCACTTAATGCCATTCCCTCTTTGCCTAAGTTTGCTGATTTACTGATGCGCCGGGGTGCGAGGCTTCTTTTAACACGCGCATTATAAAGAGTTTTACGCGACGCTTTATTAACTCGCTCATTTTACGCGACGGATTGTTAATCTAACGGTGACGGCGCCTGGTGACACGTGCGCATTCGAAAGATACGATCACGCACGTGCGTCACGACATCCGAAATTGTTTCTATGTGAACCCTCCCGTCATCTCGTTTCACGAGAATTGCGATCTCGCCGCGCGATATCCAAATAGCCCATATAAAAGTTAAATACTCGGACGATAAAAATTCGGCGACTACATCGGACCGGGGGCTTGTACGAGCGATAGTAAAATCTTAACACCACTTTCGCGCAGCGACGCGAGGACCTTTCTCCTACGGTTTCATTGAAAATCTCATTAACATCAACGACGTGTCGATCGCAATATATGTAAATTGACATAAGTACGTTTCCTTTGTTTTTAATAAATTTAGCATTTACAATCTGCGAGTAAAATTGCAACACTGTCCTTCAGCTTTATAAATTGGAAGTTTAAGATTTAAAAAAATGTCTAGTTCACACTTCGTAAAATGCAATTAACGTTTGATATTGATAAAATTACATAACGCACTGCTCTAGAATGCGCGTCCTCTTTTTGCGATAGAAATCAGGACTGCTTCGATGATCTTACAATTAGTTATTACACTTCGATATTTTCATAAAGAATGCATCAACCACGAGCTACATAAAAACTATTAAACACTTAATGGTCTCTTTGTATCTGCGGTTAGTCTTTTTGCCAATAATTTGCCTGTAGCGGCTGTAGCTGTTACTGGTGCAAACTGCATCATCATCATTCGGGTCAGTTGCACTTCCGCGCAATTAACTTCATATTTTGCCCTAGGTTTAATATTATATATTACATATAATCGATGCACTGATTAAAATCGATTAAAATAACATAGTTTTTTTTTTACAAAAGTTATAATATAAATATATTATTTAATAATCTATGAAACTTTAACTCTTAATGAAGACTTCAGCAATTGCATATGTGTTTTTTTAATAATGACTTACCTATATACAATAATTAAATATAGCTTAGATAAAATATTTCAATAGTTATTCGAGCGTTCATCATATTTCACGGAGCTTCGATTTAATTTTTAGTCTTATTGTTAGTCTCATGAAACTTCGAATTTTTAAACCTTGCGGAAAAGAATTTTATTCGAGAATAAAATTTTAACGTACGCGTAAATAACGTTTGTTTTAACGCGCTCTTACACAAGCTCTTGTTAGTTAATAATAATAATAATGCGCGTGCAGGTATAAAAGAATTTTTTATCGGCATTAACTGTTTCAAAGTTTCAACTGTTAAATTGCACAGAGATATCAACTGCCTGATTCCGTGTTCTTTCCACAAGGTGTGTCGCGATACGTCACGAGACACTGTCGCAACAACGCCAAGAGTTCTTTATACGCAAACATCGTCGCGAAACGTTTGTTACAAGCGTGTCTCGCGGCGCAAAAAACATAGCCGAAGAAACCACAGGGCGAAGGAGAGACACGAAATAACGGCCGTGGCGTTTTCAGGGCCGAACCATTTGTCACTTTGCGTTGCGAGCGTTTCTCGCAAAAGGGTCGAGAGGAGGGATCGGGGAATGTATTCCGGGGAGTCTACGACGAACCAGCCTCCAATTTGGTCCGAGGCGAACACAGGTAACGGGCTGTACTCTCTGATAGAATCTTTCCTAATGTATTCGGTCATTCGTTCCCGCTTCCTACTCTCTGCGCCCGTGAAGCTTGCCCATCCTTCCTTACGTTCCTATTCTTTTTCTATTGATTGACCGCTTTAGATTTGTTCTTCTTTTCCGATTCGTGCTTTTAAGAGAAGAAGAAGCCTTATTGTAACTTCAAATCACGACTTCATCATTAAATCGTAGAGAGCTTTCATCGTAGATGTATAATATTAATTGAATAGTATATCAAAAATAAAGCTTGCATTTTACCTATATATAAACTAGCATTTAGATTATATTCATAGACTATGTAATTGCGAACGTAGCTGCTCACTAAATCAGCTATTGCGCAAGTGGAGCCCAGATATTAATACACAATTATCTTTGATGCAAATTTACGTAAAAATACATGAACGCAGAAATGAAATTTTACTCTAATACTTAATGCATGATTCAAAATTCAAATAAGACTCGATAGATGTAATATATTACGTTATCCTGTAAATTGAATTACATTGGTATTTTTATTGCGTTTATCCATGATTTATGTGACATGTATTTTAATCGCTTCCTTATGTAGCAAAATTATGAAATAATATCGAATAATTAATAAAGAAAATTTTAAAAAGATATTTAAGGGTAGCCGCGTCTCTGAACATCCGAAAGCTTGCTCTCTTGTGCATAGTGCATCGTCTCGGGTGACTTCTTCCGTTCTCACGAGCCGCATACGCGATTGTCCGCGGCCTTAACGGCGGCTCTTTACTATCGCGTTAAAGATAAGCGCTTATTACCGCCTGTTGCGACCGGCTATTTACAGTTAACTATATACTCGTCTACGGTTTCCTGGAGGAAGGTAGACGCCGTTCTCCGCGGAAGGTTTTGTGTTTTTCTCAGATGCCCATGTACGTAAGATGCTATAAGAAATTATTCGTCGATACGTAAGAGGGAAGATATAGCGCATACTTATATCTTCTGCAAAAAGATACATTCTAAAGATATTTTACCTCTTAGAAAGATATTCTTTGTAATTAAGCGGTTCCGATAGGCGTTCATTCAAATGCATTCAGGAAAATTCTGAGTGCCTCTCGAAATTACAAATTACTGTCTACTTGTCGTCGTATGTTCATCTTTTAATTTAAAAAATAACAAATTATTCAAATTACAATTATAATTGCCCGAGACAAAAATCTGCATACATGCATATTTGTGCACGACAGATGTACATTTGCGTTTCCTGCCATTTTCAACGTCGGGTGAGATCGAGGTCGAGAAGGTCGAGCGCGATATCTCTGTAGTTGTGAATATTGTGATAATGCAATGCAAAGTAATTGGCGGTAGACCGCGGATATTATTTATACTCATTGCTAACGTATTATTTGCGCACGATGACGAAGTCGCATGCGCTTTACTCCGCGCGTATAGGATCCCTCAATGCAGTATTACAAATTTTTTGTTGTAGAAACAGGTTCGTCGACTAACACTGTTGAGTCGGATATCATATTTATGCTCTCGCGAATGAAAATCTCTATACTCTGCCATACAAAAGAGGCGGATTCATTCAATTCACACACACACATACAATATTTATTACATATACATACATACATATATAAGAGCAGTGAGGTATATACTATATAATGTATACTTCTCTTACAGTCGAGTAGTTTTAAAGTACGGTAGTGAAAATTGAGAGAAAAATAATGAGACCTCCATGAATGAGGGTGCGCGGGAATAATGAGCTTTAACAGAGATGTAAGATCAACGCGTCCCTCATTAATCGTCAAGAGATCAACTATGTAAAGCTGACGACTACCTTTGAGCTCCTCCCCCCCCCCCCCCCCACCTTCGCTTCAACGTAGTATAGTTATAAGATTTCGACTTTTCACTGCGCAAGAGCGCGCGCAGAGCGGAAAACAGTCGAGAATAGAAACGAAAGGCTTGATCCTGGTTGACGGGACCTCTGGCTGCGAGATTCTAGGCTGAAAGCTGCTTCTCGAGTTTAAAGGCTGATCTCGGGATCCGCGTGTCACACCGTGCACCGAGAATTGTGCGGGAAGAGATTAGAGGGGAAAAAGAGGGTGGCGTGAGCGCGATCAACGGGGGCGGGAAAAACGGGCGAGAGAGGGACGAAAGGTCGCGCGGACGGCGAAACACGGTCTTAGTCTCTTTCCGCAAGGAGCCGAGAGCCGCTTCAAAGATACTCTTCCTCTGTCTCGCGCGAAACACACGCCGGAGCTTCACCCGCAAACGGGATCGCGCGCGTGTGTGCGACTGTGCGTTCCGCACGGCCTTTTTGTCCCTTTCGCGCGCCCTCACCTCCTCGACGGCGCGGCGCGGCGAATTCGTCTACGGATTGTCTCATCTCGGTCGTTGATCCTTTCCACCGGCTTTAAAAGGATGGAGCACCGTGTCTCCTTAGTTGAAGCGCCGTCAACGGTTTCAGCTGGAAACGGATTACCGATGCCCGGCTGAAATATTTAGCGCGCCGCGCCGTCGCGTCGAGGGAAAATCGCTCTACCATCGCTGTTGCCATATTGCGAACTTTTGTTGCGAAAACTTAGAATAGAAGCTGACAACGGCTTTTTGTATGAAATTACTTTCGGAGAGATAACTTGCGAAGGATAATTTAAAATGAGCCTCGAGAAAGTTTGTAGTTCTACTTTTGACATTTGCATTAATATTTCTTAATGGTAGCATAATTCCAATTGTCTGCACGAAATTTCCATTAATATAATTAATATAATTTTATATCGTAAAACTGATTAATAATGTAATATGAGGATAAAGTTTGGGAACCAAAAATACCATCGCGAAAAGATGATATAAAAATTTCGAGTGTGTCAATAAAAATTTTTATTGGAATATTTTGAAGGTTGAATCGTGATATTAATTACCTACTCGCGGCGCCAAATCATATTTCCGATGTCGTAAATGAACATTGTTGTGTGGAAACTCATAAGCGCATATGTCCGGTCGATAATAAGATAAAAGCCAGGCCTCGCGAACACTGTCGCGAATGATGATGATAGTAATGATGACGATAATACTCATGATGACGCCGGAAACGCGAAACAATTAACTGTAAGCCTATTGTCGCAGCAGATTTGAATCGACAATAATTAGAGGGAAGTGAATCTAAATGAACGGGAACCTGGCGGGATTTCCCCGTTGTCGAAAGGCATACGGCTTTAAAATCGAGCGCGTACAAAGGTAGGCAGGACATGTTTGCACGTGCCTCTGGTCTCTGGTTACGGTCGATGGAGTTTCCACATTCTAATCAGCTCTTCTCGTTATTTGTATCTCTCTTTTGCTCGGCTTTGTGAATTGTGCACGGGATACATTTCACTCAATTAAAGATCAATTACATTGGGAAAATCGTAACCGACCTCGAGATAAAGCTCAATAATGTGATAACGTTTTACGCATGTGATTTTTGCTCGAACGCGTTTTATTAAAATATGACGTAATATACAGCGTACGAATATGCAGCGGACAATGTTAATTTTCCAACGTTCATTATTTCCGACGCGTCGTTATTCGTATTTTAATAATTTCAAGCATGCTTTCGGTGTTTCTCATTAAATGCAATGAAATTTATTTATACTCATGTAAATCATCTGCTAATATTGCAGCCATAAGGATATTTAAAAATGCAATCGTATTAAATATCTGGCCGGATTAATTATATCAGTCAAGAGGTAAATCGATAAAATGTCTTTCTCCATTCATCTCGCCTTTATAATTTTTATTAATATGTTCTTTTATAATACATAGATATATCTAAAAAGAATACATCATAATATAAAATATACATACGATACTAATTTACATATTTCATATGGTTTGTATCGTGCGTAGTGGTCTAGTGGAAAATGAGTGATGTGAGTTTACAAAAAAGGAGCGCGTGATTCGTGGGGTTAAAATTTTCAAATTAGTGAGCAATCACTCGGCACACATGATGATGTAAGCAAAGAGGCTAACATATTCCAATTTTGGCGTAGGCTGCAAATTACATCGCGCATCCCATTATTCTTCCTTTACGCGCGTCCTGCGCTGCGAGCACTTCATCGATTCGTTGACAGTGCTTGATCCGGCACGGAGTGCTCTCCGATGCACTTCCCGCTTCCATCGAGAATCCTGATTCTGGCACGGTACCTACTTGGTCCAGATTACCGATCGCAGCGATCGCTAAAGCCGATCTACGTACGTTTACACGAGGCAATGGAGTAGACAGAGCGGAGTAGACGACATTGAACGTGTTGAACGATCCGTTGTCGATAAGCGGCGGCTATGCTCGATATTATCGGGGCACGGTGAGTGCGTGAACGGGCTCACGCTTCCTTCAGGTGCGTGTGTAAGTACGTCGTACGTTTTATCTGTGTGCAATTCGGTGTATGGCTTCGATTTATCGAATGACCAAGATACTGGCGTGATATTCGATAGAATTATTTTCGAAATCATGCTGAATCTCCATTTCTCCGTCGTGAAAGAATGAAAAGAATGCGCATAATGGCGAAGTACTTGAATAGAATGAATATAGCTTGGAGAAATAGAAACTGGTACATTTTCATTCAGCCTTTATCGACACGTATCGCTTTCCTAACGCGCGTTAGTTAATCGTCAGCGGGATTGTGCTTTTTGAGAATTGGTAATTTGAGCAGGCAAGTATATACATATAACGTGTAGGTACTAAAACGATCTGCGATTAAATTAAAAACGCGACACAAAGGCAAAAATGTCGCTCGAGACTCGTCATAAATTTTTTGGCAGAGAGAAACCTTCGACGAGGAAAAGAGGAAAAAAAAGATACGAAGCGTTAAAATGCGCTAAAACTGGCAGAAAAATTTATATCGCCGAAACGATGAATCGCACGTTCTAAATATTTTTGACAAATATGACGTGAGCGGATTATAATCGATAGCAGGTCGTGCCGAGTCTGCAATTCGCGAAATTGACACAGTAACTGGCCAAAGGCAGAGGCGGCGGGATATATAAAGAAGCGTTTTCCGATAGTAATCGGTAATCGAGATTGTGTTTAATGCCCGCCGTTTCATGGGTAAGGTAGATTCCAATTTCACGTTGAAGTAGATCACAATACCCGGAATTGAGTAATCAGGGTTAATTATGTACTCTTTGGTTGGACTTGGAGGACTGAGAGGGACTGTTACTCCCGCAACACACCGCCATGGCCATAGAGATAGAGATGCGCAGCACGTGGCGCGTTACTACCAATGCTCTAATTACCGGCAATTACCGTTGCCTAATCAATTACGGTAACGCAATCTGTTCGCATACCTGCTATCGGCTGACCGGGCACAGTAATTGAGGCACCCTTCTCGGATCATCGCGATGGTATGTCGCTCGTATCAGCCGCTATGACGTTGGTATCGCGTTGATACTTATTTCCGACCTTCGCGATCGCACCGCGATTTTCCGTGCTTCCGACGATGGAGCGTATCCGCTGCGACAATCTCATCTCGAACTTGGAAATGTAATAGTACATCGTGAACGGAATGCAACCATACAGCGAGCAACTGCGGCATAGGAATATATACTTTGTTCCTTTTTGCTTCGCATTCTGGTCTGTCCGCTCGTGCTGCTTCTTGTTCGACGAGTTTCTTTATTTCTAGCTTTTGCTACATACAGATGGCTGATACTAACAAAAATTAAACACGGAGCTCTAGAGTATTAATTTTGTAACAAGATCCCTTCCCGTGTGTTTTTATTTTAAATTATATATATCTAATGTCATTGTGATATTTTAATTTAACAGAGATATTATTAAAATTATGTAAAAATATATATTTTATTATATTTTTTTATTATTATTAGGGGACGAATTACATTATCTGAAAATATAAATTAAAGATTCGAGAATGATAAAAAATAAATGATATAAATTTAAAAATAATGGCGTAAATATTTCTGACTTTTTTAACAACTTTATTTTAACAGTAGAAATTTGAGGAAAGATGTACCAAGTAAAATAGGATGCATAAGTAATTGCCGTTTATATGGTAACATGTGTTGTGCTGTACCTCGCACGACGGACCATTTTACGAGCGGTTCCGCGTGTTACGGCACAACCGGGTATTTTGTTTAAATAGGATGCGTTACGATTTCGATAAAGTGCGTACCCTGCTTGGTAGGCACCGTATCTTAAACGAGAGAATACACCGGCGATCAGTTTACGAGCTCTGATACAGACTAAAAGGTCTGACAAAGGTACTTAAAGCTTTCCCTGCAGATATCTGCACACCCTAATAGTGTTTAGCTTAAGAGATTCGCATAATATTCACGATTCAAACTTACGCAATTTTGTTAATAAATTAACATGAGCATATTTTTGTTCAACTTAAATTATTTATAAAAAAGTAAATAATTAAATAATTTTCTTTTTGTTTTACGTTATTTACAAAAAATATAATTTTTTTAAAGAATTAAAGTATAGTACTTTATTTATTAAATTAATTAATTATTATTCCTTCTTTCCTTTTAGGGTGATAAGAATTTCGAAATATATTTGCAATAAAATATTATTTTGCTACATAAAACTGCGTAAAAATTTGCTCATAAATCAATTACATCTGTCAAAACGGGCATTAAAAAATGCAAAATATTTGTCGCAAGAATAATACGATCCATAAAGCTTTATCAAATTTCCATCAAAAGTATTTCGCGGTTATATGGCATAAATTTAGTCTAGTAGTCGTTTCTTGGATCGTAAAATGGGCGAATCGGACACATAAATCCGCCATCGCACTACACTCGCAAGTTATCATCAGTATTTAAAATTTTAAATATACATAACGCACGTGTACACACCCGCACATTCTTACGGCAATAGCCGTTTTAATACCCGTTTTGACAGATGTAATTGATTTATGAGTAAATTTTTACGCAGTTATATACATACAGCAAGATAATATTTTACTATGAATATATTTCGAATTTCTTATCACCCCAAGAAAAAAAGAAATAATAATTAACTAATTAAATAAATAAAGTACTATATTTTATTTCCTTTGAAAAATTATATTTTTTGTAAATAACGTAAACAAAAAGAAAATTATTTAATTATTTTCTTTTTTATAAATAATTTAATTTTCTTAAGCAAAAATATGCTCACATGTTGAGAGCATTTCGTTGCCGACATCAGGTACCAAGAAGCCAAAAGTAACTTTTGTATAGGAACGCGAAGTCGCGTATCAATTATTACTTTGATCGTGTAATTGAACGAGAAAGCTCCACACAGCAAAGCTCAAGACAGAGATAGAAGTTCACGATAACACTCTTTTTCTGGTCGCGTGGGAGCCATCGAGCATGGGAGATATCTGTAAACACGTACAGAACCTTTCGAAAATGCAAACTCGGGATGAGATTGCATCCAGCGCCCGAAGCTCCCGATGGGAAATCTCGAGGCGAACTTGAGAGCATCAAGCCCGTTAACAAGGTAACGCACTTCAAATGCACCATGTGTGATACACTAAGCTTACTCAGTCGATTTTAGATATTCCCTCACTTAGCTACAGACTTTAGCAAAACCATTTCGATTTTGTACCTGGAATTTCAAAAATTTCCATCCCTTGAGATGTAAAAGAGCATACATCACGTCGATTTTCTTTGTGGAGCGCCACCATTTTGTGGACGACGTTCGAGAATCTTATATATAACGTTTATCTCCGCATCTATTTCCTGAACTACTTTGTCTTCCGAAGAGAAAACGGGAGGAAAATCGATAGCAACGTTCAGCACTTCCGCTTCTGTCGACGAAGGAAAACTTGTTTAGAAAAGTGATCGAGCATGGATTATAAGGATAGACGGGAAGGAAAATACACCAGTTACACGGCAGGTTGTTGAAACTTCACGAAAACCCTATCTTCCTCAAAGTGCTCGGGCGGAGCTTCTTCTTCGATTATGATAAAAGGCGTTTGCTATTTTGCAGGACGTTGTACATACTAAACGCGCGCGCGCTTATGAGGTATAATGTGTTGCACGAAAGTAATATACCGATCGGGGCCGGCAAGACGGTCAAGCGAATAACAAGTATAAAGCAATTACCTTGGCATTATGATCGTTCAGCTCGGGACCACGGTGGTACGATGTCGGCTCTGATCGATCGAGACCAGGCTATTAATTATCCGAGATAGGTTCGAGCCAATGCACGTCGGGGTTAAGTGACTTCCTGGCACCGATGAGAAGCCATTGTTTTGTCGGATATCTTCCTAGAAAAGGTTCGAGGATGAGCTACGGAGATATAACCATCCCGTGCCCTGAGCACGGTCGACCCTCGACGAGTCGTGACCAAGTTCGCGCGATTCGATTGAGCTTCCGCCGCTCGCGATCCACGACGCGGCAGAAGAAGATTGCCCCTTTTGTTCGTCAGGACATTTACTTCGAAAAGAATAGACTGTCCGACGCGACTGTATCACGCGGATATCGGAAAGATCTCGTTAGAAATGAATAATGGCCATCGTGATTCCGCGATTAACGAATGACGTAAAAATCTTCCTTGCGATTTCGCAAGACGATTGCGGACATAATTTATGATCGATCAGGATGAAGACAGAATTATACACAATGTATCCGCGGTATGAATAAGAGGACAATCAATGACTCGCTATTGCGAGTAAACGAATTACCATCTAGAGTTATTAATATCCGTAGCTCGATCGTTTCCTTCATGCACAATTGTAATATTAACGGCGTCAGGAAAGTAAAAGCGGTAATGTCATGCGCTATCTTCGCGCGTTATTAGCGTCAAGCGTTCGACATCGACAGAGGATCAATTTAATACGCACGATTAACGTCTGGCAGTCTGTGAAGTGCCCCGGTACTTTTTCAGTCTGCCATAATGAAGAGTCGCCCGATATTAAAGTGCAAGATAGGGGAGGAGAGAGCTGAGGGGAGGAAGGGGATGGTCGCCATTATGTCGTGTTATATTAATGTAACGACGTTACGAAGTAATATCGTTACTCGATATATAATTGGTAAGGCGAAACGTTTTACACTGATTATCCGCTATTCCCCGCCCTGCGATTTATTTTTAATTATTTCCTGCCAACTGCAGGATCATCGACATGTCGCTGGTTAACCGGAGTCGGTTGCGTCGCGTCCGATGTACACAGTGTCACGGCACGCACAATTCAAAATTTATAACAATATGAATTATGTGCGATCGTGCGTTGTCGACAACAAGCTGAACTAACAGTTAGTAACATCGATTGCAGATATAATCGATATTTCATTAATTAAATTGCGTAATATAATTCCTAATAATATTGAATTGTTTGTCATCTGTCTCCGCGCGTTTTACCATTTATTAATGCATATTTAAAATCAAGTTAATGATATTTGACAAATATCTACTGTTAAAGCTGTCATTATTGTCTTGGCTTAAAAGAGGAGAAATTTAAATGAGCAGATCTTACGTCTTCTCACAGTATCTATGGCAGAAGATTTTAATAAGAGTGCTGAGTAAAGAAAGAAACTGGATGTATAAGAGATTTTAGTATTTGAAGATTTTATATTAAAGTTTTATAGCGTTATATACTCTTTTTCAAAGGAGATAAAAAGAATACTTTATCTTATTAGGCACAGATCTCATTATGTGTAGTAGCAACCTCTTAAACGTTATAATTAATTTCTTTAACTGTTGCGATTAATTTCCTAGTGTACAATTTAATATTTTAGAAAGTTGTATCATTCAATATCGTTCGTGTGCATGCAATTATCTATACGTTCGTAATGTCAGTCACAACGATGAAGAAGCGCGCAACAAGAGACTCTTGTAATCCTGAAAACAGATACAAAGTATACCGTTAAGTGAAACGCGATATATAACAATTCCCGAAGCGTGGGCCACGATGAAGACTCCATTTCCGCGTCTTTCGTCGTTCGCCTTTATCTTCGTCCGGATGCGCGATCCCTTTGAATAGAACGTAATTCAAGGAACGCCCCGCTCTGTTATCCTAACATCAAATTTGAATCGAGCGCGGTCTCATCCGCGCGGATGTATCTCCGTGAATCGCCGTGGGATCGTCTCTTCATACCGAATTTATTCCGAATTCAAATTGCGTCAAACAAAGCGGCGGCGGCCGGGCGTGCGTAAGAACACAACCCGTCGTCGTGGATACCGGAAATTGCAGCGTTCAGCGTGCGCACCCACTCGCGCGCGTTCCGCCGCGCCGCACCGCGCCGAGCCGGGCCGGGCCGGGTGTATACATTATTTAGCCGCGCTGGAAACCGCGGGCTGAAATATCGCGATCCTACCCCGCTCGTCTCCCGACCTCGATCGATGTCTGTGGAGCGAGCCCACGCGAACATAATTTGCGAAAGCTCGGTTTTCCGTCCGGGGCCGCGAGACACAGCGGGATCCGTGCGAGCACGCGGAATACATAAGGTATAGAGCGCCGTAACGGCGCGATGCGGCGCGGCGCGGCGACGAGGAGAAGGACGCGTGCGCCTTGTACTCTCCGGCTCAAATGGACCATTGTTCTAGGCGATGGTTCGACGACCACCCTCGCCCAAACAAAACGATCGAGACGTCCGGGATCTACGATGCCGGGCCGCGATCGGGGTCGGCCGTGTAGGCCGTCTCGACCTATCCGAACCATTCCGGCCGAACGCACGTCTTCGTCTTTTTCTCTTCGATGTCCAAAGGTATAGAAATGGCGATGCCAGATATTCCTAAAACTCAAACCACACCACGAAACTCGACGGTCAAATGATAATTGCCCGGCGCATTTACGGCGCCCTCGTAATTATAAGGCGCAGGAATTGCAATTAGTCCTTTATCGCAATGCCCGCCGTGTGCATTGTGCAGCCCAATTACGTTTGACTGTCGTAACCGCTGTTGACTATAGCGCGAACAATTATGACGCGTGATAGCGATGGTAGCAAGATTAATGTGATAACGACGCGTACTTCGTATTTATGGCTTTTTTTGATTTATGCGTTGTTTAGTTTGCAAATTTATTTTGCCGCGTATACTGTGAATTATGGAATACAGGACGGCCAAATTGATATTCCATTCAAGACGCGTAAACAAACCTGCATGCAAATGTATGATGAACCTCGAGAAAATAATTATCAATCGTATGGCTGTTAATCGGCGGCGATAATTACCTCAATTACGTGGAACGCTTTACGTTCTCGTCGGTTTAGTACTGGCGTTTATCATTAGCCGGTTTAATACACCGAAAATACTAGGAATCCGAACGAATTACGGTCGGCTTCCCGCGAGAAAATAAACAGTTGATGAGGAGAACGGAAGTCGTACACCAGCCCCACGAAAGAAAAAAAAACAACTTTGGCCCGGCTTACGCTCAACGAGCGTAACTTATTCCCTGATTTGAAATTCAGCGCCATATCTACCATTTATGTCCACAGCACACGTGTGTGGCTATCGATGGTTATTCGTACGTATGTATGTATGTACATACGTGTATGTGGGCAACGTGATTGCACGCACCTACACGAATACACCTTCGCTGCTTTCTGCAAGAAGTAGGAAATATTTTTAGGGAGCACGTCGGACCATCTAGTATTTTGTTTCACCCTTTATTCTCACATATCCTCTTGTTAGTCCTTTCCTATTGGCCGCGTTTTTTTCTCGAATAACGGAGTGGCTCCTCCTTCTTCTTCATTTATAGATCTCTTTCTTTCTGAAAGACCTTCCTCGCTTATTCGCGAAATGTCTATAAATAAAATTTTTATGCAGCCACTGCTGCAGTTTCCTTACTTTCTCTCAGTGAGTTATTGGACCATTTAATCAGATAAGATGAATTATAATACCAGGCGACGTGAATACAAATTAACGTTATATGAAAATTAGATACAAGATATACTAAGGAATTATGATACACGATGCAAACGCAATGAAAAAAAAAGAATGAGTTCTTTAATATATGCAATTGTTCCCGCATTATTTTCGAATATGCAGTATGTACCTATCTAGTAGTGACACTGCATTTAGATATTTTTTTTCAGTGGGGAACATCGATCATCGTAAACGTTTATAACAGCTGTAGCAAAAAAATGATAGCAGTTGTAATTGGTTTTCTATTAAAAATAGGATATGTATAAGTGAGATCGATATCACAATCCCTATCAAGTGCCGAAATATCGAAAACGATTCAAACGAACGTTCATGGAGTGGATGTATCGTTGGTATACGTATATCGTATCGGCACACTTGAATTTCGTTCGCAACGGGCTGTACACCATTATTATTTCGCATACGGTGCGAGGCGGAAAGATTATTTGCAAACGCGGGGAGACAAAGGAATCGCCTGTGCGAAACGATTCGAGATACCTCTTTCCGCCTCCATCTTCCGTACGTTTTTTCTGCATTCCCTTTTCATCCCCGGCGGGCCAATCGCTCCAATCGGCGAGCTTTGTCCGTGTGCCGATCCGTATACGTATGTATAAGGAACGAAAAAAATCGAGAATTGGTAGGGGGATCAATGCGTAATGGAAGACCCTCTCTCCCTCCAGCGAGGCTCTCGCGGCAGTCACGGCGAGTCACGATGAATGGCCGGTATTACTTTATCGGCGACCAGGCTAAATCGAAAATTGAAAAACGGACGGGCCGCGATGAAAGAAAGTAGGTCGTGCTCTGGCTGTTATCGACGTCGTTCTTTCCCTTTTGTACTACTCGCTATCTCGCGTCTTGTCTAGCGCGAACCTTTCTCTTCCTTTTCAACGACTAATGCGGGCAATCCTTAAGCTACTTTCCAGTGACGAGACCAATATGTTAATTCCAATAAAAAAGTAACAACTTGATTCCGATAGTTCTGATGGTTCAATAATTACGATTAACAGTCAAAAATTTATCTTACAATTAGCGCTGTTAATTGTTTCAAATGTTAGGTACCTTTAAGGAGTTTCGTGGTTATTGAGACGTTTTATAAAGGATGTAATCCTCTTCGTGTAACACGACTGTTTTATTATTTTCATCCGTATGATATTATGTATGTCAACAGTAAAACAATTAGGAACCTTCCGCCAGCAAATAATAAAAAACGTAATATTTCTTAGGAATCGACCCAACTGGCAATATTTATTAAAAATATATCACGACGTTTCGGCCATCGATTTTGGCCCTTATCAAGTGAATATATAAAATATAACAAACTTTACATCATCCGTAAGTTTGCGCGTCAAAAGTTAAATAACCACAGTGGACATCGAGCTGATTGAGAAACACGTGTTGGAAGGCACGTCCGCATCACTCCATGAATAACTGTAGGTTAATAGTAAATTTATCTATATATAGTTAATTTTTCATTGATCTGAGTAACTGAGCTGCTATCAGGTACTTTCAATAATTTTATATGCAATTAATGATAAGTGCACAGCAATTATCTGTAATTCGCAACAGGATTTTAGTAGGTGTATAAACGTAGGAATTTATTGCTTCTCGGACAGGTGTGTATACACGTGCGCTACAACTTACTCGAGACTGATCGAGCCAGTTTTTCCGCGACTTGCGTGGCAAATACCTGCGATTTACCGCGGCTTATAGTAACTTAAACAGGTGTGTCAATAAGTCAATCTGTCAACCGACTAATTTTCACGTGGATAACACCGATGTAGAGATTAATCAAAGACGAAAGTAAAGCATGTTCAACGCGCAAGAGCTTATAATTATCTCTTTTCTGCGTCGCTACTTTCCATGTGAGCACATTTTTACGTTGAGCTAATACAAGATTCTATACATAAATTCATACTGGTCTCTTGTACACGATTACGATATTCTCGACTGGCTACGATTTAGGTGATCGCAAGGAAACGGGGAAAGAACAAAAAAGCAAATGGAGCAACACGCGAAATTTTCTTTCTGTCCGTTCGTTCGACAGTCCGGGAGGACTTCAAGAGGGACGGAAAGGAGTCCCCGCCATCATCATTAGTCCCGCTCTACCGGTAATCGCGATCGTTCTTACGAACGCACAAATTGCCTTTCAAATTGCTCCCCCCCTGAGAAAACAGGGCCCGGTGCCAGAGATGCCCTCTTTTTAACACTGACGAAAAGACGGAGAGCGCGATGCATCGAGCGAGGACGATAAAGCGAGATAGGACCGACGAGATAAAGAGAGGAAAGGTTTCGTCCTCCTATGCGGTTCGGGATCCCTTCGTGGAAACGCGGTAATAGCACGGTCCTCCTCGATCGTTTTTCTCCGTTCCCTTTTCGATGATGTTGTATCCACTTCTCGCGAGGGGGTGAGATCTTTCAATTTTGTACACGAGGAAAAGTTGTTTCCGCATCACACGATTGTATTCCCTGTTTACACGGGGTAACATAAGACGAAATCAAATGAAGACCGCCCGCCGATTGGTTTCTTGAAAACAATCGTATGGCGCCGTGCTGGCGAATCGTAAACGAAAGTAAATTGACTCGTGGTCTCTTCGACGTGATTACATTTAATGCTTCATTGGAAGTTAGCACATTTATCTACATTCACAAGTTAAAACTTTAATTGGGATTCCAGCCCATTGTAATGTTTATTTATTTATTATTTATTTAGTTATACAATTTATCTTTAATATAATTTTGCAAAAACTTTTATTTAAAAAGAAATAATAGCGTTTAACGCCAAAGTAAAATTTTCTTCTCATAATTATCTCTTAAATATTAAATAGGAATAAACTTTTTGTCTAGAGAGTCATATTTGATCCTTTAACTAAAGTGTTGATAACTTTATATCAAAAGTATGCAACTTAAAATTATTAATGACACGCGCCAAACTTTAATATGACATTTTGTATAAGACCCGTTAACTCTCGATATTGATCAAGACCCACTCATAATGGAAATACATATAAAGATATATCAGATATATATCGAATGTCGCTAAGTGATGCAGCGATATCATAAGGATCACCTGAGCCATTAATAATCGTTACCAACTATCTGGACTCAGCGAGACAGCTGCATGATATATCACAATCTATAAAACTGCCTCGGAGAGAGGCAACAAAGAGTGAATTCAAATTCATAAACCTCTCACCGAGTAAATCGATGTTCTTGTCAATACGTCCGGCCTGCGGAGCCATAATGTAGATTCTTTCGTCCGCCGATATCTAATGGCCGTGATCTTTTTTCGGGATAACCGTTCTCTGACTCATGGTCTACAGCGATGCCTAACTAGCCAATTAAACGAGAAGCGACTGTCACAAGATGAAGGTAACTACCCACGGCATCGCGCAATTACTGAGAAAAGGCATGGCGCTAAAAGATTCATAGCTGCTACTGAAGTTCCTTGGTGTTTCATGCCTTTCAGCTGGCCAGAAATAATTTCGTTGTGGACACTTGGCACGGTATCGGTTGTCAAACGTATTTATTCCAAAATAACCCACTCACGTGTTTTATTTAAAAACCTAATCTTTAAATGCTGCAGATATCTCTGATATTCCTAAAAAAATTCTCACTAATTAAATATACTACTGATATTTATATAAAAATAATACTATTCCGTTAAATACTATACAAATATTTGATAATCCTAAAAATAATTCTATTCCGTTTAATAAAATTAAAAAGTCTATTATAGGATATAAATGCCAAATTCAATAACGTTACATTGTGTTCTTAAATACGTTACGTTAAAATTGTCTCATCAAGTTGCACAATCGCGAATTATTATATGCACAATCTTTATTTCGTTTTCATTAGAAGTCATCATTAAGAAAAGGTAATAAGGTAGAACGTGCAGTTTTCGATTCTGTGTTGCACCATCACAAGACGAAGCTAACTACGCACTCAACGCACGCAGTTTCCAGATAAATTTCACGGCGCTAAAAGATTCATGCGCGTGCCTCCGGTGTCAGGGATTCTTTTTCCTCGGACGCCCGAGAATAATTTCACTTTCCACGTTCGAAGCTCACGTAACGCTCACGTTTAAACGCGCCTTAAGAAATTACCACTATCTTCGTAAAGTATACGCAATGCGATCCGTTAGATTTATATCTATTAACATTTCCCATAACGTGTTTTTTTTCCAAATAACCGCGTGGAAGGCGCGGATAGAAAGGATTCATTCTCCATTAGATCGTCATAAGAGGATGCTACCTACGCACATCATTCGAACGGGAATGACGCCTGTAGGACCAACAATCAGGCCCTTCTCCAATGTTGATTTCACTTTCGACGTGGCGAGCTTAGTGCAGCATCTTCGACGGACATTTAGAGCGAAAGAATCTCAGTGATAGAGAAAGTTGGTCGGGCACAGATATAATTTATACAGGTTGACAGGCATTTCTTGTATAATCACGGAACCCATATTTTCCAGGATACCCGAGCAACACGGCGGTAAATTCTTATCGCGGAATGTTAGCGGCGAATACCTTAGTGGCACAATGTTTCAGAATAAGCTGTATGTTTTAGGAAGAAGAACAGCACTCCGTTTTACGAGCGATATCGCTAAGAGTAATGCTTCACGGGCGAAATTACGTCGGACGGTAGATAAAGTAAACTCCATCAGACAGGCTGGAAAGAGCGAAATTTGCTTCGTTATTAGATATGGCCATTACTTGCAATATCCGCTCAACACGTTATTTATCGTGCCTCAAGATAGATCGATTGTAATTTTCCTGATACTTGTTAAGAGCAATATTGTGATTACACGGCGTTAGCTGGAGTACGGTAAACTCGCAAGATATTTAGCATGAGTATAGTAGGCATGCATAATCATATAAGTCAAATATCAGATTGTTTATTTAATCGTGTAAAATGTAAATAAGACATTATGTTCATAGTTGAAATATTTCTGTTACATTTCGAGAACACTATAAATTTGTAATAATTAATAAAAAAAGAGGGAGACATATATTTTCAAATACTTTAACGATAATATTTAACGTTAGCAGTTTTCCAGTATATGACATAGGAGTACTACAGTAATGCAGTAACTTTCTACGTTGTGTACACGGGCATATTTCGTAGCCTCGCAAATGTCGAAAATTCCTGTTTACGTGTCTCTTGAAATATTCAGCGTGTCACAAGCAATCAACCAGTTTTCTTCAAAGCGTCGGTTAACGCTACGGGTCAAAGTTATTTTTATGAACCGGCAGATAAATATTCGTGGAATTTTCACGTGCATAAGAAATTACAGGGACACTGGATGTGTGTGTGTGTGTGTTCACGGGAGATATTTCTTCGCTCCGTGAGACAGGCTACTACCGCGCGCCGTCAAAGTTGGCGCGTGTACGTTTTATTTTTAAAGCCGCGTGTACATCGAATACACGGAGGATCATTCGGATTTTAATTAAACGGATTAAGCGTGTCGTTATGGACCTTAAATTTCTGTGATTACAAGAAAACGCGGATATACGTTACGTCGCGGAACCTTTACAAGACACTAATTGTGTTTACGATCGCTTTAAGTCCAGCCTCTTTGACGTTCGCTCGTAAAGCAAAACCTAAAGTCGGAATTATTATATGGCGCCCCTCCGGTTTCGTTCCGCATTTTTTCCGCGCATTAAGCATCCATGAAATTTAATTATTTTTTATGTCGCCGCGGATTTGAATAATGCCGCGGGATTGGAGCCAGCGCGCGGATTTGTCTCCTCGCGGAGATTACTGCAACCGACGATTAATTTGTTCAGGTAATTAAGAATTCGCACGACGCTCTCGCGACCGCGCGGAATGAATATCGTTCTAAAAATTATTCAAGATTCTTCAGTACGTCATCAACGACGCTACGTCCTCGACCTTTGTCAAAATTTTACGAGCCCGCTACGACGAGTTTCACATTCACCGTCGTAAAATGCCTTAAACCTTTATCCCCCCCTAATCTTGTTCGTTATACCCACTCGCTAATACGACCACGTCTTTTTCTCGTACCTCTTTCGCCCCGCAGCATTTTCCGCCGTGCTATCTTATAATGTAATCTTAGGTCCAGCAATTCATAGATTCCACGCTCGATAGAAGCTCGAAAGTTTCGCCGAGGCTTTTACAGGAGATCATATGTTTCGTTTTGTAGCGCGCTCCTTATCCGCGGAGATAATCACGCTCGATACACTTTAGCAAGCTGAACAGGTTTTCGAGGAGTTTATGTATAGCGTAGGAAGATGATAACGATTTACGCGCAAAATTTCTAATGATATAATTAAGTTTACGCGCGTTACGACACATGCTGAAGGTATACCAGATTTCTTGAGATATATACATTGTATCTTTTAAATAATGCATATATTATATTGTATAGCTTCATGCCTTTATAATTTATTCATATTTTATTCAGTAATTAGGAGTCGATGATAAACATATGTCGGAGATGTCGATTTACTGATTAATTAAACTGTAATTTAAAATAAGTGGATACGTAATGCAACTTTCTCGATAATAACAATAATACTGCATTACTGCATACCACTCCGAAAATTTAAGTCTTTCGGATAATAATAAATCGCGTGTCCAAGATTCAAATAAATTACCTTCGATGATGATGGCCATAATTCAACCCAATGGCCTGGTTCGGCAGTAACGCCATGCATCATTGTCGCATAGCGCGCCACATATGGGACACACATCGACGTTACCACGTAGATGCCATCCAGAAGTTGATCGGAACACGATGCGAACGGAATTTTCGAGTGGAACGCAGCTGGACATTCCAGAGAGGGTCGATGGCGCCGGGGAACGGTTCTTCTATCGAGCGTGCCGAATCAGGGTAACTCCATCACTAATTACGCCAAACGGAACTAGAGCACGCTAAGCGCGTCTCATCGGTAGAATCTGTTTACCGGATCGTACAGGTGCGAATATATTGGCGGGACACACGAACCCGTATGTGGCGGGCCAATGCAACCACATGCCGTCAGCATCCAAAGGCAAACGAGGTGCCGAGTAGTTAGGTCAGCGTTGTGTATGATCAAACGGACTATGTATACGAATTTACATTAACGCTGTCTCCTTCATGAACATCGATCGGGCGCGCGATAGAGAAACCAGGCATAGAAATTTACTCCCACCGCACCGGCCGGTTTAAACGTTCCATTTCGATCGGCGTAGTACATTTTCGAAGGTCGCTCGTTAAGCTGTCTCTCTGTGGTAGGTGATGTCGAAACTGATTAGCGTTCTTGTCTAGGCGGCAACGCGTGGTGATAATTTGAGTAAATTGCTAGTATGTGCTAGAAGAGGTATTTTAACTTGAGGTATAATTTTAACAACATGCGAAAAGAACATGTTACGTACGTTAATATTTCACAAGCCGGTTCGTGTTTTCTGCTAGGTAATCGACGTTTCGCTTGCCTGCTAATCGCAGATATTGATCGATAACGTGACCTCGATAATAATTAATTGACACATCAGTGGTCGTGGCAGGTAGCGTGCACGACCTGAAGACAGCTTGTAGACGGGAACGAGAAAATTACGAAGTTTCGTGGGATATCAGTAGTGTACACGTCGTGTAAATCTGGCCGTCCACGGGGGGTGGTGGACAACGGTCCGTCCATGGTCAGGTCCCCGGGGGCTTTTCATGAACGGGGAGACCGGTCCATGCAAAACTTTTCAATGGACCTCCATCACAATGGGATGGCGGTTTACATTTATTAGACCCGCGGCGAAATGCTTAGTTTGCATTTGAAACCTGCCGTCCACCCTCATTCACGGTCTGCTCTCGCGGAAAAGCGCCGGTACCCAATACCTATCTTTGTGCCGAGGGTTCAGGGTTGCCGCGCGGCCGTGCACGTAGAATAAAGTTTGTCTCCCTCGTTAAATGGATCATTCTGGGCGTGAATGATTGTCGCAACACTCGCGTGTCTAGTTTCTTAATTATCGATTAAATCAATAGAGAGCGCGTATAAATGTTCACAAACCTAAATTTATGTGTGGGATACGGTAATTTATATCTCTAGTGCATTAAAACAGAACATTTTTTAGCATTTCTTTTATAGAAGATATATTTGATTTTGTACTATACATATAAAGTTTATTTTATAATGCAATTTTATTCTTTCGATAAATATATATTGCCAGAATAGATATATTTAGGATATAATGCATTAGATTAAACGGATATACTACGTTTCAAATTATACGTGATTTTTATTATTATATATCGTAATTTTCTTTTCAAGTATTCGCTAATTATTATCGACGATAATTCCTTTATAGCTAAAAAGAAAACAATTATTCTTCATTACAGTTTTCTATAAGAGAGACAAAATTATTTCGCGACATCTATTTTTAATTAAACGGCAATTGAAATGGAAGTACTTAAACTGAGATAAAAAAAGAACTCGTAATTAATTATGAATTGCCATGAAGTATTCATAACAGTGACGGCACAAAGCGGAGTTTATTCAACCACCACGTATTTGTCGCTAAACAGATTAACGATACAACTACACGACTCAACTGTACTTTAATCTGTTGTTAATCAACTCCGACTCTTTAACTCTTTAACTCTATTATTGCGAGTTAAAGAGTCGGCGCATGAAAAATTAGTTCTGTCTGGTGTGAATATCTGGAATATCTATCGCGGAAGCTGTGGCAAGGAAATGGATTTCCACTCAATCGTAACAGTTGGAGAATTTACTACGTCGGACATATTGCGGCATAACTTCTTGTTTGATCGAACGCAGCTCACATGCTCCCCGCGATAGCCGCGTACGATTTACACGCAATTGTAAACGACAGAGTTTCACTATCAGTCAGCATACAATGATATTTCATTTATAACACTCGCCTTTATCGCCGTATTTGTTTTTCTTTCGATAAATATCCCGTGTTTCATATATAAATATCCCGTATTTTATGAACGGCCGACAAATTTTTATTTTTTGGGGTTATTATTACATATAAATTGCACGCGTTCGTTTGTATAGGTTTTTGGCAGAAAAGCGGCAGCTTCCGTATTTGCCGTTCGTCGAACCGAATAATATGGCGACATTGACCGATATTATTGACTGAATAGTAGCGCACGTCAAATTATCGGGGAATATAACAAGTGGATTGCAGAGTATTTCGTTTTTCTGGAGCGGCGCGTTGCATTTTTATTGCGTTCTGACAAGTGGCTTCATTTCTGAGCGAGTCGGCTTAACGTTTCTATCGATTCCAGCCTTCATCCGATTTTTATGCATCATGAAACTTTTATGTGCTATATACTTAACGCTGCGAGCGACGTGCAAATATAATGGAAGAAAGGTTTTAGCGTTAGCTCGAAAATTAATTTTCTCTCAGACGAATTGTAATATATTATCATAATGTAATAAGCGTGACAGCATCATTGCAATAAGATCCGAATACTAAAATATTCCGATCTGAATATATCCGGATCTCAGAATTCGGAATCATATATTCTTATTTTAAGTCCGTATAAAAAGTTATAGATTATTTTTACTCTCAGTCACATGATCCATCTTTTTATACCTTATGTAATTACTAATACATAATTTATAATTGGAATCTTCATTACGTGTCAGAAAATAGAATATTTTCCATATGTTGAGGTACGAAGTTAAATTTGTAGTCTACGAGATAGCGATTTAACAGAATGTATGATTAACAATAATTTTTTTAAGTCGGCTCGTCTCTTGTGCATCCGCGAAATCGCCTATATGCAGATATTCGTGCGCGAAATGATTATTTCAATAGAAAGCCGCTACGTTGATACAGAGAAGGAATATAACGTGGTGACTTTACTATTGTACAGTTCGTCTTTGCCGTCCATCATACTCATCGTCACCGCCATTGTCATCATTGTCATCGTTTTGCGTACGCGGCGCCTACACGCGGACTTTTACATGCACAGAGTGAAAGGTAGACAGGAATACAACTATAAGTTATAACTCATGGTTAGTGTGGGCATCAGATGTTCAAGACTCGCGTATACTATCAACTAGACACAATACCGTATTTAGAATTTCGCAGTGATTTTTCATCGTATCAGCCGCAAAATGAAATAACTCGACAGTTATTTCCTTGGAAAATATGTAAAGATATGTAAAATATTTTTTGTCATAGAATTTTCAAAAAATTATTTTTTAGCATCTTTCTTTGTATATGAATATTCATTATAGAATAATTAAGTTTCCGTTTAGCTTAAGGAAGAGCGAATAAAAAATTTCATCAATATTGCTAAACTATTCATACACTCCAACATATGGAACTATTTTTGATTAATGGGCGACATTAGGAAAACATATATGTTCACTGAGGAAAACGGAGTTTGAAAGACCAATGAAATATTTTCATACGACACCCACGCAGTTCATCTCTACTACGAGGGAGGTCATCGGTGAATATTCTGGTACTTCGCGCGCGTTTAAAAGGTTTAACTGCATTATCACGTTCGCGGTGAAATCGCGGATATAGATGGAACGTAAATCTGAACAAAAATAACTTTTTTCTCAATGCAATAATTTGAATAATTAAATCATTTATTATAATATTTCCCTGCTCTGTCACATATTTATATTGACATTCAATTCGATGCAACAAAACAGATTTAAATAACTGGAAAATGTAATATATGTAATATATTTAATATATAATTGTAGCAAATGTTATCTGTCTGTCTGTCTACTAAAACATTTTGGTATATTTCATGTAAAATGTATCTCGTATTATCTTTGCATGAACTTAAATTTAATAACGTTAGTCGCGTCATCACTGGTATAATTATTTTCCATAGCAATGATGCTTAAGCTATCCTCCTTTCCCCATCGGTACCGAGCAAGGGGCGCTCAGCGGTCTATCTCTTTATCATAGCCTAGGGCAGCAATTCCTATTTCATCCAACATCAAGTTAGAGTTAAAATTTTAACCAGTCAAGAATGAATGGTTTTCAGCTAATCAAATATAATCGGAGTCCGTTGAAATTAGATATTGACTGAAGCTAAAATAGCACAAATAATGAAAGAAAAATCGCGAAGACTGAAATAAATGATCGTCTAAAAAAAAATATATAGAAAAATAGCTCTTCTAATATTAACTTTATTTCTTATTCTTTAACCAAAAATGTCAATAAGGCTTTTATACCCTCAAAAGGTTAAAAACAACGGACAAAGTAAATAATTAAATGACAACGTTGAATTTTGTAGGTAATAGTGCAATAAATATTTCCGAAACAGTGGAAGATACAATCTAATTTTAAAAATAATCAGAATATAAGAATAATATTTAAAAATAACGAGAAAAATAAAAACTAAACTCTGTATGTTTAAAGCCGACCAACTGGCAAAGTTTTATTGTATTCTCACATGGGAAAAATAAAAACAACAAGATCTGCACGTATACTGCAGATCTTGTTTGATATAGAAGCAGGATAGCAAAAGCTGAAGCTCATTTTTTCTATTTATATCCTTAATTAAAAATATATATTTTACTCGGAATGATTGCCGTGCCCTATTTTTCAGCTCGTTGCGCTGGAAGTCTAACGTGACTTCAATGAGATCGATGACAAGGGTTCCGTTTCCTTATTAGCGACTGTCGCGAGAACTTATGCTTTCTCGCATTTCCACTCTTCTTCAACTCAACGAAGGGGAAAGGGTATGGGTCGAAAATTGAGCTTCTCCCGCTTGTGTTCGTCTTCGTCTCGCTCTTGTTATTCTCGTTTCTCTCCCTTCCGCGTTCGCGACACTCGACTGCAGAAGGCAGAAACAGGAGCAGCCTTCTGGAACAACGCTGGAACGTTAAAGGGAGAACGAGCGTAGGAGTAAAGCTGGTAGCAATGCGCCATAAACGATCGGTCGACAAAGGAAGAAGAATGGGGTGGAGGAAGGATAGCATGCCAGACGAGAACAGAATGTGCACGAACGAAAAGGAACGACAGGACGAGGAAGGCAAAGACAGTAGAGTCGCCGAGGAACGAAGTAGAAAGCAGAAAAAAAAGAGAGATATATACGGAAAATTGGAAGAAAAAGAAAAAAAACAGACAGGCGTGGAACGGTGGAATACTATACAGGAGTGCGAGAGAGAAAGACTAAATGGGAGGCAGAGTTATCGAGAAGGAAGAGGACTGACAGAGGAAACGCAAAGATGCAGAAACAATAGGGGGATAGAGAGGGAAGCACGTATCAAACTCTGTGGAAAAAACAGACAGTGCGGAGGCTGGCGAGGAGAGAAAACGGAAAGAGAAGGGACTAACGGGAAGATAGTGACGAGGGAGTTAAAGCAAAAGGGAAAGAGGGACTCTGTCCGTCCGTACGTCGGTCCGCGGGCGCGCGCATATCTCATCTGCATAGAAACAAGCTCGCTGGGACAATAGGATCCTCCGTCCATTCTGACACTACAAACACGGTGCAACCGTGTTCCCCCAATAGGAAACCACTTCAGTATGCTCTGCTAACCCTTTCGACGCAGCGAGGGCCCTATCATCGACCCGACGTTATCTTTTGTATGTCGTACAATAATTTCGTACCTGGTAACGTTTTCGTGAATCAGGGAGCCACACCGGGCATGGGGATGCGTTTGGTCGCGTGGACCCCGCCGCGTTTGTTTGTTCGACGTCTCACGATCACGTGCGCGCCATGGAAAAATCGTTCGCCGTATCTCTCGTTCTCGAACTATAGCAGCTTTGGCTCTAGTGCTCTTATAAATATGAAAGTTGCGCGGGATCGAGTTACCGCTCGATAGACGTCGAGCACCGAATGCCCGGGTGCGACGTTGAGGAGGTTTATATTGCGACACGCGACGCTGGAAACGAATTAATGTGCAAAAATTCGCGGTCGAAGACAAGCATGGGTGTGCTTCGCCGCGCTTTCATATGCATCACGAGCGGCTATTTTAATAGATCGTAAAAGTGAAATTGCACAATTTTGTTTTTACACACTGCTGACATATTTCGTTTCAATACCGTACTATGTAGCTTGGTTTAATGACTTTATTCTTGCATAACTTTTTAACGTAGACTCTTTCGTTGTTCATTTATAATATACTTACATTTTGAATATTCTAAATTAGACATACCAAATTAAAAGTAGGTATAAAATATTGCCCACTTTCTCTTTCTAAATTTTAAGGTTTTTGAAACGTCTTTATACAATGTTTATATCATATATGTAGTATAAATATACGATTATTTTTATGTGATTATATTTTAGATCTACATTTATTTACAAAATATTCTCTTGACTCAAGTGCACTATGTAGCTGCGGAATTTTATCAATGTCGTATACGTAGCTCTTAAAAAAAAAATGCTTCCCAATAGCGAAGCTTTTACTTGTTCGATACGAGGCTAAGATGGTTGTACGAAAATTTTATAAAAGAGTTGAAGGGAAACGTGCGGCAGTCGAAAGTAGGATTATCGATTCGTGTGTCTCGAGAAGTGCCTATACATAGGATACATATTGACAACTTCGGAAATAAATGACATCCTATATTATTTTATTCATATCAAGTTAAAGTTTAAATGCATTTCATTTATATCGAATTTCTTGAAGTTATCGGAAGTTTCATTACGCCAATATCGAAATATGGAATTTTTGTGGAATTTTAATGGTGCAGACTTGCAACAACATTTCCTTAATGTGCACGCTCGATTTCTCCTTAGTAAAAAATTCCTTATTAAAAATTTTTTTATTGAAAAATTCCTATTTTTATATTGATCTCTCTATTGGAAAGTACCTATAGGAATTTCATATCGTCTATATAATTATCGTACATCATTCGTTTGATAACTATGTTGATATGAAGCTTGCGTCTCGTTGTACTTGTCATTTGCATCGCAGCAACGATCGCGAATATTTCTTTTCCCGAGCAAGTTATGCATCTTGGAATTCGAGAGACGAGAGTGTATTTCCTCCAACGAAATATTCTCGATGCATCCCGCGCGCGGCACGACGGGCATGAAGAATTGAGGAAACGAAGTGCCAAGCCTGTATCCCTTCGTGAAACTTCGCGCGCCGAAGTCGGAATTACTGTGTCCGCTTCCCAGCAGCAGCATCTGGATATCCGCTCCGGGGCTGCTCCAACGAGTTTGCAAGTAGCACCGGGGCCGGTGGTGAAAAAAATTTGTTAGAAATTCTGAGGGATTTTCAGCCGACAAGTTTCAAGAGAACTCGTGCTCGGACATGAACGCTGCTCTCGTAGATAGCCACCATCTTGCCGATGGAGGACGGGCGAGGTGACTGCCCGCCTAGCTGCTGAAACTTTGCCGTTTATTACCGCCGCGTTAACCGGCGCCCTCATCTACGCTGGTAATTAATCGGAGAAACTCGGATCGTAAACAAGGCTCCGTCCATTAAGATTCCATTCATTACACCGGAAGTAGACGCGAGTAAAGCCCACCACCCTCCCGCCCGTCACCTCGTCCGTCCATCCGTCCGTTTCGTCGGTCTCTTTTCTCCCGGCTTCTATCCACGGTTACAGAAGAAGGGAAGCAGGTGGCTAAGAACCTGCGGAGGATCTCGAGTGAGAAAACGAGAGAAGGGGAGGAGGAAAGCGCGCGAGAGCGCCGAAGACTTTCAATAATTCTTCGGAATAACTTTGAAGCGCGCGGAGACGGACCTAGCGAGTTTCAGCAAACTTTCCGCTCCCTCCTGCTTTACCCTTTCTCACAGTCTCCCTTCCTGTTCCTCTCTCTCTCTCTCTCTCTTTTTCTTTCTACCTCTCTCGATTTGGTCCTTCGCTTGGATACCGTCGCGGGAGATAAGTTTCAGATCCCCGTTGTCCTCCTCGTGACCGTGCCAGAGGAGCGAGCCTTCTCTTATCTTTTATGCATTATCGGCGGTCTTCGCCCCCCCCCCCTCCCTCTTCCGGCCCCTATACCGACGCGGACGGTCCGACGACGTTGTTCTCGTTCACTCATATTTCGGAACCAATATTATGCTAATACCCATCGCGATGCACCCGTCGCGCGCCGATGTTTGTCCCTGCGGGAGAACGAAACATCGATGTTGTATGCCGATGGTTATCGACGGATAAGGATCGTGAACCGCCACCCGCATGCCTGTCGCGTATGCTTTCGTGAATAATTCCGGCGCCAACGACGGCGACGACGACGACGACGACGACACTTCTCGTTTCCTAACATCACGGAGCGGAACGTGACAGCTTCCTCTTGTCGCGAGCAGACCATTGTGCGAGACAGAATGAAGACTTGGGAGATGCGTTTCTGGAGGTTACCGATTTCATAGGTATGATGTCGAGAAGAGAGACCGTCGAAATATTTTCTTTATGAGACACGGAGATTACTGGTAGCGACAATAACTCAATCACGCGGGTCTTTTCAGAAAGATCTGCCATTTGCTTGTGTTTAGATAAATAAAAATGGATAATAGAATAATTGGAATCCTGGATTAGTAACGAATTGATGAGATTTCCTTCAAAATTTTGTGCTAACCCGGATTGTATCCAGTATATTTATTTAAATCTTACGGATATATAAAGAGATCTATTATCAGCCAATCAAACTTTAGAGATGTTGATTGGCTGTGGTGAAACTAATATATATTATCTTCTAATCTTATCTGTATCTGCTGCGGGGTCGCCCGGTCGTTGACGCAGTGACACTTACCTAAAACAGAGAAACATAAAGACAATTAGTGCACAAAATTCATAATACATACAAATATATTTTAATATTATCCTTACAGCCATTTCAGAATTCAGAACATAAAGTCATAGAAAAATTATGTTATAAATTTCAAATCGTGAGAATTTTCTAATATCCCGTTATTGATTCATACGAGATATGTAAATTCTTAGCTTCAAGTTGATCAATTTGCATTCAGCTCATCTCCTTCGCGTTATCTATAATTCAATCGTTTGATGATCAATGTATTATTATTATTATATATGTCTAGAATCTAGATTATATCGTCTCTAGTAACGGATAAAGGTCGGTCTAGCGGTACAGTCTGCTACTGTAACTAGTACGAGATCACATAGAGGGTGGTGAAGATGAGTTCAAAGCAATTGGTAGCTGAGCAATCTCAGCCTAATCGTATCTCCCTGCTTCGGGGTGAAATACATAAAAGCGTTATCTACTATATATGGTAATCACAGTGAAATGTTGTAACGTAAAGCGAATAATATGACAAGAGGAGCGTGGTATTTCTGTTTATGATTTCACTGCGCGAAGCAATAATTATTAATTCCCTGCCATTGAATTCCGTAATATTAGTACATACATTATTGCTGAAAGTCTATGTAATACTACCAAATTTGAATTTTCTTCAGAGAATCTAGCTTCAATCTTACATTCACGGAGGCCATTAAATCTTACCCGCTCCTGATATCTCGCGCTAAACACACAAGTTTGAATCTCGGCAATATGGAAGTGCACGTGCAGGGACCGAAAAGCGCTCCCTCGTCCTATAGAAGCTACTGTTTGACTATTGGAAGTTCCCGAAAGTTACACCGAGGTCAGTATCGGACTTCGTGTGTAGCTCTCGTCTGACCCAATTACGCGACGCTATCCGCGACGGAAGAGATAACTGGGGAATTAGCTTGGAAGGACGATTAGCAGGCGAGCAAGAACTCGCCCTCCGGCCGTGAATACGATCAACAATTTATCCGAGTAAAAAGCCGGAATTGCATGTTGCAAGATTCGTGGTGCAAGCACGAGGAACGTCGCGCTTTACTTGCATGTTACGTATACCTATGTCCTCGCACACGCATGTATCGCGCGCATTGTTATTATGCACCGTTTCTCGAGCGCTTCGGCCGGACGCGGCCAGCGCACTTTTAATCACCATTCAGGCGGACTGAGCTAAACGGGACGAGACGGGACACACCGGTGCCACCACCGCGAGGCAAAACAAGGGTTGAATGGCGCGGCGGGGCGCCGGCGGACCGGGTACGTACACGACGCGAGCTATTTGCGGCGCAAAAAACGAGTCGGCGAATCGCCCGCGCCGGTGGGTGCGGGAAAAGGGCAGTGTGCGTGGTGTGAGGGGGAGAAAGAATATGAAACGGAACAATTGAAATTGGGCACGGTGCCAGCGGTGCGCATACAATATCCGCCAAAAGTTTGTTAACGCCTCGCGGGACCTGAGACCTCCCGGCTCCTTCTCGCCCCGCGCTCGCCTGGCATAAGTCCGAGAGAGGTACGTATCGGTAATGGGATACTTCCGCTCGTCTGTCGTTGTTACGCGCGGTTTATTAGCGCGGTCGAACTTTGTAACGGAGATTTCTAGTACTTTTCTTCGCGCCCCGAGATATATCGTCGAACTTTTCCTCGGCGCGCAGAACGCACCGCCGACTACTCGCCGAGAAAGGATTTATCGACGGCTATACGAAGTTGAAGATCGATAGCGTTTTCCGTGGCAACTGCCTGTTAACAAATTATAAAACAATCCCTCTTTCTTGCCGGTGTGCGCGACTTTATTGGATTTAAACTTCATTCTTGTTATTCAGGTCACACGTTTTTGATGCATCTATTGACGGAAACTCGATAATAAGTATTACTTCCTATACGTGTAGCTGAAAAATATAAATGCTTCGTGCAAACATGTTGTTAAATTTTTGCGGTGGCCTTTACGCATGTAAAGAAATATGAGAAATATCTTTATCAATAATTTCCATTTGTCGATAAATATTTTCACGTATGGAAATATTTGTGTTTTTAATTCCAGCCATATTTTATAAAATTGCCGATAAAATATTTACATCTCTCATATTATTACAAGACTTGTTCTTTATTATATGCAACATTGATATGCGTATCGCGTTATCTTGACTATAACCGCCAATTTTCAAACTAGAGACAAGTGTATCATTTCGTTGTAGGTTGTAATATTGACATGCACGCGGCTGTATATGCATTTTACATGTTACGATACTTGACTTACGCAACTTTTCCTTTGATCGCCTCGTTCAGCGCGAGGGAGACGAGCGGAGCAGTTTTCCAAGGAGAAAATACGTGATACGTTTATTACTTACACGCGCCACGACAAATTACAGGGGGGGGCACCGACCACGATCCAGCCCCGGCTCCTGTAATGATGCGGGAGCGAATTTCCGTGGAAGTAGCACGCGTGGTCACAAACTTTTTAACCGTAGTGTCTGCGGCACGGACACGTCGTGTGGGTGCGGGCGCGCATGTGTGCATGCGAGGGCTCGCGTGGCTTTGCCACGACTCGAGCTTGCAATTTGTGCAGTGGTCAAAGGCAACGGCCGGTGTGAGAGAACATTACCGCAGGTAGCCGGATGAAACCGAAGGAGAGAGGGAAAGAGCGCACGATAAATACGAAACGGAGTAGGGGAAAAACATTCTCGACGCGGAGGACTTGCAATTGCACGTACCTAAATTGTGGTTCGTGGTTATTGAGAAATAATCGCGCCTTGCAATGAAATTATTTTTCACTTATGCGGCATCGATGATCCGGCGGCTTCAATATCGGGAGTGGTAAACAGTCTTCTCTTAATTGTCCGCCATCGAGAATCCACGTGAAACAGAGATGAATTGATTATTGTTGATAATTAATAAGAGGAAGAGTAATGATAGTCCGTAGTTTTCGGCCACTTTAGCATCTCGACATTAATTACGTCTGTTCCTTTTGGTACTTTCAGTATTTGTTACTCTTATTTTCATCTTTCTGTAAAATGCAAGCATATATGCATGTTTCACATGGAAAGTGTGAATAACAGCAGCAAAAAAAGAGCAGAAATGTATATATGTTGTATGCATTTCCGTAATGAATAATGACAGATTTTTTATTAACTTTTTATAAAAGAAGTTTTATTGCACAAATATGATACTTGGAACCGTGAAATGTATAGAAATAGGAGTTTTAAAGAAATACAAATATACCCCCAAGTTAAAAAAACGTTGCCAAACGCAGACGTTATTCAGTGAGCTAATAAAGAAAGACAAGAGCTTCAAAACGCTAGCATCATGATCAGTTTAATTATACTTGTTTCGCAACAGCTGTACCTTGGCGTCGAATAAAAAAGACATTGAAAATATCGGAGTAGACGATTTATCAATAGAATTGTGCAGAATGGTTACGGTAATTGATTGATTCTCGATATCCGCAAGAAAAATGATTGCTTCCTGCGAGAAACCTGTTGGATATTCAAAGCTTCCGATTATTGATTCCCTTTGACCGCATGCAATTGAACGCAACCAAATGAATTTCAAAATGATATTGATCGATTCACAAGGTGGAATTACAAGGAACAATATAAACTTTTATTATACTATTGGACTTGAAGACTTGAACACACGTAAAATTAATTTCTAGATTATAATCATTTTCCATCCTCTCTCTCTCTCTCTCTCTCATTTATTTTAGAATGTTATATTTGTTATTTATCAATATATATATATATATCAGAATAAGTTTCGGAATTTATTCGTAGATGTAATATATTGTCTTTATATGAGCGAACTATATTCTGTTATATTAATATTCAAAGAGAAGCGACGAGAATAGCAAAGGAATGAAGAAGGAACGAATTGATAAATCAAAAAGTTGGCACGTATCAAAATATACGCTGTTGAAAACAATATTTGTTGGAAAGCGTAGAATTCAAAATATTCACTGATAGCGCAGTAAAATAGCCAACCGCAATTTGTGATGATAAATAATTTATCCGTACATGAACTGATAATTACCTTACAAATGCAAGTACAAAGTTTATGTATAAAATAGCAAAGAAATTTAAGGTAGGGCTGAAAATACTTGTCTTTCTATTGTAAGACGAATGTTATTAATGCAAAATAAAAAAACTATATAAATTTTCTCTTCGTAACAATTTCTACATTTTGTCTGTTAAAAATAAAACAGAACGCTTCCAATAATTTAAACGATTCTTGAAATATAACTTATCTTCTAAATTATTTATTTCTTTCGAACGTTATGGACCACTCTTCGGAAGCAAACGTAACTGTGGGAAAAGAGAGACATAAATTGAATGTGCAATCACGGCAAAACCGAGTCGCCATGAATAACGGCAATAAATGTCGTTTCTTCCAAAGGTTTACAAAGAATCCTCGTGCGACCGAAGGAGGCGGAGAAGAAGACGATCCTCCGAGGTGCAACGCGAAGCTCGCAAGAGGATCCCCCTCTTTCCCCCCTTCAAAAACAAATTCATATTTCAAGGCGGTACCCTCTACGGTGTATTCGTCTACGAAAAGAGAGACGCGAGCTCGGAGATAAAAGTGAAATACGCGGGTTCGCTATTGAAGGCGGTGCCGGAGGAGGAACGCGGATACAAAGCCAGAGAGACAAGGGATCGCGGTCATTCGTCATTCGACGTCGCCCTTTGTCTCATATCGCTATAATAGATTGAGCTTGACAATCACTTATCTCATTTGAATCCGCTCTCTCCGTCTCTCGTGTGAGGTAGGGATAAATCGCGCCCTGGTCGAAAAGCAATTTAATCAGGAAGATCGTCGTCGTCAGGCCGCCTTCGAGATGATCGCGCGAAACGCCGACTGCTTTCGTCGCCGTCGTCGTCGAGACGAATTTTTCGTGCGCGGTGAAAAAAAAAGAAACGAAAAATCTAATGAACGTCATCTTGATTCATGATCTAGAGAAACTGGGCCTGCCGCGCGCAACACGGGAAACGGATGCGCGGCCGGCCGCGCCGGTCGAAATTCAATTTGTATGCCCCATGATTTATTTTCCCTCCGCGCGGATTTATCTTCCGGGCGATGCTCTCCGGTGCATTTTACGGCGTCATCCTCTATTAAGTCGGCTATCCATACGTTGAACCAGCGAGAAGATTACGTTCTACGCGTCTCATCTGTCGCCGTTAATTATTAAATGCGTATTATTCTCTGCGGGGAGTTATCTCGCGCATATTCACGCGGAAATTGAGGCTTCCCGCGTAGTCGCAAGGGAAATACGTCGTAAAAAGTATCGACAATTTGAGTGCAGGCTGCGCTCCCCCCGAAATCCCGTTGGAAATTTTCCAATGATACCCAACAATGCCGGTCGATCGAGGATTCCGGCGTTAACGCGTTTACTCCGCGTTCTCAGCAATTGCGCAATCGGCCGTGTATAGGTCCATCCGTTAGACACGCTTCGTTCATTCCGCTCGTTACTTCTATCACTGCCGGACATTTACATGTGTACACTTACGTGCGTATCGTTGCACGAATTGAACTTGGCTCGAACGCGTCGCGCTTCGCGATATAACAACGAGGGCGAAGTACGTACGTTACCCTTGATTTTCTTTCGGACAGAAATTCGAGATGAATACGAGGCGGATAAACGGGCGACGGGGCTCATCGGCAGTCTATCGTTCCGGGCAAACAGTCTCCTCGAACAAAAGAACGAGCCCGGCAGCGTCAACACAAAAATCCCATTTACGTCTCTCGCGCGGACGTAAGCCGGGCTCGTAGAGGCAATCACGGTAGCGCGCGCTCTCGAGATATCCGTGTTAAATAAATTTCAGCGGACGACCCCTTTCGCGCCCCGTATATCCTCGTCGGATTCGTCGACACAGGGAAAACACCGGGGACGAGGTCTTCCACCTCCTTGGGCGAGAGTGCCGAGAGTGTATACGGCGGTCGTTGGCGTCGACGGTGCGCGCTGTCTAAGCGCGCTGAGATTGACAGCTCGAGTGCGCGCACGCTCGCTCCGAAAACATCGCCGCCGTAAGATACGCGCGGGCGTATCGCGAACGGGTCACATATTCGCGCGTATACATATACACGTGTACATTCTCCTATCGAGTAAACGCACACGACGATTACGCGCATACGTATACGCGCGCGCCGACTTACGTCGCGCACATCATACATACGCTGCAGGGATTCACACGAGCGAACTGTATAAACACAGGCATACGTAGCGGGAGTATAATGTACGCGGCGAGTACCACGGCATCGCGTTATCCCTACACGTCTGTCCATTATTGCGATAGCAGGCTGCGTCAATATTGGCCCAAAGGGTTTCACTGTGATTGTCTTCCTCGCGTATACGCACACATATATGTATATACATATACGGCATTAGGCCCGTCTCATACGCGATACTAGCCTAGCTGCCTGCGCCGATCGACAGCCTCCACCGCATTCTCCTCTTCCTCTTCCTCCTCCTTCCCACCCTCTTTCCCCCTCTTTCCCCCCCCCTTTTCGCTATCATCTTCTCCTCCACCGTGCCGCCGTTCTCCTCGCCGTTTACTCAGCTTCGCACGAACGATCGCTTCGTTCAAACGCTTCGAAAACAGGCACATCCGATTTCATGATAGCCTCAAATAGTTCGCTGCACCGCTCGCGCTCTTATCCAGCTGACCGGCTCTAACGGTAGGGCCGGTTTGTTTGCGAATGTGTCGGCGGTACGGGATCGTTATGAGAAGCGATGGTTTCACGGACTATTTGAAATTTAATGATTGGTGAGATATGAATTATTATTCGAAGCGGTAACAAAGAGCGTTTGCTCTCACAGTTGAGGCGGAGAAAAGATAGATATGTAATGTTTCCTATGCATATTTTACATATTATACATTATCTCACGCATCGAAAATAGAAGCAGAATAGATAAATAAATCTAGTTGAACAGAACTCCATACCGTACAGATTTGTACCGAGTAGCGAATTTCCAATTTAGTGACACGCTGAAGATTATATCTCTGTATACCAGCTTATTTATATAGATTTCCCCCGTCTAACTAACCGTTTCTGCTGCGCTAACGAAGATCTGTGCTTGCACGTTACTGGCAGTGTTTACTCGTTGAATCAGAGACATTTCGTTGAGAGATAATCCAAATTATACATGATATTTTCATTCATTATACACGCTCTCTATAAATAATTTTAATAATACATGTCTCTATACAAAAATTATCTCTTAAAGACTTTACACACTTTCTTTTACTTATATATGCAGCGTTTAGCGTTTTTAAAATAAATATTTCTAAAAATTTTGAAATACTGATACCAGACACTGTGATATTTTATGTTATTTTCTTGAACATCAATTCAAGTTCTTAAAAAAAAAATTATATGCTTTGTCGACATGCATAATTCAACATATTAAATATTAAAGAAGAAGTTTGATTTGGGTTGCCTCAATCTGCTTAAACGTGCCACCGGAACGCGAATGCATCGAGCAACCTCGTTAAAGATTCCGTGCGTACTGTTTCTCGAGAGCGTGAATTCGCACCTGTTCTCCAGTCTCGAATGTTTATTTTTTGAGGGTGGGAGAGGAGAGTTGAGTCGTTAGATGTTTCGCGAGAAGAAAACGCGGGGGCCATCCTTCGTAGCTGAGGACTGTTTGTCGTGTATACATACACAAACGGTTCGCAGCAGCACAGGCAAGAAGTGCGACGGGACACGTACGGTATAACTACCAGCACCTGGCGCATAAAGCCCTGCACTGCATACGTTATGAGAGGGCCTTGCAGGTCCGCATGGCAGTGCAGCCGTAATATTTTCAGCTCGCGCCCCCGACTACGTTTTTACGATACACTTGACGGCCAGAACGCTGAATTTCCTCGAAGCTGCATCGACGGTATTGGAAAGCACAATCGAAGACGGCGGTTTATATAGGCACTTTCGGAATTTTATCATCTACATATCTTTTATCGCAACGCGCAATTTACGCGAGCAGATCTCGATAATTTTATGCAAGAATCGATAATATAATTTGAATTTATATACGAAAGAGTTTTTTTTGAGGATTTTACAAGGATATCCATATGATATGCAGAATAAAATATAAATTATATTATTGACATCGTGTAACTTGTTAGGAATAACAGTATATTTTATTCTTAAAATAATTGGACTTATATTATTTCCTTTCAAACTATTTTATTTTTCAAAATGAGGAAATATGATGTATACAATTGTTTGACTTAACAGCTCAATTAATGCTACATTAAAATACTTTGGTATGATAGAACGTAATGAACAAATTTAATGAAAAAAATTAATTGAATAAAGGTACTGATTATTCATTCTTTTTGCATTTGTTAGACAGTTTTTATACAAGAAAAAAATCGCTTAATGCTAAATTTTAACAAATTCTGCCAGCAGGTACTACTTTCAATAAAGTCTAACTGTTATAGCGGATTGTGTAAATGTAAACAAGAGACCTTTGTTAAAATTATTTGCAATATTCAACTATGTTATGGAATTTACACGATTTTGATGAAAATTTAAAGAATAAAGTTATTAGAAATTTTAAACAAGTATGATAAAATTATATTTTCAATATAGCACAATTAAATGTCACATTTAATTCCTCAATAACATGGTTTGCCGCCCCTGTAAATAAGTCTGTCATGCGAATGAATGAAATGTCATTTAGTATTCAATGTAGCAAATTGCATAATATCAGCTCTATTGAAAGTTTGAATTACATTTACGTTGATATGAAATACTGTTATCCTGTCAATCCTAATTTATTCTGTTTCGCGCGACACGTAATATGCAATAGTATCTTTTCTCGGCGCATAATCTTATTTCTAGAAAAATAGTACTACCTTAGTCCTCGGTGGAAAATTAATGAAATATTTATTAATAAAAAGATTTCGTGTTTAACGAAAGCTACAATATTACATAATTGTATAACCCTTAAAAGAGAAGGAGAGAGAAACATTACAGAAACAAGATAAGCACCAGCGCTTGAAATTCAGTTGCGTTAAAACCTAGTTCATAAAACATGTTTGTTTTACATTTTTTCTTACCGCAAGACATGTCTCACTAGTTCGGTGCAACAGGTGAATAGCATTGTTCTACGTTACGCGAATTGCAAAGTGTTCCGAGATATTGAACAACATCTACATATGTTTGCAAAGTGCAACACGCACGATCCGCATCCGATTATCGCGACAATGTTGACTGAGAAACATCGCCTGCATCATAATGTATAAACTTGTACAAATGAATACCACGTTCGCTTCGTGCTTTTCGGATGCGATTCTTAATCGCGTGCGATTAGATTAGAATCACATTACTTGACATGAGACATAGGTACATAATAGGTTGTTAATTCAACATTAACTAATTATATACAGTATGTCTGCTTCTGTGTGTGTATGTACATTTTTAATTATAAATTAATGCTAATATAAATAATATATAATAAATAATTAAACGATACTGCAATATATTCATTTTAATGTATCGTTCATATGTAATTTGTAGCTACTCGTTTCTGTATTTCAATGATATTGAGATATATATTTCCATTAAAATTAAAAGGAATATATATAATATATTCTCTCTCTTTCTCTTGTGGTAAAAAATTAGATATAGAATACAATTGATATAGAAATTAATGTTTCTAACTAAATAACCAAAAAATGCATTAAGATAAAGTAAAATAATAGTTTAAAAATTCTATGTTATTATGTTGTCTCAAGAAAAAGCAAATTATCCGAGATATCCAATCATAACATTATCAGCGCTCAGGATTGATCGCTAGATTACAATGCGCCGGTATCTGGATCGAAACGAGACGACATAATTCCTTAATTACTACATTCACCATCGCGCACTTCACGAACGAAGTACGTTTATCGCGGCTCAAGAATTATCTCGAATATACGTAGGAAGTGTTCGACCGACGATCGGCTGTTATAGCCCTCTCGTATACGTTTCTTGCGCACTTGCTTTCTATTAAATGCCAGGTATAAAATTGCAGGTTACAGCGGCCCATTTCTCATGCGTCTGATCGAGCATGGAGAGGAACGAACCCGAGCGAATCGGTGAATGAAATGAGCTTCGGTCGCGCTAAGGTCGTAAGTACCAATCCCGTTCTTCCAGTTTGGCTTTCACGGATGGCCGGTGTGCGTGCGTGCGTACACAGATAGGTATGTACGCACACACACGCCATAGATATCGCACAAGGGACCGCTGCCGATCGAAACATTCCACCAAAGTTTCCGGTCGATGATAAACTATCGCGACGAAAGACGTCGGCGGTCATTCGTCAAAATATCTGATCTTTCGAGTTTATTGTCGAAGTAGTATGTGTGCATTGCTATATACGTGATCGTCTATCTCTTCAATTCGCAATATTATATGTGCGACGGGGTTCTCTTTAATTTATTACATTATCGTTATGGAATAAGATAATATCTGTATATTAGTAATTATATAAAGGGAGGTACAAATTTTCTAATTTTGATGATAAGAAGATTATGATCAAAAAGATCACATATTTTTCGTATGTATTTTGTCCATTTGCACGCGCATTTGCAAGCAATCATAATAATATTCACGTGACATGAATAATCCGTGACATAAAAGCCTTTTATTTAAAAAGTGAATTAAATATAAAATATTTTATTATTACTGGATACCTATTTTTATCTCGCCAAAAATACGAAAAGATCATTTCACATTTATGAAATCATCAGCGTAACGTGAAAAAGGTAAGTACGAACAAAATAGCTAGAAAGAAGAGCGTGCCAAAATGTGTGCTCTGCGTACACGCGAGCTCGTTTTTAATCATTTATTGCTGTTACGATCGATCCGGCGTATGTGCGTTCAAAGCGCCTCGCGATGTATTATTTCACGAAGCTAAAACCACGAAGATTATGAATTACCGAGAGAACGGTTCTCGTAAACGAATGTATATGTTGACGGCAGATGGAGGTATAAAGCCGCATCATGACATAAATTATTGCCGGATGATCCATCAGAGTATAGCGGCGATTAAACATAAACCTACAATATTAAATATAAACCTTAGAGCTAAAAAAAATAAGCATAAAATTATTATTCGCTATACTTTGATAACACGATAATAAATTCGAAAATTTGATTTTTTTAAAATATAATTCTATAGAAATGCCGTGTAATTAGAAATAAAATAATTACGATAGAAAATTGGAGGAAGTAAATATAAACGTGGTTTGCGAAAAATCTCTTAAGAAATTCAAGGACGCAGAGTTTAAAACTTGAAAAAAAGAAATTATTTGGTGAGAAAAGTATAGAGAGATGTATCTTTGAATATATTGTTAAGTGTAGTTGATTAAAGTCAAGCTCAGTTCGATCAATCCCATCGCTTCGAATTGCGTCTCCTGGTGCACGATATGCGCGCCACGGTGATGTCGCAATTTTTTAATAACGCGGCCCTTCAGCATGAATTGTAAATAAGGCGATCGCATTTGCATCCTGATGGCGCGCGACTCCCTGAACTCATCAGCGTCACGATCATGCCGGGCGCGATATTTATTCCGCGATCGTCGGTGGACCGCCGCGTCGCGTCGCGTCGGCCGGTCGCGCCAACTTCTCCTATCCCCCGGGTGGACGCGGTACTAATTACAGAAATAATTAATGCCGCGACTACCCCTGCGCGTCACCACGGACCGGTCTAGCGAAAGATGAAAGTGCGATACAAAAGCCGGGGGAGAGACAGACCAGAACCGGATAAATTAGCGCGTCTCTAAGGTACACACGGGGGTGTCTCGGCCTTTTCGTATAATGGATCGGGAATGGATTAACAGCGGTGCGAAATGCAGGGAAGAGAGCCCAGCCCGCGTACGCAGACGGCATAGTCGCCGTAGATCCCCCGGAACGAGTCCCACGGCAGCGTATTCTAATGGACAAGCCGCCGCTGTCCACATTAGCCCGAAACAATTGCATTGTTTTTCTCACAATGACGGAGCGCGCGTGCGTACCGGCCGTGGGGGTGAAACGGGGCTTCGTCTCGCGGTGGAATATCGAGGGTTCCCCCGCCGCACGACGACGTGAAACCATCTCCCAGCTCACTGTTATACGCACAATACTCACCGTAAAGAATTTCGACGACGGCGTGCAGATGCGGGAGCACGACCGTCGAATTAATTGCCATTGTATTTGCGTTGCGAGAAATAGCTAGCTTAACCCTGAACTTGACGAAACCGAGAGAATTAATTTGAAATTCCTTTACAACGCGAACAATATTATAAAAAGGAAATAAAAAAATTGTACGAAATAGGAAAGAAATGAGAAAAGATGATACAATTAATCGAGATAGAGTACTTTTATTCATATACTTTTTTTTTAGACGATCCGTTTATGCGATAAAGGGAAATAATTATTATAATAAATTGGAAGACACGCGCGTAATTATAATCCGTTTCAAACTCGGATATTATTCATCCATCATTACTGCACTCGGTATCTGACGCATTTTTCAGTTTGGAGGAAACACTGCGAAACACGAGACATATCGTTATTAATGCTGATTATAAATAATTTAATGCATTACACAATTTTACTTATAATTTGCTGGCATCGATATCCGCTGTCGACATACTGCAAATCGCGCAATTCTCAATCCAATTTGGCAAATGGAGCTAAATCGATCATTCATGAAAGTACTCGATACAGGGAACGGCTATCGACTGGTAAATTCGTTAGTGAATATTAGTTTTAATTAAAATTTCGAGAGGATGAGGATTCATCATTGCGCTGCCGCCGCCGCTGCCGCGCGTCGTTAACATGGCGGACTCGTCTATTTCGTCGTGTAAATTATGCCCAGACCGGCGCGGCGGCTGCCGGTGTGCACCAATGATAAAGTTTGTTTTTTAATTAAAAATCTGCCACCCGCCCGACGGCATTGGTGGTGAAAGGATCGTCACCTCGCGTGACAGCCACTCTCAAACACGCGCCAACGCGAAGCACTGTTCGTTATGCGAAACGCATTTCGATTTTGTCGCGACGCCCCTGTATAAATATCGCCAGGCTCGTCGGGCTATGTTTAATCGGTCGAAAGAGCGTCACGGCGCGACGCCGTTCTCCATTCATTCATCATTACGTGTCAGAAAATGCCTGTCACGACGATCTTTGACAGCTTCGCGTTATTTGCGTGAAGATAAACGCAGCGCGCGCTAAGATTTCGTACTAGATTATTATATCTACTAATCGGCATACATATACATATACACATACAAACATACGCGCACATACAGATAAAACATTTCCAATATTTATGTGTTCATACGCTGATACATTTATCGTACTATTGCATTTGGTTTATTAAATTTTAACGGTCGATTATAGGCGTTCTTCCAAATATGATGTGATTTATGCTGGTTGATACTCCAAACGAAATTAACTAAATTCTCTTTGCAAATAATTTAACTTCTACTAGGGTAAATTGGTTGTGATACGCAAGCGAAATTGAATAGCATTCCAGTAATTAAAATATGAAATTATTTATAACACGAGTATTGAGTATATAATGCAGAGATTGGAGCAAACTGAACAGCCAAGTGCTGCAAAATTGTAGTTGAAACTTTCGCGTTATCATTCTCGGATTACACGGAATATCGAAGCAGACGGAAGATCGTAAGCAATTTTCATTGTTCCGTTTCCACTTGATAGGTATTTCTTCCTCCAGCGCTTCCACCAGCGGCAGCAGACTCGCGATTAGCTTAGCGAGAAATGTTTCCGGTAAACGAATACCAACGTGTATAAATTGATATGGCTGCAACGTACCGCGGCGAGAGAACGGAATTTCGAAAGCTTTCTGCGAAAGTAACCGGGAGAAAGCAATTTTCCACGCCACGTCCGTATTTTGTAGCTCTTCGGTGTGCAACGATTCTTTGTCCTGGTAAATAGCGTACTCTCATTGGCACGCGTAGGACATCGTGTTTGCTATGTCGGGCGAAATACCAGGTCGCGCGCCGCATCGGAGAGCGCGTCAACTGAAATTCAACCGCACGTTGTGCACCTATACCTACCTCTACCACCTATACCGCACACGTTTGGTGGCGATCCCGCGGCTCGAAAAACGGCAGGACCAAACGATGGCCGGTCGGCCGCGATTTATGAGGTGTCGAAATTGCACGTTGTTTCCCGCGAAATTTATGGCATCGGCGTCGTACAAGTATCTGGTATCCTTGGTATCGGCTTGCCTCCTAGGCACGCAGGACGAGGCACCTCTTATTATCGTGGCGGGCCAATTTATCGTGCACCTGTCAGCGATCGCGATCTCTTTGATGCCCCTTCCCGGGCAAGGACCCACCACCATCCCCCCTTCCCCCCCCCCCTCTAATCCTGGCGGACGTTAACTTCAAAGGCAACTTTGAAGAATGGTTCCCCGGATTCCCGGGGATGATTGTCGTAAGAAAGGGGTGGAATGTTATTAAAGGGTGATTCGAGGAATTTGGCGTACTTCTCTGACATCGTCGGAGTCGCTCCGAAGTTATAATGAAAGAAAGCTGCGTCTAATTAACGTTAAGACAAACAACGCGAAAGTGGCCGACGGAGGGACTAACTTGATTGCGCGTACGCGCTCGCCGATCTTTGTGTGTGTATATCCTTTATATTATTATTCTTGGTAATTTATTTATGCTAAACTTTTCTCTTATCTTTGTCGATGTGTCCGCTTCCGCTTTCGCTCGTATTTAAATCGCGCAAACTTTCGACTCTTATACTCACACTTTGTTTTAAAGTTTGTATAATTGCTTTTTAACATTTGTTACTATCATAACATTTTATTGGATATATATGGAGACATTCCCGGATATATTCACTTTTACATTAAACTGTGCAGTGATAGTCACATGCATTATAGTTTCATTTTATTTGAACAAAGTTTCGTTTAGGAAAATATTATTTGCAGAGTGCATATACGTGGTCTTTTTTCGTTGCTGCTATTGAAACGTTTTCCAAGTATATCAAAAATATTAGAGGTTTGCTTTTAGGTTGAACATATAAACCGGTGTAACGCTATTTTAATAACTCACGCCTTCTTTTTTATAAAACAAAGTCCTCTTCGAAGCAATATCTATTAATTCCCTAACTGCGTATTCGGCGTGTATTCGTGTTATTGCATATCTGGTAAAAGGATTGGTTTTGCACCGAGAATATAAATCAATTTTAAAGCTTTCATGATTCTTACACAAAAACAGACTCTAACTTTCTTTCTTAGATCCGCGATCGCCCGCGGAATTTCCGGGCGATCGACCGAGACTTACTGCCTTCTCTTTTGAATTGTACGGCTGCCCATTCAGAAGAACGTTTCACGTCCGGCTCGTCGATTGTGCTCGCGAGCGCTCGCACGCTCTCCGGATGCACCGTAATTGCGTCCATAAAGACCGGAGTTGCCGTTCTGTCTCTCCGCTGCGTGCGGGACGTAATAAAGGAAAAGATCACAGATGCAATAAAGTGACGGGCCACCTTATAAGCGACCGACGCGAGCGACGGTAGGATCATACGCTAGATAACATAGGCGGGACGAATGAGAAAGAGAGAGGCATAGGAAGGAGTGAGACGGAGATAGCGAACGTAAAGAGGCCAAGGTATAGCGGACAGAGAAGAAAAAAAAAGGACGAAGGAACGTAAAAGCAGTAGAAACAATATCGAGTGCATCCCTCCCTCCTCCGTCGCCTCCGTACCTTTTTCATTTCCAGCGACGGCACGTAGAGCGCAATTGCTTGGAGAGCAAGTGCGTTTCTCTCTCTCTCTCTCTCCCCACTGTCTCTCTTTGTCTTCTTCTCGCGCTTTACTTCGCCAGCCACCACCGTCTCCCTCGTCTATCTATATCTATCTCGGTTCGCCGCGTGAGCTACCGGTGTTTCGCAGTGTAGCATCGCGACAATATATATTCCAGGTACTTATAGGGCGACGGCACATGCTCGTTCTCACCCTTATTGCAAGGAGCATTCTAGCTAGCTAGCTCTCTCTCTCTCTCTCTCTTTCCTTTTCTCTCCCTTGCTCTTTCCCATCCACCGCGTGCATCCAAGACACCCCCTCGTATACGGCGCGCTCTCCGCACCACCGATATTGTCATCGAAGAGGACCTTCCCTCGCCCGGCCCCGCGCAGATATTACGAGTATAAAATATTCAGAAGCCGCACGTGGATGCGGACACGCCACGAACTTGTCCGGCGGGATGACGACTGGTATCTGCAGAGTCTCAAGTCGTAGAACACGTGAAATAATAGCTTTCAACTAACTTGTTTTACTACGTATTTTTATCTTTAATTTTAATCTCAAAAGTTTAAAATAAGAGATGCTCGAAAATATTTAAATTAATTCAAATATTAAATTAATTAATCAATTTAAACGCGAACAATCTGACTGTATTTTATAGGTCGTGATAATATTGGAGTGATTCTTGATTTAAAAATTAATAGCACGTTTTCAGATTTATTTACTCTGTAAGCGTAAATATATCACGCAATAGAATTGTCTTACTTCCGAGTACAAAGAGCGATCCTTTCGACCGACAAGATTATGGCTTCCGATGCACGCTCCAACGGAATGTCGTTGTCGCCCGAAGTTCCGTTGCTGTGCACGTGCAAAGATTTGCAGAGTAATTCGGATGTGTTTGGCTGTGACGTGAGACCAAATGCAATTTGCATTCGGTATTCACGGAAGAAGACTACGAACAGACGCTATATTTGACGCATAATACAAGCGTAGCTAATTTCGTACAACTAAACCGATTAATATTTTAATATACGGATTTCTAGCATTTTCATATATCGTACAATCATGTTTTGGACAGTTTTACAGAATTGTATTTTATAGCTTTAATTTATTTAAATTATTTATTTAAATTATATTACGTTATACCAAATGGTTTTATTCTTTATAAATTATAATAGCAAAGGTAACACAAAATGACCAAATTGTGTGAAATTAGTTTCTAATGATTTTTTTGAATATTTTAATTAAATTGTAGGAATTATTTAATGTTTGATAATATAATGTAAGGTATAATAGAATGCATTTAGAGTTGCAGACGTGAAATATTAAATATCATATTAAATACAAATATGACTTGCAAAAATATTTGGCATAATATGGTATTCGAATGTGACATCGATAGCGATATTCACACAGGAATGTATTTCGCAATAAGCTTACCAATATCCATATAATCAAATCCCGATACTCAGTTTATCACAGCAAATCAGCGGCAAAGTTTATGCTAACATGTTGCCAATTAACAATATTGATACGTTGACAATATTAATACATATAAAATGGATCAATCTAGCATTGCTTGCCCCAAAGGGTTATCGGCTATTATAATGTTGCAAAGGATTTCTCATTTAACACTATGATATCGCTATCATCATAAATGTATTCGACGTATATGGGCTAACCGACCAAACCTCGGTCGTTGACAACTGAAATATCCCATAGCTGCGATATAACGTGTTTGCGTAATACGAAATAACCGTAAAATCAATTGCGTACATTCATATAGCTGTCATTAGGAACATAATTATAAAAGACATGACGTTTGCAAAAGATGAAGAAAGTTAAAGTTAGAAAGATTCTATAAATTTAGAGAAGATTCGAGGGAAAGATATTAAACGAGCACTTTAATTAAGGTGCGCCTTGAGAGAATCATTTTTATTGAAATTCTTTATTCCTTTATGCTAACGAAGAGTCAAGTAAACAATGTTTATGGAACTTTTTCTTTTTAAAGCAATAGAATGCCGCATGAAAATATATTGGAAATGAATATATTATCTTAGTCAAATTTACTTTACATGTGTATACGAGGGATATATATTTTATCAAAGTACGACGGGCTACCGCGTAGATATACATTTAATTACATTTCCTTAGCTCTCGGTTTCCATCGCCTTCGCTTTTGACCCACGCTCGAGGTAGCCACCGTTCGATTCCGCTGATGGCGAGCCGACCAGGAATGTTAAAGGTCGACGTTCTCACGACCTTTGAACTATTTCGTGTGCATTTCGCGCTGAACTTCCACGCGTCTAGAATATCAAGAACGCTTAATCATCTATTAAAACCGCACCGATCAATATCAGTGAAAGGTGCCTGTCACAAATAGCGAGATTACGGAAAATATAAGTGATATCCAATGTCACTATTATATCATTAACGATATCTTTACTTATAAATGTGTATGTGTGTGTGTGTGTTTGGAGAGAATATAAAATACGATACAAATTAAATTATATTTTTGATTGCACAGTTCATAGATATCACATATCAGTATGGTTTAAAAATACAATCAGTATCATTTTGTTTCATAAATTATGTTTAATTGACCGCGAAATCGGTTTGTAAGATATGGATAATATTGTTTCAGTCGGTAAGATATACTTGAAACGCATTCTTCCTGCGATACGCAACAACGTCTCGTAGTCGATATCTTTCACTTGAATCGTAGCGACGGTGATCTGATTTTTTTTTGCTCGCAATATCGGAGTTAATTGGCCACAAAGTGCCGTGCTTAACAGTGAAATATGAGATTCGTTAGATCGAAGAGGGCCAGAAGTGAACCGGTTCTTTCGGAGTGCTGTTGGGTAACAGCATCCGCTAGCGAGCACATTAAATTTAGTCAATAATCTATGAGAACTTCCTACATCAAAACTGTTGACGTGTAAAAAGAAAACACTTGCTACAATTAATATCAGTTTTTATTCTCTAAATATCGCGATTATTTTCATACATTTATTAATATTAATGGAAAATATAATAAATTGAATTGTTAAATTTCTTGATAATCTCTTTCTTTAGGATAACATTTATGTATAATTACTTTATCTTAAACTTGTATTTTTATCTTTCTTAGTAAAATGATATAACTGTTACAAGGTAGAATTTCTTTACATTAGACATACACTTTTCTTCGAAATCTTGGTGATTTGCGATAATGAAAGTAGGGAACTCATACCTTGGAAAATCGAAGGTGAAAGAGCATTGGACGTGTAATTTTCTGTCAAGTGGACAAAGGCATTTACGCCTTGAAACCAGAATTGGATTAAAAGGGACTGATCATTAGATCTACTGTTGTAAAATGACATATAAATAGTGTGAAAAATGTATTTCTTTAATTAATTTAATAATTATTATGTTATATAGAAATTCTTTATATTAGACATACATTTTTCTTCAAAAGCTTGACGAGCTTCAAAAGCTTAAGATAATGAAAGTAGGGAGCTTATTCCTTGGAAGGTTGAGAGTAAGAGAGCACGACATGTGCGTAAATATCTGCCTAATGGTCAAAGACATTTACGCCTACCAGAGTCGGATTAAAAAGGATTGAGCATTAAGTCTACTATCGTAAATGATATAAAGATTGTATTCTTTAATTATTTTAATAATTATTATTTTGTGTAATATACAAATTGCCTATCCTAATATCGTAAGTACACTCATAATTTTTTGTTTTTATTACTATTTTTCTGGAGAATAATAAGAAGATAAAAGTAAAAATGATAATATATACGTTAGGAAACTTAATTTTTTAAATGCATATTTGCATTTTTCAGCCGTAAAAATGCGACATTGTAATTTTGTTATCTCGACCGACCCTGCTAGAAGTTCTAGTTTCCTTCTGACATTTATTAATCGATACCATGACATATGCTTTCTACTCAAAGCACCTTCCCCGAAGTACCTATTGTATATTAAATAATATCTACGGCCAAGGAATTTTCAATTAGGTATCAATTAAATCAATTCGTTATTTAATTATAATTCGGAATTCAAAATAACATGTTAATATTATTTTAATTTAAGTTTGGCAGTTTTTTTAATTCTTTGTATTCCATTAATTAATGTTGATCATAAAATTAAACTATAATAACAATTATTTAACAACATTTTTAATATACAAAAATTAGTCAAATATGATATATTATAAAACAAACTCGGCAATTAATGATTGCTAATAGTGATCAAGTAGTGCGTCGTGATAGTTAAATGCATTCGAGTCATTTAACGATATAATTTTTATTTTGTACTGTGGCAAAAGGAACGAAAATTTAACGACTACAAAAGTACGAACTGTACATTGTGTGACATGAGTAACGTAAGTCTGGTATCGACTGCGAAAATGTCGGTGACCTATAGCTACAAACTATAGCCGTTCATGATTAGTGGATAACTCAACATCGGAAGTTACCTCTTCTTCTTCGCCCCGTTCCGTGTTGCAGTAACAGCTACTTAAAATTTCATAAATGTTCGTTTGCCCCTACACTCCATAAAATGTCAGATTTCATTTGAAGGGAAAGAGTTCTAGTGCCTTCGTTGAACCTTTAACACAATCTGTTTCTCAGTTTCTCGTGCTTTTGTTGCGCGTATTGCAGTTTGTAGCTGGCAGCTGATAAAAAGTTACAGCAAGTTGAATTATCGTCAGATTCAACGGAATTTTCACAATAAAAGATTATGAAGTCGACAAATAAATGGTTAATGTTTTAATGTCGAGGAAGTGGATACCTACCGTAATTCTGGAACCTGCATGTGAAAATTTAATATTTATTATATATTTATAAATCAATCTTCTATTAATTGAAATAAAATTCAAGTTGAACATTTTATTACTTATATGAACAATTTAGTTATTGCATTACATTGTTGCGAAAAGATAGTAACAATTAAAATATTATAACATATAAAATATATATATACATGTAGAAATACTCACTAGATTACAGAATTAATTATGCATATTAAATGAAAAGTGATGGAGAAGCCTGAGATTAACATTTAACCGTCTCTGCTACAATTAGCGTTTCCAATGAATAATCGCAAATCTCTCCCAAACGTGTCAGATTATTCCTAGTACGCCAGACAGAACATCTCTCGAGGTTCAATAATACGCGACGAAACTACATATTTGGCCGATCCTCAAAGAACGGTACACAGTTGCCGGGCGCGGTCAAGAGGTGTCTGGGAATTTAATGAAAATTTTCAACAAGCGAATGAAATTTTCATTGCGCTTCTGTGGAACGACCTATGGAAAATTTGTCAAGCAGAATGTAGATACGAGCGAGAATAGAGCGACGGGGCAGACGAATGAAAAACAGTTCGAACGAGCAACGTCCTGCGGTCAAGGCAAAAAAATCGTTTATTTTAAGTGCGACGCAAAAGACGAATAAAACCGTTCTATATTCGCGATCGAGTGCAACGGCCAATTTGAAGAAACGTGGCATCACTTCTGGAGTTTCTCCGGCGCCGTTAAAATCGTTGAGCGAAAATTGTCGATGTTACAACGGGCGCTTTAAAACGAATCCATTCTCTCTTCCGATTTAATCGAATCCTGTTTCGTGTTTGACTTTGTTAAACGATTAGAACTTCCGTTCGTCACGAATCCAAAGCTATTTCTGTGCCGGAGCGCGGAAGAAGCGCGCGCGGATCCTAATTATTATTTAAATTTCGCGTCTATGAGTTTCGCATGGAAGTTCGTCCCTCAGTTTTGCAGGTTCACAAAAGGGGGTCTTTAGACGGCTGCCGCGTCTATAGTGAATGCGCGATCGTTGATACGGTCGGAAACACCGACGTCGTTTACACCGAGTCCTTCTCGTTCCGTTTTCAACTTTCCGGGCATGCGGCCAACCGAGATACCCTTACGAAACTCGTCCTTGGCCTGGGAGGGTTGAACACCCTTTCGGGACCATCTCCGTGTCGCCGGTCTCGGGGGGGGTTGCACGCGTCCCTGACTCTCTGACTCTCTCTCTAGTGCGCATAGCCGGTGCTCGCTCGTGTATAACTAATGGCGTCCCCCGCGGGGCATCTGTTCGGTGGCACTCGTCTCGCGGTTTTTGACCTGTCGAGTGCCAAATGACGCCGCACGCAGCCCGATTAATAGCTTCGGTAATTGTATCAGGCACCGGGGCAAAAGAAATCGATGCGCGACGCGAGCAACGCCGTGACATTGCCATCGTGAGCACAATAGCCTGCCGCTTGCTGAATGCAAGCGGGTCTACTTCCATTCCTAGACGCATTCTGTCGTCGACTGGCTGATAATAACATCGAAAATGGTGAATGGAACGCAAGCGTTGGAGTTGATCGATGTTATAACGAATAAATATGAAAAATTATCGAGAAAAGTATCGAAAATCAAAGGATGCGAGGAAAGAGATAAAAAATAATGAAGCTACTTATCTTTTTTTTCCCAATATTCATCTCGTGATTATCTCCTAATTATAAAAAAATCTGTTATAGTATTCTAATGTATAAAATATTGTGCTATTTCTAAGAAAAGCTGCATATTTTTGGTTAAATTTATTGCGGGTTGTCAAAAATAACAGAAGTAAGCACGAAACAAGCAAATGCTCGACGGTAAAACGAATAAATCTCCGGTCTACCTATTTAGATAAGGGATATGGCCAGCGCGCGTGTTACGTACGTGAATATTTACAAGAGCGTTCGACGGGAAGACCCTTGCAAATTATATTTGCAGTTAATCTACTCGTCGCGTTAATTTAACATCTGCGAAATTCGTAGGAAACCTGGTTAGCTTCCGCGCGCACGAACTCACACTGCACGCGGCTCATAAAGACTAACACCAGACGTTTGAGGAAAATGCACTTTACGACGAGCCGGGCGCAGAAAAGTGCGGTGGAAACGTTTGTGTGTCGCTATAGAGCTAGATTACGGTCGTTGTGTGTGCATTAAGACCGGCTGCAATTTGTCTTCTTTTCGTGAGAAATTAAAGTAAGAGTCACAGAGAGAGGATGCAGCGCACAGAGAGAGAGAGGGAAAGAGAGAAAGACGCGCTCCGTAATCTTTTTCATAAATTTTATCTGGGTCACATCGGTCCTCGTTACGCGGCAGTTTCTGCCGTTATGCGTTGCGCTGCATCGCATTTCCGGAATCGCGGTTGCGTTTTGCGAAAAGCCAGCGGCCGGCAATGGCGACGGCGCTCAAACCGATAAAGCTAATGCAACCGCGTTGTATGTGACGGATAAAAACGTTCGGGCAATAGATAATAATTATTACACGGTAACGAAGGAAGCGGAAGCTCGCGTGCGTTCAAGGAAAAACGGATAAGGCGCGCCACGCTCCCCCGCGACACATGCAACTACTTGGCAATGAGTCGTGATAATGTTTATTTCCGTCCGTGAAAGTGCACTAATGATGCATTAATGCCTTGACTAAAATACGAACGACGTGCTTTGTTTTTTGTTTTTCTTCTTAAGACTCCGCCGCATTGGCTTAATCGTTTTTTTACTGAGAGCGGATGATTTCATTGATATACTGTATTTAACACAACGATAAAGTTATACTTATTCATCATATACGCTTATATTAAATACTTGTAAACTTAATATGAAATTATAATTATTATCGAAAATCTTATCACTATTTTGGTATATATATTAATTGTTTCCGCGTGATACGTTTAGATACACGTACCATTATAGTTTCCTACTTCTAAATGAATAACGAGAATGATATTATTTGTTATAACACTGCAGAAAGTTGTTTTTAACAATGTTTCGGTTATCAGGAAAAGCATTATATTCAGTAATAAAGCACGATCAACTTCTTCGGCACCGGTAGGATGGTAACTGCAGTGACACGATGATCGATAATCTCAGCATTATGCAAATTGGGCGACAATATCCTCTTAAAATTTTATGCGCATGGATCTTGAGGATATTTTCTCGGCGTCTCGTGCGCAATCTCGCGCATCGTATTGTTGAAAAGAGATTCTTTTTTATATTAAATACTGCATATATATTGTTTTTAGCATTACGTCAGTCCCACGATAAATCTTCGAAGAAATGGGACTTCCGGGGGGGACTATCGGGCGGTCGCCCGACGAGAGAGTATTTTTTTACCTTTCCGGTTGTAGCGCGCGACTTATGCAGCGAGACCTGGTATCGGCTTAAACCGCTCGCATTATTCATAGATCAGATGTAGATCGGTATACTTATAATGCATGAGCGTGACAGCTAATCAGCCACGTAAGGGACGTCATAAAACGTCAAGATAATAATGGAAAATGCATGCCTTGTATACCTGCGACCGGCTTATGCGGCCGAGTATGCGGCGCGCGCCGCGCTGCGCGCGTGAGAGAACTTTATGAATTTCTAGAAGAAGCGCTTAACGACTCTCTATTCTGAAACGTTATCTTCATGGCGCGGGACATTAATGAAAATGAATCTAATGTCGAGTTAATGGTACCTTAGGTAATTAGAGCCATCGTTTTTCAAAACGGGATGCGTTCACGGCGCCATCGATCATCGTTTAAAAAGTATTATGCAGTACATTTACTTTAGAAAATTAAGTCATAAATTATTTAATATTACGAAATAAAATCTTGCACCGAGAAAAATTGTATAGGACATCCGAAATATTTAAAAGCTTTGCTTTCACATATTGAAAACGGCTTGAATGCAGGGTTCTGAAATAGTGTTTCTCCGTAATCAATGTATTCTAATTATTTCTCAAATTCTCAAATTTGTATCGAATTTGATTACTTTTATTAATACAAATTATTTTTGAAATAGTATAATTGCTCCACTGGCACTGTAAACGCATTTTAGTACTGATTGCTAATTTAATGAGCATCGAGTTAACCGTTGGTAATTATAGGCGCAGAGATTATTAATGAGAAACTTGTAACTGTGCTGTATAGAAACTTTGCGTTTGATGGGGCAACTATTGTGAACAAAATTTGCGGCTGCGTGAGCAAGAACATTATCCTATTATAGGTAAACGTTATTACGCGCGATGCAATTATGTAAGTAAGTAAGTAATTAAATCACGATTAGCTATTCACCGCCTTAGTTTAACAAAGTTTCGCCGCATGACGGCCCATCGGAAACGCGTTTAGCGACTCAAGAGTTATATTATGCATAGATCCAAGATGATCAGTTTCTTTCGCGAGCACAAAGGACGTACGTTTGCTTCGTCAAGATCGAGACCGGCAAATATTTTTTTTATGGAATGCCAACGATCTTTCGAACTATCGCCGTTAATCAAGCTTGTCGAGAGCGGTGCAGTATGGACGCATTACATCCCGAGTGCCGGATGCAATAACAAACATTCAACTAATATTCGCGTCGAGGCCAACCGAGGGCGCAAGATATTTCGAACGGCGTTCCATTTCGCGAAAATGAAGAACGACCGGCATAACTCATGGGGAAGGGGAAAAGAAAATCGTGGTTTACAATTCAAATGGAGCAAAATCGTCGTACGAAGTATGCACCGGTAAAATACATCGCCGCGTAATGGAAATACTTTGTGCCGGTTCGTGTCGCGGTAATGTCCACGGTATGCGCTGGAAGGGGGCGGAAAACTTGTTTCCCTCTTTTCCTCCTTTTTTTTCTTCGCCGTAAACCGCACTGCTCCCGGTTCGTCGTCAACGCCACCGCAAACCCGCGGATAAGGGTGGTTATGGGTTACGGATACCTTCAACTCCGATTGTCGCAGCTTCTCGGTACTCTCCCGGATTATTACTACCGATAAGGACAAAAAGAGAAACGTCCCCGACAGTGGGAATGTAACTTCCGCTTCCCGCTTGCCGAAATACCGCGGCGAATTACCGCTTCCCGCCGTCGCGTCGTCCGCATACCGCGTATCTTCGAGGATGTCTGCCCAAATTTTTTGCCTCCCCGATTATGTCACGTTTCTAGATAGCGCGTAATTTTCCTCACGGAATGATATTTAATTACATAGAAAAACATGATATTTTACAACCAATATTAAACCAAAACTGTTGCGCAAGTATGTCATTACGTTTTATTACCTAAGTATAGAAATATAGTAAATACAGTAAGTAATTGGAAATATAAGAGATAAATAGTAGATATAGTTGTAAATCGAAAGTCTCCAATTACTTACTGTATTAATTTACTATATTTCTATATTGTGACTATTTTATTTATATAATTAAATATTCGGTTTATTTTTTAATATATAATATCATATTTCAGCTTATTTTTACTATTACCTACTATATTCACTATTCATGCTATTTATTTTATGCAATTAAAAACTGTCTTGTATTATTGTTCTATTAAAGTTCTCTTGTGCATATCTGCACACGATGAGCTATATGTTATTATGTATTTCCTATACGAGTAGTAAAATACTCTTATTGATATTATACATGATAATATATTGTCGTAACATTTACTTTATAACTCATCATCAAATAATGTCTTTGTGCACGAAGGGTATTTCGCGAATCTCATCCAAAGAATATTATAGCTCGCTCCATAAGCACCGCGTCATTAAAAATGTAATAATAATAATTTCGCAATTACCGTAAAATCACGCTACATCCGCTCAAACGATCTCCCCGGTTGATGGTTGGATTTCTATAACGGTTATGAGTAATTAGGAGACGCAACGAGCGGAATAAACATCGGAAGGACACACTACGGGGACACCTCCTACGTGTGTCTACTTTAAAATAGCGTTTCCATTTTCTTTTTCTCGCGGAGGGCACACACACGTCTCCGTTGTTTGCTCGTCTGTTTGCGCGACTTCCAGCATGCGCAGCGCGGCCGAGATAGACTCGCTATAGAGCAAATTTGCGAAGCTGCACATGCACGGGGCCGGCGGTGATTGTCAAAGATGGCAGCGACGTGGCGGGCGAGATCGCGGAGGGCACGAGGAGGAGGGGCCCCCGGACTTGTTTGGACGTAGCGTATTCGTCCCTTTCGTTTTTTTTCCACGATTCACGAGCGCGCAGACCTCTTCCAGACAGTTTTTACGAGCATTGCATGCAGCGTACCCTGCAGATACGATGTAAACGTTGAACGGCGGATCGCCTGAATTCAAGAGAATAGCCGGTGCGTGTCCGCCGTCGTTCCGTATCGTGAAAGCGAATTTCGGTAGGTATTTTTACGGCCGCGCGGAGGCTCTTAAGTAAGAGCGGCTACATACGCGCGGATATTAGCCCTTTAACTGCCTGTGAAATTCTTTTTTAGAACCTTCTTTCCTATGGCACCGTATTAAGCGCCATTACTCGCGGCGCGGCGCCGCCTTCGCCATATTTGACACAGTAGCTTTTTCGATAACGTCATAACGGTGTGTCACGTTAAAATGTGCTTTCCCGACCATGGTACTTTAATAAAGAAGCTTCACGTACGTTATTTTATTATATTATACCGTGATGACTTTGAGCGTCAACCGTGTGCGGGACTTATGGGAAATATTAATACTTGAGGGATCGCACAAAAATAACCGCACAAAAGATATCGCAATAAAAAGAAATAATTCAGATTTACGATTCAATTTTTATTACATGAAATAAGAAATGTTTTATATGTACCTATAATAAAATCAGAATATCTCTGCTTCTAAACTATTCATGAACTTTTGCTTCGAGGGTTGATAAGCCCTTTATTTATTTTGAGATAACATCCCATGATTTATTCTGGTTGCCAAATTGATCTGATCGTCAGAAGTGTTTGTGTTTTTCGATTTACTTCAATAAACTACAGTTCAATAGGCAGCTGTAATGGTCACCATTTCGCCTTTCAGCACATTTGTATCGTAAATACTGAATACTGATGCATTTTGTTTTATCTTTTTAATACGGAATGTTTTAATTATTTACGGACAAAAATCAAATTCGATCGCTTTCGACATGGAATTAAAGTTATTCAAATGCCTTTACAGCGAATGAAATAGGTAATTAAAATAGTTTTCAATCTGTATAACATATACAGATATTTGTCACACATTTTTACATCTTGTAAAATAGAAATTTCAAAAACTATTTTTTGATGAAATGACGTGGAAATTTGATACATGTCCGACGGCTATCACATATTCATGATCGCATAATTTTTAGATTGCTTTTTGTATTGATTGCCAGAGGATACATTTGTGCAAGTCAATTTTCAAATGTGTCGCACGATCGATTTCGAGATTTTTTCACGCGTAGAATACCTTTGGACTATGCGTAGTTCGAAGTTCAATTGCATCAGATTTGTTTCACAAAGTCCTTTTGATGCGCCCGGCATGCACGTTTGCGACACTGATAGCGCACGTCCTCTCAACCGTATAACATGACAAAGGAAAAGGATCGCGTCGCATTCGCGTAACGCGAATTCGAAATCAAGAGTAGTAGAAAGAAGAAGTCAGCAACTCGCATTACGCGAATGATACGGAAAGCCGAATTGCGTAAAAATGGTTTAGGTTGCGTGTAACGACTTCTGATCTATTTATGCGTAAGTATAAGTTTGCGGATGTTACATATTTTTCTATGACGAGAATTTCGTATAAATATTAAATTGTGTATCATAATTGATCGAAATCGAATTTTTTAAATACTATATATTTGCTCGTGCAATCGTATAAATCTACAACACGTGATATTTTAGTCACGTGTTTATTTACGTTTGTTTTACCCTCACGACTATATTTGTATGCACAGTTAATTACTGGACTGAAGAACCTCGTGTTGCTTTTTATACGTGATGCTTTAATGCTCCGCTGAGGCGTCCAAACGTGGTAATTAACCATTCAAGTTTCGGGATGGCTCTTTTTATGCAGAAATAAAATAAGCCGACATTCGACTGATTAAGATAAACAAATAAATGAATTAAAGCATATTTTTTTCAACATTTCTATATTCGTTTTCACACAGCGCTTGTGAAAGCACGAGATACTGCAGTAAATCAATAAGTCCAGTAAATATTCCGAATTAAAACTTCTTTTCTTATTTTGAATCTTCCGGTGATATGTCAAAGTTGGGAAGAATTAATTCTTATCTCAAATATATAAATAAAGAATTATTGCATTTCTTATATGTTTGTGCATTTCTTAAATATGTTCTATATTTTCTTGATGCGAATTATTTCAGTTCGCATTAAGAGTTTTTATTATACCAGAAAAATTATCATTTAAAAATTAAAAAAAAATGTTTAACTTAATATTAGAGACGCTCTTTGCTACCCAATGATCCATGAATATTTATCTAGTTATCTATCTGTTATTTATTCATCTATTTTGAGGCAAATTTTAATAATGGTATTTTTTTTTGCTTTTATATCTATACACAGCCCTTTCAAATAATTTCCAAGACTTGACAGGTGCCACTTTTTTTACACCAAGCCTTCAAATAAAGACGTAATGTGTAGAGTTTATCGTGCGATAGTTACCACGTTGCGATACCCATATGTGAAATTTTATGTAGGTATTCGGCGCCGCGATGCCCCCGTCGTGCAACAGTTTCCGCGACGACTTGATCGCAAACACATTTTTCGCGCGTACACGCTCGCGTTCGAGCTCGACGTTCGGCCGACTCGAAATCAACGATGAACCCCGCATTTAGCCGTGTAATTATCCTGTGCCAGTGCGTGGCTACAGAAAAAACGTCGCGCGATTTTATCTGCGAAAGTGGTGCGTGGGTAGAGCGAGCGGGATAGGACGATAAGTGCGAGTGAGAAAACCGGAAGAATCGACGGCACGCGGGGTGCGGCGAGAAGAGTGGCATTTATGGGAAATCATAAGCCGGTGATTAAACCCTGCCGCGTACTGCACACAACTTTCGTTCCGACTTCGAAGGGAAAAGGTTCCCGGCTCCGACACGGCGCCACGGAATCCGTGGAAGAAAAAAATGACAGGGTTGCGCAGCCGATGCGTAAATGCGGCGGAGTCACGCGAGCACGCGCGGCTACGCAATTCGCAGAACGCCTCATGTCCGTTGAGGCTTCCATGGGGTGGGTCGAGTAGTTACGCTCGTCGCAATCGCAAAAACGAGCCGTTCCTGCTATTGCGGCGACGAAATCCCCTTCCGAACGTTTCGATCGGTCGCGAAACGACCCTTTGAACTTCGTTGCCGGCGTGGGCGGTCTGCCGCGCTTCAGTATCCGAGTTAAGGGTGAGTCCGTCGTTAAGGGCATGTCTGAGAGGATAAAGTGGTCTCAGTGATATTCTTGTTGACTATGGAATGGGAATGGGACTTTTATAAAGATAATCTATATTCAAACACGATGAAACACATTTACTTAATAATCTATATTTTTATTTGAATTTTATTGTTAAGAAATCATCACAGTCTTTTTTAACTATACTAAAATTAAAGATGCAGGTTATTGATAATTGATCGATTTAATCTGGAAACGTGACGAAAATTGTCTAATTTAAACGTTAAATTTTACTTACTATTAAAGTCAATATTTATAATTTTGTATTTTGTGTCTCATTAAAACTCATGATATTTTTTAAAAATACATACTATTTTCAAAATAAATTCAATCGTGCAAAAAAATTTAATAGTTTTATCATTTATTTTAAATATAAAATTGTGTGTATATACGTTTATACTCTGTACTTTATTTGGATTGCGTTTATATATAACACGTATATTATTGACTGACAGTATTTTGAGAGAAAACTGTTAATTGTTTATAATTGGCGAAATATATACATTGAAAATATAGGTACACTTGATTACAAAATCTCAGACTGAACATAAAGAATTATTGATTACGTATATACTTAAAGTACATAAAATTTATTTTTAGATGACCGTTCATGTAACAATTTCGATGTAATTAATATTAGATGATCAGTATTTTAACGCAGTATAAAAATACGAAAATGGAAACTAGATTATCGGAATTAATTTACGATTATATTGAGAGACAGACAGAAAACATCCACTTCTATATTATAGATACTAGCATGATATTATTAAGGTTGCTATTAATTTATGTTCATTGAAGATTTAGTTGGATGTGTATAGCCAGTATAATGTGGTCGATATAATGAAATGCTTTGTTCGCTCGAGTTATACGTTTTACATATCTTATTCCAATAATATCCTTTTGATCCTTTGTTCATTGAACAAAGGATCGCACAGCATTCTGTAACATAATTAATAAGCAACTAACCAAAATGTGTTATTGATTACAAGAATAGATTTCGATCAATCCTGCTATAGATACGCATAGGTAAATAAGTTAACTCTTTTTACACTAGCTTTCATGATAAAATCAATCTATCGAAAACCGCGACACTGCCTGGATATTTAGAGAGAATCCATTCATAAAATATGAAGGTGGTATACGTGCGCGCATAGTAAATAGCTATTAATTTTATTTTGCCATTTTTGCGAGGCAATATAATCGGATAGCCCGCGAAATAATATTACGTTCATAACATGCACACGGATAAGTAAAATGCAATTGTTTATTTGAATTCGGAGAATGGACGTACGCGGTTGCGCATTGAATATTTTATATTTATTCATTACGCAAATAGTCGCGTTTCAGAGTAATTCTCGTGGCGCGCATCAGTTCGTATACCGTATTGTAATCGTGAGGCTGAATCAGCGGCATTAATACATCAAAGCACATAATGTACGCGCGGTCTAAGTGGAGCATTAAACATGAGCGGTTTTTCTGGATAGATAAAAACGAAAAAATTTCTCACTGGAATTCGTTACGCTCAATAATCCTATAAATTGCTTTATGCATTTCGACTGCCTATTCAAAAACTATGTGGATAAACTATAATTAATTACATTATTATTTTCGCGTTTAAAAAGGTTTTTATCAGTATTTGTTACGCTGCTCATGTTGTGAACACAGATTTTAAGTACACATTAAAGAATGTTATGTCTTAAGTAATAATTCTTCAAAATTATTACGTAATTTTTTATGTGAAAATATGAGTATGGGCATCTAATAGATATTTACTGTTCCAAAAAGATTCCCCGACAAAGGTAGAATTTTCAAATGTACGATTAATCTAACTTTCTTCGTGCGCCTCAGTATTTGATCAAATATCGACCATTGGAGGTACTCAATATTAGATACGTGGATACGTCAATTCAATGAGCCGAACCGCCCTCAATGTACGACGTATCGAATTCCACTCGCGAAAAATTCACTTCCGTATCGTCGAAACCGAATATCTCGTTATCGTCGTTTCATCGACGAAACGGCTGGCATCATTCGCGAGCTCCTCCGAATAGGGCGGGAGGGCAGTCGAAGAAGGGGGTATAGAAAATGCGTAGAGGATTTTGCAAGTGAAGCAGGATGAAGACGAGTGGACAAAGGGATCTTTTAGGCAAATGAAGGACGAGGGAATGATACCGAAAGGGAGGCCCTGCGGCAAAAGAGAAATGGGATAGGCGATCAGTAGGGGGGAAGGCGAGGAGGAGCTCGATGGCCATACCGCGTGCCTGCATTTTTCAGACCGTAAATAAAGTGTACATTCCCTCGCTCACCAGAACCTCTCAAAAGCGGTCCACTCGTGCCTCTTGAAATTAATGTGGTTCTCAAATAAATAAATCCATCGTGACCGCTGTGATGTATGTTGCGCAAGTTTCAGCGATCATGGATCTATTTAGGAATATCGTCATGATGGATAAATGTAATTAACATAATAAATTCTTATCAATTTACGAAATAAAATGTCGATGGAATCTTGAATCGTGAAATAAATGTCATAAATTAAACAAAAATCAATTAATAATCGATGGAATAATCAGATATATATTCAGGTTTCTCCGATATATATTTCTACAAGGAATACAAAAAATATTTAAACGAGTAAAGTAAGATTTAGCCTTATTAACGGTTTGATCTCTGATACGTGATCGCACACATTACAACCGTGTATACGCCTTACAGTCATTAATGCATCTTCCAATAATTGCCGCATACGCAATTATGTATACAGTGAACGCAGCTAAGCTGTACACAGCTCAAACAAATGCAATCGCTAATAACGCAGCTGGAGTACGCTTGTATCTGATGCATACATATAGTATCTACACCGGTAATAGCTGTTCCATCGATATCGCTGTTTCTGGTAATTGCAATTCGAAAGCGGATGCCAAAGCTCGCCGGTAATGCTCACGGTAACGTAAGTGTATCGGTGAACTGAAGAAGCATTGTTGCGGTTCACACGGAAGAGCCCGGAGACATCGTGAGTAGACAGCGCGGAGCATACAGAGGCCGAGTGCGGTGATGGATGGCCTTGTGGCCTCAGGCACCATTAACACCCCGTTGGAGCAGTGAAACACGAGGCGGAAGGGCCCAGACTGAAAGCTATACTCGACTGCACCGTGGAAAATCTGGCTCTTTGTTTCCGCGCGGAACGCTTCGCGCAAGAAACCACGGCTGGTTCTTGTGCTAACATGAGGGTCGAGTCGAAGTTGATCGGCTCAAGTGCGACTAATCGATATCGTCGACGCGACGCTGCGAAACCGTCGTGTGTGTAATCGAGGAAGTGATTCTTGTCGCTCTCAAGTGCTTTCGTGAAATTCCTTTCAGTCGAATTTTGTTCAAGTTTATAAATTATTTTAGTAAGTACAGAATCGTTTACATCGTTCGCATTGTAGGATCAAACGAGAAGTGAGTGAGAGAAGAATGGGGAAAATATAGCAGGTAGATTAATGAGAAAATTACTTTGAAAGAATGTCAGAAACAGGAAGGCGTTGCTGTGGCGTGAAACTAGTAATATTTTGCATAAAATTGTATAATACTCCATTGAGTGAGATGGGATAAAAACAATGAAAGCTCATCAAGTTAGTAAATTAATGCGCACATAATGCGAGCCTCGGCGTTGAATTTTCCAGAAAATTTTATTTTGTCCTCGTAATGTATCTTTTCTTTTCTGTTTTTGTAAAACGTAAACGATTATGAAGTAGTTAAAGCTTTTGTTGGGAAAACGTATGAAATTATTTACTTACAGGTAAAATGTGGAAAAATGATGCAACATACGAGAGAGATAATACGTACAATGAAATAAACATCAGCTGCGCTGCCGACCGTTTCTCAATTTTAATCATCCGACGTTTTAATACATTAAATAATAAACATTTGGAGTTGCATCATCATATACCTATGTTAACTGTTTGTACGTTTAATCTTTTAATTCCAAACTAAAGAATATTGTCGAGTTTGCCATTTGTAAAACCATGCCGTTTCTGAACAAAATAATTTATAGGTACTTTTGTTACAATAATTGAAATTTATTTTCTGCTTTTTAATAAACAGTTTTCATATTCAAAAAATGATTACATATTCGGGATTATCGTATTTCTCGTTAAGCTGCTTGGCGTGTGGAAACGCAAAATTGGGATACAAGAACGAGGAGTATTTGTTGATTGCCGTTCCGCTCGAGCAATTATCTTCGGACGCAGGCGATAAATAATCATTGTTTGATACATGGCGCTGTTTCAACCCGGTCTACCATAACGGTCATCGTTTTTGTTGGAAGCAAGCCCGAATGTCTATTCTTCATCGCCCATCTACGTAGTCCTGCAGTGCTTCGTTCGGCCGACGACACGCATAAACATCGTGTGATCGTTTGTAACGACCCGGGAAAATAAAAGGACCCAAATTGATGCTTAACATAACGTTGACCACGTCACTAATGAGCTGTCATTAGGGCCTGACGGTGTGACAGGTCCCAAAACCGGCGCCGGTGGTTTATAAGACGACGCGGAACGAGAGATCCCTGTTTTCCGTAGTTCGTGTTGTATATATGTTTACTGAGCGCTTACCTGCCGCGCGTTGTGATTTCGGTCTCCGCCGGTCTACCGAACTGCTACATCGAAGCTTGACTTAACCACGCGGTGGTCGGACCAGCTAGTCCGCTGGTACTGACGGCTTAATTAATTCAGAGCGAGAAACACGTGCGCGAGATAGAGACGAAACTTCAGTGTAACCCAGATACTGTTTGGACCTAGCTCAGACGCGCGACTAACAAATTGCGTTTGCGTGAAAGGTAAGACGAGACTGGACCGTAATTCCGCTAACTAAGGCGAACACAATGGTGCGCTTTTGGTCGAAATCTTAGGGATTTATTGTGATCTAGTTAGGGTTTAGCCCGGTATGTATAATGAATCATGTGTATGGTATTAACGAGAGAGATAATAAGGATGTTACAATGCGAATGGCATTGATGAATTAATGAGTCAGATTATAGTCGAGAAATATATTATTAAAATTAAGTTCCAGTAGGTAAACGACAAATGATAATATACATTAATATGCGATCAAGTTATTTTTTATAGGCTATTATAAGTGATTATTATAACAGCTTTCTAGTTAGATATGACGCAATATTATTTATATATTGTAATGTATTGCTTGGACGTGACTCAATCGCACATGGAAGCGACGAGGAGGATAACCGTAACGAGTGTTAATTTGTATCGTAACAGAAGCCGTTTGGAAACCGGGTTGCGACGAAATCCGGGACAGCCGTTTCCGGTTTAACGACTCATCCTGAAAACAAGAATTAAGCGTCCTCTTCCCCCGAGTTCCACGCCGTGATTTCGGTGTGGTGCAAAGGACGCCACACCGAAATCTGACATAGCCACGTGTTTAGATGCTGCGCGTTTGTACTGACGGCTTAATTAAGTCAGAGTGAGAAACACGTGTCGGGGACAGAGAGGGAACTCATCCCAGGGACGTTGCATGGTACTTCTCTCTGGCGCCTCTACATTCTATACACTCTCGCGCCTCCGTTCAACACTCAGGAAAATCGGAGAGAAAGAGAGAGAATAGACGCGGCAAGGAGACTGGGCCAAATATTTATAGACTCTGTGTATGTTCGAAAATTTATGGGTATGCTCTAGGCGCCTTCTATGAAAAAAACGAAAGTAAAGTATTTTATGCGTGTTTCAGCCTCTTTAAATGCACGATGAGAGAGGGAGGGGGAGGACAGAAGTTTGTTACGTTTTTTGTGCAGAAAAATTCATATCTTTGATGTAAAATAATGAATTTATTAACTAAAACAAAGTTTCTCATTACAGTCATGGAAGCTCCAGGCATATTAAACTAAAAACTAATTGGAACTATTAGAAAAATATTCTTATAAATATAATTATTATTTATTATCAAATAAAGGATATATAAGTACTATCCTAAGAAAAATCTATTTTTTAAAAATCTTGAAAATATTTTAAAAATGTAGCGCAGCGCGCGAAATTCGACGAAATAGGGTGACATTTATTAAATTTTAAAGTTCATGCTATCCAACGTTTTTTCAACAGAATTTTATTACATTTGAAAAATGATATCACTTTTTTAGTATTTTTTATCTTATACACATAATACTGCCAGATAATAACAAATAATTACTTAATGATGCTTTATGTATGTCAAATAGAATATGAATTTATAATATTATTAATTTATATAATAATGCTTATTAATGTATTTTTAATTGGAAGAACATCCATTAATTCAACGAGTGGTAATTTTTCAGTAGAAGACTTCATTTTCTGGTTATGCAGAGTGAGAAGTTTATGCGTTGCAGAAAATGGGATGCTTATCAGATTTTAAAAATTGTCGCAGTCAGTCTACAAAACTCTGCCGAGTTCGATGAGTTTGTCTGTTACACGGTCGACCTGTTGAAATTTTAATCAAACTTTCAAATGAGGTTTCGTGGTAAACTCGGCACATAAGCCATCAAGAGCGTTACATTCTTGCATTATATTTTTCACGTCCCATCATAAACCTGAAACAGATCGCGTTAAAAATATTATAGCGCCATGTTTCTATGCACGAGAAATACGATACATTTCTTTTCAAATTTTTTGTGACATATATCTATTGAAATACGTTGTTATTGTATTTTTTAGCGTGCAATTTTTAAAGAACACAAAAGTAATCAATCATATACGAGTAAAAATTCGGATTTTAAAAGTTTTAGTTTCTGCATGGTTGTAAGAGAAAACCTTTTAAATAACTCATTTATATACTTCCAATTTGCTGGAATTTCTTTTTTTATGAAAACAATACAGAAATGGCACGTGTTCTTATTTCACTGGGGATTCTTTAGTATTTTAACTTTTGCCTTTTCTTCCCTTTCCCTCTACGCGACCATAAGAAAAATTATTAGCTGTTTGTTGGGGATGTGTGTCTCCCGCTAAATAAATAATACACAGGTCGTTATTTTCCCAACACAGGCCATGCGAGCGACCAATCGATGACATCCCGTTCCGTTCCCCTTATCTTGACGGTCTCCCGGGACATTATATAAGACCCGTATCATCCCCTCATCCAAACAAGGAAGTTCCGAGAAGAAAATCGATTTCAAATCAGGACATTTGCACTACGCCACGTCGCGTTCACTGAGTGATATCGTAATAACAAGTCGAATATAGACAGGACATTGGCCCACACCCTCAACTAACAATAAGTATATTTACTGTTTGTAAAGGAAATTATGTTAAGTGCATGGAGATTGAATCTGCAATAAATTCAAGGCATAACTAACATTACGTCACCGAAATACAGATAATAATATCTTCAATAGTAAATGTCGCTTCTACATGCGTCTCTTAATCGGTACGATACACGCGTATTTGCGAGCACTTACGGGATTCGGAGTTGGGCCGGGGTGGGATGAGCTATTCCGGTAACGCTAGATTTTGCGCTACCCTTCCGCGTAAAGCCCGTCGATGATAATTCGCCAACAGCGAACGTGCAAAATCGTCGTCGGCAAGTCGTCGCTTCGCGGCCATTTACCGGGGAATCAATTAACAGCGCCGCAGCGAATTGGCAACGCGCCTAGCAATTATCGCGTCCCGCCACTTCGTGGTGGGCGCGACTACGACGACGAACCAAAATTTCGTGCCGCCGGCGAACCCGAAGTTGACGTGACTGCATGCACCGACTCTGCAACTATACGCCGATTTGCTGATGCGAGCCGCGAGAACATCTTTTTATTCTCTATAAATTTCTATAAAGAGGATATTATTAGTTATTACTAATAATTTTGTATTACTTATTATTATCTGGCATATTAATATTTCCGGATGTTAATGTTGGACTTGAAAATCTTCAGCAAACGCATAAATGAGAAGATAATTAAAAGGAACGTGTATTCTATTCCATATATTCCACGTAATCTATAATTTAAAAAAAATGATAGATATTTTTGTTGGGACAAAACTGAATAAATTTATTCTTTCGAGATTTCTTAGTATTCGAAATTTTATTTAAATTTCGTTGGCTTTCATGCGTTGTTTGGATTTTTATCTATAAACATTTTTTTTGGTTTCCAGCAATCACATTTTTTGTTGTGTGTGTTCCTCTCTCTCGCGCATATGCATTTATATTAGCTCAGTTTTCATCTTCCAGCAACCGTATAACAAATAAAAATCCTTGAAAAATTAGCTTGAGAAAACAATGAAAAGATGAAATTTCCTGAGCCACGGATTTTTCATTAAATTCATGTTAAATTTCTCGTCCAGAGAGCCGGAGAAAAAGCAGACGGGAAACTGATTATACCTGATAATTAGAGATATCCCAGCTGCGAGAGCAAGCGGTAGTTCCGCTCTCACAAACGTGTTGAGTATCTCGAATCGTTCTAGCTCGACTCCCAAGAGGTGCTAAAATATGCGTACGCGCTCGCGAAGCCTCCGTTCCGCAGCACGATGCTACACACCGATGGGGAGCCTAATGAATTATATGAATTTAATGAGCCAAACGTGGCGCCGACAGCGCGCAGTGTAATCTGATTTTTATTTTTACCTTCGAATATATGTACCTGCGAGAAATGGATGTGAAGGCCCGTATCTTTACATACATACGATCTACCGATGTATACGGTGGGATGATAAAACGGTAGACGGCTGCCTGATAGCTTAATGAAATTATTGCGATTGTTTCGCTGCTGCCGAGCGCAACGCGCGTACCGCCTGTTTCCTCTTAATTGTATTTACTATTTCATTCTATTTCCGCATTCCACTTGTTACCAGCTGCTATTCGTTAATGAAAAGAGCAGTGTTATCATAATGTGGCCTTATAATCGATATTTATTCGATATCTTTCTAACATTTTCTTCTATTCGCATCTTGTATTATTATGATGCAATGTGTACTCTGTACAATATGCAATATTGGCTCGTTAAATCTTTTGACAATGTTTTCCGGGAAGTTTAGCATGATGGTACTTCCAAGATATACTATGTAATCTAAACAGGTATCCGGTTTCGATCAAGCGAATGGAATATCGACGACAATCCAGTGTACGGTTCGCTGACGCGAAACGCCGGATTGCCAGCCGCCAATTAATAATAACGAGAGGACGTTACGGCATTACGGTGAAATGATCGCTTTTAACCGTACTCCCGTCATGGTGGAACCATATCATCGTCAAGGCCATTAATCCGGCCCCTTTCCTCGCCCGATTGCAATTTCGTACGGCGCGGCGCGGCGCGGCGGCGCGACAGAGCAGGACGCGCGGATTTTCATCTCCGTCGATTTAATTAAGCAAATCTCGTTTGGTTTTTCGAAAGGGCACTTTTAACATCGCAGTAGCTTTTTGCCGGGTACGGCATATTCAGCTGGGCATGGATCAGCGAGCGATTTAACGGCCGCTAATTAGATATATTTCGATCGTTACGGATCGATTAGTAATTAACGTGCGCTCCCTAATTGATGTCACTAAAACGATACTGGAAATCGGTGAATGAACGTTTAATGACCTGCATCAGTTGAAAGCTGAGAATTACAAGCTGAATATTGGCAATCACATAACGTAGTCAAAGTATACATGATCAGTCAAAATATATATGTGATCTTAGTATATGTGATCACCATTAGCTACATTAAATTTTAAAAGTCCTAATTTTATATAAAAAATTTGCTTTCTTTCAAAAGTGAATAATTAAAATAATAATTCAGAATATGTTTACATGTTCCAGCTCTTGCGATTATGTACGCGTAATATTGTAAATAAAAAGAATAAGATTTTTACTGGGAACACACATCGCACGAGCAAAACGATTAAACGATCTTGCGCACGCAACTCTTTCGCTCGTAAGAACCCTCGTGAGTTTCAACGACAGCGCTTGAAAATAATAATGACATTTAATCACATGCTCGTGATGGTCGCCAACATCCTCGGAAGGTAACGTTCATTAATCACGAATTCCGCTGTATACGGGGTACATTCCGTTTAGACGCTACTGCGATTTCCCATCGAGACCGAATGCGCGCATTTCGGCTCGCGCTTCTATTTGCAAAAGCGGCAGAAACAAACGAACGCACGCCGTGCCTAGCTGAATAATTAGTACGTTGAAAATGAAAGTCGTCCGGCGATATTTGCCGGCGGGCTTGATCAATCCCTCTTTCTCTCTCCTACCCACCAGGCAAACCTGTACACCACCAACCCCCCTGCACCCTGTTGTAGAACGGTGGCACGATCGCTGCTAACTCCCTCCGTAGCCCCGTCGACCCGTGTCGACCCCGCGAGGCTCACAATTTCGGCTTTATCGCAATTTCATTGGACCCTTTTCATTGGCGGAGCGTGAATAATCCGGTTAAACGACGGGCGTGCTTTCCAATCGGTCGACGCTCGCGATTTCGATATCCGATGGATCGCGCGACACCGGCCGACTCGTTATCGCTGGAATTTCATCGGCGCGTATGACGAGTCGGCGATCGTTTATTCTTGTAATTACGCGCGATATGCAAGCGCTTTAGATAATGAAATGTCCGTCGCAGTGAAACGGGACGCCGCGCCGCGCCGCGCGCCGTACCGCTCGAGCTCTCGTGATCGTGCGGCGCGCGATCGTGAGGGATCGATAACGAAGCGCGTTGGCGATTGTGAATACGATCGCCGATCAACCGCGAAACGAGGGGAAAAAAGAACAACAGATAAGACCGAACGGATTAAACTCGTGGTCGGTTAAAAGCAGGATTATCGCGAGCGAGCGAATCGCGGATACCTCGTTACGATTTAAGACGTACGATCGACGCGTCGTTAAACACCGGAAATAGCGGCGTGATGCAACAAGAGATTAATAGATTATGTCCAGTTTGAAAGTCTCTCGCGGAGAGATAATCCGAAGTTCGAGAATGAGGATTCATGCCGGTATGAATGGCTGATGATTTAAATGATGTCGCGTGTCTGTATCGCTTCGTTGATTCCGTTTATTTCTATTGCTTATTGACAACTCATTCGTGCGAGGTAAATTATATGCGATATCGTGAGATAAGATCATCAACGAAGTCGCAGAAGTTGTCTCATTTGTCATTGCGGCTTCCACTAAATAACTCGCAACGTTGGTTCGATTTTCAATCAACCGGAATCTAGGATAACTCGCTGGCGTTGCCGAGGAATCAGGTGTAGGTATATTAAGCGTATCGATTCCGTACGAAATTGTAGAATGATCGCATCATTAGTTTGCTAACTTGCTAACTTCCGCAAGTATCATCCGTTGTAATAACGGTCCCTTATACCTCGCATCCGCAAACTGAATTGTCACGTTGATATTTTCAAATGAAGCATCAATTATCATACCCTTTCATCCGTTACAATAAATAACATTAATCGTTATTGAACATGTCAATTTAAATTTCCAATTTATCCGGGGAATCGATATTTCACAAAACTAATTTAAATATAATATTATCCGAATATAATAAATATATAAATGAATAATATGTAAATATGTAATTTAAATATAATTTTATGAATTTAAAAATAGCTTCTTTTGCACATCCGTAAATAAGAGATTGAAAGTTCAGGTAAAGAAAAATTCACTTTATAGACTACATTACATTATTAAGTTTAGGATTACTTCTCTGTCTTTCAAAGGAAGCGTAATCGCATACGGCATAGATGTTAACAGATGACGGGAGTAATGCAACACCACGAACATAATTAAAATTAGAAAAGCGTTTCCGTAACCCACTGTAGCAACAAGTTGAAATAAAACGATCGCTCTTTTAGCCTCGCAATGAAGCAGCTACGAGCGGATGAAAATAGAAAGACTAAATTCTTAGTTGGATCGTCGCGCAGTTCTCGCGCAGGTTTCAGCGATCCGGTCTTGCGAGATATCTATCGCTCGGTAAATGGACTGCGAATATATACTGCGCTTATGTCAATTCCGTTATCTGTTATCGTATCGTATATCTATTGAAAAGCTTGTGCGCGCCGAGGAAAGACGCGCGTCGAACGTGTCTGATTCCGTGATTCAATCTCGCTCTCATTTGCGCGAGTCCCTTATAGATATCGCGAAGGTGTGTCCAAACTGCAAATAAAGATAGCGTCCGGTGGACGTTTCTAGGAACGCTCGATCTCTTATCCCATTTACGCGACATTCCTAATTGCATCACCATCGTCGCTCCATGTGTCCCAGTAATATGCGTTTGGCGCAAGGTGAGAAGCTTACACTCGCTCGGATCGCGCTCGGCACGATCGCCCACCCGTTTAAATTACGTTCCCGTCGAAAGACACGGCTGCGCTTAACAGCGTTTCTGCGAGAACATCGCACAGCCGGATCGGCCATAAAACACCGCATTAAATTTATCTGATATTGGCTCGCGTATTACTGTTATTCGGCTTTCAACTTGAACGACCGAAAACGCATAAAAGGCGTTACAGCCGTGGTGCATATGCGAATCATCATAATCGCAATATTCAATTAAGCAAGAAATGCGACTTTTATTATTCGCATGCTATTTTATATAATTCCGAAAGGAATAATTATGAAATCGAGATACGCGCAGGATGTATTTGTCTTTTATGATGTATGGATATTCTTAATTTAGAATGAAGTTTTTTTAATAGAATATGTTAACAATTTTAAAATATTCAATTTTGTTCAAATATAACGATTATATAAAAAAAATATACATTTTAGATCATATATTTAAAAGAGTAAAAAAAGAATAATTTTTTGTTTAGGAAAGGTAGATTCCATATTAATTAAAGATAAATTTGTAACTTACAGTTAGAGTGCAAGGGAATTGGCACACCTTTCTACACATACCCACTAGCGTTTATATCATATAATGTACTATGTAAGAAACATTTTACTTATTTGTAAAATCCAAGCACCGATAAGTGATCTAACGCAACGCACTGCTAGACCATTTCTGCTAAATTGTTCATTTCGATAACAACCTTAACGATATCGTCAAAAGAATCTATGAGTTAATTTAACATTCAATTGCAAGAACTTTATAATATTAAGTGCCGGTCGTTACCGGCAATAGGACGTTACCACTCATGCATTACGGCTTACGGCGCATTAATGCCACATACATAAAAAAGAGAGAAAGAAATTGCGAAGAACGAAAAGGAAGATAGCGACGGCATCGTCATAAGGTTGCACCGCCGTGGATTTTACCAGAGTCGCAGTAAATCCGACGACTTTTTCCCCGCGTGTGTTTAAAGCGGCCGCACGTTAACCGCACTCGAGCAACCACGCTCATTTATGTTGCGGTTACACGGAACGGCCCCGGCAAATCGTTCGTACCGCGATCTCGGGCGTGGATCTTCCTTCTGGACGTTTCACGGTCGAGAAACGGGAATAAAGGCGTATTAAAGTACGAGCGCAGAGCGATAAAGTGTCTCTATTCTAGATTGGTCCACTACGGCTCTGGAAAAGAAAGGGGGACGGCCATTCGTCATACTGTCTTACGAGCTATTATCGTCATTTAATTAATGCCCTATTGCGTTGTTACATTCAATGCTAAGACAGCTTACTAACGAGTTTCTCACGCTGCAATCTTGAATATTAAGAGTCTTGAGCATTTCAAAAATATCAGAACAAACAAATTTGTCAGAGCGAGATTAGTTCGAAATTAAATTGAGGAATTATATAAGACATTGTAATTTATCTGCATCCTTTTAGGATAATTCTTTAAAATTTAATTTTAAATAGTATTCTGGTATTCAAGAAATAATACCTTAATTGAAACTTACACTAACTGCAGCGTGAAGAACAAAGTTCTTTAAACTTTTCTCGCTTTGCTTACGAAAATCGGCGTTTTGTTTCAACGCCTGCCGCAACGAGTTTCGTCAAATCAACCGGCTCAAGGAGAAACTCCGCAGCCCTCGTAAAGCGCTTTTCACCCGACCCAGCTTATATCGCGAAAGTTTCGACCGAACTCTCTTTAACCCACATACGTGTAGCGTATCATCCGCGGAGCTTTCTAAGTAGAGAAACAAGCAAGTTTCGTCGGAGGAGGATCTCTCTGCTCGCCTCCGTATTTCTGAAAATACAAATTTCCACGACCGCGAATATAAAACTTCTTGGTTACAAGACGAAGGAAGTATAATACCACCTGAAGAGAACGCATAAATTTTTGGAATATTTCATTTCGCTCGCACAGCTTTGTTAGAATTTTTATATATTCGGACGTAATATTGTAACTTGTAAAATATCTGAATATACACATATTTTTTCACTCTTTCGCCTAAACGACGATAAACCCAAAGCGTTTCCAGCATCAGCGAATCGCTAAGAAATGTGATTGCTCCTTAAGCCGGCCTCGAAATACACGATATCAGGGGAGTAGACGCGCATTTCAACTCGTGATAAATCTTTATTATTTATATACATCACACGGCTGCGCGGGATGAAATCCAGGTATACCAGCGGTTTGCTCCAGTAAATCCGCGTAAGGCCGTTCGCTCTTGCGAGGATCTCCGCGTATGACGAAGACGAAGTCATTTCTCGATTTGCCGAGGCACGTCGCGTGCTCGGTCGGATTTCGCTCCAGCTCCGGCAACATATCAAGAGCCTGAGCGAGAGAGAGAGAGAGAGAGGCGTAAAGCGGAACGGTGTGAACGCGAGGCTTCGCGGAGGATCACGAGTTGAATCGCCCGGCGCTTCCGTGCCGCGAAAACAACGCGGCTGCACGGTTTACCAGCGCGCGTACACGCCGCACCGCACCGCCGCCACCTCCTCCGTCCCGCGCCGCCGCGCCGCGGCCGCCTCGCGTTAACCGAACAAGCTCACGTCGTTTATGAATAATGATAATGGCCCGTTTATCCTCACGGGAACAATAGACGAGTTATGCGCCATCGCTTCGCGTGGGTGGAGGAGCTCTCGAAAAGATAACGGATGCGTAAGCGTGTCTTCATCGCCCGGCACTCTCGACGATGCTTAATTAAGGCCGCCATGGTTTACTGCAAAGCAAATGCAAATGAAACGCATCGCTTATTTTTTTCTTTTTCACCTCTTCGTGAAATGTACCAACTCGGGCTGGCAGCTACGTTTTGTTGGAACTAAACGTGTTACCTGCGGTCGAACGAGCGTACATATATATATACGACTCGCGCGTGTAAGCGGAACAAAGACTATATGCGGCTGATATGCAATTTATGGGCGCAGCGCGTTATCGCAAATGAGATTGACCCTGTGAACGATCGCTCATCCATAAACGGTGCGTTTATTAAAGTAATATTTTTGTCATTATCCGCTATATCCCACTTAATGACATTAGGTATTTAGAATATTTCCGCATAATTAATTATACAGTTGCAAAATAGAGAACGCGCGTAACACGTACGTGATATAGTTATCTTAAAATGGATCATCCATCCTACAAATATCACTTGCATTTATACGTATAGGGAAAATGCTGACGCCGTGAGAACTCTGCGAGCTTTCGCACACTTCGTCGAATATCGAGACTGATTGGCTACCTTCAACGTTGCAAAGGCAGCGAATCACTATCAAAACCTGAAGAGGAGAATTTTTATGCGGTATATGTAGCTGAAAGCTTATTCTTGATGCGCGCGCGCATTTCATATTTTAGCGATCGGTTGAAACGAAGCAAGATTTTCGATTAACGACAAACGACGACGGATCTGCGGAAAGCTTACGCGGCGGAAAGTAATTTATCAGCCGTCGCCCATTATAAACCGCTTTCAGAGGAGGGGGAGGAGGGCTCGCGTGATTCCAAACATCCAACGATTCGGTAAATCGCAATAACAAGCGGCAATTAATCATCGGTGTTTTAACTATAGATGAAAAGCAGCCCCCTCCGCTCAAATACGCGGACCGTTAAACGTAGAACAGAAACTCACGTTAATAATCGTCAGCGGCGCGACTGAATTTTCTGTCTCGTGAAACCAAAGCGTGGACAGATCGGGCCGATCCGAATGGGTGATGAGGCAGACAGGAGAGACAAGCGCGGATAATTGTCCGTCGAACTGCACTTCATAGGTAACCGAATCGCTGTCCTTCATGCCGTAAACACATTTAACGGACATATCGCTTTGGAGAAGCGTGAGACTGGAACCCAGGTCTCCCGCAGGGTCGTCCATGTCACAGGATAAATTACGTACATCACGGTAAACTCCATTTTGTAGGAAAATCGAATCCGTCTTTGTGATTAAGTTACTCTTCAAAATTATTATGCTATGAATGGATCGTGCTTGCGATTGATTCAATTACAAAAAATTACGTTTGCTGTTTGAGTCAGTATCAACAACATTGAAATAATATTTTAAGAAAAATTGCAACTTAATGAAGATTGCGAGTAAAATACATTTTACGTAAAAGATTTATTTTATGAGGAATAGTATCTCATAAAATCGTTTTTACAACATTTACTTTAAAGATTGATTTATATATATATATAATTTGCTTTAAATATTGTCTCTTTTATATTCATTATGTCATGCTTTTAATAAACAAAAAAATGTCAAAGCATTAGCGCATAATATAAAAATGCTTTTCTCGCATTATTCGCAGTTTTCGCAGAGCTATGTCATTTCCTGGGATCGATAAGCCTCGTCTCTATTTCCCAGTCAGTCGCAACTCACGAAGCTATAATTTAAGAAACGCGACAAGCTGGCTCGTCTGCCTCTCTCAAAAGCAATGCTACGATGCTACGTACGCGAGCATCTGCATTTTGCATGCTCACGTCCTCGCTAATTTATTCCGAAATTATCTCGCATCGGCGGTTCATCATCCGCGAGGCGATACGCGTCGTGCGTCTTGTCGTGGAACTTAGAGGCCACGGCTAAATTGCTAGTCCCGCGTGACATTCTCGTTGCCTCAAGTGCTTCATCTTGCCTACGACTGCGGCGGTACACCGCGATCCTGGCGGAGAACCGAGGGTCTCTATACTTAGACGTTCTGCTCTAAACACTTGGCCCTGCTCCCGAAAGACCGGAAAAATATATAGCCCGTCAAAACACGGCCGGGCGTAACACCCGCAGACCCAGCAGACTCGCAGAAGTGGCGTATGTCAGGTACCGTGTATCGTAGGTGGGATCCGAGATACATATATACTGGCGGCGGAATATTATTTCGGCCGCGCGAATTCGTGATTCAAACGCCATGCATTTGCGCTTCTTCTGTCTTTGCCAGCACATTGCTTCGTATGACTCTTCGTTGTGAAAGCTTGCATTCTATTTTAGTAATAAAGAAACAAAGTCAAGTATAGTAATCTTATAATGGCCAATAAGAACAGAACATTTGTACTTGCCCTTTTACGTTTATTTCTTAGTCGTTTATTATTACGCGCGAATTCAAAATAATCTCTCACTTATAATGTAATTATATAGTATTCTCGAAAATGTCTTTATTTTACTAACTGTACTTGATACTTTGACATAGTAAATTTTGAAACCGTTTTTCCATTTATAACGCGGAAAGTCCCTTTCTACGCTCCGTAGAAGACCGCGAGTTCGAGCATATGAAATCTGATTTATCTCGCGCCGTTCCTCATTGTCGTCGGAACGGAAATGTACAGGAGATTGCGGCCAATAAAATGACTAATAGAGCCTGTTGCGCCGCAGTTTCTATCTACTCGTGTGTCGTTACTTCTTCTCGTACTTACGAACATTGTCTCTAACGATACCGTCGTGCTCGAAGGCAACCACTCTAACGATACGAGGTCGTCCGCGCAATGAACGCATCAGCGAATCCGATAAATGCAAACGATCAGCGACACGGCAATGACACCGAGAGTGCGGTAGGGAGAAAAGAAGATCGCGACGAATAAACGGAGAAACGCCGCAAATACGGCGCTCGCAACGTAAACTTTATAATGCGAACGGTATGTGTATCGGTGGAACTAAGCTTGCAAATTACTGGCCGTAAAAGACCCCCGCAGTCGTTCTCGGAGTAATGATAACGGTGAAATTGTAAACTCATTGACGACCCTTAATTAAATGGATGAAGCGCTCCGGAGATGGTCGTATCGCGCGTTATATCCCGGAGTAGATCCTCTATAATTGCGACACTTAAGTGTTATCCCCGTCCATGCCGGTCCATAAAGTTATCGGCCACGGTAATTCGTCGATTAATTCAAACCGTCTACTCTAAGGCGCAGATTGCGTTCTGCTATCAATAATAATTAGATGGCTTGATTGCGAAACGCGGTCTCCTATATTCAATGATAATACTTGAAGATGCAACGAGCACTGCTTTAGAGCTATAGCCACACTGCAGAGCATAATATACTGACTTTTACCGACTATAGTATCCACATTTTCAACATTAATCTTTTCATATTTCTTAACATTATCATTACGTCTTTTAATGTTACATTAAAAATGTAGGTTAGATTAAAAATTTCAGTTTTAAACTTAAAAAAGTAATACGTGTAGAAAAAAATAGAACAGTGCTATTTGTGGCCTTTTTGTTTATCTCTCTCTTCGAATGTAGAACAAACTTTGTTATAAATTTTAGCATCACGTATTTTAATGCACGTTTCCATTTTCTTTCTCTTCTTTTATTTGTACTGTAAATACACAATATCTTTCAAACAGATCAAAAACATGCATAGTCACGTTACTATGAAAATGTAACTTCCTTTTACTCGTAATTGGAGCAGAATTATAACTTGCTACTACGAGGGGTTTAAAAATCAGGGAATAGAGCCGCGAGGGCAATAGCCTCGTTCCATTGATCGATCGATCTAGCAAGTTACCATTGGGTAGTGACACGTGGACCCTATACCCTGTAAGGGAGTAGCGTAATCGCGTTTGTTTGTAATTCTAAGCTGGGAAGCCCCGACGCAATACCGCACATTGCGGTGGCGGCGACTGACATTAGCAGACGTTGACATGTAGGTGCCATTGTACAATGTGGATGCCATTGCGGAGGCGCCGCGAATATCGGAATGTTCCGCAATGTTCCTAGGCGCAATGTTACAGAAGCTGTCACCGTTTTAATCAACATATTGTACTGATCCTTTTTTTTTTTAAATACCCACATCGTATTATAACATACATGTTGCGTTAAAATATTTGTTGTCGTTCCTGTGATTTCTAAAAGAACCATAATACATCTATCATTATACTTCGAATACTTTCGCATATTTTAACTAAATATTTTTAAAATAAATATAAACTAAATATATATCAGAAAGTTTTATGATATTTATATGCAAAAGAAGTTTATTATACATAAAGTAAGCGCATTGGACGAAAGCTTCTTTCATTTCATAAGGTTTCTTCAACTTATCGCGCACAATACGAAATTGATGTTATAGAGATCGCTATAGTACTATAGGTATAATAAACAGAAGAGAAAGAAATAAATATACCGAACAAGAACAAGAGAGTGAATATAAATCTGATATTGCAACTATCGCAAAAACAGTAGTATTTTATAATTAAATAATTACGTACATACGTCTATGTACTGATCGGTCGTAACCAGGGCAATTGAATTAATGTGCTGCTGTATAGGTACATTCAGGGCTGTATCTTGCAGTCGAGAGCGCTAGAGATTTCCCAGCAGGCCGGTTGAACTACAAATGTTACCATCGTCCAGTTCGTTCAACCAGTAATGGTAAACGGTAAACTCTATTGCACTGTTCGATAAATATAGAAAGACATAACGAATCAATTAAAAAAAAAGTAAATCCAATTGTAAAGAAGATACTGTTGCGAATGGAATATTCATTCGCTGTGCAGTGAATATCAATTCTGGAACGTACACGTTTACCTTTCAATCTGGTTTGCATTGGAAATTCAAACGGTCCTCTTGATGGAAAATATTATGTTTTCCCTCTTTATTATCTGCATGTTTAATACTGTCATGCCCTGTCACACAATTTGTATAATATATGTAATAGAAATCACACAGAACGTTTAAATAATTTAATCGGAAGTCGCTACATTTATTTTCATAATTTATTATATGTATACGGTCTGAATGTACGGACGCTAATTTTGCGGGATTTGGACGGGATTTGCGTGGGTATGCGTCCGAAAGCCGGGACGTATAAAAATCATCGAAACCGCGCTCGCGGCTCAACGCGTCATCGTGGTGTCATGCGCGCTCCACCGTCGAAAACGAGATTTATCCCTCGCATCGTTGACGCGCACCTGCGCAACGATGCACTTACCTGTGAATAAATTCGCGCCTCGCTGGCCGCACACGAACGACGCCTACTAGCCACTAGCCAGATAAAGCCGGAAATCCATTAATTGGAAAACGCTCGTCGGGCCGCCGCGCCGCGCCGCGCCGCTCGCTCGCTCGCGCCCGGGCGTTTATCATCCGGTCGCCGAAATGCTTGGTCATTTGTTATTTACATATAATTCGTGCTTGGTGTCTAGGTGGTATTATTCGGCCGGACCGTTGCAATTAACGCGCGATCGATTATTTTTTTTCCGCGGCAGCGCTAGCATCCCGCGACTCGCAGATAAACAGAGCGTGCAAAAGCGCGGAGCTACTCTAAACAAGCAGCTAAACGAGAGAGCGACGGCTACAGCGTTTTTGTCGCTCTGGATTATTTTACATAAGTTGAAAGTTACAATTTGTGCGTGGCGAACGATAAATTTTCTCGCCGATCGATCGAGCGGTCACGAAAGCAATTGCGTTACAATTACCGTCCGCGTTGTTTTTTGTCTCGCTCGACGAGCCGACGTGGAAAAACATTTAATGCGGGGAATGAGGTGATTGTATTATTCACACTTTTTCTCTCCGATGTCGCTCGCTTAAATTTTGCGCGACGCATGCAAATCCTATATCGTTCGAAATGTAACGCGCGGGAGGCGCGCCGAGGGTTGGCTTAACGAAATCCGTTTCCGTTTAACGAAAATACAGCGTTCGCGCGGCAGTCGAAAATTGGTACATCAACATACACATACATTAAGTGATATCATGAATATGATGTATGACGCTCATACACATACATGTCGTGCGCGAGCTACTAATTTCACTGCCGGGGAATAATTCCTCTCTGCACTCTCGCGCGCTCAGCGTATATGTACTCCCAAAAATCCGTACCGCATTCCTCCACCCCGGGTTCCGCGCTACAACGAGGTACACAGGCTCCACTGCCGTGTATGTATTTCACCTCGGCGGAGCCGGCGGGCGTTCTTCCAGCACGGCGCGGCGGCGGCGCCATTCTCTTCCACCCGCCTAATTCTCGCCGGGTTGGAATGCCCCCGTAGGCACCCATAGGCTCAAATCCACTGTGCGGGCAATCCCGTTAATCTTTTTATCGTCGTCATTAACGCTCAACGTGGATGGTAGACGCGCGGCAGAAGAGAGCACGATGTTCGCCGACGAAGAGGCGTACTTAGGAGGTACAAGAACGCGGGGAGAGGTAAAGAGATGGCTTACGTGGAACACGACGTCGGTTACTGAGATTAGGAGGAATTTTAAAGTGGCGAGTGCTCGAGGCTAAACGTCAAGTCCGCCTCTGGACTAAAGGAGAAGATCGAGGAAGAGATGGGGGGGAAGAAGAGAGAAAGCGATATCGAGGAAGCAGAGAAAGCAGAGAGGAATAGGTGCGCGAAGAGACGGAGCGAAAGGAACGAGCCTCTTCGGCTGCTTCCAGTAGTGCGCTTAGACGCCACTTGAACCACGTCGAGGATGAGAGAACGCAGGAGAGAGGGGGGGGGGGGAGGTGGTATCGAGACAGGTATAGGAACCGGAGGAAGATCCGTGAGAGAAAATAGAGTGAGAGACGTAATGACGAAAGAACCGAGGGGAGAGGATGGGAGGAGCGGAAAAGAGAAGAAGAGGAAGAAAGAGAAAGAGAGACGGGGAGAGAAGAGGACGCAGGAGATTAGCGGTAATTCGCTTTGGGGGGAGGGAAAGGGTACCAGGCAACTCGAGCCGAAGACCAAAGACTGGTTCTCTCTGTTCCACGAAGGAGACAAGCGGAGCTCAAAATGAAGAGGATCTTTCGATCCTACAACCCGAGAAGTTACACTCTCCTCTAATCTGTTTCTAGGACCGAACGGCGCGGCGTTCTCTCGAAGATTCCCTCTTTAATTGAAAGCAGCGTCTTCCGGTGACGTACGAGAGAATCAGAAAGCCAGAGATTTATATATCTAAATCTCGTCTGAGTCTTCCCTCGGATATACAGCTTCCTCGGAATCGGCTTTTCGTATATTGTATCGCAATACTGGGACACATTCCGATCGTATTCTGACACCGCGTCTCCACGTTGTAATGCCGTAAAGTAACTTTCAACTAGCTTCTCCGATTGTTAATGCACACGCGACCTATTTTTGTCGATAAGCGTATAGAGTGTCGTAAAACATGGGGAGCATTCTCCGCGTTGGAGAATGTATACCCGCTTGTAATGTAGAGCTCGCGCACAAATCGATGGTGCGTATCAACCTAAGCTTTATTTACTATGTCTTCACTCAGGGACTTTCTACGATAATCACAAGACCACCGCGATTGATGTTGGATGTAGCGTTGAATTACATGCCATAAGATATAATCACGGTGAAGAAGCGAGATGCGCTCTAACAGAAATGCGGGACAGAGTTACGGGTCATTAGGTAACTGCGGTGTGAATTGCCATTCGTTTGCTTACGTACCGACTCAGTTTCCTCATTTGCGCGGAGTAGAGAGATACCGATAGCGGTTCCCCTGGATGGCGAAGTGGAAAGCTTTATATTTGTTTATCAGCGACCACGTTTCTCATTCGCGAGCTACCGTAAAAGAAGTTACCGTCGAGATAACGCTTCCGTATTACTTGCGCGAGTCAATTGATCGCCTACGGTTAAAGAGAGGAGGGATGCCTAAAGAAGAGGGGATTAAAGGAGAAATCCATCACGACGGGGATGACACGTGTAAAATATATGTACGCTGATATCGAAAAGTTTTACCTGCATTTTTACATGCACCGTGAATTTAATATCTTCGTACTTTGAAAATAATTTCGATATAAATATATGTTTCCTCTATAAAACATGTATTTTTTTGATAGCATGTTTTAACAATATTGTTTCGCTCACGCATTTTATTTGACATCGCACGCTTGTATACGGCTGCAAAGCCCATCACCTCGGGTGCGCTCTATCGATCAGACTGCACGAGAGTCGAATGTTCAACAATCGGTTGAATATAAGCCGACTTGAGGAATACTCGGTTCAAGGAGAAACTCGTGACGGTGCACCACGTCGAGAAGCTGGATCCTCTACGGTTCCAGTCTCCTCGTACCTCATCGCGATCTCGCGATCGTGAGGTTGCATTAACAGTACCCCACGTTCGCAACGTAACCGAACGCTGTTTCTCGCGAAGGAAACCCCAAGTGTCTTGACCCTGATGTATGTGCGTGCGCGTGTGTGCGTCTCTCGGTGTTTACGCACGCGCGTTATACGGACACGCAGACGCGCGTATAAATGCGTTTAAGACCATATCTTACTAACACGATTCAACACGCCTGCCCCGTATAGGCACTCGCGCAGATTTACGTACGTAGCGAAGAAAGAGGGGAAAAAGAGAACAAATGAGAACAGCTATAAATAAAGTCATTGGGCCATTGTGTTCCATGGACCGCGCACCGTGGATCGACGTTTTTGAGGTCATAATGTAGCGAGGAGAAATGAGCCGGTCGATTACAGAGACATCGTGCCGCTATCAATCGTTGCTTCGAGCAATACGTGCGGTGAATTAGTCGCCAATTAATGACAGAGATAAAAGAAATCAAGATTTATAAGACATATTCATACGAAGAAAATACTGGATTATTATTTTGCCTTTTGAAACATGAAACAGATATATTTGCGCGTACTATGGCAGTTGACTCACAGTTATTAATGAAAACGTTGTCGATACGAATCGACCGGAAATGTAGGCAACAAGTACAACGCGAGTTTTAATGAAGCGGGAGATTTATAGTCTTCCAAGATGCTGGCGCGATTATCGGGTTTTCGTTATTCCCGTTGCGCGCCGCGCGCCCTTCGTACAATCACGAATCTCCTACAAAAGAAAATCAATCGAGAGGATGTTGCGCGAAGACGCGACGGCATGTAGGTAACCAAGCGTAGTGGTGACTACGGTAGGAAGACGAATGGTACGAAAGGGTTGGCCAACGTGAAACGTGTACACCGCGAGTCCCGAGTAGAGGAACGGAGAAATAGCAGGGAGTCCACCGGGTTCAAAGGTCACTTATACGTGTTCCCGCTCTTTGCCTCTTCAACTTGCTACGGCGAACTCCGCTGCAAAACACACCTGCCCGGGACTACGATCGAACTCTTTACTCGCGGCGCGAAACTCATTCTCTTATACCAGGTGTCACGTAATGAAACAACGGCGTCGTTAATCTCAACGTGTCGGAAAGCGCAATTTACTTGAAACGTCTAATCCCATACGACGTGGATAGTTCCAAATTTCTGTCGTTAATGTGTTTGACTTTATAAGCGAGGCAATTAATACATTGGAAGCAGGAATTTTGCGATAAGCGGAATAACACGAGAGTTATTTTTACTCGATGTAGGTAAATGAGAAATACGATCAGGAAAGTTGGAGTAAATTGGATAAAAGCGAGCGGCTAATTATAAAACGACCCTCGTACGTTTTAGGAATACTACATGGCTCGCGGCCGATTCACGTCAATTAACAACTCTTCCTTCAAGATATTTTAAATTTACGATGGACGAGGTCTAATTAGTACGTTCGTATTAATTTGCGGAGTGTGTCTGGTCGTGGTGAGTCATGCAGTCTGCATGGTAATTTGAAATTTTTTTCCATTTTTTTTCTGCTAATAGACGGAGGAATAATTTAGGACATAATTTTGTCTCGTAACATTCGCTACGAAATTGAAATTTATGTCTTCCAGACATCTGAAGCTAAATCTTATTAACATATGAGTTACATTCAATGAAATCACACTGTGTGTGTGTGAAAAAACATGATTTAAATATGAAAATGATTATTGAAACGTATTATTTTCTCTCTCTCTCTCTCTCTAATGATTGTTGATCTAATTATTTACGAATATTTTTCCTTAATTATCCTAAATTCCAGTTTTCTTTTTTTCCAAGGCATTTTGAAGATGTGTAATGCTTTTTATGCTGCAATATTTCAATATAATCGCAATATCCAAATTGTTAAGAAACTAATGCACGTTTCAAACAAAATTATATAAAAAAATATATATATTCGAAGCTTTATGTATTAGCACGTGATAAGTATAATTCATACTGAAAAAGGTTAATATAATGTTACGTAAAATTCTATCCTGTATTACGGAGTAATGCAATCGCATAATGGAGACTGTGAGATCGTGTTGCGACTCGAGACGTCGGATGGCGATAGAAAAAGTATAAAAGAAAAAAGTGATACGATATCCGGCACGACTTTTGCGGCGGTGACCTGAAATACGGATACTTATCAGTTTCAATGGCGACTTCGTTAGATTGGATTTTCACGACTAGCTTCGCGAGAGCACTGGGTATGTTGAACTACGTAGGCGTTAAACTACGGGCACGTATCTCTCACGTGAGAGGGAGGGAACACGTTCGGAATGTGCCGTCGTGAGTGCTGCTTTATACGCAATATGTGCGGCATTACGGCCATCCATTCGATAGATGCTTAAGCTGGTACCACCTTCTTAAAGAACGGTCTCCCGAGTAAGTATGTGTGTACGCGCCACAAAAGCAGTAAAGCTGTCGTAAGACAAGACAAATGACGACGTAAGCAACTTCGGGAAGAGAGTGGTAGGGGCCGTTTGAGTTATTCACGCTGCTTACTCACTGAAGAGTGTAAAATATCGGATAATTGTGTTGACTTAATATTTCGAGATGTGCTCATATTGCTGCTGAAACAGTATTCCATCATTGCCTCCACCGCATCAGCTTGATCGATAGGGCACGCTATTTCACCGTTACGACGCTAACTATTCCTCATTATCGGAGTTGGATATCTGTGCAGACATTCAATACACTCTGGTTTACACAGACCCCCGCGGAATTAGGGAAATACGAGTAATTTACATGCTTTGTGCCACTGATAAAATTGGCAGTAACTGAAATGCCACGTCATTAATCTCTCGTTACAGCGAATAAGGAATATACATCAGGAGAACATGCTACTAGGTCTCGTTATCCTTAATAACATAACTTTGACCAACTTGACTTAAACTTGATTTCGAGAATGACGCAAGAGCTAATATTTCTATTAAAGAAAAGTATGTATATTTTCTCAGGCCGCGAGAAAATCAATGTGGAAGCGTCTGAAAATACCATTTTTACATTTAGAAATAAAGCAACGAAACTTTCTATTGTCCTTTAAATCCTCGCCGCGTACGACGCGTTGCACTTTGCCCCAAGTCCTCTTCCTGTCTCAGGCACCAAGTTTCAGCAAAGTTATACAATACAGCGGGACGCCGCGGGGTAATGCAGAATCTCAACGCACGTTTAACTGTCGCATGTGTTTTATGCCAAATAGAGTTTCAAGATTTGCACGATCGTGAGAGGTGGATGCTCGTAGGAATGTGTAGTGTGTACAGCCTGCCCCTCAGCAATCTCGAACTTCGGAAGTGTCGAACTTACAAAATGTTCCACTAGACAAAGCAGGAATTAGCTGTGAGAGCAGTGTGTCAAGATGATATTCGAAACCGTCTGCATGCAAATGTCGCTTTTAATTCCTAATATCTATGCACCCTCGACGGTGAACGATGAGGCACCGCACATCGTAACATGCTCTAAAGGCCGGCCTGACAGCGTCGCTGTCGATTCCTGTCGATGCCGCTGTGTGATCAAAGAAGATGATGTGTTCAGACAAGCTTGAATCAGCATTTTCGTTTTCTAGCAACCTAGTTGAATATTTTTAAATTAGTAAAATTAAGCTCTAAATTACGAACATCGATAAGAACACTACAATAATGAATTTTTCATAATTTTGAAATAAATATGATCTTATTCGACGATAATTCTTTATATATCCATTCTATTTTGTCGACACGGTTTGCGAAGTTTATTCAAGTGGTGTACTATGTAACAACAGCAAGAGCACACGCAATTTGTCGCGCCTAAATAATTACGGGCTTAGCCCGTTAGTTAAAGCGCTCTTAAACCCTCGACTTAAATCCCAAAGAGTCCAATTATGATGGTGGTTATTATTAACAAGCCGAGCGCGCGGTCGCGCAGCATTGTTCCTGCGACTTGGGTCGTACATTTTTTTCGAGTCTCTCTCTCTCACTCCGCCATTAGGAATTTCTTACAAAGTGAGGGAAAGGCAGGAGGGCAATAGGAGACCGTACGTATCAAAGGGAGATTGCCAGGTCCGGGATTCGCGACATTGGTCGGCGTAGGAGGGCGCCGACGCGGCTCTAACGAGATAAGTAGGTATACGGTAAGTGTACGGTGTAGTCGGGTCCGAGAGTACCTATGAACGTCGCATCGCAGAAGAACGGACCGGAACTAGATACGAGGAGAGAAAGAGACAGAAAGAGAAGGAGAAAGATTTGCCTGGTCACGGGAAAACGGGGGAGAAGTTCCGGGTCGTTGGATGTACGCATCCGCCCACGCGAGAACAAAAGCGCCTCGACGTGCTCTCTCGATTGGCTCTCTCTCTCTCTCTCGGTCGATTCTCTCCTGTTCTGATTGCAAGTGAAAGCTCTTACAGCTTGTGATACATGTACGATCAATGAGCGCGTATCGAGAGCAACAGGCACCGCAAAGGCGCGACTCAAGCCTATGGACGTTTGATTAACTACGTGGAGAACGTTTGATCAGTAAATTACGTACGACTATCTCGATGTTAACGTCAGTATGCAGTTTTTCTTTGCCGTTGCGAAACGGATAATCGAGTAAACGTTATATAAAATGTTATTTGATGAAAATCTGTCGTATTTTTTTGAAATACGTTACTTATTGCATTATCTTGTAAATCTAGGATGCCCACGTCCTCTTATATTAATGTTTCAATACCTTATTTCCGTACGCGTCCGTAACCACATTCAAGGAGGCAACATATTTCCACATTTCTCCATCTCTTTGGATACATTACATTCTTGCGTTCTTCCGCTGTCCCCATTCTCTCTCGCCCTTTGCCCTCTTTATGTGCAAACAGCACGGGCCACACAACCACCACCGGATGAACGAACTGGAACGAGCCAGAGGGAAACGTTGATTCACGAGCAAAAGGATTTATCGCCGCGAACACGGATTTTGAATTTCTCACCGTGGCGCGGGAAACCGAGGGACGTAACGGGAAAAGCCCAACGCGACTCTATGTTTTAACGTTACGTTATAACGGGTCTGTGCCGCATTATCGAATTAGATAATTGGGTAGAGCCGTTTCGCCACGCTGGTCAAAGCGGGAAAGCTTTTTATGAGAATACGAGAGAGCAGAATTACGTGACATGTAATCATGGAAACGCGATTAATCTCGCGATTAAACGCGAAATTCATATTATTAAAAATTGTCGCTTTGCATTAATACATATTTTATCGATGCGCGTCAATGTGAAGGTTTTACTACGCATAAAGAAACATAGAAACGTCGAGCATTGTACGCTAATTAATTTACATTGTCAAAAATAATACAAAAAATAAGAAATTACTAATAGCATAAGGAGAAAGTTGTTTTCTTGCTTACTACGATGTGTTGTTAATAACCATCAATTAAATTTTTAGGATATTGTATTCATGTGTGTATTAATGTGTGCTTATGTGTTAAATGAATTCAGAAACTTAAGCGGGGTATGTCAAGGCAGCATGTAATAAGGAATGTAATTGAAGCAATGAATTAATTGCACGATTCACCGATGCATTGTCCCCCATGGTAGACGATAGTTAATAGGATTTACAAATGGCTTTTGACCTCAAAATAAGCCGCCTGAGAATCAATTTAGTATTATGACAAATCCTATTTGCCTCGAACGATCATCTTAATTATGGCTTTCTTACATCACCGCGCGGTATCACTTTAAATCTCTGTGACGCAATGCGGTTCTATGCAATCGCACCAGCGCTACAGAATGGTCCACAATTATCGTCCACAATACGTGCGATTGCCGCGATAATTAAGGCACCATTATTAAAGTTTAAAAGAAAAAAAAAAAAACGTTCCGTACAGCAACGAAGATAAAACTTGTAACTCATAATATTCTCGCCGAGATTTCCGACGTGAACATTACCGCTTGACTCGGGCATGCGCGCGGAATTGGATCATCCGGATAAGTGAGCCGTAGCATACCGGGAGATAAATAATCTTTTTTTTTTTTCAGGGAAATTAGGGGCACTTTATGTCGCCGGCTGCATTCAGCCGCGCCATTCTCCTCTCCTGGCGGCAAGACGTGCGCGGCTGTAATTCCGCATTATATTGCGGCACGTATTTCCTCCGCTACTCCCGCGAACCGCAGCGCTATGCGCGGTACACGGTAAACGTATCTTTTTCCAAGCCGCGTATTCGCGGAGTGTTGCAACGCGCTCGCGGGCCGCCGGCGCCGCGCCGCATGCAAGTCGTATGCACACGCATGCGGGGCCGACCGCAACGAGATTTTTATGTGCGTCAAAGCGTTGACATGTAACCGTGAGTTATCGCGGCGGCCGCGGCGCCGGTAAAATTAATTTCGCCGACGAGGGAAGAAAGAGAACGTGAAAAAAGGGCAGAGCGTCAGAGAGGGGGAGGGGGGGGGGGAGAGGCAACAGAGGTGCAGAACGGTTGTAGAGCCGGTACATACAGGCCGCGGTGCGGCTACGAAAGGGGAGTGAAAGGGGTGCGCTTTCCAGCCCGCTTGCTCGTGAAGCGTAGCGTTCGCCGCATCGCAATTCAAACCTTTTCGGCCCATTTTTTCGTGCCACCTGCCGGTGAACTTTCTGGCCTTTTTTTTTGGACGGGGGGGATGGACGTTCGGGGATTGGACTACGGTCCGCGCGCTACCGCGGACAAAAGCGCAAACCCACAAACTTGACTGCTCGGTCGAAAAATGCCTCGCGCCGCGCCGGGAACTGGCCGCGATAAAAAAAAAAAATATATGTACACGTTCGATTTCAGCGCGTGCATACTCGTGAAAAGATCCTCTCGTCGGATTCGCGGATTACTATTCATTCACGATCACGTACGAATGCCTCTTTTAAGAGATATGTGTCGAAGTTCGTTGATCTTCCTGACTGATACAGAAATGGGAGACATTTATCACTATTTTGTTTAACGTGTGAATGGTCGCACTATGAGGATAATGCTCAGATAAAAAGATATGTCCTCCTTATACAGTTATACTATACGGTATATTGTTTCACGAATTCACGTAGATATACTTTCTACAGTGTGTAAATATACGATCTGGATAGTGTGTATGTACATTATATATTTACAGCTTTAGTTTTAAAACAACGGGTGTCATGAAAACTGAGTGCGGTCTAGTAGGACAACAAGCGGTGTAATGCATTCTTTCCTTCCCGTGCTGCAAGATTTACCTGTGTTTTCCGCTTGCCATAGAAGTTAACAAGACTGTGTCTCTAAATATATTATGTTTTTTCTCGGGCGCAGCCATTCGCGAATATTGTTTAATGTTATTTTAAGTTGTGATAGTACAAGCGCGCATAGTTTGATCGTATAAAATTTACAACAATGTGTAAATGTTAATTCATCTCGTAATTAAAATTATATATATTTGTTAAAATCCAGACTGGATATATGTATAAAGCACTGCAGCAAATTTTAGAGAACGATAAAGAAAAGAAATGAATATATAAAGCTATATTATTTAAAAAAAAAGAGAAAATGTATAAAACACTGCTTGTTGTTATATTTATTAATCGTGTTATTATTTGAGTTATGATTATAGAGATAACTAGAAAATATTCATTGTAAATTATCGTACTATTTAATTTTTATCTTTTTCTAAATACAATATCATATATGTAAAGTTTTTACACAATATGTAATATTTTCTAAATACAATATCATTCTCAGTATTATTATAGCAATATAACTCGTATAATAAAAATAAAAAAAAGATATTATACGTGCTAAAGATTAATCCGATGTGTGTCATCGCATTTTATAGATTTAAATTTGGCAATCGTGTTTGTTTTAGTATTTTTTATTTAGCATAAAATAAAAGTCTAAAGATGTCATATTATATTACATAATTGCGAAATCCTGCGTGACAATACGATAAACAAATAATTTTTGTTCTAAATATAATATCATTCTCAGTATTATTATAGCAGTATAACCCATATAATAAAAATAAAAGAAAGATATGTGTACCAAAGATTAATACGATATGTGTTTCTAAATATAATATCATTCTCAGTATTATTATAGCAGTATAACCCATATAATAAAAATAAAAGAAAGATATGTGTACCAAAGATTAATACGATATGTGTCATCGCATTTTACAGATTTTTTGACAATCGTGTTTATTTCAGTATTTTTGATTCAGCACAGATATAAAAATCTTAAAGTGTCACACATTATATAATCGCGAAATCCTATGTAACAATACGATGAACAAATAATCCATAAAGTTGCGTGTACAATGTGAAATTACAATGCAGCAACAAACACGTCGATTCCTCGCTGCAATAACCGGATATTTCATCTACCGCAATGTCACAGCTATCATTCATTTATTCCAGCACGATCATACGTAAATATAATAACCCATAACTCGCTGAATACTCGCATAACTCGGTGAGTGAAGCGACGCGACGGCTAAAACGCAAGAGGCGCGTTTAATTCGCGAGAAAACAGAGCAGAGAGAAAGAGAGAGATAGAGAAAGCGGACGTGTTTCAAAAGGTTGCCCGCTGTGTTTGATATCGACGAACCACGTTATCGTCGATCTCTGAACTGTGGCAGCGCCAGCGCCGAGAGAGAGTCAGAAAGGGACAGGAAGACAGAGGCCGTGTCGAACGACGAGCGAGTCGTAATTTGCAAAAATCGCCGGCCGATCGCGATAAGCTGGCCGCGGGCCGATGTTTGCCAATTAGCGTGGTGCAGCGACACTGCGTGTTGCTGTTCCGCGCGGCGCGGTGCGACGCGACGGGTGTCGGCTAATGGCAAAGCTGCGTCTCTCGTTCTGCCGTGACGACACGACCGGTCGGTTGACACTTCGAGAGAGCGAGAAACAGGCATCAGCGGCGCGGAAGCAAGTGCATCACGCCGGCCGTTCTGCCGAGCGCGACCGTTTTAACGTCTCTAATGAGCACGAGATCATATGCGAGTCGCCTATGGCGAAAAACGTACACATCCGTAGAGGTAATTACCGGCGCTGCCGGATCCAAGCTCGCGTGTGTCAATGAAAACCGCTGCTGGCTGGTTTGTCAGTTTTTTTTTTTCTTTCAGTTGCGCCAAAATGGTTTGCGCACGAAAAATTGGGTTCGAGAGCAAACAATGATTGCAAGTGGTCATGCATGTAACGCAAGCGCAATTGATGGTATTGTTGTTGACTTAATAAAGTTAAAAGGATCGCTACTGTGCACACGAACCGCTGGTTAACGCATACAGCAATCGTAAAAAAAAATGCAATATGTTTTTTTTTGTTTTTCAGCAATATAGAAATGATTGATGAAAATGATCGCCGAGAATATTGCAAGATGAAAGGTGAGATAGATCCGATTGCTAAAAGATGTTCGTCGCGATCGTAAATCATTGTCTTGGTAAACAATAATGTTAAATGTTTACCTTAACTTTTGTTGTACTCGCTTAATGTAAAAATCGTTGGGACTTACCTGAAACACAAATGAAAACATAGTGATTAATAATTATTCATCATACTATTAATATACATATAAATTTAAATTTCTAAATATGTCGGCATTTCCAGATCAGTTATGTTACTTCGTACATCTACATCGTAAGTATTTAACATCGAGTATGACTACACGCCCGAGGCGTGAGAGAGAGAGAGGGAGAAAGAGAGAGAGAGTTGAGACTTTAATAAAAAACGCATTACACGCGTCAGGTGATTTTACCCGGGTTTCGTTCCGTCTTGTATGTAAGCTACGCGTATATAAACGAGAGTAAGTATATGAGAGAAACTGAGAGTGGATATTGCACTCCTGCGATACATAGAGGGTGTCCCCTACAATTTCGTGTGTCTCCGCCACCAGCAAATATCGTCCGGATCCAGTAAATACTGGATGCTGTTGCGCCGGATATTTGTCTACATTTTTGCATTTTTCGAAACTTCTCTGATAACGTAAAACAGTATATTCTCTTATATATTAACAAAACACTAAGCATGAGAATTTACCTAAAAAGGTATTACGCCGCGTATTTTTTCCGTAACATATATAATACATAATATGAGAAGCGTGATATGAAGATTTGAAATATCACAAGTTATTACGCTAATATATGTTATCTTTTCTAATAAAGTGTTATTAATCGCAGGAAAATATTAAGTTTTAATATTTAGATATAAATATTTTACGTGCTAATTCCAAGCTGAGCACAGCGTGACGATCAGTATTATCGATATAAGTCGATGGGAAATCAAAAAGACAACTTGAGGGTAAAGCATATTAGCGTGCGGTTAATTAAGTTTGTGATGTTTTCACATAAAAGCTTGGTATAATCTCGAAGGGTACGTAACGTTATGTGGTACTGGCTACATATACCTATACGCGTAGCTTCGCTATTATGTAACTGGGCGAGATCAAACGGGCGTAAAATGCTTTCGCCAAGGGAAGGATGAAAGAGCAACTGTGCGGCTGATCGTGAAATATGACGGTGCGCCCAAAAACGTATCGTTTGATTTCAGGGAGAAGATTACGTTACTTATGGAGACGTAATGCTTGGGGCCTTACCCCAGCAAAACGTGTAATTTCTTCGAAAATGATTACGTCCGACCGCGAAGATGACACATCTTAAATTTGAATCTCGTGCGACTATCTCATTAACTGTGATTTTTCATGTTTATCGCGTTGTGATTCGTCGCGACTACGGCTCCAATCCCAACTAGCAGCTTAAGAGACATTGAAAAACTGTAGACAGCACCTCCTCGAAAACTTCCGCGGGCTAAGAGAGTTTCTCCACGTAGCGAGCGTCAAGGAGGAGAAAGAGCGCGCTACTGCATGCTAGTTTTTCACGAAAAGTTCGCAAGTCGAAGTAAGTTCATCATATGAGTGTTTCCAAGAACGTGCTAGAAATACATTGAACTTTTTCACTAGATGCGTCACACCATGACAGGAACATCTTCCATTATGGAGAATGTTATTCTATTACGAAGGAGATCTCGTAGCTTCAGCGTAATTAAATTATCGTCTAAAATCACGTTAATAGAGTTTTATTTATAAAAATTAAACATTTTAGACGCATGCATATAATATGGAATGAACTTTGCATAATTTTTACGAAATATGTACCTCCGTCACGTAGGTAGGTTAAATCTCGATTATGATAATTGACAATTTTAGATATAGCGCGAGTGCAAGCACATCGTTGAGCTTGGCGGGAGTAACGAGGCGAAGAAGGCGAATAAGTGCCGAAGCGACGACGGTCCGGTAATACATATTCCTTGACACCAGCCTGGGGATATTAAATAAAGAATCCCCTGCAGTCTCCGGGGAAACCCCGAGGCAGTGGTTTTCCCCCATTGCCGATCATCCCTCGAAGGATACGTTCCTTCGGAGACGCCTATGGTACCTACTTATATTATGACTCCATTCATGCCAAGTTACCGAACATCTAGTGGTGTATTAGGTGGCCCCTATATTATCCTACGCTGCACCCTTCGTATTCATTCTTTTCCTTAGCGTACCGTGAGTACATAATATTGGCTTTTCCTTGGGCGGGATAGCGAGTATTGCGATATTAATTATGTTTGAGTTTCCGACAGCCTTCGGTCCCTCGCGCCGTCGGTTCGCTGAAAAGCTTAAACGAACCTCGACGTCGCGGGAGGATCGAATTAAAACGAATACCTAATAACATGAAAAAATTATTAGCAACTTTCAATAGGGCTGCACAGATTTAAATTTAAAAAAAGGAACTTGTAAGAATTTTTTTAATACCATAGTATTGCAAAAGAATCTAAATTAAATTATGTACGACTTAATAGGATGTAACGATAAATATTTGTGTAAAAGTTATTCATAAACAGATGTTAGAAATTCAAGGAACAAAATATATATTGAGTAATTGCTCGTTTTGACGGACTTCTCTAGCGTAAAGATCGATATTAAAATTCAATCTTGCGAGTAATTTAAATGTTATTTGTACTGAAATCAGTAAACAGCACCGCTGCCATTTGAGCTTCCGTCATCAAGTTTTCGACGTGAAATCGAGCGCAAATCACCGTGCTTGCTTGCTTGCTTACACGCTATGTGTGTGTTTTCGCGAATCAGCGCGTCGCAAAGGGGACGATAGAAAATCAAGACGACGAAATTGTTTCCTGTCGGGACGGCTGCGAAAATTCTGTCGGAGCCCTGCCATGCTTTAGCACCTAGAGTCTAGACCGAGGGCGCGCGCGTACTCTTTCCTAAGCAGAGCGGAACAATTCGTGGCGCCAGGAGTGCAAAAGACGAGACGAGGCGGTGACAAGAGAGCGACGGCGGCGGCGACAATGCAGCCGGGCGAAATTGCTTGAAATCTTGAATACCAACGGGAAGCTAAGTTAACGTCGAAAAGCTTCTGAGTGACTTGCTTGAGGTTTAATCACTAGGTGAAACTTCGGTAATGGGAGCTGCAAAGTGCTCGCAAAGGAGGCTAATGCCTTCCTTGTATTTCGAGTCTATTACTTTGCCGTATTAAAACTTGGATAAACGCGCATGTACGTATCTGCAAATATGCCGTAGAGCCTACCAAGCTTGTGTCTAATACGTATAATGCAACTGGATGCTCTCGTTGCGACGGTCGCAACGTGAAAGCGGCACTGAAATGACTTCAGAAACAAGAATAGAAAGGCGTATTGTCGTCTTTGTTACGAAAAAATGCGAAAATGTTTGCCAACTTGTCGCATATGCTTGCTAATATGATTTACGCTATTTCACCTACTTCTAACCGCCTCCAACCATAGTGTCCATGACCTGATTCGTATAATTACTTGACCAGAGCAGTTGAGGATTTAATTTAGGTACTGATAAATTGAGTACTATTCAAAAGTTTTAATTCTAAAAACGGGTCAACTTGCCATCCGGTATTTATAAATGAAGATAAAAACACGGTCGCGTACCTTCGGATTTATCACAATTTCCTTTACGATATTCTCTCTCGGCGTAAGTGGGATTAAAAAAGTTCCGACAACACCTGACCCCAGCTGGTAGGTAAAGAGCGGCGCGTAAATGCCGGTGGATGCGTAATTTTATTTGCTCCTAAATAATTTTGTTTCGAGATTTCCTTGTCCTTCGTTGCTGCGAGATGAGAGGAATACTTATGTATTAAAACGAGACAGCGGGCGTATACAGTCCGCAAAACTTCAGACAGCCAAGCCGCACGTGTTCCCCGTTCCCTGTCCCCGCATGGTGCATGTGCGGTTTACATTGTAACGTGTTGCAGCCACGTCGCAGTAGCCCCGGCGTCAAGAACGTGGCACAGTAATTGGCGCCCGGCACCTTTTACGTGGAGGCAAATTGTATTAATAAATCGTGCTCCATAATGCACCGGGTAATTTACGGTGCAGCTCGCAAAGTGAAAAAAAGAGAGAGAGAGAGATAGAGAGAGAGAGAGAGAGAGAGAGAGAGAGAGAACATGAGGTAGGAGGGGTGCTTGGTGGTTGGTGGCGAGGGTAATTAATTTATACAACCCGGAAATTATCGTTGGACCAGCCCAGAGATCGATTCCGCTTAAGCACGGTACTTTCGCGCTGTACTTGCGCGTTCATCGAACGCTTTTAAGCCCCGGCGAACGATCACTTTGGGTATAAAGGCGCGTACGAACGTGAGCCTCCTCGTATCGATATTTTATAAAAATGGAACGTCCGTGCGACGTGAACATGATTTACTTGGCGGCTAAACGATCCTGCGAGATGAATTACGACGCATGTGTCTCCTCCGCAAAGCGAATATCCTTTTGATGAATAAAAAGTAAATATAAAAGCGGTCTGTGTGATTTACCGTTGTGTGAAAGACGATGATGATGATGATGATAGCGACAACGATGATGGTGATAATGTTCGGCGGAAGAGTTCTTGGATTAATTTCGAGAAAGAAGTTTTAATCCCGAGTTACCCCTCGGTGGCCTATATGCATTACAATTATGCTTGGTTGAGTCCCGTTTTGGGGAGCCCTTCACGCACCCTCCGTCGCTCCGGGCCGGTGAGCCGTACGAGTTACGCATAATTGGTATTTATGCTCGTAGCCGCGCGTTTCCATGCCGTGATTTGTGGTTGCAAGTCCGTTAATGAGACGCACGTGGCCGTTAATTAACCAAGACATCTCCCGCGCTCTCTTTCTCTCCGTCTTTCATCATCTGTCTTTTACGCGTGTCTTCTGAAACCAGCGGCGGCCCTGGGAATTTCTCGTAAGAATTAACTCCCGTTTTTTTGCCCCTCCGTGCCATGGCTGGAAACCGTTAAGCCGGGCCTCGATAACGCGGGAATCGTCCCTCGCAGCAATTTTTTTCAATTACAGGTCCTTTCACAACACGCGCGCTCTTCATCAATCTTCGAATAAGTACGATCATCCGTTTTAAGCGTTTATCGTGCCGCGAGCAAAAGTAAAAGACTTCTGTCGTTTTCTTCTCGACCGTTCAAACGCGACGTTAGGAATTGGTCCTCATGGTACGTTTCCGATGCAAGAGCATGAGTTGAAAAAAAGGTCGACACCGATGCGATGGAACAAAGGAAGATGGGTGCGAGGTGCGTCCTTTTATAAGGAACGCGTGGATGTGCGATGAGGGAGTCGGATAGCCCATTCCGCGAAGTTAATAAAGAAATATACAAGGTGACCAACCTTGGCATTTAATATCAATTTGCTGGACGCTGCTCGTTTCGTCCTACGATGCCCTTTGCGGCGAGGGTGAGAGTGCCGCGTGAACGAAGGGTGATCCGCAGGAAACAGCTATGGTAGGCGACAAAGAGGGAACAAGAATGGCGAGGACGATAGGAAAATAAGGGAGGGCTCGAGCTGTACGACGGAGGGCGCGTGACGGTGAAAAAGGGCGAGTAGATATAGCGCACAAAGGTGGCGGTGCGGGAAGCTCGCGAGGAATTTCAAGGCAAAGTCTCTACCCCCGGAGGCTGAAAGAAAGTCGGGGATGGAATGCGTCACAGGGCTGCCTCACTTAGGACGAGATAATTGTTAAAACGCGCCTTCGAAGACGTTCGGCAATTATTATATTTCATACTCTTTTGGCGCTCGTCTCGTCAGCTAGCTTACTGTCACAGGTCCTATTGATTTCGAAATTGATCGATGCAGTAACAAAAACGAAGCGAGACAAAGCCTATAGCTGCTAATAGCGATACAGAATTTCCGCACGTTGCAATAGGAGAAGTTGATCAATGCCACGCTTATTTCATGGGCTGCACTAATATGGACATTTCACGGACACTTTTAATTTCCCTATCCTTTCATGTTACCCTATGCGCGACGTGACAAACCGGTCGCAGCAATCCTTCCGATTAATAGTTCATCCGACATCAAATCAAACGAATCCAGAATTAATTCCGTAATCCTACTTTGTATCCCCTCTGCGGTTGGACATGAATTATGCGCCCTGTCGAAGAAGCGCACCTGTCGCACACGCTCCCTCAGTATAATTGTGTTATTTGCATTTAAAGCAGTCGGAAAAAAAAGAAGGTCGGACAGAGATGGACAGGGAGAACAAAGGGAAAGGGGAGAATAAAAAGAGAGAAGGGCGACAAGGGAGAGAAGGAAAGGGATATATACGAAAACTGGCGTTTCTAGCGACTACCCTCCTACTCCCGACCGCTCTATCTTCGAGACATAGAAATTTCCTGTGGCATCCCTTTGTGGCGGCGCTTGCCAGGCTCTTATTAAAGCCAGCAGCCTTGCTCTGCAACTACGATGTCGGTGGCGGCTCATCAAAGGTGAGGTTTTAAAGACGACTCAAAGATAGCTTGAAAATGTCCGAGGAGACCGCTTTGGCAACTGCATTAACGACGCTGCTCCCGCGAACCTTCTGCCACGTGCGTTTGCTTATGCTAACTTACCGGAAATCATAACGTACTCACGTCTGTTTCTAGACGATTTATATCAGCAAAATGACATCCTCAAAATGTCTCAGTTCTCTGGATGTATTCAATAAACTTTAAATATATTTAAATATGCCTAAAAAGACATTTATATTATATATTATATTATATAAAATCAGGAGACAATTATATTCTCCGATAAACTTAAAGCTTTTGTAGTAATGCACCTAATATGTTCGTTGCGTTGTTATCTGTACTTGTCTTTTTTGCTTCACAAACAATTTGTGATTTAAGTATATTTCAATACTTCAATTTTATTTTTGATCCAATTTATTTTTATTTTTGATTGCACTGCATCATACTATCAATCATCCATGATCATCTCGCATCTAAAGCTAACGTTGAACTGCTTGACTAGGACTATGAATCACGCGTCACTAAGCAGCTACTTGCTGCATAGTTCGGTATCCTGTTCCCCGTACTACGTACTTCTTGTTCGCGCTTCGCTAAGTTCGCGGATTTCACATCCTCGTGAAACGTACCGAGGATCAATACCGTGTCGGTCTTCGTTCTTCGGTTCTTGCGGATAACCAGGGTTTTATGAAACTCGGCTCTGCTGTCGTATCTTATCTCGCAATGTATTCTTTTATTCTTCTTGTATTAACCCTTCTTTCGTTGCGGAATCGATCGCTAGTATATAACGTAGTAGAACCAAAATGTGTTTTGTATGTAAATACATTCAAAATTGAAATTAAAAATTATTCATTAAAATTAGAATTGAAGTTATTCGTTTTCAGCATATTCTATAAACTGTACAGTTTTTCATTAAATTTTTCAACAGTTAAAAAATATTTAAAAAATTACTTTTCTCTCATATAGGGCAGAGGATTAAATGTATAGATTTAAAATTCTCAAAATAAGCGAACAAGATCCGATTAATTGGTAGAAAATTAATGTTGAACCTAAATTTTATAATGGGTTTCAAGTTAGCTATTGAAACGAAAATTCCTTTTCCGCGATGCGCGAAAGGGAGAAGTTAGCCTGCGCTCACTTTGTTTCTCGATGAAGCCGGGTGAGTTATTGACTTTGGTCTATTCCTCTACAAGGAAGGCTCCGCCTGCACTTTCGACCCCGTCGTCGACTTCTGATCTTTCCACCACGTTATAGCAGAGGCCACCTCCGGGGTCCACGAGCTTCTGACGTAATTGATTTTGCGACCGCCGTCCTTCGAGGCAGAAACGACCATCCTTAATGGGCACCTACCGACGTTCCGTCGTGTCTTTTACGGGACATCCTATACATCGCTATTATAGTACATAGTTACATACGAGCTCTTGCGGGAAATACTGCTGGGAGTAAAAAAAAAGAAAGAAGGATTTGCTTCTTGTCAAGGTTTTAGTACACTTCTCCGAGAGAATAGAAATACTGTTACAATTGCAACGGCAATGACGTTAATCTAGAAAGTGTTGAATCATTACGTTTATTAAGCATATTTAGAGCAACGACGGTCGTGAGAAAAATTTACAAGTTTAATCGGATTATTTGAAAAAAAAATGCGTGCGATAATTTGTCAATAATTTCGGTGGTACTATGGATTCGAATCTTATAGTATATTGACTATCGTTACAAATATCATAGAAAAATTAACGTAAATAATATATAGTTTCCTATAAAAAGGATAGATTTAAAAATAAAAATCATATAATTGGTGAAGCATTTTATAATACGTTACATACAGAGACATATATCTCTTTTAATGACTGTACATTATGCATTGCATTGTGTGCTATCTCTAGATATTTCGGACTTATCCAAGAAATGATTCAATCATTAGTCATTAATTGAGTTTACTTTACATCTATTTGACGAAGAAATAATTTATGACTCTATTGGAAGTCGTATAAATTCAGTTTCGCAATTGTCACATGGAAATACGATTAAAAGCGAAAAATAGAATGTTAAAACAACGTTAATGCCTAGAACGACAATACCAAATGTGTCATCGTAATATATGTATCACAGCAATATCTAATCTAGCAAACGGTTGGTTGCAAGCGCCGATACGTAGCGAAGTGTCGATAGCCAGTAAACCGCCGTCGGGCCATACGCGGCCATTTGAAAAACCGTCCTTTACGGCTGTCTTTCTGTATTGTGCCGCTATTACGATGCACACGTACGGCTCACATCCATAAGATATGGACTCTCGCGAACGTGTCGCGACACGAGTCTCCGTATCATGTTATGGACCTGTAAATACGACGGACGTGTTTACACGACTATAACCGCGGCCGTCTTGTAAATAAGTTAACCCCGTTGTCTGAGAGCCTAGGTAGTTTTATGAGGATCGTGACAAAGTACCGATATAACGGCCCGAGTACCCAATGGCGAGTGGTTTGTCCAATGAGGAGAATTTTCCTCGCAGACGAATTTATCCCGCTACCATAAATGCGCGCGTGAACATTCCGTTTCGTCGAAAACACATTTTTTCTCGAATAAAAATTAAAAGTCACTACCTTGAAGAAAGGAGCACAAGAGAGAAAGATAGACAGGCATATATCATTTCTTCAGTTTATGTTTATACCTACTTATTAATAATATTGGATAATGGCAAGAAAATTAGCGGTGATTAGTGTTAACAAATCAAAAGAATTGCATGCCAATAGATAACTAAAAGTTAATAGCTCTTAAATAGCGCTCTAAAATGCGTTTCCCTTTCAGAACAACACGGCCACGTTTTAAGTTTAAGACGTATCACAAATCTCATTGTTACACAAGTTATCTGAAGACGAAGCGTGAAAATCGAGTATAATCGAGTATATCCAAAACTAATTGTTTATCGAAAGTTCAACGCATTTACAATAATTTAAACATAGCCGTTTGGTGAATAAGTTAAGATTCCTCGTCTAGCATAAGAGCTGGTTTTACGAGACAGCGACAGAGTGGCAATACAACGCAGCCTCAGGCGACAGGATTGGCCAATGAGGCGGGTTTTCGCGGACCGATGAGTTTGGCCGGCATGGCATAGCTTACGGCTATCGCGATCGATCACAGGTTACCAGATATTGCTCGAATGACGACGATTGCTGTGAATGATGTTCTGTTAGATCCTACCCGTCACTGTCACTATTGCTTTAAAAAAAAAAAAAAAAAAAAAAAAAATAGAAGAACTGTCTATTTTAAATATTTGCCAGCACAGTAGTTTAATTAGGAGAAATGCTTATATTAATGATAACAATAATGATAAACGAGTGGTTTAAACAAAATATTATTTATATATAAATAATTGTATGTTTTATATATATATATTACATGATATTTGAGAATAAGGCTTCCATCATCGCAAAAGCTCCCCTCGCGTTTACATTTGAACGATTCTCTTCTCCATTCAGCGTTCACTGCAAACATGGTATCTAAGATGCGTAATCGAGAAGGAATATACGGCGACGGTATGGCAGAAGAAGGAGACAGGGAGAGGTGGGGCAAATGAGAAGATATTTCGGAGCAACGCGAAGCCTTCAACCAATTTCCAACCCCGAGTTATTAGTTCTAGATATGTGGTAAGCGTCTCGTTATATGTGCACGCGTATAATACGTAACGCACACGCGTTGCGAATTCCGTGTATATACGCAGAGATTCCATCATGCCATAGGCTGCGCGCGACAGAGGAACGACTGGATATGAAAGGCAGTAACCGGAAGTCGGGGTCTCAGGGTGTCTTCCGCTCCCTCCTGCGCCCTGCTTCCGGTACGCCGGGGGGGGGGGGAGGGGGGGAGGGTAGGGGTTACCCACCCTTTGTTCACCGGAGATAGTACGACGATCGTCGTGCCACCGCCGTAACCGCCAGCAGTGACTTCGATCTCCCTCTTCCTGCCGCCCCACGAAAGCCCCTTCTTCCTTCTCTCTGTGTCTCTCGGGCCTCCACCAGCTCACCCTCTCCGTAAGTCCTCCATCTTCTTAGTTACCGGAACCCCTAACCCACACCCCCGCGTCCTCCCGCCGCCGGTGGGTTGGGTTGCCAATTCGTTTCTTCGCTTCTCGCTTTGTTCGTCACGCGGAGGGGAAGATCCGCCCCATTACGCGCCCGGTGAATAAGCAGATACGCCACGTCGACGGAATCGTCGTCGAGTCGACGGGTGCCTATACGTCGGAGTGACTCGCGGAAGTCGGAGGCGATGTTCAGCGGGTGGGCGAAGCTCATTTGCCTGTCGTTACGTCCAAATGGAGCGCGCTTACACGAGCCTGATAAGGTGCAAATTATTTTTTCCCGGTAGCTATCTGTTATAATTAGCGAGCGTGCGCGCCCATCAGGTTTGTTTGCCAACAACGCTTAAAATTCATTCGGCTGAAACTGTTGGGGTTGTTTGTTTAATTCCACGAGTGGGTCTATAATTAGAAAATTCGTTTGAACAACACCGATTTGAAGATTACACAGCACCCTTTTTCAGTTTGCACTTTGTTAGCGCAGATAAATGAACAAATTTAATAGATAATTAAAATTGTTTCCCTTACTTTAATTTGTATTTTATCTTTCCTTTCTCATACACAAATCCAAACTGTTGTGTTTAATAGCGTAAAAACGCATAACGTGTAAAATCTTATTTATCGAGGAAAGAGAAAAAGCATAGAAGTGTAGTATCTCCGGTATTCTTATAAAAATTTAACGGAGAATATAAAACGAAAAACACATTTCAGTTAAAAGATCTTACTTTAGGACCGAGAAATATTATCGCCGAATCCTTTCACCATTATAAAACGCACGCGGGGGGAACGACCGGCTCTCGTTTATACCAAGATTCATGAGGGTTACTGTGCACGTTCGAAGAAACCGGCGATTAATTCACGCGGGAGGTTAATCGGCAGCGGAATAATTCGCCGATTTGGCAAGACGTGATAGAGGCCGTAAGAAGAAGAGTCGAGGAAAAAGGAACAGGAATACGGCAAAAAGCGGCTATCCAGTGGCACGGAGGGTGGTTATTTCCATCGGGCCCCCCCCCTAGCGAGCACTCGTACGAAAAATGAAGAGAGCCCTATCCAGGCTCTCGCGAGCGCGAGTCCACGAAGCGATTATTTCAGTTTTTGCTCGGACGCGCGAAGGCGCTACGCCGTGCAGAAAAATGGCACGGGCCCGTTTCTGTCTCGCGCGTCCGATCGGGGAATCTCGTTTTTCATCTTCCATCGACGAAGACGAAGGCGGACAATTTGTTTCGCCGCATGGCGCGCACCCGCAAAAACCGGAGACTGCTTGCTCGTCATGGCTGAGACTGCCGCACGCCGAAAGGACGATGACGGTGACGATCGGGTCGTGACGATGCCGTTCTGCCCGTGTTTCATCCATGCGAAAACGCAACTTCCGAGAATTCAATTTTTCACCGGGGCATTCGGGACGTCGCTCGTTTTACGATGCAGTCTCGGACAAATCGCGGAGAGCAGAGACTATCTGTTGAAACGATAAAAACCTATTTTCGTGCATTATTATTGAGTTACGGATTCTGTTTCCAACAGTTATTGATGCGTCTTAAAATGAGACGGCACAAAAACCGTGATAAATCACTAAAAGATGTTCTAGCGGTGAATGAGAAATAAAAGACGGATGCATAAAAAATGAAAAAGAGAGAAATCCGTAATTATTCAAAGTGACTATAGATGTAAATGTCGATGCAATTATCGTCTTTCAACGAGCACCCCTTTCTTGAACTTCGTGCGCCGAATCCGTGTAAATTTTAATAGTCTTTTTGGGCTCGCAAACAGCCTACGGGCAAAAACGATAATGCGACTGTTCGACTCCAAATGGATCGTAGAGAAGCGATTTAGCAGCTTCCTGGCAGACGTACCTCCGGGCAATTCTCCCAAGACTTTCTGGGCACGTGTTTGCCGATATACACATAAGTGAACGTATCATAACAGACTGACACACACCTCCAAGATTGCAGCTGCTTCTGTTATCCTTCAGCTCCTTGTTATCTCGAAATGATACGCTCGATAACGTCATTGAACTTGAGAAGAACTTTTGTATCTCTCACATTGGTTGGGACATTAAATATTTAACCAAAAAGAATATATTTATTTCGACAACAATTGGCAATAATTGCCAATTGTTGTCGAAATAAATATATTTTTTTTGGTTAAGCATTATTGGCGGAACAAACGCTTACTTTTTGGTATTAAATATTTAATTATTAAACAATCCCAGTATTATATAATTAGACGTTTAAAAATTTCTCTTTTTGTACTGCGCTCATTAATATCATTTAAAATTAATTTAACTGATTCTCCGATTCTTCGTAAACATAGAACTAAAAATACGCAACGGATAGAAATATCGTATGCAGAAAGATATAAAATCTACCGCGCGCGTTATATCTCCTGGATATGACAGCCATATTCTTGAATATTCTGTCGATATAGATAAGTTACGGGATCGAGTCCATAAACGGGATGACATCATGTTAAAATCAACGTTGTTTACCGGATAAAAGTCGTAACTACGGAATCGTCGAACTTCAGAACTACCGGGATGAGTAAGGTGATGATATACGGAATGGAATCGAAGTCGCAAAAACCAGAAGAAGGTGGAGCGGAGGGAGGACGAAGAAGCTCTGAGAGAGAGAGAAAGAGAGAGATAAAAAAAAAAAGACAGAACTTTTCCAAGTTCGCGACGAAGATCGTATAATAAAACAATCGTATTCCGCACCAACGGAGCGAGAAGCAATAAGGGTGCAGTGTAAGTCCGAGGGTATTCCTCAAAACAATATTTTGCAGTGTCCGACGGACGCGTAGACGACGCCGATTCGCCTCGCTAAAAGTATCGACGATTCCGCGGGAACGACTTTCGGCAGCGCGGCGATGTGCCGTGTGCCGGAGGAACCCCGTCGTTTATGGATTTTCGATGCCGTCAAACCGGCGCGCCTGACGAAGTCGAATCCTGACACATACCAGCGAGCGAGGGAGTTCCTTTTGAAGAGGAGGAACTGTCGCCTTTTATCGCAAAGACACTCGCCACGCGGAGACGCTCACGGACTTGCGGATGCGTGATGCGACAGTCGCGATAGCGCCCGTCACTTTCACGTCTTCCGTTTTTCGTGCTATATGTACCTATATGTAGACGATGGCTACAGGCAACCGGCATCAATTTTCTAATAGAGATGCGTGCTGCGTATGGGGGCGGCCATACTTCAACGTCTCGCGCGTGCCACGAAAGATTTATTTTTTTTTTTTTTTTTTTTCAGAACGACGACGATTGAGCGCATGTACGTTCCTATCGATAGCGCGCATGATATTTTTTACAATGACGGAGATAGGCAGAGGAAAGTGTAGTGTGACCTCCTTGAGCTACCAGGATGAAATATCGCGCTCGTAAAACTCTTAATGGCTTCTTAAATTCTCGCGCTCGTATACGTTGCGCGGCGTGAATCTAAAAATAGAAATTCTCGCGAAAAGATTTTCTACGTGGCTGAATGGCGCAAAATTTACATACATCTGTAATCTGCAATTTTGCATAACCTATCATGTGCATTGTATCATTATGCTAATAGAATGTAGGTATGCCCTACAAAATCTGCATATATACAATAAAAATATAATAAATTCTAGAATTATAGTCGAAATTTGCATTTAGTGATATTGGTTTCGTTTATATATTATTAAAAAAGTTATATGAGATGCAATATTTATGTATCATATAACGATTTGATAAAAAAGGAATCGTTAAAATTCATCTGTGTTATGAAATTGAATCATATCTCGCGGATGCTTATATTTAGTACCAAAACTGATCCATCTCATCAAGGAAACACTATCGACTATATACATACTTTGTTAATTCGGATGAATGCTTCGATCTTTCCCTTTAAGGTATTACGAGCAAAGTATCGTAATAACGGTCGCCAGGATATAACCGCGACGTTGAACGGGACGGTAAACGGCGGCAAAACATATTTCAATCAAAGTTCCCAAGAGCTAATCCCGAACGGCTCTACCGTGACCGAGAAAGGAAGGATCAGGGATCGATCCTGGTCCGCTAGGCGAGGGCAAACTCTCCGGCAGTCCGTGCTTTGAAGCGGCTTTTTCCCCGGGACAGTGTATTCGCCGCGCAAAACTGAAAGGAACCCGATCCTCTCTCTTCGGAGGAAAGGCATGCGGATTATTTCAAGTGAAATTCGACGACAGTACCGTTATACGTCTTTTAAATATTCGGTGGCAGGATATAAACTCAACTGAGAGTCCTCGATGCGTTTCTTTCAACCGCGATACGTGCTACCAGGCAGTAAAGCGAGATACTTGAAAAAGAGAATAGACATAATAAAAAAGGGACAGGGATTTCCAAATTTATGTAAATTCTTCTTCTATTGAAGAAGACGTAAGAGGCCGAATAAAAAGCGGGGAAAATTAGAGAGGAAAAAACGTTGAGATTCACGTTACGTGTTATAAGATATTTTTATATGGCAATAAAATTTAAAAAACGTAACGCAAGTAAATGTTTTATAGACAATAAACAATCAGAATTTTGAACAGAACTTAAAAATTTGCAGAAAATTCATTCTTTTAATAATTTTATACAATCGCGTATTATATAATCTTTTGATACAATTATTTATTTTTTTGAATATATCATTGATGTGAACATTATCACAAGCCTTTTAACGTCTTGTTTCATCACAAAATACCTTAAAAAGGTATCTAACATCCTTAAATATCTAAAGCTAAAAATTTTAAACTCGGATAAAAATTTAAATATTATAGGTTAATGAGACCGATATCCCCGCGGCTTCGATATATGCAAGTATATCGGTAGTAAAACGTTACCTTACAAAACGAGTAAATATAATATAAAAGTCCAAGATCTTTCTCTTTCTCTCTTTTTCTTTGTCTGTCTCTCTAAAGTTTTGTAATATAGCCACTTCGAACTCTTCGAAGGATGGTGCAGGGAGAAAAGTAATGATTAAGGCGACAGAAAGAGGTAGTCTACATCGAGGAAGTCAAGATTTAATTGCGGCATTTACGACGTGAGGTAAACCGCTTTGGTTTGCTTCATAGAATTGAGTCCGCAAAAGCATCAAGTAGAGTACATCTTCAGAAGAAGAAATCGAGTGTAACGCGATCGTAAGTAATATAAGAAACACATTTAATTTTTAAACAAAGAACTGTTACATTATAGAGATAAAATTTTTAAAATGAGGAGTAGACGATTCAATTTATAATTACAATTTAATCTACAATTTAATATTATTTTAATCAAGAAATATAATAAATTACATAGTTTTAGCAAACAATAAAATAGTCACGTGAATTAATTAAATAAAAATTAACCGAAAAATAGAAAATTAAGTATCGGAGAAGACTGTTATTATTAATTATTTCCTCTGTTTTAATTTTTAGACGAATTAACAAAGTCTTACACTTTATATATGAAAATTTTAATAAAATTAAAAATTAATTTAAGTAAAATTTAAAATTTTACGAAATACTTATGATTCAGTGAACATTTGCAGTGGCAGTTTGCCACACAGTCTTCTCTATCTCTCCATCTCTCTCTCTCTTTTTCTGTTTCTAGAAATAAATAACTTCTGTAATATACACTTAGTTGCATTTAACGTTGTGGTTTGTTTCAACAACAATTTTCCATATTTACGCGCCGCGTGATGGCAGGATGTCATAAATGTACACAATTACAAGAGAAACATAAAAAGTTCCATCAGAAATATTTCATATTAAGTTTGAAGGACTAAGCTCGCTTTTACATTTCATTCTATGACAGAACGACAGCTCCACCATTTGAGATCCTCGAAAAGGCTACTGCCCTCAGGGCAATTCCAGCCGCAGCTATTGTGGTAGCCTTAAACCGACCCTGACTTTAACGAAGACAGTTTCCCACGTTTTTATCCCTTCCTCGGAGCCGAGGAGTTTGCCACTGCCACCCTGATGTTTCAAGTCGCACTGTTGATTCGTGATTCGCGAGTTTGTGCCTTTCGCGGCAATCACGGCCGAAACGATATATCTACGCGGCCGTGGTATGCGGCTCCTCTCTCCCCCGGCTCGGTATGATTTTAACGATGAGCGTTCTTGGTGGATCCGCAGCATTCCAGTCGTATTCTCCGGTCGGTGGTGGTTCACGATCGCGGCGGAGGCGCATTAATAATTTATGTCGTCCGACGATAGGACGCTCCCGGCGCTCTCGACACGATCGCGGCGCAGAAATCGTGAGCGCCGATACGATCGCTACCCGTCGCGGAAACGTGAAAGAAGCCCGACGATGCCGATGGCCGGGTCTCACGCGGCGTTCCTTCCTTCCACGAGACCGAAGGGAGCTAATAAGGAATTAAGGACACGTGCGCAGCCACCTCCTATAAGAAGCGGCCGGGAATCACTTTCCACGTGGTCGACTGAACAAAACTCGTCGATCGCGGCCGGCGAGCATGTAACGCGATGACGCGCGGAAATTTCACCTCCGAGATTTTTCCCCCGAGAACTTCCGGCGAGTGACTTTGGCTTACTTCGGTGGCAGCGACGGTCTCGCTTCCGGCCTCGCCGCTGTACAGGATCTGACAAATCCGACGGCTCGGCACGCGGACGGAATTAATAGAATCGACGTTGCGAGAATACGTCCAATTCTGGGGTATTACGTCTCGAAATTGGCAGTTACATTTTATCTCGCCGTAGCATTTCTGGCATTGGGATGTCGCTTTCGTGCAGAATCTGCGTGATCACGATTGGAAAGAAATTGGGTCTTATTAGAGAATATTATTTTCAAAAAATAAAAAAAAACAGGTATTGGAAGAAAAATATTTCTTAATATTTCGCGATCCTACACATATATAGTCATCCCATTTTATTACACAGAAATTTGTAAGGTTCTGTGAGGATTTAAAAATAGATATGTAGGAAAGATAACGTTAGATCTCACGGAGTCAACGTACCCATTAGTAGCTTAATGGTATTATAATTGCCAACCATTGATCAATGAGATTTTATGAAATTTGATATGTGAAAGCTAATAAGCGTAATGAATATGATGCGCTAAAGCCGGTACATAAAAAAAAGCAACAGTCCACCTTTTTATGCTCAACGATAGAAACCAGAGGAGATATGTATATATGTATATATAATGCGATGGTATCCTATCGGATTAAATAAGCCGCATGATTAGGAAATAGTTGCTGGCTGGACAACACGCAGACGCTCGCTTTTCGTAGCTACCGCTGAATCATCAGCATCATCATTTATTACACTCGTTCAATCTGTAATTGGGACCCAAAATTAATTCTGTCTGACAAATTGTTTGGCCGTAATTTTCTAAAAGTCACGCTCGGATGTGATCGAATCGAGCTTTCTCATCTCGTATGTCAAGACTGACGTAACTTTCATAAGATTCAATATCGCGACTAATTGTTACATAAAATAATGAGAATGGTACAGCGGGGACGTTTCCAATATTTAAATTTTAAATTTGACTTTTCAATCTTATGTACTTAATATTTACGACACAAAGTATTTAACAAAATTATCCTGGCACTTTTTCATAGAAAATTAATAAGCAACATATCAGAAAGATACACTCTTTCATGGATCTTCTGAATGCATAAAACAGTGTTCTATATCCAGCTACTGTTTTAATCGTAAAGCAAGCTAGGGTGATGGACGTTTCAGACTCGGGCATATGTTTCTCTTCCGATGCTATCGTTTGTCACTGCCGGCTTTAACTGATAGTAGCATCTGGTAAAGTCTGTCATTGCAGGTTTTGACAGACGTTACAATCGGTTGAAATCGTGCACACGAGCTTCTGCCGACAATTCGCGCTCACCGTCGTTTATATCTCCATCGAATTGTTCAAACCATTATATCTCGCTTGTTAAAACGTGAGGATTTCGTAGCCTTTTCTGCAAAGCGCCCAATATGTAACAATATAATTTTATGAGTAATATAGAAATACAAATCTATCTTTGATTGAAAAATGCAAATTTATAATGGACCATTTTCAATAAGGTTTATGACATATAAACTTTCTCACAATTAGAAAATAAGTTTCAGGAATAGGAATGTTTTATATTTTCCTTCATGTAGAAGAAAATAAATATAAAAATATCTTTATAATTTAACTTAAGCATACATCTATTTCATAAAGAGATATATCTTCATAAAAGGATGTTATCTACGTAATAGTAATAATAATTATAATATTTTATGATTGAATGTGTTGTGTACTCAAATTATACGTTTCCAGATTATTGAACTATAAAGTCATTTCTAATAGCGGATCAGATATTCGTTTGGACCGGATTTATTCAAGCGCGGCTTTCCTTCCTTTAGTGCATAATAACAAATAATTATCGCGAATATTGTGTTATTTATAATTTGTTCCAAATAAGTGTGGTAAAAAATAATAGCATAGCTCCATAATTTAATTAAGTATTTCTATCTTTTGTAATTTTATAAAGGAAAAGACATACTTGAGTATATTACAGAGCAATCAACTCAAAATAGTTTTCTTTTCCAAATATAACTATCATCGCATTCAAGTGCGGTCCAATCTCTACGCTATAATGTATTTTATCCCTGCGTACGAGATTCCGAAAATGCATACGTGTGGGGTTGTTGTCATTCTCTCTCGGCCCAGAGATCAGCCCAATATTTATAAATCGCACCGATGCTCGTCGACATGTGGCTAATCGATCCGCAAAATGTGTAATCGCGTTCGGTTTTAACGCACGGCCGAGAGAACGGCGCCATACGCGCCATCCCGCGAACAGAATTTTGCACGTGAATTCTCGGATGAACGGGCAGAGAAGGGGAGTAGCGAGAGTTGCGGTGCGGAAGTGGCGGTGTGGTATGGGACACGCGCTTTACTTTTTGAAATCCACGTAGACAATGGGGAACGACGAGCGCGATTGTAATTAACGTCATCGACCTCGTTCGATCCTGCTCTCGCGCTACTAGCCCCCGAACTTTCGCCAACCCCTTCGCCCGTCAGCCACCGCCCCCACCCCTCTAACCCTTCCTTCCCCCTTTACCCGCACCTTTCGTCGACCGATCGGTCGCGCCCTGTCGACGTTGTACCCTTTCCATCCGCGTATAATTAGTGTCCTCTGTACGCGCGATGTTTCCCTCTCGTTCCCGCGGCGTTAATAACGACGCGCTGGCTCGATCGCGTTTGCGGCTTCGCTTATCCGTTTGAAAACGGGATTCAATTATGATCGCACGGCCCGGAGGCGTGCGGGACAAAAGGACAAGTATCGCTTTGTTTTACAGATTGCACTTTATTGCTCGCATTCTCCCCGTGTGCCCTCTTCGCGGCTGACTCTTTTTGAGAACTTCCGCAGGATATGGTTGACGTGCATCAAAAACGAGGTGCGGGTGCAGCTTGATAGCATCGTGTTGGAGCAACTGTAGATTCGTCGTAACTTATTGCTTCGTTCATTTAATAAAACATAACATATTCTCTGAACTAGTATATGAGATAATAATATGTTATAGCGTATATCTTTATTATATTTTGCTTATATATATAAGATATCTACAGATATCATTAAAATATAATATTCTTATATCCCGCAAAGAAATGTAAAACATAGTAAGAAGAAAATAGTTGAAATTTCAAGATCGCTAAAAGTTCGAGTCAAAAGTACCAAGTAGACTCGATGAACTTCGCGTGGATCGGTTACGACAAAAGTTTTAACGAGAAAGAAATGATGTGCAATTTTAATCGCTGCACTCGTGAAGTTTTTATATGTACCAAAGGGAGTTATTTCCGAAGCTGCAACTGTTGTTAAAATGCAGATAAATGCAGATATTGCAGATGCAAAAACTAAAAAATGGAATCATATGTAGTATTTTTTTTTTATCGAAATAGTTCTACATGTTTATTTCGCGATTAAAATGTCAGTATTATAATATTATCCAACAGTGAATTATCGAAAATTTAAACCTTTCTAAAGTTTCTCATCTATTCACCATAATTATATTGATTTTCGTAATACAAGAAATGTAATACGATGTAGTACCAAGAATAGTACTTGCATTTTCACATTTTTATTTAAACTTTGTTCATAATTTATTCAATCCTTTTACACTATTTCACATTTCCAATTTATAAATCATATATGTCCCACAATTCAATTTCCTACTTTTTAAATGTGCACTAAAAAGAAAGGTGAAAACAATAGAGAGGACTAGACGGTGCGTTCGCACATAACGTGTCTATATTTCTTGCTAATATATCAGTAGCGAAATAACCGATTATTTGAAGGGCCGTGTAAGCTACTAGTCGTGACGTGAATTTATTTGCTCGATTTGGAAGCCACCCAGGGGCGCCTTGCCGCTGACGGTTCTGACTGATAACGGCCACTTTGCGCCACTCCCGAACCTCCTATTTTAATACCGGCCTACCCTCCGCGAATTGCTTAATATTCCACCGGTGCAAAGGCGGGGACTGAATTTGGCCGAGGGCAGCTGCGCCCGAATTCTGTTTCTTCCGCCCGACTTTCGATGAGGCAAACCATCGAGCCGCTGTGCAAACACACGTTCAACGAGCCAGGGCCTTACATAGTGTGTCGGCGCATGTTCTCCTTTAAATCGCTAGCTAGATTGACCTGGTCGATCTGTCGTTACGTTTTTACCGTCATGGAACCGGAATTCGAAATGGAGGGACTAACCCTCCGCTTCATTGCTCGGCAATTTGTATCCGAATTGGGTGCTTTAGAATTCTGTGTACTGTATACGAATGCTGAATGTTACTTTCTCTGATGCAATGAGTGATGAGTGATAGTACCTAACGTATCAACCACTGCACAGCAAATGTTTGATGCATGGATTAACGCAATTTTAATCTATTAATTTAAGTGATATTAACTTATGCAATTTCATTATTCGATTTACTATATATAGATTGTAAAAATTAATTAATCAAATAAAGTTTCGTATATGTTTTAACAATGTTATAATGCAATAACAAGCTGCACATATAATTTTATTTGATTCTACTCATTTTCTAATTTTTAGTCAGAAATAAAACGCAGCGTGTACAGCATTGTGTATGCAAGTGGATACTACTACAGTTAATATCGCGCATATTGTGAAAAAAAGATCAGTTTGCTAGAGTCGCGCTTGTGTGCTCGCACAGTGCCGCGAGGCAAGTGTTAATTGGCCTCGACTACCCTGGTGGAAAACGTACGAGTGAGAAAACTGGACGGGAAATCGTAGTGTGTTGGTCGGAGGCTGGCGTGTCGCATGATATGCGGAGATTTTCATGACTTCTACGAGGAAAATACAGGAGAAAGGAAAAGAGAGAGAAAGAGAAGTGTTGGCCAGCGATGCGAGGTGTGGTTTCGCATGGTGGAGTAAAAAAAGAAATCGATTCCATATATATATGCAATGTATATATACTTGCGAAACGAGCCCTTCCTGCTAAGGTGGTTACGTATATCTGAACTTAGAGGGTTACCTCGTAAAGTTCGATCGCCTGTTCTCGCCTTCGAGTTCTTATGGAGGGAAGCAGGGAGCAGAGATGATAATATCGACCCGCGCACGTAATAATACGGCCTCCCTCGCGAGGCTCTCAGCGTGAGACAGGATTTTAGCGATGTGTGTTTAAATTTTATTCATTCGCCTAATCCAGGGAAGTTAATGAAACAAGGCCGACAAAGGGCGAGACGTGTTTTATTAAATGCCTTTCTAAAAAGTAAATAAATGATTTTGTTAAATACCTAAATTGTGTTAATTGTGTTTTACGAATTGAGATATACTATATAACATATATTTTATAATTATAATACACAAAGATTTATAGATCATTGTATATAAAAATTTATGCATATTACTTAATTTGTTATTTTTTTTAGTATTAAACTTAATTTTTTATATCAAAATAAATTGTAAAATATTTATGTTTATTACTATACATAAAACTTTTTATTAACGTTCATGTCTTAGGTATGCTTCCTTATTATATCATATTTATTGAATTACGCTTATGTCTTTATTACATGTCGATGTTCCGAATTATTCATGTGTGCGACATTGCCTGGAAAGTGGAGGAAAGGTATATGGTTGGGTTTTTATGTGATCCAGAAACTGCATCCCGAGAGACCGATTTTACGTTCCTACGGAATAAAGCGCATAACATGAGATGCACTATCTCTTGCCGATATTTACGTATCGCCGTCTTCTGGGACATAAAATTTTCCATCTCTTCATGAAGTATTTTTCAGTTATGTATATTCCTGCGGATCTCTTCTCCCCGAGACGAAAACAAAATGCTGCGCGAACTCTATCGCAAAACTTTCGTTCCGGGACGCGTACGTGTCGCTATTATGGCGTCAACCAGTACAGCAAGTCTATACGTACATTCGTGCACGCTGTTCATTTCATAACGTGTGACACCGGCCTTACGACCCGCTGACACGAAATACGTGCGCAATTTCGTGGTCGCGACGAGAAGATGACGACGACGACGAGACCACCGACGACGACGACGATTGCAGCATATCGATCTCGTGAATCTCGTGTTCTCTCGCCGAGATTTGATCGCGTACTTTATCAAATGTACGCCTCCGCGATAATCATCTGGAACGCGTTTATAATTCGCCCCGAATATTTATGCTCCCGGCAGCGGCTAATTGTGATTCACTGACTGGCGTCACGAAGATATGTCACAAAGAATTAAGCCTTAAGGGTAACTCGCCAAACGATCCCGTCTGATAACAGGTGCACAAGGGGCTTTTAAAGCACGTCATGTTTTTTTATATTTAAATATCTCACATTATATAATTTATAAATATCATTTTATGGAAAATGATATCTAAACAGATATTTATAGATATTTTTTTATGCTTTTATGAAAATTCTCGCAGACAGCAAGAATTAAACATAAGATTTAAACATAATTTCAATCATATCAAGTAAATATGATAGTATTTTAAGATTAACGGTAACCACGAATGATAAATGATTTTATAAGTTACATCGTGCTAATATGCCGTAATGAACGCAGAACTTGATGCATTAAAGCATCTTTGATGTCGCGCCATTAGTTACACTTTATTCCAAGATAGACCGTATTCTTGATCACTGCCTCATCAACCAATGCCTCTTTTTCCAAGCTCGAATCTGGCCGTGACATTGCGTTTCGACGTAATGAGACGAAATGGCTGAGGATAATCGACTCGGGCCACTTCTTGAACAGAACCCAGCGATGAAATATTGAGGATACGGAGCACCAAATTTTGAATAAGTACTATTGGAGACGGTATGATTGTGTTTTATCTGGCACAAGATAAGTCTGAAGATAATAGGTACATCGTTGCCAAATTAACGGTATATTACCCTCAGTAATTAGTTTCTAAGATTCGCAAATTTCTAACGATTAGCACTAACGAGTAGCGATATGGTAAAAACACTGTATCGCACTACAGGGAATCCGCACAATCTGCTAACTGAGATCGCAAATTAAATTGAAACTGTTAATTAATTGAATGAAATTAGATTTTCACTACTTTTTGAAGTTATTAATTAATTTCGTGGATATAATTAAAATCAATTTGTAGAGAGAATCACTATATATTCAAGATTTATTATTTTTATAAAATATAAGTTAAAGAAAATAATTTACTTTCTTAAATTATTTTCTTAACGTGATCGTATTTAATTTTGATACTTCGTTTGTTGATGCAGTTCTGCTTCGCAAGATTCTGTATTCCATAATGCTGTGATTAATAATTTGTCAAGACATTATGTATCAAGGATATTCTATATTATCACATTCTCCGAAAGTATTTCATTGTTATAACATAATCTGCTGAAAAATTTGTTTGTCGAGAAACGTTTCGGAAAGAAGAAAAAATCGCTTTCATAGAAGGAAATATCACCTACGTTTTTCGGGTCGAGGAGTACAAAGAATTAGTTTATTCTCGTCGCAGGATTCGAGGAATCCGATTAGCGATAAAAACCTAATTTCGAGCGCTCGAGGGGATGACCCAGCTCGAGTGACAACGTGGGAGAAGCCGGTTGATGTTGTTGGTGCACCGGGCGTATGGTGGAACGCGTGTGTCAGTTCAGGCATCAACGAGAACGACGACGACTACGACGACGACGACCACGTGTTGTCCGTACTAGTGTTTGGTAACCGAACGTCACTCCGAATGATGGATGACACACGCTAATCGTTCGTATTTACGCACCGCATGTGCCCGCAACCTTCTTATTTTCTCGTCCATTTTAAGGCCGCGGCTGGCTTCTAAACAAGCGTCGAGGAAAATTTTGCTGCCGCCGATATAGATTACGTTGAATCATTGATTTTCCACGCCTGGCTTACGGAGATAAATTGAATGAAGCTCAACAATATCTGTTGATAAGAAATTCTGTGTTCGATGTATCCTAAATATATTCCGAGATTATTTGGAATTATTTATTTTTGTCACATGTATCATAACATACGTTAAGTAGACACGTCGATACAGATTAAATTAATTAAATGCTAAGTTGTTACAAATACGACGTGCATTTCTAAGTACGACAAGTTGTTTCTTGGCATACATATTAAAGCTTCTGTGCCTATTTGCGCTCGTGGTGATCCATCATGAGATTGCGTTGGCAGGATGCGTATGTTACTGATTAGAGCGTGCGTGTTGCTCGGCATGCGCGTCGTGCGTGTCCAACGAGTTCGATGATCGAGAAAGGTGTACGCGGCCATGAGAATTGACGTGAATCGGGTTATACAGGGTGTATCGTATTACAGCCTTGTTCCAGAATGTTTCCAGGCTAGCGGATTTACTACGACGGAAAAGATATCCACCATTTTTTCGTTACAATTGTTTGACGTCTGCGGCTAAATCTGTCGACGACACATGATCAGCTTAAAGGATATAATCTATTCTTTCCAAATATTACAATGGTTGAGAGCTAATAATTATCCAATTTTTGTATTTTATCATAATTATAATAAGTATGTTCCTATTAATTCAATTGCAATTTCAATATTTCTGTAACTCAACTATATCTTTCTATTTCATTTTTTTTACCACGCAATCGCAATATATGCAAAAATATCAATATGAAATAAATATAAAATAGATAGAACTCTGCAAGTCAACAGAAGGCATGAAATATCGTGCATACCTATATGATCTCGATGCACAGAGACTCGCAATATGCAATTTTCGTGAGCATAAGAAAATAGAAAATTTCATTGCATAATTCCCGAGATCGCATCTTGAAATTCTATTCAACAAGTAGCAGTCATAAGTAGAATTTTAAATTTCCCTGAAAAGAGCGTATTCTTACATCTGAGTCAGTCGTACAAATGCACATTCTCGAAGGGCTGTTGCGCAATACGATTCCGGATGATATCTGTAGCGCCGTTAAATGGCAGTAAGTTTATTTTAGCCGAGCAAACTCCGCGTGCGCTCATCCAAATCAGCTATGCTTGATCGAGCGTTTGCATTATTGCATGCTCGCTCGGTTATTCATCTCCGTAGGATTATTAACGAATCGCGCAACGCGGCGCGCGCTTCCATTCGCTGACTTGAGAGAACCACAGAGACGAGCCTAGGATTATGGGACCCATACACTTTAGGAACCTACACTACGCGTGAGCAGCGATGCGTGTCGCCAGGGCATATACGTACGTTCGATGGTTTGATCGATCGGTCTATCGCTCCGTATTTATTTATATTCCATCGAGTGCTCGCACCTGGTACCATTAGCTCTTTCTCGTTCCACTGCGTACGCACGAGGGGAGGAAAAAAATATGAAATCCCCACGCCTACCCTTTCCACGCGCGTGGCACTCTATCAATTTTTTTTTTCGTAGCACCGCCGAAATCTTTACCAAAACCGATCGACTGTCATATTCCCGCCAGACGAAAAAATGAGGCGACGGACGTGCCCGGCTTGTTAATGCCGCGCCGGCCCTTCGCTCCGGGAAACTTTTGAATCGAAAAAGTAAATATCGTTGTAACAAAATGGATCTTATTACTTTATATGACTTGTAGAAGCAGTTCAATATAATTTATGTCATTACTATATAGTAGTGAATAAAAAACCATTTAATCTAATATAAATATGTAATTATAATAATATCTTCTTAAAAATTATTACTAATAATTTCCTTTACAAATCCTCTACTACAGATTGCTGTACACGAAAAGAGTTTATATCGCAGATGCATAAATATCTGTATTCGTGAGCGCCCGAACATAAATGCAAAAAATTCATGGGATCAAAAAAGTACAGTAGTTAGAAATTTATTCTTACTACTATATCAATAATATATTCCAAGTATGATTGACGTTAGCCTTAATCCTACTGTAACCTGAATCACGCAAGCCGTAAAGTATTGTTCTGTATGTCGCGAGACCTAAAATGATAAAACAAATTTATGGTGCAATGTAGCGTGTACGAGAACTCATTAATATCTTAGATAAATCTGAATTCATCGAAGGAGGCAAATAGCTCGCGCGACTACACAAGACGTAGTTAATTAAAAGTTTGTTGTCTCTCACAGTCCTCAAAGAACCAACAGTCTTTTAACTAACGGATTTCAAGCCAGCGCCGCGGCGGCGCGGGCGGTCAGCGATCGCTGTGCTCCGTCTGCAGATCCAAAATCTGCTTTCTGCACGTTAGCTGCCTCCGGAAACAGCTTCGGGAGTTTTAATGAAGTATCCCGGCAAAAGCAGCGAGAATCGATCTGCAAACCGTAAAGTCGTTTCTTTGAACAGTCTTCCGGATACACAGGCGAAACACGAACGGACGCGGAGAACGGTACTCGGGGTGGACGAGGGGAGGCCGCGAGGAGAGAAAGCGAGAGAGTAAACTTGCCGTAACAATTAATTTACTTCGCTTACGCTCGGGTAATTGAAAAATTGTCGATAGCCCGAAGAAAGTCGGGACCGATACGCGCGCCCGAGGGCCGTCAAGGTAGAAGGAGGCAGCGCGAAAGGGGAAGAGAGTATGAGAGGAGGATGAGGAGCGGATACGACAAGCGATATAAGAAGCGAGAAAACGGAGTTAATTAAACCGGCAGCGAAGGGACGGAACTCGAGACGGCGCGGGGCGGAAATTAAAAATGTAAATCTGCGTGATTGGAAACCACAGAGCCGTCATGGCGGGTCGCCATCGACGAATCCACCCCCGCGCACCGTCACCACCGCCGCCATCGATGGACTTCCTGCCGATTTGCGATTTTTATTATAATCGCTTCAATCGAAACCTCCACCCTTCGCGTCGACATGGACGCGACTCGACTACAGAGAGATTTCTTCTCTCTGTGGCGTCTCTTATTACCCGGGGCTGAGATTACTGTAAGCGCTGGGTACGTTCATACCGGTTCGGGATTTACTACCGTTCTCGAGATATCGTTTAAGAAACGAGAATAAGTGGATTTTCAATACTCTGAGTGTTAAATGACAAATTGATAGTTATTATTTCGCGATCCGTGCATTTGCACTTGTTAAAGTAAGAGATAAGCGACATTTGAATGCTTTGAACGAACCAAGATTAACATAAATGCAATAATTGATCACAATGCATCTTCAACAATCTCACTGCATGTCAAAGCCTTTTAAAAATTTCTAAAGAATTCTATTTTTTCTTTCTTTCTATCGTACAAATAATATAATAAACAGTGTAGCGAGAACATGTGTCAATAGTTTCTTGCCATTTTTCTTCGCGTCCAAATGGAGGATAAATATCCTGCAAGTGATACGTTGAAGCAACGCTTTAAGCGCTACGTGGCAGGCGAACTCACAATCAGTTTAGATCATGTTGCTGAACTCCAATTTCATAAAATGGGGTAAGTCACTTTATACGCCGCCTGCATTATTTAGCACGTATAACGGCATTACGTAATCGCACAACGGAACATGCCTCGCGCTCCGCCGCGCTCTTACATGCCTCGAAACACCGGCGTGTTACGACACAATTTATTTACTATCCGCGATCTATCTTTCACCTGCGCGTGAAACAATCTATTAATTACGCCGCGGATGAAATCTGCATTAGCCGCAAATATCTTTTAATCCTCTCCCGTATCGCCACCGCCACCGTTTCGAATATGCAAGAAGCAGAATCGCTCATGCGATCGGGTATTAATCGGATGCGATCGGAATAGGATCGCCGGTATCGGATTCATGGTGGCCGGCTAGTCTTGCGCTTTGAGAGTCGTAGCTTCATCAATTTCCAACACTAATTCGATACCTCGAAATAGCCGCGCCGGAATTTCCTGTCACATCACGTCACTCTGACCGTCCTCTTATCCTCGCACGAATGCGATTTAGAGATTCCCGATAACGAGATCCAAGCTGTTTATACATCGTCCATCGCACACGCACGTCAGCTTTCGCAATGGCCAAGCATGCGTTTCATATAAATCTGCACGATCATTAAGAGGTATGCACCGTGGTGGTTACACCACAATCCGTCGTAAACCACTTTTACTCCTCACATTGCAGCGTCACTACCTAACTGATACATTTATCGATTGCAATATCAGTATATCGGGATTTATATCGGAAATTATTCCACTGCAAACACTTTAATCGCATTGTTATTAATTCTAATTACAACGTAACGCATAAAACTGGATATTAAGAGTTATTGCCGTATAATCTTTATTTACTTTTAAATAACTGCTATCAAATGCTAGTTTCGATATGTCAATTTCATATATTACTTATTTGTGTACAATAATTAAAATAATTTTTAATAATTGTATGCGAACCGTATTAAAAAGCGTTATGAAGAAATTATGTAGTTAAGTTTTGTTTGATTTCCGTGATTGAATTTGTCTAAGAATTGAACGGGAAGAGAAGAAATATTAAGTTTCGGTACTTAACCCAATTGGTACAATCACCGGGGAGCCGAAACAGACTCCACGGGAGAGGTTGCGAGATGAAAATCTTCATATACACATTCACAGAAGTTAAGTTCTTAAACAGGAAGCGATTAAAGTTAACCAATCATGCTGCTTGTAAAACCTGCGCACTCAGGCACACCGCTGGGAGTAATCGAGACATGGTAATACACTTTTTACGTCAAGTAAACATCTTTTCCGCTACTCACTATATTGTATGCTCACTTTTTAAGTTAACGTGATTGGTTAAACTCCTCGCGGGCACGTTGCTTGAAATTTTTATATCGTGCTCGCAATCTTGTAACGCATGTCCTATCGCGAAAATTATTTATACATCAGTCTTGTTCGCGAACTTAAACATTATCGACGTCGGGTTACTGTTTATTAACGTAGAGACGTCTGGAGTATTATTGATACGAAAAGATCCTCACAAATTTATAGAATCAATTTAGAACTTTTAAATGCAATATACTTAATCAGCAGAACAGACTTGATCTTCAGAATTCTAATAGCACAAGAAGTGCTCTTTACTCCCAGAGTATATTTTAATATAGAAACTTATGCCACAATCCATGTAATACATTTGTAATGCAGATAAATGAATTTGCATAAGGTAACTTTGAGGTGGGTGTGGAAAATCTCATTCTGTCACCCGGACGAAGGTACCTTAAAATATGCATACATATGCATGCGCGCAACGATATGAGTAACTTTGCCTATTGATCATAGCAGAAACGAGCTGTAATCTTCACTTTATTAGAATCAAGGGTAATGAACATATCTTTCATCCGCTTTCTGAAAATAGAAAAAGTATAAAGATGAAGTACAGCCGTAGTTTGATTGCACGGAAATAGTAAGGGGGATTCGCAGTGGCCGTAGGTCAAACGAACCTGCTTGGCTCCGCTCGAAATAACTCGTAATCGAAATGAAATTTCGGTCGATCAATAAGAGCACAATCGAAAGTAAATCGGCCGGGAGGCTGAGAAAAACGAGTGAACGACGATGACGGGAACGCGCGCGCGCTCCCGGGGCCATCGACTACAGAAAAGTCCTTTACGAAATCTCCGGCGAATAACCAGCCGTCTGTCGCGAAAAGTCCCTTTATGGGATCCGGCAGCGTACACAACGACATTCGCGCGACGCCCTTCGACACGGCTCTCTCTCTTTCCTGTCCCCCTCAGAAGGGCCTAACGCATAGCAAGACGATTCCCGCGCCCGAGTGCGCCCATGCGTTTTTCGCTTTATACGTTGAAGTGTATGGCGGAAGGAGTATGGCAAAGCTGAGGGATGAGAGACGTACAGACTCCATGGTACGCCAGAATCCACGGCTAGCGATGGGGCCGATATCCTTGCGCGTGGCATCGACTTCTCCGGCTGCCAATACGCCAGAAATTCCTGATATATCAAACAGAGCCGACATTCTGACGCTCGCGAAGATTAATTATATACGTCAATCGCGTAAGTTCGCCTGCTGATAATAGATGTACGTTCTTTACTTTCGCGAAACTGGGTTACGCTTACTTCATTGCATCCAAAAGAAAGACATTTTAGCTTACAATTAGTCTCATTAATCTTATTAGGACGATCGTAACAAAAAATGCGCTGGGATGATGATCAAATATATTTCTAATGTATATGTTTAATAGTAAATTAGAATTAAAGTAAAAGTAATATTATAAATGCGTTAAAAAAAGTATACAGCGATGAAGTTATAGCTCGATATAAGCATATTAAGTTACGTATATACGGTGAAATAAGAAAGTATACGTATTTATATGGCGTGAAATATATTTATAAAAGTAAGACATAAAAGAGAATCGGAATATTTGTGTTTTATATTTTTCAATCTTTCTTTCATATTTTTAAAATAGTTTACATGTTTTAACGATTATTTAACGATTATATAACGATTTTTAATTCCATCAAAGTTTTCCGAGATCATTGTCGACGAATTCATGGATGTTTCATGGCTGAGAACCCATGCGCAATTTAAGGTCTTCTTCGATAGCGCCCAAAGTGTATAATTCTCACGAGAGCTCGCAAACAAAAATATTATCCTTCTTCGCATTCCCGCTCATAGCTGAAGTGTGCCTCGAAGGCATCGTAAATCCCGATAAGAGTCTATAACCGGCCTCCATACACTTCCCCATACTCCCGATGTTTGCCCTTCTATTCCCGGTTATCAAAAGGAATACACAGTGTCGTTCGAAAAACTGCGACCGGGATATCGGTCTCGGGCTATCACTACCGACGTTTGCACGGTGTTAGAACCGTTCACAGGTATACAAGCGGATTTGCATGTACGTTCGTTGCCGGCGAATCGAGCGGAGAGTCGAGCGCGAGCGTTAATTCCGCTCGCATAAATTCCGGGATTAAGAGCATACGTTATACTTAGGGAAATGCGAGTTTCGTGCTTTTCGCTTCTCTTCGACTCCCTTAGCCACTCCTTGCCTCTTTCTTGCCCTCCCCCTCCCTCTTCATTCCTCCCGTGCCTACTCGACCTTCTTTTCCTCGCACTCTTCGTACCGCCACGGTCGTTTCACCCCTATTCTGCCATCAGTTTCTCGCGGCTCTCACTATCGCGAAATAGAAAGTATTACCCAGGGAAGGATTAACCCTTTCGCTGTCAAGCGATAGCGACTTGACTGTTCTGACGTGAATACTCCGTAATCAACTACCATTTTGACCAGTTCTCGAAATATCACATGACATTAGATATGTATATGTACAATTTTCCATTTTTATCACGTTATATTTAAATGGCATTGATTGAGAATTGATTACGAAGATATGTTTAAAATCTAAAAATACTTAATAGAAAACAATCATGACATCTTGACATTTTTTCTGAAGAAAATCAGTCTTTGTATAACCATCTGTAAATAAAATATAGCCAAGTAAAAATAAAATAATCAATATATATATATGTATGTATAAGCATAGATAGTTCAGCGAAGTTAATTTGATAGTTTCGAAAAGTACGAAGCGACTAGAATATATATTCGGACATATATTTGAGTGCATTCAGAGCGATTGGCAGATAAGTACATACTACACGGAAAAGTTTGCTTTGCTGAATATATTAGATGATATATATTTTTATAGGAACAGTATAGCATGTTTGAATACACGCGATTTCCAAACAATTCATATAATTTGTATTACCTCACTTTACATCACTACGTCACTTTAAATATTACACGACTAAAGTTTAAAAATTTCAGGTAGGTATGGTATATATTCAACTAATAAAGACAAAAAACTGTGCGATTATCGAAAAATATATTACAAATGGAAGTTGTTAATCACATAGGCAATCGTGTTGTCAGCTATTTCGATTAAATTGATTCATCGACGTTTTTCATTTGATCAGATTTTCGATACATTTGATGTCACGTTTTGCAATTGTTGATGCTGTTTCAAACCGATAAATCGTCATGACAATCTCATATAAATCAAGGTACACCGAAGTTGGTCAATATTTCATATAATTCAGATTTCAAAGAGTTTTGAGATATTAGCGAATTGAATAAGCCATAATTCAATTATCCGGTGTCGACATAAATAAATTGCCATTCAGTTTTCCACATATCAGTTAACACAGATCGTCGAAATTAATCAACGTAAAGTGCTGATTCTTAAAAAAGAATAGAATAAAGTATCAATAGAAAATTATTTAGCCAAGCTCACGGTAAGTTAAAGCGTTATCAAAACAAATTTTAAAAAATTGAAGAAAATTTAAAACATGTTTTTACATAACTTTAAAGTTTGCGTTTAAACTTTGCTTATGTTAATATTTACATCATCTTGGTTTACAGGTATTTTAAGCTTAATAAACGTGCTGGTGATTAAGTGTTTGCTTAATGAGTTCGTTAAGTTTGTTTACTGGATAGTTTGGATAGCGGATAGTTTCGAGTCTCGAACAACTGCACTTTGTATATACGTACGTAAAGCTATATTCGTTCCTTTCGAGAGAATAAGTTCGAGCACGTCAATGGCGACCGACTTGTGCTGATGAACTGCTTCAAGAAAAACTGACGAGAAATTTATTAGCGAGCGTTGAAGTTAAATAGTGCAGTTTATTTACGAAAATGGCGTAAGAAACTTGCCTTATTTTCTAAAACTGTGCCAATAAGTTTCTATACGTAAAACGAGTTTTTGAATTTTCGCACGATTGCTTTTCACGACGGACATTGATTTAAGATGCACAAATATACATATAATATTTTATTTATTTAGAGAACATTAGAGTAAATGCGGATAAACATAGAGCGCGATAATCTCTAAAGAGGATAAACAAATTTGCGATAATTATGATATCAATGCTCTTAACAGTGTGCGCAGGGGCACTATCCGCACCAATGTGTTTCATACTGGTTATTGGTTAACTCAATTATCGTAATGATTGCGATAATTAATCTCTGTGGCTTGCGTTCCAAATACTGCATACAGGAACTAACGACGCACACATGCAATAGAACATATATTTAACGGTAACAAAATAGTGATAAGTCAATATGATCCGATATTGTTTCCTAATTTATTACAAATATTACAATCGGTTAAATTGTGCTACGTTATTAATATCATTTTCGATAGTAGCTCTCTCCTAATAATTTCAAAGATATTTTTAGTAAAATTTTTAAATAAGATTGTTCGCAAAGAAAATATTGATCGTCGTATATTATAATTAATAATCGAATAACCTCCTAATTTGCGATAATAAAGTTACGGAAATTTTGAGGCCATTAAAACGTTGTTTCTGAAGTTCGTTGAGGCGGTCCGTCGCGATGAATTCGCTCGGAACTCGCGCGCCGGTAATGGAGGGCCTTCCGTGGCGAATCGGCGGTACGATTTAACGTCTTGGGACGCTTAGTTAGCGAGAGTCGTGGCTCTGCCTCTCGTTCCGATTACACTTGGAATAAATATCAGCGACGAGGATTAACGGCGACAGCGAATTCGATGCGACGATCCGGCACGGTACGAGTGCCCTTAACGAAGAGCGAAGATCCTGCGGGATCGAAGGATCGATCGGGAATCCGGAGGTACGGCGCCGTCGAGCGTGGAAGAAAAATGTCTGCCGTCGGCCGGGATAATAAATCCTAACTACGCCGATAAATGTCCACGCGCCAATGTTTGATGGTGAGCCAGTGATAATGGCCGACGATTCGGCGATAATCCGGTCTAATCCAAGATATCGGCACTGTCTGATTATTTATCACGTCGCGGAAATAAAGAAACTCTCGCCTCGCGCGCTCCCTCGTCGAGACTGTAAATCATCATTTCAATTACCTATACGGCGCGGATTCGTCGGGCGAACAATAAATATCATTTCTCTCTCTGTCTCTCCGCAATTCTAACGTAACAAATTCTCGCACCTACATGCACGCTTATGCAACAACATTCGACTCGGGTAGCTACGCACACACCTGCGCTTAATTGCCCGCATTTCTCTTGTCCTACCGTGGATTCCAATCCGCATATCGAAAAGACTCGATCTACACGCCTTTGCCTTGTATCCAATTATCGATATATCCGTTGCATTTACTTGTCATAATAATAATAATATCCACCTTCGGACAGCCGACTCTGCGAAAATTATACGTTTCTCTCGTAACAGAAAATAAGTTCCTGCTCGCTACGAACAGGTGCGTGTGATACCTTTCGCTGTAGCATTTCTATCATCCACCCGGTAACCATATGGCAATTTTCATACGTTATTCGAGCATGATAATCAATGGTAACATTTATGCGCAATCCGTAACATCCTCGAATCGTTCTGTGAAGATCTACGAGGCAATTGCAGGTCATTGCTTTCGATTTTTACGAGACAATGATCAATCGTTGATCCACTGTTGCGCGAGGAAACAGGCGTGGTCCTCGTTACTCCGTACAGCCCGAACCGTGGAATTTTTTTAAATTCCACCATTATATTCGTTCGCTCGAACGAGAGCCTGTCTCGATCTCCATTATTTTCAACGACATGAAAAAAGAAGTGAAATAAAAGAAGGAAGGAGCAAAATCACAGTCATCTCGTTTGATGCGCTTTCTTCTTACGTTGCTTACGACAATCGTGTCATCTCGTTGCTGGTTCATTGAATCGTGACATTTTGTCAAGTTCGTCTATAAAAAGTGCCTTAATCTCGAATATAAATTTTGCAATACAATAAGGACCCTTGTATAATATAATAATGTGGAAGAAAATAAGAAATAATTGATCTAACGTCGTTTACAATAACTTCGTTTCCTTCATTATCTATGCAAGAAACGAAAATGGGTACCAGCGATCGGAAAGATGCGCGAATACTCTCAATCAGTTATTTTGGATCATTAAAAATTATATTTGATGCTTGTATTTTTAATGACAATTTAAATAAAAAATCAAAAAATCTTAGTTATCCTACAATTTTTGCTAGAAAGCAGCAGGGGGCCGATTGTGTACCTATCTTGAAACGAGGTGAAAATTACAAAAGTGAACAGATTTAAAAGGTGTCGACAAATAAAATCGTAGATACTCAAGTGAATTTTCTCACTTTTGTAATTTTTATCTCGTTTCATGATACACAATCAACCCCCATGATTGCATTACATCGAATAGCTTTTCGATATTGATCGTTTCCAAATATTTCTACTTCTCTCTTGATATACTTGATTTATTCTGGTGTCTTTTAAATGTTTTACATGATAGTCATATTGTCGTTGCCATTATTGGAAGTTGCTTTTAGAAATAGGACCAAAGATATTAAAACGTCAAACATTGTCACAAAAATGGTGCTCCAATTTTGTAAACCGCTTGCCTGTCACTCAATCGTTTGAACAGGGTTGAATCTTTAATAGGTATCGACCGACTATAACAGTGCCAATTGAAAGATCTCAATATGATAACAAAGGGAAGTCGTGCAAGTAGAAAATGCACGCTTTCTCTGCACTACGAAGCTTGATTTAGATCGGACTGATCACACTTCAAATCAAGTACGATGAGCTCGTTCGATCGAGCCTTTTAAAACTTAGTTTCTAAAGACAGTTAAAGGAATATCAATCGAGAAATCGTAAAATATTAAAGAAGTTAAATTTTGAAATGTTATTAAATTCGTTTAAAACGTTTAACTTCTTATATTTGTATTTTGCACGAATTATATTTGGAAATACTTCTCAAGTATATCGCTCTTTATATTATTGATTTTTTATAAAGTATTATAATAAATTGGGTAATATACTATATCATTTTTTGGCGTTAAAAAGTATTACCATCTCTGCAACTTTTCACGAGTCATCTTAGAGATATGCTGTAATATGTAACATTAATCCTATCCTCGTGCTATTCTTAAAGCCATCAGGTAGAGCAATTTATTACCACGTCCGAAACACGTTAGAGGAAATGCTCCAAAGAAAGTGTTAACAAATATACGCGCGTACAGGACCACTCGTCACGGCGTCGCTCCCGGACGTGATTAACGACTCGTTAAATATTAACGAGGTAGCGACATTTTTCGCCACAAGAGAGCTCCCGCCGTGTAATTACCAAAAGTTTCGACACGACACGACGCGCTCCCTCACAGAGTGCGAATTCTTGGCTGCGAGAAGGCGCTAAGAACTCATCGAGGCGTCGTTTGAACTTCGTACAAAGAGCCATGAAGCAAATCGTCTAGACGATACATGTGTCGACGGAGGTGTTGGCGAAAGGATACGGTGATGTCGCCGACGTGAAATTACGGAGCGAGGAAGGAGATACCCAGGCGAGGAGACAAATAGAGAGTAAAGAATCGATAGGTAAGACAATTAGATAGTCTATATCCGTGTGCGTCTGTATAGATCGATAGATGTAGTGACTAGGAGAACGATAGAAGGAGAGAGTAGGAAGATCCTGATCCACGAGGGCAGATATCCGGACGGGCCTCTCAATTAAGGGATCGGAAGTGGCTCTGGGCTAACTGCGCGCAGAGTCTTTGTTCTCCCTCGTCTCCTCCCCGAGTCTTCGTTTCCAAGCAGGTCTACTATCACGTGTCACCGTCCATTCAGGAGAGGAGGAGGAGGAGGACGAGGAGACGATCGCATAGATCTTATGGAGAAGAGGTGGGTGGAGCACGGACCGTCTCTCTGAATTCGAGGGGGTGGCTCGAGTTCGCCTTGTTAAGACGCGTCCAAGTCCCTTGCAGTGACACGTAGCCGACCTGACCCTGTGATATTTCATAACCCAGACGACGGCGACGACGACGATACGAGAGACCATCGCACACGTGTGCTGCCCACAGACACGCCGCAATTCGCTCTCGCTGTCCACCACCCAGCGGGCTCTGTCCGTGTGTTCATGTCGTACGTGGACATGTCACACGTGTCAGACGGAAAAGCCAGTCAAATTTAGCGCGGGGGCCGACAGCGCGAACTCGATCTCCTTCACTATTCCCCTCTGGCTTATCATATTGCCTCTACTGCTTCCTCGTTCCTACTTCGTTGTTCCTCGATATTAATTTGTTTAATCCATCCGCGCATCCGCGCTAATCTAATGTTCAATTTAGGAGTATTTATACACATCGATGCTTACCTAAATATGTTTCTAAGGATTCTTACTGTTTCTAATAAGATCAAAAAGTGACCTATTAAAATTTAGAATATCTATTTTTGAGACTGATCTAAATGAAGATTGCGATCCGAGATATTATTCTTATAGTCAACGAGAATATTTCGCAGTCAATTAAACGCCAGTAAAATGACTTGTTCAAGCGGCTGTGTTTCGCGAACGGCATGCCGAATTTTCTCCGACGGATATATCCGCATTCCTTGGACATCTAGATGCCTGCATGCGCGTCGTTAGCCGGATACCCTCTGCCAACTTCGTCGCCAGTTTACGCTAACAAGGCGTCTACATGTCGTGTCCCGCGACATCCTGTACGCCCTGCTATTTGGCGCGTCGACCGTGAAGCGTAATAATCGAGAAACGACACTGACAAAGTGTCGAAGTTCCGTAGACAAAAGTCTCATTCCGCCAAAGGGTGTTTGCGCGGACGCGCGTAAGCGCCGCCCGGGAGTTGCGAAAGTGCTGATCGATGCCGACGACGAGTATAATCGATGAGCGCACGCGACAATAATAGATATCGCGATCGCCGGTGTGTCCGGCGGAGATTGTCAGAGTTCGGGGTCGAGAAATCGAACGCTCAGCGTTTTCTTCGAGATAGGGCCGAGCTGCGCGCGCGGAACGGAACCATTACAGCTTTGGCTTTATGGATGATATATAGCGCGTCGAAAGGAACGTGTCGTTTTAACGAGCAGATTTTACGGCAACGCGCACTACCGAGTCCGCCCGTACGGACCCGCGAGGAACGAGTGTGTATATCGGGCCCTCTTGCAGAAGCGTAAAATTCGTGCATAAGGCGAAACGGTTAAGTGCTGCGAGCGTAATGAATACTGTTATAAAATACAAGCGCGGCATTATACACAGAAATGAGCCTCTGCAGCTTCGTGAAACGGCGCAGGTCAAAATATTTTTATGGTACATAAGTTTTTCGCGAAATGCCTTGCAAATGTATAAAATATATGTACGTAATGTTTCTCTTTCATTTTGTTTTCATCACTTAAATATATGCATTTGATGGTGGAAAATAGAAAGATTAAAGCAAACGATTGAACGCATTGCATATGACGATTCTGGAATGTGAACGCCAATCTATTATTAAATAGGAAAAAAGTTTCACGACTTAGGGAAGAAAGAAAAGAACTTCTTGCGTTTTCGCGAGAGATTCGCGAAAAATACTCGTCCACACACACGACACTTTTCATAATCTTATCTACTTTATTTACGAACGAAGATACGAAACGGCGCGAGGGTCGAAGAACGCACGAAAAACTGCCGCTTGTTCAGCTTTAACGAAAGGCGCGATAAATGACTGTGACATAATTTCACGAGACCCACATCAAGCCACTAACAAGAGTCAAGAGAATCTCAGTTTTTTTTTTCCTTCGCTAACGAAGTACTTTCTCATTCGCGGTATACTCGAGTGGCCGATCGAAGGTCGGTAGGCGAGAGGTGCCATAATGGGAAGTGGTGGCCACGGTTTTAAGAGCGAGAGATGCCTCGAATCTCTCTAACACGGCAGATCGACTATGAGATAAAGCAAGAAAAAGAAGGAAGTAACGAGGTATCCAATTATTAAGGCGCGGTGACTCGCCACCTCTTTCCCTCTCTCGGGGGAACATCTCGGCAATCCCCTAGAAGCACATTTTTCCTATCCCGGGACGCGTTATAAAGATGATTTCCCCTTTCCTCGCCGTCGGTGTCGTCCATCGTTCTGTCCAAGCGCATTGCAACTCGCATTCGCGCTCGCCTCTCGACGAAACGAAGCGCGGAACGACGCGAGAGTTTTATTCAGTTTCCTGGGAATCCGGCGAAGGAGTCCTATCTACGAGTCACGCTAACGATCCTGGTGAAAAGTTCCGGCGTGGCGCGGCGCGGCGCGGAGACGAGGAGTCGGTTGAAAATTAAATAATTCCGTGGCGTAGACGGCTCCGGATGCGGGCTCTCGCTTACCGCAGACGAGAAAGAGCCGTGTTGTCGACGGAAGTCTGGTAAGTCTCGGCTCGCAATGAAAACCACGATGAACGCGCTACTTGCTAACTTCATGTGGTGATTGCTGACGGACCATCAGGTTCTCACTTTTCGAATTGTACCGTGCTTAAATAGAATCGTTGATTTTGAATGTACTCGTTCGTACGTCAGATTACCAGTTCACTCACCGTTGCTAAAATTTCGGTGAATTTTCTGTAGCCATCGATTCAAACACGTCTTACGTCTTTGCGCGGCGCGAGCATTAAGTTGTTTCGAGACCTCTGATTAGAGAGGAAAAAACTTTTCGCCTCCGTATTTTTTATCGTCTGCGATTACCTACAAAGCGCAGCTCTCACGATCGCCTCCCTATATTCGCACGAAGCTGCGCCCAGCGTTTCTCGTATGTCGTGACGGCGAATGACATTATTTATTCGCGTCCAGATTAGCGCGACACGTTTCGCCGCGCGTGAGCGAGTAACGAGCGAAGTCACGTTTTATTCGCAGACATCACGTAGACGCCGACGTGGAATTCCGGTCGATGTTATACGCGGCGACCGAACGTTTCCAATGCGGGACGATGCGGTCGAACAATTAGAGGGCGATCGGCAAGTCGACGCAGGTGTCCGCTAATTGGCCTCTAATTGCCGCGATAAGTCGCCCGGTTTCGCCGAAACGATCAGCATCCTCGCAGTGATCGTTCGTTTCCGTTCGGCGAAACGTGAGCGAACTACCGGCCGGTATTCTCGCGGCACGTTTTCCCCCGTCGGAAGTTTCAAATAGAAAAAGAACGCAATGGTACCGGCGTTCTTTTTCCACCATCTGATCCTTCCGCCCGCGCTATACGCTGCGATCAACGACGCGATTTTCGAGGAGTACAAACTGCAAAGTTTGGTGGCTCGTTAGTGTCGCATACAGACCACCGAACTCCTATATTTACTCGCAAATTTCCGTCAGACGCGACGGCTGAAATATACGTACCACGCGGGATACACATCCGGGACACGTATTTGCTTGTTCGCGGGCGAACTCTACTTCGAAACTCTTCTATTATACAAAACTGTATCTGCTGATTAACGTATCGAAGAATATAAGCTCATTGACCCGACGGGAATGAGAAGCAGCGGATACGTAGTTATATTTGGAGGAGTGCCAACGATCTAGGTTAGCGCGAAATTATTCCGACGGACGGTGAATTTTTGTAAACGCCTTCAAATTGCCAATATGTCTCTCGAATGTATTTTACATCCTAATTATTGAAATTTTCCTCAGTATCAGTGTCAGATATTCGGTTTTTTTTTAAATTAAATAACACGGGGCAAAACGAGATGCAAAAACTGACTTGCATTTTAATAAATATCACACAACCTCGTTCTTTATCGTGACATAAACGTTTATAAAAGGAGCAGTTGAGAGCATATCGTTTACATATGCAAACTTCCCCGTCAGATTGTTTTACAACGCACTTGGTTTTAAATTAAGGACACTCAGTTAATTGCGGAATGTCAACGCGCCTGGAATGTATTAACGCGGACTTCCGATTTTAGGGTTTCAAAGCCTCGACAAAGGCGTGTAATATCGTTTTGTTCCCCCCCCCCCCCCCCCCGTCAAGTGCAGGTCGTGAAAAGAAGGGAGCGTAGTGTCCTCCGAGTTGCAGCGTAACTCAGGTCCCCGCGAGGGTCCCACATCAAAGGGAGATTATCCCATAATTAATAACGGAGGTGCGACGGATGTGTGACCGTTGACGAAAAGTTGGAAGAGGACCAGCGATCTTTTCTCACCCGTTCCATCTCTTATTTCCGAAGAGCAATGGCGGAGGGCATTGTCGGATTGTCACGTCCTTGCGTCAGCCAAGATGTATGGGGATTAACCAGAAGAAGAGTCCTGATCCGATTACCACGTGTCAGTCGATAACGCGCCCGACGCGTAACACGGACGTTTTAAAAATTCAACGACGCGCCCCAACTCTATCGCGAGACACCTAAAAGCGTCGCGATAAGAGAAAGATCTCGCTTAAGAGCGTTCCAGCTCTCTAGTGCCTTAAATCCTTATTGCAGGCTACGCGAGCGGAGATAAAACTCGACACCATGTTTGCGTTCGAGATTACGGCCGCGGCGGGGTCTCGAAGCGTTTGTGTCAGAATCCGTGGCGGAGTTTGTATTTCGCTCCGCAATCAGCCCGAACCGCGGTTAAAGCGAAATTGAAGAAACTTCGCAGAGGGAAAAGGAAGCCCAGGGTAGAAAATCTAAAAACAAACCGTGTGCCGGAGCGCGGGGCCGTTTGTAAACGAATTTAATTGTTCGGAAGATAGACAGCAGAAAGTTGTCTCGCGTGGAGTACGCATTCCGCAGACGCATTGCCTCCGCTTCTTTTCTTCTTGACTGGTTGCGTTAGTCAGAACAGAAATATGTATCGAAAGATAGTGTACGAATGGTACAAAATAATTATATGCCGAGAAATGTGAGACAAAAGTTTTTTATTTTGGAAACGAAGATGCCACAATTAACCGTAATTTTTTACAAACCTCTGCACTGTAATGTGGCGCAGAAAATAACTCGGCAAATTGGTTGCGCGTTAGACAAACGGTAACGATAACGATGACATTGATGACTATAATAATTAGCTGGCTGTGTTAGTGCTATAGCTAGCAGTTTTGACGTTTCATTGCTCCTGCTCATTTGGAAAAGTACGCGGCTAATGAATACAACGGCTAATGAATACACAGCGAACCGCTAAGGTTTGTACGAGTATATGAAGCAAAACAGTGTAGTTGCAGGTCAAACGCCGGAGACAAGCGCATGACGTGATTAAAGATTCAAATTTCATTAACGATCATGGGGACTGGAGGGTGCGCCCTGGCAAATTGCCGTGTAGTTCGGGAAGACAAACGAAGCCGGAAGATTTACATTCGGCTCCGATCGATGATTAGACGCTCGCTTAAGGTTGCTTCGTGCCCCGGAGGTTGTTTGTTTCATGACGGAAATCTTATGACGTGCACGGTCCCTCCTCTACGCTGTTTCACGCGGCTATCCCATTTGTTCCACCCACCGGCTTAACCGATCCAGCCTACGATCGTCCGCGCAATATAACATCCAAAGTAAAATTTATACCACCGTTCTACGAATGAACAAATGTCACGAAAACCAAGCGCGGCTGAGGTCCGAGATCCGCGGACGATTAGCGGATTAGCGGGTGAGCCGTTGGATGTATAAAGCAAAATGTATTCGCTGCTGGTGCATTCCATGTCAAATGTGAACTCTACCATGTTAAAAAATGCCCAAATACGACCTGATGCCGTAGATAATATGATGAAATACGCTAGCAGAATTTGTTCAGTTTTAATGTTACCTCGATAAAATTTTCATAGAACTGTGATTTTTAGCATACGACAAAATTTTAAAATTGGTTTACTCTTAAAGTAGGCCAAAATTATTTTCATGAAAATTTTGAAGATTTTTTTATTAGATATTAAATGGAACGCGAAATTATTATTTTACAATAATCATTTATCACTAATATATTACAAAAAGTTTTCTAAAATTAATAAACGTTACGGGATATACTATGTTAGATTTCTGCTTTCTATAGAGGTAGGTACTTTAAAAAATTAAACTTGTTTAAAAAAAATCGCATTCCAGAGATAAATGGTAAAAATCGAAGATATTTTATCTTCTTATACTTAAATTGTTCTTTTCCTAAGTATAGACTGAAAAGCGGTTATCTTTCAGAACATGTTCACTATGTATTCAAACTAAACTCACATTGCCTTTCGTCGTTTATCTTGCGATAAATTTATTTTAAAATTCCTACGGATATTTAAAAAAGTAGAAGTTGAAAGCAAGAAAAAGAATATTTTGATTACTAAAAACCGGGCTAAAAACGCAAAATATTTTTAAATTAGTAGACAATAATAGCTAAATTTATTATATTAAAACAGTTTCAAAAAAATTTTGTTATTAATTGAGTCATTACGCCGTCTTGGAAATGGTAATAGTAAATTATTGACATTGCCGTGGTAAATTCGTATTGAATTCAACTGGTCAAAGATCGTGTTCTAGAAGGAAATAATTGAATTTTATTGTATACTAGTGATTATTGTATACTAGTCCAAAAAGTATGCAATATTATTATTGTTTTTATAAGAGCATTTAAATATCTTTGCTATATTTCAAGATACATTAGCGGAATCAAAGCAGAGAAAACGTTGTGAAAAATAAATTTTTTTTAAAAGACCAAAGTATGTGTGTGTGTTCTAGCGGAGAGCACATGCTCGAAGATGTTTCAGGGAAACGGTAAAATGCCATCTCACATATAAGAGGACGCCAAGTTGCCTCTTTCAATAGCATCAAACTTCAATTCACCTGGAATCGCGTTCCCCATCATTCAGGGTGAGCGTTAATAAGAACCTCACCCCGGCATTTCACCGAGGTCGTTTCGCGCAGTGCCCGTCGAAGGTCGATAATCGCGCGAGCAGAGAGGGTGCATCGCGCGACGAGCGGGGCCGAGAGGAAAGGTCGAGTTCGAGAAGTAAAGTCCTTCGTCGTGGTATCGATATACTCGGTCGGTGGGCCGGCCCGGGGCGGAAGGGCAAAGGGAGGAGGGTGGAAGAAACGCAGCCGTAAATCGCGCGGTGTAAATGACTTTCGCCTCGTAAAAGCGGAGGAATCTGAGGAACGGGGTAGAGAGGGCCGGGGGCCTTAGCGGCACTGACGATTCGTTACCGATGTGCCGCGCGGCCCTTCGTGTCGCGCATCGCGAATGTCGGCGTCGATGATGACAGCGGCGATACGGGTCCGCCGCTGCCATGCAGCCACCGCCACAACCGCCCGCAATAGCGCATAACTCCGCGGAGTTTATGCCACGGTTGCGACGCGCTGACGGCACGGCGCTAAACCTGGCGTTATACGGCTGGACGAATCTGCATAATGCCGGCCGTCGTAGTACGCCACTATGCGCTTAATTCGCCGCGGAATCGTCGGGCGGTACCGCGCGCGACGACGATACCACGCGACGTCTATCCGTATAGCACATGCGACGCACGCCGCACACGTGCGACGCGCGACGCTAGGCGCAACGCGATTTCCCGTCGCGTGCAGCTGCACAGTACGAACAATGCGTTATTAATGCCATATGCTAAAAACACGAAAATATGAAATTATATTCTGCAATCGTTCGAATATTCTTTCGGAACTATTTACAACATATGTTACAAAATTATGAGCAAGAATATTGCGTTTTGTGCTAATATGCGAAATTAGTTCCGAATTATGAAGTTAAATGGAACAACTAAAAATAAAATTTTTTAAGGAAAGAATTAAACACAATTAATTTTTTTAAAATAAAGATATATAACTTGTTAAATAAATTTTATACTATATATGTATTTTCTCTTAAATAACAAAATTACGAATGGCTTGTTTATAGGAAAATATAAATAAGGATATTCACACTAGTATGCATATCCTTGCTAATTAGCGTACCTATTATGATTTAATCTTTAATAAATTAATAATAAAGAAGTTATACCTACATATATTAAAAAGTGACTGCATTAATCCGGCAATTTAATACTTTAATTTCACTCTTTTTCAAAACTTCAGATAGAGATTTTAACTAAAAACGGAATTTTTATTAGAAATTAACTTAGAAATTAGTTCAGTCCCTTCGTATTCTATGCAAATTATTCATTGTGCCAGGGGCGATCAGCGAGTAGTTTGCACAAAGTTCGAGCAACGTTGGAGATTTGATTCTTGACTGTAATTCAGTATCTTCTCATTTGAATATGTGCGAGATGCCTAAAATTAATAATAGTGTTTACAAAGAATTTTCAAATAACTGATATCTAAGAACTTTGTTGCATCATGCATTTTGTCATATCATGACAAAATTTGAAATATCTCAGAAAATTCTTAACGAAAGAGAGCTTTATTATAGTGTTTTGAAAACGTCTCGATAAGGGTTACAAGAATATGCAATAAAAAGTGGGGGTTCCATTTAAAAAAATCAATTTTTGATTTAAATAGCTCATTTCTGGTCAGTACCAGAAGATGAAAATATCGCACCATTCGATAGAGAGAGCGTATCCGATTTACTTATCAAAATTTTTGAAATTTTTTTATAAAAACCACTTTCTTTCATTTTAAAAGGGGTGTACGGATAGTCTCAGACATCCTGTATATAAACATGACGATTTGACGGAACCGTGTCGAAATGTTTCCTCGCAAAGCTGATTTTTTTGCCCAATTTTGCCGCTTATTTTCCAGTTATTCCTTAGTTATTGCCTAGTTATTTTCTTGTTAATGCCGTTTATTGCCTAAAATTTGTACACCTATTGCCAAGTGCGGTAGATCCCTCGGAAATATATTAACGAATTAACCCAAAAACCCTTTTCACTCGCAAGCTATTGTAAATAGTTTCCTAACAGCGTGCGGCGTAGCATATTTGTCATGTCTGCTTAAGAGATTAAACGTAGAGAAACGTAAGATACAGAATGTATAATAACAAGTAAATGCTGCATATAATAGCGATAACTCGCTACTGAGAATAGCTGAAGTGAAGATTTTACCAGAAGAGAGATGTATTGTCTTTAGCTGCACTACATCTCGTAACTATTATTCGTGTAAACGTGTTCTGAATAAAATAAATGTAACATTTCATATTATACAGTAGAGAATCATAATGTTCCGTAAATAGCAAGCAATCGAGAGAAAATTTCGCATATTAGCACAAAACGCAATATTCTTGCTCATAATTTTGTAACATATGTTGGAAATAGTTTCACAGTAATAAATAACAAAATGGATAAATCAGTTACTATTCACTTAACGATCCTGAACTTGTTAAAATGTAAGCGTATACTAGAATAATCAAGAGCAGGATAATTGGCACACTTATGAACTGAATATAGAGAATGATTTATGAGTGACATAGAGGGTATCATTAGCGATTAGTTACCTATTGTGTAGCTTGGCTTACTATTGCGCTGATTTTCGATTTTCTACGGGCATTCGGCAAACGGGCGAATAGCCGTTAATTGATTGACATTTTAATGAGTTAAAGTACTGTGGTTGTAACGGTCATCAGTTAAGAGAACTAAAATTCACGTTTGTAAAGAAGATTATATAATTCTATATTATTTTAAGACTGCATTTATAAATATTATTCCATCGCGACTATAATAATATCCAAAGTTAAATTTATCACACGTTTCTAGTAAGTTACTGGCGTAAAACACTGATTAGCCTTAAGTGTGGTTAATTAAACCATTGACCTCTATTTACATTGTAGTTACTAGCGCAACCCATGCTTAGCGACGTAGAAATAATTTATTACAATACTGAAACCATTGTGCGCTTCTTTTCTATAATGCTGTAGTGTACATATAATTCAACTAGATCTTTTTGTGCGAGAGGATTTTAGCTTCTTCGTTCTCATCCCGAGTCAAGCTTTGGTTAACATCGACAGTCGAAAAAGGTTAATGACGTTAATCACTAGGAATACTACGACGTTTGATGTCGTATCATTATAACTTGGTCGTCATTATCGTAATTTTATACGCACGAGAGCTTGGGGAGAATGATTAAGGCGTGTTCCTTTGATGGTGTTCACGAGAGGTTGAATCTCGTCGCTAAATATGGAGCACCGATTGTAGGCGAGCAGCTGTAGCGCGTACCATCGTGTTGATGTTGCCTTCTTGTTTTACCGATAATAAGTCTAAAAAGCCCACGTATACCGGGTAATTACAGAATCGTGCCACGAAATTCAATTATATACGCGTAATGTACCCCGAAAATGACCCGTTATTTCGGCATTCTTTTCTCCAAACTTCTCGTGATGAAACCGGCGATTATAATACAAGTATTTGCATTTATACTGAAACACGTTCGCTGCGAACTTCATTCTTAAACTAATAGTTCAATATTGCATAAATATTAAATGTATCTTCATGCGCTCCTTTAACAAATGTTACCTATATGTAAAAATACATGTTGATATATAATCCCTTTTAATAGTTCTTTCAATACAAATATAAATATGCAAATATCAATTATGCTCATATTAAAATAAGAATTTAAAATAAATTATCGTCTATTTATGTGTGCTGTGTAATTCGTTGCCCTTTGATTACACACAAAAGAGAAATATTTTCTAATGATATAATAGTGCATAACATTGTATTTTGATTTCTTGGACCATATTTGAATTAATATGTATTTCTATTAACTTCATTTTCTATGAACTGGAGATACGGAAACGTTCACGTCGACAATCGTCTAAGATCGATCACCGTCATGAAAAGTACACTCGCAACGAGTTCTACTAAAAAAGGAATTGCGATACCCGTTAGCCACCGCGGAGTCGACTCTCTTTGCCTTCTTTCTAACGATCTCAGAACGACTTTTATTGTTAGAAGCGTTTTCCAGCTCCTTGTCGTTCTGCGGTCCTTATTGGTTTCCAGTTAATCGAACGACCAACTGGACCGTTATAACGAGCGCCAAGCCGGTAGATTCCAAGAGCGAAATCCTTAGCGGTGTGATTGGTCTCATTGAGTCGCAAAGTGTATATGGCTCTCAGAACGCGAGAGATCTTACTATCCGGTTTCGACTTCGTTGAAAGGATCAACTTCGTTGTAGTCCTCCTGACGAGGCCAGACGGCACTGGGGCCGTAGAACGTCTCTCATTGTGTCGGAATCGGAACCCCAAAAGACGGGATCACGCGTGAGAGGGAAAGAGGAAAGAGAGGGTGAGAGAGAGAGAGAGAGAGTGAGCGCAATGCGTGCAAGGGGCGGTTTTAAGCCGAAAACAATAGCGGGCGCGCGGTTACTTGCACCCCGTGTGTCAATGCCATACACACCGTAAGGCGCTTATGCGATGCACTCAACGATTGTTACAACGACCCGGACGGTTAACTTGATCCCGGCTCCCGATGCCGCAGCGTGATATATGAATCCGACGAACCATGCTGATCGTATATTAGGGGTAAACGGGATCAGCCGTCGCGGTGCATGAATTTGTCGGGCGCATATGAAATTAAAATGACGAAAATCTGGTAAGCGTACTGCGCGTTGCTGCGCTGTACGAGATCTATTAGAGAGAAGAAAAGAAGAGCGAATAAAGAATGACGAAAAAAGAATAATGAAAAAATGTCCCAAACGAGAAATTCCTTGAATCAAAATAAAAAGAATTGTAAGATGTATATAAGAAAGAAATATAAGAAAAATGAATGAATTCCTATACGTAAGAATGTAGAAATAACAAATTATAGAGTGACGGAGACAGAGACTAAGATAACGCAAGACACATTTGAATAATGATATACTGGACAAGAAGCATGAATAATGGAAATGTAAAACAATAGAGAGGATAAAGGAACAAGATGATTTAATGTCGTACAAATGATTTACGTGACATTGAAATCGTTTAAGGAAAAGAATAATAATTGAAGTTTGAGAAATACATAATCAAGTTTTTTTTTTGCTCCAACAATTATGTTTTTTAAAATATAATCTAAAATTATATGTTTATAACGTATTAATATACATGACTATTGATCAAGTATAAATTTTACTTAACGTATTGCGATTAATTAAATACGTACACGCGATGTTATTATGCAGTGCGCAATGCCAAATATGGAACATATGCTATTTCAACATTCTCGTTATGCTATGGATTCCGATTGCCCAAGCATCAAGAACGAAATGTCAAGATTACAGATTAGAAACTCAAACGTTCGTAGGAGCGCAGCCGTCATCGTCGAGATATTTGCACTTTGCAGCTTCGAATTTCAGGCAATGCGGCGCGGCGGCGTATACGCCAAGAGCGACGAGTTTTGGAATTCGGGTCGCGTAAGCGGTACGCGGTAATTAATAGCCACGCTAGGATAGAGTTTGATTACCTTTTCGACCTTATCCGCGAGGTGTCTCAAACCCCGTGCAACCTCTCGCCCTCATCCTCTCTTACTAGGTTTCTCCCCCCTTTTTCTCTCTCTCTATCTCTCTCTACCTCTCTTGCTCGCACGCAATGCCCTTGTTCCTGTCGGCAGACGGCAGCACGCGCCAAGAAATTAGCTAAGAAACTACGCGGCGAGGATCGAAGAAGAGGAGGACGAGGCGAGACAATGGACCTCAACCTAGGAGAGGTTTTGTTAATCCTCGGTAGAAACTCGACGGAATACGGTTCCTCGCATCGCGCCGTTCGCCTGCACACGGCTTCTCGTAGCCCGTGTTCTTTTCCTCCTCTGGCAACTTCCTATCTCCCGCGCGTCGCACTACGGAAGCCCGGAAGCGCTTCGTTGCAGATAGGCGAGCCGGTTTAATTCGTTTACGCCGAGAGAATTTCCGGATTCGCGGGCGTGTGGGCTGGCGACGGCTATAAAAACACGAGGAACGCGACAGACCTCCCCCCCTGCCCAGGGTAGCATCTGGTCTTTCCTTTCCTTTTGTCACCGACCGACACGGGGCTGCTGTAACTTAATTCAAAGATACGCCCGATTCGCCAAGTGTGCGGAATAAATTGTGTTGGAACTAGCGACAGGGAAAATTCTACACGGAAACTTCTCGGGTCCCAATCGGGTTCCAATTATCGCGAATTATCTTTGACAAAATATTCGTCGCTACGTCATTGAATATTAATGGTCGAACATGCGATAAGTGATTTTTGAATCAAATTTGGTAACATGTAATCAGAAGATTTAACTTCGTATATGAAAGCATCAGCTTTTCTTTGTTACAAGTTCTTTCTTATAAGTTAATATACATATATTTTATACACACTTCGTAATATTAAAATATTTTTGCACATATTTTTTAAACATCTAAATATAATTTGCAAAATAAATATGTAAAAGTAAGTTGCAATCGTGAGCAATTTATGTGATTGATTTATGAGATCAAAACATTTTTGCGTTTAGGCCGGATATACTCTTCTTTCTTCGATTTCTAGATACATGATACTTACACCTTAACGAGATATCTAATTCGATCGCAAAAATCGGTGCAACACACGTGTTCAGACAATACACACATCAACCATACACGCGAGTACCATATGGTAACTTTATCCGCGCCGTCGAGATCTACGGATCCCTTTTGACAAATTCGGTGAATCCTCCTACAGTTCTCCTTCATCCATAATGTAATTCGAGACGGTAACTACTCCGGGCTTCGTAGAAAGATTATATATTCTCTCCGGGAAAAGTCTATAACCGCGCGAAGGAATTTCTCCCAGCCAGATCCTCACGGCTATTACTCAAGCGGATATGATTTACTAATAGGGTCGAGGAAATTAAACAGCGCGTTAGGTAAGAGTCTGGTCTGAAGCGCGTCAAAGATCCTCACCTGCGGGCATAATGAGCTCCGACAATGGATGATCGTCGCTTTGCGCAACGCATGTTACAATTCTACCCCCGACATTAAATCACAATTAATCGAACGAAAGAAAAAAAGAAGAGCTGCAACTGCGATGCGATACAGTGCAGTGGCATGTAACGACATCCGCTGGGAACGGCACACGAGTCGAGCTATAAAGCAATAACAAATGTTGACAAGGAAGACATCTTCCAGGGTAATCTAGATCGGGCAAGGTGTGGCCGACGTTAATAGAAATAGATGGAGATGCGTGCAGCGACTGCCGAAGAACTACATCGGCCGCGGCTATTAGGTTCATACTTCAGTGCGCACCGCGCAATTCTACCACTTTGATATTCAGGACGTCGCGTGGATCTACGTGAAATTGCAAAATTACACAGCGGGGAGGTAGATGAGTTTTCTAAATGCACAGATCGTGACGACCAACGAGCATCGGTCGCGGCCATCAGATTTCTGCTAAATTAGCTGGGGAATAGGGAATTTCTCCCTATCTCTCCGGCTTCCTTTTAACAGTTAACGCCACACTCTTCCGCTACGAGTGAGATTGCACGTAGTCATTTCTGAGGCTACTGCGCCAAGATAAAACCAGTGATCTTTCTCGACGAAATAGATCGCAAACCTCATTGTAAATTACAGATTATTAAAAATTATAGATACATATATGCAGTCAGATTTAGTTACTACACATTTCAATATTTCTCAAAATTTGTTGTTACCATGAACATGGAAAGAGCACATTTGTTTTTGTCTGAAATACCAGCTATGTAATAACAGGTTATTTACGGTTATCCAACGGACTACATGATATATACTTTTTAATGCGCACTAATAAGTAGTCGTGCTCGAAAATATTACAGCAAACTCGGGCTCTATAACCCTGATGTTTCGAAGCAGCATGTTGCCATGTTTTCCTACCATTCTTTTCTAGAGTAACTGATCTGATATCTTAATGACACTTGGCGTTACAAATCTCGTAACATATAACGTCGTTTCTATATCTGTCATATCTATGTCTATACTTGCAGGTAGACTCTATATAAGTACACAAAATGGAACGTTATTTTTGTTACGATGACAATAAGGGAACTGCACGCTACATGCGATTCAATGCGGATATATCGATGTCGTGGCGAAATATCGTAATGTATCGAATCTTAAGGGGACACATCGGGATGATAACGTGACTCGGGCGTAGAAATGTCGAGACGACGCTTTGTTGTGACTTCAAGTGGGCGGACGGGGAGGGGGGTGGAGGGGTATCAACGTAAACGTCGATTTCTCGGTTATTGCCGGGCATTGTGGACAATCCTAGCAGGTGGAAATAAAGCATCAGGCTGAGAGAGCTCGTCGTGGAGACACGATGGTCGAGGAGGCGGAAAGTGAGGAGGTAAATCGAAAAAGGAGAGGCCAGATGAGCAACCGTCCACGCTCGAGTGTTACGGTGACGCTGCGGGCGGCGGAGTGCAATAATGTGATATTGGAAGAGTAGAACCAGCGCGAGCGGAGTTAATAAAAGCGGAGAGGGCGGGGGACCCACTATAGATGACCGTGCGATTAATCTGGCCGACTCTCGTGGCACGGCGCGATGCGGTACTATCAATAAATAGATCGGCGCTCTTTAGGGAGATCAGGGAGATGAGATATACGCGACTTCCAGACGAAGCCGTCGCTAAGGAGAGAATGGGATGCCGGATTCGACGCGAATGCTCACCGCGGATGTTCCACTCACAGCTCGGGAAGATATGACGGGAGAAGGGTAGTCGCTGCCTCCTAATTACTCGCCCTTTTAAAATGAAACGAAGTAATTAAAGTTGGAGGCAAGGGAAGAAACGCCGCTCCGAGAGATTACCTCTTGCGCGCTCAATGAAGACTCTCGCGACGCGACCACCAACCGCCGAAACGCAGCGCGATGGGCCACGAAAAAAAAAAAAAACGAACGTACCGACAAAATCGAGGTCCCGGTGCAAATTTGTTAATGGAACTGTCACTCGCAGGTAAATCCCGAGCTGAACTTTCCATCTCGAGACTGAAAGCTGTCCCAAGTAATTTATCGCCAGACGTTGCGCATTCTTATCAATTATATGAAGTAAAGTCTGTAGTTCTGCTGTGTTCTGCACAAACTTGGACAATATAATAAAAATATATTAAAAATTATTTGATAATAACTGCTGCGGATTTGATGTAAGTCGATGACGATTTGGATATTTTTCTATAATTAATATAATTATTATTGAAATATATGAAAGAATTACCGTATAAAAAGACGTTTACAGAGACGTTAAGCGTAATAATTGCTTTTATAAAATGATTGTAATATGATAATATGTTCTTCAATGTCACGATGTAACCAAGCTCGCGAAGAGCGTGAGAATCCCACAGCGAATTGTGCGTAAGCGCGCGTAAGAGTGCGTGCCCACGCCTTGAATGCCTCAATCACTGCGGGCTGATTGTGCGTATCCAGCCGCGTCACGTCCCCCTTTTGTGCGTATAAAAGTGGACGCGTGCTTAGGTGTGTCGGTGTGTGCGTGGTTTGAATGAGAGGGCCGTTTAAAGAGGGCCGAAATTGTCTCGAGACACCGACAGTGCATGAAAAAGACTATGAAGAAGAAGAGAGAGGGAAGGAGTCGAAACGAGAAGGTGAAAAGATCTCAGATGATATTATGTATCGTAAAAATAGCAACTTCTTTTCTTGCAATGCAATTTGTAATTTATATGCTTATTACGTTGCTTATAAGTAAAAAATAAAAATATGACAAATATTGTATTTTAATAACTATTATATATCTGTTTATCTTATATCATGTGTTTTATTTTGCGATATCATTAGAATATTTTAAATTGTTTAGACCGTGAATATATATATGTTTGCAACAAGGAATATTATTAGTTGTGAATTTCATTTCGCCTTATCATTATTGTTACTCGTGGAAGATATAGGTAGGTAAGAAAATATCCTTATTGAACAAAACAATATTCACATTCAGTGAACCGTAAGCGACAATTGGTAAACAATTCCCGGCGGAGCGCTTCGCACCGCATTTTCGCCGGTCGGTCGAGTTTTCATTTTGTTCATTGCAATTTTGTTAATCATCCTTCGTCTCGTCCTTCGTTCTGCGGTACAAGACAATTTAGATCGCGTTTCCCTCTCATGAATATCGGTACTCGCACGCAGTTCGGCTGGAAACAAGGACGGAAGTTGGAGTTGCGGGTAATTGAATTGCTCGCTTTAGAAAGGACCTCTCGTCGCCAAGCAGCAACTTTAGAGCAACACGAGAAAACTGTTTGCTCACTCTCTGTTGTATGTATCAACAATATACGTGTACATCACTTCGAAGCTAGAGTATGTTCGTGAACAAGCATGTACCTGATACATAGATAAGAGGGCCTGCATGCAGGCGCATTGTAAACGGAAGACTTTTGTTTCGAAAGACATGAGACAATAGGAGCACTGAAGCGTACCTATTTGATACGCTAATTACCACTTTGCTAAACTGTCTGCCGCTTACTTACTTCATAGATTTCAACAATATGGCCGCAATAATTAAGAATCTACGACTTTAAAAACAATGCGCATATTTTATCAAAATAAAATACCTATAAGATGTAGATATAAAATATTTTGTATTACACGTATTTCTCTTCCCCCTCCCCTTTTCTCTTTCTCTGAAATTGTCACAAATAGCATGTGTACATTTTGTTATAAAGTGAATTAGTATTGTATGCTATAAAGAACATACACCGCAATAATAAATATTCTTATAATTAAGTCTCAAGTAATAATTTTGTTCATTCTATTAACAGAAATTGTACTTGCATATCTAATCAACGCGCGCCCGCCTCATATAGATGAGTTTAATAGCAAACATTAGCGTCATCTAATTGTAAGTAATGGTCGAATGCACGAAACATCGCACATTTTAGTTCTAATAAAAATCCCAGCCAGAGATGAGAGATAACGTCACATGTGATCACGATATAGCCGGCGCGGCCACTTGTCACAATTTCTGAAAATGAATTAAACCGTCATTTACGACACCTGCAGCCTTGGAATTATACGACTTCCTTATTTCTCGCGCTGCGTCAACTTTCACGGGCGTTTAACACGCACACGCGCGTCACTGTTATATCGCGCATCGGTGTGCGTGCGAACGCGCGCGCGAGCAAATGAGTACATGAAAGATTATTGTTATTATTCCAGCCAATACAAGTTGAACGCGCAATACTCGCTCGCGGACATCTCAATCATTCATATACACGTCCTGGAGTACGGAGGACGGAGGCGTCGAAATTGCCTCACAGTTGGGGGAAGAAGAGGAAGAAGACAAAGGAGACGGAGCAGGGAGAGCGTATCCACAGCGGTCGTTCATTACCAATTTGTTCCATCCTGTTGTCGAAATTGTTCGTTACGCGCTTCCAAAGCGACAAGTATGTCCTCAACGTCGCGCTGTGAAAGAGGAATTCCTCTCTCGAGTGGCCGATGTTTGTACTTCGTTTTCGGTTTCCATTCGCGCATGATCGTTAACATTTTTAAGTAAGTGTCAGATAGGACTTTAAGTAGCTACTAAAACATGTGGTATGGCGAAGATGATGTTTGTACCGTCATTTGACAACTAATAATATTTTAGTTGACTTTAAAGTAGTGTTATCGTACACGCATATAATTGATCGTTGTAAATTAGTAACATAGAATAAATCAAAATTCTGCAATGTTCCACTTTTATAAAAAAAAATTATTGATTGTAGAGTTATAATCGCGATTGCGATAAAAATTCTATAACAGAAACGTTCCAGTTCTCACGTATTATACGTATAATGCCCAAGTAACGATCACGATGAAACATTCATCTAATCATGCAAAACTGGCGGACCTAATGCCCTGGAATCGAGACATCGAATATGCAAGACGGGGGGAATCCGAGCACCTAGACTGCGCGGGGAAGAGAAAGGGTAGAAAGATGGGGGGAAGGGGGGTGGAAGCCGCGGTAGAAAGGCTTTTCCCGAAGGTTAGCATCGCAATCTCCATCGCACGATTGGTGTTTCCACTTCAGTGGCGTGCACCATCACCGTGATAAGAAATGCAAGCCGTCTACACCGACGTGCAAAGACGCAGTCGTTGGTCGAAAGTGCTTTCCGAGAGATTGGTAGTCGGTGGGTGGTGGAGCCCCGGATTAAAAATTCGAGGGCGTGGGATACGGCGGACGACGTCGCTCGACATGCTTTAGAGGAGAATCCGCGGGTCGATAATAGTTTCGAGTGGTCGCTGACCATTACGGGTCCCCCGCCGCGTACCAAATGAGCATTCCTTCTCGTAATTGGAGCACAGGGGGATACACTGTACCAACGAATGGCACGGGGGGAGGGACCGTGGAGCTTGAGGGATAGACAGGGAGGAAAACGAGGGATCCCAAAGCACTCTTGGTCCGTCTGAGTGCTGAGAGAGGATGAGGATAACTCGGCGAGGAGACAGGGAACGCTAGCTTCTCTCGGACCTCGGCAGAAGCGTCTCCGCGCTTCGGTGAACGGATGACCATTGTCGTCTGGAGGGGTTAACGCGTCTTTCATGAGAGTACCGCGCAATGACGGAGATTCCGCTGTGCATAAGTGCACGGACGGAAGTTACACGTGGATTTCGGAGTAACTGGAGTTTGTGAGACCGAGTTGATGCCGAACATACTGTCTCTATTGTGCATGGACTAACGTCGGGCTTACTACGTCTCGCAGAATAATTACGGAATGTCGATTTAAGGATTTAAGGATTTGGTGGTTGGAAATTTCATGTAAATCAATTTCTATATGGACGCGTAACTTTGGTACATTATTGCATACGCAAAAAGATTATTAATTTACTTGTTACAAAACGTTATTGAGAAAGCACTAATAAAAAATATCATTTTGTTATAAAAATGCAAAATTAAATAAGAATCAAATAAGAAATATTCATCAATTATAGAATAGCGACGAGAGTTATGTAGGTACATGATAAAGAAAGATCATGCCACGACGATGAATAATCTTCATAAAAATATCGCAGTAAATGTTAGCAAAGTATTTAGTAAGTTTATTCTGCACATCGCAAATATCTAAAGCAAATCTCAACGCTGACAATGAACGATCGGTAATAATCATCGGACAGAAAATCTCCAAACAGCAAGTAAATGGATTCACGCCATTCGGTCGTGCTAACGAGATGTGCGAACGTAAAACGAGGTAGCGACGATCGTTCGGACGCATTAGTCAAAGAAAAGGTGCGTTGATGCGTTGGTGCCGTCATGCGACGGCGCGGCGGCAGGCAGCCTTGTAAACAAGAAAGGTGAGTAAAGAGCAAAGAGCACCCGAGACTGCGTGTACAAGCTACATAATGGGCTCCATCTTGAAGACGTACGCACGCACACGGTCCTCTGTATGTCGTCTGCCATAGAGAACGTCTCTCTGAAGTTCTAGGTTGAAAATTTTATGCACGGGAGTAGAAGCCCTACTCTCATCCATGTATAATGCACAATGACGAAGCACTATAGTTCCTTCATAATATGCCATTTTCTAGATTGATGGACGAATTTTGCCGCTCTTAACTTTGAGGCTTCTGTTTGTAGAATCAAGATTGTTACTATAAGATTCGACTGATTCCTCTTGATATATTTATTCATAGTCAAACTTCATTTTTAAAATGATGAAATAATAAAATTATATATGAAATTATTGTATTAAAAAAAAAAACAAAATAATAGAATGCAAACGTCGGGTTATAATCGTAGAAAAAACTAACGATTGAAAATTCATAATTTGAAAGTCATCATCAAAACAAGAAATAAATGTTCGTACGTGAAGAAGGAAAGCTTTCCAAGGTATCTCACGGCACAATCCTCTGCAAAATATAACCGTAAGGAACCAAGGAATTCTGCTCGTTCGTTTTTACTAGCATCTAACAGTCCGGAGGAAGTGGTAGCGGCATGACCAACTAGAACGATGACTCCGTAGTCCCAGAAAAACGACGAGTTAAGACCTTGACGCCGCGAAGGGGAAGGTGTTGAAGGTGAAGAAAGTGAGCTTATGGAAGCGCGGACAATGCTTGTATGGGAATAATGTGCAGAGTTATATGTATACGTGTCGGCATATGGTAAAGCTCCACCGTGCGCAGGACCTCACACGCCGCAGTGGCTGAAGTCCGAGGAGGATCGAGCAGGTCCAGACGATCGTAACTCACGCGAGGAGTGGATCGTTTTGCAGAAACAAACAACGTGACTGTGTTTGCTGCTCGGCGACAAGCGTTCCGTTGTCGCCAAGAGGGAGGGAAACGGGTTTTGTTTGATCTGTGCCAGTCTTCGCGAACGTGTCTTTTAGCCCACCGCGAGCATTAGCTGTCCGTCACACCTTTTTAGAGTCCTGCGAGCAGTATATCGTTACTTAATAACTGTTTAAAAAAAGCAGTCCTATAAAAACTGTCCCTGTTACTGGGTTTTTACTCAACGTGTGTTTAATGAGCTCGATATTTTGTAGATACAGTACTTTTTTGGGGTTAATTAAACCAAGATTTTTATATAAATGCAATATAATATGCCATGTAAATAGCATGTTTTCGAAAAACAAATTATATAACTTATATAATATGTGTTAACTTTCATAATTTTTTAAACAAAAGAATGCAACAATTATTTTCAGAAATATTTATAATTTTATATGCATATTTTTTATACGAGAAATAGAGAAAAAAGTAATATTAATTATAGAACTTTGTGATTCATGATTACTAAAAAAATAGAGATATATATGTAGGTATATCATACACATACGCATTTATATTTCAAATCGATCATGACGAATTAAAGAAAGGACTGAACCTGGCACTGACGTGCCAGAAAGGCGATGGAAAGCATTCTTAGGGAACTGCCGGGGTAACCCTTCGAAGAATCCGGAGCTACGTGATTTACTCTGACTCGCGACGATCTTTTAATCCTGATTTACGATCGTTGATGAAGCGGAAACGCCGATCGAGTGGAGGCCGTAATTTCAGTGGTCACCAGATGTCTCGGGCAACAGTGAAAAGCTCGTTCCGCCACGCGTTTACGCGTCCGCCGCCGCAGCACGTGCGCATATGTACATACATTTACGCGCCGCCTGTCTCCTATACGAATGTAGATGCCGAAGGTGAGACCGTGGATGTACGCGTAACGACGTCGTTAACGGCGGCGAGCCACGAAGACGGGGGCCCTTCTTAACGGTCTGCTTCGCCGCGGCAATAACGCCTTAAACTGCGACTTGGGGCTTGAAGATGGCATCGTACCCGACCGGAAAATACGAACTCATACATCACATCGCGCTATATTGAAAGAGCTGCTGGAGCTACATTTCAGTTGCGAACGATCAGTTGCGAACATTTATAACCTTTAGCCTATTGTGTATGACGCTCGAGGCCAACTAAACGGGAGCTAATTCTGCGCGAACTCCGTTCTTTTCATAAGACCCTGAGTTGCTCAAAGCACGTTCACCCTTTGTTGGTCGTTTCTAAAAGCAAAGCATTTCTGTTCTACGAAAATTGAACGATTAATTTTCGCAATTGACTAATATCTCGTAGACGCTCTAGTGTTTTCCAATTTAGATATTGTCTCGTAAAAGTAACAAAAACTCGATTTGACGAGAATAAAGAGATATATAGACGATAGTAAGTTTTAATGACAAAGTGTATAGTGTTTTATAGCTAATTTACATCTAGTTAGGAAATGTAGCGTGCAGAAAATGAGAGATTCAAGAAAAACTTGAAGATCGATTTAGTTATGAAGAAACTTGTGCTCAACATTTAACTTGAATGAAATCATTAACAAGAAAGCTTAAGCGGAAGGTAGAGATTAAACTTGTGTACATTTATCTTTTTGCTATAAAATATTTTCTTTCTAATACAAACTTCGCGTATACATTCTGCATATTTCTAAGATTAATATTAAAAATGCAATTTTCTCCATTAACTTTTAAAAAATAATGAACATAATTTTTCCTTTGTGCATAGCTGCCATTGGAAATGTCATAATAATTTACCACGATGAATTCAATTAGGTATAATTAAACGAGGAACATGTAATATGTCGTATCAATTACGAAAGACCACTTAATTTTATCGATTCCATATAATTTTACTCGCTGTAAGAATTTAATCTGTAAAGCAGCTTTTTATATCAGCAATAATTATTCTCACTTGCAAAATAAAGGAAGCAGTGATTATTTCGGTGTATTTGAAGTTATACGTAACACTTGTAACTATTAATGAGAGGCTTATAACTGTGTATTTGTCATCGGACGTCGTCGGAATTAAACTGGCGGCGCTGTTTGCCAGCTAGACCGTATTTAATTGGCCCAATCGATAGGAACTGGTCCGATGTCTAAGTCGACCTGAATCAGCTCAGCATTAATATAGAACTTCCTTCTGCGAGACAAGATTAATTAAAGTTGCAGAATATCGATAACTGACTTGGCCACATGCACATATATATCTATAAACCAGGAAGGATCAATTTAAGATTCAATAAAATTTGCAGAGAAATACTACGTTATTCAAATCGTCACTAATAATTAAATCTGTAAGACTGGAATAAAGTTTTAAGTATCCCCAGAAAATGACAATACGGAGAAAAAGCATACATTTATAATCTTATTTAAAATATCATAAAATAAATCTGTCACTTATATATCTCTATTATATAAATGAAATTGCGTATGAATCTCTGACGTGGCTTTCAAAGGACAATCCAATTTACTGTTTGTAATATTGCGTTTATAGAATTAAATAAAAAATTGCTGTTAAACTATTTCATTTATAACAACATGATGGATTTCAATTGGGAGAAAAGATTTTCGAGGTAGAGTATCGGTCTTTTCTGTGTCGATCGAAACAGATTTAAGCGGCGAAGAAATCGCATTATCCTCACCAGCGATTGCAACAATTGCCATCAAACAATCCTCTCTCGTCCGCCACAACTAATCGCCTCGAAAACATTTAAATCCACCTTTTACGTGGTTCGCTCGTTAGCGCGACGGTTCCCCTTTCGTGATGCTCTAATATAAACGCTTTGTTTATAATTCACGTCGGCGCGCGTGGAAACGTTAATTGACTCAAATTCCCATCAAATCGCCGAACCGTTTATACGAGTGCACACATTGTGCGAAACGTAGGTTAACCAAAACTGGGCGTCGGTGACGACACCCAGATGTGGGATGCTGCGATGCTGGATCCGCAAACGCGGACAAACGCGCGCGCGTAGATATACCTATCCGCCGCGTTTATATTATGCTCCCACTTGGAGACGAGGTGTATGTCGCAGCTGGCTTCAAAGTGACTTCGAAATTAATTATTACCATAACTTCGCATGCTTGCGCGTCCCACGTACGATCTCGCAGAGCAAGCGCGAAAAGAGACAAGCACCTCGTTTCAAAGCGACCGACTCATTAGCTGACGAGCGCCGTTCTCTCTGAGTATTCTCTGACACCTAAAGATCCCCGGCGCTCTGGCGTTCCTCGCTACGCGTCACGATGATCAAGTAGCGAGATCGCAACGTCATTAAAGACCATAATTTCTCAGATTTGTTGATGCCTTTACACTACAGATACGATATCGTAACGAAGAGACGCTAAATTTTAAGCGTTGCCTGCATATAAATAATTTAATGTTTGCGCTGAAAGCGATAGAAATGCTGTAGCACTAAAATCATTATCTAATTATTGTTTTATGAAACTGTAGGGTAAAGAAAATCACTAATTTTTATTACATACATTTTTGAGGTAAAAGAGTTAAGAGGGTTCTATAAATTTATTAAACTTTAAATACGGACTCAGATTTATCGCAGCTGCGAAGAAGATATCTCGATGTACCGCGCTTAACGAACCTGTTGCATGGCATCGTATTTTGTATTCTCAATACTTTCTCGTTACAATAATGCGATTATCTAACGAGCAGACTGCACGTGTACATATGCGATTTCGTCCGCGCAGTTTCCACCAGATTACATGCTGTTTCGTCGCATCGACTCGTCGGAGATAGGGCGCAACAGTAACTCGATATCATCACTAATGTCTCGACTAATGCGTCGACGATGGCACCGGCGGTTCTTTGCCGCCAACATTTAATACCTCGAAACGCATTCGCATTATGGAAAAAGTCCTGAGCTCGTCCCAGGTGCATATTCGCGCAAGTATATTTTTGAATGGGCGTCACAAAAGTATAAATCATAAAGTAGAAGAGTCAAATATAAAGTTTAAAATCCTTATATAAAACTTTAATAAAATTTATGAAACTTATAAATCTCATGAAATGTTTGTCATTTCATTTTATGAAAAATTCTTGTGTCTTGAAAGAGGAAGATTATAATATGTACAAGCGTATTTCAGTTCCTTGCTATTTTAATCATAGTGTTTCTACCACCACATATAAAAAATACGATTACCATGTTAGTTTCTCCTCATTTTTGTCCTTTATAAAGAAGGATAAGAATTCGCGGACGTTCAATATGGTCATCATCAGATGCCTATCGGCATCATTAAGAGACAGTGTAGTGTGCGACGTGACTATTGTATAGCTTTAACACTTCCTGTTTGCGGGGATTATGCCTCATTCATATTTTGTTAGCTTAGCCGTCTGATGCATTATCATAGAACTTCGCTGAGATTGCGAAGAAGTTTACGTCGTGCGGGCGAGACTTTCCCCCGTTGTTCATCCCACGTAAACAGCAAGACGTTAATTACATCGGTCGATTTAATGTTCGCAGTTAAGATGCAATAAAGTCGGTCGTGAAGGATTGGGAAATAAATTCGTGCCCGCCGACACGCGCGGAGGCGGTGTTCATAGTAGATTTACGTAAAGTATGGAAATAACTCGTAACATAAACTCGATGATGTACAGCCGGAGAACCGTATAAGCGGCGCGAGGGAGCCTCTTCCTCTTTAAGGCGACGCTGGCTGTTGATTTAAGGACCAACAAAATCGCACGTTTTTTTACGGAACACAAAGCAAAGGTTGCCTCTCAAAGCGATCCCGGCAGTCTCGGCACGCAATTTCGTGCTTTTCTCTCAGTCGAGCTAAATGTTGATGTAATTTCATTCGTGCATTCCTATTCTGACGAGTATATATCAACTATTTTAAGAAAAAATAAATTTGCGATAAGACAGTTGTAAACAGCGATCGTCTCATTTCAATGCTTTGTGTTCTACGAAAAATATTCGCTTCTCGAAGCTCATTAGCACACACTGCCAAAGTCGCAGTCTAAACCCTCTCGGTGATTTACACGCGCGGTAAAGGAGACTTTACAAGGTAAGAAGACTCAAAAGGCGCCATTCATGGATAAATGCTCGATTCATGTACGTTCTCTCCCCTTTCTTTAACGACTATTCTATGCCACTATCCCTTCATCGAGTTACGTTTTGCCTGCCGGAGCATTGCTTCGTACATCAAACGCACTCAATGTGCGCAGTGATGCGTTACGATTTTGTTCTTTTAATCACTGCAATTAAAAAAAATAATCACCCATAACGCGCTGGTAGCAATTAGAGCCCCATATCGCGTATATCGTTTCTGCTTCTCGTTTCACTATGCGGGCTCGCCGCTATGCTACCTAATCCCTATATTTTCCCTTCTCCTCACTTCTACTCTTACGCATAAGCTCATCAGCCCTTCTTGCTCTTTCTTCTCGCCCTTTTCTCTTTGTTTTTCCGTTCTTCTCATTTCTGCTCTTCATGCCGACCACCATTTCCGCGACTGTTTTCGCGTGCGCGCGCTCTTCCGCAAACGTCGCCATTTCGTCGCGTCGTTTCGACTGCCATTTCGAACCTCCCTTTGTTAACTCATTCTCTTACGGAATCGTGAGCAAACTAATTATAAAAATGTTGGCCCGTATACGAGGGGATAACCCTCGTGAAATAAACAGCTCCTGGCGTTAAGCGCGTTTCCGACGAAAACGAGAAGAGGCTCGGTCGAAAGAATATCGTTCCCCGCACTCTTTCTCATGTAAATCATTTTTGCGCGGTGTATTCGGCTTCGTCGACGAACTCGTTTAAAGCCGACGGCGTCGTAATATTTCTTCGTCCCTCTCCTCCTGTCTTTCGGAGCTAATTAGGGACGCACCTAATAATACCTATTTAAGTCAAACAAAATAATGAGTTCGGATACGATACAAGAAGTTACTAGGTACTGCCACTCAAAAGTTTCATCATGCACTCGAAAACAAAAATCATAATATCTAATAACATTAACAATGTCAAAAAAATAATTTTTGGAAGATTTTAATGATATCATTACTGTGAATTTTATTTCTTATTAATATTATTTGACAAAATTAATAATATTTTATCGTTAAGTTAGCTAACTGATTATATCATCACATCACGTACATCTATACTAAAGATCAAGGATATTGATGATTTGAAGAACAATTTGCTGTTTGAATCTGAGAATGAGGAAAAATTATTGGTAATATGGAATCGAATGTCTGCTGAAATAATCAACCCTTAGATGATAACTTAAGGTGATTCTGTAAAATGGATGGGTGTAATATTTTTTTTTTTCACGATGTGGACCTTCCTCTCTTCTGAGAGGGTCAGCACCATTAATTATAAAACGGTATTCGGCGCAATGAGATTTATGCTCGCCATGGGTGACGGGCAATATAGTACCTATATTACACGAGGATAAACGAGGATGGGTTACGGGTTCATTTTCTCGTATCGTATGGCTCAAGTTATAGGGTACGCCATGTGCGTAATTTATATCCACGAAAGAACGCATTCCCGTGTGCGTGTACCGCGAGAGAAGTAATGTCATGACATGATACATCTGTATTCAGATTTCTGTATGAAAGCAACAGCAAGCGATCCAATTCTAGCATCAAATCATGATTTTCGTTCTCTCCGCTGTCGAAATGTGATAAGGTCCAGTTAGCGCTAGGAAATCCGATGCCAAAATAAACAGCAATATGCCATTATTATTGCCCTATTCCAGCCGCAAATGGCACAATTATCGCCTAAAGCGAAAACTTGATGATTCAATATCAAATGAAAATACATGAAATGCAGTTGAAAATCACGCAAATCAAAGCGCAGGCTAAAAGGCTTGAGGAGTTCGTGACGTCATTAGCTAAGCGCTAAAATGCAGACTGACATGGTACCGCGCCGCATGACGGCCCTTTAAACACGAGATGGCCTTTAAATTTTCAGCAACAGAGGCGCAGCATAAGCTTAAACCCCATTTGAAACCGAATACCCCGCTTATTTGTCCCGACGGGATACAGTACGCTGTTACCACGGCATATAATGTTGTTGCTGGAAAACCCGTTCTCCCTGAAGAACATCCCTCTACTTGCGGAAAACTCGTTATAAATTAGATGTTTACATCATATTTAGGTATATATATAAATATACATGCAATATGCAATATTTATATAATTTTCAACTCATGAATAATGTGAATTACTTATGTAAATACATTGTGGAAGACTATTTAAATAAGTGTAAATAATCTGCGTGAAAATTTCCTTTGAGGTAAGAAGATTTCCTAAGAGATAAAGAAAAAAAGAAAATGAAAAAATCTACTTCAAGATTATTTGCGCGCAATAATATTGTGGAGACAGACAAATTCGTACGACGCGTGCGGCAATCGATCCTCTCGTTTTAATACACGGAGTCGAGAATCCGAAACTCATTTGAAGCGCGGCGTGATTTACGAGTTTCGTGCTGTCTTCTGCATTGGCCTACGGCCTTTTTCTCGCCAATCATGTGTAAGAATGAGCATCGGTATAACGACCTAATAAATGCTTACACGCGCCGACACAATGCGCCTACGCTTAGAGGAACGCCAACGAGAGAAGTCTGCCAAAAGGCTGCTGCTATTGCTCTCTACTCCGACCTCGTTACACGCCTAATTAACGCGACAAATTACCCGACGAGAAATAGACGTATATGTACGGTTAAGCATTCGACGCTACGCCCTTTTCCAGAAAGACGCCACAACGCTTGACGAAAGGGCGTCGCGTCGGTGCGCCCGCTCGTTCGCTCGTGCACCCCCACGAAGAAGTCTCGTGACATTCTTGCCTTAAAATAAACCGCAACAACGAATACGGTGAACAGCAAAAGCGAAAGTCATTAAGTGTTTTGAGAACGGAATGCAATTTAACGTGGAATTCTTAGACGAGTTTAAATTAGGTTTCTTGCGTTAATAGTAAGAGTGATAATATATGCATGCCACGGCTGGCCTACCGATCGTGAATAGCATTTCCAAAGTGAATTTAAAAATGTTTCTATCTAAATGAGACAAAGCGTACGTAGATATGTAAACGCGCAATGTCATCCTCGATTTTCAAGCTCCAATTGGGAAGCACAAAGGTAAAAATATTTGATGTTTAAATTACATTTAAAGAGAACAATTGTATGTTTCTTCAAGCAGGCTATTTGCTCTCAAAATATATTCATATTTTTAGAGTTTATATGACAACTGCAGGTAGAAAAAATTTGATTAGATGATATTTCTTGACGAGGTGAATTTGATCTCTGCACACTCGAAACAGAAACATAATAGTTTCCAATTCAAGACGTTACTTAGCTTACTGACGAATTCTCTTTCTACGCTTTCGCGTCCTAAATTCAGGCTCTAATCTGCTGAAAGATCCAAGAAAGTCGCGAATATTCCTGTCCAAATTTAGGATTCTCGTTACTTCATCATACATATTTACAAACCTTTACGACAAACTTACTAATAGTTTCCCTTGGAAATGGTAGTCGAGATGGCAAAATGTGCGCGCTTGCAGTTATATCATCGTCGAAATATCCTTTGACTCGTAACAAGAACTATGAAGCTAAATTAATGCCATTAACCTCGTATACGAGTAACCCAATTTATATCGTTGTTGCGTCGGTTGTTGCATTTCCCTCGAAATGTCGGACATGCAATATTTAGGCAGAAATTAGTCCGCTAATAGGTATGCCGTATATTATCATATAGCAACTTGAAATATTAGGTTTTATTTTTCATACGCGCAGAATATAATTATTCTGTATATAAATTCAAGCTTAACATGATTTGCGTATATTTCATATAATAAATATCAAAAAATTAAACAATCAAATAATTTTACTGACAAAATAATCCGATTTAAAATATAGCATATGGTATATTTTTTTCTACGGCAGCATTGTTTATCCACATTTTTCGCGTAATTTTTAATTATAACAAATCATTATATTAATTAAGATTAGTGAGACTTTAGCTGCGGCATGTTAATATAGAGGTAACGTGTACTCATCTACATAGCATTATGTACAACGAAAATATACTTTCCCAAAAATATTCGTGTTGCAAGCAAAAAATAGTGTATCAGCACACAGAAATATTTTAGTTTTTCCTGGCATAACAATTTCATAATAAAATAGACTTGTTACGTTACATGAAATTAAATTAATGAAAATGTGTTTATAATTTCGCTGCATTCTTTTTTTGAGCGTTATTATTACGTACAATAGTAATTATAATCTTGTAATGTTTTCAAATAAATAATTCTGCACATATGTAAACAATTCTGGACATATAATCCTTCTCTTATTTTCTCTTATGCTAAACTGTTAAACTGCATTTTTTAAAATATATACACATAATTTTACTTTTACGTATACTAACTTGTATATAAAGATCGATAATTCTCGTAATGCATGCAAATTTTTCATCAATAATAAAGAAATACTTTCATCAATAGAAACTTTTTTCCTAAAACAAAGTACCACATTTATATCGTATAAACAATGTGGTAGTTAATATTATAAAACGAGAAGGATGAAAATATTTATTTTGCTTATAATTCGCGCGAAGCTCATTTCGCACTCAATAAAAAAGCCGCGCGAAAGCCCTAACTCAGTTTACCAAACTCTTATCTCGCTCTTATCGCAACGCGAAAAATTCGTATTCATCGGCGGACTCCGTCGTCGTAAAACGCGTGACTCTCGCGAGATGCAATGACGAAACTTTTAAATCGTGTTGCGAATCCGCAAGGCGCTTATTCATACAAACTGTCATTTTTTTAACGAGAACATTAGATTACATGGCGGTTAATCGCGTAGCTGTGACAGATTTGGTGGAAACACCCACTTACACCACAGGAGTAAATGCAGAGATTGAGGAGGATCGGGAGCAGATGCAGCCGTGCAAAACTTTGTGTCCCAACCTTATTACGACTCCTCTTAACGAATTTAGCTGTCAAGCCGTAACTTGACGTTTGAGTTTCGCCGTCAACAGGGAGAATCAGGCCGACGCGACGTGGCGAGCAGCATTCGAAAATGATGTATGTAGGCTATCCCAGAATAAACCTTAATTTGTGCTGACGTATGTTACTTATGCTCACCGAGCTCTTGTTTTCACAGAAATACTAATATTCGACGAGCAATTGACGTGAGCCAACAAAGCTAATTATATTTTGTACAATGTTGTCCTTCTATCAATTCTGAAATGCTATCGCACTTACTTGTCAATATTAATATGTGGTTGCATGATTTCTTACATCATGTATTTTATATTAAAAATCCGGTGTTATTTCAGTAAGTTTATTTTTGATGCTAAAGATTATATGAGAAAATGTTTTACATTAATAATCAAGTTTCCATTTTAATGAATAAAAACAGAAATTTTAACGTAAAATCTCTAAATTATGACTATCAAAAATATATGTAAATTAACATTGAGAGAGAGAGAGAGAGAGAGAGAGATTTATCATTGTTTTACAAAAAGCATTTAATGGGTCGGTTCCTTAATGACAGTTATTTTAGATCACGCCTTGAAATATTCCACCATGCGAACTTTTTCGCACGTTCCATGCATTTCAACCTCTCATCGCCATCGAACGCGCTGATTCAGCAGAATCCATTCGCGCTTTCGAATCCTTTCCATTCATATCCGCACCGCGCGGCATCGCAAGCTTTGCCGCAGCGCTCTCGTCCCGCCAGGCGTTTCAATTATTTCGACGCGTCTCGTGGATTTTGTTGTTAAACGGAGCGAGCCGTGTCTGCCGTATGAGCTCGATAACCCGGCGCGGCGTTACGATATGCTGGCAGCGCGTATCACATCGCCTTCGAATCGCTTTACGGGCCAATATCGACGGGCGCGCGAGGACGATAAATCTCGCCTCCGTTTCGGGAGGAGAACGGTTCAAATCGAAAGCAATTACCCACAGTCTCTCTCTCTCTCGTATCCGGTAAATCGGCGTGCAGGTGGCGCATGTCGGCCGCGTGAGGAGAAGCAGGGCCTTTTAACGGTTCGGTCTCAAGTAATAAACTTAATCGCGGCCGCATTGTGCGGAGGGCAATTCCGACCGTGATGCAGGAGCGTACGGGAAGGAAGGGAAGGATCGGAGGAGTCTCATCGTGACCGGAGACTTCCTCGATACACAACCCATCTCGATGCGGCTGCTGCTGCTGCTGCCCGTAAAACCGGCTTCGTGCTGCGAGGTATTGGTCGTGTCGGAGAATCACGAAGACTCGATGAATACGCTGGATAAACGTTATCGAGTCGTGGAAAAGGGGTAGCTGCACATCCGATACCGTCATGGCCGCGAATAGACAAGAGTCTATAGTGAGCCGTCGGATTCGTCACGATCTTACCAAGCGGTTACCGTAAAAGAAAAAAGCTAAACGCGATATTGCTCACACGAGAGTTCCGCGTCTCGCGCGGGTGCGATAAGTCGTTTGCATTATAACGTATGGTGGTATGAATGCATGAATAATATTTGTTTCCTCGGGACTTTTGTACCGCACATAAAGAGGATTATTCGTATTTTAAACGTGTGGCAAAAATTTAATATTACTATTATACAATATAATGCATTAAATGCAAATAATACATGGTTGAATGAAACTACCATGCATAAAAAAACCGCATAATTTTATATATTAAATATTGAAGATATTTTGTTATGTTTGTTCATTGAAAATATAGAGCGAGTAGCAGAAATATTATAATATGAATGTGTTATGTATAACAATAAATTTATATAAATAATAAATCCTATATCTTTAAATTTAAACATAAATAAAAAGATAAATGAGATAAAGTAGGATAAATTTGAGGATAAAATCGCGCAAAAAAAAAAAAAAATTTTTTTTTTTTCAAAAATCAAACTATTGAAAGGGAAGAGTTCTTACTTCTAACAAAAATAATAAATCCAACAAAAATCTCATTTAAAAATAGACGCAATCAAGAAATTAAATTCAAGCAATTCGTATCATTATGGGCAATGGCGTGCGCATTACACGAAGCTTTAAAGTTTCGTCGATATTTCATCAAGCCCTGTAATTAACCGGTAAGCACGCAGAAGTTTTTCAGCCGAGTTCGCGTTGTCGAGAACAAAACTGAATTCTAAGTTAATTAGTTCTCCGCCATTTACGTAAGTGCCGGCTGGGTAATTGTTTGCTTCCATTTCTTTCTCGACCCGGTCGACGGCCTACCGCAGAGTTTTTCTATGGATAATCGGCCTGGTTTCCGGAAAAATCCAACACGGCCAACACGACGGTGTCTATAAATCGCGAAGCCACCACGAGTATCGAATATCGACAACGCGGACTCGCCGCTATTTCCCGTGTTTTCCACGAAAACGCACAAAATCGCACGTTTCGCTTACGTGTTCAAAAGCGGCGGACACAATATCTTCGACGGCGCTAAATCATCTCGCGGCGTTGTTCGGATTAAATGGCATAGAAGTGTTGCATATGAAATTCGCGCAGTGCATCATCTTCTTTGATGCGCCCCTAACCCGCGCCACGTTATTTACAATTTCCTCCTGACGCCCTTCGTGCGCGTGTACGTACATTTTACCCCACGAAATCAGTGCGTGTTCTTGCAAAATTGCGAGCCAGAGAGAATCAAATATATTTCAGATAGGAATGGGAATCGTTACAGTTTAATCCATAGTGTCGATAAATTCAGAAAATGGATTATAAAGGTTACATGCATATTATAGTGTCTTGTACAAATCGGGATATGAATTAATTATAATAAAATGACTATGATACCTAGCATCAGATTCCCCTTTTTACCTTAATTGATTGATATTAATAAATAAAGTTCATTCATTCTCTGAAAAATGTTTAAACGGAATATCTACTTACATGATTACAATACTTTTGAGAATGAAACTTCAAAAATATAAATAAGCGACCTAGATTTTTCGATAAATACATATTAAATCAACTTTTAACTCAAGAAAACTTTATTTCACAATTTATTTCTAATTATGTTAAGATAATGTAAGATAATTGTTTGCAATTTATAGCACGATACGTTTCTTCAAGAGGATATCCTAAATTATTCATTTAATAATCTGTAGAGGAAATTTGCGCGTTTCAGCTTTAATACAATCACCATATTATTCTAGTCTTTCAAACATAGAATTAAAAATCGCTCGTTAAAGTGTTTTCATAGATTCCGGTGAAAATTACACTGACGATGCAGACCTCAATCATTTGCGAACAGAATTGCCCGAGGTGTTGCCCGGGCAACGCTGATTTTCCAGACAAACTGGCACCACGTCCATTATCGCTCCAGATTGCGATCGCGAACAGCTTCTATCATCGATCGTCGAAAACCCAATGACAATATGCATCCGCCGATTATACGTCGTTCATCTTAGGGTAGAAAATTAGCTCATTGCCGAGATATAATAACAACGATCATCGATACGACATCGATTATCGTTCCTATCGTCGATCACCGAAACCGCTTCTCTCCCTCCTCAACATTCTGACGTTCGAGAAGATGCCGCGTCATTTCGGGCTGCGATATCGGCGCGACGTGAACGCTCGTCGACGTCAGGGTAGGTACCTGACGTTTTATCTGGTGCGTACCAACGGCGCGATAGGCGTCTTCATTTTTTTTTTCTCTCGTTCCCGTTGCCGAAAGGTCGTCCCGCTATAAGGGATGGTAATTTTCCCGAGGAAATGATATCCCGAATGAGCGAAGCGCCATTACCGATAAGACGTAAATACTATGTCTCCCGGTTGTTGCTCCCGGAGATACCTACCCGACACAGAAGAATCTGCCGTCGAGGCGTGTATCTCACCGGCGAGACGTAATGGACAGACAGCCGCGGTCCAGACTTTAATAGACCGCGGATGCGTTTTATTTCTCCCGCCCTGTGCCTTTTTCCCCTCTCGGTATCTTCTCGCGCTGCTCTGCCTCGTTCCATTATTTCTCAACTCCGACCGCAGCTTTTTCGTATGGCTTTTCTCCCGTATGTCTCACTGCCGGCTTCCGTTATACCCTACCACCTTTTTTCTCCTCCTCCTCCAGCACGGCATGTCCCCGGCGTCGCTTAGATTCAGTAAAAGAAACAATAATGGTCTGGCGCGAGGAGAAACTGGTTTCGATTCTTCCTGTGTGTCGGCGAGGCATTCGATGGCATCCGCTTGCTCGCGACGCGTCGCCACGTTAGGGAGAGGAACAGGAAAGGGGGATGGGGTGAATGGACGGAAAGAAGTCCTCGGCCATCATAACTTAATCCGGGCTTACGACCAAATTCTTTAAGGATTGGTCGGCCCTCCGATGGCCCCTGTGTTCTCGATCGATCCTCCCGCGGAGCGGACGAAGGCGTCGCAAAATCTCTTTAATCCTCAACTTTAAGAGCATGATTGAGAATCATGTTCGATGCTCTTTAAAAGTGAATCAATTTCGCGCGACGGCTGTGAGTCAGTATTAGTTACGGTTTGGAAGGAGACGTTCGACACAGCCGATTAACATCGCGGGCTTTTACGCGGCGAGATCAAAAACGCGTTATCGCGGCATTCGTATTGATACATGACAGGTCGACTAAAAGTGCGCGTTGTTAAAAGATTATTCCCATCGCGCAGATATGGTAACGCGCGATATATGAATGCGCATATGGTAATGCGGCGTATGGTGCAATTGCAATTGAAAGCGCGCTGTTCAACGCGCTGTTTGTCAAATAATGACATAATAACATAGTCAGGTGAATTCTATACCTCGTGAGAAATACATTAATAATCATTGAGTCAACTTTAAAAAGTCGACGAACGGACAGCTCATTGTCAGTAGTAGGGGTATATATCAATCATACGTCGCATTTTCTTTATCCTAATATTAGTACGCCTTTCAGGTGAATTTTAATATCTCGCACTTTAGAGCGCCCACCGCGTTTGACCGGTCCTCCCGATCAATCACTTTCGATGATTCAGTTAATTGTGACACATCGACCGCGCGATGAATCGTCCGGCGACGACCGGAGGCGGTTAGGCGACGACCAAAAAGATCTCCAACGAAGCACCGTCACTTGTTTTGACAGACGCCAGAGATATATACGAATGCATTTTGTTTGCTCATCTTTTCTTGGCCGACCCACTTCCCTTCGGTCCTCCATCATCGTGTCCCCTTCTTCTCGTCCTTGTTCGCTTTCAGTTCTTGCCGTGTCCGCCTTCTCTCCGTCTTCCTTTCCTTTTGGCCTTCTACAATTCTCTGGCTCACCCTCCCGCATGCATACACTTATTCTCTTTCTCGCCACTGCCTGGCATAAATCTTCTTCTCTTCGCGCTCGACGCCGAATAGAAGATTCGGCGCTCGCGTTTAGGCTTTCAACGCGCATATGAGTGCACCGAGATACTGTTGATTGAAGTTGCCCTTGAATCCGAAGAAAGGGGGAGATCGTGTCATCATTCGTTTCATCGACGATTTTCGTCACTCGACTTTTAACTGTGCTCACGCTTGTAGCAGATGTAGCATTTATCCGAGACAAGGCTGATATAAAAAATTGTTTTCTTTACCATTTTTATCGTTGCTAGTAAGTTGTTGCGACTACAGTTATAGCTGGTGTTAAAATATTATTTATCCAGAATCAACATGCATAAGCTATTCTGGTGATATACCCCATGAGTACAATGTCCCTGTTCGCGTCCTCGTTATGCAGCTGGAGTAGCAAGTAATGCATCCATAATCAACATTTCCTCAACGAATGCATGCGCATTCGTTAGTTCCACAATGAAGGCGCGACCGATGTATAATTGGAATAAAAATCGGAGCGGTTGCACCGGATGTGCCCCCTTAATTCCCATGGTCCCATTACACGAATTTCATAATATCGACTCCCGGAGTTACACGATTGTCAACCTGACAAAATTCGCACGACGATCCCCCCAGGTGTGCTCGTCGTGACTCTCGGCACGATCCACGAGAATAATAAAAGGTTCTCAGGACCGCGGAGCATGGAATTGAGCTCCGAGCTCCCGGCGGGCGGTCGGTATTGTCCGAAAAATGTGAATCGGGATCAGAGAAAGCGGGAAGCGGCGCAATATAAATGTTAATGCTACTGGACTTGAAAAGGGCAAGGATGCGGATCCTGCGGGGGCGAGAAGGAAGTTTTAAAAAGGCATCACGTCGGAAAGAAACGAAGACGTTACGACTCGCGCACGGATGCTGCAGGCACGCCGGTATCCGCCCATCGGGAAAACCGCGAAGTAAATACATGGAAATGTCTGTTATAGCGACGTTTTATTTTTCTCACCGCGATTCCACCGTCCGCCCTCTCCTTACATCCAGCGTGGAGTTTTAAGGCCAAACGCCCAAACGAAGAGTGAGCGAAGCCGTAGTCCGTACTTGAAATACGCTGTCACGCGTATAGTGGAATGCGCGCGGGCAAAAAGCAATACAAGAGTATCTCCGTGTGTAAGCTACGTATCTCGCTTTCTCTCTGTCCCTCTCCCCCGAGTGGGCCATGTAACGTGACGCTGTAATAAATTTTGGCGACCGAGGCAGCCGCAACAACGTTTACGCCGCACTTGCGTGCACTGCCATGCCGTCCCGGCAGAAAAAGAATTCCCGGCGGGCCGCGCCGCGTGCGCCAAGCATTCTCCTTTACGTCGTCGTCTCTTCCTCACCCGGTCGCTCTTTCACCCGCGCGACCGCGGTACTTACGACCTTTTGAAGGTAGCGCTCCACCCCCGCGCGCGCACCTATTCATTTGCATGCGCAACGTGATTCATGTTTCTCGTGGCGGACGCCGCGGCGGAGTTTCGCCTCCCGGGGCGGAGAACATGATCCAAAAGTCCAGGGGCGTGTTAGCGCGGTGAAAACGCGGCGTGTCGTGCATCCCATTCGCCGCGGCGCGGCTTCTCGCTCCTATCTATTATTTACATTCGCGGTGTCTGCAGGCATATCGTCGAGATTTCAAGCATTCGAAAAATTCGCCCGTCGAGTATCCCGGGGAACGTCAGGGATTCCGAGCGGGATAGGCATGGAAATTAAGAGGGCAGGACTATGCGAGTGCGCGCTGAAGAGGCGAATCCCCTCCTGATGGCCGGATTGCTATATTAAACGAATACGCGCGAAGCTTGTGAGGGAATAAATGTCGCCATGGGAACGAAAATTCCTTCTAAATCGTTGCGTTTCCTGTGATATTTATCTGAGAATATCTAAAAATAATTTAAAAATAATTTTTTGTTAATAATAAAATTTATTTTTTATTGCAAATTATTTTTTCCCATTTATTACGAAATACTTTTTTCCCATTCATCTGTTATAGAACACTAGATATATTCGGGAAAAGATTCAAAATCAATATGAGCGATAAAGACATTAAGCACGAGCACATAAAGAAATAATATGTCCAAGAGAATAAAATATTCTGTCATTAAAGATAACTTGAATTAGCTCGTCCTATAATCTCGTACAAAACCGTCTCCACTTTAGAGGCGTTACTATCGTTGCCTTCAACAGGTTCTCCGATTGAAAATCCGAAATCTACCGATCTCGGCGACGTCTCGGCCTGGGTCTATGGAAGCCAACCGGAATTTCTATGGGCACATAATCCGCCGACAATGGGCGGCATCTAAACGGAGATTTATCTATTGACAACGGAGAACCTATGCTCAGATCAACGTCGTTTGGGTAAACCGATCGTATAAGGTACTTAAACCTTAATACTGATTTATCGACAATCCGGCGTTGACTATGGCAGAAGTCTTTATCATCGGCGTAAATCGGTCGCGAACGAATCGATTCGTTATTAGCCTATTACTTTTAGAGTACAATTTCTTGTGATGACGTTTAATCGTAAACTGGAATCTAGCTCTATCGAATCTCCCGAATCGTGCAATCTCAGAAATCATTTAAGCATTAATTAGAGCAATGATGAGAATTTTATCTAGAATATCATTGTAGCGTTTATAGACATATAAAAAGGCATAGCTGATTCATCAAATTAGATATTTTAATTTTGTCAAGGAAGAAAGGTGTCAACTTCTTAGATATCCAAATATTGTAATCTACCACTTTAAAAATAATGAATTATGATAATATATTGTGTTATTAAAATGTATATATAAATATATCTTTATATCAGAATTAAACTGTTCTTATATAATTATTTTTTTTTAATAATAAGATAATAAAGAATCGATGTAGCCGCGATCGATTAACGTCAGTAATTTCTTAAAACAGGCTATATTCTTCTTAAAGTTTTTTATCTCATTTCTGTCTCTCTCTCTCTGTTTCCAGAGCTTCTCATCGTGTTATATCAATTCACCATGGGAGTATAGTTGCTCTTGAAGTTTCTCGGGACGCCTAGATACACAGGTCGTGAACTTGTAAAGCATTCTGCAGAACGGAAGACAGATGTGGAGTCTGCTGTGGCAGCCACCGAATTTTGGAAACGTGCCCGTGCATGCGGGTACCGATGAACGCGGAACGAATACAATATTCCTACAAATTCGGGAATGCCGACCGTCAATGCATGGTCACGTGCCACGCGTCTGGATCTACCTGCATGTGATAATTAATTCAAAAAGCTGCTCCAAAACTTACCGCAACCGCGAATACGAGAATGATACCCATACGTAACCGACCCGAGAAGCATCCGTTCGCTCAGCGGGAATGCTATTATGTCGAAAACGGAGGAGGTCGTGAAACGTGAAAAAATGTGACGGCTCCTTTCAGTAATTCATTGTTTGATCTATGTGACTTCTCGTCGGGAAAATTCATTAACTTCTTTTTTTAGGATAGATCGATTATCTCTTTATTGAATGCTGTTATAAAAATATTTTATATTATTTTGCTTTAAATATTTAATACAAACAAATAAACTGCGCGTAACAAGAACAAAACAATATTATTATTAAAGATTTGGAACTTCTACTGTATGTCAAATAATAATGAATAAACATGTAATAGAGAAAGGCAATAAGAAAATTTAAACAAAAAGCAAAGCGGCTTTGAGAAAGTTGTGAAAACATTCTACATATTTTACAGATTAATAATTATTTATCAATGAAAATCTTTTTTAATATTTTTTAATTTTATGTCATATTAATATTATTAATAAACTATCAAGCTTATATGACTATTGTATTTTATAGAAGCTATAATTTCACAAATAAAATATGATGCTGGAATTATATGAAAAAGAGATGTAACAGGCATTTTGAATTATTCCGAGCGACAAGAGTTTGATTGTACCAGACGTGGAGTACAGATGGAATATATTGTCAGAAGTAGTACCATGTACTTCCGTACAACGCAATAAAATGCAATAAAAATGTAATTTCCGTGGCCTCTCTACTTGATCCGAAAATAGATAGCCGCAATTTTTCACCGCGAGGGTGGTCAACGGGACAATATCTGATGGAAAGTCGAAGGTGTGTAAGATCCGACAACGTGAAAAAATGCAGCCAACCCTTTTCCAAATAATTCTTTGTTTGACCTGCGCACTTTCACGTCCGGGAAAGCCATTAATTCCGCTGTCAGAATGGATCGAGCAGAACCAGGTAGAAAATCGTTACGCCCAGACATATCGACACCCTTCCTGAATTCCGATAGAAGCTGCACAACTTCTAATGGAAGTTTCGCGGATTTCGATGGAAAGTGCACCCCCTATATATACGTTCAATGCAGACAATAATGAAAAAGAGCGTACTCGGAATGTGAGAAGAAGTCACGTATGAATACGCCATATCGATCTTCTCATACATTATGCAATACGGGAATAATGTTCATACATGACTTTACATATGAACATAATTCTTTCTTACGCATCACACATTTCATAAAAATTATTACAAAAAATAATAGATTAATAAGAAAATGGAATATTTGTCTGCAGTTTATATCTATATGAATTAGTAAACTAACCTTTACTTGCTAGAAATTAAAGTGCAGCAATAGTGATTTATAAAAATGCAATTTTTAATTCGAGCTTATTATATATTTACTTCGAGAACCGACATATACTTTTTGTAGATACTGTACTCGCAGCAAGGCGCCGCCGCCGGTATACTAATTACAATATATCTCGATCGATCCACACTGTAATCGGCCGTAATTGTTGTTGATGATTAATTGTTGTGAACCGATGCGTACACCGGCAAGCGCGTTACGCACGACAGGTTGGTGTGTCATTATAAATAATCATACAAATCATTTCGCTGGCACCTCGTTTATCATTAAGTTAATTATCGATGGTTGAATTAATTATAATGTTGACGGATTCTGACAGCTAGACAGGGGTTCACTAACGGATCTTCGTCAACTTGGGGTATTTTGGGAAGCTGTCTGTCGCCAGTTAATTATCGAAACGACAGGGTACCGATCGGACGGATCCAGGGCGTGAAACGTAAAACTAAGTTTTTTTTTTTTTTTTTCAAAATTTTCAAGGTCTTGAAATGTCTCGATAGTTTGAAAGTTTTGAGAAGTTGCCAAAGTTTTGAAAATCCTTCAGAGTTTCCAGGTCTTTAAAAGTCTCGACAAACTTGAAAGGCAGTTAACGTCGTGAAAGGAATGAACGTGCAATATTCTATGAAATATCACTATAATTCGCAGTGCATGGAATAATTCATGTAATTAATATTCGCAATAATATTCGCTATTAATTGCAACCTCGATTTTAACTTTTTTTAAGTCAGAACAAAATTAGCTAATGGTACATTAACTCTGTAAAAAAATTTATTATACGGATGATGGGGGGAGATTTGCAACACATGGTATTTGCTGCAAGACATGTGACACTTCATAAAGTATTTTTGCACGTATAAAAAGAAATATAATATATATTTTTTCTGACCATAGTTTTGATATCATTTCCGTCACGCCAAAGTGGGATTGTTCGGAATAAATCAACCGCATCAACGAGCGCGCCCCTTCGGTGGAATTAAGAAAAATTTCACGCCTTGAATGCAAGATCTTCCGTCCGCATTTACATAAATATTCAACCGGAATCTCGGTATATAGCGTACTTTTAACACCGCGCCGCGCGAAGTTGGTCCGGCGTTCGTCCCGCGCGAACTTGGTGGAACATTATTGCATTTTATATTTCGCGAGTCTAAGGATGCATGCCCGAGTCGGCCAACTCCACTTTTTCGCGTATGAGTCTAAATTAAGGTACGTGAGGGATTCGCCCGAAGGTGCCGTAAAATATTCGCGGCAATCCCCGCGCCGCGCTGCCCACCCCCGTATACTGCGGCAGCAAAACGCCGCAACCCCTACTATCCCCGCTACACGCTGTTACTATACATATACCACGACACATCTACTGGTATTATGCGTGATGTCGGTGAGGTAACCCAAATAACTGCGTGATGGAAACCACCGAGTGCGTTTTCCGTAGGGCGTAGACGCGGATACCTTGTCGCTTCGTTTCAAAATTGCTGGGCGTTTATAAACGATTTTGTAGGCGATCTCTATCTCACTCTGTCTCCGTCCCTCGTGTGGCGGGAAGGTCCCAAAGCGCAACGCGCGAACATCAAAATGAAAATATTTGTGTAACCCTCGGCGCGACGTGATCTCATCGTCGTAACTCCCCTAGCAGAGCGATATTGTAAAATACAGGGTTACGTATCAGACGATTCTACTGTATATATACTTCCGCGACCGTCTCGAGAATGTTATTTCGCATCCGTTGAAAGTCCCGAAATTGAATTGGTGTAAATTTTTCGTTAAATTGATCGTGTTACGAAAATTTTTATATTAGCGATAGATAATATTTTAGATACATAGATTAGATCGTTTAATTTAAGATTTATAATTATGCCAGCTTTAATTTCTAATTTGCATAAATTAGTATAATTTATATACATATATAATGCGTCTTTATATTAAAAAAATCACTTTTGCGTGAATTTAAAAATTAACACACAATTTCAACGTTAAAGAACCATAAACAAATTACAGACAGCAAACTGATGACTTTCTTGTCTTTAATTTTAACTACAATAGAATGTTATTATTGAATCGCGGTTATATTGAACCGTCCTGTATACATCACTTTCTCACATTTCCCATTCCGTGTAGCGCGTAAAGCGAGTACGGTAGTTTCACGCCGCTCGAGCAACTATGCGGATCGCTGCATTGCACTCGAGGAATCTGAAGGGAACTGACTACATATCTTACCCGTTTCACACGTCGCGAAACATGGAATTGCGCGTAAAAAAAATCTAATTAAAACCATTGATCGTCACGAGGGTCACCGACTTTCCAACATCTGCCAGCAATACGCGACCGGACTGGAAAAAGGATGCATGCTTGAAATGTTCTAATTAAGTCGGAGTGCGTATACCATCTTTTCGTGAATCTCCTTCGTTTCTTTATATTTGAAATGTTATAGAATAAAATAGTGTAGAACTATGACTTTTATCTTTTCAATTGAGAAATGTGAACGAAAATAGAGATTTTTATTTTGCTATAAGTTTCGTAAAAATGACTTTACTAAAATATTTGTTAAGTTATTGGAATTTTTACAGTTGTAATGTAACATATTGCATGAGCTTTCCAGCATTGTATTATACATATAAGCGATTAATTTTTCAAACATTTTGTTGTTAAATTAAGACACGACAGAAATTTTTGAAATTGTGAAACATTGTTTCTCAGCGTCCAGTTCATATATCAATAGCCCCTTCATATTTTTTTAAAAATGTATATCTTCAATAACGCGTAATATACAAATATTACGATATAATACAATGTTACAATATCACGCATTGCTGCAGGTTTTCAAATCGATTTGTAAAAAATGGAAACGCGAGGTATTCGTTAATTGTTTGAACGACTAATCAGCAGCTCCACTGTAGAATCGTAATATTTAATTGAGAGATATTCGACGAAATATATTTTTCGCGTAAACAATGAAGCATACTACACAGGAAAATATGCGATATTCGGCGAATGAACGAAGATAAAATCTGACTCCGAAACATTTGAAAAACGTAAATATCGAAAGCGGAGATGGATCAATAAAACAACTATTATGTGTCGACTTTAATATTTACCGCATCGTGGTGCAGTAGCTGCAAGTCGCGGTACAGAATGTAGGTAACTAAATGTAGAACGTCCATTTTACAGACGTTAGTTCGTTGAATGTTAGTTGGTGGAATATCGTATCGGAGCCTTGCCCAAACACTCAGCCTGCGTCGGTAGATGTTTAGCTTACCGTATACACTGTTTACGTAGCTTAATCGAAAAATCATAAGTGCGGGCGATACCAGTAGACTATTATACAACGGTGTTCGCCACTCATGGAAGCGGAACGCTGCCGCAAGCGAAGTGCAACATCGACCTCCAGCCCCTATTTATTTGTGAATTTTTTAATAGCATTTTTCGTACAAGAAAGAATATGTTGCGTTTGCTGTCTATACGTTATTCCATCGAAAAATTGAATATAAAACTATATGACGAAAGAAATTTTATATTTTATTCCTAACAGTAATAACAAATTTAGAATGGAATCGTTAAGTGGCAAATTGGCAAAAAGCAAATTTTGTATTATTTAGTTATTTACCAATGTTTTTAAACCAAAATTTTATTAAAATCTTTCTTTTTAAATTAAACAAAATAGAAAGCATTTATAGATTAGGTATAATATACGTGACGAACACGCGAATTGTAAAATATTATATTATATTGCAGAAGGAATGAAATATGTCTCTTTTTAAACTTTTTAAAATCTATTAGAATGCTCTTTGTCTTCGATATAATATACGCCCTATTACTGATTTCAATTAATGATAAATTTTGCGTGGTGTTATCAGCATTTATCAGCAAACATTATCTATAATCTATAATAACATATTTCATGACACGTTATTGTAGAAAGTTCTGCTAACGTGGTGTAGGATAATTGCGAGTTTGACACGATATCAAGATAATTTAATTCAACATGTAGTATTGAATATACGCATTGATATATGCGCTGCCAGAATCTTCTGTAACCGTGTTAGATCATATCGTAGTTTAGAATCGTCCCCGGAGATTCATTCGAACTACTGACAGGGTAGTATGGCTGGTAGTGACACCAATCAATGTATAACACGATAACGTTTAGCCATCCGCAGGCTACGGATTTAGATAGGGTTAACTATGAAGAGGGAAATCTAGTTGCTTGGGTCCCTAATTATCCCAAGATCGACTCACTGCGGGTGAACAGGTATAAACAGCGATTCTCATTGTCAGTTAGACAGTGATCAAAGTGAGCCATCTATATCGCCCGAGATAAAATATTTCTCTTATAGTAAACGATTTTATGCGGATGTTTATTACAGCTTGATGACACAAATTGATATAAAAAATATTAAACGTGTATTTTAAATTTTTGATAACCGCGCAACATAAAAATATTTGTAAGCAAAATAATTTTTATCGTGTAAATGTATAACATTTTAATAAAATGGTATAATAATCTGGTTTTAATAAAAATGTTGTTAAATGTTAGTAGTTTTAATTTAAAAAATTTGAATACAAACGGCGTTATTTCAATCGAATTATTTCTATTCACCACCCGTCCCTCCGATCTTTTCGCTCGACTATTCGTAGCTTTACTTTATACATTATCAATCACGTCACTTTCATGCAAGCGTATTGACTGTAGTCATTAATCTCATTTCAAGCGCTCGCTGGTATCGATCGCAAGTAGCGATATCATGCGTTCTCTCGATAGTTTAAACGTGAAAATATAAGCTGGAGTAATTCTACATAACTTTCTTCAACATGATTTATGTATTTATTAATTGAAATAACGCCCAACAATGTTTAGATATTCGTGCCTCGATATTTTGGGGTGCTGCAGGGTTATAAAAATTACTCGCGAGAAATATAAAACGCGGCATATCTGCGCGACGCATCTGCGTCAAATATATATTTCGCGCAAATTATATCGGTAAGTATCGACCCGGCGGTTTCAGCAGATTTCGAAGCACGCACGTGTGCCTATGCGACAAAGTACCACTGTATATTCACGAGTACCGTCCGGCGAATAAAAACGCGCTAATATTTAACATCAATATCGTGCGCACAATTTAACGCGATGCGTAGCACGACGACGGTCGATTTGAAGTTGTAAATTCAATTTGCAGGCGAGACACGCGCGCGCATATTCTTTGAGATACGAGCAGTTCGTGCTTACAAGACATAATGAATTTCGTGGCCCGCGCCAACATTAGGCGCCCATAATCCCGCGTAAAAAGACGTCGTCGGCCCGGCAGCACTTCGTGTTTCGAGTCGATGGTATTTTCATAATAGGGGGCCTTCGTACGACACCGCATCCCACAACAAGTTACCGTCGATGTATTTCGAGGATTTAATTATTCCTGGTATCTCCGTCGTCCGCCCACGGCATATTAATCATATGCTAATCGAAGGTCATTAATGTGTCTACGTTGAACATCGGCATGGATTTATTAAAATGTGATTTAGGAATTGATCATTCGAAAGAAAGTGCTAAAGGGACGAAGTCAGACGCGACGTATTATTACAACTTGATTAAATGCTGTGGATTTTAAACCGTTAATACATAGACACGCTGCAAACATCAAGCAGATTATACATACAAAAATTCATATTATATTTATTAAACATTTACTCGGGTTTTATTATTATATACCATAATATTGATCACGATATTGTAATATTTCAACGAAAGTATATATACATACACACACACAATATACGAAAAAAGTAAATAGAGTTTCTCGCAAATTGTGCAATATTGCATCGGTAAATAAAGATTTTATAAAGAGTTAATACATCATTTCAATAAATGTCGGCGCTTTTATTTGAATTGTGTAGATTGCGTAAAGCAGAAACAAAGCACGTCCATTTGGTGACTCTTGACAATATCGCTTACCCGAAAAATCGAGATATTTCTCGTTGAATCAATATACCGACACATTATTGCGCGCAATATGCGGATATGCGCGATATTGTAATATTCGAGACAGTATTATTGGTAAAAAGCGAGCACCGCAATATCTCCAAGAATTCTCTCAGAAAACGTAAGACATTCTTTATGCCTCCTTCTATTGCCGCGGCTGTAATGTATATTATTGCGCTGTCTCCGTTTTTATTGCGTTACCTTCTGCCCCGCTGGCAGCAAGAGCGCGCAGTTGTTAAACGGTCGTTACTTCGGCATCTCGATTCGATAAAAATATGCAAATATCGTGACATTCGAGACGGCTTAAAATTTTCGCGGCGCTCGCCTTTCGTTGAATCTGGCTCACTTAAATATGTATATACAGATACGCAGGTACGAGAAGCTTATCGTGCCACGGCAGCAGCCGGCGTTCATTATGCTGTGGTAGCTTTGCAAAAAAGGACGACGTGGATTGTTTCTCGAAGGAATGGGTCGCGAATAACGAAGTGAACGCTGAAGCGAATGTATGTACAGCGATGTACAGTCTACACGGGCAAGCCGGTGATTTTCATCGCCGCGTCGATTGTTTGATCGGCGATACTTCGAGGTAGTCGCTCTCGAACAAACACGAATCTAGATTTCTCGTTGATTTATTGGTAAACCGAAAATATTTGTTGCAGCTGCAACGGTCCGTCATATATATCGAGCGCGGAAAACGTGAATGCTGACAAGCGTCAATTACACGGTAGCTGCGACACGTGCACCCTGTCATGTACGAATATGTTTTACGATACGAAGAAATATTTCGCAATTTACGCGACTGATTCCCACCCCTTTTCGCGTGTCGAGCTAATTCTTGAAAAGTTAAACAAGAAGCTACTTCTCCTCACTTGAAATTTTTCAACGAAGCGCTAATTCGGCTGGCGGTTGAAATCGTTAACGAGTTCTCCAGAAACTAAATAACTGTAGTTACGCAAGTCAGACCTTCGGTTAACTTTGCTACGCGATTACAGCACCGGCGCTCCAACTGTATAATGTCGTAATTACAACTAAGATACAGTTTAGATACTGCTTTTCTTCACGAAATAGTGTTTTAAAATGTTGCTTTTTCCCATTTACACGACGCGTGTTTAAATGCAATTATCGTAATAGCGCGATCTTCTCTCTCTCAGTAACATATGTGTATATTAGGCAATTTTTTAAATCGCGTTGCGCATTCGAAAGCGAAATCAGCATTGAATTACTTACAGTTTTTCCGCGATGAGCAGGCTCGCCAGGTCGCCAGGTATCTGCGTGAGTTCGCGATGAGAGCAATCGACCTCCTGTCCGCCACACGTGCACGCCCAAGGACATCTAACGCCGTTCAAATCGTCCATCGTACCCGTCATACTACCGAGGCCGAAGCTACCGATACCGGTGCCATGCGAGGCACCACCACCAAGCACGGATAATATCAACAAAAGTCCCCAGGCGCAGAGCACGGAACCGCAGCTGACGCCGAGTAGGCGCAGCGACCAGGCGGGCGTCATGGCACGCGCCATCGCCAGGACCTTGCGATTGATGTCCTTCACGGCGCGATTCGGCCCGTCGAGGAGTCTGGCGATGCTGCCGACGCGACTCTTGGGCAGAATATTGTCTGGATTGTGCAGATCGAAGCAATGCAGTTCACCGCCGGCAAACTGACTCACGCCGATGCCCGTGTAAACGTAACTCGGTCCGGCCGTCTCCAGATAGGAGGATACCTCCTGGCCCTCCGCGGGTGGACAACTGAGAATGCGAACTGGTCGTAGTATCGGATCTTGCTCTAGCCGCACGATGACGTTCTCCGAATCGTGGAACCTCAGATGCCGATGTTCCGGTCTCTCCGTCGACTTTCCTCTCGAGCAGTCCCGCCGGCGATCATGAACGCGACAGGGTCGGCTACGGTTCCCGCCTCTTCGACAGGGCGGCTCCGTATGGGCTCGCGCTACGTGACAAGACACTCTGTGCCGATGCACCGCGCAGGTTCTCCTCCCTGGTTGCTCGTCGTCGTTGTCGTTGTCGTTTTCGTTCTCCAACGTCTTCCTCGAACGCTTTGAACGCGCGTCGGAATTGTCGCCGGTCGATTGTAGCTCCAAGGCTGCGCCGTTGAATCCCTCCGGATGATGTTTGTAATGTATTGAGATCGGGACGTGATCGTCGATTGCCGACACTATGGGGCTTTGTGGACGCTTGATCTTGCTTCCGGTCCTTTCATCAAGTTCTATGCGTTCACCGGCGGATCCCAGCCCGGTGTCCTGCACTGCGGCCAGATCTGGACCAAAGACAGTGCTAGGTTCCTGCGTCTCGATTGATCGGATGTATTCGACCTCTTGCCGGCTAGGTCTCGATGGTTGCTCGCAGGCTAGACCATCCAGCGGGCCCTTTTGGGGGCCGTTTCCGTGGCCCCCTTCTTCGCCGCTCGCTGGTCTCTCCAACGAGTTGTTATCCACCACTAACGACACCACCCGTACCTGCGCATCCTCGGGTACAGCTCCCACTGACTTTATCTTGATGCTGGTCTTCGGCCGAGGCTCTACCGTACCCAAACGGGTACGTGACTCGTGCCGCGAAACGATTTTCCACCGGTACCTCGCGGTGTGTCGACAACCATTTACTATCTCGAATAATGCTGGTGATATTACGCGTCAGATCGATTTCAGTTCAATGTGCTTTCACCAACAACTGGTTGGGCGACAAATGCACGATCGAGTTATGCGCTAGACGAGACAAGTGCGCAAATAGATCGTCAGCTCGCGGATAAAGGGTAATCGGTGCAGTTGGAATGATTGTTTTTACACGCGCATTATTAGAATCAAAGATTTGTTCGAATATGACGAAATGGCCAAGAAGTTGGTACGGGGAAGAGGCATCACCTGTAACAAAAAATATATCATGATTAAAGATTTATACAAAAATACCTGTATCTTATCTTTTATGAATTAAAGGATAATTATGTAATTTTAAATTGTTCACTTAAATTATTTCTTTGTAATAATGTTTTTTTATGGATAATATCAATAGTTAGTGCGATATTGGTAGAAAATTTTCGTGATATTGATCTAACTTTTTAATTTCTACCTAAGCTGTGACTTATATAAGTGACCAGCTACGATATCATTAGGTTTACGCAGGTGGGCGGAGTTCGCTAGACATGATACAAGCATAATATGCAAATGAAGTGAATGTCTCGCATTCAGTCGTAATAAATAAACGGGGGAAAATAGCGGAAACTATTCCTGATATAGATACGAAATGGAGAAAAAGTGTCTTTTGTGGAGCGCACATGGTGCACCTCGCGCAGACCGAAGAAAGCGGAGATTCGAGTGGCGCTCGCAGTTATAAAGCGAAGAAACTCGCCGGTGCAATATCGGAAGTACGAGAAAAATATGCTACCGAAGCACAATCAAGGGGCTCAGATGCATTCCATGCACGGCCGCTAGAATTTCGAGGCATATTGGAATTTTTCTCTGACATTTCCCGAGGTTCCTGTGCTTTCCTTCTCAACTCCCTCCGCCCCCACTTCCTGCCGCCCGACCGCATGCGGTTCCTATGCGAAGAAACGTGCCTCGAACACGCTTACGCGATGTCCCGCTTGTACATGTTTCTATCGCGTAAGTGCCTCCCTATAGTGCGTTCCTGCGATTCATCTCTATACCTGCGGACACCTGAAAATAGAATACGGCATGGAAAGAGAGGCTCTGCCGCGGGAGAGAGAAACGCCCGACGATGCCGCTATGAAGTTTTTAAAATTAGATCTCAGATATGCAGATGAAAGAAATCACTCGCTTGTAATAAATGTCTGTTAGGCGATACGATGGAAGAAGAAATTATGACCGGAAGTGGCTACAATAAAGCGAACTTGAAACTTTAGAACCGAATGAATTTAGACTGGAATTCCATGCAGATACTGTAGGTAAATAATTTATGGTAAACCTTTTAAAAATATGTTTTTGATGAGTAATACAATTTATGAATGTTGCTTTATGTAAATATGTAATAGATAACGTTGTTTGTTAACTTCAAAATTATTAACAATAAGTAATGGAAATATTAAAAAGAATAATGTATGACTATCGTCAGCACAATGTTTCCATGCTACAAGTTTATTATACAGTATATCCTCCTGTCTGTTAATACGTCGACGTTCTTCGACGAAAGAGGAAAAGAAGCCTGCCACTGGCCCTCATTGTGCATTAAAATTCGCGGAAAATCTAATATTCGCTTCGAGAACGCGGACAGGGATCGATAATTCGATTAGCAGTAGTCGCTACCGTCTACGATGGATGCTTCCACCTACCCTCTTCATCCCGTCTCACTCCGCTCCTCTCAATCATCCAACATCGAGTACGGCTAAAGTAGCTGGCCTCGATAGGGTGTGTACACTACGCACGTATAATATTCTCGAGCACTTTCCTACAGATAATATCGGCCCAGAAGCCTCTGATGTCGAAGTTAAGGTGGCAGGGGTGGCGTCAACCCGGTTTGAATGCGACACAAGCGGCGCGACCGCTCTTGATGGATAGACAGACGCAAAAGAGACGAGAATTCCTTGTCCCTCCGACTCACGTCCTCGTCGGGCCGTGCCCGTCGCGACTGTGCCGCATTAATTAATGTTGTTAGCGCATATTAATTGAAGCAAAGTAGCGCGCCGATAAATGGGAGCCAGCGCAGGCTTGAAATCTTTTTCTTGCGTCTCGTCGTACATATGCGCTCTTCGATGACTCGGAGATCGTAAAAGGTGGAAGGCAACGGCCAACGAGCGAGACGACGAAAAATCAATTTACGTCCAGTACTTTATGGAAACTTAATTTTACGTTATTCGTACTACGATTGATAACTAATAACATTATATGCTCATGAACGGTGCAGCTGCGATGTATTACATACAATTCAGAGACTAACTAACTCTGTTTTACTTTCTAAAGTAAGCGTATGACTAGGTCTGTCAACGAGTACGAATGTTCAACATGATTATACTTCAAATGTTGTACTTGTAAATTGAGCACTTGTAACTCGCAAGTGACATGATTTAAAACACGATTAGTCATATGGGACGCATCGAGAGTGACGCTGAAGTATATAGTTGTCGAACGGCCGTCTGTTTGCGAAACGCATTAAAGCTTCTAAAAATCGAAGACATACGTTAGCCGAACGCGTACGTCCCTCGCGTGCACAGGGAGGGGGATCAATATTGACAAAAGTTCGGGACTGTCGCGACCCTCCGAAACGTCTGCTCACGGGATACGTCGCGGTGTAAAACGAGAAAATAAGGTACGAAGCATATGCTACATCCTGCAAAGAAATTCAACGGACAAACATAATAATCCTACGGATAGTATATACAATGTTATCCTTGCAAACAATTCTTCAAACAGCAAGCATTATAGGTACATCTTATATGAACGACTAAAATATTTAAATCTACAACAAATTTAAGTGCTCGCGAAATAATCATGTATACCGCACGTTATATTTTCTTTTCTCTATCTATGATATAATAATTAACATATATAAGTATATAAAATTTATCTTGTATTATTTGCATGTGTGAGAATTAAATTTGCATTAGCTCTAATAATGTAAATTGTAAATTGCAGAATGTAGAGTTGTATATAAATGTAAATTAATAATTTACTTGCTATTGATAGATAATATACAATAATATCAACTAATTTAAAAAATACATTGATTATCTTTTTATGATGTACATATGTTACGTCTCCTTAATCTAACATTGATTTAAAATTTTTTACTTATCAAATTATAGTGCACAAAGTAAAGGCTGGTCGCCGTATTTAAGTTATAATAATGCATTAAAAAATAAAAAAACTTTTTAATCTTAAAATCCCTACCTGACAAGGTTTATTTTGTTCAAAGTGAGATTGTATTTATTTACCGTTCGGAACAGACCTGTTCTTATTTCTAGAACCTATGAAGTCTGTAGGCAAAAGTGCACCCAATTTCCATTGAAATCGAAATATCGTGCAGCACGATTGTATCAAAGACTCGCGTTTGTTCGGCAAGTAAGTATTTTCCGTTCGAGAAAGAACGTGCACATTTTTTAACACGACGTATACGCTCGCGTTGTCTGCGATACTTCGTATCGTCGGCTTTACAAGATCTCGTGTAGAAGACGTGTAGGGACGATATTACTTTGCCGCTTAGACATGACGAATGTATGATACGTACACGTCCGTGGGAGTAGTAGCAAATCCCTTTGAGAAGAAAAAGGGGCCGAACAAACCAGAAACGATTCAGGAAGAGCCAATACAACTGACTCCGGAATATTACGTTTCTATTGAAATATATTTGTAAGCCACTTCGGAAGACAATTTTGTCTGTAGGATATGGATGTAGACAGGTGGATAGAGATATTCCTGCTGGGTGGATCGTTATAGCGCGCGGAGGGAAGCGACTATGGTGCCGGTAGCTATATAAAAGAAAGAGGGAGGAGAGCTCGTTTATCCTAGCTATACCTGTTCACGCGGCTAGGATTGCTTTCTCCACGGATATTATATGTAAGACTCTAATCAAAACTTCATATCTAACGAAATTATGCTTTGCACAATTTTTAATTATATTTTATTATTATGTTTTATATAGTCTTAATTCACGTCATTATGTATTCCTGTCTCCGGTAGCAAAAGTTACATCCTACTTTCTAATATTTATTTCAGGAAAAACAAATATTTGATTTTCTTCTTCAAATACACCGATACTTATCCAGACGAGAATCTATATTTCACGGCAGGCCGACATGTGTCATCACTAATTCTTGACACTTCCTAAGCAAATATTTGAAATCCTTCTGGCTGTTTTATATACCATTCCTTGTTTCCGACAAGTTCATAAAGACTTAGGTCCTTTCGCTACTCGATAACATAACGGTGACATTATCGTGAATGGCGCATACATACATCTTCACTTTTCTCAATATTTCCGCGTTTTATCTCTCGCGGGTTTCTCCGGTAAGCGGATCTGTGCCCTACGAACTGGAGAAATTCGCCGACTTTTCGTGAAAAACCACCGGGACGTAGTTTGCTTTGGAACAGGAGATGTTTGGCTAACATGTGTGCCTAATGGCCCGTGCAAAATGGATTTTTAAGATCTTTCTTTTAAGATGCGCGAACGAATATCCATCGGAAAAGAATGTCGCGGCGCATCGTGCGATCGATCGAACACCCCACTGTTTGCTTATTTATAATAGTGAACGGAACTGTAACATCGTGCTGACCACATCAAAAAAATAATCGAACGGTAACATCGATAGTAACGTTATTCCTGCAAAATTTATTATTTGGAAACTGAGAAGTTTTCGCACAGTAACATGAAATAATATCAGATTACGAAAAATTTATGCGATCAGGGAATAAATAGAACTAAAAATTATCCTAAGAAACCTGGAGATAATTGTATACTATTAATTATTTGCTCTGAAATGCTCAGAGATATTGCATGCCATACGTGCGAGAAATGTAGACGTTTGAGGACTACGCACGCGTGAGGTAATTCTCGTATGCCCTCTTAAAGCTTTTACAGATCACAGTAAAGAGAGTGAGAAGGGAGGACCCTCGGATATATTAGGTTTCCCAGTGCGGTTTTCAACCACCCACTCGATCGGTTGATCGGTCGACTTTACCCCGGGGAAATCACACTAGATACGAATTGGAAGCTACCCCCCACCCCCTTACTTCAGACCACCCCTTCCTTTTACCTCCCGACGTGCTTAAGAGGAGGTCCAAGAGTGCGGTGCGGTACACGGTCCTTGGTGACATGGAGACGGTGCTGTGTATTAATCGGGGAAGGATCTTCTTTCATTCCTTGTGGCATCCACTCGTGTCCCCCAGGACCGGAAGAGATGAGAAAGGATTACCGCAGAAGTAGTATTTCTCTCTACTGTATCGACACTTCAGTGATTGGCGGAAATCAATATCAATTTTTTTTCTCCTAAAATTGCGCGAAACTTTGCGAACCGTATAAAATCTAGGATGCGATTAATGTTAAAGTTGATAGCGTTAGATAAATATAGATTTGATAAAAGTAACATCGTCAAAGAGATATAATTTTAATAATTATACATGTACATTACCAACAGTGAAACAAATTACAAATATGGAATAATTTTTTACATAAAACTAACAGGACATTTTCTGAATGTTTCATCAAGTTTACATTAGAAATATATAATTGCAAGAAATCGTTACTCTTTATCATTTTATTTCTGTTGAAATAAATTTTTTCCGTAGAATTTATTTTTTCGCAATTCTAGAAATTGCATTTGCTCTTTCAAGGAAACAAATAACGTTAACGAGTTAAGGATAGAAACTAAAAGCGTCAGAAATGTATTCTGTTTCGTTTAACACTTTCCTCGTCAGTAATATTTAAGTAAGCTAAAAGGGTTCGTTTATTCCTTCCAGGAGAGTTTATTTAATAAAACGTATTAAACTCGCCTTTCGTTTGCTTTTCTACTTAAAATAATCTGAAGAAAATACTTTGGCGAATAAAACGTCTCGGCGTATCTTTATACGCAACTGTAACTATATAAATCGACAAAATGCAAAATCATAAAGAGAAAATTACTCGAATTACTCGTATTACCAGATTTTAAATAACTGCCATTAATCGTTTGCCAAGCGGCGAGTTCGTTTAGTTAACTAGGGCGTTTTAAGTTATAAGAAATTTATAGTCTAGTTCCTATATATTAATTACTGAACAACTCGTTTCGTGTTTGTACAAGCATTAATGCGGAGGTCTGAGAAACAGAGAAATGCGCTAAAACCTTGTTAGCAATTAATCGTAGCTGCGATAATATAACTTGCGAAGCTGTAATTACTACAATCTAATGTTGTAATAAGTTGTTATATTAATGTTTTTTCGTGTTCAGCAATAAATTTCTTCCATTTCAAACCCTAAATCATTATTATATATATATAATTACTTAGCTTAAAACATTTTCACGCGATTTCTTATATAATTCACCATAACGATTATCTTCATCAGATATGTCTTAATATGTGTATATTAATTATCATCTCTACTTGATTACGTTTATTAACTCGAATGAGATCGTAACGTGTCCCTTGCTCGTTTTTATTGCCAATAGCCAAGAGGTGTTTTGTGGCGAGTGATCATTAAAGAACATCCCTCGAAACGGGAGAAAACGCAGGAAGCATGTCCCTAATTCCTCATGTCTGTCCACGGAAATTTCGCATTCGCTAGTCCCCTCGTCCCCTTATGCCCATCTAGAAGTCCGCCGGCTATTAAATCTTGCCGACCGGCAAAAACTCCTTCCGAATTCTATTTGTCTTTCCACCCGTCCTCTTATCCTTCGACCGTGGAAGAAGTCCAGCCACTTCCGTCGGTTTTCCGAGCCCGTCTCGAAGTTCCGGCGACCAAACGCTAATCGGTCTAGACTCCGTTTTCTGCTCGTCTCCCCCTCCTGTCCTACGAAATCCTCGTTTTCCTTCCTCGACACTCCTTCGTCAGGATATGGCGAAACGAAGCCATGAGCACATAGTCGAGACGGTTTTCTTGCCCCTCGAGTATTTCGTTTCTCCGTGTGACGCGTCAGCAATTGGTAGACAGGATAAATGGAGAACTCAATCGGTTCCTTATAACACGTGCGAGCTTCTCGACCACTAAGCACCCGGACGTTAGCATGCGTTCGTTATTTCTATTAGAACCGACATGCGTTGGTAGAGATATAAACTCTTCCGAGGGTTAATCTTGTTCTCATATATCGTCATATGATTGTACAGTGAAATATTAGATCAGAAAAAGTAATCAATCACACGTGGATATCAGATCTAAATACGTATAAATGGCTTATTTTGTCATATATAACGCGAAACGTGTGTTTCTAAATTAAAAATTATAATTCTAGATTACATTTTGCGTGGTTTAACAATTTTCTATAAATATTAATTACGTGATCATTGTTAGGGATGGCGCTGTTACGATATTCAATTAATATAATAGGCTCCTCTATTATGTAGCTGTAAATTAATAATACACTTAAGTTTGATTATATGAGCAAAATACGTTTATATATAATGCACGAAACTGGGAAACTCAAACCGCGTTAAAATCGGCGACAGTTGAGATAAATATTAATGCATTCATTATAATTCATGGTCAGCTTCTAATGACCACGATGTTAAATATTTAATGAACGCACGTATTACATTATAATAAAGTATAAGTCAGATGACAATGTTAAAATTTTACAGGAGAATTATTTAGGCAAATAATTCCTCATTTAATTTTGCGAATAACTTTTCAATATCTTTTTAAAGTCTTATTCCAAGGTCGTTATAAACTTCTTCCGTCCTGTGCGTTATTGTCACACAGATATCCTATGATGGAGCAGCGTCCGATAAGTTCAATATTGACACGGCGTTGGCTTATCACCCGTACGCAACATTAATCACGATAGCGTTCCGAACACGTCACTCGCAAGAAAAGTATATTCTCTAACCCGCTTCTCACGTTCTCTCACAGCGCGGATGTATCTAACCGATAATACGGTAAGAGAGGCGAGGCAGGAGAGCAGAAAAAGGTGCTGAAGGAAGGCGGGAATTTTTTTTCCCCCGTTACTTTTAAATAAAGCCATCCAGCGGGCAGCTCTCTAATGGCAAATCTATAATGGCTCTCCGCGTACCTTTTCCCCTTCGCGCAACGTTCTGTTCCTATCGTTCTTTGTTTTTGCGCGCCACTCTCGGTCATGTCGGTTTCGTTTCAGCTCCACAACGACCAGGGTCCTTCGCCTTTCTTGTTCACCAGTTCTCGGCACCAGTTTCTCTTGCTTGTCGTCTCTCGAGAAGCGTCGAGTGGTGCGAAGCAAACGGCGACGCGACGCGACGCGACGCGACGCGACGCCGAGAATCGATCGATCGTCGGATGCAACGCGATAATCCCGCATGGAATATGCGGTCGCGTATATCTAATCTCGGCGCGGCGGATGCGGCATGTTTGAGTGCGACGAAGGTATATAATACACACAGTGTGATAAACCGTGTACGAAGAACGGATCGTACGTCGGCGTATCCGCATGGCGTGTTTAAGATCGCTAGTGTTACGCGCGGTGATTGATTTTCTAGAGTACGAAGAGAACGAGTCGTGCGTTTCGACGGGAAACGTGTCGTTTAATCACTGCATGGTATGATTTTCACGATGTTTAGGATTAAACGTATGCATGAAACATAAATGAATTCTTTAATCGAACCAAATGTAATCGATATGTCCTTTAATGAAAATCCAATTGACGATTTCTTCCATGACTGATTAATTTTTAGCACAATGTATATTTCGCAATAAAGTAGAAATTTTATGATTGATTTTATATTAATTTTTGAACACTACTTTATATACAAAAATAATTTAAATCAAATTAAACTTTAATTTAAAAACAAAATTATCAAAAACACACCTAAATGTATACATAAATATACTAATTATGCATATATAATTAAAAATTAAATTATATGCAATTAAAAAAAATATTTTTACGGTTAATTATATATATTTAAATTGTAAAAATTATATAATAATATACGCGAGCAAAAATATCGTAAATATTATTGCACTAATTTGTATTGTTTCCCGCATCAGCAATCATTATTGAAATTTTCGTTATCTAGCGTGGCAAACGCGCGGCAGTAAAACTTAAATGAAACATAAACGCCCATGACATGCCAATAAATGCTTCAGCACACAAAATGTTAAATGCACGCATCAAATTGGATAATTGAAACCCGTAAACGAGCAAGGTTCACCGGTCGTTAACAATTATCTGACGATTGAATCGTTATCGAAAGAATGAAGCATTATGCTTAAGCAAGCACGCCAACTAGCGCAATCGCTGCCAAAACGAATATTTATGACGTTTACGATGTAAACGCAGACGTTTATGATAGTAATAGGCAAATACGTAAAACACGGAAGAGCAACTAATTCGACGAGGGTTCCGGAATGAGTCGTTTCGCCGAATTGGTCGAAATGTTTCGAACGTGGCTTATATTACCTTATACAACTAGACCGCCGGACCTGCTTCGCCGTTCTCTGTACGGCTTTATCTTCGCAATGGAGTCCTATCTTGAACACCGCGGTCGAGATTGCCACGCAGGTCGTTATCGTTTTATGAATAACAGTTCTCGAAATTGCCTCGACCAATGTGCATACTCTATCCCGGGCCATGTAACTATACGCCATGTGTACTTGAGTATACGTGCGCTCTGCACGGGCTCGTTCTAGTGTCCGGCATAGGATATCGAGCGAAATACTTCAAAATGGTGCACCTACCGGATGCATTATTTACGATGTATAATCGTCCGCACGTAAAAGGCGATCTTATGAGAATATATTTTGCCGCTTAATGGCGCACTGATACGCTCGCGGGATTAATATCGTCTACAACGGCAGCGTTCAAACTGCACATGTCGGAAAATGTTAAAAGTCAAAAGTGATTTATACAGATGATATTAGTAATAAATAAATATCATGCATACATACATAAAATACATACACACAATTAAAGAAATTTTCAGTGCCAAATTTTAAAAATTAATACATTTAAAAAAAAGTTTAAGAGTATATTTTTATTTTCATATTAAATGCCTAACAAAGTGACATAGACTCAAAACATCTTTATTAGATGCTGACATGAAATTTTGCGAAATTAAAGTTTCTGCTTAATAAAATATGTGCGCAAGGGCGGAAATGGAAAAAAACCTGTTTCTCTTCTTTTACGATGATAACCCCTAAAAACATGCCTGTAAACTGTCAAGGCGAATTGAAGCAAAATAATATAGATGTCTTGTCTCTCTCCCTAAGCAATAAATTTCCTCTTCCCTGGAAGTCACGTTTACGCGTCCGAAAAAAAAAACCATCTCCCTGCGATTCGGCATGAAAATAATGCATGGCGCTAGGCATGGTATAAAGAATGTACGCATCCTCCAAGCCATCCACGCACCGACATCGCCGTGCGGAAATCCCTCAGTACCCTGAACGACGAGGAAAACGAGGGAGGGATGTACTGTGCTCACATTCGCGCACATTCGTAAGACGTATGCATAGGAAAGCATCGCGAGCATCCCACACCGAGAAAAGGAACAGCAAGACGTACGCTTTCACGCTAGATAGCGATCGCGCACGAGTCTCGAGTCTCGAAGCTTTATTCTTTATTCCACGCAGGGAAACTGCGCGAGAGGTTGGATCAGCCGGATCCAGCAAGTAGAACAAGAACAGAACAACGAAAGGAAGAAAGAGAAGAGGAAAAAGAGAAGGGGGAGAGAAAGGGAAGGAGGGAGGGAGGGAAGAAGAAAGAGAGAGAGAGAGAGAGAGAAAGAGAGAAAGAAAGAGAAACAGTGAAGAGGTATCTGTCCCACGAGCTTCGAGAGAAAAGTATGTCGACCGCCGTGAATTATGATAAATGTCGCGAGTGTGACGCTGCGATTTCAAGGTACCACCAACGCTGTGCCGACTATGCCGCTGAGAAGGCCACCTTTAACCCCCGTCGTCCTTCCCGATCTCCTATGGGACGCATGCCATACATACAAAGGCTTTGCCAATTGCGGATCTCTCTCGGGCACACAAGTAACTGCCGGCAGATATTGTATACCGCACGCGTGATTCTAAAGAGGTGACACGGAATAGTGTCGAACGGATAGAGCGGTGCGATAGAGGTGTGCGCGGGAGATGGAATCGATGATGGACCTGTAATTCGATCGTTCGTGACCGCTTGTATGAGAGAATCGCCCGGGCACAAATGGGACGCGCAAGCACAAAGTACCGGTTAGTACTGGACAATCGTTTCCGCGAAAACTCGTTGACTGTTCCAACGAAAGGGGCGAACTGGCGATGCGTGGTCGACGAGCGGATGCGCTTTTCTCTCCTCTTTTTTATCGAGAACAAAACGCATAGGCGTGCGCCGATCATAGCCCGATTGCGTCTGACACAAGTCACCGCGTGTAATTAGTGTGCGAGTCGACTTACCGCCAGAATCGTTCCTTCACCTCAAAGGGAGAGCTGTTAAGGGCAAGACGGGCTGACAAAAGGAAAGAAGGGTGATATCCAGGGGAGGAGGAGGGAGTGATGGAAAGGGATAAAGGGCATGATACAAATCGGAGGGAAAAGAGGAAGAGAGGGGAAGGAATGGGGGGAGAAGAGAGAGAGGAGTGGCATACCCAAGGCAAAACAATTACCTACCCTTCCTGTACGCCGGGGGCACATTTTCACCCCTCAAAACGTGGGAAGGAGAGCCACCGCTTGAGGTATGCGAGCTACCCCCTGTAGAACGTATGCATATATATGTCTATACATGCGTACACGCACGCATATCCGCGCGAAATGCGTGTGTACGCTATATACACTAGGGCATTCCTCATCCTCTCGACGAGCATTACCGCGTCCCCATGAGACCGAGGTAGGGTTCTCGCTTTATAGGCACGGCGGAAACACGATGAAACAGACAGGTGAAAGCGAGTGTGTGCGTACACGCACACAAGGCGGCTCAAGCGCGCGCGTACGTGCAAGAGAGAGAGAGGGAGAGAGAGAGAGAGATCGATATGCGGTAAAAATATATGGGGATGGTTGAAAAGTAGGTACGAAGGACGCAGATAACTGGACATCCGGATGCTTAACAGTTTTATAAATTGGAATTTACGGTCGACTCCCCCCTCTTTCCTTATCATCGGTTCGAAGCGTTGGTAACATGAATAATTCAGTTCCCGCAGTGGGCCCGCACGTTGCTCTTTTCTTCCTCTACCCCCGTTTTTTTTTTATACTCTTTCTGTAAATTGAACCCAGGGGCGACCCACTAGTACAACGATACTCGTCAAAGTCATTAGCGTCCGGCTAGTTCCGCTTTTTTATTTCACTTTATCGTGCGTCTTAGAGTATTTGTCATGTGAGCCAATTTAGCACGTAATCCCTTTATAGTTTTTGACGCGTGCCAGGGGTGCCTGAGACATTAAATCGCTAAGCAGTGCTAATATATGCGTATTGCGTGATTTTAGATTGTTTCTAAAATGAGCATTCTTTTCCCTCGAGTGGATTTACATCCCGATCCGATATTAATTCTGAACTTGTTAGTTAGCATGAAATGTAAATATTTCGGCAATACGGGCAGGATACTAACCTAATTGAAGATTCGCGAAAGAGTAGGTATGCCGAAAGATAGGATAAGATCGGTATGCATAATTTATACCAATAAAATAAAGGTGCGGCTCTTCGTTGCACTGACCGCGCCCTATAATATTGTATCGAAACAATAAGTGAAATAAGAATCGTAACATTCCTTCGATATTCCGAATAGCGCTTCAGGCGCGTTCTGTTGGCTAACCCGAACTTCAACGTGTCCCTGATCTTTATCGAGCTGACCTTTTTAGTTCTCTCTCAATTATACCATTTGTACGTGCGTAATTATCTTCTAATATGCAACTTATTCCCTATTAGCTAAACATAGCTATTGCCTGAAAGAAAAACGCAGAGCGTAGGTAACTATTGATAAGGAAATGTGATAATTCTGTAACAAGAAATGATGAAAAAGTTATATAAAATAATGAAATTAAAATCCTTTATCTTTTCCGAAATTTTTATGAAGAGTACAATAGATAAATATTTTCACATTTTATAATAATTTCGGATGTAAATACTTAAATCCTACTGCATATAAATGCAATAATATCCTACGTATAATGCAAGAAACGATTAAAAAAGGCCCGAAAAAGAAAAGAAGCGATTGAAATGTGACAAATTACAGAGTGAGTGCGAACATGGAATAGAACAAACGTAAAAAGGAAGAGGAGGAAAGAGAAAGAGAAGGAGAGAGAGCGAGAGAAAGAAAAATTTATCGGCGAACTGCACTGAATTTCGTAACTGCCATGTGGGTGGAGGCTGGAGTTGATTTACTCTCGCCGTTGGTTATCTATATCGCCGCAACTTACTTAGTCATTACCCATTTGTACCGTTTTACACTTTGGTTAATCCCACGCACTGAAATAAACACTCTATCAATATCATACGTGCAATGCATACGCATCAGAAGTCGCTTGTGAATTCCTGATGCACAAACTATATGACTATATTTATTATTTACACGCTAATTACAGATCGCGTAAATTGTAGATCGCAAAGTTGTAAACATGTAAAAAAAGAAAAAGTAAAAGTTTCAAATTAAGTATTTTCTACTAAAGATTTTATTTTAAACGCTTTAATAATAAATAAAACTAGGTATTGGAAATTATTATAAAATTAAAATTATGTGTAATTATTTTGTTCCAACTGTAGTACACGTAACGTCATTACTGTTCAAATGCATAAATTAGATTCCACCGATAGTAGTAAAATATTCCTATTTATATCTCGATTATATCTTATTCCGGTCATTCGGTATTGGTAAACGCCGTCAGATACTTATAATTCACGATTTTTACCGTCGCTGCTTCCCGGCCGAGGTTTTATACGCCGTAATCGTCGTCGAAAGCAGCGTGAATTGTAGATCGCCCGGCATTTAGCTATATTTCTCCGTGAAAAACCGTGAAGTTAAGTAGACGACTAGAAAGCAGCCAGAAGGGCAAAGAAATAAAGCTTACTGAAGAAAGGGGAGATTGTAGACCAAAGTCGATGAATTCTCTCGATGCTCCTTTATCGTCGCGCCTTCGTTCGAAATCGTTATCCTGCACGAGAGAAAGTATGAGAAAGTCGGCACGATGGGGCCGTATGTACCCCGTGAAACCGAGTATCGAGAAATACGATGGGACCGAATCGGTTGGGAGATTTCCTACTTTATAGTTCCGAATGCGAACCCCACGCTACTTCACTTCTTTCGTGTTCCTATTTCTACGGTAGGTACAAATGCGTTTCAACCGAGCGGAATTAAAAATGAGAATTGCATGGAAATGCGAGAGAACTGCACGATTAATAACGGATTATATTATATAACGCTATTACATGCGCTATTATATTTATATGCTTCTCTTTTCTATTATAATCAATACTGTTTATAAAATTTATATTTTATTCGACAAATACGTTCAATCAAATTATATTTATATCGTAAGATTCAAGTATTTAAATCCAAAATGTAAATGTGAAAATATTTATCTATTGTACTCTTCATACAAATTTCGGAAAAGATAAAGGATTTTAATTTCATTATTTTATACTTTCTCACCATTTCTTGTTACAGAATTATCACATTTCAGTTTACTTGCGCGTGTATATTGACACATGTATATTAACAAACGCTGTTGATATAATTTTTAAATCAAACGAATACATTTTTATTTTTCGCGTGTACGAATACATGTGTTTTATCGCGTTGGCATTACCGAGTGCATTGAAAAGGAAGTGCGTCAAAGGATTCGATTAAGCTACAAGTCGACTTCTTCTAGCAATTTAAATCAAACGGAGGAAATGATGGTAAAGTGTGTGTCGCTGTGCATGACTTTGAATGCAACGCGCGCAATGCAACCCAACGTTCCGCGCGTAAAAAAAAATGAACGTGGTACAAGGAGAATGAAATAAAAGTGATATCGGCCGTTGTGCTGTTATCTTTATGAAACGTATTGAATGAAGCGACTGTGTATCGTCGCGGACCCTCCATATCGATACTCCGAACGCACGGTTTAATGGTAACCGAGTGAAATTAACGCACGCGTCGCCGTTCATTTTGAGGAAAAGCACTTGCCCTCTCTGCAAATGATGATGGGCGGAGAAATCGCGCCGTTGCTATTACCGTGTACCGCGGCTTAAGGGGTAAATACGATGCTGCAAAATTTCCGGGTAATCAATATTGACTATCAGCGCCAACGAACCGCTTTTCGCAACAAGCCATTTCGTATGCAATTCAAATAGAAACATTGAGCTTGCGTTAATCGTTACGCATTTGTAAACGTCCGCAGGAAATACAAGCTGCAAGAGCCTTAATACTTAAACATTTTCTTTATTTGCATGAGCGTATGCATATGTCATTGCAATAACAAATAATTGCTTGTCAAAAAGGAATATAAATGTAAATTATTTTATTGGTTATCAGAAAGAGATATAATGAAGTGTCAACGCAACGATTTCCAACAACGTAAAAATATAAATAATCAAAAATTAGTAATAAATAATGAAATTAGAATCAAATGCTAATTAAAATGAAATTGTCAAATTATTTATCGTTATAAGCTATTCTGGAGATATGAAACCTGATTTCCGGATGAAAAGATCGCGTACATATTGATCGCGTCAATATTTACAATGAACGTTGCAGCATATGAGATATTGTTCATTTGTTTCTAAATGATGGGCAAACATTTGTCGATGTTGATACCACCAATACTAAACTAAAAGTAAGCTTTATCGGTGTCGAGACATTATTCGTATGCAGACAAGTTAAATTGCAACCTCAACATTACAACGATTAATCTGTCGCGATGCGAGTTTAATTATTTCATAAAATGCATTGAACCGATCGGACGAGCGAGGGTGTCCGATGCGGCAACGTCATTGAAAATTAGTCAAGTGTAAACCACACGAAAGATTTAAAATTCAAATCGACGTCCATAAAATACGTCAGGGCCTTCCGCGCTTCCTGCTTCGCGCTACTCTTCGGAAATTTTATGGTGCAAGAAATGCAAGAGACGCGGCGATGCGAACGTTTGAAGTCTGACGATATTTCTTCCCCTTTCGAGATTTGTCTGACGCTGCTTCTGATAAAAATCGACGTAGCATGCGACAAAAATATATGTTGGCCCCGGTAGTTTATCGGCATGTTGCTGTTGTATCAAAAGAATATTTTTATGTACAAATCCAGAGATTGCTATGCGTTTATCGATGTATGAAAACTCGCTCAACTTTACAATAAACAAGAATATTTTGTTTTCTCAAAACTACAAAATATCTAACATAAGAATTTACGTTTTAAAGATATAATACCATTATATTATTATTAAAATTAAAATGAATGAAGTATCACAAAATTTCAAGCATTATTATATTGAAAATATTATTATATGATTAAATACGTATTTATACGCTTCCATATATTTTTAAATGCATGCTTAAAACTTAATATATGCTTCATACATCCGACATATTCCGCATTTTCCAATACCTATCTCTATACTAAGAGTTAAATATTTTTAACCACTTACAATAATCAGACAGAATATCGACATGTTCGAGAAGTATAAGATTATACTAAATGCATTCAAGCGTCCCAATAAAAAGATATTCAGATTTAGTCATCGTACATTTACGACATCAAGTCACCGCTCTGACACGTGTCTTCCTTAGTGACGGATGACAGATGTCCGTAACACGTGTCGTGAACGTACAAAAAAAAAAGAGATCACTCTTCAATCGAGGGTCGTGACACGCTGTCTACTCTCACAAGTAACGCCTTTCGAACGTTTTAAAATACGTTGCACAAATATACAAAACAGAAGTGATCGCGACGAGCGAAATTGATACAGATGAAGTAACTTTCGTGCTCAAAAAATGATAAAACAGTTAAAAGACGCACACAAACATCGTGAAAAAAATATCTTCAAAATAATGTGTAGACAGAAAAGTATGAAGGAAGATAAGAGGCTGAGAAAGCAACCTCTTCACACGGCGAAGATCAAAGAAAAAACGTGACATACATTTATATTGGGAAAGAGAGAGCTGACAAAAGAAAGAAAGAGGGCGAAATTTCTTGCAATAAGTATGAGCAGCAAAATAGCCGTTAATAAAATTTTCGTTCCTCAAGTTTGTCTGTATACTAGAAGAAACAGCAGCTCTTCATCAAAATTAGATTATAGCTGTTGTATCGCAATCAGTAACAGTAGTCTGTGAAACTATCAGAAGAACAGATAGTTACAGAATGAATCGTCTTTTAGTGTAGACTAATAGAAAGCTTAAGAGTTTGCACATAAGTAAATTTATTCGTTTAAATCTATTTCGATGTGATTGTTTAGGTACGTTGAGATGTTTTTGTAACTATCAATAATCGTTTGGCGGAAGATCGCGAGAGAGACTTAAGCAACTTTAAACGAGACACACCTCGGGAGCACTGAGAACCGTATTAATTCTTATGCCAATAAAATTTCTTCGCAGGCTCGTAATTTCAATACGCTACGAAGTAATTCTCGGCCGAAGATACTTCGACACTATACTTCGTCCTAGAGCTCGAGTTAAGTAAAAGTTTGGCGTTACGGCGCCTTATAAATCAGAAGCCCGAACTTTCTCACGGGATAACTCCTTAAACTTACTTTTTAACTCTAGCTTTCCTCGAGAGTAACAACCCAATTTATGCAGATTATGGACGCGGATCCGAAGCCGCGAATTCGAGCCAACGCGCAAATTGCCACTTCGACGAGACGCTGTAAGATATTCAACGTCGATCCTAAGGATAGTCGTAATATCCGCGGCTATGGTTTTATACGGTTATTTCAGTTTGCTTATGTGGTAGAAGTTTTGCGATTCATATAGGAAAGGCGATCGTCGAGATGCATTTTTAAAGTCGCATCTTCCCTCGATCGTCAATAATCGATTTTATAAGCCTCTTTATCTACACATGAGACAGCCACTTTTACTGCAATTCTGATGAGAGTCATTCATGAAGGAAGAATTCAATTTATTCATAACAAGAAGAGTTTGTGACATGCTAAACTTCCCCCTTTATAAAAGAATAAAAATAATAGAATGTATTAAAATATTGTCAAAGGCAAAGTGCAAAGCCAAAATTTACGAAGCATTTTATGCATTAAATGTTTATATTAATTTCTGTAAAATATATATATAAAATGTGATGTGAATAAAATATGCTTGCTTGCATTTGCGAGGACTAATTATCAATGCTTTTATGTTGCTTTATTAGATATTATAGTTTCTCATGTTTATCAAGCATCAGAATCATCAAACTGAAACATTCGCGCAATCTCCCATCGTCATCTGCTTTCGATTACTTTTTCAGGCAAGTCTTTTTTTGATACACAGACTTTAATGCAATTTCAACGGAGGTCAATAAATCCGTTAACCGCACTCGGATCCGTCCGATCGCTCCGGAATTTCTTCTAATCAGCGGGAATGCACGCGCGGAAAAGGTCGCGATGTGTCACGCCTCAGGGTCAATGCGCGTTACTTAAGTAGAAATTTCAAGAAAAAAAAGAGAGACAAGAAGGGCAAGAGAGAGAATGAGAAAACGAGATGGCGCGTCTCTCTAGTCGGGCGCCTAGCGCACATCCTCATTTAAATGAAATAAATCTTGTTACGAGTAATTTTCGTCCGGTCGGCGGGCCCGAGACGGTAAAGAGAAGAGATGGAAAGGCCTTTTAAGCCGGTACCCGGGCGATGCGAGACAAATGGATTTCGCTCCATCACCAGAGGACCCCCCTCGCAACAATGAATGCTCTTGCGTGCTGCATTCAGGCGTTGCGTATTCTTACGTTTAGACAAAACCCGGTTCCAAATTTAATATCCGCTGGCTGTCTGTCGATGTTTGTATTGTTCGAAATAGAGACGGATACGCTTGTACACTAGATACATTCATAAACCTGAAACTGATCTTGCGGATGAGTGTGTACACCTCGGAACCTCATTGAATGCGCCATATCACTAGTATAATAGTAACAGTTACATGTACAAAGCTAGACTGGTAAGGTTTTTTTTAGTAAAAAACAAAATTTTTATTTTAAAGGTGTGTGATTGAAAATTATAGTTATATAACGCGTGTAAAAGTATTGTGTTGTTAAGCATAAAATGTCCGTAATTGAAATTCTGTATTTTTAACATTTTCATAAAAAAAAAAGAATATTATGATAGGACATATGTTTAGCGAAAACGATGAATAATAATGATAGACAATGTAAATAAATTTGTAAATAAATTATCAATAAGTTACAATAATACCAGCAAATCGAATAATTTTTCAGTTATTTGGTATAACGTATGAAGAGTTCCAGCGAGAAACATCCCTTTTCTTGGATACTACTTTAAAAGCGCAACTTTGCGATGTTGCGGTGGGTTTAAAAATTTTAGCACTCTTGCATATTGATGATCTTCACCCGAAACAGACGCTCATAATCCAGAATATATCCTACTCGAATATGACGTTGTCTGTATATCGTGTAAGCGTTACTAAATTCTTGAAAGAGATATAAAAGTGGAAACATCACGAAGATGATATTATCGGGTCGGCCTTCTTGGAAGCTTGCGTGTCTATTTGCGGTTGGCGCGAATTACTAGAAGCTCTTCGCTTTGTACAAGGTACGTATCGAAACAAGGTATTAATTTGATGCGGTTGATAGCTACGCAAAAAAAAGCATAATCAATGATGGAGAACACGGTGGGGCCGCGTTTTGATGTGGCTTCTATATGCGAAGTGCATGATGCGCGAACAGCAATTGCTAAGAGAGCTGATGCTATCTAAAAGTGAAATCCATACGGCATTAATTCTGAATTAAAAGCGTCAATGTGTTCCGGGAGAACGTTGTACAGGGCAATAGTTTAAATGTCATAAATAACTTAAATAACGATGGTAGATATGCGTAATAGTTAATCAAGTCAATAGAACTCGCTCAGTAGTCCATAAAAGTCGACGATATGATCGTATTAACGAGCAATTGGCATAAGAAAATGACAAGCAGCTATAAACCAATTCACTTTTTTGTGAGTTATATAACCACATAATAAATCCAGTTGGACAGATATCATTGATAATTTACAGGCTTGAGGTGGTGTTCATTACGTGGCAAGTCGATTATTTGGAGCGTGAAACTGTAAGACGAGTATCGAACAATATGTGAAATGAATGAGTAATATATGTCGCGAATGCTGTAATTAGTATAGTATAAAACACGAAATTAGTATCTACTCGGTAACATTTTTGGTTACGTTATATTATTCACTTTTTATAGTTCTTACATCGTGTAATGTTTTTATACTCCTTGATAAAATATTTATTGGATTAATACACTCGTAAAATTCCGAATATATTTTATATATTGTTATAGTATTCCAATATTTACGTAGAATTTCCTTCGTAAAATAACAAAAAGTAACTTCCGTGGAAAAACCTTTTAAACAGAAGGGCGCGACAAAAAAATATCGAATCCCTTTCTTGCCCGACGCGTTTTGCGTCTTTCTTGCGCGATTCAATTTATACGGTTTTTTCCCGCGCCTTTATTCGTCGATCCTGACTGGTATAGTCCCGCGCGAGGAAGCAAACGGTGCAATGAGGAAAAGAGACAAACGAGAAGTCGGATAAGCTTCTTCTCCCCGGAACAGAGAGCTTTGTTATTTCGTTTTGCGCGCGTTCATTTCGTTCCGAGTGTCCGAGAACCTTGACATCCGGCATGCGAACAGTACTCCAACACGAGGTTCGTTGAACGTCATAGTGTATTTCCTGTATATTTTCGCAGACGTTTCGCGGGACGGACATATGGATCGTAGAGCGTTATAGGTCTCGCGTGGTTATAACGAAGTTATAAAGATATACTGCAGCATATTTAAATCAGCAGCATACTTAAATCAGTAGCAGAATTTCACAAACTGAGATAGATTTATCTCAATCCTTGAAATCATAAGTACATCGCGTAGAAACATACATAAAATTGAACATTAGGAAATGTTTAAAAAGATAAGTTCGTCTGATCATATACTTGTGCGTGAAATCGCGTGTGACATTTTCACTTAAATGATAATAATCGTACAATAATTTTTTTAAGTAAAAATACACAAAATATATTTTCTCTTAAATTATATATAATAAAAATGTAACGTTAATAAAAAATAAGTACTACGAAGTATGACATACACAGTCACGATACTCCATCATAGCAAGGAAGTATTTTCATTTGATCGTTGATATACATTTCGAGGTATTAGCGAGTATCCAGGCTCGTTATTTTATTTCGACGGGTTACATTCGTCGCTGACTGTCCGCGACGATTCATTGGGCGCCATTACACATTTGCCATATAATTTTGTGAAGGTTTTACGGGGCGACCATTAGATTTAGGTGCGCGATATATTTCATGGCGAGCGAAAAATGACGCAGCGAGTGGAGTTCGTTGCCGAGTGGATTGCAGCAAACCCTAGTTGAAACAAATGTGATCGATGAACCATTTGCGATATGTCGTTTTATGTCGGGTAAAATCGAGATAATGTTGTGTTTTTATGGCATATTCGTGTGTTAAAACTGACGTTTCTTAATTATACGTTCATTATATGCAAGTCCGCAAACGAACTTTGATACTTAATCGAATAGTTCAGTGGACGAACATAATTCGTGGAAGCACAACTTGCATATCCTTAATTTTTTCGCGGTTTATTAACGTATATTATATCCACATTTCGAGTTCATTAATTCCAATACTTTTTTTGACGATTAGTTTCTCCTTAAAATCGCGAGACATTTATATTGGTGAATATACTCCCAAAGTAATTATTTAGTATCGAATATCGAGGAATTATTATTTACGCTCGGGGTAAAAGTCTCCCCTTGAAACTTGTTCGCGGTTTTTCCATCGTTCGTGCACAAAGAGCACCGAAACCGTTTGAAAGCACCTCCGTTCCCTCCCCCCACGATAAATGCTATCGGGGGACGGCTCTATTCTTTTAGGCCACGAAGTTCTTACGATCGAAAGTAAACATCTAAGCACTCTACAAACGTACCCGAAACTGTATGAAGCGGGGGCGAGCGGCCGGGAGATTTCTACTGCCTCAAAAGCGCGCCTCTTGTGCTCTCGTTCGCTTTAAAAAGGGTCTCGAGGAACCCTCTTCAAGTTCCGTCGGTCTTTTATGGTGACAAAGTGGATCGATCTCGTCAGTGTCTGCTCGCTCGTCCTGCCATTGGATATCTCGCGAAGACCCAGATTCCCCGTTCAATCCTCCAAAAACTTTTCACTTACAGTTTCGTATCATACTGAGTTTTCTTTCGCCCTGCTTTTCATAGCCCGCGCATATTAACGATATATTTCGATTTAAATTAATTATGTTACGTTAAACCGAGATCAATAGAAGCAACTCATTAATAAACTGAACTTTTGACTCAATTTGTCAATTCACATACAAGCGAAAAGTACCTACAGTCAGTCGTTTTCAAATATATCTTTCAAATAAATATCAATTTGATATTCATTTTTATTTTGCATTAGAAGCATTCAATGTGTTCTGATCTATTTATTTATTTAAATATAATTTTAATATTAAATAAATAAATTTTAAATATTAAATAAATTTATATAATTTTAAATTATTAATTTATTTGCTCCAAATAAATTATTTTATTAATTTAATGAGAAGTGAGGGAAATTCTGTTTGTTCAACACGTAAAATGAAACTCGATAATAGGATTTTTAAGTATGTTTAAGATACGTGTTACGATGGCGTTGCACATAACCACATCTTGTAAAATTATAATGTACGACTGGTTTTAATGCTTCGTAGGTATAACACCGTGGTTATGGTATACAGCTAATGGTTGCCTAAGTGTGGAAAGCCGAGAAAAGCCTTATATACATCGGTACGATAGGAGTTTATCGAGTGTTCGGATGGTATGGGTTACGCAAATAAAAGTGCAAATACCTGTACGGCGTACGAAAGTAGATACTTCGAGTGTATATGCAATACCGTATGTTTATTCAGAAAATGGTACCGAGGATCTCTCTCCAACCGCAAATTCGCTCAAGGTATTTTGCGCTCATCACGTGAAACGGGTCTCATTTCGCAGTCAATAATACCCCGTACTTCGTATACAACGTTAATGTATGTACGTTAATGTATGCTTGTCATTGACGTATCAATGACAGCATGCCCGTGAGCCTAATTTTCCTAACAATCATTCTCGTCTGCGATTATGCGTTTTTCTCCACGGTCTCCAAATTTTGTATTCGATAAGTGTCTCATAATTCTCACAGGGAACGTGTTTGATTGTAGTCGCACGTAATTTCTGCGTGCAACCAGGCATTACCTTGAAAAGCACTCATTACGTCTTCTTTCTCAGACGCGTATTTGCACGCTATTCTAACAAGCCCCGGCCGCATTCTCGAGTCGGAGAAATCATATTGCCGCCACGAAAGGGCTTGAGACCTATTAGAGAGAACGTGTTTTGATATGGTAACGTTCGAATATCGTTGCAATGCTGTTCTAGAATGATATTCTTAAGAAGAGATAAAATTTCGCTATCCTTTGCGATAAAATATTATACTAGCGTCATTAATTGCTTATTACAGCAAAAATACATGTAGAATAATTATAGCATTTAGCATAATATAGAATAAACAATATTAAACAGTAAAAAAAATAGTTATAGTGTTCAGCAAAAATGTTGAATGTAATAAGATGATTTGAAAAACAACATTGACATCATAAGACGCAATAAACGGTCTCGCATGCATGATATCCGATGAAAATCGTTCTCTCTTCAAATAGCCGTTTAAATGCCCGCTCTCGAGATCCCGCGTGTGTATCTACTAATCTACTTGATAGGCCACTGACCGACCGATCGACCGACCGATCGACCGGCCGGCCGACCGATCGGCTATTATTTCAAATTCGAAGATTGCGCGCGGCTCGCGGTCGCGCCGAGCCGAGCCGAGCCGCGGCGATTCACGCGCGTTTCCCGCCGCGTCGTAATTGATCCCCAGGTCGGAATAAGCTTCGCCTCCCGGGTAGAAAGCTAACGCGTTATAACGACAAGCAAGTCGCTACGCGCACGAAATCAGATGTTAATGGCGTTTCCGTGCTAGGTGAATTACACAGCGCCCGCCAACGTAATTGCAGACGTTCGCTTATATCGCATACGTGTACGTCGTACTTAACAGCTTGTAGCGGGGACGCGAGTTTGCGTCTCGCGCCGCGACGAAACGAAATTTCGTCTCAATTTGGCGGGCGCGGTGCAGTGTGTGTGTGTGTGTGTCGCGATCAACACACACGCCTCGGCTAATTCGCTGGAACGCGAAGCGAAGCGCATTATATTAGTCGCCCCGAGTGGAAGGCGCCGCGCCCGCGCCGCTCGGAAGCGTGTTACCTTATCTCCACACTTTTAAACTTCGGAGAACGCCTGCCGAAGTTGCGAGCCACGCTCGCCGTCTCTGCAGCAGGAGGCCTGTCAAAATCGTGCCGATAAACTTAAGTAGAGGCGTCTGGCGCGTTCCGCGGATGCAGCACTTCAAACGCGCTAAATCGACGGCGTGGCCTTAAAGCCCTTAAATCTGAACTTTCCACACGCGACCCCAACAACGTCGCGACGCGACGGCCGGCCTCGTGTGCGTCAGTTTCGTTCGGATTAATCGGCGAAGCAAGGCTTCGTTCTTTCTAATTTTATGTGTAGGTACACTTTGGTGAATCGCGTGATAAAAAGGATATCAGATTACATTTCGATAAACAGAGTTCGAAGTTATGAGATACGAGATTACAGGGACATTCGAAAGATACGACGAAACGTCAACAAAATACTGTTTATGTTTTGATAAATGAAGTATTACGAGAAATATATGTTTTTATTGAAAATGTGACGTGACGAAGCGACTTTACTTGCGAAAGAATTTGTCATGAAAGTTATTATCAAGACAAACGGACCTGAGATATTTTATACAGCAAAAATAAATATTGAAGTAAATTAGACGCAAACGTTATCGTAACAAGTAACTAATAATCTATATATTCACAATTTATTTAAAATTTATTGGTAAACAGCCAGCTCATGTCTTTTTCATACATGGATGATGATGAAAAGTGGAAGGCAACATGTGTCGAATAAAAAATTGAAAAGCACACTCTGAAATTTACATCGAAAAATAGAATGTTATTTTAAGGACGCATATATCACTCTCGTGTTTCTCAATAATAGGATTTTATGAAAATTTTATGAATATTTCACGTTATAAAACGGTCGTATACTCGTTTACCGTCACATCGTAAACACAAATGCCGGAGTCACCGCTCACCGAACTAACAGTTGACTGCAGTCCGGCAACGAGCAACGCCTCGCGAGTTTGTTGGGAAACCGTGCATTTGCATATCGCAAAGACTCACGATCTCGAATCGACAAAATGATCTCCAATTCACGAGCACGACATGTTGCAGCTGCACGTTGAAACGCGACCACGTGACGTCACGTCGAATTCGAGGGGGTTAGGAAATCGAGAAGCGCTCGCGCGCCCGACTGTCGCGGTCGTGAGACAAGAATTTCGCGTGTCGCCGTAACTTTTCACCACCGAGATAGAGTGACGCATATTCAAATATCACATTTGGCTACTCACCGATCGAGCCGGCGATGTCACTTTTCCCGCGGCGTTCTCGAATCCTTCTGTAGTTCCGGCAGTTCCGGCAGTCGAAGCAAAATCCCGCGGAACGGAGTGACGAACTGTGGGCCAAGGGGAGAGGAGAGTGAAGCCGATCACCACCTCGTCATTTCGTACTCTCGTAGCTCGGTCTCGACAAATTATATATACGGAAATGGATCCACCGCGCCTCTCGGTCACGCCGTTTTCTCACGCTCGAAACCGTGATAAGAATTACCCGCGCTGCGCCCGGTACGTACAACCGTCCAACTCGGTGTCTCGCGCTCAACTGGTCTCCGTTCGTTGGCGCGGATTTCTCGCCGGCCAATCGGAGTCGAGACTGCGCGGCGCGGCGCGGTGCGGCACGGCGCGCCGTAACTCCGCTTACTCCGCTCTCTTGCGTACACTCCGCGCCCCGCGCCTTAGTTTAACCCCCGTCAGAGGGGAACCGTACGTTCATCCCCTTTCGCTCGCGCACGCGACGCCTCTCTCGATCATCTCTCTCTCGCACTCGCGCGCATCACGGGGGGGGAAGCGAGGCGAGCTGGCGTGCAAGCGCGAGCGAGCGAGTGAGCGAGCGAAGGGAACGACGAGGGTCGTTGCCACGGCGCGTGTTGTGCGCGTCGCCCCGTTACCTCAGGTGCGAATTTCAAGACGGATTTGAATGACCTCGCGTCGCGCTCGCGTCGCTCGCGCGCGCGCGCGCGCGCGCTGGCGTAAACACGACGCGCGACGTTTGTTTAGCCACCGAGATTACGGCGTGTCGCTCTCACGCGCGGGCGCGCGTCGCGTTTTGATTGCTGCGGTATTACGAATGTCCCCTATCGCCATGGGAGTCGCGCGACTGTCCATCAAGGAGGGTAGAGAGCCAAATGAGAGGACGCGACACCGGTGGAGCACGAGTCAAGGTATGTAATGTACATTCAATTTAGCCACGGCTGCTCCAGTTATTTTTTCAACGAAGGGTTTTGCTTTAAGACCAATTCCCAGTGAACACAATGTTCTAGATCGGGAATGTTTTAAAGGTCGGTATATTCATAGTCGGATCTTATATTTAAGACCGTCTTAGGTACAATTTTAAGATGTCATGAACCAATCACAGAGCCGTATTAGCGTCTTAAGACACTACTTAAGATAGTCTTGAAATAAGATCCGACTATAAATACCGGCCAAAGACATCTTTAAGACATCTTATGTCCCGATTTGGGACATGCGTGTTGTCTGGGCTGTTTCCGCGCGCGTGCTCGTTAAGCGCTCGAAAACTCGGTTGTTGAAACTGTTGTCAGTTCACGACTGCTACCATGGCCACGCTTGGGTGCCATTCTTCGGCCCTGCACGAAATAATATCGGTATACGTATTCTGCGCTTCGCCTCCCCCGTGTATAGGTCACGCGACAAAAATTGCGCTCGGTGCATCTGAAGGGAGCCACCAACGGTGTGTACCATATTTAAACAGAAATATATTAGCGTGCCCGCGGTGGTAGCGACGTCACAAATTGTACTTTAGAGTCACTACCCTACATTCTCCCCTACCGAAATAATAAACTCGCAGGAGTCCCGCGCAATCTTCGCAAGCCATTTTATGAGGCTAGAATTCTAGGCGCATAAAGACTGTACTCTACGGCGTCGCGGAATTTACACGCCGGTAAGCACGAGGACACGAAAAAATAAGTATAGAATATATTTCATTTGCGTGTAGTAGTATTTATCGCAACACAGTGCGCGAGACCGCATACACTTATCGTTCCTTTTCGCTCCCCCTTTTCCCCCGACGCTCCCTCGTCCCTCGCTCCCTCACGGCTACCTTCCCTGATAATTCCACCGGGGGCTCAGCATAATGCTTTTTTCACCCCGCGCTGCGACAGCCTCTAATATCTGTACGCAGCAACCCTCCCGCCCCGAGTGATGCGAATTTTTCCCGGAAACGACTTTCCATTCGACCGCCGCGCGAATCCACGTAGCTATCCCCCAAGGCGCCCATCCGCGAATTATTCGAGTACCCGGGGTAATTCCGCTGGGAATCGTATTGCATAATGTTAAGAAAACGCGGTAAGAGCGACCCCGCGCTATTTCTTCGATGCGGTAATAGCACCTCTTCGTTACGACAACATTGTTTTCCTGGCCCATCTCTCTTTCATCTGCTACGCCGATGTAATTTAAGTGTCCCTCCTTTTCTCGAAGTCTATACGCGTCCGCATCTCTGGGAGCGCATTTTTCAGTATTTTGATAAAATTTTTGAAAGCCGATGTCGGCGAGGAAAAAAAGACATTCGAAGAAAATTGTGGGAATCGTTCCACGGCGCGGGCGTGTTTCTTCAAATAACTGGCGACGATGCGAGACACCGCGAATTCGCTATTGGAAAATACGTCGACGACGCGGTTAAACTCGCGTGAAGGTGAAGCTCGGGCGTATCGACCTGAGTCGCGGGGCTCTCGGCAACTTCCGCGTATGCCGCGCGGAAACAAGTGGAAACGCATTCCGTGCATAGCAAAAAGTAAGACACTCCGGAAGAGAGAGAGACGGCCCGGAATGCGCGGCGCGACCACCCTCGGCGCTTGGAAACTTGGGTGTCGCCGACATCCTATACGTTTCCCGTGGACGCGACGACGCACTCCACGGACGCCCAGGATTGTTCCTGGCAAGTAGGATTTAAGTAAGTTCTTAACGAGCGTCTGGTCGCCGTTATCTAGCAGCCCGGAGTGGCGCTAATACGGCCGCGTTCGTCCATTCCGACCCGATAGACCATCGCGCTTGGGCAGTGCAGCCCGCCGCGCCGGTGGCTTATCAGATCGCCGAAATAGAGTTTTAGATTAGATTCAGAGACCGGTTCGCGGACGCCTCGGCCGGCCTGTGCATAAGGACTTTTTAATGCATTCGCCGTTAAGAACTCGATTCAAACTCCCTAAACGAGTTACGGCAAAGTTCTTCCCTCTCTTTTAGGCGCGTATAGCCGCGGACGGCTATACGCGCCTCCTTCAGATCGCTTCTTTCTTTTTATCGGACGATCTCGCGTTTCCTGTTCTCTTTCTTCCCGCATGTTACCTCCTACTCTCCCGTGCTTTCCCGTGAAAAAAAAAAAGAGGCACCGGAAGCCATCGCGAATCAACTGGCCGCTGTCGCTGATTCTGAGGCTATTAAGGCCTTTCGGTGCGAGATGCAACCGCCTGTTAAAAGGCCAGTTCGAGTTTATCGCTTCGATAAATCGCTGACTAAAAAGTCGACGCGGTACAAGGCAATAGTGTTACAACGAAATTTCAACTTATTGTCGAAACAAGATATAAAGTTTTATTAGAAAAATATCGCATTAACTCAAATTATTAAAAGTTAAATAAACTGCATTGTGTAATCATAATAAATTTTGTGATATATTTGAGATAAGTATTTATGTATAAAGAAATAAGCGATTATAAGACATTGAAAATTATTCCAGTCTATTACATTAAATTCGACCTACTTTGAAGTTATAGCCAATAATCCTTTTTTTTTTTTTTATTAAAATGTTTTGTTGTTTTTCCTTTCTTTATACATATTATGATATAAAATACTGTAAAACACTACGCAATGGTATAAATATTTGATAAGCTACAATTATAAATACAGTTTGCATAATAATTTTGAATATTTCCCTTTTTGTAAAAAAAAAAGTTATGCTTTCGTTTGTTGCATAATCATTTGCATGTTAACACAATTTAAGAGTTGTCGTATTGCTACACGCAAAACTCGTTTTCATCGCATATGCATATGCTTGGAAACAGCGATCGATTTCCATCTACGAAGCAACGCTTCGCTTCGTCGGAACGCATTTCTAAAAGGCGAACTCGAAACGTCGACTATTCAGATTTAGCGTTAAAAATGAGTTTATATCATGGAAAAGGATTTCCTGCCGTTCATGATTCGTTTGTTGATAAAAAGCTCGATCCTGTCCCGTAAATGCAATATGATTGGCCGTTGACATTCTGCATTTTACAGATCTAAAATATAGCTGGCGGTTATTCCGTACTGTAGCGTAACATATTTGTACGCATTAGGGAAAGCGCTGGTTTTTGATATTACAAAACGTCCTCTGATAACGGATTGTACAGCGATTCATGTGAAACGTTTGTCAAACGTGCCGCATATTCGTTTTGATTCTCGCTCGCGCGATATTTCTTTTCGCCACCGTGTTTGCTCTCCACGATTATTAAACGCACCAACCATTTTTCGCTAAAATTAAAATTGATATTGAATTCTGTGAAATGTCAATCCTCATCGAGAGAACACAGTAGCGTCACGCTAAAACATCAGGATTATTTATAAAAAGCGTGGAGAATTTAGAATTGCAGTTATATAAAAATTTAGTACGACTAATAAATTAAAACTATTATAAGTTGTATTTTAAGTAAATGTATAATATTTTTTATGCTTTAAAATATTTTTGAAAAAAATATAAAAAGGAAAACATGAAAAGTTTAAAAATAATGTTAGATTATATTTGTTGAAGAATTGTGTATTGTTTTATCTTTCCTTCTTAGTTGAATAATCTCTGATGGTGATGATTGAAATCAATTGCAAGTCCTTCTTCGTCAGACCGTAATGACTGGTAAATCGCACGCGGACGCGACAAAAACAGAGCGTTGGTCCCGCCTGTCTCGATCGGATAAGGCCCGAACGCATTTCGCCCCGGGACGTTGCGATCCATTTCCTGCGCGCAGCTTAAGAGCTGCCGATCTCCGCCGTGACCTTATTTCGCAAAGACGAAGGCAGGAAACGGAGTAGGAGGAGGAGCGCAAGAGAAGGAAAGAAGAATAAGAGAAAGAGTGAGAAGGGGGGGGGGGGGGGGGAGAGTTCGCGCGCCCTTCGCCAAGTCGTGACACGACAGAGCGACCGGGAGTCGTTCATACCGGCGATCCCGTCACCTCGTCGGTCGTCACGATTCTACCAAGGCCCTTTGACGATCAGGCAGGAAAAAGATCGGATAGCAAGGAACGAAGCTACGAGAGAGGAACTCGAAAACACTCGGCCATTGATATAACGAACGTGACCGCCGCACCTCCGGCACTATTATTCGCACCTCGAGAAAGGCACGAGTGCCGTCCCACGCGTCCGCAGCTCCGGTTGCGATAAATCGACGTTAAGTCGAAATTACGATCGTATCGGTCGGTTGGTAGCGACAGTGCGTGCCCGAGCAAAACGTGCGGGGCTTATAAGTCCCGTTCGGGCTACCATCTGGACCGACCGGACGATCGCGCGTCGCGTAGCGTACACGTACGCTCTTGTATTGATGATAATTGTGCGCCGATGAGAGAGACCATTTGTCCGCTTTTTCTTTTCACGTGAGCTCCGTTGCCCTTCGGACAACGGATGTGTCGAATTCCGTTTTATTTTGCGCGACACGAGCGAGCGAGATTGGCTGTGAGGTTTGTTGTAATTTAATCTTTCGAGAGATTGCTAAATGATAATATCTTTTTTATTTCTCTACATAAGGACATATATCTTTTCCATTAAAAAATATTTTAACAAGAGCTTCTATAATCAAACTTTTTGGAAATTAATTATCCTTATCTTGTTTCGATTTTCAGACATTTCCTGTTTATTATGAAAATGTTATTAATTTAACATTGATTAATAATAGAAATAAAATATTTTATAAAAGCTTGTTTAACACATAATACTTTTTAAATAAGTTTTTTTATGTTTTGAAAAAACTGGGCATTTTCTCATATCTTTCAGCAGTTTGTAAAGACATTAATTATAGAATTATTTTGCAATTTTTCATTCAGCGTTTTGCATTTTCCATCCTTCATGTCTGTGAATTAATTATATGATTTACATATATGCTAGCATGTATTTTGCGTGGATGGTTATTACTTGTAATTATTTATTGCTTTCAAAAATATTTGTTTCTGAAAATTATATCGATGATTATCTTGCATACATTAGGTAATGTGGAACATAAAATAGTAGACAATCTGTTAGAATATTGCAAATGACAGTTAAACGTTATGAATAAGAGAGAAAATGAACGTTTAATTAAAATGTACTGCTATAATTCTCGTTTATGTAATCCATTTCTCAACAGCATAATTGATCGCACAACAACTCTGCAATATGCGATACTTGTAATATAAATCAAGTATATGTTGGGTATACATATCATATATTTGTCAAACTTACAGCCTAATTAATAAACATGACTGCGTACCGATATGTTTTACGCCAATAAGTGTCGCTATGATTTTATAAACTCGTGAGATAAAGTTCAAGCCTTTCTCGCTCAATCATTTCGTCACAGTTGTTCTATAAACTATCTGTAGAACACTGTGTAACAATTTTTGATTGAGAACAAGTTTGAACGACAGATGAAAATTATTTTCATATCTTCAAAGAATCTTTATCAGAGACACATAATACTGTGTGTCCAATAAAAAATCTTGGCTTTTCCAAATTGAAATTTATCAAGAAATTATTTAGAAACTGTGAGAAAAAAAATGTTAACAAAGCCACATTATATTGGCCGAATAATTCCAAGATAAATCTTCTTTTTAGTGTTTAAAAAACACTCTCGTATATGCGCTTACGTCGCACGCACGTCGTGTATAGTGTCACTTATGCTAATTCCAAACCGTTTTGAATCCCGGCGTAGGGTTCCGAGGGTACGAATTGTTCCTACAGATCTTCGTGTCAGCGTCTCGTCACTGTCATGAGGGATTAAAATCCGGTTTTCGATTCATGCTGCACCCTGCCAATGAAAATAATAATGCTGGGCGCGCGCACGCCATGCTCGGCGCACATGCGGCGAACGCATTGTAGGTCGCGCGCGACGATACTCGTCATCGGTAGAATGACGCGCGCACTTTCCGTTCGCTTTGTGTCGTCAGTTTGCCATATAGTACAAATACAGCGCTTGCCGTATCACTGTCGATTTAATTGCAATTTCCTGACGCGAGCGAAAATTGCCCACCGGATCCGCGTTCGAGCCCTCAGGGATAGAAATGACGCTCCTTCCCTCAAACCGATAGCGCGTTACCGTCCGCTTCACTGGTACGTCGTTTTACGTGATAAGCAGATATTATTGTTTCAAATACATACTAAAGAGCATAAAATGTGTATTTTAGCATCGCTATTTACAGAGTGTACACATATAATTATAAATCATGTATATTTAATATATCTATTAACGTGTTTATATTTGTGGAATGTTAATATGACTTGATTACCGACATTAGTATAAACATTGACACACAATACACAAACACACACATATACACATTATACCAAAAAGTTATATATTATAGTTACTGTGTACAATTAATGAATATAATATAAAATATAATATTTATTTTACATATCTACCTAATATCTGCATATATGTATAAATATTCTCTCTCTCTCTCTATTTATCTATCCATTTATTTGACAAGATATATGTAGGAGAAGAACGTTTTAGCAACTAAAATAAAAATGTATAAATTATTGTGATATATAAACTTTAAATAGTTTTTCACGTTTTATGCAATAAAACTTAATTTGCTGTATAATGAGTTAAATGCAATCGAATTTGACTGTTTTTCAGTAAATATACGCTGTACGTTGTGTCGTTTTAAAATCATTTTAATTACATACGGACTCCATCGCGTGTGATTGTTATTGGTCAATAATCATCATCAGCCGGCTAACATAACGCTGTTATATGTATATATCGATTGGCATTCTCGGCAATTATGAATTCTCTATGTGCGCCATCGCATAGCCTATGTATTTCGGCCTGTTAATCGCAGAGCACACAGAACTCGTGGAAAATATGTCAGAGATACAAACAAAATGTTGTATACAAGAAGAAAAATGGTTATTTAATTTTTTATTAAATGAAAAATATTCCATTTATTTCAAATGATACTTTTATCATTGTTGTAAATTTTGACGGGCACAATAAAGGTAATTGGATCGCGCATTGCGTATTAAAATTCTACCAAAATTTTAAATTGTATATGCTATTTATAAAATAATAATAGTATCAAGCTATGTAAAGATCGCAATTCTACATCAGTTGAACACGGCTGAGCGTTATTATAAACAGCGTCATTATCGTGCTCATGAATACTGAACAACAGCATTAAACCATCACAAAAATGCAACATTTTAGTAACGCTGATGCATTTATTAAAAATGGCGCAGATCTTTGTTATTTTTAACGTATTATGAGTTCCAATTTGAAAGAAGTTACATAAAATAAAAATATCTTAATTTTTAGACAATTTAAAATAAAAATTACTATATTATTAATATATTATTAGCAATATATTAATTTTTGTATTTAACATATACATATTATATACGATTCTTTTTTTTATTTTCTTTTTCCTAAATTTATGTGTCATTCCACGAAGTGTCATCCGGTATACAATTACAAACATGGTTGTTTTCTTAAAAGCAGGTTCCTGGTCCTGCAGCGAACAGCATGCGGATATGGAGATTGAAAGACACGGCACACGGTTTCTTGTAACATCGTAAACGAATAGAGGCTTTAAAAAATATTTTCCTGTATAGTTTGCCGTAAAATTTATGACGAAAGATAGTTATAAATATTACGACAAGTAATTTGACTGACTGCTTTAAAAAGCAGTTTGTTAACATGTTTTATAGTAAATAGAAGTGTTGTTATAATTATATTAGTTATCTAATATGTTTTGGCAAGAGTAACATATAAAACATAAAAAGATAAAAAAAATTTTAGCTCCAAAATATTATGTATTATTTGATGTTAAAATTTTTAGAGAGAGAACTTATTCATTAGTGACATAAATGTAGCATCATAATTAGTGCTTTTTAAAATTAAAACTTAAGTTTTAATTAAATATTAAGTTACACTAGATGTTCAATAATTTAAAATTTATAGTTTTTATTTGTTATTTATTTATTAAGAAGAATTTAAAAAAAGGAGAAAAACTATATCAATAATATTAAAATTCTAAAAAACGTACTTACTTTATAGAAATTTATTAAATATATATGCAAACAGTTAATTATTTATTATGTATATACATATATTAAGTATTATGTATATGTATATTCGAAATGAAGCATCTGTGAGAGGATACTGACGCCATCTTTTCGTCGAATAACGTACCGTTTGCTGTTTTCCAACTTTAGTATATCAGGTATCGCTATTAGAGATTAGATAATATATACATATCGCATAATTATAGAATCTTTCTTAAATTTTAGTTTTAAATTAATTATTGCACAGCATTATATATAGTCTATTTTGAGCTAAATTATATCTGCTCAATAGATGGTACTACAATGAATTTCTAGGAAAATGGACCTTTCCTTCTGTTGGTCATATAAAAATTTGTAGATAAATATTGTTTATTTTATTAATACAAAAGATTTGTTTATTATTTAGATTTAATAGATTTGATATTATAAATAATGTATGTATAATTATTTCACGTGAAAATACACTTGATGAATATTTTCAGCAATAATATCTGTGGCCCTCTGTTTTAGTTTCATTTTTGATAAGTTTTAAATTAAATAAACAAAAAAAATACATTTGTAGCTATAATTTTTATAACTATAATTTATAATAGTGTAAGAATTTGTAAAAATTTTGGTTAATTTTGTCCATTTATCATGGCTGCATTCAAGATAGAAAATGTATACATACCATAAAATGATAAAAATTATTAAAAATGTACATATTACAAACAAAAATGTTAACAATTTTCTAAAGGTATATTTGTTTGACAGAAATAACACTGTTGAGAGATAGAACAATTATAATGTCAGTTATTTTATTATTTAATATTATTAGAATCTATGTACATGCTCCATTTGCTAGGTATAACAATATTACTTACACATACACAATATAAAAGATATTTCCAAATTCCTATTACATCACAAGTTATGTATCTATAAGTTTATATTACAATACATATATATTACAAAAGTATTTCTGAGTATATAGTCATTCGAACATATCGATTAATTATTTGTTCACAATAAATACAATTATAGGTTTCTCTATATAAGTAGCACTTACTCAGCCTTACAGTTTTGCGTTTAAAGTTTCGAAATGCGATATTCAATAATTCTCTCGAAAGTACAAAAACAATCGAAACTATGCACAGCCTTAAGACACTTGTATCGCGTTATGGAATATGATGGCACGATGACTGAAAAATGTGTCAAGAAATATTTAAACGACTTTTAGTAAGGCAACGTTGGCATATTAACATCGCCACGTCTTGTATAGACTGAGTTTTGTGAATATATTTTGCATTGCATATTTTCGAAAATTGTCCAAACGTAGATCAATGTCGAAACTCCACATGGATCATTTAGAGTTCATTTTAGTATTAAGTCTTGAAATGAAGTCTGTTGCCTGATTATCTCCTTTCCGACGCTCCAATGCACGAATGACATCCGTATCTTTAAATTAATATGAATTATGTTTAATATGGCATTTACATATGAATGTATGGCTATATTTATATTAATATTTGATAGACATAATATGTTCATTGTATATTATTTTAAAATTAAGAAATTATTACATACTTTTCTTGGTCGGACGAGAAAGTTTCAAATGTATTTGTTCTAAAGTTGCGAAGCCAGTCTCTGGTTCAGTGTCGGGAATCTCATTAAATGGTAAAAAAGCTTCAGCCATAAATCTTGATCTGAGAAAGTCCTTGTCTTTTACCTCAAATGCCACTATAGCATTCTCTATAGCTCTTTGTTCCGAAGTAAGAGGACTGTAAATGTTGGAATTATTTCATAAATATTCTATTTTATTTATATCCTATAATAAATTTAAAACAATTATAATTAGGAACATTACTAACATGTTAAATGTTTCGTCAAAGAGGGGAAAGATCGTTTCTTTCTGCACACGCGTCTTCGGTGCTTTAATTTCGACAAATTTTTCTTCAGGCAGTAATCTGATTTTTACGTAGGAATCGCATTTACCTGTAATAAACATAGAAAACTTAAATTTCATATAACATGATTTAATTTAACATTTGAAGAAACCCACTGTGAAACTATTCATGCAAGGTGAAAGTAATTATCGATACTGACGCCATCATATATTCTTATCTGTGAGGTTAATTAACATTAATAATTACGTTGTAGTAATTGATTTCAATTAACACTGTGTAAAATACATTTTTTAGATATTTGGTGATAATAAGATTTTAGAGAACCTCATAGATAAGAAATTACAAATAATCAACGTAAACAATATTCCGTAACAATATTCGATCTTTTTGAGCCAGGAAGACCATTGTTTCATTAGAGACTATATTTTTCTACTTTTATAAAACGTCAATACAAATTCGTGCCATGCATTCCCAAAATGCTATTTCCGCGAGAGCAAGCAATTTGATAGAGAATCATGTAACAATTGATGAGGAAGAACTCCATTTTATATTCGCTTTTACATACTTGTCTTCCCTTCTTTGATTCTTTGTTTAGATTTTGAATGTAGTTTACGCTCAAGAGTAGACAGCTTGCCTATAAAATGGCCTATAAAATCGAAAAAATTGTCATTTCTCTTTTGAAATTCCACGATTGTTTTCACCAGCGATTGAACATATCAGAAGTCCCATTATAATTTTCAAAATATAAATTTTTATAACAAAATAATTATTGCGGATCATCAGCTTCAAATATCTGTTTTGCATCATTTAATTTACTTGTATCATTAGATTTTCTACTTATCACAGATATTTTCTTTTCGTAACTGCAAAACTTCACTTTGTGTTTATTTAAGTTATTTATTAGTTTTTATATAATTATACATTTTTAGTGCTTTTGCAAATTTTACTTTTATACCATTGAGTAGAAATTTCGTTAACTTGTTATATTTCTTTACAAATGAATTTTATTTCACTTACCATTGCTATCCATACAACGGAGATTTCTGGCATTCAGAATCTGTATATTCAATATATTATCAACGAAGTATGCTTTGACGCTGACAAGACCGTGAGTGGGTTCTTCCATTTCCTTTTGTTCTTCCACACGTTCCTGATGATAACGATGTACGAGTTCGGCAGTCTCAAGTCCATGTAATTTTAAAACACCTTCGATTTTCTCTAAAACTTGCACGTTTGCTGTTTCATCGGCACCGAGATTAAAGAATCGAATGAGCGTGTGAAGAGTTTTATGCAAGTTTGAGTAAAATGCTGGTGGCCGTCGTTTCTACAAGCAACAGTGTTATTTTATGGAAAACTGAAGCTTTTTGTGATAAGAAAAAGAAATGCTTGTGTTCTTGTTATTCACCTCTAAATTGGTGTTGATTAGTTCATACAACGTTTGCGATATAATTTCCCAAATCACCAGGAGAACTCTGTTAAAGTTGTCCTCATTGAGATTATCATGCAAAGTTGCCAGATTACTGTCTAAATACTGTAGCAGACGATCCATCGCGTTGCTGGTCGTGTCAATTAATTCGGCACCCTCCATGAGATATCTAAAAACGCAAATAAATTTCTCATTAAGGTACTTTAAAACGTAACTAAATTAAAGAAAATTAATTATATGTATTTGTTATAAATCATATTATAAATTGTTACAAATTAAAAAATCAATTGAATTGAAAGAAAATGACACATTTTTAGTTGTATCCACACACCTGTTCATTGCAGGAGCCATTTTGTTGGCTACAACTTCCAACAACTCTATGATCCTGTTCTTCACAGTATCTGTGGCGTTGTCAATGATAAGCTGAAGAGTCTGTCGACAACGATCAGCCTCCTCATGAGTCTTGTGCTCTCCTAAAGCATCCACAATATTCTGCAGTCCCAAATCCTTGGCCAGCGGTGCGATCGATGTTCTGATATAATCGATATTATTAATGGCAAAGCACCAGGCCGTCGATATTGTGAACCTTTTTTCATAGACACTACTCTGCGAGAGTTGTTCTAATTCTGTTGTCAGCTCTGCTTTTGCTGCCATTTTATCGGCATATGCCATGGAACATTTACAAATGTCCTGCAAAACAATTATTTTATTATAAATTGTTTAAAGTTATTTTTATTCATGTCAATCTTATCTATTTGCTTGTAATATATTAATTTCCTTGTTGACGACAATACATATTATACGTCAATTATAACTTAAATAGACATTTAAGAAGATAGAATTCTCAAACTTACATCGATAATTCGTGCTATGAACGTGTAGGAACCTTCAACGTCGGGCCACGCTAGCTGCGTCCAAAAAACTTTAATTTGATAGAATGTTGTTAATGTGTCTACAGCGCTTGAACTATACTGAACGCTATTGTCGACCGCTTGCAAAGAATCAATTTCGACTGCTCTGTCGATGCGTTTAAGTGCTTTATACACTGCGATTTCCAGCCAATGCGCGACACCACCCCTAAACCAATCGTAGTAATTCTGTATCTTCATATCCTCTAACTGTCCTTCGGCGCAAAGTACCTGACCAAGTCTGTAAAACGTATGTTAAAATAAGCAAAACGTTTAAAATTATTGCGTAAATTTTACAAAATTATTAAACTCACGTGGCATATCTTTGAAGCGTGAGGTAAAGCTCGAATAGAGTCGTGCCTAGGCTCAATTCCGCGTTGTCAGTGCTATCAACTTCAATTCGTTTCAATCTGGCACACACGTCCTCTATAATGATCATGCACATATCACTGATTCTCTTTTCATATGCAATATACATCATTCTTGCATACGGAACATTGACTCTCCTAAAATTTGTAATTAATGTTTAGATATTGTCTATATTATTGAATATATAAATATATTCTGCATCTTATAAGACAGATCGACTCACCTTATGAATAATTTGTCATAATAATCAATAGCTTTCTGTAAGTCCGCTCTAATTAGTTGAATTACTTTAATATGATACCTAAGCGCGTCTTCATCCGATTCTGTATCAGGCGAATTATTGCTTAGTATGTGTTCAAACCTAGAACATATTTAAATGTGTGCTTTAAAACTACAAAAGAACAAAATATATTTTAAGTTTATGCACTTTGCTTTGCTTACCATTCGGCGCAGCCTTGTGTAATAGTGTATTCCAAAGCTTGGATTACGTCTATCTTTAAATCATCTGTTTCAGAAAACCAGAAATACATTTTGGCGGGAAATAGGTTAATATCTTCAGGAACTGTCAGAGAAGATATAGATGATAATATCCTAAAATTATTGAAATTTATTTAAGAATTTTATTTCACCAATCTGAAGCATTTCTTTCTAAATTAAATATCAATATTAATTGATGTTTAATAATATTTAACACAAAGAATTATCTGCATTAATATTATCATATATTGCAAAGTTAATAAAATTGTAAGAATATAAGCAAAAAATTACCCTAAGATGGAAGATAATTGTACCATGGTATTTTTATCCCCCAATATCAATTTTCTAATTTTTCGTATACTGTTTAAGCATGAAAATACAATTTTATTCGTGGCTTTCCAGAAGAGTTTAGTTTCGTCCACGGAGAACAGACCGCTGTCCATTGGTCTGAGCAAATCGATTGCGAGTTTATTAAAGACTGTGAAACTTAATGGATGTTCCTGATGGATGCTTGCGTATTCGACCCATTGTGCCAGAGCGAGATTTCTAGCTAATAAACCACGTTGCGCGCTATGTTGAAGAATGAGCGCTTCGGCTGGTCCTGACCAACGACCACACCAACAATACTTTTCGATTTTTTCCATTTCAATCTCGTAAAGAAGCAGCACTCTTAGCAGGTGCCGGTGTTCTTGTGCGGCTACTTGTGCATTATGTTCCGCGCTGAAGGCCAGTCGGAGCTTTACAACGCCACGACGTTTGGATTTGTTTTTCTTGTCTAGAGCGTACCACATTGTATGGCCCGTTGTGGGTATATCCTAAAAATATATATAAACGAAATGTATATTTAATATTAATAATGTATAAATACAATGTTAATACAATGCAATGTATGAAAATGAAATATATGTACGAAAATATGTTTTAAATTCTTTATATTACCTTCAGCGGTATCCGACATCGACCAATAAATTCATTATTGTGACTACCTGTTGTAGCCGTTACTGCAATTTCTTTGGCTAATTTAACTAAGCCACGAACACCTTTAATATCTTTAACTTTACTCATCTTTTCAGGCACAGTTTCGGCAGCATCAAAATCCCTAGAAAATGCATAATATAAAAATAATTAATAATTAATAATTAGTAATAATTACACAGAGAGCAATATGTGTAACTTACCATACTTCAAGGTACAAGATATCGTTCTCAGGATCTTCCAGTGGTCTAAATAATAACAGATGTTATTTTATTAGATATTATAATAATATCTAATAAAAAATTTTTTAATTATAAAGTACAACTTAGATCTTGACTATTTCTAATGTAGTATTTAATTAATTTTTAATTGTACAATTATAATTAAAATAATGAGATATTAAAATATTTAATATGTTTATGTTTTCTTTAATATTTTAGGAAAATAAATAAAATCTGTCACAAATGAAAAATATTTAATGCGATATATTAGAATAGTAACTCTTTTAAAAGCAGGAAAATACAAATTTTACTCACAATTCAAAGTGTTCTTCCCAGATTGGGCTTAGTGTACAAGTTTTCACGGCAGTATTGTATCTTCTGGTAGGTGCTGATTCGAGATATAGAGCGCAGAAAGGATCACTTTTGCCATTAGAATCTTTGGAGGCTAGTTCTTTGGCTTCGATTACTTCAACGTTAAGATGTAATTCTGGTGGCTAAATGTGAAAATGTTTTAAATATATATATATATTTTTATAAATATATGTATACACCATGAAATTGTAATGAAATATGTCATTTTATGTTATATAATTGTAAAAATTAATTACCTCAAGATTTCGCGCTTGTTCCAACACTCTCTCGTGTGTTATATTATCAATTTTGAAGGCATTTTGTAAATGATTCAAAAGAGTTTCTTGGCTACATTCTTTAGAGACGTCGAAGCCAATTTGATGTTGTGTCATATATACTAGCGCAGCATAAAGCTCTTCGATCTATGGACAATACATTACGAATAACATTTAACGAATAACATTTAACGAATAACATTTAACGAATAACATTTAACGAATAACATTTTTCAAGAAATACATTATATATGTACAGTGACTCACAAAACTTATGAAATCGTACCATTATTATTTTCTTTCGAAAATTCGTGAACGAAGATATCTGTATCAAGAATCATAAATATTTGTTTCTTTATGCGTATATTTATATTAATATTGGAAAGCCGTTTTTGTTGATTGTCTTGTTCGAGTTAATTAGTTATAGATAATTGTTGTATAGTACATTTGACTAGTTTTCTGAGTCACTGTTATACACACAATTTTGGCAATAATAGTTTTTTTGAGTGCATTTTTGGAGCCTTGCTGAGGGTACCATTAGTATGTTCGAGTATAATATCTTCAATCGAAGTATAAAATGTTATTATGGCCAGACAATGAAAATAATATATACGCATAATCTAGAGAGAAGCATATAAAATAAATAAAATTTGAAAAGAAAAAGAAATATAAAAGTCAATATAAAATTAATAAAATTTTTAATGAAAATACTAATATGTGTTTCTTTTCAGTTGTACGAATTTTTCTCATCATTAATCACAACTTTCTGGGATTATCAGACTCACCGTCATGGATTGCAAAAGAGCATTAGTCCTACGCTCAATTTCAGCCTTTGGCACTCCACAAAATGTGTTTCTCATACGATTGAGGGTGGACGCCCCTATGGGCGGATTTGTGCTCACCATATTGAATCTCATGTAACTATTTAATTCTCGAATTCACAAACAACATTTACAAAAATCACAAGGGGACTGTCATATAGCCACGTTGAATTACACATTCTACAGTTCTCACGCAGTTCTCTCGTGATTTGCACTATCTGTGTCCAACGCAATCATTATTAAATGTACGGCCGAACCATAATTCTTTTGCTTAAGCGACACGCCGACAATTTTCTTAGACGATTCTCGAACAGCTGTGACGACGATAACGGACAGTAGATCTAGCGAAATGGAATCTAGAACGGCACGACAATGACCCGTGGAGATGCAAGACAGAAGATCATGTTGTTCGGTAAGAACAATGACGTTCATGCACCAGCGGTCCTGGCTTCAATTAGACGTCGAACCTGCTACTCACGCAAACACATTTGGACTTTGCGTGAGGACAAAGAATTCCGCGCACTGACCCCTAACGTACACTTACATTCGATGGGGGGTAATAAAAGATTTATTGTTTTAGTCAAAGATAATTTTTTGAAAGCATTTTATGCTTTACTGATTACAGAGAGAAGATGCCGATTTATCGCACACGCGATCGACGAATTTCGTTGCGGTATTAAACTCATTTGGTCGGCCAAAGATGAACTTCCACGATGGCCACGACCTCTCTTATCGACAATACACTGAGCCGTCGCATATTCAATCGTTTGCCTGCATAATCAATGATTGTCATGAACCGTAGCACGCATACATATCGTAATGTTATGGAATTAGTCGATATCAATGACAGTCTATTCTATGATATAACCATGGATCTAACCATGCACGAGTATTTTAACTGAGAGTGAAAGATAAGCTTCGGATAAGATTGTCGCTCCTGAAATTCTCATCGCATCATATCTTGTAATTTTATTTATATTTGTATATTATATACGATTGTTACGTTTCAACATGTTGAGACTAAATTATTTTTCTAGCATATGCAATATTAAAAAGTAAAGTTTCCTTGAAGACAATCTTTAGGTGCTTATAGATAATTAAAAATTTATTGTCGACTTATCAGCGTAAAAACATGTTATTAATGCCGTTTATTCTTTAACGAAACAGATAAGTTTTAGCCACGTTGTGACAAACTTTGGATTATTAGTAAACATTGAATGTTATTAGCTACTTTAGTGTGTGTTAAAAAATATGAAACATGAAAATAACACGTTTTAGCGTTATGTAATAGTATATTCAGTATATCTTAATTCAGTATATCTTACATCGGTATATCTTTACTTTAATTGCAGTTTTTTTTAGTTTTCTTCTAAGTAGTAATTTTTTAAAACATTTTTCAATGTACTTCTAGCGGAAAGATGGTTAGTAATGTGGTAATATGTGTGCTTAAAATAGTTTCAAACTACCGATTTCAAAGAGATATTTTCTAAATAAACCATCCACACAGACTTGCTATTACACACTTTTTGGAATAGTTAATAATATTTTAAACATTTTAAAAGCTTAATATAGATAATTTATGCAAATTTATGAAAACTTATGATTTTTACATAGATATAACTAAATAAAAAATTAAGTTATACATTGTTAATAAACTATAACATATAAATTTCTTATTATTGACATATATATATTTGAGATTACTATAATATAGAGGCATACATCAACATATACTATATACTGAATTGTTAAAATTTTGGTAAAATAATTTTTTTATACTTTACATATCCTGTTATCCATATGGGAATTTTTAATTGCTATATTGATCGTGAAATTAAGAATTCTATATTTGAGACTAGAATTGGAGCACAGCCTTCAATATCAATGTCCACAGTCAAATATAGTTGCCAAGAGCAATTGACTCTGACAGTGAGATTAAGTATTTGTTTTGTATTGTGTCTCATGGTTTGTAATACTAATAAAACGAAATCTGTTAAAATCATAAATATGTATTTAACATGCATTAACGATTCTTTATTAATTTTTTTGTGTCAAATCTTTCGCGAAAATATCTTTTAACTGCATGTTACAAAGAGAGTGACAGTTTTCTTCTTTCTCAAGAATGATTATTATGGTTGTGTAATCAGCATGAAAACAATCGGCGAATCTGGGCACAAAAGAACTGTGTCGTATCCCGTTTAGAGTGACCCACAGGGCAAGTGCAAACACAATGCGTTCATACGTTCGCACAATTGCGTCCAATGAAAGCTGATATACGAACAATTAGTTCATTGGCCATCAAGGCACACCATCGAGACACCCGTTGTATGATAAGTGCTGGAATGTATGAATGTATGAAGATACTTTCGTCCTTCGTATTCCGTCCCCGTTTAATTTTCGTAGAATTATGCAATTTTGAGACGGTCCAACTCCTTACGCCCACTTCAATACCAATTCTATTTTTCGACTTCGACGAGGATGAGTTCGTTTAACACGTTAGCTATTTTGTATCATGCGACGTCATAGTAATCACAATTATAATTTGCAATACTAATATAATAATTTGTAAAACGTATGTTATTTTCACATTGTGTTAACTATATGGCTACATTGCAGCTTTTAATGAAAAATTTATTATTAATCTTCAAAACTTGGATGTTTTAAATAGAAATATCTTGCAATCAAATAATAACAGAAAACACTGATTTATGGTTAAGAAGATTTAGTGATAACAAAAATAAGAAAATTACTATGGATATTGAAAAACACGATAGTACTATGTTTCGTTTCATTTTTAAACTGTGTTTCTGACAATTTGCCAATTTTTTAAGAGGCTATCGAACAGAAGAAGAAAGCATTTTAACCTCGTTTTCTAAGTAATGATTTATTTTTACGACTTAGCAAATTCCAAATACTGAAATGCTTGTAACTGTGTTAAACTGAATAAACTATTATCTTATAGCAATCTTTTAATTTTTATACTTATATTGCATATTATCTTTATCACATTGTTATATCAACTGACTTTTATTTGGCTATATATTATGACTAAATTATTTTTTCCATTGTTTAAATAACTCCGATTTTTATTAAAGTTTCAACTTTCTGTTACAGTTTAATTTTAATTTTTTAAATATACACGCGCGCGATTACTCCATGTTTGAACATTAGCAATAACTTATTTTTATATTAAAATTAATCTGGAATGTAACAAAAATATCACAAATCTTATCAGTAAAATATATGCAATTGTTTTGACGATACACATTTACTTCTCTAAAAGGGCACATTATTCACAACACACAGCAAGTCGAACTGTATATCACTCATTCAGTTTTAGAGTACACATTTCTTGCATAACTCACCGATGATTTCGAATATTAAAATAACTTAAAACGGATTAATTCAAGGAAAATTTGCTCTTCCCTAACTAACTAAATCACTCATTAATTGCACGTAGAGACATACGAATAACTTCACCGCGTTTTATTCTTCTAGAATCCCTTGACGTAAATATATTTTGAGGATTGATAATACAATTAATCAAACGACAACAATTAGCGATAAAGCTAGAGAAGATGGTCAGGATAATCAGCGTGAGAAGACAAGACAGGAACTTGACGGAGGCGAGCACCACACTGCCAGGAATAGATGGACCAACAGATCAGAGTCGTCGTACGTCGACTAGACGACTTCGTATTAGTGCATTTGCTAACGGACGAACACGTGGATCTCATTTCAGATTGAGTTTAACTGCTTGATTAAGCGTAAGGCATAACACCCCAGTGTACAGAGGGTGTACAAACAGGCATTATTATATTATATTATGAGAATATTGCGATCGATTTTGTATCAAAGCCCGACTTTAAACCTTCAGAATAAGCGATAATTTTCTGAATCAATAAAAATTTATTGGGACATTTTACGCGCATGACATCATGAAAATTAAATATCTATATGAAAGGATACATTCACTATATTAATGAATTTCTTGTGATCAAATTATTTGCGATTTTGCATAAAAATAATAATTTTTTTTTTTGCAAATTTAGTAAAAATGTGTGCACAAATTAATACCTTTAAATATAATATGGATTACAGTACAAATAACAAAAGTGTGCTAATAAAATAATTTAAATGATGTCAGACTTACGCGTTTCTTTTTCTTTCCGTCCATTTTAGGAAAAAGTGGTTTATTGAATTCGGTCAAGTGCATTATTTTAATAACAAACGAATTTAAAGATAAAATTGAAGAAAGAGAATTGTGACAGTGTTTCGCATGGCAACGCAAGGGAGCGTCTAACTTCGACTACCTTCCCTGCCAGACTGAGACCTTTGGAAAAATCAATATTGTTGCCGGTCGTTCAATCACGCGGTAGGACTTGCAGCAATATACAGAAAATATGAAGTTTCGATCCTACGAACAGGAGCATGAATCATGAATGTCTATTATGAACATGTCTCTAAAAAAATTAACTGTGTTATGCAGTAACAACCGAGAGAATAATCACACCTAACACTTTTATAAAATAGCTGCATTATGCATATTTATGAAGTTGTTGATAAAAAATAACAAGAACTATTGTCCATTAATTTATAAGTGTTCTAAATAGATAAAATTTTAATGTTTAAATTGTTCCAATATATTATTCTTAATCATTAAGTTTTTTATTATTTTTTATATAATAAATAGTCTCAAAAAAGTTTTCTCAGATGTTTGTATGTTAGAGATTTGGATTGAGGTGCTGAGGTATATCGATAAATTTTTACAATTTAAGATTATTTTACAAATTAATGCAATTAACACCTTAAGCCACTCTCCCATGTTAACGAATCTGTTTCGAATTATGCGATGTAAGTATATAATACGTTATATAAAAGTTCTTCAGAATTACACGCAGACTTGTTTTGATCTTGAACAGACTATCCGTTATCTATTGACGTAGCTAGGTGATGCGGTACGGAGCTACTCGAAATATTTTCAGGCAACACTCCGCGTGCCATTAACGTGTGAGAATTCGTTCTCTTGCCGAAAGTAGTCATTAATATTCCGAAGTAGACGATGAAATAATCTATCTCAAATTAGAGTCTCACAAGATGATAATAACGTCTTTAAGAGAAGATCTGTCAAGCTTCTAGTTTTCACAATGCATTATTGATCTCAAATTCTATACTTGAATTTGAAATCTGAGTTTGATTATTTAATGTCACCGGTTATATTTTTTGCATTTGACTTTAAAAGAAACAACCCTTTTCATTTTAAAAACGTTATTGTTATACAGTAAAAAAAATTGTATAATATACATTAAAAGTTATAATTTACCCCATGTCATATAAGTAATAAGTTAAAGATTTTATCACTTACGTTTAAGCCCACTGATTCGGCCAAGAAATTTCGAGCATGTTCATTTTCATCTCTGTCGCTGTCAGTTTCCAGCAAAGCTTCAGTTGGTTCATCGATGCTTCCTTCCTCGTTCAAGATATCTCCTTCTTCTTCCTGCGTTTCATCCTTTTTTTCTGGAAGTGGACCTTCTGCTTGTTCTTGGGCGCGAGCTTTTTCTGCAAGCAATGTGCCGAGATTTTCGAAAAAGCCGCCATCTGATTCTTGTATTCTAGAATGAGATATTATTTTAGATTAATAACGAGCTTAGTAATTTCTTAATTTTGGTTATCCGTTATCAAATTTTATATTTTTTAAGTATTTTATAAAAAATTTATTTTCTCATAGTATTATAATATCTACGTATATACATATACATATATTGGTTGTATTTATAGCAATATTAAAATAACAAAATATGTTTACCTAATATATTAATAAATTGTTAAAATACTATTCTTGTGCATATAGTTAAAGTCTATTCTAGTACATACTCTAGTGCATGCAATGAGTAAATATATTATTAGAATTATAAATTAGCATACTTCTACCTATAACATAAAATATGAAATTCACGTGTGGTATAAATAACTTAATAAACTTGAACATACGTTATAACGCTTTCAAACATTTCGCTAATTTTATTATTGTGACTATTCAAAAACAAAACACTTGTCAGTGGAATATTTAAAACGGAATAAATATATAGATCAGGCTTTGGAAAATAACATAAAGGAAAAAATATGTGGGAAAATTATTAGGAAACATATTAGGAGCGAGGATTGCGAGCACATACATCTGAGTATGTACAAATTACTGAAAAGCATGGCTCATGGCTTCAAAAAAGCGCATAAAATATTGCAACACTACTGTGCTAAAATGCAGCGCAAGCTACTTTTCCATCAGTGCAAATCGCACACACATAAACATTTCGTTTCACCTTTTGTTAATAAAGTTGAACGCCGCAAATTTCCAATAGAATCTCGCGACGGTCACTTCTTTCGCTTCCGGCTTTTGAGACATTCGAAAAGCGGCGATCGCGTAGTAAGGATGTTTCTCGTCCAGTTTTTCAAAGTGCGCCATTTTCCCTTTCTTAGTCCTTTAGCAAAAACGTTATACGTCTTCCAATGAAAATTCACGCAGGAAAAATCACGTTACATTGTTAGAAAAAAATTCTCGATTTTTATAATTTAAATTTTATTTACTATATGTCTTTGATAATTTCAGATTTGTTACTTTGAACTCGTATACTATGTAGGCGTAATAAAAATAATTAAATATGCTAAACTATCTCTTTTGTATTAAATATTATTATCATACATATATAATAAAAAGATACAAAAAATGTGTAAATAATTGTTTTAATAATATTATCAAGAACGTGATAAAAAATAATTGTATAATATTATAAACTTCTCTACTTAAATAAAAAATGAGTTTATTATGACAAATTTAATTTTACAGACTTAAAATTCGGTTATATAAAGCTAACAAGCAAATCTTTCACGAAAAATTTGAATGCTTTCTTCACACACATTTGCACTGTTCAATTGCACTTTGACAGTTTTCTGCAGAATATAACACCTCTTTTGATAAGACACAACGCGGTGCACTGTGACATTAGAAGATATCACTTTCAAGGAACTTTTTCATGCAATACATCATGCAAGAATTAACTGTGGTAACATCAGAAACAAATTGACGTTTGTGCTCACATTTCAGTAAGATGGATTGTTTTTCTCAAGTCACTGTGTTATCTTCTAGAAGCTATGTTCTCGTACCGCGGCTTCGTTCGCACTGACTATCATAATATTACGGCTCGGTCATATAAAACGGAAACTTAATTACACAGTATTTCTTTCCTGTTACGTAGAAGGAATTCCACATGTATTGTGAGTTACTTGAAATTTTCATTCTCGCAATTACAACAGATTCTATGAATTTAAATCGGCTCGTTTATAGGTTTATTAGATTCACATGAACAACTTCGGAAATATGCATTGGTCCATGTCTGACTGCAAACTAGATAAGAATTCGAGTGGGAAACAGGTAACAAGTAGGCGACTGGTAAGTAGGAGGAATCAGGATATGCGTGCGTGGGACTTGGTTACACAATTAATTAGCAAAAATGTAATAAAAAGAATGTTATCTCCGATGCTGAGAACGGACTCGTAATTGTACCTAACTATACTTATTATAACGACGTAATGTTTATACATATCTAACAGAAGATAATCATGATTTGTAAATTTACAACAATATTTAGTTGCATGAAGCTACAATATTATGCAATATTTACAGTGTATTTGAATTATTAATTTTTAATATTTCGGTATTTCTTAAATATTTTTTCATGTGTTTACTTTTTTTAGGAATCTATGAATGCATTATGCAATCATTGCAAATTTACATTGTAAGTCTAAGCAAATGCGTGCAACATCAGATAAGATAACTTTACGATCAAAAGATAAGCACGAATTAATTTATAACGTACGCTAACAATAAGTGACTATTAAGGTCAATACGTAGAATTTGTGTTTCTCTGTTTGTCACTCACTAAACTAATTTCAAGAAACAGTTTACGCACTTGTGCGTAAGAGAACAAAAGACAAGAGGAAAACTTGTTGATTAATTTCAGCTGATCTTACAATTAGCTGAATAAGTTTGAACAAAAACGTATATTCTTTTTATTTTAAACAAAGCACAAATGAGTAGAAAAATTAATAAAATTAATAAATTTTTTATATATTAACAATTGTAGACATTGAGAACAAATAGTCATTTAAATTTTGTAATTTATAAACAATTTGCAAAAACAAAACATGAAATACGTTCTCGAATTACAAAGCGAGAAGAGCAAGAAATAGATGTTCGTTGACTTGCGTCACTGCTGCATTCCTTTTTTTTAGGCATTGCTTTCGATCTGAGCCTCTTTTATTCTTAACTCAAGAACGAAATGATTCATGGTATCGCATGCCACTCGAGTATTCTGTGCTCGATCGTCGTTTGAAAAGTGTAGACTTATTTAATCTAATTTTATTTTTTTTTTACCATCTACTTTTAACTTCTTATGCTATGGTAATTTTAAAGTATAGACAGTCCAGTTGGATTATTTCTCTAATTGATCTAATTAATCGATTTTGATGTAAATCGATCATCTCGTGTAGATCAGAAATTGTTTTACATTTGGTACAAATTTATGATAATAATATATATAAAATCGACGAAATAAATCTGTTACACACACACACACACACACACCAAGTATGATATTCTTTGAATTTATTTAAAAATAAAATGCTATATTTTTGTTCTATTTATTATATAAATGTATTTTTACTCAAATCACTTTTATTACTTTATTTAGGCTTGTTGATCGACTTAAAGTATTGTTTTGCATTTCAAGTTTATCCACATAGTAAGTATAATAAAGTCTATTGTGAAGATCTACGTAGCGAATTCAATAAGCTAAATGACCTCGAAATAATGTATTGCTAGGTTGGAATGTTTCCAATTTCAAATTCACCAATACAATACAATACATATACTATATATGGCATAAATATGACGTACATGTTATTTTACCAATAAACATAATAATCATATAGATTAAACGTTTTTTTATTAATTTGTCGAATTTGACTTTATTACATACGTTTAAGGAGTGTTTTGTGTTCTTAGTATTTTGTAAACATATGAAATTTTAAACCTTATAAAGTTTAAAAAGATCGGGTTTGCGAATCCACAACAGTGCGATGTTACGTAATACGTGGTACAGTTTGTGTATATAAAATATTATCATTAGAAAAAAAATTGCCATTGCTTCAACCTCGCAAATATTGAAGCACTTGTCAATTACTTCCGCAAATTTTAGCTACTACTTGATGTACAAATTGACGATATCACAACTTTGAAGATCTCACTAAGATGGTATCAGAGACTCATTTTAGGTTTTTACAATTTTCGCAAGCCATTCACCTAAAGCGATGATCTAAGGCGTCTTTCCACTTCCTCATCAACTTGTTCTTGTCCATCGAAGAAACCAGGGAATTCCCTCGACCACTTCGATGTGACGTGCGCGGTATTTTTATGGTAGCATATCATTGAATTGTGGGAAATCATGGGAAATACAATAAGAATAGAAATAGAGGCTATTTTTACTTTTTAACGAGAGTAGGTAATTGTATATGGAACCTAATTTATATCTACGACTTTCTTATTTCTTTTGTTGTAATTAATTTATTTGTTAAAAAAATTTATTTTTGTTGTAACGGCAAGTTTATTTTATAATAATTAAATATATGTTTTATATAATAGACCCATGTATTAAATATATATACTTTGCATATATATTTTCTTACTAGAATTACAATTACAATTACAATAGATTAGATAGAAATTAAGAAACATGTTATTTATATGTAAAAATGTAAATGTACTTATATTATGTACATGGTTATGTATATATATATTATATATATATATTATATACATATACATGTATAGATATATATGGAGGGGTTAAATCCATAGTGGTGTAAGCCAATTTTTTTGACCACTTTTTTTTTCTTCTTTCAACATATGTGCATGTGTAGACTGCATCTATGAACTCAACTCGATAGGTTAAAAAGAGTGACTTACACCACTACGGCTTTAACCCCTCCATATATATATATATATATATATATTATATTATATATAGTTATACAAACATATTACAATTAGTAAATTTTGATTTAGATTTTATTTAGGTAAGCGTTTAAAATTATATCTCAGTCTTCATAAACAGGATACAATTTGCAATGCGTTAATAAAGCTATTTGCATTGATACAATCGGATTACACCTGGTCAAATTCCTTCACAGATGGTCGATTTTATGTTCCTCACGTAACGTCAGTAGTTAATTATCTCTTACAAAGACGTCAAGAGGTCGTTATGAATCATATAACATCGTATCGACCTTGGACACCAGATCTCGTGGAACAGCACATATATATAGACACACCTATATGTTTTGCATACAGGTATAGAACGCAGACCTGTTAGTTGCCACGTAGTCCCTCCTCCGAACTCTCCGTGTTAGTCTCATTCTATTAATAGAATCCTACATGCATGTCTAGTTACAGACAATTTAATTTGAGGTTTTACCGATGGGCTAAGAGCACGCATCTCGTTTATCGTGGAGCATTATCATTAATCATGAAGATTATGAATTTGCATGCAGAGCTCACTGTTATCGACGCTCCAATTTTGTGCCAAAAATAAGTCATACTTCATGAATTCATCTTGCTATTCTTGATGTTATTATCAATATATACTATATTTAAATATTTTAATAATTTGTGCGTAATTGGTAAAGCTTTTAGTGTATTATAAATTTAATCTATATTAGCAGCATTCTTTTTTTGTTCGAAGAGATTAATTTTTTTTTTTGATGTATTCTTGATATATTGTCAAGTGAAAGGTGTTTCAGAAGTTTGATATACTTCACTCATAAATGTGAGAGGAAGTATTATTGCGAAAGAATGTGTTGAAATAATGCGTTCCATATATAAAAATATTATTTCATTCTTATTAATATGCATTATTTATTTAAGTTAGATATTGATATAAGTATAGGTATTTCATCTTTGTATAAGATTATTTTATTAATGAATAATTTTCAATAAGTACAGAATATTATTTAGCAATATTTGTTCCATTACTTTGTTCCTATTATCCTTTCAGTAATTTAAATACAGTTTTTTCGTTTAATAAATAACATAAAATTTTTTGTACAAAACTTACAGTGTCAAAATGACACATGAGATACAGAGTAATTAAAAGTCAATGTAAATAATAAAACGCAATTGAAATTCCTTTACCTTATCTCATGCTCCGATTTCTCTTGCCGTTCGTTCTCTTTTGCTAATTTCTCTTCTACGATCTTGTGATAGAAACCTTTCCACATAGCTTCTTCGTCCATCTTTGTTCGATTTCTTCGATCTCACGCAATGAATCAGTACGCACCTATATGCGATTTAGCATCCTCCAGCAGCTTCACCGTTATTTTAAGCATACACAATTTGTTAACTATATCTTATAGTTGCGGAACTTGCAGAAAATCGTATACGTATATTAATCGCGCACTCACTGAAACATTCTTTGCAAGATATTGACCTCGTGTGCGAAAGAAATTTAAGTGTATTTCGCAACGGAAATATGCCGGCTGGAGTTAAGGCCGGTATAGGTACGACTAGTAGCGTTCCACTTATTCCTGAATGAAACATTCAACCATTCACTTGTACTTTTTAGTCGCCCGGTAGATGGCAGCTATTATCAAGTCACAGCATTCTCACTTCTTTTATCCGTATAATGCGTATTTTACAAAGCGTTTTGTGTATTTAAATAATTTTAATTTTACGGTATTATTTTGTCTAGAAATACTTTTTATTTATTCGAAAATACAAATTTAAAAAAAAAATAATGACACCGTATAGAGAACCTATTTCTCATATGTATATGTTAAGAGTTATGTTTAAAATTAATTTATAATAAATTATTTGACATGGAGCACATATAGGTAAGTTTTACTAGCGTCTTTTTATTTAACTGATTCTTTTTTGTGCGTTCTAATAAGGAAACGATAAAGAATTATTTAAGCTAAAATTAATGTTAAAAATTCAAGCACAGGAAATTAGTATGTAAAAAATTAGAATTTATTGTATATTTATTCTTCTTGGCTAATATTTGAATAATAAATGAGTGATTAGCGTACCAAAGAAAATGTTCACTCGGTTCATTTCATCTGACTTTATCTTTCGTAGTTGTGATGTCAGGCTAATTAAATAATCATCCAAGACGGGTAGTTGTGTAAGTGACTCAACATTCGTGGAGTTTATTTTATCATCTCGATGACATCATCTATTATGCAGGTGATCTCTTTGTAGGCATGTATAAAATTAATATCGCAGAATCACCGACGCAGAAATGTATTTCTTACGTCCTATATCACATACATTGTGTTACATCTTCTAAACCAAAATTTACTGCGGCATGATAATTAATTTGGTTCAAAATATAATACAAATAAATTTACATGTAAAATATTTTTCAACAATTGTTGATAAACATTGCCATAACGCCATATTCAATCAGCCAGTACACATTATAAAAAACAAAGGAAAATAAAAAAATGTATAATGTCACTTTCGTCATTAATAACGCAATAATTATCTGAATTTTAGTTCTGCTTAAATTTTTTTACTTAATTTTATCGTAAACACCAGTAGACAATACCGCAAACGCACTCCATTACTAATTCTAGGCCAGTACCTGTACGAGAATTGATTCCTGGTAAAAGCTGCTATCCAGACTGACAAGACGTCGCGATCGTTGCAGTCCTTCAACGCAGGCGCCACGTCGCCATTTCGCTTGATGCTATACATACATACATACATCACTGCGAATGCGTTGAAGCAAACATCAATAATGTTTCTGCAGTATTATGATACGAAAGTAGAAATGCTAACTTCAATCTTTACATCAGACATTAATTTACTCTTTTACAAAACTTATAAATATTTATTATGGTGCTGTAATTTTGAAAATAAGTCTTGTATTATCATTATCGTATCATGTTATATATGGAGCAACATTAACGTCTGTTCGAACAAAAGCATAAATTTTTCACTTTTATAATATACGTCAATATAGCTTGCAACGAGATAAGTCTGACTGAACGTACAAGAAATATTTTCTATTGTTCTTGAGACAAATTGCATGACGTATGTCTGAAGGAATCTACATAAAAGACTAAACTAGCTATCTTCAAACATATTTAGCTCAAACATGCCTAGCAAATTGATTATATTGTTTCTATTCATTGGTAGTGTATTATTTTTAATTTTATATTAATACTAAATGCAATCTGAAATTAATAACTAATTCTTTTTTTTTTATAACTTTTTGTAGAGATTACTATATTTTGTGCGCCGACGGAAAGTATTTATCGTAATGAAACGTTTTCTACGTGGACAGCATCCCGAAGAAATCAATCGGATGTTGCATCATTTGTTTTGGTAAATCCAAACCAGATTCAACATGCGGAAGTAATAATAAAACATTTCTTGGCAAGATTAACTGGACCGATCGCTCAGCCAATAACTCTGAGATTGTCGTCTCCTGATGGAAGTAGTTTGGGAAGCACAATTAATACGATAAGCAAAATTATACGTGCAAAAATTATGGAATTTGCTCAAATCAGCGGTTTAACTGCATCAGTTCGTCAATATGAGCATACATTGTGGAACTCTACACTCTCTAAAAGTTGGTTTACCGAAAGTTTGATTCAGGGATCGCTGCTATTATGCGATCTGATCGGAATAGGAGAAGAGATTCAATTTGCAATCAATCATTACTTTAAAACGTATAATATGACCTTATTCGAGGATAAGGTAAGTTTGAAAGTGTCTAAAGGTAATAGATTATTTTACGTCTTTAAGGTAATTATAGCTAAAACATAAATGTGTGTAGTATATCATTTATAGCTTCAAAATAAACTGTTTAATTGTATTAGTATTATCAAAAAAAAAAACAATCTTTATAAATTAAAAGGTATATGTAAATAAAAAATATCTGTAATTTATTAATTATTTCAGAACGTATCACCACGCAAGATAGTAAAAAGTTTTAAGTTTTTTAGTACTGTAAATGATGCCGCTAGTTTTAGCAAAAAACTATTTAAATGTTTGTTACCGGCAACACACAAGAGGAATCCAACATCATCTTTCAATTTGGATCGAGCTCTTGCAAATTTAGCGAAAGATTCACCCGATAACACTGTGAAATCATTTAAGTCCAGCTTAGATCGAGCATTCGTTCGTTCTGTACCAAGTAACGGCACAACCAGTGAACAATTGTACACGCTGCTATGTCATTCACTTGTTGAAAGAGCTAGTCATTACAGCGATTGTATCAAAGAATTACGACGTTTCGTAACTTGCATGTCATCATCGAGAGATCAAGACTCGAACGAAGCAATCGTCCATCATAGATTTCTTGCCAAACCATGGTTAACCGTTATTGAACGTCTAAGTGGATGTAAGATTAATATCGACGAAGATGGCAATGCGAGCATTCACTGTAAATTCGCTGCAAATCGAAGACTACCGAAGACTACAACGCAGCAAGTGAAATATATTTACGAGAAAATTTTAGACCAACGGATACCTAGACGGTCATCTCTTCATCGTGTTGCGAGTAATCTCGGGAATGTTCTTTCCAGAAGCATATGGGGAAGACAACTTACATATGACATATGTCAATATTTTGCGATTTATCAGGAAGGCTACAGAAGATTGAATACGCTTTCGAAAAGTGCCGCTAAGGACAAGAGAGCGGCTATGAGGTTAATGATATTTTAATAACTTTTACTTAGCACTTATTAATTTTTATTATAGTACACGGTATAATTGGTCATAGTTTTATATTGTTAATATTAAAAATTTATAACTAAATAAATTTTTTATTGATAAATTTACATAAATAACTTTTTTAGGTATAAAAAGATGTTCGTATCATTGAATGTGTATAAAAATGGAATATTAAAGGAAACGATGTTTGCTGTTGGAAATTTTCATCGTTCCGTGTTAGAGATTCAAAAATTTCTTATTCACGGTATTAGAAGCTCTTTTAAAGAGTCATGGCACAATCATTTTAAAATTCTCGTTTGCTTATCTGAATGGATGACAAAACTTTTGGAATTTTTTGGATGTGCAAATTTAAGTGATACAGATGATGATACGTCGATTTCTACTAATATTCCGCCGATTAATATGACAGATTCAGACAGCGCAAGTAACGAACTTGATGAAAACAATGAAAGGAGATATCTCGCTACATATTCTAAGAGAGATCGTAAGTATTTATATTAATTACTACATACAGAGAAAGACATATATTAATTATTAATTTTTCAGATCTAATTTTTTAAAATTGCTAAAGCCATATTTTATTTTAATACTAAAGCAGTCCAAATAAATAATATATCTTTATTTTTATTTAAAATCAATTTTTATTAATTGATTTCATCAAAGAGTTTGGGATTAATAGTTTATGTGCAACAGTAGAGCTGAATTTTATAAATTAATTATATATATTTCCGCAGAAATAAGAAAAGAGGCCGATATTATTTTCGAGAAACTAATGCGTTCAATAAATCAAGTTAGTAAAATGAGAAGCCGAAATGACAAGAGCACTTTAGCCTGTCTCGCAAATAACTTGCTATTGGTCACTATGTTCATGGAAACAATTAGTTTGGTTTCTACATTATTCTGTTTGGGAGAGCATAAAGATGAATCCAACATCGAAGAATTGGCGGAAGAATGGGATTCACCTGGACATGAACGTAGATCATTGTTTTTAGAAGATTTTGCAGAAACCGATTAAAAACTTTTTCCAATGGTATCAATAGCTTTTGAAGATCAATATCGATGATGAAGACGATGTAAATTCTATTTAAAGCACGTTTATAAATATACCAAACAATTCTTATGGTTTAATAAGTATTACTTTAAGAAATAAATAACAATTTACAATATCAGTATTGTTAAAATAATTAAATACATAATATATGTGCATATTGTTAAAGAAGAAAAATTAATTATCGAATATTGCAGTAAACTTATTTCTGTAAAAATAAGTAACATGTAAATGCTTAATACATAATGTGCAAAAAAACTTAATAAAATTTTAAATAAAAGTAGTTAGACTGTCAAAATGTTTTTAAAAATTTTCTATCTACGCATTTTATTCTATGCAAATTATATGTAATACATTTCTCATTGTTTTTGGTATTCATTAAATGTAAATTTATCTGTACATTAAACGTATATCATTGTTGTTAAATGATTTACAGAAATACTTAACTGAATTTATGTTATACTTATATTGCAATTTCATTGCACTTGTGTTAAAACGCAATCGCAATTTCATGTTCCTCGAGACAGCAACTCTATGAATCTTTACAATAATTCCGCTGCTAATAAGTATTTGATTGCTAATAAGTGTTCGACTCATCGCGACAAGAAATGATAAATTTGAAATTATCACTTTGCTTATGGTACTTACATAAATCACGTTCAATCTTGGCACTGTTGCGATACGGTAATTGCAATAGTATCAACGCTTGTAGCTGTTAAACGTTCATGAAATATGTCGTGTCTGACATTTACAACCACGGCGAAATAGATCGTCGCACTTTACATATGCTCGATCACATTGTACGATGACACAGTCAGCAAAAATGCGCGCAGCAGTCATTATTCTCTATTTTGTCGGTATGAATAATTATTTAATATCTTTAGTTAATATTGTATAAAACGCGAATATATAAATTATTATATACATATAATAACATTAAAATAATAATTAAATGGCCGTTGTTTTCATTATTATTAATACGAGCCATGCCTATACATAACATTTACTGTTCTCCATGTATATTTTAGGCTTCCTGTTTGAAGAAACAGGCGGAAATGCAACACATACAGCGCAACCAAAAATTATTGGAGGACAGTCAATTGACATAAAATATAGACCTTTCATGGTTAATAATATTTTTTAACTATACGTCGACGTATAGATAATATGATTTATCTATTTGCTAACATTTCCTAAAAGTAACAATACTTGCAGCTCTCTTTACATAATTCACGTGGATTTTTATGCGGTGCCAGTATATTATCAAGGACATGGGCCATTACTGCTCTCCATTGTTTGTAATAAGATTTTAACATTACAATTTATTATTGATAATTTTCTTAGCATATTATAATTAGACTGTTAACTTTTAATAAAACTTTCAAATTGAGCATAGGAAGTTTATTCTTCATAATTTTAACACTTTATTCTGATGCTTTATTATTTTCTAGAGTATCGTCGACACAATATTATGTACGGGCTGGATCCAATAAAACGGACAGAGGCGGGTCTGTGCATAGGGTGACGAACATTCGTGTATACAACGACACATATCGCTCTTGGTTCTCGAGATTGTTGCATCACGATATCGCACTTTTTCAAGTGAAACCACCATTTCAGTTTTCAAGAACCGTCCGATCAGTTCGTTTACCAAGATCAACTCAGGAAATATCACATGATGAACTATTAGTTTGTGGTTGGGGATACATAAATAACGAAAAAGTGAGTAAGCTGTAATACGTAAGAATTTATGCAATTAACATTTTTATTTTAAATACATGTTTTATATTGCTTATTTGTATATTTTTTTATACAACAACAAAATTAAAAACTGCTGCATCTTAAAAATGTGTATAGAATGTTTGTTAAATAAGAACACTATTAATGCTTATTGATTATTTGTATTCTTTGATATGTTTCTTAGATTTTTTTAAATCTATTTATCAATTTTGTTAAAAAATAAAAAGCAAATAATTTAATTAAAATAATTTATAGAAAGAGGATCCCGAAATTCTTATGGGCGTTTACGTTCAGCACGTTCCGTACGAAATCTGTGTTAATGCCACTTCCTCATACGCAAAACTCGTCAAAGATGACTATCATTTGTGCTACGGGACCCAAGGAAAAGATGCGTGTTTCGGAGACTCCGGAGGAGCATTGGCCAGCAAAAGAACAATTTACGGCATCGTATCTTTTGGCCATGGCTGTGGAAAAGTGGCTGGCGTTTACGTCAAAATTTCGTATTATCGAGAATGGATTAAAGCTATTACCAATTTATGATCAAACATGCAAATATATATAATTTTAATAATTAATTTTATTATTTCTTTTACATTCTTCACATTTTAATCAATGTTTTATATATCTTTACTAATTAATTGTTAGAAATAATTAATAATGACAAATTAAAATTTGAAAATATTTCAACTTATATGAATATAATTTAAAAATTTATAATTATTTAAAAAATAACAATGTAGTAAATCAATATATTTTATTATTTCTTATATATGCAGTGATTTGTAGAATTGTCGAAAATGTTTAGTAAAATTATGTGTTACTTTTTCTTTTTTTATGTTCATGTTGAATAAAACTGAGAAGATTATTCGATACATGACGCCACTAAAAGCCTCGTGTTCTTATCCGGCAGGTTGAAAGTATTGTTTTCAAGAGAATAGGCACAAAAGGCATATCGAATCACGGAGTCGTGAACCCTCCTGCGTTCAGGTTCGGTGCGTGCAGGAAATCCACCACATACAAGTGCTGCGCAAGAGTGTCGCGCACGCCTGCACGCGGCACACGTAGCGTTTGCTCGTGCAATGCTGAGTAAAAGGTGTACGTGACTACGTAATATACGTAATGAATATTTAGTTTTACGTGATAATGATCGTTCTTAATGATATTGGTTACTTTTACTTGTACTGGTCATTAAAAATTACGGAATTAACAGTGTTAAATTAAGTATAAAATTTGGCGCTTGAAAAGATTGTCTGAATAATATAATGCGATCTTTGCAATGATATGATGGTGAGTTGGTACATCAATCTCAAGAAGAAAATAAAAAAAAATTAAAGTAATATGACACGTATGGAAATGTTTGCAACACTCTTATACTTGGCGCAAAAATTAGTAATCGGAATTCTATTTTAAGATTATTTTATCACGTATAAAATCATTTGCACAACAATCGCAGCATTAATATAAATCAGACAAAAAACAAGATGTGTTTCTCTTTTTACATATTAAGACCCTACATTAAAGAAAATGTCAAAATAATATTCTTGTGTTTATAATAATATAGTACACAATAAATTAAATTATTTAAAATTTGCATTTATTTGCCTGTATAAACCATAACCTAATATACAGGGTGAGTCATTTTAATCAATACAGGCAAATATCTCGAAAGCTAAATAATATCTAAATAACTCCTGATGCCCTTTCATACGATATACTATAATATAGCGGGTTCCATGTAAGAAACTGAAGGTGACGTTCACGTGAGCTTCAAAGGACCATCCAAGATCAAATCATTGCCACTATCTTATGTCCCTCTTCAAACCGTACGACTTCTGTCTGAAACATTTTTCCGTATCTTCCATATCTTTCGAGATATTTGCCATTATTGATTAAAATGATACCCTGTATACCATAAACGATAAAAATCATGAACGAAAGAAACACAGCCACATATTCTCCCGTTATTTGCTGTTTACTCGGCCATGCACGCGTGCTTGTTACTTTCAAACTACTATTTACTGGGATATGACTCATCCACGCGTGTTTCCCTGCGCGAAGCGAACCTATGCCAGGTTTACCGCTCGCGCTTCTGAGGGTCTTTAAACTCCCCTGCCACGTGCAAACTATCGAGTGTCTCCGTAAAAGACCGTGAGAAGTACATTATCGTAACGGAACATCCGTTACATTTGGATGTGAATAGACAGACTATTTTTGCATTCGGATATTACGTTATCAATTCCGTTCGAGATACGGCTACGATAATAATACATAGACTTCGGGAAATGACAATGTATCGTTTGCATGATAACAGCAATCAATCAGCATTATGAATAGATTTTCATAAAGCGATATGTATTACTGTATCACATATGATGGTATCATATTATATGTAATAATTGTATATGTTATGTGTGTATTTAAAAATAAATGTATTGTAGCATGTATTATATTATCTTGAATCATAAGAGTGTTCTATATATGACGATATCATGCCAGGAAACCTTAATATAATATGAATATCAGTGCTTTGCATTATCTTTGAAATACGCATTATATCCTGTTGAGTAAAATTTCATCATGCAACAATGTGTTTGCTGTTATTTCAATATAATGTGAATAATTTATTTAAGCAATGAGAGGAATTATCTTAACTATTATGCATGCATTTTGTTGTCTGGTATCGTATTATCAATTGCCTGGTATTATATCTATCGATAGCTTTATTATTTAAATATTATGGCATATGGATTTAAAAGAAAAAGAAAAGATTATGTAAAAGACTTTTACACTTACTTTACAGGATAAATTTTATTACGGCGATCCTTCCAAATCCCGTGACGGATTTTTAGAAACCAAGCACTACTGCATTTGGGACTACAGTATTCTTGTACAGTACTATTCCTTCGTGTACTTTCAGTAATATCATGACAATCCACGTATTCCCACTTTGAATTGTTTAATACAACAGGCATTTCTTCATTTTCTATCAGAACGAACGAGTCTTGTGAACTCGTACTAGAAGAGTTTGATGTCCTGGCATCAACGTGCCGCTTCTGTCGTAAACAAACATTGTCCACGACATCCGGTTCAAGATGCTTATCAATCAAAATTGATAAATTTCTGTTCGTTAAATATTCTTGTTTACTGCAGATATCGGACGAGTTTTTTATCTCTTCAATATTTATTTTGTTATCTTTCGTGCGATTTTCCGAAAGACCCCTTATACGATAAAATAACTTTAAATTGCTCAACATTGTTTAACAGTCTACTTGTGAATTATTTTGAATATATTCTTGCGAATCCTCAATTTATGAGTTTATTTTGAACCACGAATTTTTATAAATTACACGTATACACACATTTACGCACTGCTTTGATATGCAATAGATTTTATCTTAGTTATCACATTATTTTATGATAATTTGCAACTGCGGCATGATTGCGATTTATTAACTAAAAAGTCCTGCACTAACGTCGTTCATTTATAGTACGCGACCCCTACGAAGGAAAAAGTAGCACTGAACAGTCTCCATGCTACCAAGTACCCACGCTCACTAACTGGGGATCCCAACTGATTGTGCACGCGTATGCGAAGAGAAGGGGTGTATGCGTTTACTCACGCTTTCTTTCTTCATTAATTCATGTAAGACAACAATAAATATTTCTTGCAAAAATTTTTGTTATTGTTATATATTCTTGCATAATATTTTTACACAATTTATCAATCTTGCAAAATTACTTTTTTACATTAAATATATTTTTTATACTATAAATAAAATAATTATATAAAAAATATTGCAGTAATAACATATTTATTATATGTAGAGGAGACCGGGGCTAACTCGACACGATTTTTTCAAAGGCTATTTTCAACAACTAATTAAAATTTTCAAGCAAATGCAATGGTACACGTTTAAAGAGTGTTCCTTTAGGTACAAAATTGTTCAAGGAAGTTTTGCTGTACGTCGCGTCACTTTGTTTTGCCTCCAGGAGAGGAAAAGTGACGCAAAGACAAATTTTCAAATTGAAAAATGCCGGGGCAAACTCGACACTTTGTCTAATTGATACAATTTGATCTAAAACTTATTTTTTTATTGTCTGAAAATAAAATACGTTGTTTATCGTGTATTTAGAAAGTACAAAAATTCGGAATAAAGCAAAACAATCATTGGAAATAATGAGAAAAAAATTGTTGACTTTCAATTATCTTCTTCTAAACTCATGTCTGAAATTTGTCATGAGCCATAATAAACGACAATTTGTCTTGACACCCCGAATATTTCTGCAGCATGTTTGATCTTCATTTTTTCCTTTTTACGGCAAGTACAGCTTCTTTCATCATTTCCTTATCTATCACTGGTCTTTTTCTATTGTATGTATGAACCATTTTGTTGCAAGCCAAAAGCAAATAACTTATTTACAACGCTTTATCGAAATATATTAGTGTCGACTTTGACCGAACGTCGTTTTTCAATTTTGTCACTCCAAAAACATAAAAATTTTAAAAATATGCAAAAACGATTATCGGATTCGTATAGAGCATCGAATTTTCCATCAAAATCGCTTAATGGTAGATTCGTAAGAGTAAAGCTCGATGAAAGAGTAGAAATTTTCGAGAGATCAGAAAAATTACTTTTTATCATTGAAAACGCTTATGTCACACTAGAAGTTACACCATAACTCAGAATGTCATCAAATTCCGTTGACAACGCTGGCACATAAATACGCATTTACCGTACAAAAGGCAAGTTTCTACGATAGATTTAAATTGGCAAAAAGCCTAGTGTCAAGTTTGCCCCGGTCTCCCCTACTTATATTATTGTAATATTATATAAATAATTCTGAATTTTACAATTCTCTCTTTTTACTCAATGTAAAGAAATATATTGAGAAATCTATAGATACAAGTTTTAGAACATGTACAAAAATCTTATAATTTTTCTTTTATAATTTTATATATTATCAATTAATTAAATAAAAAATATTTATCTGCTTTACTCAAAGAAAACATTAAATTATTATAAGTATAATTACAATGTTACAATTACATTGTAGTTAAAAATTAATATTAATATTGCATTATTTTATTGAAAATATCTGCATATTTTTCTTTAAGTATTATTTCTAATTTAAGTTACATATATCAGCATTAAAAATAAATTGCTGTAAATCCCCGCAAAATATGCGCAAGAGATAAAAAGAGTTCCCAAGGCTAATGATATCGTACAGTTTCCGGCTTAATAGTATTTAGATCGCATATTGGTTATTTATAACTGAGCACATAAACAGCATAAAAATAAATAGATATGACAAAATATGATACTTCCTATATGTATATTTTACTTAAATATTTATTTTTTAATTTTATATTTAATTCTCAGCTTTTTATGCTATACACGCACACACACGCATACATCACTTCTTAAGTATAAAAAAGTATTGCTATGTAAAAAAGTTATACTTTTAGACATGTTGCATGTCAATAAAATATAACACTTAACGTTGTGTGTTATGATTTCTGCGTTTATCTAATTATATAATTAATAATCTATACCGAATATACAGATATAAATCTACGCAATAGATTCAATGCTTTGTCAATTGTATTGCTGAGTTTAGTTGTTATACTTTTACTCCATTGCATGATAATTGTAAATAACAAGTTTAATTATATATTATTTTTATACAGGAATTGTATAGTGATCACTGTATTTATCAACGGCAACATTCCTTAATTATTAGATCAGAACGTCTAATCTATATAGATATCTACTACACGCGCGTACAATTCTTTAAATAAAACATTTTGTTTTATTTTATATTCTAAACATAAAATTATTGTATTATACACTTGAAAATACTTATTATATATTACTATGAGATATTTTCTCATGTGCGGTTTGTGTCTATTAAATTATTTATTATTAATACAACAATTTTACAATATATACATATTATATTGTACAAATATTATTATCGCAATAGTAACAAAATAAAATTGTTTATTAATTTTGGGTATAATTAAATAGAATATTTTTAGTATTGCAAATTGCTATTTGTTAAAAATAAATCTTTTTTTTCAAAGCAAATCGTTGCGCATGATATGCAGACAAATATTGAAGCAATTAGTTTATTTTATTTAATAAAGAAAACAATAACAATATTGTTCTTCGAGCAAAGTAACTATTGTAGACATTCAGAAAGATTTCGAGGAAAATGAATATTAATTACGTTCATGGAACCACAAGATAAATACAGGTTCGTATGTCGTTGTTACGGAGAAACTTAATTAACCTTACTTGACTCCGCAATAGTCGACCCACACATGTAACACACAATAATATAGGAATTTAAATACTCATTGTCAGTACTAGTTTACGAGTTCTATTTTGTCTAGCAGACAGCAAATAAAAGGAATTTAATTCGATTATTAACAAGATTTAATTTACTCTATTTTAATAACTATGAATTCATTTATATATTTTCTCAATTTTTTGAGATTGGTATAATAAAGAAACTTCAAGATGGTACTTACTCGATGGTGGACAAAGCCAGCAATGCTCGCATTGATTTCTCCGGCGCGTTTTGACGTCTTCTAACATAATTTTGTTCCTCGTTATTTTCGGTACGTCTCCACAAAATCCAAAAAGGCATTTGACGGATGAAATCTGACGACGAACAAGAAGTTATGCGTTTTCGACTGCAATCTTTTCCAGTATTCCGCACTGTCAATAGGGAAACACGAATGAGACATGCGAGAATGTCGGGAAATCGGTCTTACGCGTCACGCAAACGTGTGGATACTAACCATAAAGCCTTGCTTTTGCAGAAAAATAACATCCGCATCTGTACCGGATTAGAACTGTAATTACTCGCGCAGTGCGCGTCAGAAACTCAGAATATAGAAGTTAATAGTTGATCTCGTAACAAAAACCGTAGTAGTCATTAGTTATGGACAATTAAGAAGTATGAATACTATTCGATAAAATCTAGTATTGCAAATAAAAATATATTATATAATATTTTACGTATTTTTTAATATTTTCTAACATGTTGTTCTAACGTGCAAAATAACTTTTCTAATAAATAAAAAAAATGTATTATTTTAACATAATGAATAATTTTACTTGATATATGTATATGCATATACGTTTAGTATACGGTAATACGATAATTGATTAAGTAACGCATTTAATTTCCCAAGAGAAAGTTTTCGTTTATAACTTGCTGCATTACTACACTACCGCCTTTTTTATCCCCTCATAACAAGTTATATACCTTTTATATCTTCTTTTTTCCTGTTTTAGCTGGTAAAATTTTTATTACAATCCTTTTAGTTGATGAAAGTCTAAAACTTTGCTTGATTTTCATCTAAATTACGCTACAGCAATTTGTTACTAAATTTTGTGACTGAAAATAGCTGCAACAAGATAATTGGTAATATTAATAATAATTGTGGCGAAAAATTAATTGAATATAAAGATTATATTGCATGTATTGATTACTTAACTTGTTAATTAATATGTTTCTTTGAATGATATAAACTATATAGTTATCTTTGGAGTTGTAAATATTAAATTATTGCAAATTTTATAGTTCTTTAATTTCTATAAGTAAAGATAATTTTCTATTGCTGAGAAAATTTATTTAGATGAAACAGAATTTTTAAACAATAAAAAAACTACGTTTTAATTAAATTATTTCAATTTAAACCATATTTTAACGATATATAAACTTTTCGTATTTTATGTTTGTTGTACAAAGTAATGGTAAATGAGAATTATATTAATAATTATTCAAATAATTCTTATATGCCTGATTATTTTTTGCCTATTTATGTTTTTGAATATTTTTAAAACAAATTCAATTTCTTCATTGTTCTTTTCAGTTCTTTGTGGAACAGCGCAAAATTTTCGCGTAATGAAACGTTAACTACTACATCATTAAAAACGAGCATACGCTTACCGCCTTTCTTACCCGATGACGCTATCATCTGTCCGAAATTATCTCCTTCACGCTTAAGGAGCTCGACTCATCCCGCGCTCCGGATACATCCGGTATATCCTTGCCGCTCGCGTTTTCACCCTCGTTTTCAGTGGATTCCGGGCGGAAAGCTCGGTCGGCCGGATTCACGGGGGTGGATTGAGACATGCCGGGGTGTGGCCGGGCCCAGGGATTAACCCCCGCTGACAGCCAATCATATCCGAGACAGCCCCACCAGGCGGATGACTACGAAACCCGGCTGAAACTGTCGCACTCCCTCGCCGTCGCTCGCAACAACCCCCACCGCTAATTGCCTTGGCTTTAATATCGCATGTGGAATGAAAGCCAGAGGAGGAAGATGAGGAGGAAGAGGAGGAGGAGGGGGCGGCAAGGGTAACCAAGGCGGTGAAGAGGGACCAGGGAGGATGGTAGCGTCGGTTGTAAGGCAACAGAATGCTGTAGAGTCCAGGAAGGGAGAGACTGCTTTGTATGTGTCGATCGCAATACCTACGTTCCTGGGCTGTTCAGAGTGGAAGGATGGAAGGGGGGATGCGTATGGCATTATGCGTTCGTGAATTTTATACGTGTGTTCACGCGTATACGGCAGCAATCGTATACGGCTAATTGTAAGCTGTAGATCATTCCCGATACGGATTCAATTTAGGAACAATAGATAGCGCCGCTACTATTTACTATCGAAATTGATATTTAGTTAGTTAATGATCCTCTCCATGCCGCGATCAGCATCAGGTATCGTGAATTGGATTAGTTTCCGCGGTTGATAGATTTACCGAGCCGATCAATGATTGATGCGAACAATGCGAGGACTTCATGGACACGAGAGTCAATTCCAGTTATCATGATTGGAACAATGACATTTCGAGATGTACAGTTTGATTTTCGAAATAGCTAACGGAATGTAAAATCAACTGGATTTACACATCATTTGTACAGTATCAACTATACTGATCGAATTGGATTCTTTGACTATTATTTTTAAATAATATTCCTGAAATGAATCAATTTATCTAAGCGCATAATATAAATTAATTATACACAGGTGATTATTCTTTTTTGATTTTTCTTAAATCAAATTTTTTAATAGCTTAAAATTTTAAGAAGTTTTGACTCTTTAATAAAAAGCACATTGTAAAACAAGGAATTAGAAAAGAATTTGGTTTGACTTGTTTCATCAAGCGTTTAATCTGTCTGCATATCGAACCGAATTTGTTGAAGTGAATAGAAGTCTTGCCCGATCGTCTTTGTCTTATATATTGGCTTGTAAGGGTGGCTCTTATAAAGCGGAGCAATTATCCGGGTAAAATACTCCACGAAATTTCCGTGATAAATTTCAGGCCGTAATAAGGGTGAGTCGCAAGTCATTTGGGCGGCGATCAAGAGGGTGGGTATCGAGCTTCAATAGAAATTCTTTTGGACCCCCACTACGGTACGGGCCACCATTTAATTTATTCATTTGTCACCAATTTCATTCAACCCTGCTTCTGTCTCCCCTCGAGAACCTTACCTAAAACTGATAATTACTATACTGGGGCGCGATGTGAAAATAAGACAGTGAAGAAATTAACCTGACGACGCACACGTTCTTACTTTTCTGTAAATTTAACGTAGGATGCGATTCTTCCAAAACAGATCACTATACGAATTAATAAAATATAATTAAATTTTAACTGAACAGTAGATTTCTTTAATACATATAATAATATGTACTCGTTTCTTTATATGCGTAAACACTTTAATGTATATAAGATATAATTATTTACACTTTAAGATAATTAAAAAAATTCTTAATTATAATTCTTTTAATTTAGCGTAAAGTATTCACAAATATGCATGATATTAAAACAATCTAAAAAATGTTCAGATTCTTTACTTGATAAATAAAGGTTTAGAACTATATAAAGGATTAGATTATCACTGTTAATCCCTTATAGCAAAGCAATTTACAGTAAAGTTTGTGTAATAAGAAATATATGATGTAATTATACGAACCGGTTTGTGTAAAATAGAGAATAGCTTAAAAGTTGTATGTAAATTTGGAATTTATGGCTCAATCTTAACTTCATAATGGCTTTTCGAGCGTAAAACTTTTATTAGAGGTGTTATTCATGCGTATGCCCACTTCATAAAAGATGATACATGTAAATTTATTAATAACATGCATTACATATTTATTAATTGCAAGTAGAATTACACAAAATTTTTTATATGCGTAAAAATAATTTTTATGCGTAGAAATACATAGATATTTTAAAGATAAAATAATATTACATAATTATGAAATATCCAAAGAGTCTACTCTCTTATACTACGCGTACATTAGTTATATCAGCAAATTATAACAGAAAACATAATTAATATAAAATTCTTTTAAATCCGATTAAATCAATTCTTCTCTTTGACTTCAAATAAAGCACCAGGTATTATTAAAATGACATGTTGTCATATCGACAAAATGATAAGGTTGTGCGTGCATGAAGTCGACATGATGTAAAACCTCGACATAATTAAGCTCTTGCCCTCGAGTGTAACCTCCTTAGAGGTTTTCCAGGGTACTGAAATTCCCGCGTACCCGTCAACGTCTAATGAGGGGATTGTGGATGAAGTTTCAGATTGGCATGAAGCAATTAAGGAAGACTTATTTACCTCAACATCTTTAGAATATATTAATAACGATGGTCGCCGTCTTAATTTAGTTATATAAACGCTGCAGATAAACATATATTATACTTGGCAATATTTTCTCCTTGTTATTAACGTTTAAAGATTATATTTTTTTATTTCGGATTTATATTTTAAAATTTAATTCTTTTGTTGTGAACGGGAAAATAAACATTTTTTACAATAATATGATCTTAATACACAATTTTTGTACAAATTTATGTGTAATATGTAAAAATAAATCGCGAAAATAGCGGTTTATTTTCATTACATATAATATTACGTGCAAAAATTCTATTGATTAGTGGATATATCTCACGTGCAAAAATTCTGTCGACAAATATGTCAACAATATTCCAAATATCTTCTTTTCATAACAGTTTTCTACAACTAATTTATGTTCATTATAATATTACCATCTTCATGTAATTAGCTCAAGAATTCCCCGAGTCAGCGCGAAATTTCGTAAGATAAATTGCGCGAAATTCCTCCCAATAATCCATAGCGAGTGAACTCTTCGATGTTGAAGACTATCTCAATCCAAGACGAGATAAGAAAGATCATCCGAACAAAATTAAACTACCTCATCATCATTAGGACCTAATTACCGGAAGGTCTTGAGCGCGGATGACATCGCTGACGAGCGGTTGAAGCAAGGCGCTAACTACGTTTACGCACGCGCTCATCTTCGTCTTCACAGATACGCTTTCTGAGAAGCTTGGTGGTGTCGGTATCAGCATCTCCAAGTGAGCTAGTCGGTCTAGGCGAAAGCTTATTAATGGGCGCCTGTTACGAGGGGACGGGGGAGCTTTCGCAGGACGACGACGAGGAAGAACGGGTTGCGAGTCGACGGAGGTGGATGCTGGCTGGATAGCTCGAGATAGAGGGTAGAAAAAAGTAACAGACTCCCCGCAAATAACCCCCACGGTGCTCGCGGTAGGCGTGTCCCGGGCGCAGGGTGATGGCAGAACCCGGCCAACCAGGATCCGGCGACGACGCGCGCCCTGGCCTTCTCTCGTCGAATGAAAAAATATTGACCGTACGAGGGGGTATCCTGCGGTCCATTTGGGGGTTGCGGAGGTGAAACATAACGGTAGACTGATTGTTAGGGGTGGCGGGCGGGCAAGGAGGGTTACGAGGCGGCGGGTGAATACCCTCCTCGTCACGTACGGGATCATTAGCTGGATATCCTTGGTCCCGTTGGCCAACCCTATCCGATAGCGGTGATCCTCGTGCTTGACATCATTATCCTTGGATGCTGCGGAGCGCCAACGCGGTCCGATCATACTTCGTCGCAAGCGTCTTCGTAGTTCGGTCTCCCGATACCGCTGCGTTTCCTTCTCGTACCTTTGCCTCTTCTTCGCCTTCAGTTTTGTTTCGTTCGTATTTATCTATCAACCATTTGGTAATCCGAGCAACATACAGTTATTAAATAAATCTGCGAAAATTGTGATAGTGCGCGAATTTATTTTTTATGATGGGATAATAATTCATCGATAATAAACATGATTATGATGGTGATCTAATGACTTTCGACATTGTGCGAGAAATTGTGTGGATGGTAAATTAATGTGACTAAAGAATAGCATAATCCGTTTGGTGCAAAATACATAATAAATTTTGTTTCTTATAATAACTGACAGTGATGAACAGATTTGATGACTACGGTGAAGAAGAAAGACTGATTGGATATATTTATCTGACAGCCTGAGGAAACAATTTGTGATAAGTGAGTGTTTATGTAAATAACATTTTAAAAGAACTTGAATTTATTCGCTGTGATTCTTTATCGCATTTGCTTGTTTTTCTTAAAAGATAAATTAATATCTGTGTTAAATAACGAAAAAGATTAATAAACAGTTAATGCTAACCGTTTTCTGACGACTATATGGTTCAACAGTATTATCCATAGTGTCAAGAAAATATTGAGGACAAATAACAGTTTCAAGAACGCTTTAAAATGGAGACGAGCGATCCGTCGGGTAGACTAACGGCGGAAGAGTTATCGGATTGCATAAGTGACAGCAGCCATTCGGAGTCTCAATTAAGAGCGTTTCAAAGTTATGAGCGTATCAAGGAACTTAATCTGTCCATTGATAAAACTAAAGAAGACGCAACGGAACCGAAGGATTTTCATCTTAGTCTTGAAGGCAGCGATAGAACGTCCCTTCGGTTCAACGAGTTCCCGTGCGAAAACCCAACCAGAAATCTGACTATGACGTTGAATAAGGCCAAAGATTTCGCTTACTCTGCCAATAATTTGACTGAGATTAATTATTCGTTAGATAGATCGAACGAGAATGAGGAATCAGCCGACGCCGTGACACTTTGCAGATCAAAAAATTCCAGCGCCAAGAACGTGATGTTTAATTTGCGCGAGACCAAGCAAAGGAGTCCTCATACGTCGTTATCCTCCTTAGACAGGTACAGCAAGGATCTCAATTTCGTGGTGGAAAAGGAAATAAAGGACTTTGGCCTGCTCAAGAATTATAATCTTGATCGCATGAAAGAGTTTAATTTTTCTCTCGATAGAATGAGGGACACCCACATTAGCAATTTGGCCCTCGAAAGACTGCGCGGTGGTGCCAGTGTACTGGAAAATTCGAGCATGTTGGATCACAAGGAATTCAGGAACTTGCAAGTACAGCCGAGAAACCCCGATCTTGAAGCCATAGCTTTGGAGCGCATGAGACGCTCGCATCTGCTTGGTACGGAACTATCCGCGCAAAACTTGTCGACGCAAGTACCGCATCAGCATTCGATCACGCACATGCAGCATTCTCAACAACAACAGCAGCAACAAGCGAAGTCTTTCACCATCGACGCGATTCTAGGCCTAAGAAACAATCAGCGAGAAAAGCGAAGTCAGCAGCAACAATACAGAAAACATCAGGGTATTTATAATATCTTTACTATAAGTTACATGTCAATTTATCTGTTGCAAGATAAGAATGTTTTAAATATAAAAATATTATTTTAAACAAATTCAAATTTATCTATCTGGCACAAACAAAACAAACGCTATTAATAAATGTCATTATAATAATCTATGAAATAATTTATTTATATAATAATTGATGCAATACGATTTAATCGATTACATAATAATAAAAAAAAAAATAATTTATTTATCAAAATTAGAATCACAATTGAAAGAAACAATTGAAAGATAAAGATTATAATTTAAATTCAAAAGCAAAATAATTTGAAACGGGAGTATTTTAAAGAAATTGAAACTTGTGAAGAAACAACAATATTTTGCCAAAACAAAACGCATTAAAAATTTTAACACACTATTATATGCAACATGTTATTCGATTAAATAAAAAAACAATCGAAATGTTATTATAAATCGTGTACTGTATGATAATCGATAGCCTAACTTCAGATAACTAACTTCAGATAAATTTTAGTTTTCACCAGAATGAAAATGTCAAATATCTAAATTTTTTACTTCGAAAAGAAAGCAATGATATTCAAAATTTCTTAATTCTAAATATAGGTATATATATATTTTTTATCATAAAATCTTTTAGAATATCTGTATAAAATATTGTCGTGAATTTTTCAACAGATTACGTTTAAATGCTTGTGTAAAATTTAACCTTATTACAAAAATTTACTACACATGTTACATTTTTATGTGGTTTTTAAAGCTTTTAAGCTTTTAACTAGCTTTATTTAATTTTTGCCGCAGCGGGTGTAATTAAATATTTCTTATTTTCATTCTACACGTTTGCTTGCTATTTTCTTAGGTCAGGAAAGCTCGACAAAAAACGGCAGTTCGAGTACCAGTTCTGGTGGGGGTGGTAAAGTGAAGAGGGTGCGAACAATTTTCACGGCGGAACAATTGGAACGTCTGGAGGGTGAATTTGCGCGTCAGCAATACATGGTGGGCCCCGAAAGACTGTACTTGGCTCACGCACTTCGATTGACCGAGGCCCAAGTTAAGGTGTGGTTCCAGAATCGTCGTATCAAGTGGCGAAAGTTGCATCACGAGCAACAGAGCCAGAGAGTACATGAGTTCCAGCGCACGTTGAATTCGTCGTTGGAGCACGAAGACAGCAACGAAACCGACAAATGGTGAAACAGAAAATCACGATCTACGCGTTTCTAGATCGTGACTGTCACTTCGTTCCTTCTTCCTTAACTATGCCACTCTATCCTTTTCATTTTGTTGTCCTAGGAAGTCGAGAAGTTATTCTATGCGGATGTAGATGCAGACGAGATATTGAACGTGCAATTATCTCTCTCAATCTCCTGAAGAAGTATAATTTTTTATAACTTCTCGTAAAGTATCCACGTCGCATCTTTCTTTATTCACTCTCATCTCTGTGCTAGTCGTCTTGCCAGCTCTTAATATCGTATCACGAAATTCGAGCGTTTTTTTGAAGAAATTGTATATGGATTGCAAATCTTGACGAAGAGAACTGTGTATTGCAAAAAGACATTAATATTATTGATTGTGCCAAAGTGAGTTTTTTATTTTTTAAAAACACTTTGTTTGTATCTTAGCTTAAAAGTGCGAAAATAAATCAATACGTACGATAAGACATCTTATCGTGTTTCTAAGAATTGTTAATTGTGCCAAAGTGAGTTTTTTATTTTTCAAAAACACTTTGTATCTTAGCTTAAAAGTGCGAAAATAAATCAGTACGTTCGATAAGACATCTTATCGTGTTTCTAAGAATTGTTAACATACTTGTGATCAGCAAATTGCTATAATAAGAAGTGCAAATCATACTTAAGTTAAATTTGAACAGCATGACAAAAAAATAAAATAATAATAAAAAAAATTATACCGAAAGCAAACAGTGTAAATAGAAACGTAATAAACAATGAAAAACGAAATTTAAAAAAGGTGGAATACAAAGTATAAGAATTAAAATATTACACATGAAAATATTCATTTTTTTGACGATGCTAAAATATTTATACAAGTTTCCTGACAAAAATGGAGCAAATTGGAAGACATAAGACAAAGTACACTTCACCACATACATCTACGTGGTCTGCTAATCAAACCTCCGACGCTAGAGTTCCGCCCGACGCATATTGGAAATATACACAAAGAAGCAATCAAGATACCACTGATAAAAGTACCAGGTAATTTTTAATAATTAGCAAAATTGTTGAAATTTAAAGAAATTTCCCATATAAACACCCCTTTGCACAATTAAAATCTTTAATTTTCTGTAACAAATGTAACTTATACAGCATTCAAAGATTCAATATTTCTGTAAAACTGATTTTAAAAAGTATAATTTTATCAGGTGTATAACGGTAGTGAATAAATTTAATGCTTCTCACAAATGGATAACAATATGTTATAAAAATGAATCAAAAGCAGTTTCATGGTTTTTAGACGTCATCAAAGTCCTATGCCAGAACCAACGACGAGCTATTATACCTCCGCAAATTCTTACAAGACTTTAAAACATAACGCTTATCCATGTTCGACGCATCCGAAACATTCCTCTGCTCTTCATACGGAAGTACCACAGCGATACCAACAGATTACTACGAAGTCTAGTAGAAATAACGATCGTACTAATAACGTTGTCGTAAAAAAGGATCGATACAAAACTCAGCAAGAAGATGAGAACAATACAGACTACATCGATGAAGAACTAGGAAATTTTACAGAAGATAATTTAGAAGAAGATGTTGAAGAGGAAGGTATAAACGAAGGTGTGAATGACATTTAATTTATCTTTATTTATACAACACTGTATCACATTTAAGAAAAATATTAGCAAAAAAATTAATAAATTTATATATGATATTTCAAAGAATATAAAAAAGCTAATCTTAATAATTTCAATTATTGTTATATTTATAATATTATAATGGAAGTGGAAGAGAAACTAGAAAAGATTAATGATATATCGAGATGAAATAAAAGTTTTTCTAATACAATAAACCATAATTTAATTTCTTAAAATAAAATGTTTATATAGCGGAGAACGATCGGTCTCTTCGAAGCGACAAAAGGATCGGCGAGTCTATCAATAAGGAATACGATGAACAAGAAGCAGACGATGAGATAGATGAAGAATCGGATGCACCTGTCGAGACACAAGCAATACAACGCAATGCAGTTAAGAAAGATGCATTGCTGCGAGCACAACGAATGCGAATTCTTAACCAGCAACAAGATCCACATAGAATTCGTTACTCTCAACAATCACCAAAATTGTATCAAGCTTATCATTTACCAACAAGGTTTGTATTATAAATCTCTAAAATAAACGTAGAAATTGTTTTACAAAATTTTTGATTTAGCGATCAATGTCTAATTGTCTAATTGGAAAAAATGCAATTTATTGTTATCTATTTGCTATAAGATAAAGAACTTACACAGATATATAAATATTTTTTACTATGTTTGTTTTATCTAATTTGGTTAATCCAAATTATTTCTCAATTTCTGTTAGTTTAATCGCACTATGGCGTGGACAGTCCATTCAAAGCTAATGAAGAATTAAATGGATTGTACATGACAAAGTAGCATGAATCAGAAATTAGAGGCATGAACGCACATTAAACAGGATACGTTGTAATTAAATAGCTTAATGATAAATTATCTGTATTACGCTTTGGCTCGGTATTCCCTTTAATCATACGTATTCTATCATCGGTACGTCAAATTTCTGCGAGGTGCCTGTATGATTAGGTACTACCACAGCACACCTGATCACAATATCCATGAAACGTTGTCGGAAGAAGATCTGTACACGGCTCAAGCGTTGAAAAATCCTTCTCGAAGATCATCAATGGGCTATCATCAAAATTGGATTCCGCAAAGGAGTTCAACAGATCGATATGACACAATGACCTCGCTAACTCAGCCGAGTCGCCGAGCACGGACGAGACCAGAAATAAAGTCTTTTACGGAAGCAGAATTTGCCGATAGGAGAAAGTGTAGCCGTTGCGGTAATATCTCGACCAGGAAACCATCAACTTCGAGAAGGAACCATTGCAGATTCCAGGATAATCCTAATTTTTCGACCAAGACACGTTTCGGTAAGCAAGCAATGAAGCCTAGCATTTAGAAAAGTCCATTAATATTAAAAACAATTTTAATTACACAGCAATAGACAATTATCTTCTTTAATTAATTATTTTAATTGATTTTCATATTTATTTAATTAATTTTATCACCATTGTTTTTATATTAATAAATATTAACAAAAGATTATAATATTTTTTAATTTTCTTATTTGTTTCAGGAGACGATGCGGAAATCTTCGACCAATCCTGGTGCGGGCATTGTAAACCGAAACATCATTTCGAAGGAAATATGGGGCCTTGTGAAATTCCATCGCCGGCTTTGTATTCGATGAAATCACAACGTTCCAGGGACACTAATATACCAATGCACGAAACTTTAGAGGGAAAACATCCGATGGACGAGATATCGCACGAGTTCGCACGGATGTCATCCAGATATACCAAAGATACGCCAAACACTTTACGCGATAGAACCAGACATTCCTTGCAGACAGCACAAGGCGCAACTAGAATATCTGCTCGTTATAATCCTTAAATATTCTTTTTAAATTTTGTCACTTTTATAAGCCAATGTGAAAGATTAAAAAAATTAATGTTTTACGGATGGAATATATATAAATTTTCTTCCTGGCTCAATTGTCTTCCAAAAATATGACATCTTCAGAAAAAGATAAAACTTATTTTGTGTTTACTAAAATAATGTTTTTTAAAATTAAACTTTTGGAATAATTTTTAAAAATAACTCGCTACGTGTTTATAGCATTATCCGTCTGTTAACTATTAAAAACAGTTAACTATCTTATTATGTTTTATGAGAGAAAAGGGTATTTACGAACATGGAGGTTTTCTCGAAATAAACTGCTACTTTTAAGCTATCTTTCACTGAATCATAGTGTTACATTCTTTGACGAGAAACCTGATAAAATATAAAATTATCGAGAGTTAAGAAAAATATAATAAAACAATGAAAAATGACATTGCACTTTGTAACAATCACAGATGCTACAATACTTCTATCCACAGTCAGTTCCCTTCTACCGTTTGTCCAACATATATTTTTGTAACTGTCTTTCGAATCGTGTAGATGTTCTGTGTAGTGTAATAAAAAAGTTATGCCACAAAGGCATGAAAAATTAGTTTCACAATGTACATACAAACTGAATAAAGCCAATAGAGCTGATGAAGCAATTTAACTTTTCTTTCTCATTGTATAATTTTAAAGAGATAAACGTCATTTTATGTCTTTTGGCACTGGCGCACAAAATCTACTGTAAATACGTGATATTATTATATAATTAATTATACGATAGACGTACGCGTACATGTTAAACGGAGAATAAACTCTCAATCTGTACATTAAACACAAATGGTATGTTTAATTAATCCCAAATTAACATCCATACCTAAGTTTATGTTATTATTTATAATTATTTAGTATCTATATTTATAATTGATATTAGAATTTTCTTATATACATTATATATTCAAAAGTAAAATAAATTATAACACAACGAATATTATTCAACAGAAATTTAATATTGCCAAAAAATATTTAAATTAGACAAATGTGAAATTATTATAAAATATTTTGTAATTATAAAACGTGGATAATATTTAAAATTTTGAATAATATAAGCGGGAAGAATTACTATATCTTGTATGAGTTTTTAAATAATTTTTGCTCTGCTTTAATTTTTGCTCCGTGCTTAAAGTTGGAAAAGAAGAAGTAGCTTTTCATGCAACTAACCGAGCGCACAAGAGAAGCTTTGACTGAAGCTTTTATTTAAATATTAATAACGCTCTGTCGCATTCATGCTGGAAGATTATGCTTTATTCAATTATAAACTTAATATTTTTATTACACACGTCAGCACGCCGAAAGTAGATGCTGCTTATTGTACAAGCGCACACACAGTGACAGGAATTTAAATTTTTACAAAACATACCCTAATTAAATATTTTATGCAATAAACAGATGGTACATCTGCAGAAGAATGCAAATAAATCTGGGATTTATACATGTTTCATGGAGTATATGAACAAAATATTATTAAATATGTGTAGAAGCTGTATAGTTACATATCTCATTATTTTTAATAAAAGAAAGAATTTACAAAAGCAATATATGTTAAAAATAAAAACTTGATGGAGTTATATTGACGGATATAAATTTCTTAATCTTTAATAATCTTGATATTTTGGTAGTCACAGAAAGTACAATATTGCCTTGTTATAAAATCTGTGAAGGACTATTAATACACATATAAATTGCATCACACGTACTATTATCCCATATAAAAATTTGACATGGGTGATTGTTAGTAACTAATATTCGCTCGTTACGCGGAAGCCTCATTGTCACCGTGATAAATTAGCATAGGACCCGTGTCAAAGCATCACAAAAAGCCCTTGATGCACAATCATGTAGACTTCGCCATTACGGAGATATGGAGAAAGATATCAATCAATTCGTAATGCACCATTTTATCACAAATTCCATTTATTCAAAATCAATTGATATGGCTGTTATTACTATTACGGGTTCCTCTCTATAATTAACATCATCATGTATACTTTAAAAGTCATTATCGGTAAATCATAAATCCTCATGTGTATGTGTGTTCAAAATATAAATTAACAAAATAATTTTATTTAAATTATTAAATTGATTTTCTTATTTTTAAATTAAGGAAGAAAGTTAAGTTTAAAGAAGTCATTGTTTGACAAGCTAGACTATATAGTTTCTTCAATGCAATTAAAGAGAATAACGCGACAGTTTTATTCAATATATTTTTGTCTACTAATCTAATAACAATAAAATTTCAAAATTTGAAATTTCACACCTACGCAGAAACATTGCATGGTTTAAAAAAGATTTTAACAATTATTTGTATTTTTGACATAAAATATACGTAACTAAAAAATCAAAGAAATAAAAAAAAGAGATGAAATTATATAATTATTATATTTTGAATTTTTTCTATTTTTCTTTTGTTTTCAGGTAAATTAATAATTTACAAAATTTCTAGAAACCAATGAATCGTCGTACAAAGAAGCTCGTGCGTAAATAAAGCTACACGATGAGATCGAAATCGTCACGAGGTGAAAGGGAAGAACGAAGGCGAGATGAGCTTCGATATCTCGCGCTACAACCCTGTGCGAGATATAAGCTCCGCCTATCCCTCGGTTACAGCGGGACTTGCAAGAGCCCTGCAACCCCCACTTTCCGGCGTAGGGTATCCCAACCCCTGCTCCATCGTCGTTGGCATCCGCGGCATTCCAATTAGCTCGCGAATCAAAAGAGCCCCACTGCCTTTGTGGGGTCTCACCCTACCTCCAGTAAACTCGCTCGTTCTCTCTCTATCGCCCTATCTCGTTAGCCACCTCCTCTCTGTCCGTCTATCTATCCGCCTTGCTATCTGCTTTATCGCACTTTCCATATATTTATCTTTCTGTCTAAATCACTACACTCATATACGTGCAGTCTTTCACACAGAATTTTACACTTGTTTCATTAATGCGTATGTTTCTAACGTATCCTTTATAAAACCAACATTTAAATAATCTGACGCAGTTTATATGTTTGTCTTATATTTTTACTGTGCATTTAGTATTATTATACAATTATTATCTATGAAGATACGGACCTATGTTATATTCATACAAATCCTGTGCAATTTGTGCGCAGAAAGATAGAACATTAATGAGATAAAATATACAACTCATAATGAATCAAGAGCGTTATGAAAATCTTTCTAGATTACTTAATCGCCCGTTTATTTTTTCTGCCTTACAAAATTAATATTTTCATTTTCTATGTGAAGTGTGTAGACAAAATAATAAAAGAAATCTCTTTTATGCCGTCCTCTCTCAGCTTTCACTGTGCACCCACTCTTTCCTTTTTCTTTGCATCTCTTCTCTTCCAAGCTCTCCCTCCCTTTGCCTCTTACTGCCCCTCTGCTTATATTTGTTGCTTTTTTTACCATTCTCCCTCTCTCACTGAATTGTTTCCTCCTTCTCTGCGTTATTCCCTGCGTCCTTCACTCGCAGATGGGCTTTTTAGTGGAATAAAACCAAGCAACGCTAAAGAGCGGCCGTTACGAAAGGGCTGAGGGGGGAAGGGGGGTTGGATGAGATTAACCGCAGTTTTAATCGTGAACCTTCTTTGACGGACGAAATTCATATAAACGCATGAGCACTTTAGTAAAACGACCGAATTACGTTGCTTCAGTTTAAGTGGTATGCAAATCTTTGAAGTTGGTTCGGACATATTGTAAGCTAATCAATTTATTTATAGAACATGCACATAATTATTCGAAATATCTACAAACAATATTATGTAACTAAATTTATATAAAAATATTATTTATAATAATTGAGGACGCAATAAATTTCTCGTTATGCAATAATAACGGATAAAATAAATAACAAAACATATACTTTTAGTAAATGTCACAAATTCTTTGAACTTCATATATTTTATATATGTAAATATATACACTATATACAGAATTAAAATAGCGTCATTACTAAAGATTCTGAAAAAATGCAATATTGCTGGAGTATATTTCAAGACATTCAGAAATATGGCGAAGCAGATTTCAATATTCCGGTCGACCGAATGACAAATTGGTATTGCAAAGCGACTCTCGACGTTTCCCTCAGCCTTTCGCGTTTTTACTCAAACAGGCATCCATATACACCAGTCGCTCGGGGTAATTGAAATCGGAGGAAACCGCTCGTGGTGTTTCCCCCGACTCGGTCACGACGAAGCGCAACGCAAATTTTATTACGGCGCGCCTCTATCCACTTCGTTAGATACCACTTTGTTTATCATTCGCGGATATTAAAATCGTCAGTGCGATGTGTACATGGATGTATATCCAGCATCGTTCCGCCATTTGCACGCGCATCACCGACTCTCCAAATTTCCATATTTTCACAACTCACTCGTTTCTCGAATATTTGTCCTGATGGAATCAACGATTACACTATAACGTACTATAATATACATTTTATATTATTAGGTTAATTATAATAAAACATTAATCAAAAAATTAAAAATAATGCATTTTTTTATAGATATAGAAAATTCCATTTGCTTTGTTAAAAATGTTAAGTTTACATAAAATAAGAAGATAAATATTGTTAAATTAACTTAAAAATATTTGACAAATAATGCAAGAAAGAAATTTATATTAGCAATATAAGTGTGTAAAGTAATATTAGATAACACGCCGAAAAAATGTTTGATTTGAGCATTATCGTGCGTGATACATCTCCTGGCAAGATCAAAGAGCATTCCTACATTCGAAACACGAATCTTCACTTTATTCCTCCATTAGATTGTTATCAAATGCGCAATCTCCGGAATCTGCAATTCGCATATACAAGCTCAAATTCATGCACTGATTCTCTCTTTAATAGTAAATAATTATGTAGACTTAATTGCTTGTGTTGCCATAAAAGTTAATTGTACTAGCATTATAGAATAATTAGAATTTAATAAATAATCAATATATGTTAAGACCGTTAAGATATAAATCAATACAAAGGAAATAGCCATACGGTCCAAGCTTGGATCTAAGGCAGCTCAATATAATTATTTTCTATATGTATTAATACGCGTATTTTCCAACATATTAAACTGCGCGCCGATTATTTGTCGGACTTAAAACACAGCTATTGTTGGAACATTAGAAATTTCCTCTCCCTTCCCTAATTAAATCGATATCGATTTAATATTAAAATCACTGTAAAAACTTATTGCGAAAAATATTACCCTGGCTGGGGTAATATTTTCCGCAATAAGTTTTTACAGTGATATCCGACAAATAATCGGCGCGCAGTTTAATATGTTGGAAAATACGCGTATTAATACATATAGAAAATAATTATATTGAGCTGCCTTAGATCCAAGCTTGGACCGTATGGCTATTTCCTTTGTATTGATTAATAAATAATATTTTCTAATGTTCTTTCTTAAGAATATAAATTTAAGTTTAATAATTAAACATGTGTGCAAACATAAGAATCAATATCAAATTGAAATCAAATTGTTTTTTTTTTCAACGATTTCAGCATATATCGCACAATACAATTAAGGAACAAAATGCTTTACAAAACAGTTAAAGGATTACAGAAATCTCGAACGTTTGTAGCCCGCTTCAGCATCTAATTAGCATTGCGGACATGACGAGTGGTCGAGTGTAATTTATTACGCGGCGAAACGACTGGTTGCAACTGATTGCAATATTCTTCCCAGATGCGGGTGTTTCGCATCGATCAGTAGCATGAGCGACACCCGCGTTATTAAGGGGTGAAGGGTGAAGCAAATATTTTCGTAACGATTAGCCTATGTCTAGCAGTGGCTGCACCTGCACATTTGCAGTCATCATTGATATCATAACTTTCGATGATCATCCTTGTATTTACGACGAGCAACAATTTATTTTAATAGTGCTATCTCATTCACATATTAACTAGGAATGGATATAAACGGTCTCGAAATATCATGAATATTTCAAGTACCTGATTACAATTAATTTACTCATATTTTAAAATAAAGACATTATAAAGTGTTATATGTTGTGTAGGATAGCTCAATCATGTATAAATGCTTGATAAAGTACAAGTTTCATAAAATAATATCTTGTATAATTATATGCCAATAATAATAAAGTTGTTAAATAATTTTATGTAGAAACACATGTCATGATTATTTGTATCTATAAACGTATTAATTTAAATATTGATGAAGGATAAAGAGATAAATGTTTTCATACATATAACTAAAGTGGTGCTTGTGATTTTGTTCAGCTTTTATGGAAATTAAAACGTACCATCGAAATTCTTCAAAAAATGATACAAAAAAATAATATAACATTTTACGAATATCCGTCTATTTATGGCTAATTGGCTATAAATGGATGATATGTCCATACTTTTTAAACATTGTCCTAAGTACCGCAGTAAGTACATTGTTGTATCTAAAATATTACAATAAAATTGGCTTTACATTATCTTCAATTTCCTATTTCATGATACTATTAAATCATAATAAAATAATTAAATAATATTAATATCAAACAAGTAAAATGTTTAAAATTTAAATAGGTGATAAAAATTCTACCTTATTTAATAAAAAATTTAAATAAAATGGAAACTTGGTTAAAACATTCTTATATTAAAATTCTTATTAGAATTTTTATTAAAATTAAGAAAAATTTTTCTCCAATTGTGTTGCTGCAGATAAATGCAATATAAATATAACGTTACTTTCAAATATATGTGCAACTCATGTTCTTGCGGCAAATAATCGAGATTTAGGGCCGTTTGGTATTTGGCTAAATGGGGATCATGTGCACGCGCGTTCGTAGCTGTCACTAATCATGACCAGGAATATACATGCCGTAAAAAGCATAACCGCTATGCAGGACGTACGACGGAAGGGAAACGTACGCTCGAGGGGCTGCGTACAGGTCGCATTCATAACATCAGACGGAGTAATAAAAGTCAGCACCCTATCCCCGTTGCTTTCTACGCCGCCCTCGTTCTGCCTGGATACCCAGAGGAACGTGGAGGGGCGTGGAGATGCGTAGGTGAGTCAAAAAAGCGAAAAGAGGGAGGAACGCTGCGACTCGTATTGTTCGCGCAGGCATGTGATATATTCGTGAAATGTCGTTGCACATACATATCTATGTATATATACGTAATATCTGATATTTTCAGATTTATATGTTCACCGAAGAATTTGATGGAATTTAGTGACTTATAGAGCGAATACTTTGTTGGGATGGAGAAATGTGTACTTTGTGATTACGTACTAGAAATAAAGTACGCAGAAATATTTGTTATTATAAGATTGTAAATTTCAAGATAATATTTAATAATTTGTATTAAATTAATGCATATATAAGAAAGGAAATTTTTTCCATAAAACTTTTATGGAGAATTCTCGTTAAAAGGATAGCTGGCACTTTTATGAGTATCTCATAGAACGATGATGGATAGTCCTTGGTTAGATTTTGTTTTAAAGAGATTGACTTTGAAATAGTGCTTTGTAACTTAATTGTTTACATATTGTTAACAATTATAATAAATGACAAATATTTCTGAAAAAAACTATTACAAAAGAACTACAAATAAAGCGCTTAAAAAAGTTGATTTTTAAAGGCTCGAGGGACATGCTAACACGCGACCAGTTAGGGAGACGATGATCGTACCCTGACAATCACTTTGTCCCAAATATAATCCCCCTGTTGTAAACCACTTCAGAGGCCACCCTTCCTAGTCGGGTCAAGTGTTTTCTCCCACTAACATGCATCTAAAGGGTGCCATCGAAAGAATCGCAACTATTTCATTTTGGGGCAGATTAGATAGATTAGCGGACAAGGATGCACGACCGAGCGATATTTAGAGATGTCATCTGCGACTAACGACATGGGGTCAAAGAATATTATTTTTTTGCCGACCCCATGCGTGTCGTAATTTCGTGATTGGTGTATGAGCTATGTGTCTATAAAGGAGTAGCATTATTGCTAATACATTGCCTTGACTTTAATTAACATTTATATAAATATTGTTTAAATTTATTAATAATAATGTTTTAATTTCTGGAACAAAAAAAGAATTATTTGAGATATTTATCTTTTGTAGATGTAATATAAATTTAATCTTAAAATATGTTAAATTTTAATGAAATACACAAACTGATGTATTCTATTAAATATATTTATAAAATTTTTAAAATACGTACGCTGTTTTCAAATAATAATTTTAAAATTGAGCTAAATAAAAATACCGCATAAAAATAGTGAAATGTATAAATGAAAGAATTTATTCTCTAAAAAATTTGCTTCAAACTATAATAAATAAATTTACAAACTGTATTCTTTCCAAGAATTATGTTTAAGGATTAACCTGTTGATAAAATCGGATTGCTAGGGAAGGCATGGGTGTGCAAAGGGTTAAAATTTCGCTTGGCATACAAGGGACATGCAAGTCTATAGTACTTGTATCACATGCTGCTAATTACGCCGCGCTTTGAAGTTTTAATGCCTTCATCTTTGTGTAAGCTCTTGCCAAAAAGGATTAAATGGGAAATCGGATTCCGGTGTTTAATCTTTTGCGATATGAGCCTACGGAAGTAAAAGCACGTTGATTACAATAATTCTCGATTAACGAGGACCTATACAACCGAAACGTAATCATCAATGTATGCAATCAAACATGTATCTTTTTGAAATATTATTTTGAACATATTAGACGGAAGAAGATAACTAGATAGAGATGTAGGTAACTAATAAAAGTTCTTCATATATAAAGTATGCACGTTATATCTACTACAATTTTACAGTTTTTTTTTAATTATAACTTTTATGCCATCACTGATTATGTGCAAATCTAATATCGCAAATATCTCACAGACGTAACTACCGTACTTATACTTATTAAAAGAAGCGAAGTAATTAAATGCAATATAGATCAAAAGTTAAATGTACATACATATTTTGAAACAAATCATTTTTCTCTTACATAATTAAAAATGCTATAAAATGTTTTGTAGTTATACAAGATAATTTTTAAAATAATATAATTACACACAATAGTTATTTATTAATATATTTATTATTAGATACAAACTTTGTCATTCTTATAAAAGAAATTATTTTAAAATTTTATGTAATTATTATGTAATAATCTTTAAAAGACATTATAATTTGTTTGTTTACATATAATTTATTAATTATGGATTCGTTAAAAAATTTAATATAAATGTTTAATTTTCTGTTTTTTTAGTGAGAAGATTGAAATTAATGTTATTTTAAATAAAAAACCACGAATAAAGCAATTATATTTCTACATCTAATCTGGACACAGCTAAAGTTTCCATTAAGACTAGCTGTCGACGAAACAGAGACTGCGATTATCAATGGTTGCTAAGTTCATATATATCTATGAAGCGCCGTTTAAGTGTTTTAATGATTAATAATGAGCTTGAATAATTTTAACCATGTAATCGGTGAAAAATATTAGAGTTAAATATTATTTTCTATATAAGAGTAATTTAGTATTATTTTATATTAATATTTCTAAGAGTTTGTCTAAGTTTGAAATTTACTTACACAAGTCTTGCAGTAAATAACGTGTTTTTATTGAACACGTTGTATTTGATAAACTGTTACACAATTACACAACTACACCATGGTATTTTTATAATATTATATTACCATGAAAGAGAGAGAGAGAGTAAGAAATAACTAGAGGGATGTAATAGGGTTGCTGAGTTTTGGACAAATTTAAGGGGTGGAAAACTAAAATACCCTATATTTTTTCTATAACTATTAACATATAAAATTTTTGATATTTTACATTTATAAAGTAAAAAAGAAAAAATAAAAAGATTTTAGTATATTCCATAAAAAATTTATTCCTATACTATTCCTATACTATTTCATTTTGCGTATAGATATACTTCACTCTAGGGTGAAATATATACTTCGCGCTGGATTGAACAGGGTGATCACAACATGACTTAGCCAATCAGATTTGTTACCTCTTCCATTCCACCTATGAACATCCTCTTTGTCTGAAATAAGATTTTACTTTCCTTGCAGTTATTTTTTTACTCCTATGATATCTATAGTAGTAAATTGTGAACAAAATGCTAAACTGTAATATTCCGATTCAGATGATCGAAAATCCATTAACAAGAAAAGGAAGAAGAGCAAAGTGCTAAAAGTGTTAATCGTTTATGCGAAACATGCAAATAAATAACAAAATTATACGTGAACAAAAATAATAAATAAATAATTAATAAGCTAATAAATAATTATTAATATAAAATAAAAAGATATAAAAAAATAAATGTACAGTTCAGTTTTCAAATAGTTATTTTTAATTTCAGGTAATTTTTAAAGAAAATTTACTATTAAAATGACCAATAAAATAGATCTTGAAGCCTTATTAGGTAAGAAATAATTTTATATATAAATCCGGTCTACTTAAAAAAATACACCCACAAATAAAAACAATAATTATTGTAATTATTAATGTAAAATATGTTTAACATTAAATTTTGTTTTTACTGACACTTAATCATTTATTTTATGTAATATCATAATTTGTTTAAGTGTCATACAGTCCTGCTATATGTTATTTTCTGTTAATAATTCTATATTTATAAAAAATCGATAAGACTTTATTTTCAGTGCATACATAGTATTGACTTGAACATGTTTTTTTTACAACCAGCTATACAAATTGATGTAAATATGGTAGATTTTAGCGCCATCTTCAACACATGTCAAAGCTACACAATACCAATGTAAAATTGGTGACGCGCAAAACTTCCTATCGATGAAGTCTCGAGAAAGTCACGTTCCATAAGCTCACGGAACAGGCGCAACGTTCTCACTGTCAAATTGCTGCGATAGGCACACGTGCTTACGTGGACGATAAGATCGTGCAGCTTCATATTTAATAGAAGAAATTGAAAATACAGTTCACGTGATTGTTCTTTCTTGTAAAGGGTAAACCCTCTAATGTCAGTGCCATCGCAAACGGTGTTAGCTTCGACATCGCAGTGAACATGAACGGCACATCGCGTAAAGTGAAAAATTCGTTGTTGTCCGCCGCTGGCCCGGGCTTTGCCTTCGACGCGGAGAACACATTGCTGGTACCGGTCACACCCGCGACACCAGCCGTGCTCCGAGATGGTGAGTTCATTCAACGTAAAATCGTGGGCGGGGCTCAGGAGTCTGCAAATTTTGCATATTGTACGACCTAACCGCATAGAGAATTGGCTAATGTATCGATTCCGGAATAAGTTTTATGAGGGAGCAACCACTTGCTCCGTTTATTTCGCTGCGATTGACCTCTCCAGCATCTCTCGCGCTTTTGTATCTAATCAGAATGCGCTCCTAGGCTAACATCTGTTGTGCAATCCTTTACTGCTCTGCCGGCAGTACAGAGAAAGAGACTGTGCGACGAAAGTCCCTGACTCCAGTATGGAACGCTCCTAGGCTAACGTAGACAGTTTTTAGAGTTATATAAAACATATTCACAAAAGTCGAGTAATGATGCAACGGCCATTGAGTAAGATAATTTCTTTGCGCATGCTTTTTCTGCGATTATGCACAAATCCATCTGCAATTACACTATAAGAGATAAAGGCTTTAAATTGAAAGTTTATTCTAACAAAATTGCATAGATATGAACTAACTTGCAAGAGCTGCAAAATACATACAATTGAAAAATCTATCAAGCAAGTGTCTAGTGATAAAGATATGCTGTGTTCTTTAATAATTGATCGAGTGATTTGACTGGAAATTGAAGAAGTGACAAGTTTTTTGTTAATATCTTATGCTTTTAATTTTATATGTGGACGTGTATAGATAAGGTCACACGCATCACTCCACAAAATGCTTATAGCATCAATTTGATTTTACATAGTAATTAATTAAATACTTTATTTATGTACACATTGTGAATAATACATCGGCAGTTTCATTTACAGTTTCTATAATATGATCGATTATGACATTAGTTGATGACTCTTATACAAGCATTATTAGAAGCTTGTTCTTTCGGATCGAGGAGGCTGTCTAGAACCGTATCGTTGTGAGTAAGGTAGATCGTGACTGCTCCTTTTACGAACACAATAAGCTATTGCAACAATTAGGAGTATTATGAGAAAAAGGAGAAGTAGTGCACCAAGTACGATAGCTGCTATTTCTCCTTGCTCAAGATTGTCCCATGCGTTCACATCGATAGTACGAATATGCTGATTTTCCGATACGTCTATCGCTGTAATTGTAGCTGTTGTTGTGCAGCATGTTGAAAAATAATGGAACATTACACGTTCTTTGGTTCCACTTATATATTTAGTGCGTGGGTATATCCCACCTGGGATCGATATTACACGTTTCAAACCTGCATAGAGAAGTGAGTGATTTAATTATACAAAAGAGTGATGCGTTTTACTATTATGTCTGTTATATATTCATTTCTACTATTACATAATTGATTGGTTACCTGAGTCATAATCATAAACGGTGATATCAGCGCTCCAAAATGTTTTTTCACAATAATCTTTGTTCTGCTTACCGGCGCAGTTGCTATTGAAGGAATACTCAATTGTTGGCTTTACATTGTCAACGTACTAAATAAAAATAAAAAAAGGCAGAGATAATATAGAATCTATATAGTAATAATAAACAGGAAATGTATAAATGTAAAATTGGAAATTTATATTGAGTATAATTAATTTTATATTATTTTGTATTGTTCTATATTATTTTTCTAATTTTTATTTCTAAATATTTACGTCAAAGAATTTGTAAAAAGAATTTCTGTAATAATTAATAATTTTTTCTTATATTTACCTTTGAAAATGCATTTTGTACATAAACATATACTGTTTTCTCCGATATTTCCGTACCAACGATATTCAATGTAAGCGTATTGACAGTATCTTGGCTACCTGATGGTACAAGAATGTCAACAGCTATCTGGCCAGACTGCCTTGGATTCAGCCACATGCTATTGGATAAAGATAAAATTTTGTGAAGCAAAAGAAGGAAAAGCAAAAAAAAAAATATATATGTATATATTCATAGATGCGATGTTTTACTTTATAGATCGTACTAAATATTAATGCTTTATTGCAACCATATTCTTTGATAATAATAAATTTAAAAAATATCCGGATTATAGGAAACGTATTCGTAGTAAATAGCGATAATGTGATTTCGAAATTTTCTCAACGTATTTATCATGTATCCTTAAATACAATTTTTATCACGTTCAGTGATCTTCAACATTTGAGTAAAGATGAATAAACAATATGATTTTATCTATGATCCGTAAATGTTGTTTGTTCGCTCTTGTTGAAATGTTGAGGTCACGCTTGCCAGCGTGACGTGGGAATTGCATAAATAGACGTGCATTTTCATTTAGTAGTTTCAATAGTTAACATAAATTAATGATAAAGACTTAAATAAGAGTCGAAATTAGTATTACTATTTAATTAGTATCACTATTTACAACCAATATTATAAATAATTGTTTACTATAAATACCATACTATGCAAGTATTTATCGGCTTGTATTGATTTCTATAAATTGCTGTAAAAGTTTAAATTAATTTTTATTTCATTTAGGGCCAGTTTTTCAATAGTCGTTTAAACTGAAGTTTAGCTAAACTCGCTCTTCATCTTTTTCTAAAAGGGACAGTTAGAAAGAGACAAAGAGTGAGTTAAGCTAAGATTAAAGTTAAGCGACTATTGAAAAACTGGCCTTTGGTTTTACTAAGTGATTCACTTACTATATTGGTTGAATATTGTAGATTCTAAATGGTGAACTTCTCGCTCGAATTGCATATCTCACTGGCAGCACGCAATTATTTGTCGCATCAAAAAAAATTCTGTGGGTTGTTCCTGGCGCAGCAATCAATTTACTGTTGGGATTTACTTCTAGCATAATCTTTTTTCTTTCGAAAGGATCGTCGTTAATTTGCGTTGAAAATAGTTGACTTTCATCGCTATTTTTCTCCGCTATTTGCATTGGTACGTTCTCACTGATGGATGATTTCATCTTCGTATCGATATCTTCATTTAACGATGCGATTTCTGATGATCGTGATTGAATTTTCTGCTCCTGCATGATATTTGACGCATTTGGTAAAATTTTAAATTCACCGTAACTCATTAAGGTATTGTTATGCAGAACAAAATTGATAATGTTTTTATCAATTGTCGCAGTAGATTCACGCGAGGAGAGTGATATATCAGAAAAATCATCTGCCATTATTTCGTCATTACTTCTTCTTGAATCCATAATTTCTGCTGACCTCTCAAATATGAATTTTTTCTTTCTATTTATTGTAGGGCTTATTAAAAGTGAATCGGTACTATTATTAGCAGTGTTTTTGAGAGTTTCCTATAAAGTACGCAGTTTTAATAATTACATAAAAGTATACTCAAATAATTATAATTGCATGTTACATAAAATATTGTAATTGAATTTAACTTACTTCTGTGTGTTTTTTTAATTCATTTAGTTTAGCTTTGTTAATTATAGTCGATGTTTTGCTGATACGTTTTTCATCTAATATCTCATACATATCCTCTTCTTTATTGATCTCTAGGGGAAAAAATAAATAAAAATTTACAACAATATATATATTTTAATGTTATAGCATATTTTTTATATGTTATCGTACAAATAATACGTATTATTGATTCTTAAAATTTCTGTATGTTAAATGGCAAGTAACATTTTTTTACAAGACTATTCAATTTTGTTATTTAGACGCATAAGCAAGAAATCTGATTGCGAGGCTCTTTTTAACCTTTTAACTTTTTTGTCAATAAAACTGAAAATAATAGATCTTTATTACGTTGGAATGAAATTATACATTTGTTACAGATATAGAAAGTAAAAAAAATATGTAATTAAAATATGTAATATGTAATTGTGGCTGTAAAAACACAAAATTAAAACTACCAACAGAACACTAGGAAAAATGTTTTGTTGTATGAACCAAAATTTTGTTGTAACGACAAAATAATTTGGTTAAAATATGCCCAACAAAACTGTTTAGTTGCTGTAAACAAATATCTTTGTTGACTACATTTTGTTCTTATAACGTAATGTTTTTGTTATAACAACCAAAAAGCTTTAACTAGATGAATTTTGTTGTGTAAACAAAAGCGTTTAGTAACGTAAATTGCGTTATTGCAACTAAACTTTTTAATTACTTAAACCAAGTATTTTGTTTTGTTGTAAAATACATATTTATTTATATATCTATCTGTTTACTAGTTTTATATTTTGTGTTTATTTAATTATTATCAGTCTTCAAAAATAAAGATATTATTAACTATAAAGTTACATTAACGTTATATCAATCCCAAAGTATATGTCCACTTTATTACAAAAGTGGACTCCACGATACAACTGATGCAAATGCTGATATAATCCGCAATATAAATGTTTCTCCATGTATTTTAAATACGAGAAACGGATTCCATCGGATGCCATCTATCGGATGACTTGATATTACATGATCAATTTACATGATCAATTGATCAACAAAATCATTTGGTCCACAGAATAAATCAGAAAAATGTATTTAGCAGAAGTAACTAAATATTTTGTTATGGAAAACAGGATATTTGTTTGCTGTTAAAAAACGTCTTAACTAAACAGTTTGGTTGGAGGCACTAATTTATTTTTCCTAGTGCAGAACTCTAAGAACTCATGCGGAAGAAATAGTTACTTGAAATATTAAAAGGACTATTTCTAAACAGCGGTTAATTTTACTAAAATGCATGATAAGAAGAAAACCAGGTATACTGGGTAGATCAATTAAAAATAGAATTGCGGATAATAATAGTGTTGGCGTCGTTTCGAGAAATTCAATGGTCGCGAGAGAGTATTCAAATCTCTATTCTGAGTAACATTTAATTTTGTGCATGTGTTTTTACGATCGGAAATAATCGCTTCTTCTAGCCAGTTGCATTCTAAACATTGTGCTGAAAAACAAAACAAGCAATTTTCCTAGATCACTTTACTTCCTGTGCGAGCTGACGTGCGTCAGAGTGTAAATAAAGTAAAAATAAAAGAGAGACAGAGAGAGGGAGAGAGAAGGAAAGAAAGAGAGAGAGATATGTATATCTGTGGCCAAAGAGCAGCAAGTGAATTGCACAATCTCGCGTATCCGCGAGCCAGAACGGGTTGGTAGTTGTCAGACGGCTGCCGTGTTAAGAGGAAGTTGGAAGTTGTGCGAGAGTGCGCGAATGTAACTCGTGCGTTTTGCCGACCGTCGCGGCTTACTCGCGCAAAGATAAGAGTGAGTGATCCTCCTTTGTTTTCATTACGTAAAAATGAAAGCATTATATATGTGAAGCAGCATATATGTGATAACATATAAATTCTTCCGACCAATATGTGTGACTGCGAGATAAAGCTGCGAGACGTATGTCGATCCTTTTGATTTGTACTTCTGTGCGATTCTACGTTTAATTATGCAGTGATGTTGGTATGTAACTCATTTGATAAATTAAAGTAAAGTAATTTAAATCGACTGTGACTGGCAATATATAACGTCTTTCCGATATGAACATTGAAAAACTGTGAGCCAACTTGGTTTGTCGGATTCACACAGCACTTTTTCGGATCAATCTTCGAGACATTATTAAATTCGACCATGGGTTTTGGTCATTTGATGTAACTTCTAAATTAAATAGTTTAAATTTTTATTGCGAAAAAATATTACCCCAGCTGGGGTTGTTTTGTTGGTCACCGGAGACCGTTATGGGACGATAGTCAAATAAATACGTCTCACTTAATATATTTTTATGCAATTCAATACTATAAATTTACTACTATATATATAAATTAAATGTTTTATTGTTCTTTTTCAAATAAAATAAAATAATTCAATTGGCATGAACGAAAAATTGCGTCAAATATATTTGGCGGTGAATGTGTTAAATATAATTTTTTTATAAATGCATTTGGGTGTAAAAATAAATGTTTATTTTTTGTACGCTGTTAAATTGCAGTGTGATTGATACCATGCATTGCAATTCGCTTACCACTCGTGAAGTTAGTGTCAATAATATCATCCTTCATATTATCTTCCTTATTTGCCCCGTAGTAAGCAATCACGTCGAAGTTGTATTTTGAATTTTCCACCCCCGTTAGCTTCACGCACCATCTATCCGTAAGATTGCGCGCGCCGATAGCCACCCCTTTCGTGTTGTATGTACTTGCCAATGACATCACTATTCTTGGTCTCTCTTCTATTCTGTCTGTTAAAGTGCATTGGAAGTGAAAATTATTTCCGAATTAAACATCATATTGGTTTGGATGGTAAGACAAATTGATTGACAATGAAAGAATCGCAATTTGACGAGAAAATATTTTCTTGCATTTTTCTGAACTTAGTTAATTGATTAAAAGAGTTTCGTGTGTGTGAAGTATACTGTGTATCGGTTAAAATTAGAGAAACTATATAAATCAATGAAAGAATGCAAAAACTAATTTTTGTGTGACATAATTACTTAGTGCGACGCAATGAATATGAAGGAACCAACCACCCGGTCGATACTGTCCTTGAAGTATGGAGGTTAAACGAAACCGGGTGTAACGATAGTGATCCTATATATGTATGTATATATGATTGAATTGATCTATTAATAGAAAAAATGCGCATATAAATGAAAGAATTAATGTGATACAATCTGCAATTTGTTTCATGTTTTTGATATTTTCTTTTACATAACAATTATTGTTTAAGTAAAAGGGGTTGTAATATAGAATATATCACATTTACCTCCGCATATTAAAAAAAGAATAATAAGCATTTTTTTACGTTATATAAATTAATTTAATTAATCTTGTGCTGTAATATACGACATATTTTTAGCTATATCTCAACTATCGATCCATACATATGTTCAGAAGCATGCTACTGGAACGTAATATCCGATATTGATCGTTACATTATTATTTATTGATTACCATGACTTTACTGGTATCCTAAACGTTCAAATAATCAAATGTGAGAAATTGTTTAGAGCGTATCATATATGTATAAAGTTGATCGTTAAATCCTTTTTGTAAAAAATAATTTGGAAGGAAATATCCCCTAAATAAAAAAGAATGTTTTAAATATTTAAAAGTAAAAAAGGAGAATTACTTACTTGTAGGTATTATCAGAACTGCACGCGTAAGATTTCCCAAAATGTTGATTGCAATTCCAGTTACATTGGCATCAATTTGAAAGTTAGTTTCCGTATATCCGCTCAAATTAGTTCTGTGCATTAATTTCTTCCAAGACATATATTTAGTTAATTATTTCTCTTTTTTATTTTTTTTTAATGTGAAATTATTAATTTATAACTTACAGAGAATTTTGGGACAGTGTCCAAAAAATAATTTCTGAATATCTCGATGTTTTGTCGATTAAATTTTGAATTCGAATAAAATTCGTCGTTTCGGATAACCAAATTTCTTTCTATGTTTGCGATGTCACAGTTCAAATTAAGGTAGATCTATAAATGATAAATATCTATATAGAATAATATTTATTGAGATTTACAAGATTTTTATAAAATAACTTACTTGACAGTAGTCTAAGATTGTTGAAGGTGTTGAACTAGTATTATTGATAGATATATGTCTTAATATTCTTAAGTTTGGACTATTTTCTAAGGAAAAATAATCTGAAATAACAAAATAGTTAATTATGAAAAGCTTCCTTGGATTATTGCTTCTATAATTTACACGTGCTAAATGTTTATCTATTAAACATTGTTCAAATAATATTGTTAGTTTATCGGAAACATTTTTTCATACTTTAGAAGACATTTAAGGTGCTAATAGTTATTGCCTCACCTTGTATAATACTGCATTAATTAATTTTTATATCTAACTTTGATATATCAATGATTATAATTATTGGCTTAAATAAACTTTTCTTAAATCGATATGTATAGAACATGTAGTTATTTAGCATATGACTTATAATAAGGTTACTGTTATCAAGCTACGTCATGTTATATATTTATAGTCTTATCTTAAAAATTTCAGATAATGTTTAATTATGCGTCATCAACTATCAGGATGTGCAGTTGGAAATTAATAATTGGCAATTTCAGGCAATTTGTAGAATCTATTTACGTCAATATTTAATTGAACATGATAAACAATGTCAGTATCTATGATAACGAAAAGTTTATTTAGATCGCATTATATTATTCATGCTATATTAAAATGATTACCTTCTTCTCCGTTCTGTGTGGGATTGGATGACAAAACAAGATTAATATCTTCAAAACCTTTAATAGTTCCCAATTGTTGTACACAGTACCTTGTAACAAAAATATTTTACGTTTTTTTATTTAAAAAAATATCGTTTTTTTAGAAATACTATTCTTTCAATATAGTTTTCTTTTGCATACATTTATGTGTAAAAAATATATCCACAAGCGATTGGAACATGAAACATTATATAAATGTTTCATTTTTTTACTATTATTCTACTATTATTGTTTTTACTATTATAGATCTTTTTACTATTATTTTTACATAAATATTTATTACTGTGTACATTAATGACATACCTAGAACATTCTGCTTTTTTAAAATCGTTCAAGTTTCTCGTCTTCATCGATAGATCCTGCACAAGCGGAGATTCAGGCCAATCATCCTGCAAAGTAATCCCATCTGGTCTTGTTTCCGCCTCGATTGATCGTTCGAGTCGCGTATTGCCCATCTCAGACATTCTCGCATCCGGTTCAAAACTGTTATTAATCGACGGGGAAACTTTAGCGATCGTTGATCCACCGATTGCATTTCTGCATAGAATGCAAGTTAGATAGCACGTCACAAAAAGCCGGAACACGCGTAATTCCATATTGTGTGCCCGCAAGGAAAACCTCGAACGAAAGACTCAACACAAAAATGTGCGGCATACTTATAAAGTTTCCTTTCCCGTAAGTTTACAGAGGGGTAACATGTCTTCAGTTACATTGACGATAACATGGACGCAAAAGTAAATCTGGGCGTTAACTCGCGTCGTTGCACAATCATAGGTGTCTCGTTATGAGCAAACTTTGATACACGATACTTGTGGACTACATTGTAAATACCATGACTATTGCATTCAATATTCTGATTCTCCCTCGAATCAAGCATTTATTTCAATTAAAATCATGTAATAATTATGAATATTGTCTCTCATTTTTTTCTAAATCAATAAGCACAAATATAAAAATATTTTTCTTGCGCAGAGACGATGCGCAGACTGCATATTCTTGTAATAACTAATTATCAAAAAATGCAAGGGAATTAGTATTTAATAATGCAAGTATAAAATGTTAACAAATTATTTTCTCGTTTTATATAACATATATTATTATTAATATATTGTAACTTGCATTTACACGTGAATAGGAGTGATCCATAAATAAGTCATGTGTCATTACAGAAACGTTGGTAATTCAAAGTCCATCAGAATACCCGTAATCAACTACATAAGAGAGTAAGAATTAATAATCCTCATTGGTTCGCATTATCTTCGTCATTAGTCTTACGTTCATTGTATCCTGTTCAATATTGACAGTTCGTGATGAATAATCAGCTGGAGAATTCCAGTCGATAAGAATATTTTTATGAACACATTGTTATATTTGATTAAGAGTTATTAAATGCCGTACTTACTTCTGAAAACTTAGCCCCTAAATTTAAAAAAACTATTATTCTATCAAAAATAATTTTAATATTAAAGTCATATTACGCCGACATTTATTTCCGTTATAATTTCTTTCTTCAATATTTTTCTCGATCTCTATATTGCAAAATGTTTAACAATAATAAGAGCAATTAAATTTATATACTTTTATATATTTCAAGTACTCTGAACAAAAATGTATTTAAAAAAAGTCACATAAATTGTCTTTATTATAAGCAACGCTTTTAGACAAAAAATATCAGAGAAATATCTCTAACATATTATAAAATATTGTCTGACATCTTTAGATCAAGTAAGTAAACCGTCATCTTTTTTTTAGATCCTGAGCTCGACAATTTCATAGGACAAGAGCCGGTCAATATCCAATCTCAACTCCCATCAAGGACGAGCGAGGATTCTCTCACGAATGCATCATTTCAGCCGAAAGAAAGCAAGGACACGGTGAATCAGCCAGTAAAATCAGGATATTTCACATCGATTCTCTCTTCTCTACCCAACCTGTCATTGTCATCAATTAAATCTGATTCCTTGGAACCGCAAATAAGTCAGACACCCGAGAACACCAGCGGAACGCACGAACCTAATCCTTACATAACGCCGCAAGGATACCAAGGTTCTCAGTCGGAAATACCAGGATTCTTAGCAATTAATCCTCAGGATTCTCGAAGTACAAACTTGTCAGGATTTGCTGCTTTCGGTCCTACTGTACCCAACCCTCCTCAGGCCGTAGCTCCACCCAGTGTATCTCAACCTGGATATGGTAAGTATTTGAAATTATATAATAAAATCGCATTTTAATAAATATTAACATAATTTTATAACATATTTTAAATCCTTACTTTATGTAACACAATAAGTAATTTGATATATAGAATTATAATATAATGCAATTCCAAGAAATCGTAACAATCTTTAAAGTCAATTTTAATTTTAATTTATGTTTACGTGTTACTTATATACGCATGTATAATTTATTTTTATTTGATGTATTCTTTACTGTGTATGCAATGATGTTACGTATGTAATAACGTAAGTTTCAAGTATATTATCTAATCAGAAACAATTGTTATTTCTTGTTAAAGCGCCCGTTTCTTATCGACTTGGTAACCAACGACGCCTGAAGTATGCACCACCGCCTGATCTAACGTCTAACAACGCAAAGCTATATCCGAATCCAACATTACAGTCGTTCTTACCGACTCAAAATGTCTCCGCACCACCAACTATTTTGAATCCGTATGAATCGGAGGGATTGGTACAGGGCAACAATTCTAATGTGCAGCAGGCCAGCTCTTTGCCCGAACAACTTCCAACGTCTGAGCAGCTATCGCGAAATAGCTCTCTCCATAACTCATTTCGATCTAGTCCAGTCACAACAGGAACGTCGTACAATTCGTCTGTAACGCCTGCAAATCAGAATTCATCTTTCGAAAGTTCTTCCGTGTCTGCGCAATTACCTTCATCGTCGTCCAGACCGATACCTGCACGTGTATTGGAGCCATCAACGCCACAGAACACTCCGGCAAACTCATTTCCCGGCTTCACTCCTTACGTGAACCGGGATTTACCATCGACATCTAATTTCGACAAAGAAATAGCTGTGCTTAAGAACCCTAATCTAAATTCGCCGCCGGAATTTTTAAAAGGCAATACCCTACAGACGACTCCGGAATCTGCTTATAAACCGACGTCGATAACTAAGACCACATTTGCGCCAATATCAGCAGCCAAGGTAACGGAGAAATTAGAACATTTGCTTGCGGAACAGCAAGAAAATTCTTCTTGCGCAGCAACCCCCGAAGCTTCCTCGGAAGTTGACGAAATTGCATCCAGCGTCGCGACCGAATTAGCGAAATCTTTCGAATCGCAAAGCGACACGCTAAAGGCTACAAATGAGATAATCGATAAGTCACACGAGGCGAAGCTGAATGATGTACAAGGGAAAGCCGCTCAACGTGGAAGTGACACATGGAGTGACGTGTTTCTTGGACAAGAGCCAACGGTGCAATCAGTGATCCGCCCGGAAATACGCACTACTGATAACAGTCCGATTTTAACGGATCTCCAGGCGGCTAAGTCGAACGTACATCCGTCTAAACAGCATTATCAAGTGCAATCAATATCTGTGCCAAGCTCCACCTTTTATACAGACAAGCCTGCAGAACAAAAGTCGAGCTTAAACTACGTATCGCCAGCCCAACTTCCGCCGAAAGTTTCTTCTTCCGTTGATTTCTACAACTTACCGAAACCAACGGAACCGTCAGCAAGTGTGTTCTTTGAATCAGCGAAACCGAGTCAGGTCTCGAGTTTCTCGTCTCAGGAAAAAAATACAAATTCTCCATTTGTACAACCAGTAGTTAAGGTGACAAATAATCTGCCGCAAGCTCAAGAAAATTCCGCATTCAGTTCTAAAGCAATTGATTCCACGGTTTCTCACGTACCGTTTTGGAATGCTGATCAATCTCCTCAATCGCAGGTGTTAAACGTTGCATCTGGCCAGCCGGCATATAACGCGCCTAACCAACCGGTATACTCTGCTCCTATCCAACAATCACCGCCGCTGGTATTTTATAATCCTGCCCAATTCGCGAATGAACTGCCGAAGCAACCGACTTTTCCACATACGTACGACCAACGTTCTCTTCAACAGCAATCATATCAAAATCCGCCGTTTTACGGAAGTAGCAGCGGGCTGCAACAGCCCTACGCTATTCCGGAAAATAATACCGTATATCCCTCGCCTGCTGTCTCGATGGCAACGTCTGTACCTGAACCGACGGGATCAGCCACACTTAGTCCTGTTCAAATGTCAGTTAATTCGCCAACTAATCGCACCACACCAGATGCCGTGCCACCGAGTTTTCAAAATTGGGTAAGGGTACTTTGTGCATTCCATGCTTTTGATTTAATTATAAAATCAAGCAAAAAAAATATCTATAAAATTTTATAATTAAATGCAAGATATTAATAATTGATTATTTTTCTTTATCTAATTAACTTATATTTATTTTTCTTAATACAGTTTTTTACACATATTTAAACTTTTATTTATGTTAATATATATAAAATTATTAAGTTATGATTTATTTATTCTTAATTGTCCGAAACATAGCAGTACCTGCTATATAGAGAGAATTACACAGAATATTAATATTTTTTAGGCCGCTGGATCTTCCGACAAACGAATGCAGTATAGACCGGCATATCACCACTGGTTTTACCGCAAAGAGGTGGAGAGCAAAACACTATGGCTGCCATTCTCCATGCAGGACAGCTTAAAGCTAGAAGATGCTCACAATTCGAGCGACATTACGCCTGAAACCACAGTGGCTACTGATGGCGGTCGTTACGATGTTGACATCTTACGTCGTCAAAGAGCACCCGTCTACTGGACTGGAGCATCTACTGAAGTCAGGCGATGTTCTTGGTTCTTCAAGGGAGCAGCTGAAGCGAGATACGTCCCTTATAATGAGAATACTGCTGCGAAACTTGAGGACGAATACAAACTGGCATGCCTGTCGAACAATTGGAATCGAAAAGTTGAATTAAATAATGGAGAATATATTATCTTCCATAGCGCTACAGTACAGGTTCATTATCTACAACCGACTTCTCCCGATGCGGCAGGATCTTGGGGAAATAATACTGTAAGCAGATTTTATATTATATATAATATTATATATAACAATTTGAATAGCAAATATAGTTTAATAATAAATGAAGAAGTGTATATTTTGTGCATAAAATATTTAATTAAAACTTTATTATAAAAGTTTTATTTAAGAAATAAATTAAAAAATTTAACAAAGGATTAAAGTACAATGTTTAATTGCACAAATATTATATGATAATATTTTTTCATAATTCTTTAAACATTTTAATATTATTTAAATATTACAGTTTTTTCTAATGTAAATAAACTTTATTTTGTGTATATCTTTAATATAAAATAAATATTTTGCTATTTATAATGCAATTTTATTAAAAATGCTTTGCTTTAAATAAGTTATTTTAGTTTTACGTAACAACACTATATATTATTAATTTTATTAATTTTAAAATTATTGAGCTTTATATGTATACATACAGCTTTTGATGTATATATTGCAATTAAAAGCAACTCATAATAATATACAATGACATGAACACTTTATTAGCACATCTTTCATTTATTTTGCAGAGCATTATTGCTGCTATTTTTAAATATCTTATTTTCTTTTATAAATTATTTTTATTATTTAAGATGTGTAAATGGTTTTCTAACATTGCACGCATGGTTCTGTTTGATATGGTGGGTCCTAATTTCTACAGGCTTCAGAGGACAGTGCATATTTACAGGGTTCTGCAAGTAAACCAAAGGTTGTTAAAAGAGGAGTCGATGAATTCAATATAGACGAGGGTGAACCGGAGAAAGTAGATCATCTTCTATTTCTCGTTCATGGTATCGGTAGCGTTTGCGATTTGAAGTTTCGCACTGTAGAAGAAGTTGGTATGTTGTGAAAATATAATATTAATTTAGAATATATTAGTTACTTATAAGACTCAAATTGTGATATTAATGTTTATGCAAATTTTTTATTACAGTTGATGAATTCCGAAGTATATCATTTCAATTGGTGCAATCACATTATCGCTCTGCGTGCGAACAAGGAATTGTAAATAGAATAGAGGTATTACCGATCTCCTGGCATACAACACTTCATTCCGATACGGGAATTGATAAGCGATTGCAAGCTATCACGTTGGAAAGTATTCCGAAGCTGCGACATTTTACTAACGATACTTTGTTGGACATACTTTTCTATACTAGTCCGATATACTGTCAAACTATCATGCAAACAGTCGGAAGTGAGATGAACAGATTGCACAAATTATTCAAAGAAAGAAATCCTACTTTTGATGGAGGAGTGTACTTAGGCGGTCATTCATTAGGTAGTTTAATCATGTTCGATCTATTGTGCCATCAAAAACCCGAGGAAGAAGATGAAGATGATACGAATAATGATGAAGTGAGTAGCGATAAAGGACATATAAGGGAATAGAAGGGATTGTTAGATATTTTATTACTCAACCTTATAACTAATTTAAATACTTTTGTAATTTTGATTTTTAGGCAGTAAAATCTTTATTGCAATTGCAGAAAAATGACAGTATTGAGCCCATTAAGCCAATGCCCGCGGCCGTTATTAAGAAGCGTCTTAGTAGAAGAATCAGCTATGTAATGGGGGCTGCAGGAACAGGCCAACCTTACATACATTATCCGCAACTCAATTTTCACCCGTGTGCCTTCTTTGCTCTCGGCAGTCCGATTGGCATGTTCGTAACGGTCCGAGGCATTGACACTCTCGGAGAAAATTTCTCTCTACCTACTTGTCCAGCTTTCTTCAATATCTTTCATCCGTTTGATCCGGTAGCTTATCGAGTGGAATCCTTAATTAATCCTGAAGCCTGCAATTTCCGACCTATGCTGATACCACATCATAAAGGCAGGAAGAGAATGCATTTAGGTAAGTACAAATTGTTGATTTCTAGAATACGCACATAATGATTTTTAATAATTATAATTTACAAGCTATTAAATTGAACTTATATGCTTATTATGATTTATGTCTTACAGAATTAAAGGAAACGATGGCACGTGTCGGAGCGGATTTGAAACAAAAATTACTTGATTCCATGAGACACACGTGGAACTCTTTCTATCAACTAGCCTTATTTCACAAGCCAGACAACCAAGCTCTGGAACGCGAAATCGATAAAGTTGTCGAGGAACAGTTACACAAATCCCCGAGCGTATCGGATCAACATAACAACGACGATGGTGGTGCCGATTTAAAAATAGGAAAACTGAACGGTGGTCGAAGAATAGATTACGTTCTTCAAGAAGCGCCTTTCGAATATATTAACGAATATATTTTTGCTCTTACAAGCCATATCTGTTACTGGTAAGTGTTACTGATAGTGTACTCTTCGCGAGAAACATTTTGCATTACCTATATGCATTCTGATTTATAATTTAATTTGTTTCAGGGAATCCGAAGATACTATGCTTTTGATATTGAAGGAAATATACGGGTCTAGAGGTATTCAGACCGACGCGCAACTTCCTCAGCAGTCAATGTCAATCGAGAGAGTATCTCCTTTTCCATCTTTGAATTTATCTGCTTTGTCACCTAGCGAAAGTAATGTAGGAACATCACTTGTTATGGGCGTAGACCCTACAATGCCTATGTGCAGTAAACCTGTCGGTCCACCACCTAAGACTGGTTTTGTACCGAAATCCTGATCGGTAGAATATTTTTCGCATAATTACTTGCCGCGAGTTTAATTTGTATTGAAATATTAATTAATTTTACTTCTAATTAATATTAAAAAAATAGAACAATTAGGTTGACATTACGCTGAAGTTAAAATACATACGGAATGAAGAAAAATTAAACTTTGTATTTTACAGTATCTTTCCACTATCTGTAAATTTTATTAAAACACTATATTTTATAATTGTATATAAATATGAAATATTATTTGCACAAAATCACTACGTAATCAATTTTTCGGACAAACTTTAGTTTGTAGCAAATTAGTTAATAGATACAAAATGATGTGAATAACATTTCAATTTTTTGGTACGTTTGAATGATCGGTATTTTCCATTGCAACTTGCGTTTATTTGCATACCTAATGCATATTCGTATATATTATTGATATTTAGGCTGTATGTGGTTGTATGATCGAAAATATGTGTGTGTATGTATGCGGAATGTTAACTACAAAGAAAGATATGGAAATGAGAACGTGCAATTGGAATAACGTGTAAATACACGATTTAGTCGGATAAAGATATAGTAGATTATATATAAAAACTTTTTTATATAATCTGCTTGAACGAATAATAAACATACCGATTTTAATTCGTACGTGTATGAACGCGCGTATTTTAATAAATTATCGTATTCTTTTATATTACTGTCAATTATTTTTATTCCCTCATATAATTTAATTATAGATTTATTCTTGTGCTATTAAAAATAACGTTATTTTAATTGATAATAATAGTATTAATTTCAAGTTCATGTCAGATATGTATAGCGACACGTGACAGAATTATGGAGAACTTTAACTTCAGTAATCTCGACATCGTGCAGTCAGGCAGTGCCGATATGTTCTTTAAAATGGTGTTACATGTTCAATCGGATCAGCGAATGGCGTCACCTTATCGCGCAAGCAGCTTTAGCAGGGCTAGAAAAAAAAAAGAGAACGCTTCGGCACATGCACGGCTATCACGAAACGCTAATTAATTGCGGTGCAAGCCCACCAGGTTCGAGACTGCTTTGCATTTTGCGTGCAGGCCCTCGTAAAACTACATGCCTGTCAGCCCCGGCGAATTTCAAGATGATTTATCGTCCTCGCAAAACTAAGTTTTTCGCGGTACTTCGTGGCTTCTCGTCGGCTCCGAAAGGCACGGCCGACACTTTCGACATGCAACTGTGGCCGCTGTGGGCACGATCCGTAAAGTTGACGTCGCTGATCGACTGCTATTTTATATCCTCACCATCTAGCCGGACTGACTTTGAAATATGTTTCCTTCAAATCTTTCGATGTGGAATTTTCGGTCGAAACGTTTCACGGTGACCCGCATATGCTATAATTGCGGGGAAATTAAGTGCCGGCTTTTACGTGATGGTGTTTAATACGTACGGCTGAACCTGTATTGTCACGCGAATAATCATGCACACGAAACGTCATGTTGTACATCAATCTTTCCGTAATTTTATCAAATTATAACAAGAATGGAGAAACTATATAGATATTGAGTAATGCCCATAAGCTTTTAATACATTAACACTAATATATACAACTGTGATCTAAGATGAACTTTATTTGAACTTCAGAATATAAAATAGTTATGTATATAAGTGAATTGAATATAAAAATGTGCAAATTTTATATAGGGCTAAATTATGCCAAATTATTAAAAAATGTTAATTTACTTTCAGAAGAGTATATTCAGCATTATTGTCAAAAACTAGGTAATTAGAAATTTTATAAACATGCAGTTTCTTGTTGCATCAAATACTTTTTTATTTTTACAAGATATGAAACTGAGGAAAATATTAACATGTGAATATGCCTATATATATAAAGTATTTTCTTTCAAATTTATATAAAATTTGCTATGTTAAGAATGGCTGTTCTCAAATATGTTATTCTACATTATTATTTTCGTATACAATGCCATTCAAATCTGGCTGTCCGGCAATTCGATATGCTTTGGTTACTACACTGCATGTGCATGATGCGCAGCCACACGTTTCCATTTTCAACATGCAAATACTCGTACATCGCGAGACAGACGTTTACGCTCAACGGCGGTAACATAAAGTGGGGTAAGGGTAAGATTTTACAACGAGCCCTAGTAAGAGTGATTTACACCTCGGAAAAACTCCACGACGTTTACGATAGCTACTCACGAATTATTTATAGCATCTGGCCATGGCAGGGTGAATTTCACGACATGTATTTTTCTTCGTTTTCCTGAAGAAATGGTCGAAGTCGTGACGAAGTAAATATCGCTGAATGTTTCCATTGAAACATTGAGTGACATTTATTAAATTAAAAGCATAAAGGAAAGCTTAAGCAAAAAGTAACGGATTGCTAAGAAGCTTACGTTTTTTTTATTTTCTGATGTGATATGTGTATTACAAAGTTATTATAAAATTTATATGTAAATTAGAATGTTCTATTCTTTTAATGTAGGTAAACGTAAACATAACATAAACGTTTTTATTTTTTAGATTACTACTTTAAAAAGCCATTATAGTGAAGAATAAGATAAAATTTATACAATCTATTTGAAACTGCACTTGCATTTAAACATAAGTTGGTAGTTTCATTTAAAACATTGCAATATAAAATTTTGAAGAAAAATAATGTTCTTTACTCACCGATAAATAAGCTCACCGATACATAAGTTTATTAAACTGTTTTCTTTATTTAAAATATAAGTAATTTAGAATTAGAATTTGCTGCTTATTTCTTCTCTTTGGCAGGCTATTTGGCAGTCTGCAAGATCCACGCACGCGCCAAGAGCTTACAATTCCATTATTAGGAGACTTTAGACCTTCTATGCTCTAGTTGGCGTGCATTTAAGTAAAATTAGTCGATTCTAAAGTGTAAGTATGCGAGAAGCTGCTGTGTTTAGTGGCTCGTCGCGGTGTGAAGCAATTCTGGGCGTCGATATGCCAGATGAGAGAGACACACCGAGAACTGTGTGAGTATTATTCTGACCATTTTTGCGATTATTAATTGAAGTAATTTATGCTTATAACAAAATATATACAATAAAAAATAAGATATACATTCGTTGTGGTATATTTTTTAGAAATTATCTATTCATGCTTGCACATAGGTATACATTTTATTTATTAAAGTTACTTTAGAGATAATTTCTTGAAATTAATCAAAAAATACTATGTCAAAGATGTTTTTAAACTCAAAAATATTGCACATTTGTTAAATATATATAAATGTTATAATATAAAAATTGATATAAAATTTATACAAAAATACAAACTTTATATAATTTTATGTTTAAAATATTTAGCGTTCTTTTTTATTTTTTAAGTTTTTGATATTTTTGTTGCTTAGACGTTCTTTATAACTTTGTTTTTATGGTCATAAAGAATTAATGCGGGACAAATAATTTATAACACAACATATAGGCATGTACAATAAGAATTCTGGGCCGGTATCTACTTCAACTTAAAACGTTATATAGGCAATTTGGCCCTTTAATGTTTAGTCTCGTACATCAAGTTTCTCTTCCTGTGATTAAAAATGAAGAAATATTATGGTCATCCGAGCTTAGTTTATGTATCTCCGTATTACGGTGCATTTTATTCCGCGATACGTATAACGAGTTAATGGCAACTTTATGCGCGGCTCCAATGACATTTACTACTGCTCTGTTCCCGCTCCGCTCACGTAACAGTCGCCCGTATTATCGTATTGTTTCCTGAAGCACTCTTCATTGTTCTTCCATTACGGAAATCGAGCTCCGGCTACGAGTTTAGAATTTATCGTGTTATACGTACCGTCCTACCGTCGTGCGCCGTGTATGGTATATATTTCGGAAATTTGGATTTTTGCCTATTTCCGCTCTAATTCGATTGTCGGACATATGGGTTTCTGGCACGTATCCATCCCCTGCTATATTTTCTAGAACAACTTGCCACTTCGTGACTGTGCTACCATCAAGATTTGATGATCAAATTCGAATTTCAAATTAATCCCAATTAATACTTAGTGTTCCGTCATATCTTATGCTAATAACGTAGATTACATTAAAAAAGTATAGTTAGATTTGTTAGTTTCTATAATTTAAAAATAGAAGTATTATATAATATTTAAAATATATAATTAACATTGTCATGTTTGTGTTAAGTTATCTATTATATTATTATAATAGGTAATTAAAATATCAAGAGCGTCTTAAAAAAAACTGAAAATTCTTTTTATTCATATTTTCTTAAACTAAAAAGAAATCTTAAAGAAATTATGTTTTCTTAAAGATAATTAAAAATAAAATAAAAAATAAATATTATGGCACATTATTATCATGTGTATAATTTATTTTTACGAATGCGCGCATTTTTATAGTAATTAACCGCTTATTTTTTATGTTTAATATTGATTTAGATATGTGGGCAACCTGGATCATGCTGTGTCGGAAGATTTATTATGTGCTCTGTTTTCGCATATCGGTAGCGTTACAAGTTGCAAGATCATCAGAGAGGTAAGTCTGTTGTCTCATTGCCTTTTCTACAATATAACTAATATTTATGTGAAGTATTCTTTAAAAAATCGTCTTATAATTGAATATAAAATATTTTGAAGTATTGTGGATTAGTAGCTAGTTAATAGATAAATATATCGCACAATGTAACATTATAATAGCATGTTATAAACTTTTTGAAATAATATTAGACAAAATCGATTTTGATCTATTAAAGTTACACCTGCGAATGATTGTAGCCATTTACATGATGGCCGTCACGGTCGGGAAGCGGGCCGAGACAAGTCAGTTTCTCTCTTGTGATCTGCGAGCTCCACCCTCTAAGATCATATCGTTTGCACGAAAGCCCGCATTAAAGCAGGCAGTTCTGTCGTTATATCGATAGTCGCGAGTTGTAGGTGAATATACATCTTACTCAACGTTACTGCATTAATAGTCGCTTAGCTCTCGGAACGTAATATAATCTCTTCATTCTCTAGAATGTCAATCTGATGGAACGTGTTAATTTAATTTTTTATTTATTTTTTTATTTAAAAGCAATTAATAACTTTTACTTTAATTTTAATTTTGCTATAAAAACAGATGTAATAATTAAACCTAAGATAAATTTAAAAAATATTTTCTATAAATAAATTATTAATGAATAAAGTGAGGAAAATAAGAGATAAATTGTAAAGAGATGCATATGTAGGTATATGTTCTTTGGATAGCAATTCCATAGACCGATATTACTTTTCTGAGAGTTAAGCACGATTTTAAGAAAATAAATAAAATTCAATTTAGCACATTTTAAATCTCAAACTATAAAATTAATCTATAAATATTATATACACTTTTCTTCTTTTTTATTATTATTCTCATTAAAAATTATTCCTATAATCCTTTATTTAGTCAATGTACCTCTCTTCTTCTCTTGATTTATAAGATTATGATAAAATAATAATAATAAATATAACCAATATTTTCAAAGAACATTAATCGTCTAAAAAAGACGTTAACGTCATCACAAATTGAGAGTTAATAATCTTTGAGTAAAACTAGGATTTAGCAATCTGTCAACAAAGGGATAATTAGCAGGTTATTTAAGGAAATAATAACATGCAGAAGCATGCGTCCACGTATGCGCTTACACGAATGCATGGAAATAACAGTCAGACAGAAACGTAAACGCCCACCAATGTAATTACGAAATAGTGCGGACATAGCAAATGCGCGAAGGCATCAAACACAGAGGTTTATACACTTTTCTCCTTGATTCTCGTAAGATTTAACCTCTCACTTATTTTCTCTTCATCTCTCTTAGCTCGTTATATATTATTTTCTTTCTATACTGGTTAGTTGCATGCACCAACGAGATATACGCTCGTTACACGATGCGGTTTCGTGCGACGTAACACTTGTTCATCATCCACCTTCGTGTATACGTCACACAAAGTTTTTTTCCCTCATCGTCACTGTTCTTCCCTTGTTTCCTACCGCTCTTTATTTTTCTTCCTTCATTAAGCAGCAAGTATATAAGCGATATGCCGCCTATCACGGAAGATATTATGTGGCTCGGGAAGTAATATTAGCAAGGTACGTCATTCATTTTTTCGTGCGTTATTTACGATTAAAAACATTAAAAGAGTAATTTGCAGAGAATGAATAACAAGAATTAAAACGCTGAAGTTTTTTTATCGTTCATGTAGGTATATCACTTTTATGATAATTTTTAAAGTTAATTGACTAAATTTTAATCAGTACCTTGAAAAAAATTGTTGGGATTTGATACAAGTAACTAATCTAAATTTTTACGAAAAAGTTATGCACATGCTCTTTACATATTTGTGTATAATATATGCATTCTATTATTATTTTATACAAATATAGTTTAAATTCGCATAATATAAAAAAGCAACGTTTAGTATTGTTTTATTTTTTATTTCCAGCATGTCATTAATTAAACATTTTCCAAAAATTTTGAACTTATTGTTAGTTAATTGTTTTAGCAATTTTACGTCTTGCAGATTTGTTTTATATTTTTATACGTTTATACTTTCTTGGCACATAATTAATCAATATATTTCGAAAGTCAGAATATCTTATTTAAATAATTTTCTGTTCTAGTATTATATTTTTTATGAAATTTATATACATATATAAATTTTTATGACATTTAATTATGCACATATTACACAGAAGTTATGCAACTCTTATTACTAATAAAAGGTAATAATTTTATATGTGTACGTATATACACATATGCACACATGCATGTACTAATATTGATATAGAATAAAAAAAATTTAATCAAAATGCAGATGAATTTCACATGCAAGCTTTTCCTCAGCTGAATAAATAAATATTGCCAGTAAAACCAAATTGTTGATTTTGCTGACCCCAAAAGAATATTCGCCAATTAAATATTGAAAAAAAATTGAAATGGCTATTAATTTTCCCTTTAGTAATAACTGACAAACATCAATGAAATTAATTGATTCAAAAATTAAAACTTCTTGTTCTTACAATTAGTTATAAATAATATACTAACAATTCTTAATAATAACATCGAAGTAACATTACATGCATTAATTCTGTTTTAGTTTTATTTTGAGACAAATTCTTATTACAATCAGATTTATTAACATATAACGTATCATAAAATCGTTATAAAAGTATCGAGGAGATTAGTGTTTAAACAATCTTATTTTAGGTCAGCAAAGGTGTATATTATAAGACGTAGAAAAACAAATTCTCTATTAAAATCAAGTTTAATATAATTATTACATTATTGAGACAGTTTCTGCGATATACATGGCGGAGTTGTTATTCAATTGCTTTTTTCTAATGTAGAAGATATTATTATTTCTGATTATTCTAAATAAATGATATAACATCGTCCGCGTAAATTATGTTAAAGATTAGATATTACTGCACTTAATTTATTAAATGATTCTAATGATTATTTTAACGTTAATTTTTAAGGAAGTCACTATAGATAAACACTTATTGCAACATAATTAAATTATGTGTAACAGTTTAGATTTAATCGGTAATAAGGCTATATTGAGCCTTTTAAGGTGATCACTGATTACGTCTTAATGAGAATCGATAAATAGCAAAAAAATTTAACTCGAAGTTCGCAAAGTTTTCTACTATTGGCATACAGGAGATAATTTTACTTCCTGATTTACACGACGAAAAATAGGAATAATATAAGCTTTCACTTGTTCTCATATAATCACACGTAACACAATGCTAATTACTAGTGTGAATGATGTTAACGGATTATTCGCTTCCGTTTAAGCAGGTTAAATTTCAATACTCCTATTTAGGATCGTAATGTGACATTTAACATGAATAAATGTTCATCGTACTTTTCATATTTTGTTCTTCAATTTGGTCCGATGCTGAATGCTGGTGTCGCACGTATCTATCTGTCACGATCTGTCAAGTAAAAGCGCGGTATCTTTTCGATATCGTCGATATCGGAAATGTGCTTTGATGGTACAATGTCTGTCTAAAATATTTGCTGATAAGTAGTATAAAATAGAACGCGTTATATTTATAAGCCATTTAGTTAAGAAACTAACGTAAATTATTCAAAATCTTTAACTCGTAATTTATTAAACTAAACACCACAGACGCGCGCTTCGCGCGCGCTATTTGACTTGAATATTATACTGTTACTATAATTACACTATTAACCCCTTAATATACACAACTGTCAAAACTATACGATAACAGCCGCTCACGAAGTAAGCGCAGCAAAAGAACCAATAGGCATCGGGGAAAAAAGGCAACAATACTACGATATATTCGAGATTCGACTACACGCACGATATATTCGAGATTCGACTTTGCACGCCTTGTTTTTAGAGGATTATTTAAAGAAAACTGCGTTTTTTCTTTCCTTTTTAAAGTAATTACGAAATTATGTTTTCCTGTATTAAATAAAAAATAAAAAAATATTTTACAAAAGAAACATAAAGGTATATTAATAAGAATATAATTATGAAATGCAATTAGTGGTAAAAAATTCTTTAGCGGAGAATACAATTCTTTATCATATAGACGAACAAGCGCTGTATTTTCCGTTTGAGTTATTAAAATTGCTATGCAGTTATATAGGTACTTGCAACATCGAATCGCTATCGCTGTCATCCTCTACGACGACACCGTCGTCGTTTCGATAGTTAATGTGTATCAATATTTTACGTATTCTGCATAAGCAGCGCGGTAGGTATTTGCGTTTATTAGCTATAAACTCTCTGCAGGTGGGGCTCGCTGCTGCGGGACGGATTTATGGACCGTGCACTTTCCGAGAAAATGACGGTCCGAAGACGAGGCTTTGTGCATAATGTGTTGTTGTGGAAAAGTGCTAAACGTGCATTAATATCCGTCTGCACCTTGATATTTGTATGTTATTTAGTAAAATAATTCATGGAGACCCATCTCGTATCGTGTCAACTTTTTCGTAAATTTGTTTTGCAGTAATAAAATGCAAATCAATTAAATATAATCGATTTATTTAAGATTATGAAAAAATTAGTTTTATTTTCAGATCAAATATAAAAACAGCATAATTTCGAGTTTAATTTAGTTTCTATATTTTTAACATTGTTGTTTTCAGCAGCGAAATTTCCTTTCCTAAAAGTATTTCTTTTTTAATCATGCTTTTTAACAGAGAGAAATATTCCTCGAACGTTTCAGCAAGATATTTGGAACGCGCTTTGTTCTTCTTAATTGAATTTAGACGGAATGCTCAGGTGCGTCCTTCCATTGTACAACGTACCAGGTGATGCAACTACGCCCCTCTGCCTCGTTATTTCTGATGCTGTAGGTATTCCTCTATCCCGTTAATTTACACGCGGCTAAATAAACGGTGTATTTGGATGTACGACAGTGCAGTGATATTAAGATAGCATATACATTTATGTAACAACAAGGAATAATTCATGAATATATACGTGAGAAGAAACAATATTGAGATCTTTGATTACTTTCATAAGACATTGCGTACTTGTTCTGCTAAAAAAATATATTAAATAGCAAAAGACTTTTGATAAATGCAATTAAACTTTTGTGTGATCAAGTTTTCTTTTAGAATCTTTTTTTTTTACAAGAGCATTATTAATATTATCTCTTATTTCAAGGAAAAATTCGATATTGTTTTATATAATGTATACGTTATATCCGCCACATGGAATGTTAAGAAATAAAATAACTTCATGCATGTATTATATTTAGGATTGCAAATATATGTCAAATATTAGTTTGCTTGAAGCGACGGCAATGCGTCTCCCTCACCAAATTTGATACATGCGGCTAAAATTGACATTGTATGCGCTCAGCGTTCGTACAGGATGCAGAAAAGATCGTTCATCATTCTGCATAACGTGCAGTCGGATAGAGAGAATATGGAAAACGTCACAGGAAGTGGATTCTGAGAATACTTTCAAACTATTTTCTTCGCGACGCTATAGCAAAAACGCAAAGTGCGGTTGCTTTCGGTACAATTGATCGTTGTGCAACGTAAGTTCTCTTGTACGCATAAATATGATAGCGATATGGAAATTTTACTTAATGCTAGAAAGATGGAAACTTTTAAGAATCCCATTTATCAAAGTTTCACGACGGTTGCAAAGTCTACGGTAAATTTTATTTTGGAAAACTTTATTTTGCAGAATTGGGCATGCATGTAACGCGCTCCAAAGGCTAGTCTATCTCGATCATCGCAAAGATTATAGGAATTGTTATAATTCAGGCATCTATTGAGATTATGTACATATCTAGACATTTTTCAAAAAGCAAAAATTCAATATACATTTTATTTATATAAAGTATGCTTCTGTAGTGTTTGCAAATAAATGGAATTGTGGCGTTTTGTGAAAACAGTTTATTATAACGAAATTGTTGTATGATATTGTTCCATGTGTTGTGTATTCTCTAAATAAACTCTCTCTTTTCCAATATATTTGTAATATTTTGACTAAATATTGAGAAGTTTACGATACTGCTGTTATTTGAAAGCTTACGAGAGGTACTTGAACCATTCAAGGCACACACTAACGATTGTCTCTAGCATGCGTATATCGATATTCTCGTTTTGCCGAATGCTCGACATATTCCACGGATATGCGAGAGGCTTGCGCGCGTTCGCTTCGACATACTAACTAGGCGAGATCACAGTTAAACAGACGTCGCACGTATTTGCGACGTGCGTGGTGTAAAGTCCGTTTCCATAATTCGAATTAATAGAACTGTGCATCACCGTCGTCGCCATTGCCATCACCGTTGTTGTCACCGCTGCCAGCCTCGAAGTTAAAGGCAGCCTATTCCCGGGAAGCTCTCGGCGCATTTGAGCAAACGAGCCGCGACAGTCGAGTAAAATGCAATTTCGAGGACGAACGGCGGTATGTCGGGGTTTAAAGGCAGAGCACGAAAGGGGGATGGTTTAAGAAGAAGATGAGAAGGAGTGAGGATCAGCGTGTCGTTTCGAGAGCTGCTCGATACATAGTACGTGGGGTAACGAGAATTTTATGCGAGAGCACATCTCCCCCCTCGCCTTCACTCTTTTCGTTTATTCCTCCTCTCTTCTTTCTTCTTTTGTATCTTCGTTCTTTCTTTCTTTACTTCCTTCCTTCCTTCCTTCCTTCCTCTCTTCCTTCCTTCCTTCCTTCCTTCCTTCATTTTTTCCTCTTCTGCATTCATCTTCGTCTTTCACCTTTACGAGAAGAATCGTGGTATAGGATGTATCTTGCGGGTAACCGTGACGGACGGAGAGGAAAAGAGAGAATATGTCTCCAATTTCCTAAGTAACTTCTACTCTTTTGCTCGCTGCATTTTCGCATGCAGACGTACGCTCGCAAAGAAGAGACAAGGATTGAACTTATCGTTGAGTGTGTATACGTACGTACGTACGTATACTTATGGATCTGTGAGGATACACGCACAGTCTCTGTTATAACTGTAGAATATAGAATAGGAAGAAGCAGTTTGCACTTTATTGTTGGCTTTAATTGAAGAAAATCTATTCGAAGATCCCATAAATATCTGGCAACTAAAACATTATTGAGAAGCATTGCGTATCATTATTTTGAACGCTGCAATTGGCAAAAACTTATTTCTAAAGTCTTATATATTTTTACAGTTTAAGTTTTAATAACAGCTTTTAATTTAATAATAATTTGAATATTAGATAATTAACTGGATAATGCAAAATTTACGTTTTTCGGTTTTCTTCGTAAAAGGATATTAAATTTTAAAACTACAAAAATTAGTTTGTACAATTGCTCACGTTTTGTCGTAATTACTTACTTTTACAGTTTTAGAAACAATGTATTTATAAATAGTCTGTTCCAGGTTTTGAAAGCCGATGTCTTTTAAGAAAGTTAAAGAATTTTTATTATTTTTAAAAGAACTCAAATCTTTTGAATTCCCATCGAACGTACGAATTTGTAGGACAGATACGCCAATGGCACATACATACATAGGATCTTTCTTGGTCTAAAGGAACGGAGGTATGTGTACTTCGGGCACGTAGAAAGTCAAACTGGCTAGTAAATTGAGAGTCCGTGCCTCGGTTTTGGCGAATTTCCAAGGAGGCAAGTTTCTTCCTTGTTCGTTTCGTGAGCGACAATCGTCGTCTGAATTATCCGCGGGTGTCAGTGCAAAAGTCTCGATCGTTAGTAAAAAGTACGATCACGAATAACAAACTCAAGATTTTCTTCATGTTTATTGCTTCGAAGATCTTTTGGGTAGGAAAGATTTTCTTACAGATCGATATATGTATGTACTAGAGTTATAAATATTGCTTTATTAATAATTATATTTTAAAAAGATAGAAGATAATGGCTAAAAGTTATTAAATAGATTAAGTTTATATATTATTGTGCTTTATTATTTACATAATTAGAATCAATTTGTGTAAATTGATCTATATAAGATATCATATTTATATCATATTATCTTTCTCTAGATATTTCAACTCTTCTATAGGTTTCATACAAAGACATTTAATCCTTTCTACTTTTTTAAAAGCAATCAAATTTAGGTAAAATATTTAGGTAAATGTTGTTTGAAAATGCTAATAATCCATCTCTAACATTAAAAATTTTATTCGCATAACATAGGATTTCCGTGTTAAAAGGATCATGCGTGCCGCCTGACCTGTCCGACTAACACCACAATGCACATCTACGTAAGGCTTGGATTTCCATCCTGGGCAATTATTCTGGTAATTAACGTCGACGGGTCATAAGGGTAGCGCGCAGCCGAATGGGCTAGGGTCGCCTGAGTTTATTACAAAGATATACGGCACTCGGAGACTCACACTCGTTCGCGTTTTGTACGCGCGCGATATATACTTTCACGCTTCCGGTGGCTACCCGGAGAATTTCAACTATTTCCGTGGATGATGGACGTTCCTGAAACTGTCCCGGTCGTTTGCGAAGTACCGTTACGGGCAAACATGCGACTTAATAATGGGTGCGTTACGCGTAATCTATGTGCAAGTTCCGTCTCGTATGCAATGCATTAATTCATGCTAATTGCTAAAACACCTGTAAAATGTACATAACGAAAACATAGAATGCTCCAATACAAATATCATCTCTTTTAGCTATAACTTTTTATGATTTTGTATTTAAAATCTTATTTCTAAACGTTTGACATTAAATAAAAATTTAAGATAGGGAAATATATTGCGTTTAAATAAAAAGTTTTTTCCTCAAGGGGATCAGAAATTGAAATGTGTTAATATTGGTAAAACGTTACTTTTTTATGCTATATAGGAATAAGTATATGACTATATCCAAAGCTATATGAAGTAAAGTAACTACTTGAAATCGAGTAAAGACAATATTTACTACAACAGTGTACTATGCTTACAATATTTCAATATTTTTAATTAATAAAAAGTTGTCTACACAATGATAGTAAAAAAAATTGATAGATATGACTTTTGTCACAAATCAACAAATTAAAAATCGCTGTTCCACTTAAAGAATTGGTGCGTCACCGAAATTCGGCTACTGTCACGAATGGTGGCGGCTTCTGAGCGGCCGAACGGTGACGCGCAATATAGCAATAAATCAGGCGAACGAAAAACTAAGGAGTAAAATAGAAAAAGCTTGTAGAGTAGACTTGGAGACGTGCCAGAGTAACGAGCAGTCACTGGGTGAGCCTGTGGCCTTTGTGGCCTTCGTGGTTGCCTCTTCGGTGGCCTTCGGTTGCTTTCTCTTCCATCTTTTTCGCTTTCTTCTATTTTCTTCATTTTTTTTGACTATGTGCTGCTACGCCTCATATAGTTTTCCGGTCTTCCTCGTCGATTCTTTCTTCATACGCTGTCTCGACTTTCTTGTACTAGCCGTCATTTAAATCTTACGTATATAGTTAACGACGATTCGTACCGTAAATCACGCGACGGCAAATAGTTCATAAGTAATAGTCGTCGTCTTCGCGACATTTTAACTCGAGTTCGTGACCTTTCATCTAAGTGCTTTGTTCCACCTTCGTTCCACGTTCATTCAAGTTTCAATACTAAAGATGTCTCTTTTTTATTTTCTTATACGTTCTATTTACATGCCTCTACACGTGCCTTTGCATCGATGATATTGAGGCGTTCGATTTTATTTCAGTGAACGTTGAGACTCACGAAAAGTCAGCATTCCTCGAGAATTTTGTCCCTGCCAGTTAATTATTACTAATAAGGAGAAAGTATACGATTTACAGAATGTTTCGCTTTCACCATTAGCTGATATATTTGATATTTTGTGAAACATATGAAAAATAGAGGATTAATTTTGTGATTAATATCTTCTTTTTCTTTTCTCTAATGTACGCGCCATGCATTATTACATATCCTACTTTTCTGCGTTTCCGTTTCCTGTACTCTCCACCGGGCCAGAACGATTAATGCAAATTTTATTGCCATATTCCACCAGCACGTATCACGGCGTAATAACTTGGTTTGTCGTTGCCGTTTGCAAGCTGTGCATGCTGACGCGATTAGAATTAATTAATTACATGTCCCTAATTTTTCATAATATCTATCTTGAGCAAGATTCTGTAATGAAGTATAATTACTATTAATAATGCAATTTGATAAATATTTTTCTAAACTTTTGTTTCATATTTATTTAAAGTATTGATATAAAGTTTCTAAGATAAGTAAAATATACATTTTCTAATAGTATTTCTAACTGCTTCATTCACTGTCACTGATACTTTCTCTATATTTATCTTTATCTCTGTTTTTTTATTTCCTAAATTTGAAAAGGCGTGTTAGTAAGATTGGAGCGGCGCTCCCAATTACTTATCGCTTGAATTTTAAGTGAAATGGTGAGAGCGAATAAGTACGACGATAAATCGTCGAGTATAGTCTTCAGAAAGAGACAAACGTAAAACGTGGCGAGATCGAGGCGAGAAGCGGGAGATCGAGGATATTTGAAAAGGAGGCCGCCACGAAAGTTCAGACACCGAGGAGATCGACAATCAGGTTTGGGCCACGACTTTCTTCTCGTGTTCCAAACAGGTTTCATCGATGAGGGGTGTTTGACCTTGAGAACTCTGACCATGATCCAGAAACTAATGTAACTTCCTCGTTCATTTACGTTGATCTCATCTCCTATCCCAATTACTCGTTGTATTTATCAATCAATTGTTTCCTTATGTTATGCACGAATTAAATCAGCAATATCGTTCTATCAGCTTACATCGCTCAGTGTTAAATAAAAATAATGCAATAGAGATTGCATCTGAACGTAAACGTTTTATATCTATGTAGCGTAAAGCTCCTTACAAAGAAGATGATAATGATGATGAAAAAGGATGAATATTCATAAAACAGCAGGAGTAAAGCTAATATAACGGAGCATTACCACAACGAGAAGTTGTTGTAACATGTGGTATTGTCTTACTCTATCATATTTTCGTAACAGTTTGAGGGAGCGTCTCATATTCGCAATTTTGCGTAAGTTTGCGAATTCTGCTTCACTAAAATGTAATCCCTTATCTTAACTTTCACTACTCGTTCTACTTACACTTTTGACATCCTACGTAGGTACGCATAAATTTCCGAGTTTGCGAAACCATTTAGCAAACTTTCTACATAAAGAATATACGGTTACATGATTGTTTAATGAGTTAAATTATTAGCCCATTTTTTAAAGTAAACGTTTTGCTTTTAATTTTACCAGAGTATTTTGTATTCATTGTATTAAAAGTGACGATGTTTTCTTTATATCAAAAACTGACTATAGAATCCGCTGGATCTGTTTTGTGTAAAACTTTTAGATTTATATTAGAGTTTAAAACTGTTAATACTTTAATGCTTTTTATAAGAAAATGTTAGCTTAAATCCATCACAATATCTATAGATAAAGAAATGTGTGTAGTCTTATCGATTATTATTTTACCGTGACGCGATTCCTGCGTACATAAGAAGTGATTTTACCCGCTAGGCGCGCGGGGAGCGGTTTGAAGGCGGAAAGTGTTTGCCGACATGCCGAATCGATTTCGAATGACGGGAGATCTAGCACCTCGAGCATCCCGGATTCATCTAAACTGGGATCTTTCGATTTAGAGTCTTCTTCCTACGTCACAGGATATGGGATACGGTAGTACGGCAGAGTAGTTTCGCTCCCGTGAAGGTTCCTGTTTCCAGAGGAAAAGGGAGTTGAAGGAGGCCCTTTTCGCTTTTCCTGGAATTTTATCTGTCTGGCGTAGGATACCTCCGTCTTAGGAGGGGTATAAGAGGGACGAGGCTATAATACTGGCAGGGGTAAGATAAGACAAGACGTGGAGAGGAGTTCGTCCGTCACTGCAGCGAAATTCCGTCCGCAATCTCTGAAGGAATCTTTGGTATCCCAGCAGCCAACGGCTGTACAGCCCTCCTGTATACAGTCTTGTTCCCTCCTATCCTCATCGCAGTCCCGTGAGCTTCGGTTAGGACACGCGAGAAAGGCCGCCGACGCACGGGACGGACAGAGGAGTAAGAAAACGAAAAGACAAATGGGGAAATGTGGAACTTCGTCGACTCGACCGGACAGGGATGCGAGGAGGAAACTGATAAAGTAATAGTTTCATTTTATGACGAGGAAACGACCCGGGAAATATGTGCAGCCCGAATGAGAACTCATCCTCGTTGGCCTCGTTGCTGGCTCGAATCTCCGGCGCGGGCATCGACTCATCGGCTACGCGCGCTTTTTCATGGAGACGGCATGTGTAGCGAGTACCTTCAATGGTCAATATAAAACGACGATTATAACGATCACACGATGATATTAAAGTGAAAAGCTACGCAAAAATATGAAAAAAATTACGAAAAGAAATACGATAGTGAAACATGAATTTTAATTAAATATCGATATCGTATTTAATTTAAAATATGAGTATATTAAATATGCTTATTAGCTTAATGACTAAATTAGCATTAGAAATAATTATTATTTTCTTGTTATTATTTTTACAAGGAGTTCGTAGGTACGTATAAAATATATTTATAATTCAATCACTGTATATTATACATGTAGGTATAACTTTGTACAAAGATTAATTTATATTTAAATAGATGCAAATGTCGTTTGATGACATATGAGATTTATTTTGTCTGTGTCAGAGCCTTGAACTATGATATTCTTCGAGAAAGAAGGAAAAAAATAAGGAAATTATCATTTATAGGTCTCAATTAAGGTTAATTATGCGACACATGCAGTGGAGAAAATCTTGTTGGGAAAAGAAAATTTCTTAATCTTGATGTATAATTCTCTTCATTTCTGATAATAATACTAATGATTATGATGAGACCGAGGTGTGTAAAACTGCAACTCATAATATATGATCACTGATTAATAATATTAAATTATTTTTTGCTGTAATAATATAGCAAGCACACTACTTTCACAATAGTAAATACTTTAAAAATCTTTCATAAAATGTACTTAACCGTGTAGTTCTTTATTAATTGCTAACAAGATAAAATCTAATTAATGTTAATATACAAATAAAAAATTTATCATGGAAGCTTTTGACGTTTTAATTGAAAGGATATATCCAAATAAGTCCTTTTATTAGTTTTGTAAATATATACTTGCTAGAATCTTGGAAAAGCATTTTTATTTCTTTGCTACATCGTGCACCAACGATCTCAAAACGCCAATAAACTCAAAGTTTTTAAGTTTTTTTAAGTTTATTGCGCTTTTTATAGAAACTTTTACAATGTTAGTTTGCGTACTACCGAAAATTCTAAAATTTGCACGTAGTACTAAAGGTACTCGTAATAAAGTTGTATACTTAAAGAAAAAATAAGTAGCATTACATGAATTGCTTTCTTAATAGGTAATGCAAATGCAAAGAATAAAAACTGTTCTTATCATAACGAACAAAGTTTTGTAAATACCTATGTATGTAGAAAAACATATGTAAAAAAACAAAAAATATTAAGTTTTATATGCACATTATAATTCAAATATATTTTTATTTTATTATTTTTATTAGTCCAAATAGATCTATCAATTTTTACAAGATAAAAAATATTTTATTAAATTTTAATAAATTTTAAAATAGAATATCGACTCTGTTGGATTGTAAAATTTAAGAAATTAAGAGAATATTGATTAATGTTTGTTTTGCAAGTTTATAAAAAAATATTGCTTTGTTTTTTTTTTAAATTAAATTGCTATTCCTAGGCAATCTATTATATAACTATTAATGCAGCTGTTGTGTCATTGCGATCGTTAACAACCGCGGCGCAGCACATTGATTACTCTTCTGTGCGATAATAGAAAAGTTAATTCATTGCTAATTTTCTCCAGGAAATCGGCACCGTACCTCATCTACACGTACAGGCAAAGCCGAGGAATTTGCATACCATTGCGCTCGAAACAAGGTCACGTGTGACCTCGATATATGAAAGAGGGCAAGAAAAGTCGATCGAGTACAATCAGTTGCAGAAGATTAATCATTCATAAATATTGATTTTTTTCTTTTTATTGTTAAGAATACAGCGCAACGTAATTTGACAAATTCTTTTACGTTATACAAAAGGTTTATTTTTATTTCAATATTATATTTTATGTGTCAATTAACGCAAAATGTTTTATTATATTGCACAGATGTCAGTAAATAATAATTAAATTAAAATATAGAACAGTAATTTACATTATTTAATAAATCATGATTTAAATTTGTTTATGGTTCAGTAGAATGTAATTCAAGTTACTTTATCCGACAGTTGCTCGTTTATTGATCAAATTACAGAATTCACTTTCATCTAGATTACACTAACGCAACGACCAGTTACGGTCGATATGTAAGACGAGCTTGCCGTTCAGATTTAATGTTTGATGATGCATGCGCTGCATGTCGATATGTGTAAGAAAGTAAAGTGTAGCCGACAAATGAAGACTATTTCCCACTTCACTTACACGACTATTAATGTACAAAGTCGCTATTTTATTATACTGTCGCGTATGCATAAATATAGGTAATAATATGATACTTTATTTGCCCAATAGATAATTGGAAATATCTGTTCATAAAGAAATTGTCCTATATAGAAAATCTTACTACATGAATATTTACGAGAACAGGACGTGTAAATATGTATTAAAAATATAATTAAGTAAAAGTGATAATAATAGCTGTAAGAAAAAAACACACAATGCAATTAATTCAAACAATGTTATTTATTCTATAAATTACTAATTATTCGTTGTACGAGATAAATATGCAGATAACTTAATTTCTTAGAAAAATGCAGATTATACATAATGAGTGATCCGTATAATAAAGCACGTAGTACAATTTATCATCAGAATAGAGAAATTCTAATCATTATGAGATCCTTGCACGAGATAACAACATTTAAATGAAATGCTCCATTTAATATAAGCTATTAAGATAAACTTCTCATTAACTTTATTTATTCATTAATTATTTATTTCGTATTTTAGAATTTACAAATTTACAATGCATAATATTGTTATTTTATCATAATACTTTTTTAAGTCAATTTTATTGTAAAATCTATAAAACAAGAGCATTATTTTTTAAGATCTTATTATTATTATTATTCTATATATGTATTATGTGTATTTATAGTGTATATTAAATGCTAGGTAATCTGAATTTGTGTTTCTAGTACGATACCACAATTAAAAAACATAAAAACGATGATATTTTTTATAGGCAAGTCGCTATCTTACTTTATAATTTAATTAGAATAATAAAGACTGAGTAAAATCGAAACGTTTGGATATGTACAATGTTTAATTAGTCTTGTTTGAATAAATCAATTAACACCTAAATTCATGTGCTCGTCCTTGGCCTTTTAATCTGATTAAAGCTTAATTAGTATGTCTATTTTAAAGAAAATAATTGGCACAGATTTCTCATTTTCCTATCTCAGGCCATTGGTTCATTTCAAGTTAATGATTAGTTCAAATTGTCTACGGACGTATTTTTGGCGCGTAGCGTGCCGATTGCGCGTGACTAGAGTAACAGTATTGTATCGTATCTCTTGATCCACGAAACGATGGGAAAAGTGTAGCATGATCTAATTCTCATTTCAGCTTCCGGGCATGTACAACGTTTCAACGGTGATTAGCAGTTTCCAGCTATCGCTATGTGTTACGGCACATGAACACACATCCCCCTGTTCTAATATTTTCCCCATATAATCGGATTACGTAAACATTTCTGTTATGTGCAAATCTACGGTTTTGCGAGATTTCACGTTTGTCGGGTGTGGAAGAGTAAATATAAAACTTCTGTAAGCACGAGGTATTGCTTAGGGTAGAATAAGACACTTTCTCTGGTTGTCGAGCATCGGATTTCATGAGATGTCTTCTGTTTCTCGAGCCGGAACTCTGCAGCACAAAGTAAGAGTAAGCGATTTGTGGTCAAAGAATAATGACCGACTGTTTATTTACGAGTTTGATTTACGCATAAGCACAATAATGGAAGAAATATTATACAATGCAAATTAGTGAGATTTTGCCGATTGTGGTATCTGACTTTTATTCAGCTCACTATATACTGTTGATTATTAAACCTATCCTGTTTCTCTTCTTGAAAGTCTATTGTATAGAATTGTTCCGGGAACAGTTCTAGTCGATGGCGTGTCTTAATAATTTGTAGTTACTTTCGAAATAACTATATCTGTGTACTTGTGCAATTTTGGAATGGATTAAGGAAATCGCATGAATATCAGGACGAATAAAGTAAAATTGATTGAAGCACATGCATGATTGAAATTATTAGAAGTGTACTTCTAACATGTTACGTTTAACGTGTTAGGCGATATAGCGTAGACATAAAAATCAAGAGAGTAACAATGGTTATTTTCTCTTATTCTGGGAAATGTTAAAGTCTGGTCATGCGCATCAGGCATTTGCCAGCGGAAAATCTATGAAACGAAATAAAGGAACGTACATTGCGTGAATACACAGTCGCTTCTCTACTATGTTGAATACCTATCATTACAACATTGCTCGAGCCATTTGCTGCTGATTTTCTCCTTCACAACACTCCATCGTCCCACACAAATTTAACTTTTCTCTCTAGATATCTTCACTTACGTGACAACCGTAACTTTCTAAAGAAATTTCGTCATCGTTACTTTTACAATTGTACATCTTTATTTGCGTGCGATAAAGCATGTTCAGCAGACTGCTATCGTATGCACAATTGGTTGTACGTGTCTGTAATAAATGTTTCAGCTTTAAAGTATTCGTACAGTTCTTTCTCATTTCCATTTTTATAGATTTATAATTTTTCATGTTTTTCCCTCTCAAGAAAGATTATACCTTTTTTAATATATATATGTATATATATTAAAAAAGGTATAATCTTTCTATATATATATGTATATATATATTTTTGTTAAGTAATATTTAATTGTGCGATTTAAGAAAAGATAATATATATGTGTATCGTATATAAAAGAGTTACTTTATCTATGTACATAGACGGGAATATGTAGGAAGGAGCAAAAAGATTGTCTGTCTATCGACCAGAGAAACTTCTTTATTCACTTTATGACGTAAACATCGATAATAAATAAGCATAAATAAATGCTTGTTAGGTTGAGTCAAATCATTGAACCGATCGCTTTGTCGTGCGTTGATCTCGTCGTTACAACGCCTCAAACTAGATTTCACGCTCCGTATCATCGAATATAGGGTATAGGAATCTGGACTGTGTGTCTGGTTACGGTCACGATCAAGTTAGGCTTTCGACCACGTGAGACAGCTCGACACCTTGGCCTCCTATACTGTCATCTCGTTACGTGATTGTGACATTCGTAGATCACGTTCAAATCGATTTGCTTAGCGAATAGATTCGTCATGGAATTCCTCACAATGGATAATACATGATAAACGAGATAGATCTACGTATAGTATAGTAAATTTTTGATGATATAACGCGCAAGATATTGATCCTAAATAGAGAATTTAATATAATATTGTGCCAGTTATATTGGTAGTTATTTTGAAGTAAAAAATAATGTTATAAAAATTATAATATTATTTTGTTTTAAAAATGGTAAGAGTATTTTTTAATGTTTTAGGTATTTATTTATGTATAAACATAATGTATCTAGCTTGCAAAACATATATTGTACAAATACAAATACACTTAAAGATACATAACTTATATGCTCATTATTGTCAGCAATTAAAAAAAATATGTATATTTATTCATAATTTAATATTTAAAATAATATATTATAAATTTTAAGTAAATTTAACATGATATAAGGATTACAATCTACTGAAGAATATCGGAAATAACATATGTATTTATTCGTAATTGCTATTGCTCTTATATATTTAATTAAATGAAATAGACTGAGATTCTAACTGTATACATATAAGTCGGACACTAAAAGCCTCGAGGAGTATGTCAGAAATTTCGTCTCACGAAGTAAAGGCTTCTGCAGATGAAGAAAGTGGTTATTTACGACAGCAGCAATACAAGATAACATCTTGATTTAATTTTAAGATGTACATTCGAGAAAGATATAATAACTGAATATATTGATATGAACCAGATATATTGATATGAAAATGGCCTAAAAAAGTTTTCTTTGCATATTAATTATTCGAAGACATTAAATATGCACAAACTGCGATTTAAATTAGAACAATTTTTCTATGAGTTAATTACTTTCAACATTTAAAAGTATATAAAAAATGTGATAATATTACATGGAAAATAAATTGTTTTAAAAAACTTGTGTGGTGTAAACTCTGTATTCCAATAAATTAGGATTGTAAACTTCGGATTAATGACGATAAATGATATCTCTCAGCATTTTCTACCTACTTTGAAGATTACATAATTAAGCGCACTTCACGGACAAAGTTGTAACAGGTTTATATATCTTTCTGTTTCATTTTGTAATGTTAACAGAACGCTTGACGGCGCTATAACTCAGTAAATTAACAAACATATATATTTTGAATGAACTATTTCGCCAGAATTCGGATTATATACCAGCTCATATTTTATGTAACAAAATTTTAAAGCATATTGCATGCTACTAATAATCAATATCATAAATTAAGCATTAACTATTGTTTCATTAGAGTCGATTTTTACTTATATTTTATTATTTAATACTATATATATATGTATATATCAATTATGTGATGTAATTAGATTGGAATATTCCTTTCTCTCTACATTGTTCTTGAACGCATTATAATTACAATAAGAAGTTTTTAATCTTTTACATATACATTCTACTATAACTGATACCTATATATATAGACGTAGCATTGAATGCATGAATAAAATGCATTTATCACAAAGAATGTGATATAAATGTAATTTTTAAAAAATAATTCCATTATTATTATTACAGATCTTTCTAATTTTATATTTTTGTAATTTTAATTGTTTGATTTGTTGTTTTACTATCTAATTATTTGATATGATTTTTGTTATATATATATATATATATTCTTCCTGCTCTTTGTGCAACATATTGTGTTAATGTCTATGCAAGTTCGCAGAAAATTCAGAATGGTAGTCTTATTATTTCACGTCAACGAGATGATTCAATCGCTGCGCGAAATACCCGCCCTACGCGCCTTCTCGTGCATTCTCGCACTGGCGTTGCATCAACGGCCGCGCAGAATGCATAGTAATGCACAGCCGTATAATTCAGGAAGATATTGCCGATTCAACGAGGGGTAGAGAACTAGTTGAAACGAAAGTTCGACTAGCGCACATCGCGCTCCTGTCATCGATCGGCAGAATTTCTCTGATACCAATTTCCATGGATGCACTAGTTATTCTAATGCACTACGCGATTATAATGTGTATGAATGCACACACGCGTCAGACGCTAATAAGTTATATTCGTTTCGCACTGTATCTACTTCGTCGTCGAAATTGCGACAAATGTAGTATAATGTGTAAATGTGTCGAGATTACATTTACTCTTTCGACATGGATCAATCGTGTATTTTGTCTGCAACGCACAATTTTATGTTAAATATTATGTAACATATCACATTTAAATCAAAATAGGAACTGTTAATCATATATATTTTTAATGTATATTAATGTTTTAAAATGTAAAAAATATTTATTAGATTTCACATCTCATTTCATTTTACATTAAGTAATAAAAAAATTAAGTTATATTAATAAATATAAATAAATAGATTAGGATAAAATAGATGCATTATTACAAGTATAAAAATCATTAAGTAGATAATTTAGTTAAAATATGCTGTATAATCGCTTTAAAAAAATGTTTTGTTTTTTTTATTTATGTGTGTGACATTTGCACATTAAAAAACCTCTCAGTATTGCTTCGATATCTGCTTCAAATGAATAAATTGTGTAAAATATTTACTTCAATAAATATCCTATGCCTCGATATGCTTACAAGTCGTTAGTCGTAGAAATTAATTAATTATCTGTATACTGACAAACTTGCGCTAAATGTTCGAAGGAAATGTCTCCGAATGCTTGTCGCAATCGAAGAATCTGATACATGGAGTGTAATTTTATTGTAAGTAATTTTATTAATTATATGCAACTGTGATGGATAATATAATTTCTTTTGTAATAATATTTTCTTGATACTTTTGAAAAAATAAAATATCACAGATCAATTTTTTGAACAAATAAAATAGTCCTCTTTCGCGTTTCATTGCCAGTAAATCGAGATATGCCATGCAGTGAAAATCAATGTATTCAAGAATCGACAGAAAGAAGAAGCAAAGGAAGCAGTGAAGGTTTTCCCTACGGGCAAAAGTGAAGGTTTTCTCTATTCAGATGGTTGTGTCATCTCTTTTGCCGTTTTACCACAATGCTTTCGCGTTACAATTTTTGTTGTTTTCTGTTGCAGCTAGCGTTTATAATACATAAATATTTAAATTATGTTTACGATATACTAAAGTGATAAGTTTCGTAGCTTAACAGTTTTATATAATAATAGCTTAACCCCCCAGATTTATTTTTATAGCTAAAATAAAATTGATATGCTAAAAAGAGGTTTTTTTGCTACTTAAGAAAGCAGAATAGTATATCTTTTCTTCACAAAGGTAAAAAGAATTTAGCTGTGAATGGATAAACTGCAATCAACATTGCCAACCATGATCAAACAACTAGCAATAAAATTAAGTTCCGCGATCTCGAACTCTAATGAACGCCATAAACCGCCTAAAGAAACGTTCTTCGCTTTTGCGTCACCGGGTTACTTCCGTTTCTCTTCTCGTCAGCGGCAAATTGCAATTTGCATTCGGAAGCAATGCATTCAAACAAGTTTGCGACTAGGAAGACGAACCGGCAGGTCTCTCTTATCGAGGTGACTACCCATTCTTCCGTCTTCCCCTTCGTATCTCCTCATTCGTCGGCATTTCCTTTTCGTGACGAGTACTCGTATTACCAGATAACCAGATTCTTCAACGATGTTGCACGTATATATTTATTTTTTTATCACGACCGTGAGATAAACCCTGTCTGACACACATGATCCGTCGAATTATTATTCATGCTAATTACCGCGATCTTCGAGCGCTTTACTAAATAAATTTGATTTAATCTGCGATCAAATCTCGCAGACTTACGCTATGCAATTGTAGTCGCGTGCTTACCAATTTACATTTATTTACATGATATCCTACCAACTTACTCTCTTGCAATGATTAATTGCATAACTTAATTTGAACAGCTTAAGCAATTTGAATGGCACTTAGTCGTTTATGGTGAATGTTAATTCTCCTTAGGTCTTGAATCGCTCTCGTCGATCTCGCATGACACGACAATAAAATTTAATATCATGGAATTAATCCATTTATTCACATTATATGTACTTGATTAGTCATAAGTATTGCATTTTAATTCGCATTTCCTCACAAAGGGCAACATAAAATAAAAATGTAATACTTTAAATTATAAAAATATAATATTATACACACATATAGACATGCAACTCTTAAACTTATAAAATGTAACATTTTGATTGTTTTTAACTTTAAAAATGTATGATAAAATTTCTACGTTTAGTTTCAGTGCATTATTTATCATGTTCTTATACTAACAAAATTGTAAATTAAACGGCAGATTATAAATAAAATCGCAATTCTTATTTTATCATCTTCCGAGTAACGTATTAATTAACACATATATGTGTTCCTTGATGGAGAAACGACATAATTTCCAGTCTACACGCCAGACTAATTTATACTTCGAATTAACGCAGCCAGTCCCAAATGCACCTTGGAGAAGGTTCGCGGTATCGAAACAAATAGTCTTCTCGAGTACTGTCTCTCGACCTTTCTCCTCTTCGTCCTCCCTTCTCGCTCTGTTCCTCTTGCCTCCTCGTTTAGGGTTTCCTTCCCGCGACGAGAGGTCACAATTGTCGGGCGACCGGATTTTCCGGAGAAGGGAACTGCTACTACTACTACTACTACTACCACTACTACCACTACTACTACTACTACCGGCGCCTTCGTCTACCGACCGGAACGAATCGCCTCCTGCACGCAGCTCGCCGCGACGGCTTCCACGCCTCGTAATCGCTCGGCGATTTACCGATCAGAGATTTACCACGCGCCTGCCTTACAAAGTGCAACCGCACTCCCGCGTTCTGACTCGCGCTTCTTTTTCCACTTGGTGGCACGGATCGCCCGCGCGACAAGTTGACACGTCGACGACATATCGCGCTCCATCGTTCCTGCCCACTTCTGACGGAAGTTGCGCCCTTCTTTGCACGTCGGGCCTTCTAGATTTCTCGCTACGGCTCGCTTCTACGAAAGGCTTATGTAATGATGTTTCTTGCTGATAGTTATGGTCGGTTAAGAAATATTGCCGTGGGCTTTGAGGATCGCTGACGCTGTTTGCGTTATCGCGGAATGTCGCGCACGGTATGATGGCAAGGTTGCTTTACCACGAAAGGAATGTCAAAGTTTAATTTAGAGCTGGCTATGTTTACTGGTCGCCAAGGAAAAAGGCTTTTTTGAAAACAAAGAAACAGAGATTGTGTGCGGTAAAAAGTAAAAAATAAGGTGTAATAAAAAATTCTATAATGAAAAAATTAGTAGCCTTGTGTATATGAGATTTATTATTTTAGTACGGTAGCAAAATAATTGCAAGTCGTGAATATCATTTTTTATTCGTGGAATATATAATTACGTAAACAGAGAAGTGCAATTAAGTGAGAAAATAAAATTTATTGATGCACTGTTTAATTTAATGAGTAAAATATGTCTAGTCAAGGAATAAGATGTTTTGAATTGCAATCTAGCGTCCATTGATGAATGATACATCATTCCTTCCTTGGCAAATAATGGCCAGGCATGATGCACAACAGACGCTGCACAAGTTCAAGCGGCAAGGACGCTTTCACGAGACTGACGGCCTCTGCAGCTTTATGTTATTGTGTCACATAGTCTTCCACTTTTTAATAGCTGCATAAAACATGTCCACGTGGTGAAGTCGGGTTCTACTATTTCAGTTCTGTTCCTATTACAATGTAAAGTTTCACGTTTCACGTTTATATAAATGTAAATTCTAAATTTAATTATTTAAAGCTATTATTATAACTATCACACATATAAAGATGTATCATCAATATTTGTAACTTCGTTCGTTTGTTATTCAGATCAGAGAGAGTATAAATAGTTCAGATTAATTTATTACTGCCTGCGTAATATTGCAAAAAGCCTCTATTTAAATACAAATTGGCAAATTTGAATAAATTGTACAAAAAGTCATTAGTATATTTGTATACGATATTCTCTTCGGTTATGATTTAGTACCTGGCACCTGACTTTTCGCAACAGATTGTATGAATGGGACAGAATATTCATTAATCCACTTTCCATTCTCTGCCATCCTCTATCATGACTTTGCGAAATCCTATTTCCATATCTTTGAAACGCGACGTAATGTGAGAAGCACATACGCGGTTAACGCGATCAAAGAAGATTAATAGTATTTATACTCATTTTACGCGGCCATGTGCGTTACTGTGCGAAGAAACGGATTCAAAATGGTCGGCTTGAAATCCCACGCTCGAAATTTTGTCTTGGGAGAAAGTACACGGCGATCCGACGGTCCTGAAGATGAAGCCTACCCGCAGGAATGTATGTTAATGACCTGCTGTGAATAGTCGCTTCGTGGAGATATAGGAAGAGCATGGCGGATATGCTTCGCCAACGTATATGTCGTCATGCCGCATGTTTGGAATTTTATAGAGATTCCTTGAAAATGAAGGAATTTTTAAGGGAATGTCTTCTGAGATATATGGTAGGCATTCGCGATGGCCCTCTGATAACGAATTTAAGCCACATTTAGCTTCCAATTAATTTGCCTGTCTACCTACTAAACTCTTAAAATTAAATTCTTAAATTGTTGGAAATAGTATATTACTTAAAAAATTAATATATTTTTTGTCTTTCGCAGTCATATATTATCTTCGGTCTTTCTCAAATGAAATAATTTGACAAATTCAAATTTATTCAGTAATGTAAATCTAATTTCAATGAAAAGATAGGTTTCTTCTGCCATAATGTATAAATTTTCGCGATTCATTCGAGGTCTATAGATACGAAGAATGAAAGCAGGATTTTCATATGTTACGTATTTTTGGTCCCTAAGTACGTAGCGCTGTAGGAACGCGGAGATACGTGATTTCACTTGGTGATTCATCCGAGTGAAAACTCTGACGTACTCCGTTTAAATTGCAGATTCCGATTCCGCCCGTTCTGTATGCACATCCGATTAAGGATCTGACCCACAACCGTTGGATAAGTCGATCCGCGCGACGTGACACGCAACGGCATCGGTGTATTTAATGACACCAAACAGCGCGCATGACTTTCGAGATTTATATTTATCATGAAATCTTTATGTATCGATCTGTCAGATTGACATTTGTAGGGAAAGTTCCCCTTGGGACGTATTTAATGTGAATGGCGCGAGCTTACAGTAGCAATTCGCGGAGTTACAGTTTCATTGCAACGATTCACTTATTACATGATGTATATTACGTCGGCATAGCAGGCGTCGATGATGATGGACTGTAAAGACCGTTAACATAGCAATCGTGATAATTTCTCTGTGGAGAAATGTGTGTGCTTAAGTGAGAGTAATATTTGCTGTGAATTTTTTTCTTACTGTTTTCAGCAGAATTGTAATTGTGTAGTGACGTGGAAGTCTAATAATATACACATATTCTTAAGTATTCTTAATTATTCTTAATTATTCTTAAGTATTTTTAATTAGTTACAGGAGAATTATAAAAAGTTGCATAATATATAAACTGAAAGTATTATATTTATTTTAATTTTTATGTAGATAATTAATTATCGGTAATATTAATATTTTGAGCAAAGTACTTTGGAACGTTTAAATTAATATAACGTAATTAAATGCACGAATACATCGAAATATAGCATTTTTTATTTACACAAAATTAAAATATACCAATTTTATGTGACACTTAATTGCCAGGATTTCGAGGAAAATAATGAGTGCAATTCTGGTTGGTATTATTGCTAGGAGTATTTTCGTGATACCTGTAATCAGAAGAATGAGGTTCTGATAGGTGGAAGCAAAGTTACAGTGAAACCTGATTACAGACTCATTTTCAACAAGCGGCAGCATGAGTTCTATTATTGGTTAACAGCACGAGAAACGAATGATTCGTGCATTCGTCGGCCGCTATTATGATGCGTAAAATAAACAAATAGGTCTTTCGCATGCATTGACGAATTTACTATAGTTCAATTTCTCTGCAGTGCCCTACTTTGTCGTATAAAGCTTAAAGAACTATTTTAACAATTACTTACTATGACTTTAAACATAGTATAACTAATTACTTTATTTCAAGTCATAATTAATAATTAGTTAAGCTAAAATTAAAATTAAATACATGTTTTGGATACAGCTTAATCTCAATATTTTCACATGCATATCTTATCACGCGTTTTTATCAAACAACATTAAAAGTAGCAACTTTCCAGTGCAATATGAGGATTATGCGAACTGTTTGTTAAATCGCAAGATTACATATCAATTAATAAAGTATTTCCGGGAAATATCGTAAGAAAGCAAGTCTTTCAGCTTATCAGTGCTTTAGTATCTCTTCCCAATTATTAAATTTTAATGATATATTTATTAGTATTCTATTTTAATTTAGAAGAAATGTCTTACTTTCTTCTTTAAAAAAAGCATCTTACATGTTTTTTATTTATTACGTTTAACATGTGAAAAGAGAATATTAATGTCGTAAAAATTAAATTAAAAATAGAATAAGCTAAAACATGAAGTATTATGATTTTTTTGGCATAGAACTACATGCTGTAAACCAAAGGGTAGATAAATTTTGATGATCGAGGAACATTTCGGCGCGCAGGAGTATCCTAATTCGCGACTACCTGAACCGAAGCGAGTAGACGGTGATAGCTCTACGTAGGAGGGGAAGAAACTGAGATGATAAACTCCGGTAAAACACGAACGCTGTAAACTTTCTCCGATAATGGCCGACATCAAACCAATTTCGCGCCCGCGTCATTACCTGATATACCGTTGGCGACGGCGAGGGGACAGAAAAAGAGTCGAGAACGCGGCGCGGAGGTAAGCTTCCAGTCATCGATTCGGTGGGATGACTTTGTAAGGGAAAATGCAATTACGACACACCGCGAGAAACCGACTAAACTTTTTGCGGTGAGAATTTTTCGATTTCTTGTCACGGTCGGGCGTTCTTCACGCTGCGAATATCGCTCTTCACATCGGACGTTAACTCGCCGATATTTTTAATGGACTGTATACTGTATTTTTTTTCGAGACGTAATTAAGCGATTGTAATCAAGAGCGGTTCTGGGAAAAGAAGAGTTCCTATAGTATAAATTAAATTTCGTTTTCTTGAGGGCGCAGATCGGAATACGTCACGAATGAATTGTTCGAACCTGCGTAAGCGGCTTCCTAGTATTTGTCAGGCTTACGACACGCCGAGATCAGCGCAAGTAAAATGCGAGATAAAAAGCAGGCACTCGAAGCACCGAATTCTCAGCGTTGTATTATGATGTTCGCGCGCTTCTCGTTTCACCGCCCAGTTACGGAAGCGGCCGTATTACGAAAATTCGCTCGTTCCTTTTTATGACAACGGATTTATGAGAGAAAATTGTCCGACGTGCGCGCGTTTTCTTTTCCAACCAACCAACGTAAGAGTATAATCGCTTCCTATTTCGTATTCGTTGTCCGCTCAACAAAGCAATACGTACACACGCTCTTATACTTGCTTCGCGAGTTTTTGACTGTTTTATTTTCTGATTACATATTTGCTTTATTTATATTTATACAAATGATCAATTTTCACCGACCTGCAGTATAACACACGATTGTCAAAAACTGTTATTTTTTATTTGAATTTGAAATTTACTAAAAAAAGATGTGCAAAGTATAATAAATATAAAAGAAACGAGAAGCGTTATATAATCTTTTATATATGTATAACTATATAAATTTTCAGACAAATTATAATAATAATTTTTAAAAAGTAGTAATAAATTACGCAATTACATTTACAAATTTTAGAGAATATTTTATTTCCAAATTTTCCAAGGGATAGTAATTTGTCTTCTTGATATGGAAATTTAAACGTATTTGAATTTTTGTTACATTTATGACAACATAAAGATATCATGTAATTTACATCGATGATGAAAACATGCTAGTGCAATTAGACGTGTAACATGTATATTGAGACATGTCTTGTAGCTTGAGTAAATACTGAGTTTCGTCACCAGGAGATGCGTGCGGAAGATTGGCGTCAGTTCGTCACGATTACTATGTATTAGTGAAAAACGTTCGTCATAATGTAATAGGTGTCATTGGTGAAACAACATCTACATATTGTAAGAATGGAGGGTCGAGCATTTTGCATTGAAAGACGTCCTTAATTATGGAAGTAAGGTTTGTCAAGTCAGTTCGTCGATTGGAAAAGAAGTCATCAGTCGATTGAAAGGAAGATCCACTGTGCATTCTCGTCTTGCATACATTTGAATAAACTCATTTCAAAGAACCGATTATTCTTATTTGAATCGGCAATAAACAGCACTTTGGAGATATTCTTAAGATAATCTTCGATTTCTACAAAATAATCATTTATGTTATTATAGAGCGTTACTGTGAAATCATAAAGCTGTACTGAAGCTTAAATAGAGTTTAATTTCTTTTGTATATTAATCAAAATTATTTGATGAAAATTATATCTTTAATGCAAATCTTTAATGCAAATTACAAAATGCACAATTTATACAAATTACATTGTTATGAAAGATCTAGCTTCGTTATTATACAAATTCGCTAATTTATTCTTTGATACTTATGAGCAAATGTGCACCAAATATTAATTTATTGAGTCACTTCTGGTTGTTTGTTGCAAATTAAGCTAGCTGTGGTATATGCGAATTGCCGGATGTGCGGACGATTTAGCAGGAGATCAGGTGTGACGAACCAGTTGGTGCTGATAAATTGTATGGATCGACACTTACTAGATTTTCCAATATTGTTGCTAATATTGTTGCCTATGGGTATTAACCCTTAATATATGAAGTGAACATTGGAATACTAGAATACTCATTGAAAGATCTCATATCTTGCGTATTATGCTTGCATTGAACGCTTTATATTGCTTTTTATCACTAGCAATGAATCATTTTACTCCATAAATTTATATTTTATTTATTTTTATCTATTTTATTTTAAATATAAATAAAGTTAAGAATTTAGAGATAAACTAAATTAAAAAATACTGGTAAAATTAACTTGTAGAAAAGAATACAAATAAAAAGGAATATTATTCAAATGGTTTCTATGATGGTAGTCTATAATAATTTCTTTACGTAATTTGTGAATGGAAAGTTCACATTTGTTCTAACATGGAAGAAGCATAAATCTAAAAAGTTTTATTAGTATCAATTACACCAATAACATATTACAAGTTTCAAAATGTTCTTTTTAGCACCTGCGTTGATGATATTTATTGACGTTTATATAATGAAGAAAGTACATTTTTTTTATTTCTAATAGTAGTTATAAAGCTAATAAAAAAACTTCTATCAAAAAATATCCATAGTTTAGAGATGTCATTGGAAGAGCGTTTTGTTCGTTGATTTCTCTCAACGTATCTCACTACGATGACCTCGAGCGAAAGAAAGAAGAAAGTCTTACCTGGCAATACGAGATGTTGCCGCACCTGCGCGCATTCCAGTTGACGTGACCCTAAAACTCAATGCCCGTCGAGCGTTCACCTTGACCATGGATCCTGCTGTAACTGATAGCTTCCCTTTTATGGTTAACTACTCGTTACGTGAAAATATGAAATAAACTATTAGATTAATATCACGCGCGTAATCTGAAATAAGAAAGACATTGCAATTCTTGCGTTTTTGTACACTTGTTCTTACGTGAAAAAGTGCATTTCTTGAAACATTTCGTAAAGCAATCTGTCAGAATTGTCTTATCAGAAATATTCTAAAGAATCATTTTTAATACAATGTAATAGAATCTACTTAATTATGAAATTAAACTATTCATGCACATATTTTATTAAAAATTTCTTTAAAAGTCTCTCCGTGCATTATATAATTTCATAAATATACGTTAAGGAAGAAGCGGATAATGTATGAAACTATAACTTCAGTAATGTAAGTTTGATAGTTTAATCAGATTAGAAAATTCTCTCTGAGTGCGCACACATTATTTATGATATAAACGTCAACGGAGGGCATACGTAAGAGATGAGATTAAAGACAAAACTAACACTTCCAATTTCTTCTGACACTATCGGCGTAAATTAAAGTTCTCTGAAAGATTGGTTATATTGGTAAAGACGGAATATCCGTTGATTTAACTGTAGATGACCAATTCTAGCTAAAATATCTCACAAAAAACAACGAATCTTAATAATTAAAAATAAAGGTATGCAACAAAATCATTTTATAGCATTTGATATGTGTATAAATGTCAAATTCATAAATCCACAGGTACCAGCGTAACCCAAATTTACTTTGTAATTAAATATCATAAATTGTGTTGTAAACTAATATACTTATTACTTATTATAAATGTAAATTATATTAAAGTACATAAAGTTATAAAAAGAAAACTTAATATATTTTATGAAATAAAATATATATTGAAAACAGCAATATAATATCGTTCTAAATCAATTATTAACACTACATTATGTCAAGAAATATTGACAATATGTATATGTGTGATAACACATTATTAATATTGTATTATATGCATCTGGTATAAATTGATATTAAAATATTAATGTGTATAAAGCAGTGTAAAGTGTAACAAAGTAAATTTCTACTATTTAATTAATATACAATAAATATGTACAAATAAAAAATGTGTTCGGAAGTTTGAGAATAAATCTCTATGATGACGATACATCTGTGATTGTTTTAACAATGTGGTAGAAACTCGACCCGCAGAAATCGGTGAATGAAGAGGGACTGGAAAAAATTCCGATGGACGGTGTCGTTGGACAATTAATTCCAGCGCGTACCGCAACTAGTTACCTTCATTGCTTCTCTATACCACACAGACTTTTGGACGAAACAATTTTGTTTGCGGGTCTCTCGTTATTTCGAGGTTTTTGCGGCAGCAACAGCGTCAGCGATAGATGGCACTGTCGACAGACAAGCAAAGCCAGACCATGAGGGGCGGCACTTTTCCGCTGAATTATTGATGACAACATAATGGATCTCAATAGGGGCGCGCGTATGTGTATATATACATATGTATGTATATGTCAGTGTGCACTCGTCATGCACAGGTATGTAAACTGCTGCTTCCCGTCATTTTACATCAAAAGAAAATCTTGAGCATGATTAAAAGCTTGAAGATGTCCTAACGGTATTCTGCGTAAAGCATTACGTAACAGTAAAATATTATATACATAGCTATTTGGTCTTCTCTTAATCTCTTCTTATTTCTTGAGATGTGTTTATTTTATCAAATTAATGCATCTTTATAAATACTTGAAGAAAACAATTAAATAATTTTTCTTCATGACAAACTTTTAGAAATTGTTTCCTAAAACGTTAAATAAAATTATAATTATTTAGAAATTATAGGGGGACTAATTAGTTTGACATTAAATTAAATTTACAAATAACAAGAAAAATACAAAAATACAACAACGATTTTATAAATTTTATCTTATTACCGATAAACTTTTTTTGTTTTAGAGCACGTAATCATTTAATAATCGTTTTTCTTCAATAATTAATTCTACATAGACATAAGCAATAATTATGATATTTTTAGTTTTCAGGTTTTATGTAGAAAAGAGCAACTTATTTTCCTGTATTGTATTAAAATTGCTACACGTTCCGATTACATTGCAATAATTAATCAGTAGGATTGAAGATTATTACATCAATCTACAATTATTGCATCGCGTTACGTAAGATTTCTTATGCACACATGCGATGTAACACTCTTGATGGACATCCTTCAAAACTCAATGAGTATGTATTACTGATTCTTGATCAATCTTTAACTCAAGATCCTAAGTATCTTAGAAAGAATAAATATTATAATGAATTTCAAGTACCGCGTATACATATCTGTCAGCGCTCAGTTATTAGCCAACAGTTTTGAACCTACCAAAATGTCCTTCACGGTCATAAAATACACAGACAGTTTACCATAAGTTTCACTTGCATTTTTATGCAAACCATGGTCTTACTGCACTTTTTCGGTCCCGGCCAGACGAGCGGACGCGCAGACACGATAATTTACGTCGGTTCTTATTGTCGAGTACAGGGTGAAGTATTCGATTGACCAATTCTTCCGAACTGCCTTGTATGTGCTGCGGAAGGATTTACAACCGGTTTCACGCGACGGACGCGTTGTAGTCGTCGGGGATCGGGGGATACACGTGCGACGGCGCATCTTCGGCGAGGCAAGGCTAGCCTACTTTCTCTACAAAGAGAATTTTTAAACGACGTATGAGGAGGGCTGCCTCTTCTCGCGCTCTTCCCCACATCATCTCTCTGTACGCCCTCTCTCTGTGTGTGTGTCTCTCTCTCTCTCTCTCTCTATTCCTCTCTCTTCTCTCCGTACCCTTAGGCGCACTCACTCTCTCCTCTTCCCGGGTCTCCTTTCCACGATTCACCCAGCAACTTCAGTCAACAACTCCTCCGACTGGTAGTCTTCTCGGAGTCTATATAAGCGGGGTCTTCATACGAGACCGAACATTTTTTGTGTTAGTACTGGCGAGTCACTGGTGCTCGCTTGTCAAAGAGGCTGCGGGCCGACGAATGCCAGTATGGTGTGCGCGACATGTGATACGAAAAGCCACCGTTAAATCGCATACGACAAGCTCCGGTTAGACGCGACTTCCCTTAAAGTGCGGTGGCGAAAAGCTGAGGGAACGCTTCAAGAGTAAGGAGATCCACGTAGTATCGGATAATCTGTGTGTAGTGTCGAGACTGCGGTTTACGCGCGTGTGTCATGGTTAAGTTCAAGGTAGGTCACAGCGAGTCTGAATCGTCATGCTTAGTTTAGTCACAGCGCTTATCCTTTCTACGAATTAATGGAAATGTGACAAATACAGTTATATTAGATAATAAAGTGTATTAGAGCTTGCGTGGTAATTTTTAACTTGTAATTCTGATTTATTTAATACGTCGTTTAAATACGTCATCTGTCTTGGAAGATTTGAAAGACAAATTTCGAAAACGTTACAGCATCTTGTTAGCTTATCTTTATATATATTCTGTTAGTTGAATTACAGCTGTTTACTTAAAAATTTATCGTTGTTTTCACATCTTAATGTATACTAATTGCGAAATAAGCAAGACACATTTGAAAGTGCCGGTAGTAAGATTTGTTTCGGTAAATAACAAATTCTTTCAAAAAAATAACTATGGTATTTATTATAATTTTTATTAATAAAACTACATTTTTTCTTAAGTACCTACATGATAACTCTGACGCTTTAATTAATAATGTTTCCATCTTTGCGTAATAATTTATGCTTTATAGCAGTTAAAATAAATTTTGTATTCAATTCCTTGTATGAAGTTATTTATAAACATGATTTTATCTATTAATCAGTTATCAAATTATTATTGTTTTACTCTTATACGTATTCATTAATATTTTCCATTTAATTATAATAAGCTATTTTGACTATAATCGTTGTTAAAAAATTAAATATTATTAGTTACTATAAAAAGTAAAAAATTCTTATTTTTAAATATTTTAAAATAAAAATTAGAATTTTTCAAAAATTAAAATAAAAGGAGGAGAATTTTTCAATTATGACCGTGATGTCTTGTAATTAATTTAAATTACATTTTATTGGACATTTAATTTAATTTAATAAAAATTTTAATTTAAGTTTATAATTATTTTATATTTTATTAATTTAATTATTTATATACATATCTATATCTACGAAACAAGCGTTATTGATTTTTGTGTTTTATATGATCAACTTATGTATACGTACTACATCAGTCTTATTAAGGAATAAAAAAAAAGAGAACACATTTTAATGCGCAGAAATTTCTCCGACTGAAATAGCATTACACCTTCGATGTGAATAAATTTCCGTACTAATAAGGGAGGGCGCATGCATTATAAAAGGAGTGCACGATAGGGATCTTAGGCATTATGATTATACTGCGACTATTTCCAACCAGAAATTAACTAATTGGCAGTTTCTTATCGGTGTCTGATAACGACTAATCTAAAGTACTGATCGAATCCATTCTTTACCGAGCAAATTAGTCTCTTTGCTTCAAGTCTTCAAGGAATTCTTGCATGCATTATACATAGGAAGTGTGAAAATTAAATGAAGAATTAAATAAAAGATAATCGTACCAGTTAAAGAATATAGGTCATTGCACTCGCGTGCATTACAATATGCGTGAAAACGAGAGTACGCGTGAGATATACGCGTTTCTATACGGGCAGTAAAAAGTATATTCGTATGCAAAAGTAAATCCGGATATAAAAGTGACTATTTCCACGAAAGAAAGTGAAACAAATGTCAATTTCTTTGTATTAGAGAGAATGCATTGTTCTCTTAATTATGAGCACGTGATCGATGATTTTGATTATGGCAGATACTCAAATTACAATTTAGATTCAATCTATTCTCATAGATATCATTATTCTTTATTTATATTGCATGCAGTACACTATCGAGTCGCTTTATCAAGAATTCGACAACAACGTAATCTGAAAAAGTAAAGTATGTATAATAAACCGAGTAAAATCTTTTGAGCCAAAATATAACCATGTCATGAATTTTGTATTCCATATAGCTGATAACTAAAAATTTTTCTATCCGATGTGTACGATATAATTCAAGAAATGTGAAAATATATTTTGGGCAAACACATCTCGGTTGATTGAAAGTATCTTTTGTCGACCTCGTTCGCATTGATGGATCGCGTGTATGATCTTGTAAGTTCTATATTCTTTATTATGTTAGCCTGTTAGAGAGCCTCAAATAGTAATCAAACAATATTATTATCTTTTATTTTGATGATTGTAGAATTTGTAGATTAAATTACAGAAAATAAAAATTTTCTTTGATTATTGGTACAATTGTCTAATAACTGCATTAAGTTTATGCACTTAAACTAATTACCTGATGATCAGAATATTTCTCAAGATTATATATATATTCAACAATTAGAGATCTTTTTATCAAAATAATGAATGTTAAATACAAACTAAGAGCAATTAAAATTTTTTTACAATATTATCAATTAAATTAATTTTATTTATTTTTTGTACTACTGCAGAATATTGATAAAGAAATTTAATAGGCCATTAATAGGATAGGATACACAAATTTTTATTAAAAATTTGTTGTAAATTTAAAGAGCTCGATAAAATTGCACGTAGATATATTAAAACGTAAAATTATTTATAAGTACAAAATCTTAGTTTTCTCTTTTATACTTCCTTCAGCTTTAGTTCTTAAACTTTGAGCTAATTTTTTTTAACACATGTTCTGGGGATAAATAGTCAAATATCACAATGAAAGATAAGACTGTACAAGTATTGTTAAAGATGCAATTATTTGAAACTGCAATCATTGCAATATGTTGCCGGGTTGCAAACATTTCCCGTGGTCTTTGGAGAAAGTACGGTTGATTATGTTAGCCTTGCATCTCGGTCATCGTGCCACTTAAGAGAAGCCAATGGTTTCTTGCCGGCATTGACAGACGGTGAGCTTCTATGTTTTCATCGCTTCTTCTCATCGGTCTAATATTTTCCAGAAGAAACATAAAAATGCTATTGCAACTAATTACTGTAGAAAATCATTTTATACACTATTTGTCATAGTATATACTGTCGCTGCACCCAAATATTACGAATTAATTATATAAATTGCAATTGTAAGCATATTTTATTAATAAGTTTTAAAATATGTATATATAATGTTATCAAATTAACTTAATTAACTTTTTCTATATACTGTAATAGAGGAGCTTCGAAATTTTATTGTAGCTGGTATTATTTATTAGTGTAATAGCAATTTAATGTCTATTACTGCAGATTATACGTGGCATAAATAATAGCTTCTTTTGCAAGAGATATTTATGACAAAAATATATGCACAAATTTCGCGCGTTCTAGTTTTATATGTCATGGGAAGAACACTTAGCTAATAGTTAACAATTACAATCGATCAAGTAGATAGTTTTTGGTAAACTACTTTTTTTTACGAAACACATGGAATTACGTATCTTCTTTTCAAAATTACAAACGTATATATTATATAGCAGTTCTTTGTTCTAGAGATTGCCGTTTTGTACTAAAAATAGACAAAATTAGCATCTCAAAGAAACTTCATTTATTCATTTTTCGTAATTTATCTTCATGCAACACCTGCTATTCCGCTTACAATTGACGTAATTATTCACTCACGTGTGCGCTTCCCTAATGCCCAGAACGTGTAAACGTGACTTTACATAATTTTCACATACGTTGAGACGACTTCCCGGGCTTAAGCGAATAACACACAGGAGTTCTCACGGCCTCCAATATGGCTACTATACACAATAGCGAGCATAGGTGATCTTCATATGCTCTGCGAAACTATTCTTAAGCGCCCTACGAACTAATTAGAACACGTACATAGTACGGCGCTTCGGATGCTTGAATGAATACGTGTAAGACGTGTAATTATTTTCCTTTTATTTTTGATAATAAAGTTTATAACAAAGGAATAGATAATGATTTTATAATATAGTGCTTATCTATGCAGCATACTCTGATACGTTTTATCATAGATACGTAAAAAAATAAAAAGTAAAAATATAAAAATATAAAAGCAAAAATTTAGGAATTTTTAATTTAATATTAAAAAATAACTTTTAACAATTACAATAATTGAGTTTTTATAAATTGCAATGTTTGCGGTATTAAATTAGCAGTTACAATTTAATTAATTTATATTTTCTCCTTGTATTCTATAATTAAATTCAAAGTAAAACTATATAAATTAATATAAGTAAAATTAAAACAGTAAAATACTAGTAAGATAAAAATAAAATTATGTTAGCTTTATTACGAAATAGTAACGTTTTTGCTGCAGTTAAATCTTCTGAGATCTTGAGCGTGCAACGTATTATTATCTTTACATAAGTTATATTATCCTACGAGTTCATTTTCAGTATAATTATAGACAATTAGTGTGAAAAATAAAAAAAAAAAACACAATTAATCGCAACAGTCGTGAAGCCGTCATTTTCTCCGATTCTAGTCATCCTGTTCTGCTTTTAGATGCTATTCGCTCTATTCTACGTCCTGTTAATTGGACATCATGTACAAGCGGTAGTCAACAAGGCAACCTCGCAAGTACCGTTAACCAAGGAAGGGGAAAAATCTACCAAGGTCAAAGCCGATGACAGAATAAGTAATACTTTTGATTCTCCGTCTGACGAATACGGGCCACCGTTGGGGTCTGGTTTTAAAGGACCAGCACCGGTATACGGGCCTCCGGAATTAACTGGCAATCTTGGACCGACGCCTATTTATCCACCGCCACCGCCAGAATTGCCGCCGCCTGTATTTGGACCGTTGGCAATCTCCTACGGGCCTCCACGAGGTATCAAGCCGCAATATGGGCCGCCGAAACAAAATTTTGGCTTGCCAACGTCTTCCCTCCTTTCTAAGCCTACTTACGGCCCGCCGAAACTTCATTACGGGCTGCCGAAACAACACTTTACGCCGCCGTTTGTTTCATTTCCACCGTTCAGATCACCGAAACCTCAGTATGGTCCACCATTGAAGCTCGTCGCTACATCGAGTCCGCAATATATACCGCCTAAGCCAGGTCACGGACCACCTATCCCTATATCGCTCGAGACTTACGGTCCACCACCTCCGAAATTAGCTATTCAGTTTAATCCTCTGCCCAATGACGAGTACGGTCCACCGCCGCCGCCCGTATCTGCGCCGCAACCGCAATACGGTTCACCAGCTGGTGATTTATACGGACCTCCACCACCAGCGCCTCCACCAGGAGTTCCAGCGCCACCCACACCCCCTGACATAAAGTACGATGGATGGCAGCCCATCGCGGGATTGGCCACCGCCCCTAATCAAAGTAATCCTCCGACAGATACATATGGCGCTCCCCTCGAAGCGAAGCATAATTACGTCGAAGGTACGTCGCAATTGTCTCACGCTCAATTGAGCGCCTCAATGGATTCGAATGTGCCCAGCGATTCTTACGGCGTGCCGTTACAAAATCCTGAAGATCAAGATCTGAAGACGTCAGTGCACGAGTCCTCGGCTTCCTCGGAGAGTAACGGATTACCGCCGCCGCCGTTGCCGGAGAGCGAACCTCTGCACAACAATCAAGGTCCGGGTGCCGTAACTACGACTAGTCAATCCGATCATCATCAGTTCGGTCGACAGCAATTAAACTTGCAGTTACACGGAACACCAAACATCGAACCCTTGTCCATCATAAAGACAGTGGGATTTGAGCTGTTGCCTACAAATGGCGCTTTGAACTCGGATCTCTCAAGTATATCACCGTCAGGTGGTACTTCTGACACCTCATCATTCAATCACATCTCGAATTTCGCTAATGCCAACTCCGCTCCGCTTCATTCGGGACTAGATTTGACGCCGAACAATGGCGGATCCCACGCTGATGCTCTAAGCAATGGCGGAGATTTTCACGGATTTCAAAATATAGGGAACGATCTGCCCTTGCAGCAGCTTCCGCAGCAGACGCCGTTGAACGATTATGGCCCGCCTTTAACAACTGCTACTTTTGAAAAACCCGCTGATCATATATCAGGGGGACCAGGAGGACCTTTGCTTTTACCTCCACCTTTAAATTCTTATGGTGCACCACCTCTTTCCTCTTACTCGCCGAATGGTCCTTACCCTGCGGCGCATGGAGCACGAGGTCCGTTGTTTTCATCATTCGGAATATTTGGAGGCTCTTTCCACAAGCAAAACCTGCATTCTCATCGACTTCACGGCCCATTCAGGCCACCACCAATTCCCGTTGGCTCTTTTATACCACCACGAAATCGGGAACCGATTAAATTCAGAGAACCAATACCAACGGGACTCTTATCGAATATTAATCGATATTTGCCGCCACCTGCAAAACAGCAGTTACCGAATCTTCACGCGCCAGTGTCTTTCCGCCATACATCGGGACCGAGCAATTTATTTTCGGGCTCTTTTGGATCGTCTGGTTTATTTAATGTACACAACTTAAATTCTCCAATTGCCGCGCCTCATGCTCAATATGGAACTCCATTATCGTTCAACGATTTCAATACGCCAACACCACACTTAACTTATGGAGCACCTAACTTTGGCCCACCGACTTCTTTTACCTCAACGTCTTCCGGATTTGGCAATAATCTCTACAGCGGAATTAATAATGCGCTAACAACGACATACGGCACACCTGTGGTAAACGCGCCATTATCAGTCGGCGGCAGTTACGACTGCAATTCCTTGCAGCCACTCTTGCCCGTGAACGGGGCGTTGCATTCAAGTACAGGATTGTCCGCAACCGGAGAACTACCTTTAAGCGGTAGTTTACCTTCAGGCGGAGAATTGCATTCCAGCGGAGAGCTACACTTGAGTGGAGGCTTATCTTCAGGTGGCGAAGTGCCCTCGAGCGAGGGGATATCGTTAGGTGGTGGATTACCCGCGCATTCTAACGGCAAGCTGCAACTCGGTTTTGAAAATGCAGGAACTTTCGCTGGAAACGTGGACAATCACAATCCAGTTTATACGGGAAACGATTTATCCGACATCAACCATCAAAATTCCATTTTTACGGACAACTCACTGCCGCTTACAAAACCACTCGATAATTTTCTGGGAGGGCCCCCAGTTAATACACTGGATTTACAACATAACGAGCAACAGAAGATCAATTTGAAAGACAGCTACGGCAATCCCGTAGGTCTAACTTATGATTCATCCGATGAAGCGAGTGATGCTGTTCACGCGTCCGTCGCAGACGTTTCGAATGAGCTCTCCGGGCATTTGTCTAGTCAGTCTCACAATATCTACCCCGCGACAACGTCGTTCAAACACGGCTCAGGAATTTCGGTTGAAGCGCTGACTGCAAGTTTGACCGCGCAGGGCTTCCAGGATAGCCAAGAAAAAAATATTGGATCAAATGAGGTGGACGCTAGTCAATTTCTGAAATCGAGCGAGGGTAGTGAGGCATTGTCTCTGGCTCAGAGATTGACCGCTGACAATGCCGACGGCTTTGAGATTCACGGTTCCAAAGGCACTTACAGATTGCAGATACAACCAGCGGATGGAGGACTGGGCACCGAGAACTCGGATGGCAGCATCAGACATGATCAGGTGTTGTCCAATGGCCTTCTTCAGGACATACTGGCTGCCATAGAGCAGCCGGAAAATGGTCCTATACAAATTCAAGGTCTACCTCAGGCTCAACAATTGGATAAAGTTTTCGGTCCTGATTTGCCACAAGCAACTAATGGTCACTTTGTCACCGTAGATAGCCAAGCGCAAAGTAATGAATTGCAAGATCGAATTGAGAAAGTTAGCGATAGGGACGAGGATAAGAAGTATTCAAAAAATCAATCGTCAGTGGCTTTGTTCTTTGATACAAAATATGGGGAACAAAAAAAAGAGATTAGGTCAGTGTCGAAAAACGAGACACAAGCCACGAGGGAAAATAAGCAAAGTAACAATAATAAAACAAAATCCTCATAAATTAACTTATAAGAGAGTGCCTTTGTGTGAAAATATTTTATAATATTCTTAATATAGCCTCAATCGCCCTGATTCTCTTTGCAGAGATTTGTCGATTTTCATTTCCGACGAGAGAGAAGATATCGCTGCTAACGTGATGCCGTTTACTTTCATTGCTTGTGATTGATTAATAATTATCTCGGCAAAATATCAGACATTTATGTTAAAATTGTGTCGCTATACTTGCGACACAATTTTAAATGTTTCTTGCTTTACTCGAGTAAGAACGTGTAACATTTTAGCGCTACAAGTTCTTTGGTATTTTTTTCATAGCGACAAGCACGAACGGTTATCTTCTCGTGTATCAATATATTAGAATTTATATTTCTAAAAAAGTTGCGATAAATCGATATTTTGCAATTTAATGTTGAGATTTTCCAGTAACTTGTCTGATTACTTTATTTTTGAAAATTATTCGTGAGACGACATGAGATTATGTAATTTTTAATAGCAGTACGCTGAGAGAACGTTTAAAATATTTGATCAACTGGAAACTGAAATTAGAAGGTATGAAATATGCGAGCATGAAACGAAAGTTTATGCAATCCTTTTTATCTTATTTTCACGCAAGCAAGTGAAAGTGATAATTACCTACTTGTTGGCCAGTATCGATAACGTCTTATTAGACGAATCCGCCTGCTCAAGAATTTCTCGCCTCTCACTAGGATTACGGGAGCGATTGTAGGAAGAGACGCGGGTATCAACGGCATTTTTATCGTGCGAGAAGATTTCACGTCCATGACTCCTGATCCTCTTTTTATCAGGTCAAACGTTTTCTAAGATCCGACCAAGGATCCAGAAAGCTCCGACATTTCCGTGTCCTCGCGTCAGCGGCTTATCTTATCCTCGTCTATGGAAATTTCGTTGGAACTCGATAGTTCTTTCGAGAACGAAGGAGTTATTTAATATATCGAACAAGATTTTCGTCGGATTATATTGATAATATGCCACCGCCTTCGATCCGATTCGAAGGAGGTGGCAAAGTCTGGCATTCGCTGCTCTCGCACAATGCATGAAAACGTTAAGCGCGCGGTACGAGGCGCATTACGCGACGTTTATTAACACTTTATGTAGGTCAATAGGTTACGGTACCGCTCTCGCGAAGTCTAGAGCTAGCGATACGCGTAAAGACACTTGGCTGTTCGCCGGTCGGTAGAGATTGATCGACGGCCTCGTGTCTTTCGCGGTTTTAGCCTTCACCGAGGTGAAAGTTCAGAACCTCATTTGACGACCCGGCGGAACAGCGCCCGGTTCCTATGAGAATCTCGTTCCGAGTGAAACGCGCGTTGCTCGTCTCTGCGGGCGTGCAAGTGCGTCACGCTTAGTTTTGCATGCCTTTGTGACGATAATCGGTGGATGCGGACCTATTACCGTCTAGTCCGCTGTTAGATGCGTGCGAAGAAATGCACACATGACGTACGCGTGCTTAGGGCCGCTACACGGCGGAAACGCGGAGCGCAACCTCAAAACGTCGATTACTATCGGGCACGAGAGAACGCAAGCGATGTACGTTTATTTCCTTCCGTCGTTCGCGTATTAACGACTTTTATGCGACTCAGGATTCGCAGTTCTGCGCGTAAGTTGAAAATGAGCGCCTGTCGTGAAAGCGCACCGTTAAAATCCCGAGTGTGGCATAATCTTAAAGTTCTTGCATTTTTATGCCCTTTCGCCTGGCAAACGGTTATGCATAACTTGGTGTATTGCAGATACGTAAAATAAGTAGAGCGTATAGTTTTAAGAGACGCTCATTGTTACAAAGTACGCAGTGACGATACTGCCAAGCCATAAAACGCATCCATTTTCTCCTAACCCATATCCACCTTTTTTTTTAGAATTTTAATTTATATACATTTTATTAGGATTTTAATTTATATTTTATATACGCAGAGAGAGTCTTATATCCGACGAGCAATCGATGCTATCACTCACCGGATATAACGATCTTATTAGCCTGTACACTTAATATATGCTCCTCATGTAAATATATGAATACTTTGTAAATAGAGCTTAATTTTCATTTCTACTCCCTTTTCTTTACCTTATCCTATTCTTATTATATGAGACAGTTAAATCATGAATGTGATAATGAAAACTGCAATTGCAATTCTTATGTAATAAACGTCTCTTTTCTATGCCATTAGTGTTACGTGATTTACCTACTCTCTATTTACAACTATGCTCTATACCAAGACCGGTCGTAAATATTGGCATTAACAGCATATAGGATATTACAGGAACATGTTGTTTTCAAGTCCATTTGCAGAGATTGGCCCGCGGTAATGTGGATTACAAGTTTGCACATTTGAAAGTGTTTGTCTCGAGAAAGTACTCAGCTAAATCGGCGGTCGCCTAAATACCGCGAATTCTGGCACGGCGGAGAAACGGAAACGTATGAGGGAATTAGGTATCCGCCACTAAGTAGAATTACGGTTATGTAAATGAAACGCTATCGCTTCGTCTTTGGTTGGAAATGGTTAGCACCCAGTTTCTCGTGCTAAAATCGTTGCAGATTTTCCACGCGAATCCATTCGCCGTCGGGGTTCATCAGCTTCTTTTCTCACTATCTACATCGTTCCGTGTGGCGTTTCTTCTCTTCCTCTTCACTACCTACTGCTTCGTGTTACTAGACAATACGATCATGAAACTTCCTGTGCAATCTGAAACTGAAGCTATGAGAATATTCACACGTTTTCCGCTATAAAGAGAAGCTTGCTCGCGTTAAACCAGTGGGTCACGTTGAGTAAACTAATTGACGATACGCTAACGTAAGACGTAATTTTAGTATTTCGTTGATTCTTCTAAATATGAGACATTAACATAATTAGTTAGTTTAAAGTATATTAAATTGTTGTTTATTTTCTTGTAAAAACAGCATTACTTGACTTTAAATCATTTATAATAATAATCTACGGCTTTTGAATAACATATTACGTCAGACATAGTTCCAATTTACGCACATAAGTTTAAAGAATATTATATACACTATTTTATATAATTGTATAATAAAATAATTATTACTTAAGGAAAGAGGAAAGATATATATGAAAACATCATTATTATTAGATTTTTATATTGAAACATTTTTTCAATCTTATGATAGATCCAATTTATAAGATTAGAAAGAAAATATTACGATTATTTCGTTTCACGTTAAATAGATCGTACAGCAGATATCAGAAAAACGAATATATTATTTAGTCGGTGATGATAATTTCCGGAGCTCGTTAAAATTCATCAAGCCCGCATAAGACATTAGAATTTGCTACGAGGAAAAGAGTTGATGCCTACAAAGACGAAGTGAATTTTATCAGCTCTTAGGTGATCCCGAAGGCGCGTAACGACTTCCTTCTCTTGTAGTTCTAATCGTACTCCGTATCGCGTAGAGTCGCCGTTTTTTTGGGACGAGCTGGTGACGAGGAGGGATTGGGAGGGATCTCGAAGGAAGGTTTCAAGGGTTAGCCAGCGGGAACGTATGCATTTTTCGCGGAGCTCGGAAGTGCTTTATTTCCATACTGACGTCGTATCCGTACACACCGACAGTCATACTGATCTCAAGAGGCACGTTGTTGCCTCATGGGCGATATATACGGAATATAAGGCAAGCCGACAGGCGGAGTCTCGGATGTATCGTTGCCGGTATGCCCGGCGTAGCCCCATCGCCGAAGGCAAAATTGTCTTTCCTGTGAATAGCAAATAGTTGCTCTGAAAGCGAAGATCCCCAAAAAAGAGAATTTTCTTTCGCGAGATTTTAAGGGACGTCTAGAAAATAACAATACTTAAATCTGGTGCTCTAAAGCTGTTTTCTTTAATTTCTCGCCGACTTGGCCCAATTAGAATAATACCTTTTGTGTGGTGCTAAAAATCCTTCTCATGTCAAGCCGGAAGACACGGTTGCGTTTGTTCATTTATCTTTCGCGATTTCGTACGTGTGGTCGCGATTTAAAACAATACGTAATGTGTAATTACAATCACCCGATTAGGGACATTCTCACACCTTACGTTTTTTCTTCCGTATCCGCATTACGACAAAGTGGGTCTCTAGCACGCGATATATACGTATTACGAGAGTAATGATGTAATTATAATGTTACCATATCATAGATGAGAAATTGTTACTTGTTTTTAAACAAATTTTAAGATAATTTCTTGTAGTTCTAATTATATAAGAAATATTCTTTTATATCTTCTTTAAATTTTTCTTTAAATATTTTAGCAACCGATTTATAAGTTTAAATAAAAGCAAAATCTTTGAAAAAATAATAAAAAAGATTATTAAATAAAAAAATTATTATTTTTAATTACGATTGCATAATCCGTAAGTAAGAAAAAGCGTGATGATTCTAAGATATTATAATTTTTTCAGATTATTAATAATATTTTATTTATCTTATTCCAATAATGTTATATATAAATTTTTTATTTGTTAAAATAACTAGAATCTGTAAATACTAATATTTATTGAGAAAAGTAATCGCTAGATATATAAAAAACGAGACGGAGAGTGCAAGTGTCTGTATTTATGTATATTGCATTTTCTATTTGACGGCTCATATTTTATGGAAAGAGAGCATAGTAAATTTATAGTGAGCGGAGAAAGGTGACAGGCGATGTGTATCGAAAGGATTCCGACGATCTCCTGCAAGTGATTTGACCTTTTTCCACAAGAAATTTCATTGGTATAAGAAAAAGAAAGTATAATGAAGAGACGATTAGTACTCTCCTTTATTAAATGAACAAGAAGAAAGGTCTCATATATTAATGTTATTATCACATTAAATCTTAATGAAGAAAGTAATAGTAAGTACTTTCATTATCAATATTTATATGTTTCCTGTGAAAGTCTCTGTTTGATGGCATCTATATTTAATTAACAAACAAGATATTAACCTTTGTCTTTACATTTTTCTAAATTAATTATATTTGTAGATTAAAGTTATGATATTGGTGTATGCGCATTATTAATATTGGGAATCGGAAACAAACATTTACAATAAGAGGGAAAGTATTGTTAGCAAGTAAAATAATAGGACAATTGTACGCGAGGATTCTCTTAAATTAAAATGTAACGTACAATAATAATCTTTGTACATTTTACGCTTATAATATCTACGCAGTATTGTTCAAAGTTTTTTAATTAAATACGTTATCGGCATATGTAAAACGGTATATCCATGATCGCTTACGATTGCAAAGGATAACGGATATTTATAGATATGACAAATAACACCGTCCCATGCTATATGCATGTCTCCTAATTTGGTTAGCCGGATTAGTGGCATGCAGTTTCGCTCGTATAATCAATTTATTGACGTATTAGCCTTCGTGCGTGAGAGTGAACAAGGATGATGTGTGATTACGTATTCCACGTAGCACTGTTTAAAAGGTAATGATCCACTCCTACGCAATTCGTACGTAAATGTCGAAATCTTGCTAAGCGGAATATATGCTAAGAACATATTAAATTTCTTTATAAAATAATATATTAACTTATAATATATGATTACTGCAACACATTACAAAATAACAGTAAACGTGTTTTATACACGATTAATATTTTACCTTTAAGATCTTTTATTAATCAAAATAAGCGATATTAAATGACATTAAAGTAAATTATTAATTCAAACAAAAATCTCAAGTTCTTTCTCGTTGTGGAATGCAGATTTATACAGGTGGAGAACAGTTTTCTTCGAATTAATATTGTAATGCATTTGATTTGTCCAGATGCTTAAGGTAATGAATAGAAACATTCTTATCTCATATTTTGAAATCTCTTTGATCCCATGATACCTCAGGCAAAATCGCGATATAAGTAAGTAAGATATACGTAATGTGTTGCATTTAATTGTATAAAGTAAAATAATTATCAAAGAAGTTATAGGAGCGAAATAAATCGATAAGAAAATAAGGAAAGCAAAAACAGAAGTGAGAAAAGGTAAACGACTGAAAAACAGAATGAAATACGTTTGTAATCGAAATAGAGAAGGAGAAAAGAGGAGGCGCGGTAGGCGGAAAGAAGTCTACGAGGAATTCCATAAAAATCGGTGAAATATGCATAGTACCGCGGAACGTGGGGAAGCGTCGCGACGTCGTTGAGCGTCTCCGGGGAAACCGGAATCTCAGCGCAAAGGAAGAAGGAAGAGAGGGGAAACCTGGCGGGAGGAAGAACGTGGCGGTCCAGAATGAAGAGGGAGACGCGAAAGAATGAAGGTGGAGCGGGTGGTTGGTGGGTACCTCAAGGAGAGAGGTGGCGTAGGACAGATAAAAGAAAGGAAGGTTAGAGAGCGAACATTCGGAACGTCTTCTCGAACGAAATCTAATTTCGCTCCCACGGCGAAACTAAGCTATTTTCCCCGCAATATGCACGCACGCGGGCGTGCGCAAGTGTTTCAGCAGCGTTTCCCGGCCTCTTACCTCCGACGCTTGGCGCTCTCTTACGAAGGAGATTCTTCCCTGCGAATCGCGTCCGGTGCGCGAACGTGTATATTCGCGAAATGGCAGATAAAGTTCCCATTGTCGTAACCCACCGCTCAAGAACGACATTTCTCGTAATTTCGCTACGGCCATATTTGCCTCAGTAGTTGGAAAACGATCATCTTTCATTTGGGTACCTTCAGTCCGTTTATATATTCCCACAGTGGTGTTGAGAGCATGTACGGGGTCCTGCATCGTTTGCGAGCTTTATACCACGGTATGATATAACATGCGCTAAGGGTCATTCATTATTTTCAACGCTTTGTCCGTCTCCATTCGTCAGAAGGTAACTAAATTGTGCTAAATTTTTGAACACAGCCAACTGTTTGTTGTTAATGTTAATTTTAACAGGCGCAAAAAAGTGAGTAAACTATCTAAACTAAAACTAGCTAAAATACACTTTTTGTCTCATTGCATTTTAATTTAATTACGAGAATTTTAATTTAAGTTTAATTTAAGTTGCGTAAGTATTTAAAGCTGTCAAACAATTGCAAAAAGGTATAGTGTATAACAAAATTTTTCTTGAGAAAACTTTAGGATTTATTAAAGTACATATGTTTCCAAGTGTTATGTGATTCTTTACTGTATTGGCAGTTCAATCGGCAGCTTGGACAGCTCTATACATGAACTTCTTTTATTGACCATCCGCAGAATAGAGGGTTGCCGGAGGGTGTCGTCGCAACGTTTTACATGATGTTGATCCCCTTTATAATTCGTGCCAAGGGCGAGATGAGATGATGAAGCGGAACACCACCCGGTCTCGCGACGATTTCGAATGGCAGAACAGCTTTGTGTGGATTCAGCGAGAGGGAAAGAGAAAAGCATTGCGTTAATGGCTGATCTCGCCATGTGCAATTAAAGAAGAATCATTCCGCTCGAATTGCCTATTCGTTTGTGTTACTTTCTAATGGCAAGAGCGGGATTATCTCTTAAGTTACACTTGTTCATCGATAATTACTCGTGATGTCCTTGTTGGAGGAAACATGTTAATATATTAGCATTTGTTAATTAATTGAGTAATGCAATTATTTATATAAAGATTTTTTTTCTAATCTGTATTTTGCAGCATTAAAAACTTTATTATATAATTATTATAATTAGGTATATAAAAAAGTAGGTTTAAAATAATTGTTAAATCTCAGTGTTTTAATTGTTTATTTATTTTTTTATTAAATAAAGAAAAATACCTAACAAAATATTAAATTTAATATTTTTTTTCACTGCGCTGTAACCATTGAAAAAGTAGACTTGGTTGGCTTATTGCACTTAAACCATCAATTGACCATTCTTTAGTAGAACACAGAATACACTAATAATTGAAAGTACTCTTCGTGTATTTTACTTCTCGTTTTCCTCAGTTTCTGTAAACTTCTCAAGGCTTTTTAAAGAAAAAAAGATTCTCTAAGCCGTTCACGTAGTTGAGCCTCGAAAGACTATCGAGAAGGAAGCCGAAGAACGAATGGCACGGCGAAACAGTAGAAATAGCGGTCGTGAGATGGTGGCGAGAAGGTAGGGCGCCAGTTCCTGCGCTCTTGCCCTAATAATTAAGCCGCCGTCGGTTTTTGATGGCCACTAAAAATGTCGCGGAGGGTCGAATGGTTAAGGAGTCTCGGCAGAACCGTCGTGCTGCCGGCTTTTGCCGGTGGTAAAGGGCTCGAGAGGAAGGTGGCTGCCGGATCGAAAGGGAGAGGACGAGGATGGCCCTTATGCTCTGATATTAGCAATACCCCGTCTCGTAAAGTCGACTGTGCGGCAATTCGAGTCACTTTGCGAACCCTTTATATACTGCCTCTCCCGCCTTCCCTTCTCTGTCCTTCTTTCTGTCTCTCTCCCGCCTACATCCTTGGCACAAACTGAAGAGAACATAACGCGTGGAGGCGAGAGAAGGAATTCACGCAAGAAGGAGTGACGAGGAAGGAGTTGCTGAAATACTGGCAGAGGCAGTGATTTTAATGCGGGTGGTTCTTAAATTTTACGTCACTCCTCGCCCTCGTCGTGTGCACCAACACTACCGCTTCATTTTGGACGCGACCTGGAACGCGGGATTAAACTGTAGTAAGGTAAACCTGTACCACGAACGTTTCTCCACGTTAATTCGGTTATGCGGGTTGGAGATTCAAGAACCTCCTCGCCGCTACATGGCGTGAAACTGGCGAAATCACCGACTAAATTTTGGAAAGATTACTTGGAAAAAATTACTTGACACCATATACGTGCCATTATACATATAATATAAAAAGTAACAAATACTCCCATAAATTAATTTATATTTTTGTGTAATATAAAATAAATAAATCAATCAATATTTATTGATATATATTATTTCTAAACACCTTAATGTGACTTGTCGACAAATATCTTATCCGTATTCTATTACTCAATTTTTTACGATTAGTTTACATTTAAATTACAATTATTAACATTAAATTCAGGTATGTATTACACAAAAATTGATTAATTAGAATTACATTACACAATTTTGTAACGCAGATTTTTAATATATAGGAAAATCTATGTTTAATAAATAAAGTTTTAGTAAATTAATTGGTAATAGTGTGTTACCTTATAAAATCTCAATTTCGACAAATTGTTATCTTTTGTATATAAGCATTTAATTAGTTCGATCAATTTAGCAAGATAATCAAAGGATCGGTTCATTTCACTTGAAAATTGTCATCACGCTACACGTAATCAAAATACCACATTTATAAACTAATAATTCAGCACATTGTTATTTGCAGAAGAATGATAAATTGCATATGCCAGACAAATGTTTATATAATAATCGCTCATTTGCAACTTGAATGTTTACATTACATCGTTATGTGATAGGCTGCATACATTTCGCAAATTCCTGTTGCCTCGTTTAAATAACAATCAAATACGCTAATAGAATGGCTTCACAATCCCTTTTATATTTTAAGTGTTATTTCAAGTGTTATATGCTAGATTTTTTAATCGATGAGTAATTGCGTTCGCTAAAAAAAAACTCAACTTGTTATTATTTCCAATTACAATTAACCTTTGCAGTGTTTCCAGGTAATTAAACGAATAACGAGCGAAGGGAGATGGTATGAGTAGCAGGGTAAAATTCCCCGCCACATCGCGCTTCTCTGATTTAATAAGTTCATTATCTAATGAACAGATGTACGGGACTACTCTCAATAGCCCCGCCCGCTTCCGATAATCAATATTTTTAATTATCACATTTTTACGAATTCGACTGTAGCTATAGCTTTTAATTGAATTTGAAATCAGCAGCCTGTCTTGGTCGTGCTTCAACTAATTTCGATATATTTTATGGTTTATTTATCCAATAATAATCACAAATCAGTTTGTATTACATTGTATAAGTCAATCTGCATTATTTTATAATAATTTATTAGTTCATCATTACATTGTTCAATCTTCTTATTGTTAGTAATATTCGAAGTTCATGATCGTAAATAAATTTTAGGATATCTTCTTTAATAAATAGTCACAGGAACGACATTACGACTTATCTGTGCAATTTACAGGATTATCAACGAATAATTAATATAGTTGAGGAGTAAAATATCTAGTCGATAGTAAATTCCACAGAATAATTGTGAACATTCTAAACCTTTAATCTTTCAAGACAAAGGCGACGAAAAGTGTTGGCTGCGACTGCGGCTTTAACTTCATTCCCTTCTTTTTTTGTTCGTTGTTTCTCCTTCTTCGTGAATTAGTAGAAGGAGATAACAAAGAAAGAATTAAGATTCGTACACCGACTGAAGAGAGCACACTCACGCGAGTTAATGTATGCACCACGGAAACTTTTTTTAAATCGTCGGCTTAGTCCCTTTCTCGCTAATGGTTGCTGAAACTCTGTGAAAATTCCTCACTGCTGCTCAGGTTACTCAACCAGACGAATAACAGAAGATGAGCATTGGGCTCGACTATCGAAAATATTTTGAAAATTTTTCCTTACTCTCTTTCCCTCTCTCTTTTTTCTTTCTAAATTATTTTCTCTTTTTTTTACTATGTTATGTCTTACCGTGAAATATAGAAATGTTATGTAATTTTGTGTATATATTTTACGGTAAGTGAATTTTTACTTTGTACTTTTAATATTAATTATTAAATATAACTTATATTTATTTATTTGTGCAAATACAAAATATATATAATACTAATATAAAATATTAATGCATGTCATAAACAAATAAGTAAATCCTTTGTATATGGCTTTTTTGAGATAGAATAAAACAGCACACAGAAAAAACAGTATGGTTGACTCACACATAAATCTGGTTGTGCTAACCAGATTTATGTTGAGTCAACCATACTGTTTTTTCCGTGCATGAAAGATCGACAAAAGATAAACTGTCGCGTCGGGACTATACAAGCAATCTCGATTCAGGCATCGGCCGCTCATACGCTGAGTTATACCACTCGTCATTCAATTATTCACACGACACACCGCGGATGTGTTCGATTGTTTCGCTTTTGTATACACTCGTGATTTCCTCTTGCATGCCGCTCCAGCGCGGACCTAACTCTACCCCCAGGGAGACGTTAATTAACCCGCGCTAGCGGGCTTCAAATAAATTTCGGTTAGAACGTGAGAAGCAACAAATCTGAGTCAGGTGGTGTCAACTGCGGCGAATGCGAGCCACCTCTTACTTGAGTTACTTCAGCGCGGGGGTTTTGTGGCTAGTATGGTATTATGGCGAGACACTAAGAGCGAAAGAGAATGCGAAGAAGAGACCGGGAGAACGACGAAGACAAGAATCGCAAGAGAGAATAAGGGACTTGACGGAGAAGAGAGAGTGTAAGCGGATAGAAGACGGACGAAGATGAAGAAACGCGATGTGACGGAGATAGAGAGGGAAGTGAGGTATCCGAAGGGAAAGCTACCAACAGCGTCACTGCGTCTCCCGCGCGTCCTAATTAGAGAAATTTAAATTCATAGCCACCCCACGGTCTTGAACTTACCCTCGGCATACTCCCGTCTGTACTTTCATCCCCGTTTCCTCTCTTCTACTCATCCTATCTTTTTCTCTTGTCCCTTCGTCTCGCCTCGCTTTCGTCGCTACGTCCGAGCGCGGTGCGCATTCCTTAACTTAAGCAATTACGAATCGTCCCCCCAGTGACTCGGCCGACTTATACCAAAAGATAATGTCATTTTCCATCAGTGTTCTTTACCAGACGAACGATCCCCCTTAGCGCGGCCTGATGCCGCGTTGACGATCCAATAGCGCTTGTCTCTGGAAACTTGAGGACATTTGTACCACTTAACACAGTCTATTTAGAATTTTTCTAGAAGAATTTTCACACTATGCAAAAAATTTAAATATATATTAAGTTGACGGGAATTTTTCAATGTTATTAATATTTTTCTTTAAACAAACGATATATACTACAATATTCTCTTACAATTAGAAAGAATTAATATTTCTCAACTAAACATTTCAAAGTAAAGATAAATTCATACTATTTTGATATTTGTTGCTCTTGTAAGATTTAAGACGCGTGGCAATTTAAACTAATTTAAACTTTGACATCCTAAACTTTTGGTGTATACGTGTTTCCTTGCGTGGCACCTCTCATGTAGGAGATGTCACGTTTATCGTGTCGGCGGGCGATAGACAATGGAGCTACTAAATGTACGTAAATTACCTTCCCTTTACACAGTCGAACGCGCGCATTAGTTGACGAATCCCTCGTATCTTTAGTCAATCTACGGGGGATGAATTAACGACGAGAGGTGGGAACTGGGAGAATGAACCGAGTAGTTCAGACAGGAAATTCGTAGGGTAGGCCCTTGGGTGATCTCGAGAGTGGTCACTAATACTCCCTAAGAACGCCCGGCAGCAGCCATGGAACGCCGTTCCCCATCAACTCGTGCTGCGAACTAACATCGGATGCATTCCTTCTTGATTAGGCTTCCTTAGAAGAGGTGATTTACTCGAATTTGCAAATATAGCTAATTCGATTGATTGACCTAGAGATAAGCATTGTTTTCGACCTCAAGATTTATCTCAAGTAGACAAGTTAGCGATAATAAATGTTGTTTAAAATAAACTTGTGTACCTACATTATGACAAACGGATTGATTATTAATAACTTATGATAATGATGACGATGATTGAAATGTAATTACAACAAATAGTAACCAATAACTGTTATCTGCGTAAGCACTTTAAATAATAATACAATATACATTATTATAATTTCACGAGTGCATGCTTTATTGTACATGTGTAATCATTTCATTTGTGTAACAATTAGAATTTATTTCGCTCTCAATGCGTAATGCATGAAATTTATATAGCTGATGACGGCAAATGGATTTTCACTGCTCGACATTTGCAGCCTAGAAGTCTGCCCCTAACGTTAAAATCTTTCAATTTAGTATTCTCTTTTACAGTGGTAGATCGTGTCTCTCGTGAAAAGTTTGCCTCTACTGGCGAGTATATTTCTGCTCGGACGTAATTTTTTGCGACCGTGCAAGCTAAAAGCTGTTATAAATCATAGGGTAGCTGGACAGTCATTTATAAGGGAGCCTTTCGAACTCTCGAAGTTGTCTTGAATCGCAAAAAGAGAACTCCATGGAAAGATTTGAATGGAAAATCACGATTAAAAATTAAGATCTTCGAGAATTAGCAGTATGTTTAAAATGTACATTGAGTGTATTACATATCGGATAAATAAACAAACGATTTAGTCTAAAAATTATATTTAATTGCTTTAGTAGAAAAGATACTGCAGTATACAAGAAAAGAGAAAAAGCTAGTACGAGCCAAATAGAAAGTCTCTCTATTCTTTACGACTAAAACTTTATGCTTCCTTGCTTTTAACTTTTTGCGGAATTCTGCAGAAGCAAGCTGTTTACACGCGTTGATTGCGGATTCATCAAGTTACGACGTATTGCTTGAATGCTTTTACCTTTAGTCGTTCTTTGTTTCTAGACAACCCGAAAATGACATTAGCATCTTGGATAAAAAACTTAAAAAAACTGTACCTTTATAACCAGATTTCTGTATATTTATTTAATCGAATTATTACATAATTTATTTTAATATTACATTGTACACTTTCTTCTGCAATTATTAGTCGTATGTTATTCGGGTTTTGTTTAATGAAAATTATTTTCTAAAATAGGTTTCTTTAATAAAAAAAGGTGTAAACCGTCGTTGTAGATATAACACAATAAATACCGAAATAACTCATAATACGTTTTGTTACCGCTGCGTTGTGAAACAGAATATCACCAAGAATCGCCCGTCGTGAGACGATGCGCAGTCGCGCGCAGCATGGTGCACGATAAAACGTGAGACAACAACCATTCGGTGGGTCTTTCCCCTTTCCCGCGCTTAGATAAATCTGTGCTTCTTTGCGGATACGGTGCTTCGAGCACCGCCGCCGCATCGTTCCGCATCTACTTGAGAAGACACCACCAAACACGCGGATGATAGGTACTATGCATGAAAGTGTGTCCGAATGGGGCTTCGAAGCACGTTGCACTTCTGACAAACTGCGACTACCGCAGGTAGTGCCGGTGGTTGGTTCTAGGCCCGAAGTTTCGAGGGAGCTAGGTAACGTCGTTGGCACCGGTTAATTTGCATCCCTTAATGAGTCGCTCACGTAACGCTCTTATCTTTACACCCTGCCACCGCTCCTTCCCCCCGCGTTCTCGTCAGAGCGATTCTGTTCCCCTATCCCTCTTCCTCTCCTTCTATACTGCCACGAGGCATTTTCCTCCTCTAACAGAACGGGCCTCCACCTCCCTAGCTTCCTTCAACTTCTTCTCTGTTTTCTTGTCATTCGGCCTTGTTATTTCTAAGTTGTATCCCATCTCCCTTCTTGGCTTCTTTCCACTCCTTCGTCTGTAGTCTTTCTCATCCTCACGACGTATCAGCCTTCAATCTTGCGAGGGTCGAATCGTTTCTCGCCACGCTTCGTGAAGCTATATGCTATTAGTTAGAAACTAAAAACTCTACTAATTCTTGAAGCTACATATAGTTTTGCAATACATATTTGATCAATATAACAGTGTTTTACTTAGAAATCTATAAAGAAGTTTTGAGATTATTAAATTTTCCATTCTTTGTGATACGTTTGTAACACTTATTTCTATAGTGCAAGAAAAAGCAAAAAACTTTGTTTTTTTTAATACGAGTTATTCACGTAAGTTCTTATCCACGAATTAATATTTAGATAACGAAGCATGGCTATACCTTATAAAAGCCAAACATAATATCAATAAATAAACTTATTTATTAAATCTATTAAGTTTGTATGTAACAAAATTTATAAAAATTTTTTACACACTTATATAATCTTAATTTAAATAAAACATTTATTTTTTAGCTTTTTAAATATTATCTCTTTTTTTTTTTTTACGATAATAAGAATGTTGCAATTGCAGACCTCGAAAATGTGTCACCTCGATGTGGCGTTCCCAGTGCACGAAGCACCCCCGTCGCTTATGTCGCCCTTCCACCCTTTCCGCTCCACTCCGCTCTGCTCCGTTATTCTTGGTCGGGTGGCTCGGAAAACGCGACGCGACGCATCTGTTGCCAAATTATTTTGCCCACGGGTCCGTGAAAAATTTCCCCCGGTGCCATTATTGTTCCGTTGCGCGTGAGAATCTAGTTATTTGCTCATTTCATTGTTCCTCCTCGCGGCCGGTCCGGAAAATACGTTGCCACTTAGTTTCTGCGGGGTTGTGGCAGAAATGATAGGTAAAATTTCAACATTTAACGACAAAAATTTACGTAGAATACGTTTCTTCTGCTGAAAATAATAGATTGGCTACAAGCCGATGTTATTTTTATTGCTGTCTTCCACAGATACGTTTCCAAAACAGTGCAACTTTGCGTGGTTATGATAGAATATATTATTCTATAAATCTCTTATAATTACATTATTAAAAGGAAAATATAAAATTACATTATTAAATAAGTGTAAGTTACTGAATAATATATATTATCTTGGTAAATAGTAAATCTTAAGAAAGGAATATACTCATGAACATAACTACCTCAAATGACATTATAATTTAACTTTTATGATGGTTCTTATAAGGTTTTATAAAGCAATAATACATATTTTTATATTGGTAATTATTTGTGTCACATGTTTATTGTTTAGATTATTTTGCTAGATATGTTGTACCTTTTTTAATAAAATCACGACAATTTCAAAATATTTCACTAATAAACAGCAACTAAAAATAAAAAAATTAGGGTTTTTGCGTTGGACGATAAACTATTTATAATTTGATAACAAAATTATCATACAAATATCATATTTGCCTGTAATTTCCGTACATTAGGAACAGAAGCTGATCATAGAAGCGACGATGTCGTTCCCGCATCATGCAACCCGGGAGCGCTTATGTTAGTATTACGATAATGTTATGGAAATAGGTCATGCCCGATGCAAATGGAGAAACTTGATGAGTCTTCCTCAGATGTTCAGATCCGGTGTGTAGATGCATCGTGACGGTTTCGCGATGTCATAATGAGGATCGATACCTGGCACTAATGAAGCTTAGACGATTTCTGGAGATCCGGATACCATTGTCATTGTCTGAACACTTGGAATGAATGTAAACGATATACTCATTGTAAACCTTTTTCAGTTTAATTACTTGAATCGATCAAATTCAGGTTAAGAAAAACTTTTTTAATCTGGTACGAAAAACATGAGACCTTTCCAATTTTATTGATTTCTACATCTCATAAATAATTTTTTTTATTATCACTGTTACGATGTTCCTGCTACATTTTTTAAACTGTAAGTTATGTCTGTGTATACAAAGTAAGTTAATATAATATGCATGTGTAAATTACCATTTTATGAAATAATTAATATTGTTGTTTTATTATAATTAACCATATTTACATAATATATAATTTATACAAATTTTTAATAAATTTTTGAATTTTTTTATACAATAATAATAACTTTGGTTTAGTGTTTTAATAGCTAGGATTGATGCATTTCGTAACACACAGGTTCAAGCATTTAACTGCTATATTTGGTATAGCTATGACGGTAGCAATGGAATTAAGTTTGCATTTATAACTTAATTCCATAATTTGTTGCCGATTAGTATGATATAAGCTATATTTGAATATCTTAGTACATCTTATTTTGTTGATGAAGTCAAAAAATGTGTATATTTCGTATTGTTTACGTCGTCTAGAGAGAGATGTCATTTTGCTTGATATATGTATACCTATACTTTTCATTATTTTATTGAAATATGTATGTAATATGTATACAATATGTGTGTATACAATGTATTAATGCCCGTTTTATTATAGAGATCATTATTAATCAAATAAAATGTAAAATAACTGTTCTCTTTGTTTATGCAGTATGTCGTAATTGCTGAATCAATTTCGGCGTGGCAGGAAATACATCATTAAATTCAAAACTTTACACAATGCATGCTATAATTTAATTAGAGTTTCTTGAATGCATTATAAAAAGGATACAAATATATTATATATATATATATATATATATATATATATATATATATAAGATAAACATAATCGAGTATTGAAACTGTAAGTGAGAAAAATAGGGCAATAACTCTGGAATTGAGAGAGATCACTTCCAGTAACGCAGAAAGGAGAATAAGTAAGTAAGAAATATAGAGGTTACGAGAGTCGTAAAGGTCGACCGCAATGAATAGTTCATTTCTCTTTGAAACTTCGGAGTGCACGATGATGATTAGCGAAGATTTTGCGGAAATTTGCCAGGTGAGGAGAGTAACGGAGGGGAGTAAGAGTGATTCGTAAACTAATCTTAAAAGTTAAATAAGTACCAATAATTTGCTATGCACTAAAATGTTTTTGATATTTAACGCCGTTAGAAATTCATTGTGACGTAGAAAATGCTCGCACTGACATTTACACCTCGTCGAGAATGCGACCGTGTATCGTTCTTACGAGATAATTCCCTCCGCGAGACGGCAAAGAAATAATTATTCGTGTAATTACACTTACTTGCGCGACGGTATTTGGTATATTTATGTAATGAATGAATGCCACGAGCATGACCGGAATTAATCTTCAATGTGTGCGATTTTTCCTGACGCGTCCTAATGTATTTGCCGATTACTGTGATTAATTAACATTACGTTAGTGTGTACAATTTGAATGGAATTAATAGATTTACCTAAATTACATTGCCAATAAAATAAATAATATTTTACGCAAAATATTAATTATCATTTGCAAATGCAGTAACATGATTTCTACGTAGAAATGTTTTTATGAGACAATATTTATAGAATATTCTTATGTGTAAGAAACAATACGCTATTTATAAGAAACGGTGGCGCTATTTTTTTAAAATCATACTGACATGTGGAACACGTGTGCTAAACGTCATGTCGTCCGTCTGTCGTTTTATCAAGAGTCCTATTTTATATCTGCTGCACTGGCAGCACTACTCTAGTATATAACAGTAGTATCTTCTACCTTAGTCAGCCAATATCTCGCATATTGGCAGTTCTCAATTTCCATCGTTCATTTTTGTGCATAGTAATCTTAAGGAAACAAAACCAAATAAAACTTAGACACATCATTGTTTTGTGTTTTACATAATACAAAATATACAATAAAATGTTATATCTTAAAGAATATTCTTAATTTATTTAAAGTATTTTTTACAAAATTGTATGTTTTTAATCAATAATAATAAACAATTTTTTATTGTTTTATTTAAAGTATATTTTCTATTCATAAATTTTGAAAAAATAAATTATGTACTACGATCTATAACATAGTCACAAAATCTAACATTGAGAAAACTTATTACATATTAATACTTGTTATTAGCAAATAATATTACTTTATAAAAAACGTTTAATCAATAAAATTCTAAAAATTATAACCATCTGATCTTTGCTGCATTAAAATTGCATGCACTAAACAGCATTTCTAAACAAACTTATCTTCTTATATCGTAGGTTCCGATCCTTTTGTGCTCACCTTTTAGTCGTTGCCTACATTTAACCCAAGTGAAGTGCCTTGAAAATAATAAAACGCCATATTTCAAGCAAACTCCTATCGTTGAAGCAGTTATGCAAATTTCAAGAGCGACCTCCTCTACTTGAGATGGTAAGAGCAGAGAGCTCTGCCAGTGACATTTTTAATTATTCAATAAAAACTCGATCGTGGATATAGCCTTAAAATGTTCATTGTTACATTAATTTCTTTTAACATTTGATGATATTTATCTTATATCAATGTGCAATCTTCGCCATCGTCATAAAGTGCAATCATAAACACATCTTTAGAGAGAGATCTATCCGGAATACTAAAAGTAAACTATTTAAATTAAAAATTATAGGAATTCTAGTTACGATGCAAATTTATATCATTACATGTTTTATAACATATTACATAAAATTATATTTATATCTTTTTCAAAATTTAAAATAATCATAGATTATAGTATAAATTTTGTGTTTATTTCCATTATTTCTTTTAACCGCATAATATTAAAAAAATATATTTTTGTTATTTCTCTCTGATTTAAATTGTAAACATTTTATTGTATCACGCTGTAATATAAAGCATGCTCTACAACTCACTGGATAAGGTCTTCGTAACTCACGCTTCTTTATAAATATTAGATGACTACAGAGAGTCCATGTGTGTTCTATGGAATCAGATATTATTGCTATCTTTTACCGTTTTTGATCTTCTAAAAAAGAAATTGTTTGGAGAATAGAAACTTTCGGATACAAATTTCAGCGTTATATTAAATTGTATACACACATACACACATGTTAAAATAAAAAAGTTTAATAATATAATATTAACAGAATAATTATTTATTCTGCAATTATAATAATAATTACAACGAAGATAAAAAATTTATTTGCTTATAACAATTTTTTTAAAACTATATATTTAATTAGAATTTATCTTATTCTTGCAAAACAAGCTCATTCGCTCAAGAAATGTAATATATTTTATTAAAAATATTTTTTTTATATATTGAACAACATATATTCCATAAATATGATTTCCTTGTATACTATATATATACTTATACAAAACAGATTTAATAATTTTGCTTTTTATATTGCGTCAAATAAGACAGATCGATAGAATACGAATCTAATAAATCCGTAATGAGCGCAATCAAAGCGGTATCGCGTAACTACATGTTACGTTCCTCGCGCCAGGAGCAATTGTGTCCGCAATACCACTTCTCATAGGCACAAATCTATGACATATTCCCGACTACTCCCCAATTTGCCTGCCCCATAATTGTAAATCACAGCAACAAGTTTCTAACTGGTCGTCTAATACGAATGCCGATACGTACTTACAATTAGTTCCAATCCGGATTTTTTATTAATCAGATATTGATAGAGAAAACAATTAATATTATTGTTCATATCTCTAGAGAAATAAAAATTATAAAGCTTCTGATAAAATTCTCCTTTTTTATATAAGTATCCATATTAGAAGAAGTTGAAAATAAAGAATAACGATTTTATGAAATACATAGCTTCTCTCCAAGTGTACAGTGAGTATATATAAGTCTCAAGAGTAAAATTAGCGATCAACTTGTCATTCGATTAGCCGTTTTCTCTGGTTTCCAGCTGCGCCGTACTTTTTCTAGCTTTTCACCCCGCATTGTGGCAATTACCGGCATGCCGCGCGCGCGCGGTGAACGGCGGAGTCAGCTAAACAAAAGACCGTTAAAGCTATCCCCGATATCCGCAACCTCTGCTTTCGCCCGATCTCGTTTATTTCGTATCAACCTTTTCCATCAGCTTCATCAAGTGTTTCTTTTGTACCGCCTTTCTTTTCTGATCGCTAGAATGAATCGCACAATTTTACGATTTTTTTACCCCCCCCCCCCTTTCTCTCTAAGAATATTGTTATATGTATATGTAAAGTTTAAACAGTTTGAATTGGTTTTTAAATATTGTTCTATATTGCAATCAATTAAATTCTTTCTCAGCAAATTTATAAACACTATAATCAGATTAATATTTAACATATGCGATTAATGGCATATACTCGATGATTGTGTGATATCTCTCGTGATAATTACAATCACTTTTTAGAATTGATCAATAATCACTTTCGTATACATATACAGATATCAAGATAAATAAAATTGTAGAATGTAATATATAGATCAATTTACTTAATCGATTCAATCGTAAAAACGAATTCGTGTAGGCATGACGCGAGAGGAGGAGTTTAGAATTGAGCACCAAGTGGACTCGAGGCACTCCAGGGTTAAATGAATCGACCCGTATATGAAGTCGTTGCCAAAGTTACGTGAGCGCACTCGTAGTCAAAGCGGAGCTCGCTTATCTCTTTGGTTATTCAATTATGACAATTTGATCCGAAGGGGGGTATACGTCTCGCACACCAGCACGCTTTGTACCGATGCGGCAGCGGAGGCCCTTCCGCGATAAATTGAGCTCTCAAGAAGGTCTGCGATTGCCGTATATATGTGAATCGATGTGGAAAAGGTGAATGGGCTTGCAGCAGTTCTGGTGGCGCTGGAGAAGAAAGGACGGCGATGGGTTTCTCCTCTTTCTCCCTTCTCTCTTTTTTCCCCAGCCCTATAATGTACGCACATACACACGTCTGGCCTCGATATGCAAAATCGCTGAATATGGCCGTAAAACGCAGGCGGCGTGTATGCCAATATGGCGAGTATGGGAGATCGAGTTCTCTTCTTCTCTTTCTTTCTTCTTTGTACAGCCGATAGAGAATGGAAATATTAACGATAACATTTTCACGTGCCATAATGTTTTTAAACGTTAAGATCGACAGCCTACATATTGCTTAATAACCTCGTAATTGTTTTAACAATTATTTTATATTAATATTGGCAGCGCCGCTGCACCCTATTTTTCATTAGATTGCGATAATCATTCTTTTAATAACAATTGCAATTGATTTAAAGTTAAAACACGGACAAAGCCATATATTCTTATATGTCAAACTGGGTTTACTACTGAGAGTTGATCAAAATTTTGGCACGTACCAAGAAAACGATATATTTTACGTTTGTAAGCGTCCAACCATTTTCGAACAATCGTTTCTCCGTGTCGACTGAAATGTCTCATTTCCTAAAGGAAACCCAATTTCCGCGCAGTTCCGAACAATCGGGAATAAGACGAGAACAAGATCGTGATTTGCAAACGATTGAATTCAAATTATGGACATCTTGCTAAAGTGACAGAACAGAAGTTCTCTTTTCCTCTTACTTGCCGACCTTGCCGTACAAGATTTTTTCTCCGTTTTTTAGATATTTTAATATTTCGGCAAATTACGAATATGGAAATTTATAGCTAAAAATTCTCTGTTATTATATAAACAAAATGAAGTATATAATTATATTAAACTGAAGTATTATGAGGAAATTATAAATTCATTTTTGAGTTGTTTTTTTTTTGTATAATTATATCTTATTCAAAGTATATAATATTTGTGTCATAATACATATCAGTTTATATAATATATAGCAATCAACATCAATAAACAATTAACGTTAATGAAATTAATTAATAAAATTGTATCAGTATTTAAAAAAGAACTTGTACAATTAAATATGTCAGATAGAAATCAATCTTAAAAATATGATTAATTTAAAGTAAGCAATCGTATAGTAAGTCGTAGTAAGAATACTGATAATGGAATTATTCTGTATTTCATAACATCGAATTGACATTAGAAGATAATTATCTCTTAAGATAACGATATCATTTCGAAGCTGCGAATACGTATTCATATACTATGTACAAACTAAATAAATAACTAGTAATTTAATTTATTTTTTTTAAGAAAATTTTGTTTTTAAAAAATATAACTTTTTTAATAAAAAAAAATTAGTAGCACTTTTTATAAAAATTTTAGAAATTTTTTATTTTATTTATATTAAATTATATTAGCTGCATATAAGTTTATTTGTCACTTATTAATGCACTTTTTAAACAAATAATAGAACAAAAAGCTATAAATTTATATTGCAATCTGTAATCCTTCACATTTTTACATTATAATAGCAAGACTGAAATATCTATCAATTGCAGTTTTGTGACGATATTTTAGAGATAGTATCGTGGAAGCGACGACGATCAAATACGATTTTCCTACCCCTTCGCATCTTTCCATCTTATCCGTTTTAGACTCATTTTGCGCTACTTCTCTCTGATGTCATTTGAAAAAAATTAATATTATTCTTCACATATCTTATTGGTCTTGCCAAAAGGCGCGAGTTTATGAGAAAACGACGACGAAGGAGGAAGATTTTGTGTTCGTCTTCGGCAGAAACGAAAGTACAGCGATAGAGAGAGAGAAAGAGAGAGAGCGAACGGACGAGATAGAGGTAAGAGAGCTAGAGCTGGCCGTTGTGTGAAAGCGTCAGCACACACGTTTGTATGGTGGGTTGCCCGACAATAGGCATTGTGCACCCGCCATAACCAGGAACCGAACGCGACAGCACCACGCCAGCATTGTCCGAGTGTCAGCCAGCATCCTTCTCCTCTCTCGCTTTCTCTCCCTGACTCCCTGCTTGCGCTCATCCTACATTTCGTTCATTTCGTTTCATTCTTTATAAATCCCTTCTTTTCTCATTTACTCGCTTACCTCGATCCTCATCTTCTTAACATTTCGACTGGGAATAATCTGCAAATGTAAATTAACGAAACTGTCGCTATTCGCGATCGTTGTGTAAAATATTCGAGTTTTATCATGATATCATTGCACGCGTATCTGATAAGAATCTTAGAGAAGGGTGGGATAGAACAATTTAGACTGATAAAAAGGACCCATTAATCGGGTATATAAAGAGACCTCAGACAGTCGAATGCCCATTTTGGTGTGATTCGTATAGAGTGAAATTAAGAAAAAACTTTCAAGCAGCAAGATGAAAGGTAAGTCTATTGCTTGAGTGAGATGTGATCAATGAGTTTTAAATTCAGTGAATATAATTGTCATCATCTAAATTACATTAAAATGTATCATAATAAATGTGGGGCATAATGTTCCATAAAAAATATCAAAATTAATTCGATTTTCTTTATCAAATTAGAGTTGTTTTTAAAGTATGCAAATCTTAGGAAAAATGTTATAATCTAAATAAAACTGGTTATAATTTAGATATAAAGAATTCATGTTATATTTCACGTCAAAGCTCGAACTATATACTTTATAGTATAAAATAATAATTACTATATATACGTCTAATGTCATACGTGTTTTCACTTTTAAAGCTTAAGCAAAAAATTAAATAAAGATAGTTCATTTACTTGTCATTATATTTTCTAATTTATTCAATAAATTTTAGCCATAGTCTTCATTGCGCTTTTGGTGTGCCTGTTGGGTGTATATTATGCCCAAGCACAGGAAGTCCGATGCCCAGACAGAGTACCAGGAGAAGACGAGGAAGCGATTATCATCCCTCATCCTACCAACTGCAGACATTACTTCGTCTGTGACTATGGTCGACCGATTGTGATGAAGTGTCCTGATGACTTACATTTCAATCCCACAAAAAAAGTTTGCGATTTTCCATGGCAAGCTGGCTGCGTGATTTACTAATCAATTTATATCTTTAATGACGTAATTGTATACAACATATACCGATGTGTGGACCACTATTGTATTGTATTATTGTATTACGTTATCACTGCACGGCTTATACGAACGGCATTATATTGTACATACTTTTCAACGAATAAATTATCCATTGCTTAATATTATTTTATGTGTATTTTTATGAGTATATTTAATTTAATCAATTAGTTAGTAATTGGCAGGCAAAATTAATAGTACCTGATAAAGATTGCTTGATAATATGATGATAACAAGTGTTCGTGATAGATTGATCAATCAGTTTCGAAATCTACAATTGCGTGTTCGAATTCTGCTAACTGAGATAAAAATTTAACATTACGAAGTAAAGTATATTTTATTATTACACATCCAAAAAAAATTGACAAATGTTTAGGTTATTAATAGATTATTTTTTACGCAAAACAGACTCAAGAATTTATTAAAGAAAAGGAATACATTGCAATGCATTAGAAATTAGTATTTGTTACATTATTCTATAAATTCCCTTAATTTGTTATATTTATTACATTTATTTATAAGTTTTAAATTGTATACAGATTTAAATTATGTAAATACAAATTATTTTTATTACTTAATGTTTTTTATATTAAAAAATGTCTATATTTTATTTTAAGAGAATTGAAATTACATCTTTTAAATTTTAATTATATTTTAATGTCTCATTCCGTATTCCATCTGTTAGATTTCCATCTTCTTATTCACTTTTTTCTAATTATTTATTGTGAAATAAAACTGCAAATTACAAAAACTTAAATATTAGAAAATGTTAAATATCATTTATTATGTGTAGCATAGTAAACAATCTATGAGTGTTGATAAGTATAGTTATCACAATAAGTATCGTTATCGAAGAACTTGTAAAAGCGCTCGAAGATAAGAGTCAATTTATTTATAGCGTATAATCTTCGTATCTATAGAAATATGTTACATGTACGCGAATTTATTATTACAATCGTAATAAAGAAACAATTTCGACGTATTTCAAAATCAAAAATAAACGTTTAGTTCGCGAAATATACAATATATTTCGCATAAATTAATGGTGGTATATTACGCGAACATTGCACTAGTGTGCAAGTGCGTTTTACGAAAAATGTAACAGGCGGCAGCGAATGAACATAAAATAGTAATTGCGCGCATATGAATGAGAATAGGTCGGCATGAGGAATTTACTACTTAATTGCACTTTTCCGGAATTGCTGCATTTAGAGAAACTCTTCTGCGCAACAATAATCATTTAAAGAATAAGTACTCTGAATTGGGTTAAAAATTTTAAATATTTCTTTATGTATCTTGAGTTGAAAACATAATATGTATTTTATACTTCGCGTACATCCTTAAAACATGAATAATTTCTGTATTTCTATTTTTTGTACTTTATACTTTTACGTGCGCGATGTAAATAATTTAAAAATCTACGTCATAAATAACATATTTAAATTGCACTTATTAACATAAAAATTGTATATTGATAATAAGCGTGTAAATAAAATCATTTTACAGTTTTTGGGATAGAAAAGAAGAATGACAAACCGAAGGTTGTGAACAACACCAAGAAGGCTGAAGGACAGAGTGAAAAGAAGTACAATGAGGGATGACAGATACTAGGAAAGATCTCATCATTGAAAAGTGACACTGAAATTCCTTATTTCATTTTGAGCTCAATGCTCCGATAGAGTTTGTCGCTTTCATTGCCTACGCCGCTACAACTCTTCGTGTCGCGCCGACGACGTCGCTCTTCGTCCGTCAGTTAATGTCGTATTCTCCTTGCAAAAAGGAGAATGGAAGAAAGAGGCGCGTGAAAGGAAAGAAACGAACGAAGCGTCGGACAGAGAACTGCGAGAGCCAACGCGGATCGAGACTTCTTATCGGTACGAGTCAGCTACCGGCTGCCAGCCAGCTCGCTTACGCGCATCTCGTATGTTCCTTTTCATCTCTCGTTTCCTCTCTCTTCCACTCTCGTAACGCGCTCTCTCACCCGGAATACCTTTTTTCTTCCGTTACTTCCGTACCGGCTTCTCGCTTTACTTCTGCCAGTTCTGCCATTTCCCACCTTGACACTCGCCGAAATGTATCCGGTCGGTGGAAGCGTCGACGAGGGCGCCGTTAATGGATTCTATTCTGTATCAAATTGGAAACCGATTGGTTGCCGTCATTGTCATAAGATGCGCCGCGAGATAGATGTATATCGATGATCGATCCGGGAGCGTTTCATCATTTGTTAATTTTACTGAGGCGAAAGGGAACCTATAATTGCCGAGGCACTATTCTTTAATCATGTTGATAAATATATACTATTTTGAGCAAATACAAAAATATATACTATTATTTGTTGCACAGAGATGATAGAAAGTATTATCAATTGAGAAATCTGAAGATAAAATTATTACAGTATAATATAGTTTTAAAACAATTCTTTATCATCATCATGTTTTAGAAAAGCTGCTAACGATAAATTCTCATAAAACTGTATTTATCCTTCTCACAAAATGCGGATGTACTTCATAATTACAAGTTCGTATTTTAGCACAAACTGTATTTAACCTTTACTCATTTGCGCCGTTCTTCTCCGCTGTTTGGAAAATAAAGAAAATTTGGGATACATAATCCACCGTTTAATTTATGTAGCTTGTTTTACCAGGTGGTACGTTCCGTCAAGGCGTTGTGCGCGGCAGGAGGCGAGGGTGAATTAATAGCTAGACATTTTTCTAAGTAAGGAAGATAGAGAATGCAAAAGTAAGGAGGGATAACGAAAGAGAAAGAGAGACGCAGTGATTATAAAACGTTCAGATGGCGTGCAAAGAACGCGGAAGCCTCTTTTGCACGAGACGTGCTGCAGTAAGCTTAGGCTTCGTCGGCAGATTACAGTCTTGTTGCGTGTCTCCTTGGACTTGTACATTTATTACATGAGTTACTAGTATGTTGTATGTTTTATTGAATAGTATTATCGCTTTTCAATTTTCAGTTGCTGATTTCAACGTGCATTACTTTTTGATTATGTCCTTTACCAAAAGCAATTTGGTAAAGGACAAAACATTATATAAGTAATTGACTAACAGAATACTTTGTGCAATTTATACTTGTGCTGTTAAGATTGTATTTGTATTTTATTTATGGTATACGCGCCCAAAATTTACGAAGCATATCGAAAAGTTAAAAGCGATATCATAAGTCTAGAACTCTCTTTGCAAAGTAACATATTCTGAAAGAAGAATGTACTGAAAGCCATATAAGAATTCAACACGTTATATTTGTTCAGATAAAATGGCACTTTAACAATATTGTTTTTACACAATCCATGTTTAGACTGTGTATATAGTATGTTTGTATAAATGACACAGACAAATAGAAAATTTTAAAGCTATCCTTTTTAACTTTCTGACAATATTGCTGTAGCAATTTATGTGAGTTTAAAACTATTGAAATAAGCGATCGTTTCCTCTGATTGTGAGTTTTAAGACATGTGTTTCATAGATGAAATTTTTAGGTAATTTTCGTGACAGAACCGCTTTCCCATAATCCTTTAATAGAATAAACTTATCAAAGTATTGTTTTTCTGAAAGATTCAACTTTACGAAGATAGCAAGAAATTCTATTTTCCTGTTCTATGAAATAGCTTCTAGCACGTATTACACATTAAATATTTTTATATCTTTTTGGTTCTATGTCGGGAAAATACGGATATTGTCGAGCATTATTACACTTAGAAACTCTGTATAATAAGATTATGAAAATTTGGCGTATGTTTCTTCAATAGCATCGCTGAAACCTTATGAGAAGTGCAGATATCTTTTTGTTTGCCATATTACGGAATGAAAAAGTAGAGCAGAGCCGGCTGAACGGCTGGCAGTCGTCCTACGATGTCCCCGAGGAAATCAAATTATCGATATATGTGGAACCGATGTGCACACGTAACGTATATATGACGAAGTGCAAGCTGAGAGCACAGGTGGCCGACTGATATTGGTTTTGCTTCCGGATTTGGCGGCCACCCCTTACAGCGGTAGACGCAAGAGAGACTCGCTACGAAGGGCAATTACCCCACTAAATATTCACAAGTTCATTACAAGCGGAGTTGGATGCATTCACCCTCTTCCTTCTCATCCTCTCGCTCTTTGCCTCTTGTCTTTACTTTCTTGTTCCTCCAATACAAGTACATATTTTCGAAATAAACTTAGTTCCATAGGGTATTCCTTTCCTAACGACGCAAGTAAATATCGTAAGTAAAAAAATTTTTATTTTGAAAATTAATATGTAAAAATCATTTTTCCCGTAAATATAAATTCTCATTAGTATACCTATAATAGTTATGCGCAAATACTCAATCGCGTGATAGATAAAATTGTTGTAAATTATAATATCTTTTGCAAAGTACAGATAAATTTACGGATAAAGTAGGTATATATTGTTCGATTATTGCACAAAAATTGAGATGTTGCTCTTATTTTAACTTCTTTTTTGTTGATTGCATAACAAGAATAATTTATGCCTTTCTTTTTATTACATATCATCAATAAATGTCGTAAACCGATAATAAATGCCAATTTTACTAAAAGACTGTTAAAATTCTCAAAATTTAATCTTTAAAAGTGTGCTTTTTAAATTATCTTTTTTGGTTCTTATTTTATTCCAATTATAGAAAAAAATTCTACTTGTACTCGCCGCTATCGCGCATTTTGTCGCATTTATTAAGATAAAGACAACGAAGTTATATTTTAGATCTTTGATCGATATAAGTTTTATCTAATCGGATTTTTAATTATGACCTTATAAATTAACGACAATGTTAGTTCGATTTGATAAGATCTTGAACTACATTGTATATAGAATATCTCCTTTTAATTCAGAACTTTTGATATCTTAATACACTGCTGCCGCAGCCGGGATATTTCATCACTGTGGAGAACGATATTGAAAACTTGAACATAAAATGACTCTTTTATTTCAATCAGATAGGGATTAACTTTATATGACTCTCGTGTATTAGGTTTTTATATAACACCCTTTATATGCAGGCATGGCTAGAAATCTAGAGCTAACGGCGGTTCTCAGCATGCTGCTCGGACACTCTGCAAGGTTTCCGACAAAAAGCTCATAAAAATTTAATAGATCGTTCGGCCCGAATGCAACGGCAGGCTTTTTATGGCTTATAAATGTTTCGTTTGACCGAAAACAATTTTCTCGGTCCGAAGATCAGGGCGTAAACTCGCTACGGCGTTGGTCTGCAGTTTAATATATCTTTCTAGAAACATTACCTTTTTAATCTGAAGAATTCAAAAGAATACCGAATTTAACTTGATATTAATTATTTAAAATGCATAAGCCAGTTTATTAAAGTGTTAAATTTTATATTATTCTTGTTGCAACGACATGATAAAAATACATAATTAAATAAACATAAAATTAATTAAATAATTTTATTTATTATTAGTATTTAAATAAAAACAAGCAAATATATTATTATCTTCTCTATTTTACTGCAATGTTTCAATATTACATAAACTAGATACTAATACAATTAGTATTATTAGACAAAAATCAATAATGACGTCTGTGAGATTGATTTCTGGTATATCGTATTTTACTCACAATCAGAATTTTCGAGGAGATCACATGTCAACTATTCTGCAGGGATCCCGATTAAAATTTGATTGGTTATCGTCAGTACGTCGTGTGATATTCCGATTTATGTACGGTGCTGATAACAATCCAGAGGATTATTGAAACTCACGCATCGATTGATCGACAGACATGATATTAGAAATTGATATGTTCTTCCAAGGCAATTGTGCATATCAAATTTTATAACAATGCAATGAGCATGGTTAACAAATCTTAACAAATTATTATAATAATATGTAAAAAGTTAACTAAAAATATAATTGCACATAAACGAATATTCATTTAAATCATAATAAGCTGTTAGAAGCTATGGCAATTTCTTGTTTCTTTTCTGTTCTACTATACATTTTAACATCTGTATTGCAATAATTTAAATTTTATTTTAATTTATTAGCTTTATCATCATTAGTACTATTATAATTGTCTAATAATCGAAATGAATAATATGCTCAATCACCATAAAAGTGGTATTTTTATACCAATATTGCAAATAAGATTGGTATAGGTACTGAATACTTAAAATTTTCTTCCGATATTCTAGAATTAAGTTAGCACCTTAGCATTCAGAGGCTGTTTTCACTTTTGCCATTCGCATGGAATCCGCACTCATAATCCTATTGCTTTACTTTATGAAGATATTGCGCAGATGCAAAAGGTGGAATTAGCCGCGCGAAGGCTGTAAAGGAAAGGGCGACGGAGCTCTTCTCCCTCGAACTCGATCTGGATTTACGATATTAGTTGCAACAGCACCTGAACTCGAAGCAGCCAACCTTGTTTTAAACTATCTCAGACTGGTTCCTTACCCCACGCACGCGTTGAATTAGTTACCTTTATTTATTTCGATACTTTGTACTACAGTTTATGCCTAAATCTCTCGCTTCCCGATTTATATTAAGGAAATAGCTCTTTTCGTCTTATTTTGTATGAGTTTATATGTAATAAAATATTTCATAATTTTAATAATATAATACACATATAAATATTAATTTAATTAGAATCTGTTGATATACATATTTCAATTTATGATTTCATTGTGCGAATAATTCTTTAGATATCTCGTGTTTGTACATTCTCTCTATCTCTCTCTCTCGCTCTTCTCTTACTATCACTAGTTTGGATAGATCGGGGGTGCATTTATAGAACATATAAAACCCTCTTCAAATAGGAGAATTTATGTACTATCAGATAGTGAAAAAGCAATATAAATGAGATTTTAAGTATACCTACTGCATGCAAGTACGTATATATATATTGCGTGCGGATGCGCGCGTTTGCTTTCATCTTCTCGTTTTCTTCCTTTTAAGCATATTTTCTATTTCATCTATGAAAGAGACGTAATAAATAATCACATATAGCACGGACATATTCGATCGTCTAAATCGGCGAAAAGTGACCGCAGTATTATTTCTTTAACACATTCTTTCGACACATTTTTAGTCGCAAGTATAGCCTTCAGAAAATTCTATTAATATATGCATATATAACATTTCTCGATATAACGATATAATAGATTATTATAATAAGATATATTAAACACCATAAATATCAATTTCTTTACATTGTGTAAGAAGATAATTTTATATGGATTAAATAAAAATTATTTTACTAATAAATGTAAAGATAAAGTTTGTTTTTCAAGTATACATTTGTAAAAGCGCGAAGTAATAAAGGGGACACATGCGTTCGAATAAGGGGGATGCGTATCAAAATACATCGCGGAGTTAATCATATCAGAATACTGAATAAATGCATAAATGAGAAAGCGTGGTTAAACGCTGAATAATTCGAGGTAATTTCGAGACGAAAAACTTTCATTTGTGTGAAAAGGCTTTTGAAAGTAAGTAAGGGCGGATTGTTGTTGGAAGCTATGGGGCAGCAGCCAAGTCGCTGCGCGCTGGTGTGAATTTCATTAAAGCAGCAAAATGAATAAAGAAAGAAAGAGGGAGATAGTCCGCGAAGAGAAACGAATAAATTCATAGTTTTTAATATTTGTTTATTGTATTGTCTCGAAAAGAACGAAAAAGACATGGATCCGCTATAGGGTAGGGTATTGCAGAAAAGGTGTAAAAAACATCCTTGCTTACAACTGCTTATTATTCAAGTTTCTCGCTAAAGGCGTCGTTCTTTCACGAGATGGAAGATTAGTACTTTTATTCCGCCGTAAGCGCAAGGGATGATTGCCGGTGATAAATTTTGACAGCCCCGGAGGGAATAATTAAAAGACGCGATACGATAAACTAGAGAATATATTACGCGGCTTAAGAAAAATACTCAATCGTCACTTAATGTATTTTGTATGCAATCAACGACTTTCGCACAAAGAAGAAGGCGATTGCTTTGGCCTTATTTTAAAAACGTTTATTTTCAAAGTAGCCGTTAAGTAGTTGTTTGCAACAAGGCAAAATTTCAAGGATATTGCCTCAGGTCAATGGCTCTCTGCATTTGAATGGATGATATAAACGATAGAAGTGATGTTGAAGGACGTGATATAGAGCTAATGTTAAAGGACAAAGAGAGGCAAAAGGCAGCGGGAGTAGGAGACACTGCTCGGTTTTCGAGGGCCCAGCAGAATGTTGCGTCGGTACTGTCGATGAATAGAGAGGTAATGAATCGCAGTGGACACCAACATGGAAGAGGCGAGGCAATTCTAGGCATTTGGCTGGACTCTGCCTAAAAAATGCATATATATATATGTATACATATATGTAATATATTTATATATACATATATATACGCATACGTATACCAGAATCTCGTAATTTACTTGCGATTTGTACTTTCGGCAAGATACGATGGATAGGTGTAGGCTGAGCACAGCAATAACACATTAAAACTAAAATAGTATTTATTTTCGCATTAGGATACTAGTGTTGATGCCGTCTATTAAAGAATGTAGTAGCTAAATAGATTTATTAGATTCATAAATATTCTTATATAAGTGTCCTTAATAATGTCTTCTTTATTTTATTTCATCTTTACACTTTGAATTTCTCTTATCGACCGTTCCTGTTTGTGACAGCTGTGCGCTTGAAAATATAATTTATATATAGGACAGAGTTGCTTGATTTATATATATTTGCCAGGAACATAAGGCTTGTATTTAGACTATCGTATACTGGTGAAAGATTATGAGAAAGATTGAGATTTATTAATACATTATATGTATATTTACTAATTGTAGATATAATTTTTATATGCCAAATAACACATTGATAAAATTATATTATACAATAATTATAAAATTGATTGGATACAAAATATTGCACATACCTACTACTTAATAAATTCACAAAAATTTAATTTTTTTGCCAATTTATTTATTGCAACTTTTTTACGTTAAATTCTCATAGCATCTTTCGTATACTTTGCTATACCTATCATTGCTACATCGTCTCGCAATTTTAAATGCTAATAAAAAACTTAAAACATTTACTACTAAAAACTATTAGAATTTGCAAACATTGATAAATCTACGGCGTGTTAATCGGCAGTCTTGTTGTTTTGCGAATGCAATCGAAACATTTTCTTGCTCTCTTTATAAGTATCTTCTCTCTCCGCGTTCCGAGCTACTTATCTCGACATGGGGAGCACGATCGATCGAATTTAGGATTACAGGTACGAGGAAAATCACTTTGCAATGAGGTCGATGGAAGAGAAGCGCCTCGAGCAACCTTCCAGAAATAACCGAATCATTTAGATTTTCGAGGATAGTGGAGGACGGACGGGGGATAGGGTTGTTACAGAGCCTTCCTAAGCGGCAGGAAGATGTTGCGTGGATCGACGAACGTGAAGGTGTGAGTGAAGGAAGGGTAAGAGGAAAAAACGCCGATACTTTTATCGGTACCGACAACCCTGAAGCGCCCACGATTCGATCTTTAAGGTATTTTTACTTTGATCGAGATACACGAACTTGCGTATCTATTATGTGCACAGTTAGGCTTTTTATTTCAGGCTTTTATTTTACATAAAAGATAACTATTCTTAACGACTATCTTCATCAATGAAAAAGTAGCGAATAAATTTTTAATTCACAAGTAGACGTCATATTTCATATCAGTCGTAGTATTTGATTTTCAGTATTATTTAGTTCTTTCAATTATTTTCAAAAGGTGACATAACAAAAATAAATTATTTTAAAGAAGGCAATATAATAAAAATGCTTAAAAACTTCCAAAATCTTTGAATTGAAAGAAGAACAATTTTTAATGAATAAAAAGTATTGTATTTCTTATACAATACTTAAATAAATAAATAGCATAAGCTATGTGATGTAATATTTGATATAAAATAGCGTCTGCTATGATATAATATATTCATTTAATATAATATATTCATCTAATGTAATATATTCATCTATATCTATTAAGCTTTGGAATTATTAAATCTTCGTAAATTGCCGATCCAATCTGATTGTGGATTTTGCAATAGGATTTTCATGCGAGATAAACTATGGAAATAATCAAAGTATTGGATTCGCTTAATTGCGTTATGGCTGCAATAATTATATCCCTTTCTCCAAATATGCGATGGTTGCAGTTCGCTAACGTCTCCCGCGCCCCGTCTTGCGGTAATCCTCGCCCTCATGCATTTCGTACATTAGTATCGTTACAACGTGATATCCAATCGTATGTACGTGTCTAGTTTTGTGCATAAAAAGCATACAACCACTCGCAAGCAATTACCCCGGCCTCTAATTGGCATATAACGTATCGTGTCGCGTGCATTGTCTTGCCGTATCCAGCATATACGAAAACCGTATGGATAGCTTGTTGCGAGCCATTACTTTGGAATTTAATTGGCGCACGTTTGCAGAGCAACATAGCACACCTCGCTGAATCGCATAGAATGCACGATGCGATCAATACTATCAGATAAAGATACCGGTTATGACAGTAATTATCTCGTAAAACAGCATGCTTTTACATTACGCCAGTACCTTGTCATTATAGTCAAACTTGGTATTAATAATAATATTGTTATTGAACAACATATGTACATAAAATTTCATTTTGATATCGATTGTAACCGGCGTATGCAATTTACTTCAAAATATATTTCGTCATCATTAATTATTAATTCGATTGAAAATGCGCCTGCGTCGATCGCATTTTTGCGCGTTGCATCTTTCTTTAAAAACAAAATGTCAAGAAAGATTATGTATTATAATTTTACACGTTTAACATATCTCTGTAAGCTAATAAAGGGCTTGCGACCAGAATTATTCGGACGAATTTAAAAACGAACCGAGCCTTAAAAAGGATATGTGCGTGCATTTTCCATGTAAAAGTCACGTACGTTTTATCTCGCCGCGCCGGCATACGTATTTGCACCCCTAAAACGAGATGAATGACAGGCGCTGGCAAGAGACCCATTTTAGATACAGTTCATAATGCGAGCATTTCAAACCACAGCATCGCCATTTTTTTATTATTACCTTTTTGCTCTTTTGGTTTGGGTGGGTCAAATGTTATGCACGAGCTCGTATCATCTACGCAGTAACACGACGTTATAAAAACCTCGTATAAAGCCTGTTTCCTAGTGGGCGGCGGGCGGGCGGCAATACCCGGGAGCACACCGGTCTCGTATCCGCGGCTTAACCATCCTCAGATATTATGTATTTTCATATAATATTTTACATCGGTGTGTTCTATCATGTCGTCACCGTGTACACCAGGGTATCCCACGCGCGAAATGCTGATGCAGTTAAAAAGCTAGCACAAAAAAGGTAGTATGGAAATTGTATCATTTATTACAAGACATGTTATTTTTTGCAAATATTTATAAATTAATTACAATATTACATAAAGAAATCAATCTTTTTAAAACGTAGAACAAAAAGCTTTCGGTTATACGCATGGATATATCTTCAGCTTTGAAACATTTCAAAGTTCATTGTTTTTATTCTACAAAATTCATCGATTTTTAACGTAATACAATCTTTTATTTTAGAACTCTAATATATATTTTGCCTAGCACGTAAAAAATTTGTTACACATACATTTATTAATTTTGGATTATATATTAAAACAAAAGCGTAAAAAGGTCGCAGGATGACGTAATTCACGCTTTTATCGTTTGCGTTACGGCTAACGTAGGAGCTCTTAACGGCGCTGTGCATCGTTTTATCGTTAATGTGTTAGCTCAAGAGGTGTTTAATAATAAAATTATATATTAAAAATTTAAAAAGTACACTTTTTAAGATAAATTCTTTGTGAAACAAGAAAGTTATCGTAACACTTTATTCGACTAATTGTAAGCAAAAATAATTTATTTTTATGTTTTACAACAAGCATTAAAGTATAATTATGCATAATTTTATGAATAAAAGAAACGCTAATATTGAGTATTCATTATATGATTTTATATTATCATTAATACAAATTATTGATTCCAAATATGATTGTAATATATTTTCATATATTTCAGATATTTAATACGTCGAGATGCATAAAACTCATAATATTTGAAGTGTCTGGTTTCGATATACAGACATCATTATGTATAAAGCGTTCCGTAATATCAGAATAATTTGGAGCACAAATATTTTATAACTACCAATTCATTTGTGAAGCCATTAAGGAAAATGTAATGTGCAGTCATATCAGACCGCGAATCTTTACGAGTGCGATATCCGTCGTGTCTAAATTACAACGCAACGTCGCGTAGAGCATTTCGAAACATATAAGGCATTTCCATGTACTAGTGATAGTTATCTGGAATGTTCGTGGCTATTCCATATATCTATAGTCGTATTTTGAAACGATGAGCCATGAGCGATGACGATTATTAGCGGTCATTATGTGATCTTCTCGATAACGCGGTTATCTTCTGCGGAAATAAGAGCACGAATAAACAATTCTCTGAATGACAAATCTATTTAATCAATTTGCTTTGGATATATCTATTTTTATCAGAATCGATAACAAAGATATAGGTCACTTCTTCCGAAATTGTGTGCGTTTGGAATTATACATATAATATATACAAGTAAGAAATCTTGCTAATCTCTGCTCTTTAATGTCGTTGAAAGTCTTTGCAAAACAAATCTTTTTATATTATATATTTTAGATTATCTTTTATTATTATGAATTTCAATAATCAACTAATAAAGCATATTTTTTTTAAACTCAAAATTTCAAATATTAGTATTAATAACACAATTTCTCAAGATATTTTAAGATGTCATGTGTTTATTACGTTTGATATTTTTTTAGGTATCTGTTCAGCATAGAAATGCAAAGGTTTCTGTGCGTCTCTTCGCACCAAACAAAGCGATCTGCTTTAAACTCTGAACATGGGAAAAAAGTCATGACGGGAGGGTAAGCGGACTGTTTTGCTTACGTTCTACGGTAAGCGTCGGCCGTAAAAACCAGCGAAGAGGTGGAAGTAGAAACGAGATCGACGAGATTCTCTAGCTTGAAGTGCGCGCGCGAGAACGTACCGATGCTTTTGAAGGTGCGAGATAGTATAGAGTACACGGCACGGAATGGTGGATGGTGGATGGTCCCTGGGGATGGGGTTAGTCATAAACGACGTGAATCGGAAGAAAAACTGCTAAACGAAAATGCCTGCCGCGGAAGATCGGGACGGACGATCTAATGGGGAAAATAATGGATTTTCGGTAGTAAAGATCGCCTGGCCAGATCTCGGCCCGTCCACCCTTGCCCATCTTACTGTGCGATTTCACTCTTCTCGCACCTAACAGAACGCGGAACTGGGGCACACAAGTCCTATCATCGAATAAAACTTTATCTCGCATCTCGCCGACGCGCGTCACGGTATATTACAGTGAACTTTGGACTTTCGTCGATTAGCAAATAAATGCTCCTTGAATATTTTCTTTCGACAATACAATTTCGCGCAATTTCTTCCTATTTATCAATGGTATTTAAGGGATATATAATTTCGTTCTCGATAGAATTACTATAAAGAACCGATTTATAGCACAGCATTTAATTTTTAATATATATTCTATATAATTATATTCCTCCGTTGAGTAATTTTACACTGCGTTTAACTCACAAAACATCATACAGTACATAACAATTTTTGTATGGTAATTAATATTCAACGAGTAAATCGAAGAATCGGAAATACGATAAGGATAGGGATTACCCTATTATCCCTTGTACAGCGGCTTCCTGGTCGCTTCCGTGAGAGGAAGTTTCAGATTCAACCGTCGTCCAAATTGACCGGACGGATTATCGAAGCTTCCTCCGGACTAATTGATTGTTTGCAAAATTTTATGCAGGTCTTGCGCATGGAGGGAGGATTTATTGTCCGTCGACACGCCAACTTCATCGTGTGCGTTACGTGGATTCTATGAGAGTACACGTGGCTCTGTATTTTCGACGCGCGTGTAGTCACACATCTGCGAAAAGGACAAGAAAAAAAAAAATAAATAAATTGTGTGGCAGTACGCGCGTGAAAGTTTCTTTCTCGTCTAAAGGTCTCTATGGAATGTTATGTCGCGTGACGTAGTTGGCGCATGGCGGTATTTTATTCCGAAATTTTCGTGTACTCTGAGGTAGCTTTTTAAGCTTGCGGCTTATGCTCCACAAAACTCGAATACCCCGACGTTTAGTTTTTACCGCGATAGCGTTTCTTCTTATTTTATTCATTTCCTGCTTTTTTAGAGCCACATCCGTAGCGATCTAAGTTGTTAAAAAAATACATAAATTAAAAGAGATAATTACGAAAATAATAATTTAACAGTAACAAGTTTCTACATTTAAATATTACAATATTTCTACAATACTTCATTCATCTTCCAAATAAAATGTAATATAAACTATTTACCATCATACAGCAAACTAAATAATAGAATGTACATCTTGATGAAAAAATAAATTAAAATTGCAGTTATTATTAAATAAGAAAAGTCTGTGCCATCGTGTAACGATTGTCTACGATATTTTTTCTTTATTGCTGGGAATTTCGCGCTCTTCAATGCGCGCGTTTTTGATTCCGCTGCATCGGCGCATAGTTCTCTATACAAAGCGGGGTGATGTAACGTGGGCATAGGGGAATACCAGAGGGAGAATACAGCAGAACGGGGAGAGAAACCCTGGTAGCGTGCAGTCTATCAGAGATTAGCGGCTCGATCCATTAGGGAGTGATTTAGCTCGACGGTCCCCGAGCACTCTCTGCCACCGTTCAGACAGCGCCATACTAGCCACGCCATGGTTCCACGCGTCACCATACCATCATCCTTAACACTAGTACAAATCTCGTATATGAACATGCATACCTGATCCGAGATCGTGTCGTTAGCTACATCATTGTACAGCAAGAGCACGCTTTGCTTCATATTATAAATTCTCTATTCATATTCGCGTTATTTTCTAATTAAAGTGCGAGATTCAATAGTGTTTCCTTTTTCCAGCTTAGAAGTTAATAAACACTCAAAGATATATCTAATAAGATAAATAAATGTATATTTTTTTATATTTATATTAAATATTTTATATTTTTCAAGATAATCATTGTAATAGCGTCGTTTTCTTTGGATTATTTACCTATATATTAATTTAACAAAAATTCTAGAGCGGACAAAAAAAAGAAATAGGGGCAACTTATTTAAAATTTTATTTAAAAAGCTAAAATAATTCATATAATATTTATATTGATGAATGTCTCTGCAAAATGTGTTTTGCTGAAAAATAAGTCTTTTCTCGTATACCTATCCTTTATTTGCGGTTGGATAAACGCAGACGAATTTTAGCTTATGAGAACAAAGAGTATATATTATAGAATAAATGGATTGAGGACGCATGCAGAGAGGTGAAGCCTCGTGATTGGGTACCATGATGTGTCGTGCCTAATTACAATAGCCGACGCTTCTCCCTGTCCAAATACAAACATCGAAGCTAATGCGCATTGCCGAAAGGCAGATTGCCGGATCGCACCTTATACCGGACTGTCAATATCTGTCGATATTACTAGCCGTTAGGAGCCTGTTTGTATTTACCGCTGGTTGGACGGCCGATAGTTTGCAACAGCCAAACGAATAACAGCATAGTGCATGCTCCCAATCAAGTAAGATGATTTACACTGATAAAAGATGTTTTTGCAATCCTTTGATATTTAGAAATAAAACATATAGACTTTACTGTAAAGGTGAATTGATTGTTGCAATAGCTATAATTGCTAGTCTTAATTATATCTTCTTTCGTTCAATTTTAATAAAAAAATAATAATTCGTCTATTTTACATAGCGGAGCTGAATTATGTATTAATAATATAAAAATAGATAAAAGGAAAAAATGTTAATAAAACTAAATACATAAATATAACATATCAGTCCTATTAAAAATTTAGTAGAATATATTAGAGCAAGTATATACACAATATTTTAGTAAATATTATACGTTGAGATAATTGTCGAGATAAAGAAAAATTTGATTAAAATTTGGTAACCTGTGATAAAATATTAATAGCATTTGAAAGCAGTATTGCAAATTTTAAATTATTAGGTTCTGCATTTTACCGATACTACACAAAGTATTTATAAATAATATTTTAGCATATTTCACGGTAAATATTCCAATAAATATTTAAAATTTCTGTCATAAGCATTATTTAGTCTATGGATATTATAAAGAGAAAATTTAATTTTTGTTTTATCGTTTAAGTATAAGCGCAGGACGTAAATACAATATAACGTTTTAGTTAATTATTTTCATATACATGTACTGTTATAAATGGCATTTGTAGCCCGCAGCGAAAAGCATTTTATCGTGAACTGCCTACAAAGCGAATCGAGTAATCCGCAAGTTATAATAAAAAAAATATATTATGCTATAGTTTGAAACAGCATTTCAACCCTCGGACAATGAAGTCGAGATATGTAGGAATAACGGGGATATAGAGAGAGGGTACCTTTTTGAAATGCAAGCCAATTTTCATTGTCCAGATTAATGGACGCCGCAAACGAATGGCGCCAAATATCGCACATTTTCCAGATAATATGCAGTGCTCGTAAATAATAATAACTCCTCTAGCTTTCTTATATAAAAACAATCATAAATAAAGATTAGATATATAGTATTTTTGATAGCTTAGTACATGAGTTGCTAATAAAAATTATGCTAATTGTAATATTATTCTTTATAAAATATTGAGAAATTTGTAAAAGTATTTATAAGTGTAAACAATGTTTTTCTGCAATATAAAAACGTTATCACAAATAAATCATGAAAATCATTACTATGTTTTTATTAAAACAGACTTTTTCTGCTTCGATATTCACTTCTCCCTTCCTTCGTTGTCTTTAACAGACAAGTATAAACGAAGACTTCATTATTAAGAAATTAAAAACTAATTGCAATCTTGTTAAACAAGTTAGCAGTAATTTTCAATCTCCCAACTTGTGAAATTGGACGTCTCGTGCTAGAGGTCCAATTCGATACTGTGAGTCATGCCTTTTTCAGCATCAAACAGTTTCAAGACATTACAGAAAGTTATAGGAAACTTAATCGCTGCGTGTAAGCAAATACACTTTCGATGTGGCAATTTTGATGACAGAATTTTACTGTCTATCTCGCGACCAGAGAAACCAGATTAAGATTTCGGCCTGACGGTGTTTCTCCCCTCTATTATTTACTCACACAAGACCTCGGTATTGTGACGTATGCGTCCATTTCCGAGCCCATCTATTTCAAGGCAATAGATTATAATATATATTATAATATATAAGTTCATTTGTAATATATTTTTAATATATTATTGAACTTTAATGTTTTAATTTTTTCTGTACCTAATAACTCTAAGAATAAATAATATATATATTCAGATATTTCATGAGATTAAGGAATACAGAACATTTTACCGTTATATTAATTATCTTTAATAAAAGATAATTAATGTAGCGGTAAAGTGTTCTGTATTATACTTATTAATCTCATAAAATATCTGAATATATTATTTATTTCTACAGTTATTAGAGAAAAAATTAAAACATTAATGATTAAGAATTCATTAAATAAAATGTTATTTACGTTTGTAATATAATTTTTACAAATCCATTGCCTCAACATTGAAATAAAAAAATAACTCACCGGCCGATGCGCAGCAGCGGAGTTGTAATATTGCGTTGATCTGTAAAATATAAATATTTTTACATTAAAGCAGCGTCCAAGATAATCAATACTTATACGAGTAAATAATTCTCCCGCTCGTTAAATTCTTGAAACGTTATTTTAACAGATCTCATTTTAAAGTGCTAATGCAAAAAACAATCGCGACCGCCGCAAGGGGCTGCATATTTCCACATTAATTTCGTTCGCATAATTAATCCGCGAAAAATCGTGCAGGTAATATTACGACTGTGCGAAGGGAGACATACGAGACGTTTGCGACGTAATATCTCTTCTCGCATATATGCCGCGGAGATCGAACTCCGACGAAATTGCGCCGGAGTTAAATCTCGAACGGTATTGTACGAGTAACGAGTATCACGTTATGGGCGAATCAAGAAAGCGTCGCGCTTGAGAAAGTGGCGGAATCCGCCACAGAACAGCAAAACGATAAACGAGTAACAATCACTCACCTCAGTCCCCACGTTCATTCGCGTCGCCGATGTTTCCCAGGCCCCCTCCACCTCTCCTCGGTCCACCGTCGTTGTCGCATCTCCGTCGGTCCGGCCGCGGCGCACTCACGACGTTCACGCGCGATAATATCGTTGCTTACGATCGCGCGACACTCCCGGTCACTCCCGGTATTAATCTCGCGACGCGGCGCGTACTTAATCACGCGAATTTCGGCGGAGAAGCTACGAACGAAAACTATACGATCCGCACGACGCCCGTGTGGTCCGTGACCGCGAGTCGTGACCCCCGTGACGTCACGCAGGCAGACGCGACGAGTGAGTCTAACATGGCGGAGAGAATAATCGCGCCACGCGCGGTCAACTTCACTCGCCAACAGGTGCGACTGTCTCGATTCTCGATCGAGGACGCTACCTACACTCGTATTTTTCGCACTTTGAACAACGATCAATATAATGTCGAGATTACTTTTTACGTACCGCAATATAAGCGATGTAAGAGGAATAAATGTATGAATTCAGGTCAAAGAGAAATATCCGCGGAACATGCCAACCGAAAAAAATATACGATCGCTGCTTTACTGATGATTGCGAGAATTGCGATTTTGGTTAACTGCAATTTAAATCACCGATTAATTAATCCTCGCTAATTGAACACGTCGCGGCGTTACTCGATTTAAGTCTCTTTTACGTACAACCTCGATTTAATCGTGTTTTGATATTTAGCGATCGTGGAGAATAGACACTAATGTTTATAAATCGATGATTTAATTGCAGTTAACCAAAATCGCAATTCTCGCAATCAGTTATTTTCGCGGTTGGCATGTTCCGCGGATATTTCTCTTTGACATTAATTCATACATTTATTCCTCTTACGTCGCTTATATTGAGAAAAAAGTAATCTCGACATTATATTGATCGTTGTTCATAGTGCGAAAAATACAAGTGTAGCGTCCTCGCGACAGTCGCACCTGGCGAGCACGCTGGCGAGTGAAGTTGACCGCGCGCCGCGCGATTATTCTCTCCGCCATGTTAGACTCACTCGTCGCGTCTACCTGCGTGACGTCACGGGGGTCACGGCCACGGAGCACGGACCACGGGCGTCGTGCGGATCGTGTAGTTTTCGTTCGTAGCTTCTCCGCCGAAATTTGTGTAATTAAGTACGCGCCGCGTCGCGAGATTAATACCGGGTGCCGTGCAAAGTGTCGAGCGATCGTAAGCAACGATATTATCGCGCGCGAACGTCGTGAGTGCGCCGCAGCCGGTCCGACGGAGATGCGACAACGAAGGTGGACCGAGGAGAGGAGGAGGGGGCCTGGGAGACATCGGGCGAGTGGCGACAGCGGAGCGACCGTGGGGTGAGTAATTGTTATTCGTTTATTATTTTACTGTCCTGCTCCTGTGGCGGATTCCGCCACTTTCTCAAACGCGACTTAATTGATTCGCTCATTACGTGACTTACTCGTACAATACCGTTCGAGGCTTAACTCCGGCATATGCGAGATGTGAAAATATATTATTATGTTACAGATCAACGCAGTATTACAACTCCGCCCATCGGCCGGTGAGTTATTTTTTATTTCAATGTCAAGGCAATGGATTTGTAAAAATTATATTACAAACGTAAATAAAATGAAAGACAATTAATATAAGGATAATTAATGTAGCTGTAAAGTGTTCTGTATTACTTAAATTCATGAAATATCTAAATATATTATTTATTCCCACAGTTATTTTACAAAAAAAATTAAAACAATGATTAAGAATATATTAAAAATATATTACAAATAAACTAATATATTATAATCTATTGCCTTGAAATGGATGGGCTCGAAAATGGACACATACGTCACACAAATAGACCAAGCGTCTTGTATGCGTAAATAGAGGGAAGAAACACTGTCAGGCTTGTTTCTGTCTATTAATGGTACTACACTTTTATCGACAAGTAAAGATTTTTTCATCATGAGATCACTTATAATCACATAATAATAGTAAAGATTTGAACGATATTGATATTTTTAAAAAATTATTTTGCACCTCCATACATATCATATTTATACATAGGAGCTTCATATAAAAATATGTCTTTTTTTATGAAAGCGCATACTTATCGTTATTTTAACACATGTAATTATTATCGGTCCACTTAAACACTATAAATGTTTCGAAAGCATTCTTCTTCTCCTTTCTTTCAATAAAGAAAAAAGAAGACAAAGAACGCTTCGAAGCATTTGTAGCATCAAATGGACCGCAGCCTATATCATCATAAATGTTTTACAATTTGTATATATTAATGTACTTCATATGGTCGCGAGTCGCGACCATTGGAGTTGCCTAAGTAAATGAAATGGAAGGACAGCCAATTACCAGCGAGAGCAATTACTAAGAACAGTTAACGCAAAAGTTACAATAAGTAATTAGTACCTCCGCAAGCACTTGCTTATAATTAACTTACGTGCAGCTGCGTTTTCTCATTATCACCTATTTTTCAATGTTAAGCCGGCGTCGGTTTCTGGCACGATGCTGACTACGTTGGATAGTGAAAAAAAGAGAATTGAAAAAGATGAAATCCCAGACACTCGACCGCATCGTTGTAGACTGCGGAAAAATTGCGTTCTGGCAGTTTCAAACAGAAAAAGTGGAAATGTTTAGTGACAATGGATAGTCTCGCATTTAATTTAATATCTCTTTTCTTTAAATTGCAGCTTATAAAATTTATTAATTATTCAAAGAGACAATTTTAAAAATTGGTTTTTTCTCTTATATAAAAGTATAATATTTATACTTTCCGTATTCAAAACAATATAATAAAGCTCTTTTTTGTTAAGAATTTCCGGAGATATTTTAAATTTTGTCATAATATTTTTAATACAAAATATGAAATATCTCAGGAAATTCTTAACGAAAGAGAGCTTTATTATAGTGTTTTGAAAACGTCTTGATAAGGGCTACAAAAATATGCAATAAAAAATAGGGAGATCTATTTAAGAAAACCGATCATATTGACCAAGAATTACGCTCTTCAGTCTTTTCTACCCCTATTTCATATACTATTCTTTAATATTTAATTAATTTATTCTTGAGTTATAGCCTTTTAAAATTTCGGGGAATCTGTACATAGGACAATGTGCAAGTTTCTTATTTACTTTTTTATTATATTGGCAATTTTATTTTAATTCTACTATATTCTTAGGTCTTTCTACCTCTATTTAATATATTATATAATTCGTTAAGATTTGGTTGATCAGTTCTGGAGTTATAGAAATTTCGGTAAATTTGGCACACATACACATACACACACACACATACACACATACACATACGGACATTTTTTAAAATTGCGATTTTTCGACGTTTTAGAACATTCTGAACACATTGGCAGCGGCAACTAAACAAAAATTTTTTTACGAAAACAAAGCTTCCTCTATGAGGAAGCAAAAATTGGTTTTTTCTTTTATATAAAAGTATAATATTTAGAAATGTTGTTAGAAAGATTATTTAAAAGTAATTAAAATAATAGTAATAATAATAATAATAATAGAATTACTGTACATAGAAGAGCAATAATAATCGACATGTATCATGTGTATACATATATAAAAATAAATTTAATTTAAATGAATTTAGTAAACTTTATTTACAATTGTAGAAATATCTATGCAAAGATAAACTATCTACCAGCGCTATTTAACATCATATATCTCACATTTATGTCTACCCTTTCTCTGTGCCTTGCAAATAAACGCAAGAGCGCTGGTGCAAGATAAGGTTTACGGTCTACATTCCGACGGGAATATATATATCTTATCTGCAGCGCGCCCCCCTATACAGAATAGACAACAAGTTTTGTATAATGTTAACTTACGGAAGAAATTTCTATTGTCGCTTTGGAAACTTTTTATCGCTAATCTCGCCATCATTCATATTGACACAGATATAATCATTTCATGAATTTTTATCCTATAGATTTATCAAATATCGGAAATTTTTAATACAAATTTTTAATAAAATGTAATATCATACATGATCTTCCAGTAGCCCAGGTTTGGATCATGTAATAAACATCGCATTTTTTAATTTTAACTTTTGTATAACTTCTTTGATACTTATCCTAATTCTTTCGCCAATTTATTGCGTAATCATGTAAAGCTCGCATTAATGTCATGGGTAAGACAATAGGAATTGAGTTAAAAAAAATGAAACGATGAAAGAAACAGGATTTTGGATTTGTCCATTCGTGCGGCTCGATGAATGGCTTTAAATAACAGGATTTTACCTCTGTCCATCATTAATATAAAAAAATCTAACAATTTTTTTATATACTGCGCGCTGCTGAACTTACGTCTTTTATATAATATTCATAATATACGTCACAATATTAATAAAAGTTTTTATAAAATTTTTTTGCAATGATGGATATATTAATACTACATCCATCTGTGCGCACATGTTCTTTAGTTCATTAACGGCTAATATTGATTTAAATAGTTACAATCTATATTATTGTATACTATATTTCTTTTTATAAATATTCTCAGATATATTTGAAGATACTTTGTTAAAAGGCGGTAAAGTTATCGTAAATGATTGGTATGGTTTATGAAAAAAATAAAACCTTATATAGCAATTATAATTACGGTTACCATTTAATAAGCAATTATAGTAATTAAATATCTTTTCGATATTTCCTTTTTCTTTTACTTTTCTCTGATACTTTTTCTATTTGTACGAATGTTATGCATGCATAAATATAAAACAATACTTCAATTAATTATTATTCCAGCCTGGAAATGATGCCTACGCTTTCGTGAAGTTCGCGGATCACATAACAGCTTCCGCAGCACTGACGACTCTTAATCAGCGACCTTTCTAGAAAAGGTATGTGACTTTTATTGCATTTATCCTGCAATTCTTGAAAATTATTTGTCATTTTTACCTTATTAACTATTCTAAAATTTTAATGTTTTTTTCTCAGAATAGCAATTTTACTTTGTTTCTTATTAATATTTAATTATATAGATATTTAATATATGGATATTTAATTATATTTGTTTATTAAATGGTAACCGTAATTATAATTGCTATATAAGGTTTTATTTTTTTCATAAACCATACGAATCATCTGCAATAACTTTACCATCTTCTAATAAAGTACCATCAAATATCTCTCTCTCTCTCTCTCTGAACATTTATAAAAAGAAATATAGCATACAATAATATATGTTATAGATTGTAACTATTTAGAATTTTAAATCAATATTTAGATGTAATATTTAAATATGGCGGAAATATGCAAATTTAGTAAAGTTTATCGAGTTATAACTTATAAAGTTATAAATACAATTGTAAATTGACGTAGAATAGATAGATTGCATTTGACCATGCTTCTCTCTCCCTTTCGCCGCTTTGGTCTTTCCTCTCACGTTCTCCTTCGTCTTCCTGCATCATATTCGAATTCCATGTGCAGTTAAAGTTCGCCGGTTGACGGTTACCAGTAGTTCGCGGGGAACGTCGGCGGCGGTTGCGAGTGAATCAACGATGGTAGCGCGCAAGGACAAGTCTGCGGTCGGGGGTGAAGCGGGGTCGTGCTCAAGGGGTCCGCTAGAGGTTGGGAGAAGGTATTGGGATCCGGCTGGAATAGCTAATGCTCGAATATGTCATAGTTTGGTGGGATGTGGTCAGAATTATACATGCTACACGATATATACGCCAAGTTACTTCATTCTCCTCCATTGCTCTCCTATTACCATGCACCTCCCGCCGCTTCTTCTCCTACTCTTACCCCGTCTCACCGCCGCGCCGCGGCGGTCTCTCGTTCCCCATGCCTACCGCACCCGCTCATCTCTACGGTCCTTCCTGACCTCGCTTCCTTCTCCCGCTCGCGGCCTTCGCGACCTCCATTTCATACACCCCACCACCATCAACACCCTCCAATTCGCCATCTCACCGCGACATATATCGTAGCCCGTAACGCGGAGAGTTACTCGGTTAGTTTAGATTCGCTCAAGCTAAGTTTTGATGTCGTGCACGCCTATCCCGCGATCCTCTCCGACCGCCTATCCCCTGGCCACCGAACATTCTTCGGGAACCCTGGTGCTACCTTCCATGAGTCACTCGCTAGCAAGGCTCCTGGTAGGTTTCTCTCTGTCTATCTATATCTATCTCTATGTTTCTCTTTCCCTCTTTCTTCCTCTCTCCCTCTCTACCCCATTCGCTTTCTGTCCCACTTTTCCTCGAGCCTCCGTCTTCTCCAAAGAACCGTCAAGTTCGCTATTACCGCCGACACATTACTAATGCCGAACTGGTCGTAATAGATTGGATGCCTGGAACTTGGATATGCCAACTAATGTGGCAGACTAACCCCTTTCGCACGTCATTCTCCCCCTCGCTCTCTGCGCCACCCACCACCCTACGTTTCTGCGTATGTCGCACTTCGGCGAGCGTAAGTAGAGCGTGATCGCGCCGTGCTAGCCAAACTTTCTTGAAAAATGTTTGCTCCTTATAGTTCCTCACTTGAGCTCGAATGTACTGATTTATAGTAAGAGAAATACTCCTTTTCAAATCGCATTTGAAACTTTTTGCAAACATTGCGGATCAAAATAATATTAATAATCTAATTATTCATAAAACGCTATATAACGACGATAACTGAAGGAATTGGCTTGAATTAAGTAAAATATAGAATTTACCGTTCTTCCCAACGCAACGATAATCGCGGGAACAATCTCCTTTCGTGCCGAGTAGACTTCTTATTTCTCATTAGGACCTCGCGAGATTTCTAGCGTCGTTGAGAATAAAATTCTTACAAACCTCGCCAGCAACCTGGCTGAAAGGAATTCGGAAGTAAGTCGCAGCAGAAGTTCGGCCAAAAGAAGAATTTCTTATGCGCAACGGAATACCTATTCCGCATTGCGGTCCTAAGCGTGCAGCCGAGCGGCGCGATCGCTAAGGAAAGCGCGCCGGCATTTCGCTATGTAACGAGGGGAATTAACCCCCAAGTTTAAGCGCGATACAGCCGCCGACTTTACTTTACTTACCTACCCGTGTCCCACACCACTGAATTTTACCCCCTTCGCCGCCGCTGCCGCTGCCGCTACTGTTTCCCTCCCGTCTTCCGCAAGCCCCATACAGTGTACAGTCTCTGCGTCGCTCGTTAGCTCGAATTATACTTGCACGTGACTTCGCCAGAAACGCTATACCGCTGGCGCGATCGTGCGTGGCGAGTAATTCCCCGCCGCGCCGGGGTTATTAATATGGTGCGCCTCGTTTCTCAATCTGCAGCGTTTAATTTTCAACCGATCCGCGCATCAGAGGGTGCTAGGTATTTCAACTGATGTGACCGTAGCGAGCCCACGAACCAAATGTAGGGTCCTTTGTGTAAACGACATTACGGTTGTGTTGCTGCAACGCGAATAGCTCGCTGTTTACCTCATTGTATTCGATTACGATGCCGGAGGTAATTAGCTCCGGCGGTAATGGTAATCGATATCGATAGTATCAATTACGTACGCGTGGGCGAAACATTTGTCTTTCTTGCTGATAATGTATCGAAACGTCGATTGCCCGGGAACTTTACACCGTAATGTACCGGCTGTAAATAGCTTCCAAGTACGGAAGTAAGGAAGATGTAAATCCTCCCTCGGCTGTTTGCAGAAACTTATTGGCTGTCACGTTGATGTTTCTAATTTTCACTCACAGCTTTGAATGATGATGCATCGTTCGTTGATGGTCTCCTACTCTTCCGATGAATTATTAGATTCCTCGTTATTGTATAAAAAAACGACGGGTTATATAAAACAGATATATTGCGTAATCATCATTTTATTCTACTAATGCATAAAATCACTTTAAAATAGTCTATGTACGAAGTAATTATATATGAAAGTTTGATAGAACGGATATGACGATTTCGTAATAAATAATTATATATATTTTTAACATAGATAATCACACAATGCTATTAATAGAATAAAATTTAAAATACAATATGTATTAATAAATTAAATGATGCTCGTACTTTTAATTTATTTAATTATTTTTTGCACGCGTCTTTTAAAATTATAAGTTGGTCGCTGTAATGCATCTACACATAATTGAGTCATTATTTAACTAACTACAGTATACTACAATTTGGTAAATACTGGTATCAAATGACGAATAGATAGCTTTCCAATTCCATTCTGTGATGTTCACAACGTGGACGCAGATGGTAAGAAGAGGACAGTAGGTATATATGATCTCGTAACTATAGCTTGGCTTTACTCTCCACCTTGTTTATGGATATCATCGTTGTCTTGTTTGTGAATAATACAGCGTGCTTCCTAAACGAGAAGCCTGTACACGGGTTGGTTGACAATTGCACCAATCTCTTAACAAGAGCAATCGAGGATACAGCACCGGATGCTGATATCTTCTCTAGTTTAGAAACACATTCGTGGAGTATGCGGGACATCCTAGCAACAGAAATCAATTACTTCAATAAATATTATTATAAAACGTTATTTTTGTAAAATTTGGACAAATTAGTTTCAAAAAATTTTATTAAATATCATAACATTCTAAAATTTCTCTTTATAAAAACAAAGTATTTACAAATATCACACACAATATATTAATATCTTTCATTGCAATGCAATAATTTAATTACGTAACTAAAATTTTCTAGTATTAAAATACAATAAATTGTATTGCTAATATTTCTATTCAACTTTAAGTTAAAACGACATTACGCCTTAAATGTAAGAAAGGATTTATGGTATAGTACGCCTTCACTCTTTCGGAACAATGCGTTCAAAAAGAAGCGTGGATGGAAGCGTGTTTACTAGCGTTACGCTCTTTGTACTCGATGGCTGGTGATGTAACGGTTGACAATCTGTGCTAACGTTTTGACAGAGAATGTGTCGAAGTTATGAATGGTAGAAGCCAATCTCCGCGGGTGGATGGGTATTGTGCCGCGCGTCGTGCCTGCGATGTTTTGTCTCCTCAGTTGCCCTCGAAAATCTTTCAGCCATTCTTCGGTCAACTCACACAGCCGACAGAAATCTGACAAAATGATATTTCATCTGCCGTAGAGAAAGCTATATCAAATATAAACAAAATCTATCTATTGAAGTATAGAAAGATATGCTGTGTAAAGAATTGTTATAAAGAATTGAGTATGAGATACAATCATGGTATGAGATTAGAATGAAGATAAAGATTCAAAATTAACGTTATGAAAATTAACGTTTTAACAAATACACATACTTTCAATATATTTAAAAAACAAAACGCATTTTAAGGCACATAATACACGTAAAGTTTTCGCGAAATGGTTTTTTTTTATCACTCTAGACGTGCGGTATATAAGTAGTAATCCACAAAACAAGAAAGTAGAGAGAGAAGAGTACAGAGGACGAATAAATTTCCAAAAGCACGTACTCCTTCCGAGCATGGGAAGATACGTCAGCTATGAATATCGACGAGAAGCAGATACGAGTCGCAGAAACGGAAATCAGTTGGGAGTACCAAGTTACGATTGAGATTTAAGTTATTGACAAGCTACTTTGGCGAACCTCCACTGAGATCTGGCTGGTTTATCCCGGAGGCCCACTGCCTTTTGATTTCCCTGAGGACCCAACCCTTGAGATTCTATTCTTCTGCCCACAATGAGGCCCTGCTTTCATGCTACTTCATCTCCATTGCAAACGTCTCACTTTCTCTAATTCGTGTATGACAACGTGTCATATACACGTATGGGTCAGTAAACTTCTGATTTTCATAAATTTCATCTGAGTCACCTTTTTAAAACATTATACCTACATTAATGTTAAAATGTTAATTTAAATACCTTTGATCTAGAATGTTAACATCATTTATATATATTTTATCGTGGATTCTTGACGTACAAATATCATGCGATATCAGGAAACATATTTTATATTTAATAGACTGCGAGTTGAAACGAATCGATTTAATGAATACTGCTGCACTTGTAAGCATCGAAATACAAGTATAGGGAAGAAGGTATTAAGATATTTTTAAGATGACAACGGTTCGATCTAGGAACTGTACGAATTCCTCGTGATGGCAATAATAATGACAGTAATAAGCTCACGAACCGCTTTACTTCAATAATGACATTCGAATTGGTACGTTGATCGCCTTGTCTCCCTAATAAAACAGAAGTTGCTGCAATTCCATCGCTTATGGTTTGTAGGCACGCAACTGCACTCCGCATCGTAAATATTAACCGCTACTTGTTTCAAAGAGAGATCGAGAAGAGCCTTGTCGATTCGGTGAGTTTAGAATTGTTCAGATGATTGCGGACAATTGAACACGATCATAAGAGACACTTATTATTGATGCTATAGAATGTCGAATTTATTCCTTATACAACTTCATTGTTCAAGATTGAAAAATAATAAATTAAAATAATATTAAATAACTAGATGAAATTGTGATATATTAAATAAAATATTGCAATTACGGTTAAAATATTATTACAATTTCTTCTCTACTATCTGTTTAAAAAAATATTGTTATGCTTCTTTTGTCTGAGCATTATATAGCAATACACGTATACGTTTACGATCATGATTACAACAAGGGATCTTAAATACGAAGCATATATCTGATTAATTGTTACGATTCTCAGCGTTCTTTCAACGTTTAGTATTTTCTCGTTTTTCGACGAATGGCTATCCGAAAACTACTCTATCGAGGGAATGGCTGAGAGAGTCAAACGAACGATGGTCAGCAGCATGAACAGTGGACATTTCACCCATTTCCCCTCGGTCCTCTTTGCCCCAGCTCGACACGTAGTATATTTTATCGCATTACTGGCATTGTTGCATCAGCCCCCGCTGCACCTCGGCGGTTACCACTGAACGTGCAGCCGCCCGCTCGTTCGCCAGCCTCCCCGTTCGAGCCGAACACCATTCCACGAGGATTAAATATTGACTGCGATTCTGATTTATAGTAATTGCCGGAGGGAATGGCGAGAAAGTGAGATGAAACGGACCAGAGGGAGAGGCGTTGAGCGACGGGGTATGGGAGGGAAGCGGAAAGGGGACCGAATGGATGGGTGAGGCGCAGACTGGACGGTTTTCGAGGGTAGATGGGGGTGTCGAAGCCAGCGGTGGAGGAGGAAAGCCATTCCCGCGCCGCTTTCGCTCGCTGACAGATGCATTTGCCAAAGCGTTGCGGACGTTTCTGGCTCGTTCCACGTCGTCACGCGGCATGTTGTTATTATCGTACGTTTTTATTTAGCGTCGCGGCGCACACCAGTTACAACGTCAATACATAATGCTGCATGGTGTAATCTACATGTCTGATAAATGTGACTTTTTCAAGGTACGATTATACCGAACGGATATTACGGATGGATATCGAGTTTTACGATTGTCCGTAATTTTGTCGAAAATATTCGCTGCTAAAAATCACCGTTGTTTGAAAGGTGGGAAGCTGCTAGTTAATACTACGAAAGATATTCCATTGTATATTGATCTTGAACATGTGTGGAAAATATAGACGTTTCTTTTTGGAATATAGACAAAATAAGTATTCGTCAATAAAATAAAACAAAATTTATTGGTAAAAACTTGTTTCCAGAGAAGTTCAAACAAAAAACAAATGCAAAGCTTTAGTTTATCTTAATTTGCAAGTGTGCGTTTTTTTTTTTAAGAAATAACAATAGTTACGTTCATAAAAGTAAATCTTTTGGCAATCTTACAAAAATTGAAACCCCTCTGATATAAATTGAAGTAAAAACTTGGAATAGATTTTTTTACAATGTTCTTTTTCGTTAAATATACAACAACCATAGATCCATGCAATTTATTACTTTTACATGATCGCCATATAGCGAGCAATAGTTAAATACTTTATTTATGGATTGTGACACGCATATATACATATATATATGTATATATATATATATATGTGTATATATATATATATATATATATATATATATATATGAACGAAATATTTAATTCCATCACTCTCGTAATCCTAAAACACATTTATAGTCTAACCGGTAAAGCCCTGTTTGCAAAACGGATTTACGATCTATATTTTTGCGCTGCTCTTGTTTTTTCCCTTTTTGCTTTGAATTACACATATTCTTTGCCACACTGCAATGCACTCGACACGCATGTACGTATATTATTCCCCGCGATGGCCATATATATCCCTAGTAATAACATTTTAGTACCTTCGCGCGCACATCGTTCATCCGCGGCCTACTACCCAACTCCAAATTTTAACCCGGGAAACCGAACGAGATTTTCAGGCAGGTTTTCAAACAATTATTTCGGGGTATACTATATCCGCGTTTTGCAATTAATTATTTGTTAATTGTCGCCAATTAAGGTAAATAATGAGACGGTATAGCGGGAGGGGCGAAGGCAAGTGACGCGAAGGGCAAAGGTGGGTGCGAGCGCTCGGTGCAGGCGGAGAGACGGAAACTGGTCACCGTAGTACCGAGAACGGTGATTTAGTGAGGGAACAGCAGGCGGCGCCCGATTATTTTTGGTTTTAGCCGTGGCGGCCATTATTTTTGGTCTCCCGCTCGCCGCAACTTGGAGTCTACCCGGCCAGAAATTTAGTGTGACCGAGTTCAAGTGTGCAAAAAGCCTTGCCATTCTACGAAACCGGAGACCACACTCAATGATGGACGAATTGCAAAGATTTTCCGTGCCAAATAAATGCCCATTTACCTATCGAATTCCAATGACCATGAATGTTGAGATTTAACATTCATGTAATCAATAATCAGTTATGAGAAATAAAATGTTATTGTAAGCGTGTTGTATGTACTCAAATCAATCGTATGTAGAACTTAGAAACTTAGAAACTTTGTAAACATTTGAATGGATAATATTAAAATAAAAATCATTATAATGCATCATAATTAGTTTAATGTTAGTATCTTGAATAAAATATATTACATGCATAAGTTTGCATTAAAAATTCATTATCTTTGATTTATATAATTTTGTTTAACGATTATCATTAAATATAATTAAGTAACAGGCAGTTCTATGTTACCACAGAATCGATACCAGCATCACTGTCTCTTAAGCAATTAAAAGATAGTCATATCAGTATTGATTTGCTTAGATATTATATTACGTTATATCGGGAGAACAGAATGAAATATCCAGTCCCAGATGTGAAAGATTATTGTGCGAAGATAGTATGTTATGAAATGGGTAGATAGGCGGATATGAGTGCTCTAGGATGGAAAAAAAGCGACGGCACTTTGAGGAAAATGAAATAAATGATGGAGAATCACCCCTCGCCGACACACCAGCCGGCCCGTCAGGCGTTTTTATTAATTCCTCTCGGATACAATTAGTTGGTCTATTCGTCAGACGCTTTTCATTAACTCCCCCTTCCTACCGCCCTTTTACCGACTCCGTACCCCTTTCCCGTCCTGTCATGTACGTTATCTCTTTTTTCATCTATAACTATCTACCTCTTTTGCTTTCTCTTTTCTCAACAGAACTGATTATAAAAAAATTATATTTTTTATTATTATCTTAGCATGTTCGCAGAAATTATATAATTTATAGTTGGTGTTTGTATGGAAATTACATAGTTCTTTCTTTTTACGTTCTATCGTTACTCTTCTTGATAAAAATAGTATAACAATGAATTTTTGCAACTTTCTAAATCTTTCACTGATACCTATTGCGTAACCACTTACCTCGCAATGTTAGTATTACATGATCGTTTGAAGTAAATTATTAGATACTTTGTGATACAACAAGCGTAATTCCATAGTCTATAATCTTTAATGGAGAAGAGAGAGAGAGAGAGAGAGAGAGAGAGAGAGAGAGAGAGAGAGAGAGAGGCAGGGCAAGCAAATGCAAAAATAAATTTTACTGTTGTAATTCTTCCTCGTCGTCGAACATGTCGCTTGAATCAATTCAGCATAAATTACCGCACAAGCGATGAATAGCGCGTGTCTGTATGACAGAAATGCGGGCGCAGTAGTAACGGACACTCATAGTCAGACGCGGGCGATGCTTCGAGCCGAAGGCACTGAGCGAAAAGAGCGATTTGGAGGACGGCAAAGGTGGAACTTCATGGTCGGTCCATCAACGAGAAAGATGGAAGACGATGGCCAATGCGCGTTGGATCGTTAATGGAAATTAAATAAAAGAGAATTGAATGAACTGTAACTCAAAATTGTGTTCGCCTGATGAAAAACAAAGAGCCGACGACTGCTGCGCTCTGGAACGGCTGACGGCATGAAAGGAAAGATAAAGAAGGACGGAGAGTCACGCGAGAAGGTTTGCGGATAGAGAGTACGAGGGGCGACAGAGGAGGCAGGGAGGCAGAGGGTAGTCTCATTTTGTGGCCGGGACGTGAAGGGGTTGAGGATGAGGGGACGCGGGTGGCAGGAGAGCCGACGTAGAAATGGAGGAATTGGAGGAGTGGAAGTCGACTGTGGGCCGGGGTGGCGACCGGAGAAATACGTATCCTGTTAGTTTTACACTGTGGCTCCAATTGATTCGAAATCGATTGTCGTTCGAACGATTTTCAATTGATCGATTACGGAGGGTAGCTCCGAAAGAGGGGCACAGCCACCCTCCGCGCTGTACCACGAGCAACAGAGAGAAATAGAAAGGGATAGTGAGAGATAGAGTGGAATAGAGAAAGATAGAGGAAGGAAGAAAGAAAGAGAAAGAGAAGGAATTTGGCCTGCGGGAGGACTTACTCTAAGCCCACGCCAATTGCATCCCGTTTTTTACGCCCGCTTGTTTCGACGTGCCTTTACGGTCGCCCGACCATTTTCTTCCGCCCTCATCCTTCCGTTTCTCCTCAGGACGCTACTTTAATTTTTCGCCGTCTTGCCTGAATTTCTTCTCCGAGCCTCCGCACCACTCGTTGTCACTTTACAACCATTTGTTTTCTCGCCACCTTTTCGCTTTTGCGATTTATCGCGATAAGTGGTTAGAATCTAATGAGTTATTCTTGTTGAGTTATTAGTAAGAAGCAAATAGAATTAGTTGCTATTTTCGATATTTCTCTAACGCTTAGGCCCGTATTCATAGTCCGTTCTTATTTCAAGACCATATCTTAAGTAATGTCTTAAGATGCTAATATGGCTCTGTGATTGGTTTATAACATCTTAAGATTGTACTTAAGGTTAAGACGGTCTTAAATATAAGATCTAATTATGAATACCGGCCTTAGTTTGTCAATTGCATATCTGTTTTATGTCTTAATATATAGAATTAATGGTTTTTAAAATTTATCGATATTTATATTATTACAACTTTGTTATATGAATAGTGATCATATTTAGGTATATATTCTGCTTATCAAAATTGAAAAGATATTTTAGGAATATTCCTTATTTTATTCTATATACGCATGAATTTACTGAGAAGATTAAAATATAAATTAATAACAATAAATTTTCTGTAGAGAGATATTTAGTTGTTATAATATTTATGTTATTCTATAATATTGTCGAGATAGAAATTTGTTTATTACGAACAGAGTAACAGGGAATGTGGCTAAACCGGCAGCCGCTCTCGTCATTAAATGCATACAACCAGCCTGCTGCGATCCATGTTAATTAAATCAGTCGATGTATATATTAGAAATATACGAGCACTATACCTCTATATCTGTTTAATTCTGAAATTCGGAATACCTAAAACTTTACGTCGTAGATATCGTCGTATAATTTGTCAGTCCGATGAATAGAAATTATCGCTGTCCTTAATCCGAGAATGTTTTCGTATTCGGAACGCAATGGGAAGTCTGAATAATGTCCGATTTTCGACGAAATAAGAAGAATTTTTCGAATGTTATTTTCGGAAAAAATTATACAAGTACAAAGGTACTTGTGATAAACTGACAACAATTTTGATGCGTTTCTTTAAATTACTTTTAATATTAAATAAATAATGGATAACTAAATGCGTATAACGAAAGACAAATCCTTATAAATCTCTTATTAATTAGAAAATTCACATTCTTATTAATAAGAAATTTACATAATTCCTGTTAAGATTGCATTATGACAAATTATTATAATTATACATGCAAATAGTCAAAATATTTAATTCTAGGCCAGTAATTAAAAACTAGTTTATTTTCGTACAAACAGTTCTTTTCTAAAAGTAATAACGTGAATAATGTGATTCAGATTAAGTATATCATTAGTATTCCACGGTAAATCAGATCAATTAACGGCAGTGAAAAGAAAGTACACTTTTAACGGCACCGCGATTGCATCGCGTGGGAAGATCACTTCCTGACGAGTTTCTGATGACAGACAAGGTTGCAAGACCAGCGTTCGTAGCTTCGTAAGACACCGCGCAAAGAACAAAGGCCAAAGGCGCGGCGGAATCGTCGAAACGGGAGACTCCAGCGAAGCCCGGAAATAATGAAAGGGTGTTTATCCAGAATTAGGTCCGATCCCCGTTTCTGGTCCAACCCCCGTGGTACCACCATAGTCCATCGCTCGTTCATTCAGACAAATTAGCCCGGTGGCGGCTCTTTGTAGTCGTACAATTCAAAGCGCGTGTTACTTTTATTCGCTCGCATTCATGTTGGCAGAGCTCTTCAACACTTCATTTGGACAGACCTCGCCAGAGGAATATAAAGGACCTCCCTTTACCTCTCAGAGTATGGAGGAAAGTATATTTCTTGTTCGCTCTTTTTTCTCCCTTTTCGCGCGGGCTCGCGGCCATCCATCTCGAATTATCATCCGTGTGCGAGCTTTTGCATGAAAGTTCGTTCTTCTCGATCGTTTGCGCGTAAAAAGAAATGAAATAAGATTGCGACAATAAGATTCTTCTTCTAACGTCGGAGCGTCTCGCGGCATTGTAGAAGCTTTCCATTATGAGAGTATTGACACATTGGATATTGCGCAATAATAAAACCTTAGTGTTTTAGAAAATATTGAGAAGACACTCTTATAATTACAGATAAGTAAACAACTAAAGACAACTGTTGCGTTGACATCACAGTATCGGTTCGCTATAACCGTTTCTTATACAGTTTAATCATGATGTACTCTTTTCTTTCCATCGACTTTATCTACTATCTATTGATTTATACTATTTATGGTATTCTGTATTTCTTTTCCAACAGTAGAATATATTCTTGTTTTCTAAAGTTCCTGAAAATTAAACATAGTACCATAAAACTACATTGTTAGAAAAATATGGCATAATAAAGAAAAATGTAATATTACCATAAAAATAATCGCCAGCTGCGTATTTACGCTATTATTATATGTAAAAAAAAGTCAAGTTTTCTCTACATGGATAATTACAAATTAGAAGTCGATTATTCAGCGACTGCTTTTACTACTGGAAAGTTATCGTTGCTGCAATTACAAGAGACTGCAAATTCTATGCTTACCCTACAGTTACGTCTAAGATTGGAGGTGTAATTACAAATTGTGTTCTCGCATGAGTACATGTTATATCCCTCAGCGATTCATGGAATTCGTGCGCTACTGATAACGTCAAATTAATACAATGCCTTAATTATATCGTCGCAATGGTGTTCGTTGTCGCAGCAGTAACTGCAGCGTTACTCTGATATATCAAAATTGTTAGATGCATAGAGGTAACAACTAATTTCCGCATTAATACCTTTAAAACTTAATATTTGCATATTTAGTGACACAGTACTTTAATACGTATCCAGAATTTTTGTATAATGCGAAAATAAATGAAGAATTGTTTCGATGGAAATGCACTTTAGAATTTCGAACATAAAAAAGTTTTTAATAACGGCAAATTTCATGAAAATTTTCAGAATAAATTAAATATGACATCTGCTAGTAATATTATTTTGCATTATTATTTAACATCAATAGTATTGTTATTTTTATAATATCTGAACATCTGGACGTTCTCATGCGTATGCATTCTCTTATTTTGTTTTTGTGGAATATTTCGAATAAAATCCAATACATTCTATATGCAATTTAATAAAAACATCATGATTCCTATTAGAACATCCTATTTGTGATATTTGTTTTTTTTACAAAGAAAATACAAAAACGTTTTCTTGACTGAGGAATAGAAAAAAGTAATGAGAGATATTTACAACTGATTGCACTTTATTGACCAGTAATGTTCCTTCTCGTTGTCTATTGATTTTTCCAAGTTCCAGCACGCGCTACGCCATTCAGTTTATTGATGACCATGCTTATTTGGCCGTGTGCCTAACGGTCAGGAAATTTCTAAATAGATCCGTAAACACCATAAAGCGCGAGTTCCGCTCGATGCCAACGAAGTGGACTACGTCGATCCATTAATCTTGAGAATTAAAAGAAAATTAATTACAGTTGTTGCAACTTGAGTGGGCTCTGCTGATGGATGATGAGAAACGGCGAGATGTCAGCCGGCGGAAGAAGAGCAGAGAAATGAGAGAGGGATCAAGATGAAGCGAACTGACATTTCGCCTCGTGCATTCCGCGAAATTTTCTTCAGATCTTAAGCATTATTTTCACCAACATAGTCAACGTTGATCTTGTGCCAATATATATTTCTAACATTTTATCTTTATTTAAACAATGATTACTATAAGATACAAATATCAATTATTAAGAAGTATACGTATAATGATAGGATGTTGTTACATCACTTTTAAATTAGCCATATTAGAAGAATTTTTTATTTAATATTATTTTGTGTGTAGTGTACAGAAATTATTGTCTAGTATTTTTGCAAATATATAAAAATTTTTTTTTATATAATCCTAATGCTCTTTAAAATATTTGCTGCAAATGTAGTCTCTTTGGACGTCTTTATTTACGACACGGGCCCTTTGATTATGTATCACATCATATGTTTATTTCCCTGTGATGTTCTCCCTAGTACAACTAACCGAATATTTATTAAGGGACGTGTGAAGGGGCAACGATGACTTTTCTGTAGGATAGGAATCGACAGATCCGTTAAAGTGAACACAGATCTATCCGCTTTGATGGGATATCTCTCTTCTGTTCAGCCTTATTCCCTTTCTCTTTCTATGTTCGCCGGGACAGGTTAAATATTCAGTTCCGGCGGGTTAAGGATTCAGGAAGGGTGCGGCCCTCGATGTCGCTCGCCTCGCGTTACGTCCCGTATAAAGGAACACGAAAATCCGTTCCTCGTGAATTACAGCGACGGCTTGTCCCATCCGTTATCCGAGCCACCCCCGTTTCCCGGTAATTAACTATCAATTCGTTGGAGATCGGAACTCGGCACGATTATATTTCGGGCCGGAGCTATTTTTTCGTATCTGATGTGGTATCGCTTATAGACTTTTGCGCTCGTTTTAAAAATCTCTAAATCCAGAACAATCGAAACATATATAGTTGAGATGGAATCGAACGACCATTTTCTGTAAAAAATTAAAAGAATAAGTTTTTAAAAGATAACACGGAAGTTATTCATATATATATGTAGGTATTATAAAATTATCACTTTTTAAAGAACATTTATTGCACCTGCAAAATTAAAGTACATTGGCAAATATAACTTATAAAATTTATATTTTTGTAGCTCTAGATATTCTAAATTCTGATAAAATTGATTTATATGCATTTGACATTGATTTAAACGGTACTTTATACATTTAAAATGTACGATTTATATTAGGTACACAATAAATCATCAGCATTTTACTATATTTCTATAATAATTCTGTTGTGTTATAATAAGCTTTCATGATATTTGTGATGGCCTTATGAACAAAGATATAGAAGTTAAATGAAACAAATTTATGTGTTGCCAGTCCGCCTAAATTAGAAAAGATATGTACAGAATCGGAGCAAAATTTATATTATATAATTGTATCAAACCTTTAAAATCCTTCCATCAAGACAAAACCTATTATTTTTATAAAGCAATTATTATCTAACAACATTTAAATTAATGTTGTCCGAATTTTATGACATTTATGTATATATAATATGTATTTAAATATTTATACAATAAAATTATTGCAAAATTTTGTTATTGATTTTAATATTAGATAATATTTGCTTCAATTATAAATATGATTATATATAGATGATATTTGTCATTATTGAAATGTTTAAAATTTTTATAAAATAGCATACGAATTTTTTCATGATTTATATTTAGTATGTATATTTAATACAAATAGGTAAATCAGGAAAACGGAGATATCGTAGTAGTAGGACGTTTAAATATTCCTCTCATTTCTTATTCAGAGTATATTTCATCCCTTCGTTCATTCATTCGTTTGCTCCTTCGTACATATACATATTCTTTGGATAGAATCGACTTCAAACACACACATAGATACACACAACTCTACTTCTTATACGAAAAGAGGAATAAAGAAAGAGGACTAGACTACCCTCCTTAACGCACTGAAAAATCTGGAAGATTTGTGCGACGCACATCTGCATTTTAATTATTCTGAATAATTTCCTGCATAATCTTTATTCCGCAAACTTGGTAGGGTTAGTTCTTCCAGCATCCCCCCCTTTTCCTCATAAAATTTTTCATGGAATATCTAATAATATCTAATATTGTACTTTAAATTCTTCAGAATGCATTTTTATTCTAATATACAAAAATTATATATTTTTGTATATTAATTAACAAGATACGATAAACAGCTTCGTTTTTAATGTTATAAACAATATAAAAATGTACAATAGCGATGTATTCAATTATGTACAATATAACAATTAAATATATAAAAAGATGTTTATTACAATTATAAGTAAATCAATTGAAAATTAATAATGTTAGTCAAATAAAGACTACGAATTAATCTTAGCTTTTTTATGGGGTTTTTGCTTTTACATGGAATTTCACTTTTTTTTATTAACCAGATGCATTTATCACGGTCCAAAGGATGGATGAGACTCCACGGTGCGACCCTACCGCCGCCGCGTTATTTTTTCCCTTGGCTGAATATTTGTCTCTATCCAACGAAGAAAGGGTTGGTAAGCGGATCGCACCGGAAGGGTGTCAGTCGCTTATTAAAAAACCCTTTGGTCTTAGACACGCAGCGTGATTTTATCTTCTTCCCCTGCTTTTACGGACAATGCACAATCATTAAAACTCACTATACAAAATTATTCTAAAAGCTAAAGCGTATTATTAAGAAAAGTAAGTCGTAAGGAAATCTTATGTATTTTTAGCAGAGAAACTGCATTAATATGTATACCAATCTTTTAAAAATTTTAGGAAAAATTTAAAAAGGTAATGTGTTATTGTATGGATGTTCTTAGTATCCTTATATTATATTATTTCCAGACATTTCTGAAACAATTCGAAATATTATTTACAAAGTAATTTTATATCATGGCAGAAATCTCAGAAATGTAACTCGCACAATCAAATGTAACTCAACAACACAAAATTTGAAAGACACATAGTAAATCATTCTTTACGCGATATCGCAGCTTTTTATTGTAATACTTATTATTGAATACACTAGCTAATAATAATATTGTGTAAATTATTCTTATTATTTTTTTTTGAAGAATTACTGAAGAAACCTGTAAAAATATTTAAAAATTATATATAGTAATTAGTACATGAGATTTCTGTCCTATATTCCTTGTACTTTATCCTCATCAAGCAAAACCTTTACTTTTAAATGAGGATCTTCATGAAGAATATCGTACAACAAGTTAGTTATAAGAAAGAACATCTGGAAACTTGTGAGAGCGTCCTTCGATGCACATACCTTGTACTAGCACCGGCTAGTACAAGAGCGTCATTAGCCGTAAGACTGAATGGCGAGGCATGCTTAGCCTTCGTCCGTTCTTCAGTGACCTCGATGGCTTCTGCACCCGGAAATCCCAAGGGTGGCTTAATCCTGAAGGACCTAGAGCAGGGCATTAGGGATGGTGAGCAAGTACGAAAGGGGTGAGGTACTGGCTGACGGTAGGTGTGTCCCGCGAAGTAGGTATCTATTAAGGAGCGTAGCAGAGGAGCGGGTTGTTCGGGGCTAAAACTTGTACCTACCTACTCCGAGGAACTTTGTGTGAAATGCGCCTCGAGCACATCCTGCCGCGTCTCCTTCATCCTGTCTTCCATATTAACGGTCGTACCACCCTCCACCGTACTTCACCGTCACCTTCGTCTTACTTCTCACCCGCTCCCGGTACCGTCTTCCTCTTCGTTTTCCAGCGACTCCTATGCTACTCGATGCGAGAAAGGTCTTCGCAAGCGATCGCGTAGTTCGCGATTTTAACGGCCGCGATGCGTTACGTGTGTGTTCACGGAATAGATGTAAATTGTTGAATACCCCGATTACGCGGCGCCCAACGCAAAGTTTAAGTAGCAATTACCGTCAATTCACGCGTTTTGTCACGTGGTAAATGGGGAGAATGGTGCATTTAAGTTTGCATCGTATGTGTGTTAATATCTATATGCATATATATTAAAAGAGAATGAGAACACGAGCAGAAATGAGAACATGTCACACTTGTTTCAACCGTTCAAAAATTATGCGAAAGTAAAAAGCTAATGGCATCTAAATTGCAAATATTTATTTTTGTTACAACTACGATATAATATTAACGCGGCCATATACTAAAAATGTGACAATAATATTATCTGATTATTTTGGAAAATGTAAATACTACATTATCCACATTATCATTTTAAGCCTGTGATTCGACATACAATCGCAACACACATCATGTATTTAATTGTATGTGTAAAGGGGAAATCTGTAAATTTCGTATGCCGATCGCGTAGAGCGGTTGGACAACAGCCTAATTCCTGAAGTTTGGAGTAATTCGCGGGAGGAACGATAGCCAGATTGTTGGTAGATGGACAAGGTTTGTCGAGATCAAACAATCAACTCTGCCGAGTCGAGCGAAAGATTATTTCTGGCAACCGCCCGCAAAAATTAAACCGCTTGCCCTCCGGCCGCCAATTTGACCCCGCTTAGCACTGCCCAGCCATCCACAACTTGTCTCCGAAAGGAGAGTCCACGGTCACTTCGCTTGACCGAGTTAGCTAACAGTTTGTGTCGCTGATGGAATAATGGTCCATTTGGGATGCACGTGCTACCGCAGTACCCTCCTTTCACCACGCCGCTTGCTGTCGCACGTATTTACATGTAATCTCGTACAATTAATATTTATGTCGGTTCTACCTCGCTGCGTTCACAGCTACTCAAAACTGCGTTCGAGCATATGTATATTTTTGAACTCGGTGAAATTCCGCTGCTCAATGTGTACGAAGGTATAATATCCAAGAAGAAAATAAATATTTGTTATTACTGCGCGGTCTGTGGCAGATCATAATTTAATTATACTTATTTCTCCAATAATATATAATAATAAATAGTTAAATAAAATACAACAAACGCTTGTTAAAAGATATGACACAATTTTCCTAACAATCACCGCAGTTTTGTTCAAACACCATAAATATAATCAGTTTTTATACTTATTCAATTTTATGCATTTAATATGCTTTCAAAGTTTTTTAAACATATTTTAACGTAAATGTTAAAATAAAAAATTAAGATACATTAGAAAGAACATTTTGGATATCGGTGTAGATTTTTTTTAAGTGGGAAATTTTTCCGAATAATCTACGCCAATCTACGGCAATGCCACAGCGATACTGAGTAATAAGAGTATCGTATGCCGAGTGTGGGGTGATAGCGAGCATCAACGGTTGAATCTCTCGACGGAAGAGCTGCTGCAAAAGGGAGTTCAAGGACCGAACCCCGGCGCTTTTATGCGCCGTGGCCGTAAATACTTCAACACTGACGCGTGCAATATTAAAGGTGCAAAAGCTGTATGTACGGCCATCATTCGAGTACTCGACGAGCGGGCGGGCGAGGACGCGTCCGAGGGCGCTTACACATGCGTGTACCATCCTTCGCGCGTTGTACATGTGCACGCGTGTACACGCGCGCAACCCGAAGATTTATGTTGCTTATCTTCGCGTACGAAAGGCGCGGACGTTTACGGGCGTACGAGAAATCATTTACTCTGGCATCGATTTCCTCGCGTCTGACGCGCTTTCCTGCCATTCGGCTTTAACGATTCATTTGCAACGCCCGACGCGGCTCCCTCGACGCGTAGCGGCCCTTATTTCGCGAAACGAGGAGGAACGATGAGAGGTTCGCAGACGCGTTCTCTCGGCGAATGAGCGACGAAACGGTGTCGCGCTTTTTCGGGCGCGTGAAAATACGACTCTACGGAATTATTAGGAGAACCGGACGGCTTTATTTCTTTTTTCCTTGATTCGTAGTGCTCGACTTCCGTGACCCGCTATGCAGAGCACAATCGTGCACGCTGATTTACGAGCGTGAGTAAGAACAAGCTGTGGAGATTATTTTTTTAGGCAGCCACTTTCGAGGTGAATTATTGTTCTTCGTGCTACGTCGAGGATTCTACGGTAATCTTGATCGCGCCAGGCGTCGTATAGCCGGTTTGTATACTTATTTTCGCTGGTTATCTCGTTGTTGATACTCCTACGTATAAGCGGAACGGTAATGAATATTTGATGCATGTTTGCGTCGTATATCATTTATGTTGGTAAGCTGTGATTTTAATATTTAAAAATAGTCGCCATTCCACGCGATGAATTTTATAATTATTAGATTTTCATATTATAGAAAACTGGATATATCTATGTCTCTGATCTGCGTTGAACGCAAGTGGATATCTGTAGATCTAGGTGAAACATGTGTACGATATCACATGAGACCATTCTGATAACTCAAATCTATCAGCGATAGCAAAGACCGCGCGATGAAAAGATTGATGATTACCTATATTCTATTCAGATTCATGATTATATTCTAAATACGGTTGTGTTATTTTAAAATGACAGCGATTCTTGTTTTTAGTTCCGCATACATTAATTTAGAAACAATTAACAAATAATTATCTCGTAATAGTATAATGTAATAATATATTTATTACTTATGTTATTATTAATAACGACAAATTTTACGGCTTTGATACATGTAGTTACATATTGCTAATTTTAATAGTAAAATTATATATTTAAAATATTAAAATAATATTTTTATGACTTTGATATTACAAAGCACTCATCGAATTTCTCGTATGTTGTACTTAAAATAATTTTTCTGTATACACAACCCCTTCCCCCCCAAACACATACACATTTTCACTTCTTTCATAATTCCTAAGAGATGGTCTTATCCAGAAAAGAGTTGTATCCATCAAGATTTGTGGAACATTAATCTTCCAAATAGAATTTCTCACAGAGTTACATAAAACTTCTTTAACAGCATTTTTCTTCAAGCTGTTCTACGTATATGCATATCCGTTTGCCTATGTAATGCGAAAACGCGTTATTCAGTGTCACGTAAACATGCATTTTTCGAATTTTGCACGCGACTAGTAAAACCGTCCTTTAATAAGATGCAAATTACATTGGCACTCATCGGAAATGTTTTACAAATGGAAGAGAAATTTAAACATTTATTGGATTTTCCGTTGAGAGTTAGTGCCATAAAATTGCATGTATAATAATTTTGTAGAAATAAATAATCCTTGAAAAGCATGAGCTTTTTAAAAGCGTTTACTTTTGCCATCTGCACATATCATTTGCACGTATTTACGGGTGACAGTTTATTGCATTATTGTACGTATCCGTCCAATGTTCTTACAAATACCTATATGAAAAGGTTTATGGATGATAAATTTCTTGGACTTCGGCAAATTCAACGTGGGATATCCGTAGAAGACGTTTCAGAAGCTATATATATGTCATAGTATAGAGTCTGCCAGGGTTTCTTAACGGAAGCACAAGAAAGCGGTAGCATTTGCCAAATTCTCCGTTTGCTTCTTGGTACGTAACTTCGCGTAAATGATCATCGCAATATATCAGTGCCGGGTTTCCTTTTGCTCAATAATACGGACATTAAGCACAATATATTTTAATATGATATTTACATATCGTAATATTGATACATAGATGCGTATAAATTTATTAATTTATTAATGTGATAATTGCTACATTAATTAAAGCATATGTGTGTGTGTGTATTGCTAAATTATATTTTTATAAAAAAATATATTTACTTAAACTTTCTTATTATTATATTTTCTTCTTTATTTTGTATTAATTAATTTATATTTGTTTATTTTCATTCTAGTGTATTATTTATATTAATCACGTAAATGTATGAATATTGATTTTTTATTTCTTTGGGTATTGATAAATACGCTTCTTGTCGCATATAAAATTATTTGCGTCCACTAGCATTTCTGATATAGAAACCACGATGTATGACTGATAAAGTTAAAACGACAAACCATGTTCGCTTTACAAATATCACTGTGACGGCAAATATCCATTAATTGAAACATACTATGTAAATAACAAACAATTAATCCTTCGATAACTGGCAATATATTAAAATCAACTAATAAGTCTAATAACACACAAGGAGAAATCTAAGGTATTCATATTTGTTGCAATTTTAGGTTTATTACTTGTATAGACAATTTATATAAGAAAATGTGTTTTATTAAAATAATTCCTATATTTTTTGTATGTATTAACATTATTATACAAATCTTTATTTTTATATCGTTTTAACCTTAAAAAATAAAATTTATTTATTTAAATAAATAACAGTTTTTATTCTTTCTACTAAAGCAATAAGACAAATTCGTACATACAAATATATATGTGTGATATACATATACATACATATGTGAGAAGATCTCTTTGTCGAACTAAATCTTTCCATTTTTAAAGTTTCGCTAATAAAATCTGACATGCAAGCAAAATTGGGCACTACATCTGCATATGTAGTAGATTGTCTTTGTTGTCTAAAGTGTCTAAACAAACACTTCCATGAAAAACAAATTGTAAACAATTAGTTAAATAATTCAAAATTTGATTTGATTATATTAGAATTTTATCTTTGGATATATACCTCCGCTTAAAAAGTCAATTGTTTACTTATTTTATTGTTTGACGTATTTTTATATAAAGCGTTGAAAATGTGAACATGTTCAAATTTGCGCTACTATAGTAATATTTTAACGATTTAATATAGTAAAGACTTCAAAAATATATCAAGCAAAATCATACTGAGTATACTTAACCTTCTCTGACGGTAATAACTGAAATTCATTTTTCCTTTACTTTGATCTCAAAAGGTTCTAGCTCTGAAGTTTATCACATTTTTAAAACGTGTCCTAAAAATAAACAGCTGCATACGATATACGAATATACGATGCTGCGGGTTGGTCTTTTCTACTAAAATTTTCTGCTCGCAAAAGAGGTTTTTTTCGCATACACGTTTATATAAACATTTTTGTGAATTTAACACGAGAGATAGATCTTGAAAATATTTAAATAAATCTTTTATATCAGTCTTTTTTTTTATTATGATATAATCCCATTAATAATTTTTATATTTAAAATTAGAGAAAACGTCGAATCTATTATTAATTTATTACAATGTTAAATATAATATGTATATATAACGACAGATATTTAGACATATATTGTCGAAGTTTCCCTTGATACTATAATTCTTTTGTAGAATAGAATGAGAATTTTGTTGATCCGCCGCAAATCCCGATAATATGAATTCGCAACATGGTATTAACGATTACATTCGCGTGCAGTGAACACGAAGAAAGCTCTTGTGCGCTTCATTTCACGAGTCATTTGTCCCACGACGAGTACTACGTTCGTCACAGGGCTCGCATGATGTAAATGGTGGGACGTCGTCTAACCGAATAGCTTTATTTACTCATCTCTATCGTAACGCAAGCGGGTGCATGTATCGTATCAGTGGAAAAGTGGAGGAAGGTATTCGCGCGCTGTGAAAAGAAACGGATAATAGGGGATGGTAAGTAAGGATGCGAAGATGCGACGACAACGAGGCTGGATACGGGGGACGGATGCGATATATCTACGACGATTCGACTTGATTAATTGTATATTTATGTATCAGCCCACTTAACCGAGCCGGTAGCTTTCTTCGCAAGCCCCGACCTGCCTTTCGTGGACCCCCGTCCTTTGTGCGACGTGGAATTCCGCCTTGTCTTAACGTTGAAATAATGCAGGCGAAATAAGGTCGGCTAAAATGTTTAGAGAACTAAGCGCGGCACCGGACCTTAAATCACCGCGCGACGACGTCTCCCTTTTCTCTCCTGCTCGCTCACAGCCTTTTCCATCTTCCTCTCTCCCGTTGCCACTTCTCTCTGCTTCTCTTTCCCCCGGTTGCTTCGCCATCTCTCTTGTCCCTGCTCGTCTTTGTTTCTGTTCAACCGTCTCGTTCCACCATGCCTTTCCTCGCAACCGAGACCGATTCGAACTTTAAAAAGCTTCACGAGTCCCGAGCGTAAACCTCCCCGTTCTTGATTCGTGAGGCATTAGCGGCTGGATACGAAAATTAATTAAGAGTAGCGATTCTGCGCAGCACAAATCGACACGCTAAAGCTCTTTTCATCATTATTGACTCTTACATTTATCGCCAAGTTGCTTTGTGTTCTGACAACTAAGTAACCTATGAGAACAAAGATTCAGTTCTACGTAATTGTAGAAAAATATTATGTATACATATATAATATGTGATACTATTACTTTAAAATTCTATTGTAATATTTATTACATTTTATAATTAATTTTAAATTTGATATATAACTATCCTAATAAATATCATAAATATCATATTAATATATGTATATGTAATTTTAAAACAGTTTCTATTATATGTGTTGGTTATTCATATTACAGTAAATTTGTTTCTACTTGATTATACATATAGCACATATAATTAAAATATAATAATAAATAAATTATAATTTTAAGTTCTTCTTTGAAAGAATAAATAGGATTATCATTAAATCAGAAGAGATCATGTTGAGATATGAAATATTCAATATAAGAAAAAGAATCATGATTTTGTGACCATGTACTATTTTAAAGCAAAACTTGAAAACTTCGCATAAAATGAAAAATATTGCGTTTGGTGAGAATGTCTTCAGGAGTGCGAAAAAAAAGATTTCGGTATGAAATTTAGAATCATCTTAGTTTTCGGAGTTTCTGAGTGGGGTACGTTCGGAAAAGAGATTCCAGAGAAGATTACGAAAACCGTTTCGGGACGAACGGAATCATCGTGCTTCTTGGAGCTCGCAAAGATATCTACGGAGAAAAGGGATTCCACTGTAGAGTACTGAGAAGAAGGTACTAGGAGAGAGAGAGAGATTGCAGCGTGGCACGCGTCGCTTAGCGCGAATTCCAGAACGGACGGAGAACGAGAGGAGGTGAGTCGGATGGCAAACGAATCGTTTAGGATTCCACGCGGTATCTTTCAACTTTTTCGTTCAGTCTCTGGCTCCTCTCGAGAAAACAGTCTTGTCGCGCTTGCAGGATTTATAAGTCATCCCGTTCTCCGCGTCTCGACGAATTCCGCGAATATCATTACAGCATGATTGCTGTATAGATGAAGATGGCGTAACAGAACTTTTACTATAATTTATTTGTTTGACTGAAAATCATTAAGTAAGGTAAAGATATAGGTATGTGCTGTAACTGAATAAACATTTCAATATACGTTTTTACAAAAGTAATTCTATGAAGTACTTAGCTTGTAAAAAGAATAAATAGCAACTAGTTACCTTTGAAGCGGCGGCAAATTTACGTTATCTTTTATAAGTAACGCTTCAAAGTTTACTTTATTCTAGCTTTAGCAAACTTCCTTCATCTTGACTTTCATAATTTCCAGATGAGTTAATTACCGTCTACTTGTGTACACTTCTAGCAGATCTTAATTCGCTCTTGATTTACTCGCGCAATTTGATAATATCAAGCAGGAATATATATGTATGAGGAAATGTTCCATTTGATGCCATCAACAGCTATGGGCTCTTCCTCTCGTTCTAGTAATTTCGATCACTATATTACGACTGAGTGTTGATCTCTGCCTGTGTGTGTGTGTGCATTTGACATGCCACATTTAATATAATATAATTTTTACATATAATTGAGATGCACTCATTGTCGAATATTAGTCAGAAAAATTTTTATTTTTTATGCATACTTTAATTACAATTCTTGTAAGTGGAATTTTCATAAGTTTGTTATTTAATCTAATCAGTCGTTGGTAGATTTATATAAACTTTACAATATATAAAGGCAGTTTATATAACTAACTTAATGGAATAATACTATAAAATAGTTAAAATTAATAACAATAATACAATGTATCTAGCTATAATACATAATATACAGGGTGGAGCACTCGAAGTGTTACCAAATCAAAACACTGCAACTTTTAAACAAATATATATTTTGGTTTTTAAGAAGCACTATGTTTACCTAATTTAAGGCTATTTTTCGATGTGACTACCTTTAGCTTTAATGACGACGTTGAGTCGGTCGTTTAATGAGTTGCACGCAGCACGTAGGTCACGTAGGTGCCAAGATATAAATCCGATGGACTACTCTGTGTGGAGGATTTTGGAAGCCAAGATATGCACCAAAAAATACAAAACCATTGATGGACTGAAGGCAGTTCTCCGCCGAGAATGGAAAGCTATTCCGCAGGCCCACCTACGTGCTGCGTGCAATTCATTCATCGACCGACTCAACGCCGTCATTAGAGCTAAAGGCCACATCGAAAAATAGCCTTAAATTAGGAAAATATATTTATGTCTCAATTATATTTTGCTTCTTGAAGACCAAAATATATATTCATTTAAAAGTTACAGTGTTTTGATTTAGTAACATTTCGAGTGCCCCACCCTGTATAATAATAAATACCTAGATTTATTTAAATTCAACTTAATTAAATTATTTGTTATTATCATAAGTGTTCTTATTTTTTCGGATAAATGTATGGAAAAAAATCAGTAAACCAAATACTTTAATGTAATATATATAAATTATGTAATTTGATATTTCATTAATAAAAGAGCATAAAGGTACAATATAAAATCGTTTTATTAACGCTAATGGATAATTCCCGTCATTGCATTTTTCATGTTTGTATAATAAATACGAACACAATTGCGCGCTGAATGCATTATTTACGTTTCCAGAAATATCATTTACCGGCGAGTATTTTACGATGAAATATTTCATGAGGCAGAAGAGTTATCGTAAAATCACAAGAGCATCTGCACGTTATGGATTACGAATCCACACGCATAGAAATGGCTACAATTTCAAGGTATTAATTATACGATTCTAACTCGCAGTTAATGATAATGAATCTGTTATCATGAATTTTGTACGTGAAAAGTTATAAGCAATATACTGTACTTCTAATTCAAAAATTAAAAGGTCTTGCAATGAATATGACATGATGTTAATTATTACATCTGATAATAAGTGTTATAAATAATATGTTGAACGTTAACAAAAATTTAAAACTTGCTTTATGCACAGATAGATTCAATAAATAAAATTGTCGACAAATCAATGAGAATGCAATCAGTAAACGGTTAATCGACGATTGCATTAAAACAAATTGTTTAAGTTGTAGCAATTTCGGGTCCCCGATGGCTAATATCCGGATAATGAAACGAGGTGCTTTCGTCTCATCGGACTCAAGGAGGGTGAGAGAACAGAGGGATGGAATAAGGGCGTGAAGGCGAAGAGCGCGAGGTTGGAAAATGTGAAATCAGTCGCGACGAAAAGCGTCTGATAAAACAATAAAAGAGTATTAAAAGTTAATTTTCGTTCTAAAAGATTAAAATATTGTAATTCATATATATCACACGTAATGTCACGTCAAACGTGTCATCAGATAATGACTGGGTAAATAATGCAATAAGAAGAAAATTTTATTTAATGAGCTTTATTCTATATCGTATTAATAATTTTTAAACATACGCAATTATCTACAATTTACATACGTATGTAATGTACTTTTTAATCCGGTTCCTTTAAATATTTTTAATGCAATAATAAAAATTTATATTGTTCTCTCTCTCTCTCTTTCATTTTTATATATTTCAATTACATCTAAATTGGTTGCGAAAATTTATATTTTTATTTTTAATTTCTTGAATTTATTGACAAATAAAGACTGTTATAAAATTTAAATTTAAACAACATATTTACAAGTCTAATATTTAATTAGAAGGGAAAGCGATACTTTCTCCAGCATCACAATTGAAATAACGAAAAAAATTGTTTCGAGACTATCATTTGTTAAATCGCAGACAGGAATCGGAATCGCACTTCGAAACTGCTCATTGCGAAACGTTGAGGCGAGTCTTGTAAGTATACTTGACTTAATTTTCATTCACGGGGCATTCCACGCCGGCAGGAATTTCAAACCATTAAGCACTCGCTATCTTTCGGCGAGCTCGCCTTGCGTAACATAAAGAGAACGCTTATAAACGTGGTCTACGCGATAGTTAGACAGTACGCACCCTCTCACACCCACTCGCTTTCTTCTGTGCCGCTACTACCCCTTTTGAACGAGACTTCCTTCTCAACGGTTCACAACCGACACCCTCCCACCTCTCTGCACCCGATGCCAAACCGCCTACCAACCTCTCCCCCTCTCACCGTCCTCGTGTCAGAATTATTCCGTATAATTATATTCGTTTCGGAACGACACCCTCGGGGCTCGAAATTGAAATTAAGCTTTCTTGCTTTTACACGGATGAAAGAGAGAGAGAGAGGGGGAAAGAATGGAGGACAGAAAGAGATGAGCAGATACGAAGATGGAGAGAGATCGTGCAGCAAGAGCGGTGGGAGAGATTTCTCTCGCGTCTTCTCCGCGACGAGCCGACTACGGTTTTCTGTAGCCGCGAGCTAAGGCTCCGTTCCCTGCCCTTAGCTCCTGTTTTTCCGCTTGCCCTACCCCCAAATCCGCACGTCTTAATCTTCCCTGGAATTTCGGCGTTCTCCCTCCGGCTATGCAAAGGACTTTACCGAGGGGTCGACCGTTCGTCATGCTCTTCTACGTATCCAGAAATAAGATGTCTATATTACGCACCCAATTTTGTATTTTCCGCTGTGAATTTTGATCGTGCGATCTGCGATTTGATGGACTTATCCGCAATTTTGCAAGCATATTATCTGAGTTTTATAATGTTACGCTAAATTAATGTGACGATGTTAACTTTACACATATTTAATTGTATTATTCAGTAATTAAAATAACTGTTATATAGTTGTTACATTAAAATTTATTAATTATTTCCAGTGATTCGCGTAATATTTGAGCATAATAATTTTCAATTTTCACCGTGCTTGATGATATCTATCAAGTGACCAAGGAATTATTTTATTGTTTTTTATACTTGTCTGCTTAATATTTGATTCGTGAAATGTTCGTGCATTGCTTGAGAGAAATCGCTGGACTCTGAAATGAATATATAAGGTACTCAAATACATTCCAAACTTTTTACCATAGCAATATTTTTATTCTTCTTTCGACAGTCTTCTCCTTTGATTGCCTCGCTTCCTTCGCTTGGTTTTTAGCAAAACACGTTTAAGCTCGCAATTATTTAAGGTAGTTCACGGTTTCGTACTGCAAAACAAGACCGCGGAGACAGGAACTAGTAGCGGGAAACTGGCGACTGTTGCTGCTACTTCTTGCTGATCCTATTTTATCGTGGTATATTGTTGCATGCTGTACTAATGTCATGCGGTTATGAAGGATAGAATGCCATAACTTTGAGCACGCTTTAACGGTACCTTAAACTCATTACTTATTTTATTACCATGATTTTAATACAATCAACAAGATATTAAAATAAATTAATAATATTAATATCATACAAAAGTTTCTCTTCTATTTAAAACATATCTTATTACGCAAAACGCGGTAATTAATAATGCTTAATTTGTAGGATAATATTCGCATACTTATTTTACAAAATAATTATAATAATAAATATATAATTTGTGAAACAATTTGTATACGCATTATGTCGTAATAATTAATTAATCATTAATACATACAGCGTAAAATATCCCTCCTTCGTAATTGTTTCACATTCATAATTTACACTTTTATCGTTTATAATTATAATTGGCTAAAAATTATGAGAGTTGTACACAAGAGATTATTATATTAAATGCAAAAGCGATTTTTACTTCTCGTTGCATGTTGACTAAACAGTGAGATTTGTAGCGTTGGCATAGGTTGCAATTTGTTTTCAATGAATGCGACTATAGCGATCGTGGCAGACCCCTACGCAGTTTCCTGCTGATCAGCAGAAATTAGCATAGCCAATTTATGTTGGTCTATAAATAACATGTTTATCGTTATAATTTATGTGCATCGCGATGTGCCCTATCGATATTTACGCAAAGCGAGTTAGGTCAAAAAAAGATAAATGTGTTTTATTCCGCTTTGTATATAGACGCATACATAATAGTAATATTTTGGCTAAACATTAAACATTGTAGAAATCTTTTCAATCATTTGAAGAAACTGTAATCAGTTTGTAAGAACATATCCTTTCTCTTTTTATTAAAATCCAGAATCTATTACTATGCTTATTGATATTTTTCCGATATGTGTTCGCTGATTTAAAGAAACAGTCAAAGATATAATCAATAGATATATCGAAAATTGATAAAATATACAGCTATTTTAATGAAATCGTTAAATATATTGCTCAGAGTCGCCTCAGCAACGAATCGGGGATGAAGATAAAATCGCAATATATTATACTGTTTTTTCACCGCATACGTCAGCAATTGATAAAATCAAATGTTGATCAAGATTTTATGCGTAAATTCTATATATTAATTGAATACACGTTATATATAGGTTTGAAAATATTGTGTGAATTAAATATCTTTCAATTGATTAATGTATATTTCTACAGTAATTATCCTCGGGCGAAAGTTGCATTAACATCTTTGTAAATGTAATATAACGTTTGCATTAAACTTACTCACATATTGATATTAATGCAAGTGTACATCCAGGTATGTTAATCAGTATATGTCTGCGAAATTCTCCTGAGAGAGAGGAGATAAAATATGTGTTTCATCAGAAAGTTCATAAATGGAGGCGTACGAGTTCTATACTCCTTTATGGCGGACCTATGGAAAGTTATACTATGTTCGCTGTCAAGTTAGAACGCTCTCGTCCGAAAAGCGATCTGTCGCATCTATCAGAAATACGCCGTGAGGCCGCATATAATGGCCGAAAAGACCTGGTTAACTGCAAAATTGTGCCGCGGTCTCTCGTGGAATTGCGTTGACTAGCGTTTACGCACAATCGATGCATCTCCATCCCTCAGCTCGCCGTCGCCTCTGCGTGTTTGTAATTGCACACGCGATCACGATATGTACATGCACACGCGTACGTACGTGAGTGCGTTCGGAAAACACAAGAGAGAGAGAGAGAGGGTGAAAGGAGGAGAGATCATACGAGGAGAGGCAGAGAGGATGCGTGGACCGAGCTTTCTCTCACGTGCGAGTGCGAGCGGTGCAAGCGAAATAGGAGCGTACGATATGCAGCCATTTGCATACATATAGGGTCATTATAAATATACCGACTCCCTACAGCCGTGTCTCTCCATCGTCCAGCCCATCAGGAGCAGAGGCCGCTCGCGAACTGTCCGATTGCTCCGCTTATCCGTTATTGCGCCCGTTGACTTTGCTGTCACCACCTCTGCGCTTCGGGACGTTTCCAGGTCTCGGCGGTCGTTCCGGATCTGAACAAGCGTTTTTCATGGATATTATAGCGGCCGCGGTACTTCCCTGCGCGAAACACATCCGGTGAGATTGCACGGCACACCGGCTGAAGTGTTAATTACGGCGTTATCGCCGCCAGAAGCCACGTTTGTTTGTTGTGCATTTCTTGGTGGATTTCACGGCAACACCGTTGCGAAATGTTTCGGATGATATTCTCGCGAAATCCGGATATCTAAGGGTCTCCGGTAAGAGATCCTTAGATATCCGGATAAACGCTATATATAGGTATAAAGATTAATTATTTTATACAAGATTATTAAATTTGATAATTTGTTAATATACAATTATATAATTGCACATCTTTATTTCTTAATAATTTCTAGTATCTATGTATGAAGAAAAAAATGTGTAAGAAGAAAAAATTATAACTAATATATAAATTAATATATATTCTTTCAAATAACTGTTAAAATATTTTATATATATATAACAAACTTTATTCCTATTTCAAGTAAACTAAAAAAGATTTATAACATAGATAGAGATAAGTCGCATCCCGATAAAAATAATATTCTGCATTCTTTATTATATCGTTGCCAATGTATCGATTATGGTGCAAAAAAATACCTCAGCAATGCAGAAGTGTAAACACACATATTGCTGTGCGGCCGACGCACGCACGCGATACGTCGTCCTCGATTATCCGCAACTCGGCAAAGTCGATAAGGGCCTTTCATGCGAAAGCGATAAGTGCGAATCGCTTTGGTCATCGCGGCGCAGGGAAAAAAAAAGAATCACAAAGCATCGACAAGCGGATGTAACGACTGCGCTCGCATGACATGTGAAAGGCTTCCTAATGGGAAGCGTCTACTTCCGCGTATTATCGCGGCCTTTAGGAGACGCGGAAAAATATCTCGACGCCGAGCGACCGTAATCTTGCAACGGCTGCGTTATAACGCGGACGATGGTACGAGCGCGCTGCTTGCGCGGGTGCATCCTATTAACATATTCACCAGCAACGAGTAGTAAACTCTTTTCTCCGCATACGCGGGCACGAAACGGCGCTATAAATGGTACGTTGATGGGTTTGCGCCGGGCGCGTCAACGCTTGCGCCCCGAGTTAGGGGTAGATGCGCATTACAAATGCTAATGGGGAGCGCATAGTAGATGTTCCGCATAGAATACATTACCGTCTCGTTCCTCAGTCATTAGCCACGAAAATACGAAATTTCCTGGGCGCAGTGTGTACACCGTATATCTATCGTGCTCGCGAGCCTGCTCGTTGATGGCGACCCGATGGAAGACCGCCGACCGCGGGTGCTCTGAATTATAGATGAGTCGCGAATCGCATTTAAAGTCTTTACAATTGTCGACTTTGCCTTTGTTGATCTGTGCCACTATATTTCTCTTTCGCTTCTCAATGACAGTGAATATTTGATTAGAGAGAGTATTGATGAGGGAAATATGTTTCACATATTATTTTTTTATCTGTATAATGTACATTCATGTATAACAAAACTAAGACAAAAACACTCAATACGAAGAAAAATAAGTTTATCAATATTTATATATGTAAAAAGTATTTTAAGAATTTTATTCGGTAAGTAATAGTAAAGTTTCATGGCAAATTATTCTTTACATGTTGCTTTAATAATTACATTGCATAGTGCCATAAATTTGGTACTGTATAAGTAATTAAAAATATATTATTATATTATCCTATTTGTGCTATAATTATAAAACGTTATTTCATTATTTCATTCGCGAATACAAACAATTAATAAATGTTCTGTAAAAAAAATTAGCGATTTGTTCAGTAATTATTAGTTTTGAAAAGATGAAATTTCCGGAAGCGCGTGGATGGTAAACGCTGCGAGATTGCTGGGTGGTCCGATGGGAATTTATTGATGAATTAGTTACAAGCATGTGCGTGATTCCTTCTACGACGATAACCGCCAGCAATTTTTAATTAACACGTGTGACAAAGGGAGCCAAATGACCAGTACTGATCGATTCATCGGCATGGTAACCACATGCCTTTCGTTACACTTCTCTCTTAGCAGACTAATACAAAAGTGAAGAGAAAAATATTCATACTTTTATTAAGACTTTTACAACAGAATAAGGCGCTTATTTATAATACTAAAATTTCATATTTTTTCAATATTAATTTATTGCATAATTATTTATAGTCAATATAAAAATAGCACACGGAGAAAATTTTATATTAAATTTTCTCCGTGCAAATTTCTAAATTAAGACGAAACGTAATAGAGACAATCGCTTCATTATTGTGTAATAAATAATCATCCATTCTCCAACACGAGGAAAATCGCTGGAACTTAGCGTAATGTAAGTCTATCCAAAAAGACACAGGGAATCCGTGCTACGTTAAAAAGGCAAGAAATCAAGTCGAACGTCAAAAAACAAGAAGATATACATGACGACATCAGCAACGGAAGTAACGGTAACTGTTTCCGCACGAGAAACGGCGCTCTGCGCGCCCTCGGTCTCGGGATCGTCTGACCTACCCTCTCTTCTACCACTTCGAACGAAGGAAGGAACGAGCTAGACTCCTACCCTCTGCCACCCACTCGCCCCTCCAGCCTGACGGACCACCCCTCCAGTTACCGCCGCCGCCGCCGCCGCCGCTGCCACCGCCGTCGTCGCCACCACCACCGCGATACATTGCGATACAGGGTTCTTGTCTCCACGCTGCCTACCTACGTGCAGGACCAGCGCTCCACCAAATCCATAGTCCATTACACTCTAGTCTACGAGACGCCGCGTCACACCACCACTCCCGTATCCGCCTATTCATCCGCCATTATCATTTTTTTATCCATCGCTTGTAACTCGCACCGCGACACTTTTTCCCCCTCACCGTCACGCCAATACCTATACAAACGCCGGTCGCATAAACACAATACAATATCAGGACGCACGCGTACAAACAACCACGCTTACGAACCGATACGTGCCCCCCCGTCGTTCTTCGGCGCCCGCTCGAGAAAGACCTTGCTCTGAAACGGAAAGGCGTTCGCGAAAGTGACATTTTTCGGCAGTGCGTGACGGCAAGTTCGACAATTGTGACAGGTGCTTCAAGTGCATATGCTCAAGTGATTGTTTTGGTGCAAGGCAACGTGAGATCCTTCCAGAAATACGCGTCATCAAATTGAAATCCGCCCGTAGAAATAGTGTTCGCGCCCGACGGCCGAACGTCTTTTATGGCCTAGCGAGGAATACGAGGATTTGTGAGATTTCTAGTGACACTGTCGATCCAAAACCGATTAATTAACGTTAATCTTGATTAACACGATAAAATTATTCAAGTTATTTTAATCATTGCAAGACAGGAAAATTACATAAAAATAAATTTCATATAGATATCTGGTGAAGAATCCCCGGTGTATCAAGAACGATTTATTTTACATTCTTAAAATTTGAATAACAAACGCTGATTGATATCTGCTTTGTACCTATCGAGATAAAAGGATATTTTGAAGCAGCTGCGACAATCTCTGGATAATTAGATTGACAGGATAAGCGCGCACCTGATACCCCACGCAGTCTCTCGTACATCTCGACTTCTTCTCATCGTTTAATCGATTTACTCACCGAATCGTGTTCCACCCTTTTGTCTTGATTACTTGCTCGTATATCTCGCCGCAATACGATTAAATTTCTAAGCGCACAAGCGACGACGTTTATCCAATTCGAACATCTTTTCCTAGAGGCGAGAAGTGATCTTTACGGCAGCGCAGACGCTCCCTCGTTACTATCAACTCCCGTGTTAATATATAAATAAACATCTGCAGCTTGATATTCCGGAAATTTGAGTGTTTGCAACGCGCGGTGCTTACTTAAAATTCACAACGTCGAGATTTCATAAAAAACTTCGGGCGCGACGTTGACAACGAGACGCAGGGTGAAAGTAGTTGAACTCAAGCTAGTACGAGCCACGTGAAACTGGTCGCTACCTCGCCGGGCCGCACAGATCCTGGAGGCTTGAAAGCCCCTGGTTTCCCGCGCACAGCAAGAGCGAAGCACACACAACCACCCCAACCAACCAACCGACGAGTCGACCCACCGCCACCAACCCCTACACACAACAACCCAACGAAGCATCCCCCACTCTGAATCGCACAACAGCCTGAGCGGAAGTGCTAGTCAGTCGGCGAGCGACCTTCCAACATTACGGGTTAGGTTCCCTCTTTTTCCACCCGTCGTGTCTTTAACCTCATTTGTACGATCGCGAGGACCAGCCGCTTTGTTTGATTTACCCGTGAAGGAAGTAGAGAAAGTCGCCGCAATTAAGGGTGTTAATCCTCTTACAAAGATCGGAAGTAACCGCCGCTTTTTATTTCACGTGTCATTCGCGCGGCAATAACGTATAACCAGATTTCTATGATCCATACCTGTCACACCTGAAAGATATTTAAGGCAGCGTTAGAAAAGAAAAAAGAAAAAAAAAGAAGGTGCTATTTGAACGATCAGTGATTATCGTTCTTCCAATTGTGCGCGTACCGCGAACCTCGTGTCTTCTTCTGCAACACGTTCGTAAGCGAAAATTTTCGTGCGACGCGTGCGACTGCGAGTGTTGTTCACCATAGTCTATTCATCATCAGGAAGATTTTAATAGGTTTTAATGAATAATATGCAATTGCAAGTTGAGAAATACGTACGGTAGACACATATGCTGCAGTATCTTCAATTATAAAATCGGGAACACACGTTTTATGACTTATGTTGTCGAATCAACTGACATAGGGCTCTTGGACAGATTGCTCCGTTACAGACTGCTGTGACTGAAACACATGCTCTGCCGACTACTAGGAGGACATCGTATGTTTGCCAGTTTATACAATGCGATGAAACGTGTTCAACAGTTGTACTATCACAAACGACATAACGATTGAGTTTTAAAGCCCGTTGTCCGAAATTTAATATTTAATTATTGCCAATGCTATTGGTTTGTCTTAAATAATCACTGTAAAGGAAAGAAAAAAATTTTTTGACAATAGAATATATTGCGGACATTTTTAATTGCGGTGACGTGTTACACACAAAAATATATATTTTGCAATCCACAACCATACCGGCATTCCTACTGATATAGATCACTCAAGTCGACCACGTGGCCGTGAAGTGAGCGTCGACTGCGCCAAGAGTATGCGGTAAACACATCCCACGGGGACGAGATTCGATAAAATCTAACATATTTCTCAAAAACATTTCCTAGAAAATCGTGACAAACGTGAAAGGCAGTTTTCAACACGATCGCATCATTCTTGTGGTAAACAGCGGTGTTATAATCGGTGTTAAAAGAGTTTAATATAACAGGAAGCATCGGCGGCTGAACCCGTTTGTTAAAACTTATCTTTCTTCGAGACTGCAGTAAAGACTGTGATTTTCCACTAATTTGTTTAAAGTAAGCAGCCTTCCACGTGAGTGTCGGTATCGTGTTACATATTTAAAGAGCAAAGTCGAAGTGAAGCGATTCAAGCTTTCTCCGTTGATTGTCGCATCGCTCGATCCAAGAAGATTTGGAACAGATCAAGGATCAGCGTTTGTCACGCGCAAGTTCAGAGTAGATCGCCCCAAGTTAACAACAAAGTAGCAAAATCCCGCCCGCAGGCAATCGTGAGTTTAAAGAGGCCCAAGTTGAGGTTGTTCAGCCCGGCTCAACGATCGACGTCAACAGGACGTATCAACAAGCTCCCCAACAAGGAGGGTGGGTGCAGTGGTGCAGTGGTTGCCGGAGGGCCAGCGAGCTTGGGGTGGCCTCGTCCACAGGCGCCTTGGCACCGAGCGCACCGGGCCCCGGGCCTGCGGTGGTGGGTTGCCTGGTTGGGGTGTACCCGTGTTCTCCCTCCTCCACGGGGCCCAGGGGCCCCCTGACTCATCATCTCCAGGCTATCCCGAATCAGCAACAGCCGATCGGCTGTCGTGCTTGTTGCTGCGTGCATAGCAATCACCAGCCAACTTCGGTCCAGCTTACCAGCCAGCGGGGCGGTCTATCGCTGAGGGTAGCGAGGGTGGCGTCCACCACCTCCGTCCGAGCCGCCCCCTACGCCCACCCCCAGCACCAGGGGCTGGGGCAGGAGTGCAGGTAATGATAAATCATTAAACATATATTGTAGCTTCACTTCGACACGTATTACTACCCCCCCTACTACTACTACCATTACTAGTACCACTACCACTACTTCTACCTCTACTACTACCACTACTACCACTACTAGTGCTACTGCTACGCTTCTACTCTGCTCGTCGTCGTCGTCGGCAGTACTTGACAAAAGTAATAATAATAAAAGTAACGATAACACGTAGTATCACGCCGAAATTAAGAAAAAAAAAACAAAAAAACACGGTTGATGGAGTAAAGAAAGTTACCCAAAACAAAAAACGCACGAAAAAGGTGTAGGGAGGAGACGGGGGCATTGGGTGGAGGTGGTGCGCACATCCTCGGCAGCCCGATGCTGTTCGTCCCGTTCACGGTACCCACCTTCCCTGCGACGCATCATCAGACGACTCATCCTGCGCATCAGTCGCATCATCAACAACTGCAGGCCAACAACCAGAATCCGGTGCAGCAGCCGCAGCAGCTCACCCAGTTGAATCAGCTGAGCCATCTAAATCATCAGGGCATCGTGCCGGCGACGACCAATCAGCCGACTATACACAGCACCAGCTGTTCGCCGCAGCAACAAGCAACGACACCGAATAAGGTAAAAGATTATTCGATTGCTTGGCGCGGCTATATGCAAAAGGAATGTTCCGAAAGTATCGGAGAACGTCGACTCATTTGGGGACATACATTTTGTAAATGGCTATCATATCGTGGCAAATATCATAATAATAATAATAATCGTATTGCTGTATTTCGCTGTATATGTTAATGAATGTTAGACACGCACGTATGTATGTCTAGGAAAGGAGCGCTATATTATAATAGCACGCTATTACATAGATATGGAAATAATGGCTGATTATCATGTATAACATGATTATCACATAAGCAGGTCCATATTAATCGAGCAAAATGCGTGCTTCGATTTTACGAAATTTTTCCTTAGTTTTCTTCAATGCAATGAAACGCGTTCAAGTCTCTTCATAGTCACCTCAACATATCTTGCTTTGTTATAACTAAACTATGATATGTATAGTACGAATAAAGTTACTTCCATAATTTATAAAATAATACTACCGTAAAATGATATTAGCAATACTACTAATAGCAGTAATAAGAGAAATATTACGTGACTCTCAATATCAATGCCGACTCAATATCAATATCATTTATCATTGCGTTTATTAGTTTTATTCCATAACTCGAATATCAAAAATTTAAATTTTCTTAATCAAACATAAATAATTGTTGATTAAAAATAAAACAGCATTAATAAAACAATTAAGTAACAACTATCGGTCGTGTAATAACTACCATGAGTAAATACATTTCTTAACTTTAATGTCTTCTTTTATATAATTAAAACTGATATAATTTGCATACGCAAAAAATATTTGCTCTGTTCTTCTTCACATAATATTATTTTATCAAAGAGAGAGAGAATAGATGGAATATAAAAGATTTTAAATTCCATTACATATAAATTTAGAGAATAAGATATAATAATCTATATAAATGTGATACATTCATGTAATTATAACCAGAGCTTATCTGCTTATTAATATCAATTTTAAATAAAATATCTACCATATCGTATATCATCTCTATTCGTAATTTTTACGTTTAATATTTGAAAGTTGGGACAGATAGGTATCAATATAATCGTAGTAGAGGCATAGCAAGTATAAACGGAACGAACTGTGATCAAAATAATGTAATATCCATGTCGCGTTTAATATCGCTCGTAATATCGCGATACAAGTTTCGAAGCTCACTAATAGATATTTATTAACATTGAGGCCGACAGCTACGATCTATAATCTATATAACCAGGAGAATTTCTCTTCCGGCCGTTCTACGGACCTGAACGACCTCTTCCTTACCGGTATCGCCCATGGTGTCGGGATTGTTTCTTCATTTTTCTCACCCGCGCTTCCTCACAGCCATGCGCTTTTATTATCCTGGCTTAGATTCAAGTCAATTTTCTTTAGCAAGCCATAACTCGCCGGAAGATTCTCCCGAGAAGTACAGTAGCTGATGCGCCATAGTACGAGCAAGACGTCACAGTGTTGGCAGCGGGAACGCGATTTAATTCTTGAAGTCTGGCAATCCGCGGGTGGTGCTTCCTTTTCCGGGGGTTCGTCTCTGTGTAGTACTGTAGTCCTTGTAGCTGTAGCACAGTTTGGGAAAGATCTTCAACCCTTTCCGCTTTTGGCGCCGGCACGCCAATGAGGAGAAAATATGTATCGCGCAAGTTATCAATTATAATGCACTGGACAAAAGAACTTTCTCTGTAGTATAGCATCTCTTATAAAAAAAATATTAATTAATTATTTAAAAATTTTATAAATTCAATCTTATATTACTATCTATTTTATAAATATAATAGCATATTTCTTAAAATATAAACTAAAAATGTACTATATTTTGTGCGACTGCAATTGGAGAAAATGTAAAATTACATTTGCAATCTTAAACAAAACACATATCATAAAAAAAACCTTTTATGTTTGAAAGAAAATCTTGCTTTGAGATTTAGTATCGGTGTAGAAAGATTGATAGGCCCTAAATAAATGAAAACGTTTACGTGTATTTAACGTACGCTATGCGAAACGTTTGATCAATAAACGATGTGTGAAGTGACTCTTACGTCACTCTATGTATATTACGTTGAATATACTATACATCTATTTCCATTATATCGCATATAAGTACATGTCGTGTAATGCATGTGAAAATGTCGCTGACTTAATATACGTAGCAAAGTCCCCAACACACGTGCAGTATTACGAGCAACGTTTACGCATTACATATGTGTATATGTACTATGTAATTTACATAACGATAATGTATACTATGTTGTATACATGTACGGTGTTATATATGCGCGAGCCATGACATCCGTATGTATTACAAATTCGAAGTGTCTACACGTGACTGTAAAATGTGTGTTCACGTTCTGTGTACACCGCTTCTTGAACTGCACGTATAAATTTCTATAAGCTAGGATACCTGAATATGCTCAAAAGATGAAATGTTAACTTTTTACGTATACACAATTTTTACTCAAGTAAAGTTAAAGGGCTTATTTTATACAGAATTTGTGTTAAAACTGTTTGAATAAACAAATTGTTAATGATAGAATATATTGAATAATTTTTTCTGTTTTATTTTTAAATATAGTTTTTGATTGTACAAAGGACGATACTCTATTTTTAAATTCTACAATTACGCTAATTTGAATGCAATTAATCCGTTAGAAGTTAATCCACGTTTAATTACAAACTAGACATTTAAGTAGCTATTTATAATTTATAGAGTCAGCATAATTCTTACTTGAATATAAAAGACATAGTTACAAGTATAATGATATTATATTCTTCTAACAACACATAAGGAGAAATGCGATAACACCTGTTGCCAAGAGTATCCACCATCAATATTTAATTATGATTTGATAACATTATCTTTTATCGATATAATTTATTAAGTGTATGTATTCCAATATGTTCTATAAATTTCTTACAAAATATATCTACAGAATATCTACAGTCATCTCGTGTTTCACGCGCGCGAAGTAATTCGCTTTCTACTTACACTATAATCTCTATTATTTCCATAATATAATGCAAAGAAATATAAGATAAACAGCAAATTAAAAAATAAGTTTAAACTGATAACTGTTGGGTTTATATATAAATAAAGTGTACATGTGTTACATTTAAACTTATTAAACAGCATTATGTGTTGAATATCATAAAATATTATAAAAATATTTTTTATAAAACATTGTTATTAAAAACATGCAAGCATAATTATCGCGCTATTGAAGGAAAATTTGTAGGGAAGTATCCCTGTAAAATAAGCGGAAGGCGCTTTCTCATCTAATAAAGGGTTACAACTTCGCAGGTAGGCCTTTACGAAAGATGCGAAGTACGAAGAGCAATGAGGGGAAGTGGGGGAAAATACCAGAATTTCTAAAGCGAAGGAAATAGCTCCTAGTGGGTGGGGACGGGAGGCAGGAAGACTTTGAGAGTTGTTCGCGTAACTTTATTAATTAAAGGCCGTTAGTCCTTGTTGCTCGATACACCTTATATAGCTGCCACGGTCATGGTTCTCTCGTACAAAGAACAAGCTTCTCGTCCCCTTTTTCCTCCCCTATGCTTCTTGGCGCCTTCGTCAACGCGCTTATCCGCGTATCGATCATCGTCACTGTCCACTATAGTAAATAGTGTTTTACGTTATTCCTCTGTATTGTCGCTTTTTCTTCGCTTGCGTAAACAATCTCTTTTAGTACATTTTAATCAGTCCTTCTTTTAGTTTCATGAGATAAAATCCGAAATGTGCAATTATTAAAATTAAGGTTTTGTTTTTGAATAAAATAACAATACAAATCGCGATAATCATAAAGTAAGTAACTAAATAATATGCTAACTTAATAATGCTAACTAAATAATGTGTTTGACGATAATGTAGCATAAAAATGTAAATATGTTAATTTTACAACTTTAATACAACAAAGCGATTATCAAATTCTTATTTAAATTATACGATTTAAGTTATATATACATTAGGGTGGAGCGATTTGTTTCACTCCATTTTTGATACCATGTCAGACATGGATTTTCGGAATGAACGTGAAAAATGATGAATCTTGTTAAAAAGAAAAAAAATTAAATAAAAACGTACCCCCCCTTCCCGTAAAAATCGGTAAAAATTGAAAAATTCGCTTTAGCGCCGTTAATGCCTGAAAATGTCGTATTTATTCATATTTCTCGTAAAATACATAAGGTAAACGTCCCATTGACCGCACATGTACGACGTACATGTTTACCTTACGCTGTACAACTAAAAATATTTTTTCTTTATTTCTCTGTTTGTTCAGTAACTAACCTAAACTAACCGAACAGATATTGAAATAAAATAGAAAACTAAAAATATCGAATTTTTCAATTTTCACCGATTTTTACGGGAAGGGGGGGGGGGGGTACGTTTTTATTTAATTTTTTTTCTTTTTACCAAAACTCATCATTTTTCACGCTCTTTCCAAAAATCCATGTCTGGCATGAGATTAAAAAATCACTCCACCCCAATATACATATTAATTAAACTATCATTTCTTGTATAAATACATTCTGTAATGCTAGTAAGCTGGAAAATTGTGTTAAAAAATTGTAGCGCAGAAAATTCTCATTAAATACATCACTAATAAGTATAATTATCGGACAATAATTCGGTGGCACAAGGAAAAAATTGTATTTCTCGGCATTTGTTGGTGTTTTTAAAAAATATTCTAAACTGTTATTTTATATATTACTACTACATTTTCAAAAAGACTGCAACACTAATCTGTGAAGTTTTATATTGATTGAAATTTAATAATTTGTTTTTATCATAATTGATGAATGAAAAGTTTTAACAAAAAAAAAACTGTTATAGAAATAATTCTTTTAAAAAGTTACAGTTTTGTAGTTACGAAACTTCTTATTGATGCCATCGAATTGTTTCTCGATTAATGGCATTTTTATCGTTAAATACGTTGTCCCATACAGAAATGATAAAATATGGGCTGTGCGTATTATTTTTCAATATTTTCTACATTGTTTTCTCTTCAGTTTCTTTTCTCCCCTTTGTGATCAAATGTACAATTGCGTCATCCTATAGTGTCATGATTCAATGTGATATTGCGTGTTCATGAAGTGTTAAACTGAAAGACAAGTACTGAGCGCTATTGAGGGTTCTTTCTGTTTGTATCACACCAAAGAAAAAGGCGACTCATTCGCGCTGCTTCATCGTCTTATGTCCTCCACATTGCCTCCGACGCAACAGCTCCGACATTTATCATCGTCACTATCTATCGCCGTTTTTCGCGCGAAGAAAGTATCTCACGATTGCCGTGCAATATCGCACCGCGTACGAATTCTTTTTACGTTGTGCGACACTTGTTAGTACACGCTTTAGGTTCCGTTAGCACCGCTGCGCGGGAAACATCGTGCGAAAAGTTAATTATGAGTCGGCTAGCAAACGTAATGAAAAAAGAGAAAAAGACCTACAAAGGATAACCGGTTGGCACTTGTCGTAATTAGAAAATTGCTTTTTGCATGGTAAAAATGCGTTGCAGCAAAGAAGAAAGTGCATAAGGAACTCATTAGGGGGATGCGGTGGGTTGAGGTGGACCATGTGTCTTGCCTGCCTACCTGTCTGCGCGCGGACGCGAATGAAGGGTGCCGGGGTGAGTGGGACATTCGCGATGGGTGGCGGGAACGGCCTCCTATTTTCAAGGGAGAGCGACGCGGAGGTTGCCGGCGATGGCCAGGGGGTGTGCCGCACGAGGAGAAGATCAAAGCACTGGAGATGATTTCATTACAACACGCCACTCGTCTACTACGTTGAAATATCAAAAGAGTGGCGGTCTCACACAAGTATGGCAGTCGGTGACGCGGCTCGACGCAGCGCGTGGAAGTTTTCAGCACAATGCTCTCTTCTTGCCGGGCTAAAGAGACTGGCAAAACTCGCGGGGTAGGGGAAAGGTAATACAGCGTAAAAAAAAAGAAAGTCGGGGCGCGAGACAACCCTTCGCGTTTCTGATTTCAAACTCTGCTCTATTTGCCCAGAGGGAGGAATATTATTAGCTCAAGCTGCCGTCTATTGTCGAAATAAACTCGGTCGTATTGTAGGGTGAGAATAGATGTCCAAGGTGGTTGCTCTTTCACGTTTAAAAACTTTGAATTAATAAACAATTAAATTTCTTGCATAGAAATCAATCATCATAAATTGAATTGAACTACATCGATATTATTGATTCATTAAGGAGAATTAAACTTAATTTCTTTAATACACTAATATAGAACATTTCATTTAAAGAATTGTGTAAAAGCTAATAAATTACAATATTGTATTTAACAATCAATTCTTTACATATGATCTACCAGCTAGTCTACCTAATTGCAATTTATTTATATATAAAACTTGTGTGTGTGCAATAATATATTCGTGGTAATATCTAATTCATTCTTTTGCGCACGTTTTTTTAAATAGAATTCTATTATACTGTAGATGTGATATTAATTAAAATCAAGTCATCATTGTCAATCATTGTCAAATATACGAAATCAAACCATAAGATTGATTTTACTTATCAATTTTGGAAATTACTTTGAACGAGATTGACGCAAAATGAACTATTTAAGAAATATCACATAAAGATAAAAGCATTAATTCAGAAAGTACAATTTTTAATACAAAGGAAAATACAAATCTACAGAATAGCTGGCAAAATTTATCATGCATTAATATAATATTTTATTATAAATTGTTTATTAAATCTGTTATAAATTATTTCAAGAATTGTCAATGAAATTTAATAGAAAGCAAATTTTGGTATCTTTTATTTTTAAATTTTTTAAGCGTTAAGGCAAGATTAAATCATTTCCGCCTTGGTTTTAATTATGTCAAACTAATCGCATTCGAGGTTCGTTAATAATTAATCGCGCACTTTTGACCGGTCGAGTAAATTTTACAAGCCTTTGTATTTTTAATGTCCCTGTCCCGACCTTCTATCCGTTCGCCGTTTATCGCGCCCTATCTCGAACGAGCTTAACGATGGACGCGGAGAAAATCGCAATCACCGGTTTCGCCCGCGAGGTATACCGCGCAATTTTTCGTGATTTCAATACACGGAATATTCTCAGATCGATGTGTAAAGTCGTTTAGAGCTCTCTCTCTCTCTCTCCCGCGCGATCGCGTGTGCACGCCGTAGGCTATGTCGGCTGAACGAGCCAGTAATTAAAACGAAATTCGTAAAAAGGAACGGCCGCACGGCCCGTAATGGATATAACATAATGGATACAAGGCACAGCGGGGGGGCCATCATAAAATTTTACAAATGAGCGTGCGCCCAAGCGGTGGCTTACGCAGAGCGTCGGCGCGGAGGGGAAAGCGGTACGGAGAAGGCCAAAAATAAAAAAAAGGGACATGCACCGAAAGCAGGGGCAAAAACCGCACCAAATAGCGCTACGCCGCGCGTTGGTGGTGCTTGCTCTTTCTCCGCTTTCTCTATTCTCCCCTCGCGTCTCTGCGACCGCCGCTGCGCCGCCCGGTCCCGTACCGCAGATACAAACAAACAGCAGCGGGTCATACAGGCGAAGTAACAAATGCCGGACATTTACATTTAGCAGCGAGGGTTCTGCCACCGTGAGCCCACCTCTCCCCCCCCCCCCCCCCCGTCACCAACCACCCCGTTCGAGCCCTCACCACAATCCCCCGCGCTTTTCGACGATGTCTCTTTTCCACCAGCTCTCCGGCGTTTCCTTCCTCGCTCGCAATCCCGCTCGCGGATCGCGCTCGGTAACGAGGGCGCACGTGTATGCAACTTTATTATGTACGATGGTTTCCCCCGGCACAGTCCACAGTTAGCTCTGTGCCGGGCTTCCTGGCACTTGCAAATTTTCCGCTTTTAAATGTTAATTTCGATGTAATCGATGGCGCCGTTACCGCATGGATGCTGGCATACTCTCTCTGCCCTTTGCCCTACTCTATTTACCATTATCCTTGCCGAATTTGGCCTTATTCTTGGATCCTCTATTGTTTCTTAATATAAATCTCTTCGCTTTGTTAATTAGAGAATACACTGTGTATTCTACTATACTTCGTACTTTATTCTTCTAGTAATTGTTACATTTATACCATTTATATTTCTAATAGCTTCTTTTGTAGTGCTATCTTTTTGCACGATCTCTAACCGATTTTAAAGAGCTTGTTCTAGGTTAACAATAAATGCTACTATTCTACTATACCAATTACTTTCTGTCTGATAGTTTGTTGCTGTAGAATATATTGTGTCATAATGTCGCTAAACATATGAAGCAATGAGTATCGAGATTATGTTAGATAACAAATGTTAGTAGGACAAATGTTAAATAGATAAACTGTGCTCAAATCTTAAAATTTTAATATTGCATGCAGTATACATGTCGCTACGTTTTGTTAAGAGTAGAGTTTAGGTTATTAACTCGTCTGAATATGTGTATACAAAGCAATATGACCGCTCTAATTCCTTTAAAAAAGAACCTTATTTATTTATTCCAATAACAATGTTTGGACGTGACTTTTAGAAAAGACGTAATCATTGCCTGAAAACGATCAGTAGAAGCTTTATACATATAGGATGCGGCGTCTGACAAGAAACGTCTGATCAAGCTCAATTTCCAAAAATAAAATAACGATCTTTTAATAAAAATAAAAAATACAGTTAGATAAAGGAAACAAAAATAAAATGTACAAAATTATGTATAAAATATAATTTATACAATATACATATATTAATACAATTATTATTTTAAAATATTAAGAGTCTGCGAATATTGAGAACTGAATATACTGTTAGTTTCAAGTAGTGCATAAAGCTAGAGTTATAAAATATAAAGAAAATTTTTTACAATAAAATGTATATTATTTTTATAAAAACTTTATAAGATCGTAATTTTTGAATTGAGATACGTTTAGATCAACAAAATCTTTTATTATTTATTTTCTATTTATATTCATTATTTTATTTAATATACATTTAATAATTTCTTAACAAAATTTAACAATGTGGTTTTATATTAAGACCCTCAATTACTTTTTATAAGATATATATTAATAGGAAACAAAGTAGGATTTTTCATATAAATCTGTCTGATAAAGCGACGAGATAATTTTAAGCAAAACTGACACATGATCTTATCAATTAGGCTAAACAGCACGCTTAAATTCCGATGTCCATCGAGCAATACCACGCTACGAAATACGTCGTGCGTGATCGGTAATTCGATCAACATGGTAAACGTGACAGAAAATGGATGTGTTCCATGTATCCAGGTAGCTAGATATCTAAACGATATCTCCAGCTAATACTGACAACCGATCCTTAGCCATTCAGAGAATAACGGATATGCTTGGCTGCCTGATAACTACGAGTGTCCAATTATTTCCCGTTAACCGTCCGATTGTCGTCCATTCCGATGCAATGATACTTCTACTTCGAAATAAGCGATGCAACGATGGCGTCGCCTCCGACAACTTCACTTAATATAATTATAAAGTATCGATCCAATTCTGTACAAGCTAAAGAGGGTGGAAAGTAGAAGATTACTAAACGTTTCGACTAAAGTCATTAGTCGATCTTTTTAATAGGTTTTGTATTTTGTCCATCTGTGTGAGTGCGCGTACGCGCGTTCGTATATGTGTGTGTAACAGTCTTTTATTTGTAATAATTTATTCTAATAAATAGTGAATTTATTTAACTTTTATTTAACTAATAATAATAGTATTCTAACAAATAAATGTACATATTCTAATAAATAACTAATGAATGAAGTTAGCAAATATATCGATGCAGGAAATTTTACAATTAGCAATTGAACTTGACCCAAATTGATTGAACCCAGATATATGATAATTTCTCTTTAATCGCGATTTATTAAAATATGACTAGGTATTCTCTATATTTTATCAACTCGATAAGATGCTCGCGATCGTTTGTTAAGTTGATCAAAGCCATACAACATATTTCGCATGACAATTAAGAAAACGAAAAAATTCATACGAGGCGGAGAAAGCGACAGAAAACAAAACGGCACCGGCTAAAAGAGGTCGGAAGGGGAAGAACGTGGGCAACATACGAGGGTCAAAGGGTGGAAATGGGCGTTGGGTAGTGGCGGCGGAGGTGGAGCGACTCGTTATGCACGAAACGCATTACTTTTATCTCGGGCAAGCCGAGAGTGGCGCCGAATTGCAATCAATTTTTTGTCTTTCTTCTTCAGCCGCACTCATCGCTCACCCTCTGCCTCGCTCGGCCCCATTCTATCCGCGGTCCACTCAGTTCCGTTCCTTTTAGTTCCGTTCTGAACTGATCCGTGCCTGCGCCGCGCCGGGCCGTGTTTCGTTCATTCGTTCGTTCGTTCGTTCGTTCGTTCGTCCGCTCATTCGTTCAGGATGGCTGGCGTTACCCCGTGCAACCGGAATTTGCATCCGGGATCCCACTATTTGCATTTCAATTCCGCGAGACTCTCGCTACCGCTGCCACCGCCGCTGCCGCTGCCAAACGGCGGGTACAAACATAAATACGAATTCAAGGGTCCACAGGCCACTATATACCGCCTGACATCGCTGGCGAGTCAGTGCTCTTGTTACGCCTAGTTACTAACCACTGTCCGATTTCCTGCACCACTTACCCATTATCAAATTAAGGAAGAAGCTCGATGCATCGATAAATCAAAGCGCAAGGGACTATATTTGCTTTGCCAAGTAAATATGTATATATCCAGCAGACGTTTTTCTTTCTTTGATATATTTATTTAAATTTCTTTAGAAATGTTTAATAAAGTTTTGTAAAAATGATTTTAATATGGTATTTATGATTTTAGTAATTCTTATATCATATCGAGTCATATAAAAGACACTGTTTACTAATCATACTATAAGATAATTCTTAATAAGTTATAATAGTTTAAACGTAATAAATTTTTCATAAAAAGTAGAAGAGAAATGATGTACATACTTATAATATAAATGGAGAGCCTATTTACACACATAGACGCATATTGTATTATAATGCTTGCGATTTAGAAGCATAACAAAAACGCTAATATCAACATAGCTCCAAACCTCGTAGCATGATATATTCCAATGATTTATCTATGCCGCTAAAGAGGATTTATCCATGTACATAACATAAGTCAGTTGACTACGGCGATTAGCAGCATACTGTACTTGAATTCTGCAGCGACGCTAAATGCCTTAGCAAATTCCTTAGCCCCATATATTTTATTGCAAAGCCCATTATAAACTTTATGTTCAACAAATGATTAACATCCTTCAACCTAATGTTTAAAGTTCGGACAATGTTTTGCCACGATTAATTCCATACTTACACAATGCACCTCTTCAGATGTCGAAAGGATCGATATCCCGCTGTTTATCTTTCAGCGCAATGTCACGTGTCGACCGGCGATTACGATGGACCATCGTCGATGGTATTCCAATAAATAATTTAAAATACCATCGATCTATCCTAAAACGGAGCACATAATTCTTCCGCAATATCTCATGTCTATAGAGCATCCGCATTCCGTCTCATCTTCCGTGCGAATAAATCTTCGAGTAACCGTTCCATATGGTCGCGCGTAGCAAAAACATTAATGCGACGCTTTTCCTAACGTATCCACGTCGGAGTACCTACATCCGGTGATTTATCGACGCTGATACACGATAGTAGCCGCGTATCGCATCGGTATAACTAACCCTTTCATTCCGGAAGGCCCCTAAGGCGATGCTCTCTTCGCCGCTCACGGTCCGATCGATCACACGTACTTGCTCTCTCGCGCTCCTATGCCGCCTCCGTTCTTTCTCTGTCGCTCTTACTTTCTCGTGCGTCGAGTTGGCCGATCGTGATCGTCAAAGGGTCGCTCACTCGTAATCAGTCGTGCGAGGGCTCACGCACGTTCTACCGCGACTATCGGGGTCGTTAACCCCCACCTCCGCGCCCTTACCGCGCTATTCCACCGGTCGATCTCTCTGCAACAACATGCAGACCCTCGTCCAGAGTCGATGCCTGCCCTCGAACCCCTTTCACGGGCAGATGGATCTCAGGTGAGACGTGAACGAACAAAAGAAAATAAGAGTGGGGATAAAATAAAAATAAAGATCATGGAAGAGGTATCCGTGCGTGTAAAGCCCTTCGCTGAATTCGCGGGTGGTCCAATTAGCATTTTCTACATATATAGGTAGCTTGCCGTAGATCTAATCCCTACATGAATATAAACATCTACCGCTGTTTGTTCCTCTACGATATGATGTAATGCTGTTAAATAAAATAACTAAAGAAACTACATATTTAAAAAAAAAGAAAAAAAAACACTAAATCTGAAATATACATACAAACCACAAATAAAATATAGGTCCTACATTCGTAATGCTTCAAACTGATTTAATAAATATATATAGCATATGTCATTATGTCTCGATGCTTTTCTCACATAGAAGCATCCCGCGTTTTTCAGCGGAACAGAAGAGATATATGTAGGTCGCTTCTCTCCGCAAAAATCGAAAGAGACAGTTTTGCGAGGCTTAAGCTGCTTTGCGCGATCACAGGTGTACTTTAGTAACGTATCGTCTCGCGTCGGCCACTGCGGAGAGCCGCGGGTTTTCACCGTGTTATCCTTGCTTCTCTTCGGCATCCCGTTCCACCGCCTCGTCCGCGGGGAAAGTAGCGCGGTAGAAAGCCGAGGGCAACGGGAGTAGATTGCAAATGAGAGCTTTTGCAGTGGCTATATTTCTTGCTGAGGTTTTTAATCCTGCGTGCAATGCGATGCCGGCCCGACAGGCTGAACCGTCCAAGCTTTGCCCGTTCTTCTCTCTCTTTTTTTCCCTTTTCACCTCCGCCCCGCCCCGCGCCGGTTACCACCCTTCTCCGTCGCCTTTGCTTCGCTCGAGTTTTCTTTTGGCGTGACCGCTCTTTCCGCCAAGTGCTCGCCGCGTATAAAATATTCGCTTGTATTGTATTTGCATACTTACATATAACTCGGTGCATGATAGAAGGTTTGTATGTGCTTTGCGCCTGTTGAAACGATCTCAGACAGTGATATTTTATTACATATACGTTCACGTGTGCGTGAACATACGAGTATATCGAAATTGTGATTTCGATTCTGGATGAATATCGTTCAATTTCATTATCAAGTAGTGTTATATTAGCATAACAATTATATAATGAAAAATCTACAGCGTTTTCAATCTTAGAATTATATTTTATTAAAATTATAAAACATTGAAATTGCCTTTTATTATTTATAAATAAAGATTTCTATCTTAGCAAACGTATAAAAGTACTAACAATAAGATAGTTTTATAAAAAAAAGATAAATTGAAACAACAATTGTTATTAAAGCAGTTTTTGTTTTACAGATATCCAATTAATTTTGATTAATATTAATATCTAAAGTTATAAAAAACAGTGTTTTACAATAACATATTATATTACTTTGCTTTTCCACACTTCCTTTCTTAATTTTGGATTAGAAAAGCAATAGCTATAGTTGCCTGTATCGTTACTCTCATTATTAATAAACGTAATCGAGTATGATATATTAAGGTGTAATAACAATGATACCTCAATCATTGTGCTATACATTACATTAAATGTATCATATGTAATATACGGTGTTAATTGATAGTAAATATCCACAATATTAATTTATGTTATAAAAACATTTAAAATAAGAAACGTAATTACAAAGATTATAAATCTCTTTAAAGCATTAAAGGCAAAGTGCAAACAAATTTAGAAAACCAAATTAAACAAAATCTTTATATAATTATTTTACATTAATTTATTACAAGTACGTAGATTAACATGCGTAAGTAATAATCTTTAATTTTTAAGAATTTGGTGTATTGATTTTTTCAGATATCTAGCTTGATAAGGTGGAATTTTTTGTCATTAACTCTACTTCTCTCATCTTAATTTGTAGCAGTCAATTATAAATGCTATATGAATAAAAAGAGAGAGAGAAATTAAAATAATGCGCAAAGAGATTCAAACGCTCAATGCGCTTAGGCTTTCAAAACGGTCGTATTTCCGACGACAATTCAACCGTTTATGAGTTTTCTGTGTCGCAGCTAACGTTTGTCTACGAGACGTATTTTCTGGTTTGTGAGGATGTGATACCTCCCATGAGAGAAAAGCTAGAGCACCTGCTTGCTCCCAAGTTGGTCCTAACGCAATACCATGCGCATTGTACTAGAAACTAGCCATTCGAAAACTATCGCACATATTCCGTATACATGTACACAGTTTCGCGATAAGCGTTATCTCGGTAAATTTCAATGCACCATTAATTCCTAAAATGCTCACCAACCCATCAATCACATTTTACACATTAAAAGTAAAAGAATAATTTACCTATCAAAAGAATATGTTTTTAAATAAGCACTTTGTCGTACATAATAAAAATATTATTTATTTTTTAACATTATTTCTTTAAATTTTGATTAAAATTTTCTGTATAACAAAAGAAGACCAGTTACAAATTTATAAGTCTCTGTAATTTTTTAAATATTAATAAAATATTTAAGATTATTTTAACTATTTCGGTAGAGAACTTGGAACCTATAATATTAACAATAAGTAATAAATAATGAGCAATAAAATTTACCTGAACAATTTGAAATTATAGTTTTTCGAATACATTAATCATGGAGATTGCAATATCAGATTAGCCAAGTTCAAATTTATTTCATCAATATACAGTTGGCTTTCAGTGTTCGATGATAATAGGATAATCGATGAAACTGTCACCTCGTACAAGAGGCGTTTCGATAGGCGGGATTCTGTCGTATTTCAACGAGACAAACCAAAGCCACAGTACGCAGCGTTAAATAATTGCTTGGTATCCGTTCGATTCTCGAGGGTGATTCTGATGGTAGGGTTGTCGATGGAACGGGGATGAAGGGAGGTTGCACGAAATGGAAAACCACGAAAAAAATTGAAGCAACAAAGAGGCAGGAAATAGGAGTGAGAGAGCGAGAGAAAGAGAGATAAGCGATAAACGAATCAACGATCGTCAGCCACAGGCTAACCACCGGCCGAATCCGGGCACTCGGCACCAACGAGAAATTGAAAATAGAAATGTTTAATTGCCCGAAAACACACAAAGCGTGCTTTGATGTAACGTTTTAAATTTTTCGGTACATCCCTAGTGATCATTTCGGTTAACGCGTTCTAACAAAGGAATCAACTGTCAAAGAATAGCCAAGGCATTAAATTGAAACAGAAAATCTTACAATTGTACCTACTTTAAGAAGAATTTATAAAAAGAAATAGAAATATTTTTACTCTTTATTGTTATTAACTAGATAAAACTATTTATTTATACCAATAATTAATATCATTACAAACGCAAATATTATGCTTACATATTTTACAAGTAAATTCAAGAAGTCATAATAAATTTATAACAGATAGGAAACACCTGGCTGTTTCAGTGTGACAAATAGTTCACGCGGATAGAGGATGTCAGGTAAGATAGGAAAGTCTCTTGAGAAATTGCCATAGACACGGGAATGTGACGAAGGCTCGAGTCCTCTTAAGCCGAGGATAAATACAGGAATCTTGTTATTTCGCTCAGCAACCGAGAGACGATCTTCCTCACGGAAGGAAGCCGAGGACATACATTAACCCTATACGTATTTATCTTCCGGCACTAAAGCGTGTTACGAGTATTTCCTTCCATGGAATATCAGCCAAGTTAATTAACCACGCCAAGAATCGAGCGATAGCACACATCGGCATACGTAATAGAATTATGTTTAACTGCGTGCTCTTTGCTCTCAAGTTGAAGCTAGCAATTTGCATATACTTTATGCTAACTCTAAATTTTTATAATTACAATTGTTTGAGAACTTTTATTGCAATATGACGTACGTCAAAGTATTTAAAAAAATATTGCCTTGATTATCACGATTTACAAAACATTTTTTGGTTTACGAAAATATGTTCACAACCCTACTGCGTAACAGAAAGGTCTCCTGAAGCGTGTCTTCAATTTTACCTAATAAAATAGGATGTAGCGCCTTGTTAAGCCACCCTTTGGCGCTTGCTAGTAAATTAATGAGCTCACTGCAACACTACACCGTACAAACCCTTATACCATCTCCTAGCCACCCTAAGGCCCACCACCTCTCTACACCACTGCCAGTCTACCCGCTTTGCGCTCTGCTCGGTCTACTCTCGAAACCAGCATTAAATCATACATCAGCGAACGATGCGGCCAGGGGTGACGGGAAGGGGTTGAGCTAAAGTAAAACCGGGAAATCCAGGACGAGTGAAGAGGTGTCGCATCTACTAATAATCAACTAGAATTTGAAATTCTGCGTGGTTTACGGTTATGGTAGGAGTTATGCTGCAAGAATTACTGTAAAATTTAACCGCTTCCAAGAGATGATAATATTTAATGTAGGTAACAGATGTATAATTCGAATAGAGAGTGTCCACGAGTTTGTATATCATGCAGAGATGTATATAAGGTTAAAGGTTAAACAACAAAAGTATTGATTTCTCTTTTTAATTTCTCTTATTAAACTGAATTTAATATTATGCTTCAAAAAAACACAGTGCTCACACATGTAGCATTTTAAATTAATAAAATGTTGATACATATAACAAAATAAAGTTTTTTTTAGAATAACAGAAGAGAGTTTTATCACAAACTTTTATTAATTACAAATTGGCTATACACTATACAGTAACTTATGTATTGACAAAACTTAATTGCAGAAAAATAATTAAATTTATATTTTTATATTATTTTTATTTTATATCTCGATTCAATATGTGTTGCTAACATATACTGAATGCAAATACGTTTCATAAATTTAAGTACAGACAGGGATTTTTTTTTACACATAATATATGTATACAAAGGGGTAGAGGGACGTGTTATCCCGAAGATGGCCCAAGTGCGGTCAACTCGTGTAATCCTCTTTAAAACCGACAAGAATTAACTTTAGCACATCGCAAATTCGCACCGCATTTCACGGCTCTTATGAATTTAAGCGTCCGCCGTATACCCGGGAGGTGTAAAGGACGCCGGGAAAGGGTTCATGTGTGGTTACGGAAGAGAAATCCGCAGAGAAGAAAGGCGGAAGTAATGAAAATGCTGGAGTACCTGCGAAATAGACAGAAAGGAGAAAGTAAAGAGAAATGGCATCAAATTAGAAATAAAAGCAATATAAAAATAAGATGAGAAAGCAAATAAAGGAAATAGCGACAGATGGAGAAAAAATATATTGCCAACTAATTTAGAAGAGAAAGAAAACTTGTGCATTATTAAATATATAAAAAATAATATATCTTATCGTGGGTATATAAATGAAATAGATTTTTCAGTTTCTCCGGACAGTTACCTATGCAATTGATTTAAAGCTGAGAAATTGTTTAAAGATAGAAAGTCTAAATATTTCATTAAGGTTAATTAATTAAATAAATAACACGTTGAGAGAAAAAAGTAAATGCTAACAACGTGGCAAATAGATGAGCGAAATGATCTTTAGATATCTTAGAGCCGACAAAAAAAGATACTAGTGATATAATATGGTGTTGTGGCTCTTAGTTTGCGAGAATGCCGCAAAGCCGGTTTGTCTTTTCTTTCAACGCCGCAAGCTAGTCGTCCAACTTTGTTAACTCATTGTCAGTCATTTTTCATATCGCGAATGAGAGAGCATCCGATTTTGTTACCAAAATGCACCGGCCAAAAGTAATCAATTACTTTCCACTAACGATCGGAACATGCTTGTGATTTGTGCGCTCATATAGCCGTCATCGTGAAAACCGCACGTTTGCACACATATACCTGCCACATACATGGACATGCGTGTGTAAATGATTTCACGTGATTAAATTCCGATCGCGAATCTTGCGGTTTTGATACAGATGCAAATAACTTAATGCATAATCGAAAGCCAGGTTAATGCATTGTGTAAGGCTTTGGTCTACCAACAATCTAGCCTCGTAAAACTCGCAACATGTCATCGCATACTAAATTTAGGCCGCTTTTGTGACTCGCATGTGATCCGACAGTATTCATCGAGATTATTATACGTCATGTACACAGTATGCCGTGGGTACTTATTAATGTCGTTCCTGTATCATCGATCAGGCATACTGGCAGCATGGAAGAAAATTGGCGCACTACGAAACTTTAAATAAAGCGTCGAGTAAATTCACGAGACGCTATTTTTAAGCCTTTAAATTATATTAGGAAATTAATTTTATCTTAAGCTTATAGTGGCATATGAATTATAAAGAGTTACTGATCAGTGCTTTTTACGATATTATTATCTTGAGATTCATCACATATTTGATGGTAATTTATTTTAATAAATAATATTCGACTTGAGTTTACATGTTTCTATAGATGTATATCTAATAACGTTAATTAACAAATAAATCGATCAGTCATAGCTGTGTTGGCCGTGTCATAATAATCATGTCAATTATTAAAAATTTAGAACGGTTTCTGCTACAAATTCATAGCAGTGCTACGCTTGAATACAGCTCACAGAACATTTAGTTCACACAGCGATAAAAAATTGTTTGATAAACTTTTTATTTAAAATTACACATATATTATTAAATATTATTTAATATTTCTCGTTCTTGCATTTTGTGAGTTTAAAAAGTTCAGATTTTATCAACGCTAAAGCTGAAACAGAATAACAAAAATAAGTGATGCTAATTCTTTACTATCTTTTTTTTAATTATGTTACAACTTTTGATATCGCTTGTTAAAACAAGAGTGATCGCCTTGTCATGAATATATTAACATTTTACCTACATAATCATGATAAACATTGGTAATCACAGGAAGTTCCCCACGATTGATTTCCGCGTACGAATCACCATTTACTGCAATTTTCCTGCTATGCCAAACCAACGTGACACGGCGTCGCGCGCGCGTTTACATCGAATTTAATTAATCCGTAGATGATCGCACACAGTAATTCGCCACGTACACCGAACCAACCCCATTCTCCATCAGCTTTTCCATTCCATTCTCCGCTAGACCCGGCCGTAGTCGCTTCGCGGGGTTACGCCGGCATGCACACCGAATGCGGTTGTGCCTGCCTATCTCGGTTGACAATCTATCAATTAATTAACGAAAATTACGCTCTTGCTAAATTAATACCGGGACCGTTTCTACGTGTGCTGGCGCGGCAATACGCCGTGCCGGCGCCGCGACGCGCCGATTGCGATGCTCGTGCGCTGCTGCGGCCGCAACGGGCGACAAGCACCGGCGGGTGCAGCCTCGCCGCGAATTACCGGATATCTTAATGAGTACCGTAATTAATACGGACACAGATTGGGGGAACGTTCGAGGGTGCGGGGTTAGATAGCGCTTAACCAGAACGTACGGGCTTTGTCACGGACGTGTACAAGATAACCGTATATCTGCTGTGAAATGCAAACCAGCCCGCCGACCATCCTGGACTCCCCTGCTGCGCTATCTGAGAATGGTATTGCGGTATACATCGCCACCGTGAAGTGTACGAACGGGCGCACATCGGATACGTTTCACAACGTTATTTACATTAATGATGAGAAAGCTACGCGAGCTGTAGCTTCTAACATTTTCATCTCCCGCTCAGAGAAAAATTGGTCAAATGAAGATGGAAATTAATTAGTGTTGGAATTAATTAGATTATGAGATACTCGCTTGACATAAAATATGTGATCTGCTGCAGACGTACATTATGCCCTGCACCTCCTAAATCACATTTAAATAATAGACGCTATGACTAATTTCGTGAACGTTCAGTAAAACGTGGTATTTATTAAATCACGCTAAGTAATTTTATTACATAAATTTAGAATGAAATGGTTGGTGTTTCTGATGACTATCGTAATCCTGTATAGAACAAAGTCATTAAACATTCCAATGGCGCTGTATTCTTCTCGGATCAAAATCCAAGACACTGTTCCTTCTCCGACGTTTTTTTATTTTTGTTCGTAATCACTTTCATTGAAAGGATGCAGAGTTGAAGCACGGAAGTTTCACGTAGCCCCTTACACGATGCAATCCTCTCGATCCGCGCCGCCTTCCGCTTCCAACGCTAGGCATCTAATAAATATTAACAAGAACCGCGACGAGATGGTAATCCACGGAAGTTCTTCTTTGTGGATGGACTGCGAAGAAGATGTAAAACGGGAAAAGAGCGATGGTGTGAGGCAATGAGTAGTAAGGCAGCAACGGGGACTGAGAAGCTAAGTAACACGATAACGCGGCACAGCGAAAGTTTGACAATATTCTTCTTCTTTGATTACCGTTTCTGTAGCTATTGAACTCGTCTCTCGTATATTTCATAAATTTATTAATATTTTCCTAAACTTAATTTGCATATCTTGGCTTAATAATTCCGAATTGTGACTATTTATTACAATTATCATAATCACTTCTAAATGTCGCAAATCCTGGCGTTTTCTTTGCAAACTTCTTCAACGTTACACTATAGCATAAAGTAACATACTACAATCTACTTTGTGATTAATATACTTGTATCTAAGATATTGTAAATTAAATTGACACATGCAAAAACTTGCTATATTGATGTCTTGTTAAGTTAAAATTGTAGTTGTCGTTTGGATAACAACAAGTCACTATCGCAAATAGAACGTACTTACCAATAAAAGTTGTATTGTATTAATACGACGGTTTCCGAACTCAATCTCTCGAGACGCTCTTTTTCTCGCCGGCAGGTAGAAAGCGCGGTGCTAATACCGTGTAAGCTTCTTATTTTCCTGCCACCTTTCGAAATACTTCTTCACAACGTCCCTTCCTGGAAATACGATCGCGGCCACGAAATCTCTTTACCTTTTTACGACTCCAGCCGCCCATCGCCACCTCATCGCCGGAACGCTCCACGTCTTTTATCTTCCTGCACCTCCTGAGTCGGATGTCGCTCACGGAAATGGAATTTCCGAGTAGAGTCGCACAAAAATTGATTCGTTTAACCCGCTCATTGTGCTCGGCCAGATCTGACAAGCTGCTCGTTGGACGGGCGAAGGGCAGGGAACCGAAAATCGTGGACCGTGGTTTCGATTCAGGGGGGTTGGAGGGCGAAAGGCACGCCCGTGGTGAACAGAGCAGCGCAGGACAGGGCTATTCTAAGGGCTCGAGATTACAAGCCATTGTTTCCGCGGCGCCCTTTGTCTCAAATCTACCCTTCCTCGACCGACACTCACCCGCCTTCCCGTCCGACTCGTCCTTCTTTGTGTTTTTAATTCGCAACTTTGTAACCAGTTCGCCGCTCTCTCTCTCTCTTTTTCTCACCCTCTCATTCCTGCTTCTCTCTTTGTCCTTCTCACCCTCTTCACCTAAAATTTCATCCCCTTGTCGCCTCTTCCTGCTAGTTTTATTCTAGCAACCCTCGATCCAGCTGCAATATCCTCTTCGCTTTTATCGATGCTTATTTTTCTATCATGATTTGGCCCTCCAATTTTAACGTGCAGTTTTCTTTCCATTTTCGGCTTTGATGCATTCTCTTCGTCATATACTAAGCGTATATGTCACATATCAATTCACACATTGCACATATACGAAGTGCAATAATTATATTAATTGATTGCCTCCATGAGCAAGCTTATCTTATTATGCGAGTATCTGGTTATGCAGAACTGGTAATTATCATGTTTACGGGCGTCGGTGATGTTATCACCTTTGAAGCGAAGGCTCACACCAAGAGGATTTCACGGAGCGCTTTGAATGTGTGCAATTATACAACAGCGTGGCTACGAGTTTAGACAGCCAACAAAATTTTCGTACTTTGCTGAAGAACAACGAAAACCCATTATAGATAACGAGAGACAGAAAGAGACAAAGTCGAGCAGGAGTAATACAAAGTGAGATCGAAGTACTGCTGTACGAAAGCGGCTCGATGCGCCTCCTCCAAGGATTTGCGAAACGATTCTCCGCTACGACTTTGAAATCGTTGCGAGGGGAAGGTACAGAGTACGAAAGAGATAGGAGCCACCGTCCCTGCTTGCATCTCCCGACTATCGCCAGCAGTAAAATGACGTCTCTGAAGGAGGAAAGTAGAGTGGATATCCGGCATGCTCCATGCAATTGGAAACTTTTAGTAAATGTAAACCGTTTCGTGCTCGAGTAGATACAATCCGGCGCTAACCCTGTATCCGTTTGGCTCCCTTTAAATTCGCTTGTGCGTTTCTTTATCCCTCCACCGCTTAACCTTCTGCATTGGACGACGCGCAAGCAAAACGAGTGCGACACCGTCAGGTGTACGAATGTTCACGTTGTACGTGGGTGAATGCGTGTGTGTTGGTTTATCGGTGCATTCTCCGCATCGACGTGTAAAGGAGCGGCGTACACGGGATCGAACTGTAAAGAGGGGGGCTGAGAAATTCGCGAGAAGGTGGAGAGAAGGCGAAAACGGGAAACTGCGAGGGAACCAGGGGCAGATCGTGAGAAGCAAGGGGTACGCGGGAGTACGCGGGAGTTGCTTTCGCAGTACGATTCTCTCCCGCCACGTTCGCCCGTAGCCCGATTAAAACGGGCTCTAAAATCCCATTCCTCCCCTTTACCCTCCTGTACTGCACTGTGGCTATTCCGTTTTATTGTTCGGGATACCATATGCATAGCAATAACTATGCCCACCCCTGTCGGTACTAACCTGCTCCTGCCGTTACGCCACCTTTCGAACCATTTCCCTCTCGACCACCGAGATGGGTGGTCAAATGCTCGGCCGTTGCTGACTCTATCAAAGCACCCGATCCCTCCGTGTTTCTCCGCGGTTTCAGCTGATTTCTTCGATATACCTACGTTGGAGCGAGCAATTCGCAACGACGAATTTTCTGAAAAAATAAAGTTTACAGGCGTGTTCCATTTATAATATTATTTTGCATTTCTAATCAATGACAAAAAATTGTTAGTGCTATAATATATAAAAAATTAAATAAAAAATAATTTTAAAGGATATATTCTTGACTAAACTGGAAACGTTATGTTTAAAAAAAAGTCGAGTATGATACAAATAATGCTATATCACATCAAGAAAATAAAATACATGACTAAAAATATTATAAATTTTTAAATAAAATAAAACGATATAAAAAATATTTTTATAAATTTTATTTTTTCTAAAAAATATTTGTTTCTTTATTTTAAAGTATGTCTTTTTGATTTCTTTTCTTCTTCCTTTTAACATTTCTCAAAGATGTACTATTACTTTTAGTGGTAGATACAGGGATGTTTCTTCTTTACAACTATTTGCTTTCAGTTATATATCTTCAAGTTGAAATATCTCTTTTTGCTAATAAACTTTGTGCTTTGACGTAAAATCTGTGAAGTGTATTTTTTCCTTAGCCGCATGGTTAGTGGGTTCCGGAAAGTTTTAAAGAAATGCGCGCTTTTCAAATTTTCTTTTAAATCTTCATCCTTCTTACGTAAGGACTGTGGTCGACCATTTGACCATTGCTGACTCTATCAAAGCTTCCTGCTGACTTTAGGAGCTTTCTCAGTTTCACACAGTTTCAACTCTGAAACTTCTCTAGAGTCAGGCAATCATTCGCCGACCTATTCGTAGTTCTTTACTTTAGATATATTCGTGTTTGAGAAATATAACACAAATAGGTACGTTTTAAACAAGCATACAGTTAGTTTTCTAGATTATTTACAGAAATTGAAATAAGGATTTTTAAATATATTAAACGTATTTTAATAAATAAAAAGCCAAAATAGTAAAGTATATAATTGCTGTTTTCTCTCTAACAAGTTAATATCTTTAGTTTCAACAATAAGACAAAATAATCTTCGAAAACTATAAAACATAAAAATAAATTTAATATTTAGTTTCTGTTAATTTTTTTAACTTGTTAATCAGTTTTGATTTAGAGTCGAATAAATATACATTAAGTATCAACAAAAATAAATTATCTATATATTTTGTAAAGTAAATCCATTAAAGTAGTTGTGTTAGTTGTATTTCGTGAGCTTGGTCACTTTTTCTTTTACCAAAGGCTGCTATTTTTTAAAAAATAATTTTAAATAAAATAACAAGTAGGACAATTATCTTTATCATGTCTGTCGAGCAGATATGATAAAGATAATTGTCCCACTTGTTATTTAAAAAAACCCATACAGAATTTTATTATCATTTACTAGCAATTGAAGGAACGCCTCAAATTGCTAGTACATGATAATAGAATTTTGAATAATTTTTTTGAAATTGAAGAAATATTAAGGTTTAATAAGGTTCCTTTAAAGGTTGTCATGACAAGCATATAACAGGCTTTGTCCTGGGATCTCTCTCATGTCATCCCTTCTTTGGTAAGAATACTCCCGGTGGTTTGCCATTGCCTTCCGAGATGTGGCGATTGAATAAAAACTGACTGTATCTTTGGTCGGATGGTCGGATTTGAACTCGGTTCGTCCGTTCGTCGGGCTCACTAGCCCAGCACGCATCCCTCTGCGCTACGATCGCCACAACAAAAATAAAATAGCACTCAATATAAAAATTAAATTAATTTGTAGAACTATATAAAATCTGTGCAAATTAACATAACAAAATCTCTATGAACGCGTATCTAGCGTTTGTGTTTTACCAGTGAACATGGTACGCATTGATAAACAGAAACATCAGCGGCAACACGTTGGTACCTTACAGTACCGACCACCCACCGAGAAGGACGAAGGCACAAGACTCAAAGCGATTAAGACGGGGCGGTGGGTGGCCGGAAGTCTGCGTGCGTGCAAACGCAGCATACTAGGTCACAATGACGTTAAAGGGTTATCTGATAGCCTAACCGTAAGGCGTTTCTACGAGAAGGGGTGAGGAGAGGTGTAGGACGCGCCGCTGCATCGTATTGGCATACCAATGGTTACAGAAGGGTCTGTGAACACGTGTAGCCGAGTTGTATGCTACTAGCTGTCTGACAGTTTGGCATGTTGCCTTCCACCACCAACGGCACCGTATCATCGTCATTGTCGTCGTGTCGACGGCGCCGACAAGCGCGCATGCATGTGCGTACACACACGCTTAATGTCGCCCGGTAAATCGGTCAAATCGCGGCACACGCTCGCCAGGACGTCGGCTTTACTGCAACGCGTCAAAAATACGCGCTAGGCTGGCCAATCGTCTCGCGCAGCGCGTTTTTGGATTTGATTGAATTTTCAATACCCGCGGATGTGATGTATGGGAATTAGGAATTTGCCGGAGCGATTGTTTGGGAAATGTTTCGGCGCTATCTGCTGAACGAACGGTCGTTATCGGCAAGCTTTCCGCGGGGACGAGCTTTTCGGTATATCGCACGCACAAATTTGACTCCCAGAACAAAGTTTATTTTACAAAACTCGCGCTGCAAGATATTTTTGCAGAATTTAACAATATTCTGGGCAACACTATATATACAATATATATGTATACTACAATACAGTTTTAAATTTTAATTGATTGTTTAAAAACATTATATATATTATAAATCATGTGCAAGAATATTTTATATAATATAAAAAACGAATGTTCTCAAAATTGCGATGAATTCTTTTGTGCCTGTCGAGTAATGCAATGCGCTTTTTATCTTCATTTTCACGTTTGTATCATCGCATGGGATATATTAAACATCTTTTTAAGAATCCAATATTTACTGTAGCAGCAACACCGTGTATAAGGCTAAGATCAGACGGTTTCAACATTTTCGCACGTGACATCAACCATAAACGGTCGTCCTGAGAACGGCTCGATGGCTTTCTGGATTCAAACGTCGTGATAGTGTTCTTACTGGATTCCTATGGGAAAATTATCCTCCGTGTCGTTTCACCTCGATATTGCAAACCGCATGATATCTCCATAGCAGGGATCGCCAGGACGATTTCGCCTATTTGCAATAACAGTTCGCCTTTCGCAGCATGAAAGCACGATATGTTGTTGGTGTAGTGTGAGTAGAAGTTGGAAAAGGGGCGGAGACGGGGGGTTGGAAAGCGGATTCAGTTTCGAAACGTGCTTCGCGCCCGGGATAACCTTTATTTTACGAAGGTCGTAGGAATGCAAATTAAAGCGACGTATATGCCGAGGGTGAGCGAACCGATACTATGTAAGCCTCTACCGAAGCAACGGTCTCAAGCGAGATGGAACAAGCTGCGACACTGAAGCTATCTTGATAAACAGAAATATGAAGTTTGCACTGTCTTTTAAAATTTCAAAAAAATTATTAGATGTTTGTTCTAGAAATATAATGATTAAAAAAATGACCATTAATTTTAATCTCAAATTTTGTTGCACGTTTAATCTTTGAAATTCTGCATTAAAAGTATTGTAAACATTATTTCTATTCACGGTTTATCGCGCAGGCAAGTTAGTTATAATCGAATAGTTAGTTATAATCGAATGACAATAGTAACTTATTCTAAAAAAAGAGCCACGATTTGTAAACTAAAACTCTATTCAACGCGTGTCGGCAATCACAATTACCGTTCGCAAAAAGCGTTCTAGTTACGAAGGCACCGTCGGGGTGCCATATTTTCCATCGAAACGGAAATAAGCTGATTAAAGCATATATTTTTGTTAGAGTACAATTTGCACGGGTAACGGAGGAAATAAAGAATGCAAAAAGGGATGGTATACGCAGTCGTGCTGGTAGAAGTAAAAACGAGGGTGGACGAAAGGCGGGCAAGGGAGAAGGAGTAAATCCAACGTAGCGTGGCAGTGCTGGCGCGCTAGGAAGTACATGGGCCGTGGTGGTCAACGTACCATAACATTATATCTATCCCATATACTGTATATCTACTATTTCTTTTGGACATGTGTGCCGAACCACCCTTCGCTAACGCTACCACCACAAAGTATTGTGTCTGAGTTAGCTCTATCTTATTTTTCTCTCTCGCAATAATCTCACGCGCGGAATCATTTTCTCGAATCTTTTTAGTTCGGAAAAATGCTTTTTCTTCGCCAAAACACCATAAAATTATATTATTTATTTTATATATAAAAAGGATAATATTTGATGTTGAGATTATTATGAACATTAATTAGCTCAGTTATGGAATTTCATTTATTTCAAGATAATCGATATGCAATTAGTGGAAGCGTATCGAGCTTGCAGTCTATATTACGATTTCTATTTTCTATTTTACACGAATCGTGAAATTTATATATAGAATTAGTCTATAAATGCATTTCTATTTATTCTTAGGATATTTCAAGTGTATTGCCTTATAAAAAAGATTTCGTGTGATGAATAAATAAGGAGCTTTTTTACCGCCGCAAAGTAAAATATTTTTTCAGTAGACTTTGGAAGATTTAGTACACGAAAAACGAGACAAAGCACCGATTCCTGGAGAAGCGACAGGTTCGGCGTGGTTGAGGTGTAGAACGGAGAACGCGAGAGCTTATCAAGAGCTTTAAGTTTGAAGCAGAAACGTTGGTATAGGAAAGCGCGGTCGCCAACTTAATCCTGTATTGTAAACTAGGCAGTATGCAAAGACAAGTTTTCTACTTTGTGCCGTTCTCTTACTATACTTGTTATTCTCTTGCAAGCACATTTTCCTCTTGTTGTCTCACTCTTTTATGAGAGTGAAAGGTATCAGGGACTAATCTGTTCTTCGAGAATTCTTGAATCACGAAACAAAAGTTCCGTTTTCGTATTCCCTCATCGATCACTCTCCTCTCTTGTCTCCTAATTAAATTACTTATGCAATCAGTGAGGAATTGTCTTCCTCGGCCATCACGCATACAAAATTAGAGATCACGATAGAGTTTTAATTCGTTGCTCATAAGTAATAGAAGGGCTGAAAAAATATTTTAAATTATTAAACATTATTAATAGCACTATTTTTCGTTATAAATCTCAGTAAAATTTTTTATTTAAAGGTATTTGCATAAAATATTTTTTATTTAAATTTGTTATTCCCTTTCCAGATTAAGCTATAAGCAAAATTAACCCCTTCTTTAGGAGCAAAAAATGTTTTATTGCATTTTAATTAACCAGTCTAATTAGCTAAACTTGTAAACTTTTTATAAATAACTTTCACAGATAATATAAAAGTTTTAGCGTTCCCAACAGCATAATCCGCCGTCCACAATCCAGTGTTATCCGCACATGGCATTTTGAGCGTACCATGGCATCTATCTCAGTGAAGGCTTCATATCAGCTACGTGTTCGGATATGAATTATATCTCACTTTCAGCCGTATGACATGCACGTAAAATGCATAGCTCATATGCACACAGTGCACCTATCGCGCTTTTAATCCCTGTTCGTCATCCGGCGCAATCTCGGGTAAATAGACCATCTTGTAACTCACCTGTAGTACGTTAAGCGTACGCCTGTTGGATTTCTTGCTTATCGCGCAATAAATGTATACAACTTGAAAAAGGTAACTTACCTATACGGCGCGGCCGGCAATGGAAAAAGGAAGAACGCTGGCCCAGTGGCTGCTGCCCGCGCTTTCATACATTTATTTATGAAGCGCTATGAATAAATGGATGGTAGCCTTTCTCTCGCACTCGGTGTTTCAGAAGGCTGATATCGTGTTGTTACTACCATAGACGTACCGAATATAATGGTTGTTCGGGGAGTATCTTGTCAAATCCATTACCTCGCCTCTTGACGTTCACTTTTTGCGACAGGTTTACGTACATTTGGAGGCGCGTATGCTAATGCTAGGTGGCAAGGTAGAAGTTAAAAAGAGTTTTCTCACTCCTTTCTTGCGTTTTCAGAGAAAGAGACATATTTAAAATAACTGCGTTTTCAAGTCGTAATGAATATAAAAACCTCCGAGTCCACGGTGTAATTGTCTGTAGAATAATGCACACAATTCTGAAGATATGAAAAGTGTATATACATATAGATGTGTACATTTTGTTACATCATGAGCTGTTTGGTATTCAAATGACTGTATGAAAATAGTCACAATATTTCAGTATAACAATTACAATTTTTTGGCGCAATTATTTTCTAAAAAACGCTGACATCTCTTTTCCATAACAAATTAAATGCCGCACGGTTTAATTCAGTCAAAAGAAAAAAGTTGAATAAATTTTTCTTTGTATAAGTGGGATCGTAGACATTAATAACGCCAGCAGAAAGGTGTAATTCCATTTACCTATCAGCGATTTATTGAATAGATTGTGCAAACCGGCGCAAAATGTAGCGGCATAAGAGTGCGCACCGAAGTATTCTGGATGACAGGATCGACCGACGCTCGTCGAATGGGAATATTCCACCGTCTCTTTTCCGGCTGGTCTCACCTGAAAACACACAGCTCCGCTCCCTGCACGCTTTTAATTTGCATCGGAAAAGACGACGAGCTCAACGTTTAGACGAAAGAACCGGGGACCGACGGAGCAAAGTCGAATCATGAAGAACGGTGCGCCCAGAGGGAGAAGCGCATGTAATTAACGAGTATTCTCAATAAGACGGGGGTGGTCGGGCAGGGAGGAAAAGGGCGCGACGAAGAGCAGAGACTCGAGGGAAAAAGGCTCAAAGCTTCGAACGCCTAGGGCGCGTTCACCTGTTAAATAAAATACATTTAAATTCCAGCGGCACGTTCTGGCACGTGGGAGCTATTGACCTCCCTCTTTCGCTCGCCGTCATTTTCGTTCGTGCTCTCTTCCACCACCATGTTTTACCGTAACATGAAACAGCTCAATGCGCGCAGCTCGCATACGGAGACCCTCTGTCTCCGGATCTTCTTTATATTCTCAACCTATTCTTTGTCATGCGCGCGTATTTCGCGCTTCGCGTTCTTTCCTTGGCGGTCCTTGGGATGATGCGATTATGAATGTGCAGCAACGACTTGGAACTCATTGAATTCTGTCACGGAAAATCCACCGCTCGATGCTTGGTGACCGTCTGTTAAACAATTTTATACTTGTAGTAAAATACGAATTCGCATGTGTGTTCACGGAGAGAACCGCGGTTTTGCTGAATTATCCAAAATTTTAGCATCAAAATAATTTATGTAGGACAACAAAATTTTTGACACTCTAGCAAACAGTTTGAGTGTCCTACATAAATTATTTTGATGGTTCAACAAAAGTATTTTCAGATCTATATCTAGCTAAAATTTTGGATAATTCAGCAAAACCGTTCTCTCCGTGTTATGACTGTATTTTTCCGCACCTGTTACAGAAAAGTTACTTATTCTTTCGGCGAGTTATATTTGTTCCATGAAAATGCAGTTGTGCTGTTTCATGCAAACGCTGTTTCCGCATACGTTTCTGTTTCGTGTTCTTGATTTAAAAAAAAACGTGTATATACTATGTCGTAACATAATAAGTATTTCAATTCTATTTGTTTATAAATTATATCCAATCAGCGCTTTTCTTCTAATAATAAATTTAATAATTTTAACATTACTCTTATTTATCTGGCATATGTTAAGGTGCGGACAAAATGATGAAATAATTAACTGATGAAATAATGAATCAACGATGTGCGCGGCGTACAAGAAATCGATATCAGCGTGCGATGGAATCGATGAAGAGGACACATCCAGTTTAGTCAATCGGCATTACGTTCACGTAACACCTTCGGTACCACCATCATATTGCATCCACGTCCCCCTCTATTCTCTTGGCCATTCTATTTTCTTTCGTTTCATTTTATTTATCTTCAGTCCTACCATACGCGGCTCCATTTACGATGGACCACGGCGTCGACAGCGACGTCATCGTGTAGTCGTCCTCGCCGTTCCATTCCGTTGCGTTTGGTTCTGCTCGTCGTACTTCTGCTCATCCCGCGTCGTCGCCCGGAAAATAGATATTATTATACCGGATGTGCCCCCTACGTCCTATGTGTAACTCTAATAAATATCGAACGAACGGCCCTGAGGCCATATCCAGGCAGGCGACCATCCTTTTATGTATGACGGCGAATAACATATACGTATTTTGAAGGTATAGTTTCACAAATGTGTGTTGCAACCTGACGTATATTACGAAAAATTGTAATATTTTTATAATAATCGTAAAATGCATTTTCTACTATTTATTATTAATTATATTATAATAATAGCACTATATATATATACTTATTGCAACTGCTCGTATTATAATTTTTAAAATATCAATAAGTAGCTTTTGTGTGTATAAGTATTAATAACGTACTTCTTTTGTTATAAATATATGAAAACACAAGTGACTGCATTATTCAAATCACGTTTACGTTTTGACGTATATACATATAACATATATAATAAAAACGGCTGTCCAATTTCAATCAGTAGACCATGGACGATAAAAGCCTTTGATAGCCAAAGGCACAATATATGTGAACGGAATTTTATTTTCGGAGAAATGATGTTCGTAGATTTCACGCTAAAGCGTAATAAACGGGAGACGACGTATCATAAATAACAATGGATACTGAAAAGATAAAGAAAAGCATCACTTAATACTAAACACTAAGTTTAATTCAATTTTCAATTAAATATAAATCAAAATGCATTAAAATACTACTTTGTTTTAGTAGTTAAGTAATATAATTAATAATAAGTAATATAGTAAAATATATAAAGAAAGATAATAATAATTATACAAGATTTATTGTTCTTTATTATTTATTCTTATTTATTTTGTATTATTTTTTACTTCTTATTATTCAATTCTAATACAACTTTAAACTTTTTGTTTATTACATTTTAATGAATTAACTTTCTCAATAACATTAAAATGTTATTTCTTTATAACATTTTTTAAGTATCTATAATCTTTAAAATATTTACTTATTGTATCTTTATCAGTATAATTTTTTGTTAGTTTTCTAAACACAGGACCATTTATATTTTTTGAGAGAACAACAGCCTACTATTTTTTCTTGCCCCTTCAGATCTGTGTTATGCTTCCCCAGACAAATTGCTGGGAAAAATTGTGGCCGTGCACATAGCAACCGCGACTACTGCGCAGACAGAGAAAAGAAAAACACGCAAAATGATAAATTCCATAGAATGAAGATTTTTCTTTATGATATTTGTTGTTTTCTAATAATAGGATTTGTTATAAGATGCTAAAATTTAGAATAACATATTAATATAGCTGGTTACTATCCAAAGAAATTAACATTACGTATTTAAAGTAAGTAAATGTAGACACTACATAAAATTTGAGGATTGTGTATATTAATAATAAAACATATTTGCTAATATCACTTTTTAAAAATTTATTTTTCTTTAGTACTTATTTAATAACATGTTTGTATAGTATATAATAATATAGAGCATGTAACATAATTTTTTTAATATTTTAATATAAAACTTAGAAGTTCTTATAAAATTTTTTATTAAAAATTAAATATTAACGATTAAAATGTAATCTACATCCTTTTTTAAAGTTTGATCAAAGCCAATAAGCTTCTAAAATTAGTAAATTTAAAGATCGTCAAGAATATTTATATCTGCGGTTACGAATCTGGTTAAATTTTCCCTACTAGGTAAATATAGTATCATGCTTAATTTAATGGAACGATGATATTAAAAATAAAATGTTTGAAAAAGAATTTTATTAAGTTTTAAATTAAAGTATACCTACAGATTTGTAGCAAAGTTTAAATTTCATGTATTTTTTCTTAGTTTATTAGAAATTTCAGAAGTAGTTTGAGAAAATTCAAGTTTAAGAAACTATCATAGAATGCAGCAAAAATTGTTTATAGGAAAACCTGAAAAACTATACAAAGATACATTATTTATAAAAATTTATTAAAATTAAATATAATAGGATTAGTTTATATTTGACTTATGTTAGTGAAAGTTTATATATAGCTACTTTATAAACGTCAATTACGTGTCTTATGACGGGTAACGTTCTCTGCTGCTTTTAGGTATTTCGTATTCATGAGGATCAACGTAGATTATATGTCACATGGACATCAACTTTAGCCTAATATACCTGTCTCCCAAAAGATGTAAACGAAACTATTTAGAAAGTTATTAAATTATTTTATTTCTGATTCCAAAGATTTTATTTGAGAAGTCAAATATATTTTATTAAGAGGATAAAATTATTTACATATTTAGAATATAATAATTTATTAGAAAAGACAACACAGACGCTTTTAGACAACATAGATTTTCATATTCTATGCTTTTAAGTTGTCTTATACGAATCGACACCCCAGGCTTTCTCATCGAACTAAGTTTCATTGTTGGTGACGTATGCTTCCCCGTTTAGGGGACAAGTTTCAGAGATGGCTTCCTCGAGAGCCAACGGCACGAAACTCCCGCGGCGCAAAGTCTGGCTCCGAGTTAGATTAAGCCGTGGCCAGTAAGCCACCTTCAGAAATTGCTCGTTGCCCTTCGGATTTCATTAGCGTTTCGAGCGAATCTCATATTCCGCAAAGTGCTTTTCGGGAAATTTGCGGTTCCAGCTCTACGTCGCGAAAGAGAATAATAACTTTCTAATCTGCTGAATTTATTTGAAAAGAAACAGTAAAATATCAGGTATAACATTACATATCTGGCATTGCACGTATTATACAATACTTCTTCATAAATTGATATAGTAGTTAGTAAGCGCTATTATGTATATAAAATTAATGTACTACATTCAAAATTTGTATTACATTATGAGATTATAAATAAGCTGTTTGTAAAACACATAATATCGTGTATAATAATTAATTTAATTAAAATAAAAATATTTTCTGATTAAAAATGAATAAAGATAAGTAAAGGCAAAAATAGTGCGACAGTTGATTGAAATGTATAATTTTATACAAATTTCACAAAAATTGAACTAAAACAAATGCAGCATTAATACACCGTTATAGTTTCTTATAATCTCTTGTATAATCGGGAAATTGCTAGTTAAATGCGGATCAGTCCTCCGTACATTTACCAAACGCCCGGTTGCTAATAGTATCTAGAACATTTGCACCGCCTATTGAATGTAAACACGCGAAGCGTCAAACAACTAAAGACCTTTGATGTTCAATCGCTAGCAAAGCATGAACGCCCTTGAACTATCCCCTTGAATCCCACGTGAATTTCGCCCTTTAGAATTGGTAGAATGCGTTGCTAGTAATGAAATTTCAACTTGTTCAGAATTTGTGTGATTCCGCAAAGCGATCGAGTAATTTCATGAAAAAAATGTCTTTGTGTGCGTGCGTGTGTTGCGTGTGTTGTGTGTGAGTATGTGTGTGTGCGTGTGTGTATATATACATATATGTATAAAACAAGGGATGTATATTAAAATGTCTCGTAAAAATCAATTTTACACGAAAATTTTGTGAGAACATATACGTGAAGTAAATTATTAGTCAAGTCACAACTACACAATAAAAGAAAAGTAATTCTATTTATAAAATACATTGTCCTACATCGTTAATTTTACCTCCTAATTCTGGAATAAATTTTACGAAAAAATACAATTATTGAGAGTTCGGAAGTTATGGAAGCGGAAACATATATAATAAACTTACTTAGCTGTGCTTATCGGTGCTCTTGCTCTTCTTCCATCTCGACAATTGAATTCAATTTGTAAAACGTCTATATACAATTACACAGTTACCAATATGCTTTCTTTCCATATTAACATGGGATGTTAATGTATTTCGAATAAAAATTGTGTGTTAAATCTATGTTTGGTAAAAATTTTGGAAGAAATTATTAAGAATTCATCCTAATAATTAATAATATATATAATATAGTTATATATGTAGAAAAGTTTAAAGATTATTTCTGTCTCTCAAATAATTCTATTTAATGAAAATATCGCTCATCGTTTACTGACAAAAATTCTAAGATATCGTTGAATTATTAATGGCAACGCGAAATATAACAGTTTAACTTAGGTATCTATATTTATACATATCGGCGCCGTCTGATTCGGCGGTTTATATCGAGTTAGTAATACCGTTTGCACCCCGGTCTTGTCTTTTCGGCTCACGTGTAAGGATCACGGAAACGATACCAGGATTAACGTTGCGAATTGCATCGAAACTCGTTTACGATCACGTGGCCCTACCTCTTCCATTCTGCGGGGATGAACATCCTGTTTCGTGGAAGACTGGATGGCCGGAGGGCTGCAGCGGCGGCGACAGCAGAGAATTACCGTTGTCGGTAAATGGATTAGCCGGACAGATATTACGAGCGCAGGGGCTCTTTGATGAGCGCCAGTTCGTTTATCGTTAATTTACAATGGTACCTACTCTCCCTCCCTCCCTCACCCTTCTCCCACTCTATGCTACCCTCTTTCCACCCACTTCCCATATCACCCCGCGATACCACCCCGACATACGAGTATCCACCCATTCCACTTAACCCCTCTGCTCCACCCTTTTCGCCGAATCCCGGCACGACCGAAAATCCCACCCCCTTCCGTCGGCTCGGCCACCAATTATTGCATTGGTAATCGATTGGATTATCAAAGTTTTGATAACGCATCGAGCTCTGCCGCCTCCGCGCCCCTGCGCGCGCGCTCTCAACACACCCTCCGCGTCCTATCCTCTCGTTACCATTTCACTGTGTTCCGTGCCATGGCAAATTATTTGCTCCGACGAAGCATGAATTCCAACCGTAATTACATTTCGCCTGATATTCAATTAGAACTACCGGTTCGTTCAGCGTGCCTATGAGGAAAAAGGGGAACAGAAGAGTGCGATTGAAGAAGCTTGTACATAGGCCCTACATGTATCGTGATGCACCGACACCTTGGCTTATCCTTCCGCAAATAATACGAATCGGTACCTATGATATACTCTCAAGAAATAAATATGTATTTATAAGTTGTGAACTATTTGAAACACAAGCGAATGTAATAGTTGAGTCACGTATATGTACTGTTCTAGTGGAGGAAGCCTAAAAAGACGTTTCCTAAAATTAGCGAAATGATATTATCTCATTCAGGAGTTTCACATAATTTCACAATCGTACCATATCACTTCGCATACAAATTCTATTTGACTGTAACAAATAAACAAGTGTTCCAATTCTTTATGTTGTTTCGCGAATCTGCTGGTCATCCGAGAATAACGCAACTCGTGATTGCTGTAGCTACCGAACGTTCGCCCGTTGCACCGCCATTCTCGCGAGAAGTTAATCTCTTTCATTCACGATCGCATCGTGTCGTACGGGCAACGGCTATAAATCCTATATCCAGGACGACGGGCATCTGGTTCTCCGACCGTTTTTCACCAGACGCAGTATCGTATATATATATAGTATATACACGTTCCTCGTGGACAGATTACTGTAGCTCTCATGGTAGTCACACGCCAGGGGCTCCCGAGGGAGTTTAATTTGCAGTAATGGGCGCATCCTCGCACGAGCGAAAGATTAAAAGCACCCACCGCTTGCAGCACCACATCGCCGCTCTCCCATTCCCACTCTCGATCTCACCATCTTCCCGACTCGCCGACCAAATGGCTGTTCGCCCCGCGCTCGTCAGAAAGGAACCAGTTCAGATACCATTTAGTGCTTTTCTACGTTTTACGCCTCTGCGCTTTTCCTTGCTGGCTCGCGGAACCAACGAGTCTCGCAGTCTCGTTGCCTCGGCTGATTAAATGCGAAATTCCGCTCAGTTCTTTCGCGTTCGTCAATTCGGGCTCCAACAGCGCGGCGCCCGCTGGCGCCCTCGCGTTTCTCATCCTCGGCGTCTTCTTCTTCCGCTCTTCTTATTTCACCGACGAACGAGTTGTTTCCACCTTCACCCCATCCCGCTGTCCCACATCGCGCGCACATCCACCGTATAGCTATACCCCTTTTCTTGGTCGTGTTCGGTGCCCATGAACGTACATACATAGCTGCAGACGTGGATATTGCCTAGCGTTACCGGGCTGAAAGGCGTGCGGATATTTGTTTAACGCTAATTGGAAAATGCTTCGACCTCCTTCTAGCATTCTCCGCTCCTTTTCTCTCACGTCTGGCTGTCGGAGCGCGTTAACGAGCCGGCTGAAAGTAGTCCACCGGTACACGAGTATAGCATGTACACGAATCGCCTTCTAAGGCTTTTCTTTTCTCCAGTGTCGCCTTGCTCGTGTTGGGCTCGTTTTCTTTCTTTCCTTTTCTTTTTTTCTTCATTGCGTTTTCCCGGTCGTCGAGTCTGTCAAGATCCGTTGCTCTTCTTTTTAGCTGAAATGCGTAGAAACATTGACGCGATCGAAATACGTCTTTGCCTTCGTCTTCTAAACGATCCTTCGGCATTGCCATTATAAAGGTTTTTTCTACTATGGTATTCGAAATAAACTGTAATCGAGCATTGTTATCTTCGACAACTGACGAGAATTGGAAAAAGTAGCGAGTTTGTTTGAAAGTGTTTCCAGATAAATATTGAATATTTGAAGATGTTTCCTTGCGGGAAGATTCTGCGGAGAGATTGCGCGCGCAAGATTCTTTTAAAGTAGGTATATCTAAACACGTTATTCTTATAACGTTATACTCCCATGTAAATTCAATATGCTATTAGCTGTGGCTATAAATTTTTCTTTAATTAAAAATATCTCACAAATTGCCTAAAAAATGAAAAAAATGTTAAGAGATAAAGAAATATTATTTGTAAAATAATTTATTAATATTTTTTAAAATTGTGCTTATTAAATCTAAATTTAAAAAACAGTTATTTTCAACGTAATAAATAATTTAAAATCTTTCTTTAGAAACGAGCAAAAAGCTATCTATATATACACGTTGAAGGCAAATTATTCAATCGCTTTTTACTTTTTTCTGCATCAAGTTTGTTGACTGAATTGTAATCTACCTTTTCCAATCATCCGTCTGATATTCGCTATGCAAAGATACCTTATAGCAGGTTCGTCTCAATGAAAGGATAGGAAAAGGGAAAAGAAAAACGGCTCTTTATATACCACAGGCTATGTTTCACGGAGTTCCGTCATGCCGCTGCAAAATGGTGCCCTCACTTCCTGCTTTTGACGTACGATGATTCATCGTTCCCATGCCATTTGTCTCAATGCAGGCTCATTTCCCGACATCTCAAGAGACGCCAATTCCAATTGCGAGATGCATCGAGAGCTCCTGAGGTTTACCTGCAGTTAAATACGCGTGCGTTTTCTTCCTTCGCCTTTTTTACGATTCTTTTACGTATTGTTTTGCTCTTTCTCTTTCTTTTTTTTCTCTTAATAGGTGCAATTACTTTCTTTTACACATCGAATTTTTACTTTAGCAATGGAACTCTTATTACCAATAATGTACACGCGATAATGTGTGTATGTATGTATATATGTATACAATAATTCATATTATGAATAATTAATTAAAAATAATGATAAAAATTGCAATAAGTCAAACCACACTGTAATCTGTATCTTTTAAATATTCTACTACATTTTTTCCATATTTATTAACATGAAGCATAAAAGGTTTATGAGTTTTGACTCAATCTGACGACGATCTGTGGAGATTTCACAATTACAGGGCCAAGACTTACAATGTAGAAGAAGGAGTTTGCGAAAAGTATGATTTCGCCTTCTGCCTTCATACAAGAGGTACAACACGAGACACGCACGCCGCCGCCGAGGGGCGATGCCAATTTGTTGGCGCTTGTCCTCCGGGCTGGCTTGACGTAGGCCCGGCCATGGGTGCGCACGAACAACGGGTCCATTTTATCAAATGATTTATTCAGGACATGATCATTAATGGAGGAACATTACTCTCTCGTCAGGAATCAATAGACGCTCGGTCGCGGCACAGCAGGTCGCCAGGGTTGGCAGATCGAGAGAGACGCAGATCGAAAACTAACGAGGAACAGAGTCGACATTACTACGTGAGAGTGTTTGTATGTTTGTACCAGTGAGAGGGCGAAGGAGAGAGAGTGCACGATGAATGACGAAGAGAGAGACGGAGGACCGCCATGCATTTTCACCAATTTCTCCACACATGTGTGCGTCTTCTTTCCCCTTTCCTACCGTTGCGCACTCTTTCTGCCTACACTGCGCTGCGACCGCGCTCCCAGCTCCACTAAATCATGGAAACAAAACCGAAACAAACCAAAATAAATTGCACGGGTAATGTATTCAGGCTGCAAATGATTATTCCAGATCCGTCGGGTTCAGCCTGCCTGCGGCTTTCCGCAAACCGCCACGCTTGCCATTCCCCGGTTGCAGGGCACCCCAACCACGTTGACGTATCCTGCTCCGCTACGCACTCTCTCACGTGTCCATTCCTGCGTTCAGAACTGTCCCTCCGACCTCCTATTTGATCTCGTCACCCGAAACATAATTAGCCCCACGTCAACCCGTTCGGGAATTCGTTATCGCGAAAATACTTTTGCACCTGAAATTGACATACGTTACTCCCTCTTCGTAGAATAGAATGTTTACTGTTTTTCAGAAGTACAGAGAGTACCATTTCTTTTATGTTTACCGATAAGGAGTGAAAATTTTGTTCCGTTATTATAGATACGTGAAAGCGATGACGGACTTTAAATTTATTAAAGACGATGAAGCGAAAGACTTGGAAGATTAAATGTGAATGTTACGATAATATTAATATTTTAGATACCTCGTTAACTTTATATGATTAATACAGAATGCATTACGATGTCGTCTTGAAATAAAACATATTTTATTTGTTAAGTAATATTTGTAAAAAAAGGACTGCAATTTTATGTACAATTAATGAACTAAATGTAAGTTCTTAAAATTTATTTTAATTTCTTAATTCTATATTTTACAAATCACGTGTGTTTATGTCTTAGTCCCTCGAGTAGTGAGCCGCAACCGAATTCTGACAAGCGTCACATTAGATACAATTCGCGTTCCCGTTTTACGCGTCCTTGTGCGCTCGATTCGCCAAGCAGTGTCGCACATTCAGCGGCGCGTACCGCCTGGCAAAAGCAAGTGACAGCCAGTTCGCCGCAGCGACAAGATTAAGGAGTAGGGTATTTACCTCGACAAGGTGACAGCTTTGGGTACGAAGTCGAAGTAAGGGGTTGGGCGTTGCGTGAAGATTTATGATTGTTACGCTGCAGGCAGTGGGTGGTGGAATGTAATAGGCAGACCGCTGCTTCCCTGGGGGCCCAGAGGCGACACAGAGTCCGGCGGACAAGGGTTGGTCGGTGCCTGCGAAGGTTGCCGTAACACGGGTCTAATAGCTCGTTTGATCGGGACACCCGCTTCATGGTGCGGGTCCTGGCTTGCTTTATCGCGTCTCATCTCTCCTTTCGTTCCGCCCTTACTCGTCGCGCTCGTTCGCTACGAGAAGCATCATCCAACGGTGCACTGATGAGACAGGCTTTACGGCTTCTGGAGATATTGTACTTGAATTCATCAGGCAGTTCTAAGCCTTTTGTTGAAGAGTACATTGATGCAAATTAGACATCTCGTCTCACCGTTTTCTTGTGATATTGATATAGAAAATATATTAATGCAGAGATGTACGTATTTTTATTCATCAAAGGGTAAAAATTATGGAAGTGTTAGTGAATGATTACAGTATGCAATATTATAATATATTAATCATAAAATTTATTTATTATTAATTAAATTATAATATATTATTAAATATAATATTATATATATATAAATAATAAATATATAATATATTATGCTATTATTTAAATAAATAAAATATTTTAAATTTAAACTTTATTTACTATTATAATTAATGTCTCTAAATAAATAAACAAAAGTTTATTTTGTGTATGCTAAAAACCATCATTTTTCAATTATAATTATCTCTAAATTTACTATAAAACATTCTTAAATCGATCTTTGCTTTTAATAGAACGTAAAGCGTAAAAATATAACAATTACGAGATATATTTAGACATTTATGTGTCCGCATTAATCTCTTTGAGAATATAGAGAAATGAATAAACGTTGTCTACAGTTTGAGATTTACCTTATACAATTACATTAATAATATTAAGCCTGCCAAAATGGTGGATTACTCTTGAATTTATATAATAATTCACTATAATACTGACCTCACAAATTTAATATACGTATTTCAATAAACACCTAAATCAGATATCATATTAAATCGCTTTTCACTCAAGTCGTAATCCTGTTTGCATATTGTTTGTATTTTAATACAGAAATTAACGCAAATGTAGTAGTAATTTTAAAATTCAAAAATACTTAAATGTCAGTAACGTATACTTATATATATGTATATAACATCAGCTTTCTTTTAATTTTCTATTAATTATTCAATATAAATAAGAAGAAAAGCTGGCGTACAAGAAACATCAAACTACATTTATTACATAATAAAAATAGCGCAATCATGGAGCTAATTGGAGATTACTACAATCAATTCCAGTACGTTACACTGAAATATTTACATTACCGTGACAAAGACTTAAAGCTACCCTCATTAGACAACGACAAATCGAGAAGTATTTATTTCTTTCCCCAAAGCAATTTATTATTTTAAAACGAACAATTGTTGAAATGGAGTAACACCTAATAATGTAAGCGCGAAATAAACGAGTGGCTGATAGTAACCCTCATCGCGCCGTTGAACAAGAAAGAGAGAGATCAGATGTCGGGAACCGTCGCGCCGGGAAGAAGCACAACTAGGAGTCAAGACAGGAATGAGGCAAACTAAAGGAAGGGAGAGAGGAGATGAGCTGCGATGGTTGAGGTATAGGAAATAAGAGGATGGTCCTTAAAAGTTCGGGAAGAGCCGCTCTCTACTGGCAGCAGCCAGAACGAGAGTTGTTATCTAATTTTACTCTCAACGCTTCTTCGATTTATTCGCCAACTTTTCGACGCATTACAATATGCTACTAACAGAGCTCGGATCCTCTGCCGCCGTCGTTCTCTCTTTTCCGCTTTCGGTATTCCTTCCTATCTGCATTCTCCTTCTCTCCTATACAGTCGCTTTCGTTTCCCTAACAGCATATACATATCAGACACCACATACATGTATCCATATTTTTATGCAACACAATCTTGCCAAATACTTTCTCGCGATCAGTTACTTCTTCAAATCTTTTACTTATAGCTTCTTTATAGATACTATTGCCGTAGATATGTACAAATAAAATTCTGATAATTTGACCATGATTATTCTTTGTATGTTTATCATACAATTATGTTAACTTTAGCGTTTCTAAATAATTATGAGATACAAATTAAAATTAAACTAATTTTCAAAATCAATTTTTATAATTTGAAATAATCTGTAAAATTGCCGATAATTGAATCACGAATTTTTCGTAATTAACAACAAATAATAATAATTATTTAATAAATGTCCCTTTTTGATTGCTAAATTAAATTTAATAATTAAATAATATCTTTTTAATCCAATAATCTATTATTATTAATTTATTAGCAAATATAATAAACTAAAAAATATTACTTTTTTTTTTATTACGCGCAAGTATTACATATATACACATATTAAACCTCTGAATTCAAGCATCATGTTTGATATATCGATTCCTAATTATTTGAGACAAAGAAAACGCGTTTGTATTTGTTAGTGGTAATCGGCACCAAACATACAAACACATATACCACCTGAGTTCATTGTGTGATCAAAGGATCATTTGTGTGGATCTTTCGTGGTTACCTTTGGAGGACGCGTTCGTAAACTATTTTAATTACAGCTCTGTTGCTATTCTATTCTCTTGCAAGTTGATCCGCCAGTTGCTCCATACTGTTGCTTTTGCCGATCTACCAGTTAGATAATTTCGCGAAAATCCGGCGCAATACGAGATGAATGTGTCATGAAATAAAATCGATTGTAAATAATGCGGTTATATATGTCCGGATAACATAAATAAACGCTGTTAAATTTTATATAGAAGCTTTAAAAGTAATAAATCAGAAATAAAATTGCGCACACACGATGATCGTATCTCCCATATTTCAATTTAACATTAAAATCTGGAAAATACGTACATTGATGTTTGGATTAAATTTACGTTTTAACAGAAATTTATACAGCAAGATCTTAAAAAGGATCTAGATTTCATGTTTTTAAAATGGTTTTAGCTGCATTGCTTTTTGAATAATATTGATCGGTAGATTAATACGAGACACCAGACAAAACTAACTAAAATGTTTGAAAGGTACACTCCTCGTAACAATAAAGTATGTTTCATATCTGTGTGATGTAGACAACCAATTACAATTTTCCAATTTGAATGGACTGCAAACGTTCGGATCGTTGGAAGAATTAATCCATCATGTCATGTTGGACAATACAATATAGTCATACTATTTTTTTTTATATATTAATAACAAAATGTAATATTACATTTGAAACAACTTGTATTATATGTACGTGTGTGTTGTGTGTGTGTGTGTATAAAAACAATTTATACTTTATTTTTTTACAGATAAATATCTGCACAATTTAAAGATCGCTTTTTATAGCAATTAATTTCTTTATTGTTTTAAAGATCTCCGACATGAAATTGCGTTTTTGTGAAATTGTATATAGATATACTATGCAATTTTCTTTATATAGTCGACCTAGCGCAGTCATATCTCGCAATATTGTGCATTGATATTCCAGTTAGACAGGCCGAAATTCTTTGTCGCGTAAAAGTTCGAGTCGCTGCAGCTACGAAATTGTTTTAAATTGGATCAGCCCGATCAGAGAATGCCCATTAATGTAGGTATATTGAACCGACGCGGCCGCGAGCGACGAGAACGTCCGCGCGCAGCGCTTGAATACCCCTGGCGCGGCGCGGCGCGCGGCGCGGAGCGGCGAGCAAGGGCGCGCCGAAATTTTCGGGAAAATTACAACGCGAATTCTTCCACACTCCATGGTTACACGCGTAACGTTCATCGAGTTCACTCCAGCGCGGAGGGCTGTTACACTTGATCAAAGCCGACGTGTACAGTTACGTACATTCGATCCCTCTTCCCCGCGCGTATCCCGACCCGGCGTCTCTGTCATCGTATAGGTGCGCTTCAGTCGCGCTATTTGCATATTACTGGCGTGCGGCGTGCCGGCAACAGGCCATCGAAATACCGTCCCTCTCCATCGGGCACCCATCCCTCTTTGTCTCTCTGTCGTTCTCTGCAAAGGGAGAAACGCGTTCCCGGTATCCCCTCTGACAAAAATTTCAATATGGCACGCCGCGAACCGTACCGCGCGGCTTCGACGTGCGTTATTTTCGAATTCTATCGAATGAAATCGCGGAATTGCACGGTAAAAAATACGTTCGAAATATAACCGGCAACCGGGGGTAGTAATGCAACAGTCGGCGATTTTGATGGGAGAGGCAAGCACAATGCTGTTATGCCGATGTGGAGGCAAGAATTTGACAGGTTTACTTTGATTGGAACTGGTGTTTGATATGGCTCGTATTCGTTTCTATTCGTATGTAATTTATACGTTCCTTTCCAGATTACTTGAGGCAACTTTACCTTCAACGAAACCGTACAGTAGTTACAACTATATGTGATCAGACATCCATTTCCTTTCAACGTCTTACGCTGTATCTTTCTATATATTAAGATTATATTGTATATTAATTGTCCAATGCAATTTTTACATTCGACAATTTCTAGCGCAATAACAAAAATAGTAATTAATTTCTGTACGGTTCTGCATTGTAGATGCACCAGTTGAATGGTTAATATTAGCGATCATTGCAGAACATTTCAATTTATTTGAACGCTTTATCGCGTGACCATATTATTAAACAGGTATTATTAACTAAAACAACAAAAGTACATTATATCGACATGGATAAACATAAATTATGTTAATTAATGCTCGTACAACCGTGCAATATATTTTCAATCGCGATAACGTAAATGATTGTTCTCGGAATTTCGTTCACGTTAAATTATTAGATCGTATATACCACTGCTATTAGAAACTCGATTGATGAGACGTTGTACCGCTTCGTGGAAACATTTTTCCGAGCTTTTTCCATTGGAAAAGGCCTGAACGCGGATTGCGGTTCGATTGATACCCTCGCGCTGCAGCAGTCCCGATGTCTTCGAGAGGAGTTTTCGTTTTCACGTCGTCGTGGCAAAGCCCGAGAAAACGTGCATTGGTACAGTACGCGCGTACGTTTTACGCGACCAATTGAATTTTCGCCGAGAGCCAGACACGGCTGCGCACACAGCACGGGTAAACGAACGGCGAAGTTATATACGGTAAAATTAAAAAGCGCGCACGTGCGCGCGTGACTCAACGGCTGTGTGAGGCGACGTTGTTGCGTGGGTCGGTGTGTGTGTGTGGGTGCGGGACGTACACGCAGGGTAAATCACCACTGACTACTTAGCTCGGCTGTTTCACGAGTTACCGTGTTCCGCACCGATTTAAAACTTTAACTATCCTTATAATCACATATTGCAAAGTTGATCCGTGTCCTTTTTCCCTGTCCTTCCCTCCCCTCGTCACACACTTCTATCTCTGCCCGTCGTGCCGCATACCTCCTCTTACTTACGGCCCGAGCAGAACTCTGCTTAGGTCGCTGACGAGCCTTGTCCAACTCGCTGTCGTCCACGCCGCAGGCTACCGAGGAGAAAGGAGACGAGGGTGAACGTGGCAAAGTTCCGAAGTTAAAAATTGTTTAAATTGTCGGTTAACTGTTAGCCGCCGGGGCTAATGAAACGTGGAGCCCCGGCTATCAACCCTCGCTGCAGCCAGCCTGAACTACCCCGGCCTCCTCTGTCTCGCTCTATCACTCTCTCACTCTCCCTCTCTCTCTCTCTCTCTCTCTCTCTCTCTCTCTCTCTCTCTCTCTCTCTCTCTCTCTCTCCTTCTGTTGCTCACAACGTACCTTTGACCTCGTCAGACGATACGACCGCACGAACACTACGAGGAACTCTGCAATCACCTTTCGTCCCTAGGTGCTCCCGACGATACCGTCAACCTTTCTGCTTACGTTGTACCTGACGCTACCAAATCTGCAAATTAAACAAAGTCGAGAAAATTGTAAATTTTTTATATTAACAGTGGATTACAAAGTTAATTGTGTGATACGGCATTGGATATCACAGAATTAAAAGAACATTACAGAAACTTTTTAGTAATTAGAGAATATGTATGCTGATATATTAATGTTATTACATCCACGTGACAATCGATTAAGAAAAATTAATAAATAGACAAATATAAGTTGATAAGAAATACTGGGACGAGAGTTATGCGGAGAGAAACTCTCCAGAAATTCTGAAACAAATGAACGAATAGAATCATCCTGACAGTTGCCCAGGAAAGGTGTACGAAGATGGAAACCAGTAAAGCCACAGAGCATATGCACGCTATTATGTATTTTATCGTTTTTCTCTACCTTGTTTTTTACCACTTTCGTTATAACAATCAGAAAAGCTTGCCCAATTATATGTTGTTTTATACATATTGCAAAGAATATTATGCAGTACGCGTTACGTAATTACATCCTGTAAGGAACGATTTATTACTTCGGCATCCACAAAGCTCATTTTACACGACGGGATTGTCGACAAAGCTCTCAGTTTGAAACTTATTAGAAAACTTATAATCAAAGAACTTGTAGAAAGTTTTGAATTTATCCCGTTCTGCAGGATACAATAGGATGACTCGTCACTCGCTCGTTTGCATTCATATCGCTTGTATATTGCGCTTTTGCAGTACTTCAAATGCAGCTTTGTCGGATAAATTCACGCCTGAGCGTAGACGCGTCAGCACCCTCGATGTTGAACGCACATATTTGACGAACGAGTGATATGCAACCGCCAGATAAATCGAATTTACGATAAATCTGAAAGGACTACGGCAAAGCCGTCCCGGTTGCAAGACGAAAGAAATAGGGAAATATATAAGTACATACATACAGAGAGAAATGGAGGGAGGGAGAGAGGGAGGAGAGAGAGAGAGAGAGAGAAGGGGGGGATTCAACGAGGCGCTCTTGGAAATCGAGTCACGGATATCGCGTTGAGGCAACCGGATATTCAGAGCTTCTCCGGGTATCCTGGGCGATCCGGTATCCACAAATAATCCTACCACGCTTCCGATCTTCGTAGGACGTTAAATGCCATTGTAGACAAAAAGCGGATGAAATAAAGAGAAATAGAGAAAGAAACACGGACGAGAAATGCCTCGTGTCATCAAGTATTAAATAAAAAGTTTTATTCGATATGTTATTAAGTTAACTGTTATATTATGTTGTTAAGTTAATCGTTATATTAAAGCAGATCAAGTAAAGTATGCTAAGTCAATAAATTCTTCGTTCCGCAACGAATAAATAATAGCTTGATTTTCTGTATAACAGGATAGAAAAACAGCTTCGTTGTTAAAAAAAATGAAAGAATTTTAAACTCGATATAATTACTAACTTCTACACTTCGCTATAAAAGTTTGAAAGTTTGAAATATAAACTTTTCCGAGCCTTTTTCATCGATAGCAAATAGCAATGAAATGTATTGAAAGTTGAATACATTTATGATTTTTACCTTCATTATTTCTTTCTGTTCAATTATCTCACGTTATAAAATAACGTTATAAAAATGAAATTTTTTAATATTCTATTTACGTCCGACGTAAAATGAAAGTTTAAATAAAAGATAAAAATAAATGAATAATTTTGCGGTTACTCATCAAAAATTGGTACGTGTCTAGTGGTATATGTTAAAAAATTTAATTTATTGCATATTTTGTATTTCATTTAAAAAGTACGAAATACGATAATATATGATAACATGATAACACGTAATCTATGCAAATGAAGGAAATTGTGTCAGCATATTTTTTTTATTATGCGATTGTTGAATATCATTAATTCAAGCTAGAGAACATGTAATATGTAGCACATGTTTTCGCTTTCTCCCCCATTATAAATCATGGGTAAACCCTGCAGTTTTTTAACCCTCTCTTTGCATTGTGTGCCGCGAGAGGAAAAGCAAGAAATATATCATAAAACATGACCCTAAAATTAACCGATTTCTTAATTACTCGTTCCGTTTTTTGAACACCAACACTTCTCTTACTCCTCTCTATCTGCATCCAATCTGTTCTCCATTAACTATTTTACATTATGGTGTAATTATTTTAAATTGTACAATATAATTACATTCCATTCTAAAACATTTTTAATTTAACATGGAAGATCCTGCTAATTGTTGTATTAAAATTAGAATATTATGTTATAAACTGGTACACTCTCTGTAATTTTTCATACTAATAAACAGGTGAATTATTAAAAAAGCCATAATCAAAATTTTTTAATATTAAATAAAGTTCTGATAAATTTCTGTTTTTTTTTCTCTCTTCATGCCATATGTTCGTGCATTTCTATCTGTCCTCGCTGCTCTTACTGTTCCAGAAATCATTGTCATCATTTTGTCATAAGTCTTCCCGTATTTTTCTCGCATCATCGATATATCGTTAGCGTTGAATCGAGCCCCCGACGGCGAGGGTGTGTAAGGGGTAATATTGTCACGGATATTACTTGTGGAATGGAAACACGGCGTCTGTGTCGGTGGTCACGATCGTTGGAGTGTTTAGTCTAGTGTCTCCCGCTGTTGTGACAATCCATCCGCGCGCAAGCACAAAGACATGCACGCAAGTTAACGCGTACAAACGTACGACCGCACTTCTCTAACCGCACAGATAGAGAACGCACACGTACCATGGGGAACGTACGACATAGAAGAGGGTTTAGGGGGCTGGAGCTGGGCCGGGACATCGGTGAGAGTCAGGAGAGAGGTATACAGCAGGGAGACTACGTACATGCTCGGGATTACGGCGATCAATGCGGTAAGCCTTGTTTGTTTTGCGCTGGACCCATCTACGCCCACGCGTCCATACACATACACACATATACACGCACGCCTATATACACACACAAATATAGAGGCGTGTACGCACAACGGCGCCGCATCGTTCTGAAATCAGTCCTCTCTGTGGATTTCATTCATCGTCCATAGTCTCGAATTACTTCGGGTCCGAGGTATCCGCAAATTGAAAGGTCCGCCGATGTTTTCTTTTTCCCCGCGTGTAACCGCTGTCATCGGCTTTCCCGAAGTATCCCGGAGAACGTGTTGCTCGAAACTCCCAACGATGGTAACGCATTTTAATCGCATTTTAGTTGCAGACTGTGTTGACCGCGACACACCATAATCCGTTAAAATATCATTTCTCATGGAAAACGAATAGTGCATAAAAATTAATATTATAATAAAATATGCGTTATATTTAAAATAAATGGTAAAATATTCGTTGAGCTTTTACAATCACAACTCTACTCTTTTTTGTTTACGAGCGGTAATTAAATGAAACCAGACATTTAATTTGCACGTGTACCTTACACTTCTTTAAATGCATACATATTATATACGTACATTTTCTCCGTAACACTTACGTCGTTACGCAACTGCAATTGCTCAAGTAAAATATAAATATATCACTGTCCAGGAACATTTTCACAAGCGTATGATGCAAATGAATTGTGGCACTTTTCGAGACAAATTATTATACCTTCTCGCAAGTATCGCGGATGCGATTATCACAGCCCAGATCCGACAGAAACTTCTCGGATACGTCGCATCGGGTTATTATTACTGGGTTGTACGGTGGTATCATTAAAAATGCTTACCTGCTCTGGTGCCACTCTACTCTCATGAGTGCTGGCATGCTAGCATGCATTACCGCCACACTTTTTCACCCGGTTTCGCTACTATCCCCTTCCGTCCCTTCGCCCGGTGCAACCATCTACTCTACCTCTATACACCCACACACACCAGGCATCGCCGTTGCGCGTTTAAGCGACCAACAGCCGCGGATCGAGATATCGGATAAAGATTAGACGCAAGTGCCAACACCGGTAACCTGAGCGTGGAAAGAGAACGAAAAAGTAGACGAAAGGATAGTGGTGCCTTGCCCGTCTTTTTGCACCCTTCCCCGCGTAGGAAGACTTCGAATTAACTCGCGCGGCTTTTTCGCAAGAGTAATAGGGCCGGCTGTAGACGAGATGAAAAACAGAGACAGAATTGGAGAACGAGCAGTAAGAGAATGTGCGGTATAAGGGCCAGGCCGGGCTGCGGTAAGCGTGGGACAGGGGGTACGAGTGGATATACCTTCATAAATACTTCAGGGCCAGGCATCGGAAATTTTGCAGTCCGGTTATAATCGTCCTCAAGGACAGTGAGAGGGTGTTTTCGCGGATGAAGAGAGGGTTGTGAATATCTGTATAGTGGTTTGATGTAAATCGCGCTATTCTCGAAAATAATTTACGCGTGACAGACCATACATTTTTCTTTATATATATATATATATAACAGACGATTGATGTGTCATTCTTCCTGTAACGTAAACAAAGCTATCTTCAAAATCTGCTTTATTAATTTAATCACATTGACTTAACAATCTAGTATAATATAAAACCAGTTAGTAATAAATATATATATTTTTTATACGTATAAGAATTTAAATTATATTAATAAACGTCCAAATTTTGTCAACGTAGACGGCTGATAGACATTTGGAGAAGCAGTGCGTGTGTATATGTGCACGGAATAGACGTAGATTATTCAAACGAAGCAGGGGAAAGCTATTGAAATAAGTAGGGTCGAGTGGTTGTGACGGTGGCGTGGGATGATGGCGAGCCTCTCTCTCTCTTACTCCTTCCTCTCTTCCCTTCCGGCTCATTGGTCGCCCTCATGATTTAACCTCGCGTTCTGTTTTCCAAACGACAAAGCGAAGCGAAACGAAAGGTCTGGCGGGAAGAAGCGCTACTTCATTTTTCCAGATACCTGCACTCGAGTAAAGCCATCCTTCGACACGGTTGGCGCGAACGCAAATACAGCTGCGCAGCACAGCGATGTTAATACATGTCGTGCATATTCATCGTGTATGAAATGATGCCATCCAGGAATACTAATCAACGGAATGAAATGCAGCGTATGAGGACTTATGTGGTTGTAGCAAATAGTAGTTTTTTAACAAAACCCTAAGTAGCGAAATATAGTTTTACTCGTTCGACTTGTTCGCAATAAATACATTACCCATATATAGCAAAGTAAACTAAAAATTATAAAAAAGCTGTCTCTTTAAATGTCTTAAATAATATTTCTATTATTTGTTGTCTCGAAGCAAGTTTCTTGCAATGTCATCATTATAAATGTAATGTGATTATTTCTAATTTTAATACCGTTGCGTAACTCCGAAATATTTAAAAGAATAACGACACTTTCTAGTTTCTGATTATCTATTTAATTTCCCTAATTCTCTGTAATACACAATTATACAGCTATATCGTGATAAAATTGAGTGCGTTTTACGGGATGTGGAATGCTGAGATAAGTATCGTTCTGTTGACCATCCTAAAATGTTATTGCATGCCATCACCTATACCTATCTACGAACTATGCTGATCAAACTATCCAATCTTATATCTACGTGAACGTTTCTGCAAGTCATAAATTGAAGCACTTGTAGCGTGGAGTTTGTCCAATGCTTGGTTCGTTTCCAAGCTCTTATGGTTCTCGCGTTCTTCAGAGATATGCGAGAACACACGTCATACATGTAAATAACGTATAGACGTACCTTACAGATATATCAATGATGCACCAGAATGGAGAGCATGTGTATGAGATTTTGTTTACATACACAATATTTATGTGGTTGAGAAGCTTAACCAATATATATGAATTAACATTTCTAAGAGGGGCGCAGTATTCTCTTATTCGAGAGTATCCTAAGCGTAGTACGGTGTGTCTATGAAATATATTTCTAAAAATTATTTATCTGTTAATCTAAGAAACATATACGTATCTATATATTATAAATTAATTTTTATAGTGAAGTATAAAAGAATCTTAATATTTATGAAAATACAATACGGCCATAATGTAATATTGTAATAAATAATTGAGTTTTGTGTAAATGTGCGCATGCACATAAAGAAGTAGAAATAAATAAGAAATAAAACTATTTTTTAAATATGTATTGTATAAAGACTGCTATATAATTATTTACATAAATTATATAAAAATAATTATCCCGAATTTCTAGATAATTATTGCCATTGTGTATCTAAATTATGCAAAACAATTGTACATTTTTTCGTATTGTTTTATTATTAACTATTAATAATGGATATTAATATTTTGCATGTACGTTATGTAATATACATATACGTTCACTACTTCTCGAAAGAAACGAGGGAAATTCGTAAGAAAGATTGTAGGATTTCTTCGGAAAGTGCAATTCCCGTAAATGTTACTATTGCTTTGCAGTCTCCTCCTACGTACAGCACCTTCCTCGTGCTATATTCCAGCCGTATCTATCACTATCTCTCGCCGCCTCGAATTCGGCCCGCTTGTCGCAGAACTTTCTCTATAAAAGTAAACGACAAAAATGAAAGCTGCATCGACGAAACGTAACCGCGGCGTCCAACGTAACGACGCTCGATGCGGAACTTTAAGACATGATAATACACTGACATATGAAAAGTTATTCTATTATGATGTTTCTGCATGTTTTCTTCTAATTTATATTAGATGATAAAATAATTAATTTAAAATTTATGTTTATATCAAACCATAAAAAAATTTACATCATCTTTAAATATTAAATTTATCTTACTTTTATTCGGCTGAGATCAAATAAATTCTAAGATTTTGTTAACTGTTCTTCAAGCTTTATCAAAAAACATTTACCAATTAATTCAATAAATGATTTGGTTTGACATAAATACTTATCTGAAAGCAAAAAATTAATGGCTTCACACACAATTGCAGAAACTAGAAAGATAAAAATCACAGCAGGGGGGACATAGAAGGAATAAATGTATGAAAAGTGTGTGTGTAGGGGGGGGGGGAGAGGGGGAGAAAGAGAGAGTGTGTGTTTGTGTGTGTATGTGTGATGTGTATACATCATCATCTCTCAAACTTACGGAGAGAGGCGGGTATCCGGTGGATATTTTGCTGGATGTTTTCATATACATCCAACAGCGGCAAGAGAGAAGCCGAGGTAGCACTTCGCTGCTGTAAAACAGAGCATTATTATCCTTCTAGTCCATTACCCAGGACACTACGGAGGCCGGGAAGTCGGATGGAAGAGGATGCTATGGCAAAAACCAAAAACCCGGGCAACTACGGGCAAGGGCCATTGACTCCAACACTACCGCCTTTCAGCCCTCGACGTGATTTATCTCCGGATTCTTGGTTTTTGACTTTCATCTCCCGTTCGAATACCGCGGGCTGCTTCGCCCTTTTTATCATATCCCGCCAGTGGCGTTTTGATTTTTCCCCGGATTTTAATATTCCACTCGACGCGCACTGCGATTCTCTATGCGACGCTAAACACGATCTCATTTTGATATCGGCCGAAATAAAATATTCGACGACAGGGTTGGCAGATATGAAACGTAAGAGAATCGCGTTCTTACGAGTAAATGAAAAGAAAGGAAATACATTGTGTTCCTACGAATAGGTGGCATTTCTCTCTTCTTCTTTTTATTCTACTTACTGCAAATTTACATTTTGTCACGTTACATCACGTTCAAAACTATCGCGCTATATACCTGTCAGCTTCGTGAATCAAGTCACACAACAATATGATAAATAAATATAATTTTAAGTAAGATGCAAAAATTTACACTGCTGTTTCTAAATATACAATAACTTTAACGTTACTCTTGCAAACGCAACAGGTAACATTGCCGGAAAATATACAAATTTATTGAAAGAAATTTGCGAGGGAAAAGTTGACGAATTAACGTCCTACTTTCAATGTAGCCATGTAATTAAATCCAAACCAGCATGATCAAGAACCCCTTAATTACGGAGTTTAATAAGTTTGAGGCAGTCGAGCGCCTTGAGCGTTTACAAAACGCGACGAGTTCCGCGTTCGTCGAACTAAACCCCTTTCAGCCCCCTGCATCTACAACTCTCCTCCAAAACGCCATTTCCACCCTTCGATTCGTCGGCGTCGAATGCCGATGAAGTATGTGTCAGTATCACGGCCGTGGAAAGTTTTCGGTCTATGCGAAACGCAGGCCGTTGTTGAAATATCTCGAAAGGTCTTGCCGTGTCCCCCTCCCCCCGCTCTTGCCAATTCCCCTCGCGTCGGGCAAGCAACATAATATCAAGCTACCCCGAATCTAAGCATATTTAAGCCGGGGCGGGGAAGAAATATAGGTGCGTTCGCCGAGGCGGACTTGCCGCAGCGGGAAAAGGCGGGGTACGAGAGGGGGTGGCTGCATACCCACTTTTTTATATACTCTCGCCATGGAAGGTTATGAACACGGAGCTGGAGGCATATGAATAAAGTAGCCAAGTTTTTGCCACGTATATCACAGGGTAACGTTCGCGCCCGGTTTAAAGCGATTATATATATATGTATATATGCTCGCGGGGCTCGATGTAATGTTACTTCTTTCCACGCGGCACAATAGGGACCGCGTTTAACCGCGCTTGAGTAATTACAGGCTGGCAGGCGATGGATAGTTTTGTCCGCAAGCAATTTTCTGCGATTCGCCCGCGCCCCAATATTCGGTTATTAAAGCAGATAACGTACGCCCGTAATTGCAAATTTAGTCGTAATTGCAACATTTAAAAGGATGAATTTTATGTTAGATTTTAATGGTATGGAACAACATCAATACTTACAGTTAAATATCAGAAGAAAATTGACCGTAAAGATTTCGAAGAAATTTTAATTTTACGTTCTATACGATCATTTTTATACGACTTTTTTTACATTTATACAATACAAATCAAAGAAAGCATATTATGTATAAATTGTACTTGATTGGAAAAATAAAGTATTATAACAGTTCTCCTTTAAGTGTCAATAAGCTCGATGATATATCCCATGCTAATGTGCCAAAATAATGCTCTGACAGCATGCCAACGCTCGCATAATAAAGCAACCGAAAGAAGCCATTATTTATCCTAACGACCGACAAATCTCGCGTTGCTCAGTATGTGTATATAGTCGTGATGACATAATATACTATCGGGTAAATGATTCGATTCGATCCATAATTAATCAACCTATGACTCGCGTATTTATGTACTCTCTTGTCTCTCGAGTACCTATACCATTTCGCAAACATATTCTCACACTCCCATCGTCAAAGTCCGCGAGTTTCAATCTGCCTATTGGCGGATCGCACCGCGGCGTTTATATCTTTATACGGCGCTTCAGAGTATAGACGAAGCTTTCTTCATCCCTCAAGCCTAATCAGGAAGAGTAAACCGGCAGCGATGACGGCAGGGGGTGAAAGAACGAAGGAATGAGCTAAAAAGAGGAAGCCAGGGTGTTTTTGGAGGGTGTTTCAGCTGGGGTGAGTTAGAAGCGAATCGATGCGTTATCCAGAACAGTCGTTGACTAAAAATGAAGAGAAACAGAAGGGAAGAAAAGAGAGAGAGTTAAAGGGATGAATTTATATCGCGATGAAACGAAAAAAGTGGTGTGCGGGAGAAAAGAAGAAGCGGTTTTGCGTATATACGTGTATATGCTGTGTAAGAGTGAGAGAGGGAAAGCTAAAAGTGAATGTCTGAAAGCAGAAGGAGCAATGAGAGACGAAGGGAAATAGCAGAATATCCCACAGTAGTACGTATGGCAGGGTAGTTAGCCAATCGCATTGCTGCGCTACACTGTAGGAATATGAATGAGCGAAAAGCTCACCGCATTTTATAATTTTCTTTCGCTTGTGCGTCAGTGAGATAAAAGCAAGGTGAAGAACGAAGAAGATGAGGGAAGAGAGAGATAAAAGTCGCGCCACGATTTCTTGTTTACGTAAGCCTTGATTGAAAATACCTATTCCTCTTGTGCACGAAAGAAATTTCCATATAAGCAGAAATTATTTACATGCAATGTCACATGCTATTATTGAAAAATTCGTTGAAGGTATGTTTTGTCTAATTCTCTCTCTCCGTGTTTTATATTAAATTTCTATTTTTCATGTAAATGAGAACTTTTCTACATTTGTTTGTGCAAAATAACTTTTGTTCACATCAAAAGACAGTCGATCTGGGTTTTAATAGCAAATACGTTCGATGTGCGTGCGTTGAAATGAAAAGAAAAATATGCGGAATGAACATGCCAGTCTGCAAATGTGAGCGCTGTGTTTCATATTGTGTTATGATATATTGTTCTTGTCTAAACTAATTACGCATACAAATATAATTCAGTTTAATTCTGTTTTTCCGACCTTTTTCTGAGAAAATCACCATATAATTCTATTGGACCTCTATTGAATTCTAGTGAACCGTTTTACCTCAATTCAAAATAAAAATCACGTTGAAATAAAAACTTGCCAGTCACATAAAGGCATGCATGTTCAGCAAATGCTCATACGCCGCTTATTGCGACAGGATTCGCATAAAATACGGAGTGAAAGCTCGCATACGACGAAATTGACGTTGTGTGTGATATCAAACGGAATTTAATATGAGCAGCGAGGCTTCGTTATCAGCATCGTGGGGCACAGCACTCCATTTCATTAAATTTGTTCGATAAAAGCACCGCTGTATTTTACAAACTAACAAACGAAATAGCGAGGCTAATGGCTATCGCTGTTGGCGAGTAAAAGGATCCCTTAAAAATAGTATACAGTTCCATCTCTCTCTTTCTCTCGATTTTTCCCACTCTCTCTCTCTCTCTCTCTCTCTCTCTCTCTCTCTCTCTCTCTCTCTCTCTCTTCTCTTTCTCTTGCTCAGGGCAACACATCGGCGATAACCGTTGTACGTGCTCTGCTATTTAATAGAATCTTAAACCAACAGTACAGTAGTAACATGCTGCTTGTTATGAGGTTTTTCGCAAGTCACGTACAAGTTGCATACAAATAGTAGACTTAATGTCGATCTCAATTTTTCTCACGAATAATATTAATTTTTTATTCTTTAGACAGATACCGCTATAAAAAGTAGAAGAATCTACGTGTATTCGCAATACTAGTACTTTGCTCAGTTCTGTCATAGATTGGGTATCCATGAGCCACTAGTTTTTACAGTAATAAGCTTCCTTAATTGCGTTCTGTGACAGAAAAAAGTTCCGCACAAAGGTAACGAATGAAAGGAGCCCGCGGTAAAGTGGAGATTATCAGAAATAGAGAGGGTGCGCACAATGAAATAAGACGTGTGCCGTGAATGCTTCTTGATCCAGAGTGATCCCCTTCCGCGCAGAGCTTATCTTTGCATTTGCGCAGCATAAATGTATATGTGCACGCGGTCGTTCTTCCGTGGCAATGTCTGCTTACGTATATGTATATGCGAGGGCGACGGCAGAAATGGTAAACTAAATCAAAGAATTTCGCGGATTTACCGACGTGCAATCCCAGGATACTGCAAATGCACGGTCTCGGTAACCTCTTGTAGAATATTTCTCGGGAACCCGGGTGGTTGCCTTCCCGCTATTTCTCTCTTTCTCTCCGACATACCCTACGAAGACCGCTTCGTGAGAAAAAGCTCTCCCCCGGGTATTACCGATCTTTCGACCTCGTTTCACGGTTGCCTCGTAACTCTCCCACTATTTGTTATCGTTCCTTATCTCGGTCAACTTTAAACGGCCGTACGCGCGAGTTATCACGCTCTCTCTAAACTGTTTCGCTCTGTTACGTTCGAGCGAGTTACCGCGCACCTTTGGTGGATTATTATTGCTCCGGCGAAAATTGAAACCGATAACGACGCAGTATCACGAGCGAGAGAAAGAAATTTCCTATTCCGCTGATGTTGCGATTTGCGTCGTCATTTGACGTTATCTCGAATTGATTGCAAAACTGTAAATAGAAGTTACCCAGTGTTCGGTCTGATGGATTGGTTTCCGTAATTACTCGATTTCAATGGAATAGTAAATCATTCTTCAATAGAATAATAAATAATTCCTCGTATCCGCGTCCGTATAAATCCAAGCAATTTAACTGCTAATATAACTCATGCACTCTGTATATATGAGATTACTAAAATTTAATATATCATAGCATTATATTATTAATTACTGTATTATTACTCATCTTAATTATTTTTAATTAAGATAAGTAATAATACAGGATTGCACTGATTGCAATGCCTGCTATATCGGTCAAACAAAAAGACATTTGGAAACCCGCATAAAAGAACATTTCGTGGATATTAATAAGCTCCCCACCAAACGTTCGGTTGTCAGCAAACATAGAACTGATTTCAGTCATAACTTTAATTGGCAAGATGTTAAAATTTTACACAGGAAACACAACCTTAAAAAACGCGAAATTTCTGAAATGATGTTCATTAAAAAACATAAAGAGGCTATCAATTCTCAAAAAGACACGGAAAATTTACCATTGGTTTATGACCGTATAATATTTTTTCTCTAAACTTCACTCTCTATGTTATTTATTTTGCTTTATGATTATTTACGAAGCATGTATCATTTGTCCTGTTTGTTAAAAGAGACGCGTATGTCTCCTCAATAAGTACTCTCTCTAACTGTTCATCGTCTGTTCACGCAACTTTAATTATGACAGAAGTATTGTAATTTGACGCGCAATGATTTATGTAAGTTTTTTGTACTTCACCACTGTTTATAATGATAGCATATTGAGTAATCATATTGTTAATCATATTGTTTCAGCATTGTTAATATTAACTTGATAAGGATTCGACCCAAAGTAAGGGTCGAAACGTTGTTCTTGTTCTTTTAAGAATAAATTACTGCCAGTCAGGCCGACTAAGACTCACACTTATTATTATTTTATCACTGGCAATTAATTATTTTATTGATTAATTATTTTTAATTATTATAAACTACAGTTATAAAAAAAACAAAATGGACAATATATATACTTTATCATAATAAAAAAACTAAAGAGAATTAATGTTGCATATAACACTATTATATTAACAACGTCTAACAGTTTTGTCTAAAATTATTTATATAATACATATTTTTGTCATACTTTTTTCTCTTTTTCTCTCTTTCTGTTATCCGATTATTGTTTGTTACGATGCGTTATCGAAAGTCATATTGAGCACACTCCTGTGACAGTATCGCGTCAATTTCATCGATCAAACCCATCCAATCTCTCGCCTCACAAGTGACGTGGCGTAAAGTAACGACGATAAAGCTGCGCAAGCACGACGGGTAGGGTGATAGTAATGAAATTTGATAAAGTTATACCGCAAAGCTTTGTCGTTCTCACTGTCACACTTGTGAAGAAATATATTAGGCAATAGAGAGAGAGAGAGAGAAAGAGAGATAGAGAGAGAGAGAGAAAGAGAGAGAGAGAGAGATATAAATACAATAAGTAAAAGAAAACATCAAAAAATAATTCATGTAAAGTATAACGCCGATGATAAATAATACCAATGTAGAAAATAGCGGCAAAAGATAAAAAGCAAGATAATAACGTTTACATAAAAAGTTATAAATACATACTCTCTCTCTTTTTCACTCTTTTTTCTCTCTTTCTCTCATATCGTCGTCGCCTTATCGAAAATATTCATTAAGAGTAATGTTAATTCCACTCTTTATATGTTTAATATGTTCTCGAAAGACTAAACGACACCTCAAGAATATCATTCAATTACATGTTTTGTGAGTTTTCTTAATGACCGCTTAGTCGAAAAAAAGCATAGCACGACATAATATTGCAGACATGCGATTACAAGATAAAGGAGAAGAAGTATGAAATATAGGACAATAGGACAATAAGGATGATAAGAACAGTCGAGTGGTGGCGGTGGCACGTCCACCGCCACGAGGACAGTGCTCGACGAAAGAAGACGAAGGAGAGAAAAGCTTTTGGGCGTTTTACGCTTTATGCTCCTCGCTCTCCTCGTTCTAGCGGGAAGCTTTATGCGTTTCTCGTTCGCTAGTTCCCCGCATTTGCCTTTATATCGTCGGCATGCGTGTGCGCCGCGAGGCACCATCATAAATGTATAGCACCTACTGCACGGCCAACGCATGCATAGCCAACGCGTGCATTACGGCACCGCGCCGTTTTGAATGAAGTTTTCCTGGCCGTCGTCATCGTCGTTGTCGTCGTCGTCGTCGTCATCTTCGTCCTGTTTACCATTCTCTCCTTCCGCCAACGAGCCGCACACCGAGCGTCTCCGTCGAGTTAAAACTCAGTGATGATAATGTTGGGTAGAAGCCGCGGAAAACGGGAGAGAATAAAATAATAGAGGGCACATCAACGAGGAAGAGAAGATATCAGGGCGAAATGAGGACGGGGATAGGAAGGCAAGGAGAATGTCATATACAATTCATACGTACAAACCTTGCGAGACATTTAGGATGCACATCCGGTTGCCAAGATGGCCGACCATCGACTTCCGGCCCGGCAGGGAGTTGACTTTCGCGTTGCCATTGTGTGCCAACTCGCACAAAGATTCTCTCTCTTCCCTCTCTTGTTCTCCTCGCAATTCCTCTCTCCCTCTTGTTCTATTCTGAATCGTATCTCCTTTCTTCTTGATAAACTTTAGTTTTGTCTCTCGCTGATGTGTATACGACAATGTATCGGGAAACGCGTTAAAGTTTCGCGTAAAATCCCCAAGTACGCATATTTATTATATCGCAACATTAATCTTTTCGATTTCGCTTTTTCCCATGTGAATTACTTAGGTAGGTACCTATAAGAAACAATAGTATTTGCGCGAAAGTTTGTTTATTAATGGATGTCACCCAAATATAATATTTAACAAAGGATTGCCATAAATAATGTTTCGTGAGTACAACGCAAAATATATGTAGCGGCATTTGAAATATAGTTATCGCGTTATGGAGGTTTCATAGAAAAGTTATAAATTCAAGTGGATACCCATACGCAGACACCTTTCGGTGGCATCGATCATTCGAGGAATATCCACATTTGAAGTTTCAATAAATAATAACAAACATACACACATAACAATAAATAATAACGACAGTTTCTGGCGGAAAACGAAATATGTGCAACCTTCGTTAATTCATGAAGATGTTAAAAATTCAATCAGCTACGCGAAAATGTTTTGCGAGAGGACAATGTTCAATTGAATTAATTACTCGGCCAGACAAGCTTTCAATAGCGAAATTATTCAATGTCATTTTTCATACGCGAAAATGCGCAAATGTGTCACTCGCTTACGGAAGACTGACAATTGCTATCGCCGAAATTTATACTCCACGCACTGCAAACCCAAATTTACGCTTTTAACACAAAGTAAGGAAAGAGATACGATATTGCGCTTGACGCCACGTCGAAAATTAGCGTTTCCATTTAAACAAATCGATTTAACGGCGATACAAACGAGCCGCTGTAACCGCTGCTTTCACGAGCAATTTGCGCGAATTCCGGATCAATCTGAAGAGTAGTCGTATTTTACCGTTTTTCCCCACGGGGGCCTCGACGTGTGCTCGCTCTTTTTTGCCAATTAGAATATTAACGATTTATTGCCGGCGATTTTGGCAGACTGCGCGATTCGGTCATCCTGACTGCTGCTGCCGGCGTATATACGCGATAAAGTTTTTGCTTAAAAAGTCCCTGCCCGTTTAAGATATTCCGGTCTGGTATAGCTGGGGTTGGCTAAAACATCAGGAATAGGAGACGGTGAGGCCACTTTCCTGATATCCCTCGGGATGAGACGCTATGTTTCGCCATGCTGCGCTCGCCCTTATCTCGCTAGAGTCATAGCTCACATCGAGGAGGGCTTTTGAAACTCTTTGTTTATGGCGACTTGCCACAGACTTGAGCAGATTTCAACCCTTTATACATGACCGTTAGTCAATTAGATTATAAATTTCAACATATATAGTTTTCAAAACAGATTTATGCCAATGTCGATAGAAAGAAATACAAACATATTAATTGTTTTAATTTGTTATGTTCTGGTGAATCATAAAATATGCATACATGCATTTTTATAGAACTATTGCGAATTCTATATTAATAAGAGAATTTGAATTACATTCTTGGATAATCTTACTATATATTAAATAATATCTTATTTATTCAATATCTCAATAAATCAATTTTTTCTATAAATGTTAAGAACAGCCCAAAATATATAGACCCTTCGTGAAATGTCATTCTTTCGTCTCATAGACCCATGGCCCCGCACTCGTCCACAATCCAGTAGTTTTCTTATGGTCGACACTTTCTTTCATTGGCCATTCTGACTCGAAGCGGCGGAAAATTTTATGCGATGGCTGACGTCCCCGCAAACACTCGGTCTCTCGCACTATCAATATTTGGTATATGCATATCCCGGCATCGGGGACGAAGAGTTACGGTCGACGAGGGGCGCCTCCCTCCCCCGCAAAAGAAGGGGAGAATTGGGCTCGGGGGTCGAGAATTGTAATCGCAAAGGTGTACTTCGAGGTACGTTCCCCTCTTTGCCCACAGTATGTAGCTTTCGTGCGGCGACACCGTATCTCCAAGTTCAATGTTTGCTCAGCTTGATTCATATCCCTTGGCCCACTCATCCCTATTATCCTTGGCTCTCCACAGGACTCTCCGTGCCCATCCCTCTCTAAACCTGTACCTACCTATATCGCGTCTCTCGCGTAGAAAGCCATAGCTGTATACCTCTTGTTCCTTTTCACTCTTTTTACATGCGTGAGTATGCGTATATACATACATACATGTATATATGCAATGACATAGGCGGGTAGGATCGTAAGCTCTTTCGAGACTGTGCTCTTATAGAATTCAATTCGAGAGGCACTTACGATGATCTCGAGAACAAGGAAAAGATAGCTCAACGTTATAAACTCCGAATAATTCTGCACATTTCCGATTAAACGTAAAATATATATGTATATACATTAGATATATGTATATTATTTAAGATCACAGATGTGATCACAAATAAAAAGAACAATTTTTCTGCTGTTTTTTTTATATAAATAGTTAATTAAACACAACTTGAATAAAAATAAATAATTCTTACTGTAATAAGTATCTATCTATATAATTATAATTAATAATTCGTATAACAGAAAGAATAAAATAATAAATAGTTCGTTACAACATAATATCTTTTGAAAATATTAACCACTTGATAACAAGATAAATATTGAAGACAACAAAATGCGAAGAGAACGAGATATATTTATGATTATTTGCCGTAATCTCTTCTGCTCTTTTACCTATAGTTTAAAGCATTACCTTCTTCACACTTTCAAGATTCCGTTTTGTTTACAAAGCTGTTAAAGAAAGAGAGAGAGAGAGAGAGAGGGGGGGGGAGAAATTATTCCTTTTCAAACAATAATTACGACCCTTCCAATTTACCGAAGCTTGATAAAATATTCGGTTATTCCAAAGCAATATAGCTTCCAATCTCTTTTTAATAAAGATTTAATGTAAATCTTAAAATATATATTCGAAAATTTTAGTCACCAAATTAAATATTTTAATACATGAATATTATGCTTCAAATATGGCATTTTTTAAATAATATTTTTAATAAATATTTTTCTGTATTTTATGCAATATGAGTTTCAACAGTATAACGGTCAAAAGACATTATCTAATTTAAAACGGATTTACGATTGTTATATAATGTTATATATAACAATATATATATCCGATAAAACTGCTGTTTAGGGGACCCACCCCCAATGACCTTGACCTTGACATATATTGTCAAGATCACCCTCCTGAGTAACCTTCAAAAGGTTTTAGCCGTCGCTCATTGTTTATTAAAAAGTTATAAACAAAATAAGTTTGATGATTTTTTTTCAATAAAACCAAAACAAATCGTTTAAGTAATTGTCGACTATTGCGATTAAAAAATCTGTCTCTAACGAAATGCAGCGATACGAGCATGCGCCGTGGCCACAATCACGAAATTTTAAGAAGTAAAGCACGCCACTAATCTATATAGTTTAGTGACGTGCTTTAGTAAACCTTTACTTCTTAAAATTTCGTGATTGTGGCCACAGCGCATGCCTGCGCATCACCCACACAACAATTAGTTTGGGTTAGGTTTTTGTTGTTAGTCATTGCTGAAAACAAATAGTAATGATAATAAAGCAGAAAACAGTTGATATATTAAAAAAAGGACTTTATTCGTCGAAAAAGTACGTTTTATTCATTAAACTTATTTTGTTTATAACTTTTTAATAAACAATGAGCGACGGCTAATATCTTTTAAAGGTCACTCAGGAGGGTGACCTTGACAATATATGTCAAGGTCAAGGTCATTGGAGGTGGGTTCCCTAAACAGCAGTTTTACCATATATCCTTATAATAAGAATTTATTAAGATATATCCAAGAGCGCAGTCAGGTTTGAAATCTTCAACTGGTCCAGGTTTTCAGAGAAGCGTAAATTGCAAAGTACAGTCGTTGCAAAAACCTACGTATGAAGTAATAAGAAAATTTGAGGACGGCGTATGGTATCATTTGTCATTGTCAGCCTGACCTCGAATGTGCAGACCGATGTTCCACATTGTTCTATTTCTATGCTTTTAACAATATTGTACATCACGTTGGCTTCTTCTCTTTTCACCCTGCTTCTTTTGTTGTCCTTCCTTGTCTAACTCCAACTCCTCTCAGTCACTCAAGTCAGCGGACGATATATCTTCATGCGGTAAGAAAGGGACATCCAACAACCGCCTTTACGATCCTTTAGAAGACACCACAATTTAGCCTTAATTTCACGCTAGGATTTGCGAAGGCAACAGAATTGCACTACGGCTTCCATAAACTAACAGCTATTGCAGGCGAGAGAGATGCGAAAATGAAGTTTTAAGACCAAAAGATAGCCCTATTATAAATACTTGATTAAAATTGATTATAATAAAGTCTGTTCATCACTTATCTTGCAAACCGTTGTAATTCCTTCAGAAATAGCTTATAACGTTTAAAAAAATCCAGCAACTTATATCTTCTATTAATTCTAACAAGATGATAAGTTTGTTTTAAAAAATTTTGTAAAAAATAAAAATAAAATAAAAACTTATTTTCTGTTTCAGGTAAGAAAAGCTGATGTTTACAAGACATAGTATCGTTCGTTACAAAATTGATGCTGCGTAAAATTATGTGAGCAGAAACCTTATTACATATTCGAATTTGAGAATTACAAACTCTATGAATTGCATGCCGTATTATGCATTTATTTAGCTCTGAGAAGCTCTGTTTAATATCACATTAAGAATATAATTATTACGAGCCTTTTTTAAAAAATAACTTCCTCGTCCTTTTTCCCGCATTAACCAAAACTTTGATATTAAGCACTTGAATATTCATGGCGCGGCTTTTATTACATGAATAACATTACCTTTCTTCACTCCGCAGCGCAAAGCATTAGGGACGTAAATCACAGCTCGAGTTCATACATTTTACATGATTTTAGTTTATAACGCGCAGTTAGCGTGGATCATTAATTTCAATAATCCTTCGGATATTGCTCGCGCATAGACGCAACTATAAATGTAACTCTTCAATGGAATCGTTATCGTACCGGTATTAGCCCCCATATGTGTAATACTCTTATACACATATCTATAAAATATATGGTATAACTTGATTAATTGTGTTCTGTATTCTATTTATTTTTTCAACATTTTTTCATCAGTCTTTTGTCATTGTTATAAGCAACATTAAGTTTATGGATATCCTATCCGTAAACCATAAAAAGTTAAATTTAGTTTAACTTCAAAATTATACTATCTGATTGGATATATAATGTCAAACTTAATCAAATTAACCGAATTAAATTTCTTAAATCGACATAACTGGCAATCGTTCCTGACGGTCATAATCATCAGGGCATTTTAGACCAAGGTTCTGGTCCTTCTATCTTAACGCTTAATTTAAGCATCTTAATTTTAAATAATTTAATTTTTATTACGAAAAATATTACCCCAGCCAGGGTTCGAACCTGGAACCTCCCGTTTTCCGTGCAGGCGTCGTGCCAATTCGACCACACTGAGGCATGTGGTAATATTTATCGCAATAGCACGTATAATTAATTAAATTAAGTTCATTTCTTAATTCTATTTCAAAATAAATTCTATATCAGATTAAATTATTTAAATGTGAGTAATTAATTTTTATACTTTTATTTATCAAGGCACCAAAATACTTGATTGACTTTTTATGCAATGGGACATAAATTATTTCAATTTTTGTATATTTCTTACATAAATTTTGTTTTATAAAATAACGTGTTATTTTATATTTTAATAGTAGGTATAACTTAAATATTAAAACACCCATAAGCAAGAATTATTTAAAATTTATTATTTAAAATGCAATTTAAATTTTACAATGTAATCATACAAAAATGCAATTGATTATTATAATGGTTTGCAAAAAAATATGTTTAATAGAAAGTATTATATTTCATAATTGTATATCTTTTAAATTATTGATCGTATTAATATAATCTTACTTAACGTAGTGCTTCCACGAAGCACAATAAACGTATTAAATTTCATTCGCACAGTACAACTCCGGTAAATGAAGACAGGCAACCGATTATAGAGCATGACCACGTACAACAGTGACTAAGGACAGCAAGGGTGAAAACCAACCCTTGCGCACCTGCCCGCTCCCATGTTCGATTAGCGATGAATTATCCCCAACCGAGCTCCCATGCCAGTAATTCTACCTGTTGGTCTAAATCTCAGTCCGTTCTCCCACTGATTATTCAGTTATCAAGCATTTTCGAACATTAACGTTTAAATCAATCGAGCTTCACATTCCACGTGTTTCACGAGAGAGTACTCGTGCAACGTGGCGAGAAGAATTAATTTTGTTCATATAACATAAAAGATTTTAAGGCGGCCAAAGTTAGTGAATCAGTAGAAGAAGTGAATAATTAAACGGACGGAATGTTTGTCCGGCACACATTGTACCGTTATCGACGCAAAATTTTTAGTTTGACAGAGTTACTATAACAAACTGATGTTATCTAAATTACTCTTAATGAATTGTGCCAACGACAGCAGCGGAAACCATTGCAGAGATCCAATTCATTCCAAATTTACTCTGCCTTGCATCGGACACGTGATCGATAGTTAGAAATACTCTACGAGGAGGGAAGTGACCATATGTACCTTTCTCATTTTACAGAAATTTCTGTTTCGGTTTGGAAATCAAGTTGAAAATCAATTTCGTTTCCCTTTGAACGATGTTTCTTTCACCATTGGTATTGTATTATTAAATTGTCTAACGCACGAAATGCAAATTATTTCCTTACCATACGAAATTGTCCCGAAATAGTTAACTTACTTTATTTATAGTGAATTATTATAAATGCGTGTATATTATACCTACATTTCTTACATTTAGAATTTTCAATTTATTTATATAATGCCATTGCAAAAATAGTTATTTACTTGCATCAATTTATACTTGATAGAAAACTTTAATCTTCCTTGCTGGAAGATCTCCAGATATTTGATAGTAAATAATTCTTCACAAAAATATCCATCGCTTTTATACTTATATTATACATACATATATAAAGCATGTATTGTTGCACATAAATTGATTTTTTCGTACGGTTTATCAACACGTCCGCGAATGTTCGCGCAAGCAATAATCATAAAAGGTTCAATCGCAAAGTATTGGATCACAAAGGCGATACAGGAGATAGAAGATAGAAGAAGGATGTGGAACGGGAAATACGTGATGTAGATATTAACTTTCTGGTCTGGTCGTCGCGCAGCGTCGTTATACCATACCGTGCTCGTATATAATGGCGCGAGTTTGCCTCTTCGTAGTGCGGACAATATCTTTATCTTTACGATGCTTTTGAGCTTTTTAATTTCATGACGAATTATCGTAAACGAAATGCCTACATAGCAGGCTTCGGACCGTAGCACTTTGTTAACGACCACACATAAATCTGTCCGGACGTTCAAATATTAACTGTTTCATGATATACGATCGCGAAGCTGAAATTGTACAGTTATAACCCAACTACGTTCGACTGTAGTTTGCGCATGTTCCCTCTTCAATTTCGTAAGCGACAAATTGATTGTTTGAGCACATCAATTGAATTTCGTTACTTGATCAATTGAATGACAAAGTTAAACGCATGGAATTTTCTTAAGCAGATATTTGCTGAGAGCCTGGATAACTACATGTATATATCATGTAAACAAGTTTGTCCGTCCGGTCCGGTCGACGCAATGATATTTTTTCATACAGAGGGATTTTTGGTTGAATGTTAAATCGCGACAGACGGTGCGGAGACAGAAAGAAGAATATGAATTGCGCATCCCTGGAACTTATTTGGCTTTCTGGCGGAGACTTTGAATTTTCAACAGGGAAACGCTTGAATTTTAATCAACATATAAAGTGGCTATTTTTCAACGTATATTCCCGGATACTTTCAGCATGTTTCGCAAAAATATGAATATGAATAATTTCCTTATCACTGTAGATGCCACCAACATAGGAGATGTTGTGCAACAGAAAATATAAATATGTTGGAGTTTACGTCGTACCTGTATAAATTCAAATTATAGAGTCTTTCTTTTTCTCTGTCCTTTTTAAGACTAAAACATAATTATATCTCTTATTACGAAGAACATGTTGAAAATTTAAAGAAGCACTCGCTTACGACAGTTGCAAGTGAGATTAGTGTATAACGAGATTAAATATTTTAGCGCTGCAATTTCTGGAAGTAATCTAATATTGGATTAACAAGTCTAATTTTATTCATTGTCATATACGTCTACTCGCATGGCTGTCTGAATCGGGAAGCAATTATTAAAAATTTAAATAGTAGTTACTATATTTAAAAGTCTAGAGAGAGAGAGAGAGAGAGAGAGAGAGAGAGAGAGTTTTAAGTCTCTTATTAATATTTATTGCTCTATGATTTTAAATAATAATAATTTTTTTTACAGATGATTAATAAAATCATTGCCGTTACTATAGAAACGAAAATAAATGAATTAAATTATATTCCTTTTAAAAGTATATTAAATAAAAAATGTGTAAGCGTCTATTTTAACTTTTTATTTATAACGAAAAAATGCGATGCTTACTTTTTCAACGTATTTCAAGAAAATAAAAAGAGAGATTCCGTGCGCTTTATTCTTTCTTTCTTATTTTTTCCATTTGTTATCCCAACTTTCGGTGAACCAATTTCTAAAACTTTTCATGAATGTACCTAAAGAAAAGATGAAAGAATTATGCTAAAGTCAATTATAGGTATAAAAAGAATTAAATTGTACGTTAATGAGAATCAAGATTTAATTAGTCAACTTTATAAGAGCAAATATAATATGATTGGAAACTCGTAAACCAGCAGGAAAAAAAATGTAAACTCTTCGAATAAATATAGTTTCATCTTTTTATATAAATCTTTTATTCAAAGTATAAAAATGTAATCAAATTTATATGGATTTATAAAAAAAAGATAAATTAAATTCTTACTTATTTTTAGAATTTATCCATAATTATCTCGAAAATACAAAACACGTAGTATAGCATAGTTTAGTTATATAAGAAATTTGAACAATTTAATATTGTACGAAAATGCACTGTATTAGTGAAAATTTTCACATTTACTCTATGTATGTTTGAAATTAGTAGATATTGTATCTACTGTGTGAATACACAAAGATACATGCAAAGTTTGAAACCCGTGTTTACAATTTTCGGTACATGCACCCCTATAGGGAACGCCGGTAGCATGCCATTGTTGGCACATTGTTAGTACTAGACATGTATCATCAAAATGTGAATATCCTCACTCACGTTACTGCAGATTATATTTGCTAAAACTAAATATTAAGAAGAAATACCGAGAAGTAGCATAAAATAATGTATTGAAATATATTTAAAATATTTAATCAATTTTTAAATTAGCAACAAAAATTGTTATTATATTTTAATTTTATATTTTAGGCATTTATAATTTGCGATTTTGTGTTCGCGGTTTTCCGACTGTTTGTTGAAAGAAAAGTTGGAATAATTATGACTGTTAAATGTCATGTGACTTTGTGGTATCTTCCAAAATTAATATATTATTATTTTAATAATGATTTTAATAATCTTAGAATGACTACTCTCTTTCTCTATTTAATTAATGTAATCTGTTTGTTATAAATTTATGTAAATTTAATTATTACTATAGAAGTATAGAATATTTCAAAGTTGCCCCCAATTGACTTTACATATATAACATATTAATATATTATATCAAATAAATAGTGATAGTTTTTGTGTGTGAAATACGAAATTACGTTTTACATATAAGAATAGAGTTTAAACAATCAAAAAGATTTATTTTTGCAAACAAACGTTAAATAAAATTACTACATGTGCAGTCTTAATAACATGACATAATTATCGTAAATTTTGTTTATTTTTTAATTATTCGCGTGATCAAGCATTCTAAATTTGATAGTTGTGAAAACTTAATAGTGTTGTACACACACTGCACATTTAAAAATTTCATGGTACCCATTTTTACACTGCCCAAAAGCGTTGGTAAATGTTAGGCCACAATTTCTTGCATAAAGAAAGACGGTGGTAGAACAGAAGAAGAGTGGAAGCTTCAGGTACTTTCGATGTAGGTACAACATCCGCCCAAGGGCGAAGGAGAAAGAGAGAGTTAGGTCGGCGGATGGCGGAGGGTCGACTACCTCGTGAAATAACAATTCGGTTTCGATCGCGAGGAGTCTGGAAATTTTCATCTCCGCCCGAAGGCATGAGACGCGATAGCGGGGAAGGGGATGGTTGGCGGTCCGTTCTGGAAAGGTGGCAAGAGAAGGAGGCTGGATCGTAGTGGGTGCCAGGCGGAGATGGTAAGGAGAACTAGGGGGATGAAACTGGCGAACGAGAGGGGTTTGGATGGAGAAAGGGGGTCGGCGGCGGAGGCGGGGGAGCGGCGAAGGGTTTAAAATAATAGTAGAACACAGCGGCTGAGTCGGTCGCGTGAGGAGAGTGAGGAGAGGGCTCCGCCCCGCGAAATATGGCGAGCTTCGCCAGGACGTGATTGGGTGACGGGAGGACCCCGAAGCTCCCAAGCCAAGACATTGGTGCCCCCTTTTCGCGCTGCTACCCCCCTGTTAACCATCCTCAGGTACCTGGAGGGTGCCCTCTTACCACTCGCTCTCTTACACTTTCTCTTTCGCTTTATCTCACGCTCTTCTTCACTTTCTCTAATCTCTCTCTCGGTCCCGCGTATTCTCAGCATCGAGTTTTCGGAGTAGATTCAGTGAAATATCCTTGCCCATTATCCGGACGACGCAACCAGTCAACGCTCGATATCTCCTGACACGCGGGTATTCCCACGTGGTAGTAAAATACGGGTCGCCGCCGGACTCGCCGGTGGATCGACACCAAACAGTAGTAGCGGACGAAATGCTACTCTTAGTCAGACATGATATAGTCAGACTATAATTTCATCATACTACTTCGAGAAATATCGCGGTTGTACGCGCTCATTTTATGAGATTTTTTACACATAATTACATGAAATTTTTTAAATAGTTTTTTTCGTATTATAAACAAATATTTCAAATCAGTTTAAGGGATATCTTTAATCATTCATTTCTTTTCTTTTTAATAGTAATATCCAGAATTAATAGATTGAAACTTGTGAATATTCTTTTCATATACATTACCTTTCCATAGACACATTAGGAATATATACCATTATCTTACTCTGCGTTTTTAATTTTAAATAATTGATTCGTATTGAATTAGATTAGTTCAATGTGGCATCAATAGCAAACATACTATTCTTTTAGCAATAAAGAAAAGAATAGGCAACTAATTATCGTAAAAACATTGCCAGCGCTTGATTTCCGCCAAATATTTCAGATATTTCTTTGACATGTGAAACGAGCCATCACTCACAGCAGCTGAGCTCATATGTCACAAAATATCCTTATCCACCGTCTGGTCGATACGAATGGGCATCGCTCGATATCCCTTTTGCATGCGGAAATCGTACATAGTGCGAGAGGTGAAATTCGGTTCAGCTTCGAGGTGGTCAGCAGAACGAGCTTCCGGTCTGGAGACCCGATAATCTCGGCTGCGCAGTTCCATGCATGGAGTTGTCAATCAGGGTTGATGGTGTCCCGCTGGAACGTCCGCTGTCTGTCCGACTCGTCGACGGATATATACGAGGTCCGGACACCGCACGACATCCGCAGTATTCATGCGATCTATCTGATCGCCTTCCTGTTCACGAGCAATACGATCGCGCGGCTCTCTGTTTCGATTCAATGTAGTATTAGGCATCGCGTCGCTCCGTTCCGATACAATAACGCCGCGATAAAAGTAATCGCGCGATCAATAACGCGCAAGATTAATATGCACACGTACGAATCCCTTTCTATGTATATAATGTTCATCGAGCTCGATTACGATATTGTATATTGCCATTTTAGCAATTTGTACCTAATTAATTTTATATGTTTTGCTCCATTAACTTCGTTAAGTTATAAAATGTAAAATTTGTAAGATGCATTAACAAATTATGCTTTATACTATTAATTGTAATAAGCAATCATTTAAAACAAAAATAAATTCGGTATATATTATACATTTTTGTAATTAAATTATTTTAATTAATTTAAATATATATAAAATTGCTATATAAAATATTTAATATTTATAAAGGAAATCTAACTGATTCTCATCGATATTGATTCATGTAGCATCCAACATTTAGTTTGCGAAAATTTCGTCGCTGCCCATGATCACTTCTCCCTCATGGCAGTGAAAACGCAGATAGGCGCTGATTCGAATTAGCGCGAGATTTCAAGCGGGTTTCGTGGTAATTGGAAGCGGTCGTTTTTGCCATCGTGCTGCGCTCTCGGTGGGTAGTTACGTAGGTAGGTGGGTGAGCAGGTAGATAGTAGGTACTTGTTTGCGGAGGGCGCGAATAGATTAATCATCCGTTAAGCTTGGGCAAGACGTGTACGCGTCGGTGGCTGTACCGGCTTAATCCAGCAGGTTCACCCCTTTATGCCGCCGCCTGTCCTCTTCAGTATCACCCCCGCCTGGCTGGCGCGACGGAATAACAGATGTAACCCGAGCGCCTTACACAGCAGTGAGTTACGCCCACTCCGAGACACGCCAGATTGTGTAACTTCGTGAGCTCTCGCGTTTTTTAATGGATTTTCTCGCTAACGTGACAAATTAATGTAAACATGGTGTGGTGTATTCGCTCCTTGTTGTGTTTGCTTTGATCTTCAAAGTTATACTTACATAATCGTCTACCTGACAAGAGATTAAATATATTTTATAACGATTTCTCGTCTCTTATTTATAACTTAATTTATGATATGAGATAGCTGAACTACATTTAAAATTGCCGAATACAGTTGGTGAAAATTTTATAAAATAGGCATCAAAGTTGTTCAATGATCACGAGTTGGCCGATATTTTATCGATATTTTTAAATAAATATCGATATTTTTAAATAAATATCTATAAAATGTAGATCGATATCTATAAATATTTTAACACACGTTTTTGAATATTTTTATTCAATTTCTTTTTGTACTTAAAACTGTATCTCATGTCTTTCCAAAATCTATCAGCGTTCATAGTTATTGTTTAATGCAATGAAAGATGTGTATGAAAGATTATAGAATAGATACATATGTATATATCACAGAAAGAATAAAAATCTTGGAAAAAGAATTTTCACGGCGTAACATAAGCCGTGGCAAACTTCGTCTATGCTTAATATGATTCTGTGTTCATACAGTCTTACTTTCGTAGTCTGGACAGACGATTTACGTTGCTTCCCGCAACAGCCACAATCCTCCTGCCCCGTCGCCCAACTTCCAGTTCTATCGACTTTGCGGTATAACCGTGAATACAGATTATATCGTGCGATGGTGATCCATAAATGCATGGTTGTGTTGGTAGTTTATGCGCCGTTGCATAGAAATTTAGGATTGGCGAAGAGCTGAATTTATATTTCATGCGAACGTATTTGATAACGTCGATATATCATCGACCCTAATATCCTTGAGTATGTTTTACAGCAACTTATCTTAGAATCACCACATATTTTAATGTTTCTACGTTTATGCGTAAAATATAGCGAGATACTTATATTTCATAATGTATCGAATCGATATAGGTATGTGTTTCAGAAACTTGACACAATTTACTATTTTATAGATCTATATAAAAAGATTTTATAATACAAATTTATAGATATTAAATCAATCCGAGGAATTAAAACTTTTTTATTTTTTAAAATTTACTTTTTGCACTTTAATACGAATAATTTATATTCCAGTGGATATGTTCAATAATTTTTATGCCTTTGTAAAAACAAATATAATTCAGCTGTTGCGTGTATTAAGAAAATACTGTTAAGATATATTCTTTGTGATAAATATAATAAAGTATTGTGTCTTCTTTTATATATCAAATGTAATTAACGAAACAGTTCGTAGCTTGAGTAGTTTCTTGTAAAATTGTTCAGAGACGGAAACTCAGATATATCATCTGCTAACCTATTTCACTGATAGAACATGACAAGGAGAGAGAGGGACGAGAACAACTTACGAAGCGATAAAGATGAAAAGAAAGAGGGAATTTCATATCGTCACCCTCAACGCTTTCGAGTAAGATCGCTGAGACGGTGCAAAACGCACCTGAGCGCCGCTTTTCTTTTCTTCTTCATGGCACTATGAGTGGCGTAAAAAAGTCGCTACAGAAGAATTTAGGGTGCTTTCTAAGAGGCCGCATAATGAGATCCCTTTCTATAATAAAATATCTACTCAGTTAATTATATCTCTACCCATAAAAACACGTATCTAAAGAACCCTTTTCTAAAATTATTGAAACAAATTAACCGTTATCTCTTCTAATTTATTAAGATTTTAATCAAAGCTATAATTTTCTTTAAAAAAATTCATACATTTTATTTTTATATTCCAGTTCTAAGATTTTAAAATATCATCATCGATCGAAAGATACATATTATATATTTTGAATACATGTCTCACTTTATCGATAACAACATGGAGCCAATCGGGATTCATATTATATTTTTTTCACAGTAGTAATGGGATTGTCCAATGGTGCTGTAAAAAAATTAAAATAAAAGTACTTAGACGACACTCGACAATAGGCGCGCAACATGCGATGTGTCAGCATAGCGTGGCCGACGTATCGCGCTTTAATACAGAGTACAATCGTGTCAACAGCAAAACCGACGCGGCAAAAATCAAGCCGTGGTGTTAATTGTGGCTACACTGATTTCACCTCATCGTTACTCGTACGTTTCACACCGACAATTTACCCATGTTCCGACCAACCCCTCATACAGGCTGGTTTTTGGAGCGCAGAGGGAAGATGTACGAGGGGGAATATCGACAGCAACTGTCCATTGAAAATCGCGTGTGTGCTCTTACGAAAAATCGAGTGGAATGGGTTTATAATAATTGACTGGCGCTATGCGCTGTCATCTAAAATTAAATATTAGCCGATTTTATGTCACTTATACTATTTACGATCCATTATTACCATGACTATACTATAACATTGCTATGACATTGCGCGTTATATTTATATTATTGCATTACAGCTAATAACAAAACTACGTACGATTTGTCTCTAAATCTGTTGTTTCGTGACTTATTAATACAATTGTTATATATTAATATTAATATATAATTATAATGAAATCGTTTACCTCATATTTATCGTATTATTTTGGTAAAAATAAAGTGTTTAAGAAAGTGATTAATCGAATAATTTCTACAGTAAAAAAATTCCTACTTTGTATCTTAATTTAAAAATCAATAAAATAAAAAGTAAGTAATTTTGACATGTATTATGTCTGCAACTTTAGCGATCAATTTTCATATTAACAATTAGATAATATGTGTAATTTCGAGAATTAGCCTATAGTTAATATCGGACTCTACAATGCACCATTAATATACTTAGCGGACATTAATAGTATTATTATACATGGTGCATTAAACAAAACGATTATTGTCCGCTAAATGATCAGTATTTAGCGGACTTCATTACTGTGCGCTCTTTGTTTACGATATTATTATTATTATTGTTATTAAACATAGTATCTCCCCTGTTAATTGATATCATATTACTTGCAAACATTACGATACGCATTAATTTATTACGGTATTAATGCTAATATCATAAATTATAGGCAAGCACGAAACGTGTTATTTGTCCTATAGTTTGCACTTGCGCCAAGATGTTTGTACAAATGTACAAACATTGCCTCAACGCGACTGCTAAATGGGAGACTGCCGAGAAACTGAGGAGTAATAGATTATTTTCAAACCCCTTGGTTGCACTCGAAACGGTTTAGATGGTTCTTACGAGCTCAAAGGAGATAAGCGCACCGTAAAAGTTTTCCATCCGGCTTTACATGGAGATTGGTGTATCGATCGCCTCACGACGGTCGAAATTTTGTTTAAAAGCCCTCGGTTATCACTAAGTTAGCCGACCCTTCTTTACGTTTTTTTCTTTACGGATCACCTGGACGCAAACCGCGACGAAAGGTGCGACCACTTTCTGTACAACGAAATGTTAAAGTCAACTGAAGCGTTGGTCTCCATGAATAACAAATGCACAATCTCTAGCCTCTACTAGCACCTTGGCCCCTTACCTCGTAACGCCCCAACAAGTTTTCCACCCTCTCCGGAGAGAAAGAGAGAGAAGAGAGAGAGAGAGAGAGAGAGAGAGAGAACCTGGAAAACTTTTAACTGGATACATTACCTGCTTGACTACCGCCGCCTTTTCTTTTTTTATCACAGCCCGGGCTTTTAAACTCCTACGGTTCGCGCAGCCGCCGTTATTAGAGATTTCATGGAGGAACAGGGGGAAAATAATGAATAATAGTCCCGAGGATCGTCATTACGGCCATTGTTACGAAGACACGCCAGCCAACGATCTCCTCGAGATGCGGTGCGACAAATTTCGCGGCAGCTATTACGCTATCGCTTTTAATAACATTGTGTTATATTAATTTTTTAAATCTGCTTATTGCATAATTGTTCATTTACTTTCTATTTGTTATTAAAATTATGTGATATACGGTCACTAATTAAACGCGTGTCTATTGTAACTTAAATTCTTCTAAGTTCTACGTTTACAATCAAAATAATTTATAACGCTCATATACTTTCGCTTTATTTTTCAGTTTTTTTTTCAAAATTGAATAATTTTCAAATATTTTTGATAAAAATATTATTTTCTAACCATATCTATCAATGTTACTGCTCTGAATCCATTTTACTCAAAGCACTTACATAAACTTTTGAACAAATGGATAAAATTATTCCTTTATGGAAGTTAAATTACTTTACAAAAGTTCGCAAGTACCGGAACGAGATCTGCAACAGATAAATATAGAGGCGGCTTTCTATTTGCATTTAATCTAGGCTTGCATAATGGAGGTTACAATGTTGCGCATATTAGTTGATGTAATTTACGATGCATCCAATTGGAAAACATTTAAATATTTTCCAATATTACGTTAAATTTTGCTATTGGAGTAAGAGAATGATATTTTATAACTCTAATTATGCATCTCAATCATTTTGTCACAAGTTCTCTTTTAAACATTTTACATAGAACTCAATTAAGAAAATATATATTGTAAGAGAGTAACACTTTACTAAAATTATTAATTTTGTAATTATTCTAATTTTTATATAACCATTACAGATATTATGTCATATCCGTTATAACCTTCGTGAACTACAACTCTATATTTGTATCGCGGAAAAGACTTTCATACAATTTTATCATATAATTATATTACAGATAGAAAGTTTAAAAATAGTATAAATATTGTTGATAAATTATTTCAATTTCTGTACTTGTTTTCTAATTTATAAAATAATGTTATACCTATTTTAAAAAATATCCTCTCTCTCTCTCTCTTTGTTCTTCCGTCCGAATAAAAGAATATAACGAAAAATAATAAGGACGCTCTACAACAGGCAAACAATGTTCGTAAAGCATTAATCCAGATATGCGGTATCGTATCTTAAGTTATAATCCGCGTTCTGTTAACTATTAGGAAAAGTCGAAACGTTGATGGACAGCCTTAATTAGCGTGCTGCCCATTATCCTGCACGAAGAAAACGTATTTATCATGGCAAAAAATTTTGACGAGAGAAAGAGAAAAATATTATACGCTTCTATTTACCCAGGCAGATGAGTCTTCCTGATTATGAATCGTGGAATTCTACCTAACTCGCCGTTGTGTCATTTCTGTTAACCCGCACCTCCCCCTCGACTGTTTTCGACCGTTTGCGAGATTCGTCCCCATCTAAGAACTCGAGCAAATATTGGTTTTGTCTAGTGGCCTCGCGATTTGCATAATTAAATCTTGGAATGTGCGCCTGTGCCTCTCCGTTGCGATGCGACGCGGACGCGGCGCGACGCGACCGGTCGGCGGATGCGAAAATAGGAATAATTAAAACTTGGCCAGATTATTTGCCGGAATCCACCAGGACGAGAACGCGCTCGGAGCCGCGTGGAGATTTATTAAGGGTCCCCGACTGTATACAGCATGCGACGAACGCCGCACGTGGGATTTTCCGAGCGTTTCCTAGAGCGACGCCGTGTCATAAAAGAGAGGCATCCGCTCTGCGACCAGATTAATCCAACTAACGCAATTTTCGCGAAATGGGATGTGTTTTACGTGACGTCGCGTAATCGCAAAAATTCATGAAAATCCGGAACAATACTTGTCTGCACATAACGCTTCTTGCTTTTTTTCGCGAACCTACTGAATCGATGTTAACAGTGACAAACATTGACATTTATTGCAGAACGTGTATAACGTAAAGTATTTAACGCAGTCTACGTCAATTTACCTATAAATCGACAAGCATGTTGTTTAATATATTTGTTTTAGAATATTTCTTTTTAATTTTGCAGCTTTATGTAATATGAAAAAAAGTTTCTAAAAATATTTTTACCAATTCGCATATTAAGTTGTGTTATTTCTGGTTTACCTTTCATAAATAGTTACTCTAATTGTAAGTGGTATCGTTATACATATGTATAGTGTACTTGTGTGTTATGACTGGTTGTCATGGATCATGCGTGTGTAATCAATCGAAACAACTTTCGTAGACGACAACATGTATTGCTTCTTTTCCAGGTCATTTCGAACCATTATGGTAAATGCCGCATTAATTTTGCAGCATGATCAGAGATAGACAAGTCAATGTTCGCTCAGCGGATCCCATTCTTGTTGTGCACCTGTGAGCCCTGTGGCGCAGTTGGTCGTACACTACATTAAATATTTCTCACTCACTCACTTTAACGTTCTTGTTTTTTCACCGAAATATTTAAAAGCAAACTGCCATAAGAGGTGAAAATTAGAGCTAAGAAAATAAAGAAAGGAAAAAACTACTCATTATGTCTTGTTCAAAATAACATTATTGTAAAATTTAAAATGCCAATTTACAGCTTAAATTATTTTAAAAATATAAAAAGTTACAGTTACCTATTATCTGTTTGCAATATAACATCTTTATTTGTGCAATTTTTTTACGGGTAATAAAACGCAATATATATTAAATAATAAATTTTTAAAACAATAATGAAATTCAAGTATTACGATATAAGTACTGCTTTAATTAAAGTATTATACTTTCAAGATTAGTAAAGTTTTTGGTTTCTCATAATTATACCAATTATTTATTCCTGTGTGTACAATGCATGCAGTTATCCGGCAAAAGATTCCCGAATTTGCAATCTTTACTGTGTTTACGAAGATCTTTCATAATTAATAGTTACACTTCCCTCGGGATCTACGACATTGTATTTTAGCTCTTTGTCCACGTTCGCATATATGGATACATCAGTACAAATGTGTTTACCCATTACATCACCTGTGTACCTACTAACATTATTCTTCTTGCTAACTCAGGAGCAGGTTCTCTCGTTATGGTCTTTGCCTACGCTGCTTAGAATTTATTGCTATCCACCTATCTACCTACTAAGGCTCATAAGAACCGCGAAGCGCCGTGTAATTAGCAGAGCAGAAATCTCGAGGTTCATGGAATTTAAGAATCTTATTTTCTCCCATACGTAAATTTTGCGAGCTCAATTCTTTTACGATATGTCATTGAATATTTACTGATTGTAAGCCAAATATTTTTTAGTGAAACATTTTGTATTTTTACAAATAAATAATATCTATAAATTTTATGTTACATGAATAAATAATATAAATTTTGTTACATAAAATTTATTTATTTCTAAAAATATATAATGTTTCACTATAAATGTTTCATGTTACATTTCATGAACATATCTAAAAGGATTGTAAACTTAACCTCCCCCTTTGTAAAAATAGCAAAAATTACATACTTAAGTTTATAAGCATTCTCTCGATGGAATAGAATTAAGGGTGATGCATACTTTTATGACATATTTATTGGATGGAAGACTGATTACAGCATTGGAATTTGTTCCCCTTTAAGTTTGAGGGTGATAGATATTATGAATGACGCTGGGTGCGAACAGTAATTGTTACATCGCATGTCTGATCGCGAAAGTCAGAGGAGGGATAAATGAGGGAGAAGTGAATCGCCTAGGATTGATTTATTGCAGTTGAAGTGTACGTAAAACGCACTTCATTGATCCCTCGTTATCGACAGGCGACGGTATCTTCTATTTAATATTATTATGAACATATTCAATTTAGATATGTTCGCAATGTTCTAATAATAAAAATACAAAATTGATATATACAATACATTAATGCTTATAAAAACATACAAGATAAAAATAAAGGAAAATAAAATTGTATAATTAATATATTTTATATATCTATAATAGTAAGTTTTGTTTATATAAATTTTTAATTTAAATATTGCGTTTATTAATTATAAATTAACTTTGTTATAAACATGCAAAAATGCAAATTATCTGATCTAAAGTAATTTACTTACTACATAGAACTGATTCAGAGTTAAGTATATTATAGGTTCTAGACGCGCGTGTCGATACGACGCTATATATCTCGTCTACGCGGACAGTTAACGATAATTGGAAACATCCCTTGCGCATCACCGCATCGATTCTAACCCTCATAATTGAGGAAATGGGTGCGAGGGCGGGTTAAGGGCTAAAATTCTCGTGGGGTGAAAGGCATCCTTTATTCCGTCATCATCTTTGACGCTTCCAACGCCATTATTTCTCAAGCAATATGTCGACATTGCGTAAGCTCGAGAACTACACGCACATACATTTAATTGTCGTCCAATATCTCATAATATCCCTACATTTTATGTATTATTTATTCAACAAATAATTAAAACTACATTGTATATGCATTACATATAAATTATTATATATAAATTATATACATATACAATAAATTATTATAAAGAAAAACAGAGAGAGGGAAGAGAGAGGGGGAGAAGAGATAGACAAAACAAAAATCATTTATATTTTAATTATTTATATTTTGACGTAGAAAATTGTTCGAGTATTATATAAAATTATTAATGAATTTAATAACTGTAGAAAATATTAAATATGTGTATGTAAAGACTTATGATATTAAAAAGTCATTTATAGTTTTACACAGGATATCGTGTTAATTTTAACAGTTTTTAAATCTTGTTAATTAACTTTGTTCCATGTACCACACGTGTTGTATGCGTGCATAGATGTGTTTAATTTGACTAAACTGTTTGTTGCATGCAATCGCATAGAGATACTAAACACTTGATAAAACTATTGAGAAATTATATTAAAGATAGCAATAAACTCCGACAAATTGCTATCTTTAAACAACTTTTACTGTTGATTCTCCGACCGACGCGGACGATTCGATTGAGCTAACAAAACGAAATTGCATCGCGTTGATCTTCGTATTGACGCATCGTTACGTCTCAATAGATATGATTACGTTTTTATAGAACTTCGATGAAAATCTTCGTCCAGTTTCGTCATAACATGGATTGCGTAAATGTATTATACGTAAATATCGTTGCGTATAAATATCGTTTGGTATGTGCCACGATGGTGAGCGAACTTGGAAAGGCGGAGGATAGATACCACGAGGGAACGGTGGTGTTAGATTAAACTCGAGTAGAGAAACAGCGCCTCTCGGGGATGGCCGGGGCTTAAACAGTTTTAATCTATGCCTAGCAAGCTCACGTGGAAACAAATCGCGGCCTTATCACCACCTGTGAGGTAGATAACACAACTTTTCTCTCGCTCCTATCTTTCTCTCCCTTTTTCGCTACCCGATTCATCGTTCCTTCTTTCGCGACCATCGCATCTCGCTTTAGCTTACTGTTGTTTCCCCTTCGTTCCGTTCATTCGTCTCTATCTACGTAACTCTCCAATTCTGTCTCCTTTCTTCGTTACGACCATTTCGCTCCCTTTCTTCTTTCTCTCTTCCTCTCTATTTCTCTCGGCTGTTCGCATGAACTCCAAACATACGACCGTACGGCCCACCCGACGGATGCACCGATTAAACTTTCGAAAACTGTTTGCATGAATAGCCAAGCGTTTCGCCGCACGTGTGCCAGCAGTGAGTGCTGACAATTAACACGCTGAAAATAGAGAAAGCAACTCGCCGATAGGCCTGCCGTGCATAATACGCTCTTTCGAGTTAATGCGATCTTTATTAATTAGCAATCTCAGCGGCATTACCATTCCTTACGTCTTAACAATTTCATTTGACGTTTGAAATCACAACTTTAATCCGTGAATGAAGCAAATAATTTAAGTCCGCATTTTGCTGTCCAAATGATGAATTATGATGAATTGTAATTAAAACCAAGCCAGTAACATTGATTTAATTGTTAGTTACTTGCTATTTAATTAATAACGCAAAATATTATTTTTTATGTTAATATAGTATAAAATATTGCGCCACTGGACAAGTAATAATAATATATTTAAACAAATAATTTAATTGTAATGAAAATTGCAAGAAATATGAGTAAAAGATTAACGTATTGATATCGATGAACACGCACACACACAGAGTTGAGTTACTCTCCTCGCTTTCCTAGAATAACTCGCGTCAAATGCGAACGTAATTATTTGTGTCAACGTCTTATAGGCGCCTGCATACAGCGATGTAATCGATTGGCACATTCGAAATATGATTACTGATCGTAGAAATATTTTTTTTATGATATTGAACGCTGGCCCGTTACACACTATACACAATGGGACCATAAAGCGTCGCTGGCACCGTGCCTTAATAAAACGACAGGCCGTAGTTATCGGACGCGAGCAGAAATTGTTTCTCGTCAAACGTGATTTTCTCTTCCACCCCAAAATCCGAGTAAAAGCATCGAGCAAAAATAGACTAGTGGAAGTTGTCGGAATTTCTGGTGCGTCCGTGACAAGACCGGTGGGAAGCAACCAGACGAATTGGCGGAGGACAATACTTACACCAGCAAGGATTTCTCCGGCGCCAATCTGTTACGAGCAAAAGAGAATGAGCAAGGAAAATGAGTTAACCGTTACCTACAAATCACGACACCGGAGATTCCGCGACTAAAAATCTCTCGACCGTTGCCTGTGTCTCGCAATAGATACAACAACGAAGTACACGGCTTACTGTTTAAAATGAAAGACGTAGTAACGGGCGTCAAAAATATATCAAGATAAGATAAAAGATTGCATTGCGAAATTGACAACACAATTTTACAGATATTTAATTATATAAAGATCCAAGAACTTTTAATTTTAGAACTTATAATTTTAAATATATTTTTTTAAAATTATTAATCATTGTTAAGATAAACAATAGAAACTTTATATCTTTATTAAATATTTGACTAATTTAATATTGATTGATATAATCTTTTTAAAAATTTACTCCAAATGTTTCAAATAATTCGTAGATGTTAAAAAATGCGCGATTTTTGGGACACCTTGTGTGCATAACTTAAATAGGATATCTCTTGAGTCCGACTGGAAATAAGGTCGACGGTATAAATAAAGCGACAACAAAATTGCGTGAAGGTGATATACTCTTTAAAAAGAGAAGGACGAGCGTATATGAAAACAGTACTTATTGTTAGTAATTATTAAAAAGTATAAGATTTTTTTAGCGTACATCGTTTGGTTTTATATACGCTCTTCGAAACAAATACAAAATTGTATCTGTGGGATATTGATGCGAAAACGTTGAGTCATGAAAGGTTAATTTCTCAAGATCGTAGTTTAATAGCCGTAAAACGTTTCCTGATATTTCGTGAATAAAATTCTGACTGCGTTGTAATGTCTAAAGCGAGACTTGTTATTGCGATACTTAAATAACTTGGCGATATTCGCAGATAATTCAGGGGTAATGGTAATTATCATATGTGCGCAATTTTGCATCAAAGCATGTAATAATCATGTGTCCTCATCAAATATATGCGCATCAAATATATTTATATATATATCTGCAACTTGCTCTTTAATTTTTTTTTTTTTTTTTTTTTGCAAATATTTAAAAATAATGTACACCTCAGAGTTGCAAGCTACTAGAATGTTTGTGCTAGAATTTTGAAGAAATGTAGTATAGTTAGTATAGTTAATACTAAAGTAGTTAGTACCAAAGTAGTTAGTTTAGTATAGTTAATACTAAAAAAATTGTGAAGAATTAAACAATATAACTTTATAGTTTAAGGCAAAGTTATGATCCTTCATCCTTTTCATCGTCTTTTCTAACTTATTAAAAAAGAGCTAACAATAACGGAACAAGTTGAAATTCAATAGCGTTCCTGTCATAAAGTGATTGTACAGTCTCAAACCCCCGCACTTTCTTTCACTTGGCGGTTCCGCTATAACTTATTTGCGAAGAAAAGTTGGCATCGAGCAAGGCTGATTAGCCAATAAATCGAGTCTGAAAGGAGAAATTCATTAACCCACAACCATAAATAACCAGACGCGCTCTCACCAATGGCTCTCGCGAAACAATAGTTATAGTATATTTATGCAAAATTTCCAGTTACGCAAGTGGGCAAGAGAGGCTGCAAAAGCCGGGTAGGGAGGCACGGCGCGGCACGCTGATAAAATAAGTGCCCATTGTATTTCCATGGTGCTGCTATAAAGTGCTCTTTTGGACATACGATGCTTTTCTTTTCTCTGTCCGCTTTTCTTTCTCTCTATAGTTCCATCATTTCCTACCTTTTTGCATGTATTATTAAAATAATTATACATTGTTATAGATTGTACATGCCAACATACATAACTATAAAAATTAAAATTGGAGAAAAAGAGAGAGAGAGAGAGAATGACAAATAACAATGAAGAATTAAATGAGACAAAAAGAAAGAGAGAAGAATGGTGAGAAAGCGTAGTTGAGCGACAACAGGATTGTACGGTAGAACAGTTTCATTCGCGGGCAAAGTGATGTCCGGTATAAGAGAAACTCCGAAGTGACCTCGCAAGAACCATGCCAATCTGCTTCGTAGTGTCAAGTTTCCAAATTTCCGGTCGTTATGGGTAGTTGACGGGAAGGGTGAACGGTGGTGAAAGGAACGCGCAATCCGGGAGTCAAAGGGGCAAGTTTCAGTTTGACTGGAGACACCCGGCCCTCCCTCACTTTTATCCACCTTCATCCTGAGAATTTCTCCTCGCTGCGTCTTGTTACTTGAATTTCTCCCCCGCTTTTCCTCTTATTTTACATCGCTCTCCTACTCATTCGTTCGCTCTGTCATTTTCTCTCACCCTGTACCTATCTTATGCATCATTTCGCTTCGGTTTCTCCGTCTTCCTTCGTTCTCGCCCTTAGCGTTTCCCTTCCCTCGTCTTACATTTGTGTTCTACACTTCCACGGGGGTGTTAACGGTCTATTTCGACTTGGACCTACGGGAAATTAGTCGAAACTCCCTCGGGGCCGACGGCAGCTTGGGCAAGATTCCCTTCTGCACACAGCGACTTCTCTCCCGGTGGTCGAAACCGGGACGAGACGCAGCTGGGATGTAGATAAGACTACGAGTGTATAACCGACGAGATTTTACGATAAATAAGATTCAAATTGCCAGTGCAATTCGAACAATTGATTGCATTATATAATCACAATTGCGGAAAATTTAGAAAAACTACTGTTTCAATTAAATATAAAAATAAAAATGCAATTTTATGCTCAAGCTGAATAGAGATAAACACATTGAGGACATTCACTAATAAAAAAACTTTCCTACAAAATATACATTATAACCATATTTTTAAAACTCTCTCTTTATCTTAAAAAAAATCAAATTATTAAATAATTTTATACTTTAGACCATCGCGCGTATCTCGTATCCTAACATTTATATACCAAGATCTTTCTAAATTTCTCACAGTTTCTGTAAATAGAAAACTTTACTCGGAAATATTGTTATTAACTCGGCAGGAACTATCTCGCGAAGTGAAAAAGTTTCATCCAGAACTTCCTCATCGCTAGCGTAGAGTCAGAGTATTTCAACGGCACGATAAGGTATTCGTTTTCCGATTATGTAATTTAAAAATATACACGAAATGTTATTCGTTATGTCATATTCAAAATATAAAATTATCATTATCCATTACCACGTATGATATAACTTTAATGCAAATAAACACATATTTCAATTTGTTAATTTAATAAAATTAATAAAATTAAAAGTAACACACAAATATACACGCGTCATATTAGAAGTTACATTTACATATCATTTTCTTTCGACGTGACGTATACCTTTTTTCCGAAATATACATTGAACGCAGCATAAAATGCAATTCAATAAAAATAAATTACGCTATTTGTTTCTTTTCCACGCATCAATGCAACAGTTCGAGATCTCCAAGTGTAAAGTTCTGAAGTGAAACATTTGTACGGGTTGCTTCCTTCCGAGTTTTGGCACGAACTATTTTAAGCATCGGCTTACAGATATTTTCTCGCGCAAGATCCACTTTCTTTCGGCGCGACGTGTATTCGCGCACAACATCGTAAGACGGGACGGATAGCCCGATAAAGAAATAGCAAAAAGAAGAAAACAATAGAGAAGATTTCAAGCCATGCGGTGCAGAACATCGTTTGAGAAAGTAGATTTTCTAAAACTGTTCCCGCCTCCTCATCTCAATTTTCGTACATCTCCATTACTTCTCTATTTGCGATGCCGCTAAATTAATTGAAGAGAGACTATCCCCCAATATATATTTCGACTCTTGCATCGTTCGTTCCGTCGTACACACATGAAAAAATTAACGGTGAAAGCGCCATGGTGTTTTATCTAAATCAGAATCTATAAATCAATGGCGCATGTCGTGTTTGGCATTCCGTAACAGCAGAAATGTACCGAACTATTTTAAAGAAGAAAATCAAGATGTATTATTTGAAAATATTAAATTCACAAACACAAATATATTTGCATATTAATAAAACGATATATATGATAAGCATATTTTATTTATTGTAAAAGTTCTTTATGCTCTACAGTACATAATTTGAATACCAAAACACTTATTGCCAAACCTATGTATAATATCCAATAATTGATAAAATCGCGAATTTAATATATAATGTAATTATTAGATAAATAAATTATATGAGATAAAATTCTATAAGATAATTCTCAATAGAAATGAGAAACTTGAGGAAATTTTGCTACGATATAAACGCAAGCACATGTCCGTGTTGGTGTATATGCGGCTTTCGCGCCAAAGTTTACTAGCCGCTCACACACCATTTCCAGACTACTCGTGAACACGTGTTCGACTTTGTGCGTGTATCGTGATTAGACTCTAAAGTGTGGGCAATTTGTAACTTGGCCGTTTATATTTGTATGAATTTAATAAAAATATTGTTACAATAACAATACGCATTAATCAATCGATTTTAATGATATTAATACGTAATAATAACGTCACGTTTTCTTTTCTCGTTTGATATTATCGGCGTATTCAAAGAATACATATATCGTTAACTATACGCGAAGAATTAATAAAAATTCTTGTCTATATCATATTCCACTGAAATTATGTAAAAAGTCAATTTCGTATACGCTTATTTGACGTAGTGTCATTAGAATATAAGACAGTCGTACATGCGGGGTGGTCTTTTTGCTTTCGGCCGACACGATTGCGCCTTTACCGCCGAGGTTTTTGGCCATCGCGGAGGAACCGGAGGTTAAAGGGGATATGGCCGAGGTACGTAATGAATATATTTGCATATCAGGGCCGTTACCGAACCGTTACTGGTACAAGGTATATCGGAGTAGAAGTCTGCCCCGGCTGCCAAATATGCATGCATCTCGCCCGGGGCCAACCGTCCATACCGCTTCAACCCACGCCCATGCATATAACACTCGGAAGAGAGAATTGTCGATTAGTTTGCAAACTAGGGACGTGCATTCCGTCGCACATGTATATATTTCTGTCTACCTACTCAAGCGTGGAATTTCGCGCTTAGATTCGCCGAGGCAGGCGAATTAGTAACGGTACGTAAGACACAGTAGAACGACAGGTCTATGATGAGAATCCTATTTGGATTCCTAAAGAGATCAAATGTAATTTAAGTTACGTATCTTTTACGAGACAAAATATTAGAACTAGAAACTATTCATAAACATAATTTTTAATTGTTTGTGATATAATAAATATTTCCTTTTTGAGAACAATACATAACGCCTTAAATTATATAATTTATTAAATAAAAAGCAATTTATAAACTTAAGTTATAATATTCTCGTTGCTGAACAATTTTCTCCGCGTCTTCTCAAATAGTCTGAAAGTTTTTTCTTAATTTGAAACAATATATTTTCAATTTATTCTCCTTATTCGATGGTTTAATTGCAGATATGGATAAATCGAGTATGTGTTCTTGTAATTGTAATTTTATTTGCGTGTACGAGCAGCGGCATGAAACGCCGATACTTTTACAATAAACGTGTCTGACGCTAGGTAACAAGTAACGAGGCCCTTTCGGACTTTAAAAGTTCGATAATTGCCGAGGACACGTCTGCCAGTAAAATCAAGCCGACCGCAGCCTTTGTGGTCTAGTCCCTCCACGTCCTTCATTTTCTCGTCTGCCCTTGCATCGGTCTGTAAAAGTCAGCATATTTCAGCTTTCACGCGGCGCTCACTTCGTCGGCAGAGAATGGCGTAAGAGCAAAAAATGGAGACAACTAGAGGATAGAGAAAAGGATCTCATGGTGGATGAATAGGAAACGGAATGACACTGAAACGTGTAAATGAAAGGGGAAACGAGAAAAGAAGAACGAGAGTGAAAATAGTGGGTACAGCGGGAGAGAATATTCTTCTAGTCGCCTCATTTTTCTTGAAACTTTTCTCGCGTGAATTTGGATTAAATGTTCCGAAGTTCTCGCAGTACGAACAATAATTCGCTCGGGGATTCCGCAGTTCGCTGGACCGAAGGGGAGAACGGCAGTATCGATCCGGCGCGAGTTAGCGAAATTAAAATTCTAGTTCAGCCAGGCAATATCCAATTACCGCGCAAGCACGAATATTAGTGTCAGGTTTTTGCTCCTGTTTATCTTTCTGACAGATTCCCGACAAACATGAAGTATATGATGGGGCTCGGGTTCGGCCGGAACTTTTGTTATACCGAGACTTCTCTATCGCGGAAAAAGGAAGAAGGCAAAGTTTATTAAAATAAACGGCGCGCGATGCACGCGCGCGCGCCCAGTGGTTTCTTTGAAACCCATATTTCACATCCCTTTCAACCGTCAACGGATTGACGTGACCTTTTTACATTCGCGTCATCGTTAGAGCCATTCGCTTGATTCACGGCGAGCGGCATCGATTGTTTCGTATACACGAGGCTTTTCCTTGCGTGAAAGCGTAGCGCCCAGTTCCGATCGTGGGTGTATTCAAGTTTGGTTGGTCCATTGATTTAGTTTTCTACGTTCTCCCGGTTTGAATGTCAGCTATTTGTTCATTCCTGCACGGCCGTTCGGCCGACCGTTTTTATTCTATAACCTGTCATCGCGATAGTCCATCGGGAGTGATAAAGAAAACGATTCTTTTTCCATAGGTTGATCGGCATGAACGTGATCACTGACTTGCGTAAAACGCCCGTGTGGACATATATCTCGGCCATTTTTTAACCGTATTGACAGATCTGTACGGCAGTCTGAAATCTCTGCCTAAATTTGAAAGTCTAGCAAAAAATCAAGCGAAACAATTGCTAGTTTTCGTTTAAAACAATGAGAATAAAATGATTTATAACATTCCCTCTTTCTGTGACATAAAATAAAGAAACGTAATAAAACCCTACTAAGGCCATATAATTATCGGAGTGATAATTTTCACTATGAAGCTATTACATCACTTGACTTGTAAGAATATAAAATTCCAACTTAAAAACTTGTAATCACAGCCCCGCGAAGACAAGCCTGCAAGCATTCGCGGTATGCTGGAAATTTCTGTTAAACGGATACGAAGCGATGCTACAGAGTGTTAAGCTTGGATATTTTCCCCCTGACAAACGCAACTTTATTGCCCCTTATTCGTGACTGTTCGTCTATGAAATGCCTTCAATCGAATCTACTTGGAATCACCTAAATTCCCTGAGAATTTAATCAGAACGTGAGCTCTCTGTCCGCCAGGAAGCGAATTTCTCTCTCTCCCTTTCTCTCTCCTTCACTTTCTCTCTCTCTCAACCACTTTCCTCTCTTTCTATCCTGCGTTTCGTACTCTCATCGCTTCTGTGCAGCTTTGTAGGACGCGGACAATAGTTTCACCGCGCGTGCTTGGCTCTCCGGTCACGTGCGTGGCCTTCCAGTGGCTTCTTACAAGTTCAATGGACAAGTTTAGCTCCTTTCGTCTTTCGATAGTTAGGTTTCGATGCTTGGTCCGTAAAAACTACCGACTGGCCATTCGTACGTTCCGTATTTCTATATTTTTCATGTTTCCTTTCGGGCGCGCACGAGAAACGTCTGTGCAAAGACGGATATACATCATTGATACAGAAAACTGAGATACCAAAACACAAAGGCAGCGTCTCATAAATTTTAAAGATTTTTTTTTTGTTATAATTTAGAATATGAGAGATTTCTTATATTGTATAGTATATAATTATATCACGCTTTCACCGTGATATAGTTTCAAACTATATATAATTATAGGTATTATAAATATAAAATAGATATATTTATACCATTTCATATAAATGTTATACATATGCATAATTTAATTATGCTTTACATTATTAGATAACAGTAAACATTACAAAATAGTAAAATTATTTGATAAAAATTATATAAAACACAAAAAACAAAACGCAAATTATAAAGAATACAATCGCATTTAGCATTTACACAAATAAATATTATATAGAATACGTATAATCGTATACATATAATAAATAGCTATTTACATTTTTAGCACCTCGTGTTTAATATTCGTAGGCAGGAAAGATATGTATTTACCATACCATACGAATCACGTGATTCAAACAGTCTCGAGGGATTCCCCGATCGAGTGTCAAAGTGGTGAGTATCGATGTCTGGTCAGACCGGTGCTCGGCGACACCCATCTGCTGTCACAGCCGGTCGACGTTTCCGTGCTTGCCCACCCTATATTCTCGTGTTACGCCCCATACTACGTGTTTCTTCGGTTTCGTCGGTGCGATCAATTTTATAAAAGAGAAACGTAGGCAGAGGCATGCAAGCGCGTGGGGCGTTGCGGGAAGAGAGATACGGCGGCCAGCAAAGTGAGACAGGTAGACGAAAATAAAGAGACATAGAGGCGGATAGATAGATAGATAAAGACAGGTACGAAAAAGCGGCACGGGGAGGATACGCCACATCGGATCGGGAAAGAGCGAGTATAGGGAAAGGGAGGCAGACTGTTTCGTGAGATGCGCTTGTTTCGGAATAAACAGATAGCTCCGATCGCGGCCTGAATAGCAAACAGCTCGTGGCTCGCTTTTCTCGAAGCACGAAAATGTTACCCCTCCTGCCACGTATTCCTACCGTGGTGCCTATACTTTGTCGCAGCATCTGAGCATCAGATGAGAGAGCGCGAGAAAGAGAGAGAAAGTGAGCCGTCGGTGTAGATATCTATCCGCTACTTTTCTCTATTGCACGAGACAAGGGGCACTAAAAGTTAACCCCGCCGACAGAGCCGAGGCTACCTGCTTCGGCAACCTAGGGTAAGATGCTCGAAGTACAAGCGAAAACTGCATTCCAAGTTCCTCACTGTCCCTATCCGGAAACTGTTCTTCTTCAGCGTCCCCTTCTCCTTTTTCTTCGTCTGTGCTTCTTCGCCTGCCGTTTTTGCGACGCCACATACCTGCACTTATACCTCTCGCGCTATACTTTCCGTACCGTGGGGTGGCATCGGGACCAAGAAGTCACTTTCCGTAGACTCGTGTCCTGCGCTCCCTCGAGAGCTAGGGTTGTTACAACTTTTCTCGACGAACGAAATATAAAAATCCACCTGAGACCTCAATAACGCGTTCTCGCAATAGGCAAAATAAGATCGTGTTGTAGTATCGATATTTCCAAGCTAAGCCGCGAATTACTTGTTAATAAAGTTTGTCGAATGCACAAACTTTTAAACGAATTACATATCGCTACAAAGAAGAAAATTTTATGTAAATGAATTGTGTTGCTATTATATGTATATTATTTTCTTATTGCATTCGACATGTAACAGTCGTAATAGGCAAATCGATGCATATTAAAATTGCGAGATATAACGCAAAAATATTTTTAACACAGAAATGATTAATGGGCAACGCATACGAAATCTTTATCATATGTGCAAACACACAGATATTTATAATAAGTATCTACTTGCTGTTATATTTTGCATTATGTATAAATATTAATCTCATTTTTCTAATAACAAATTCATACTATGCATCTAGCAAAATGTAACATCATACAATTAGTATTAAATAGATTTAAAAAAGGAGGAAAAAGAAGAAATAATAGTGTACATTGACGTGTAGGTATACATAATGTCATATTGTCATATATCCGACTTCATCAAAGTTTCGTCGATATGCGGAGTGTCCTCTTGTGATATCATAGCATTGATCATCGCTCGACGTCTAAGGTAGCCCCTTGAAAGTAACTTGATCTTCTTCATCCGATTTCCGACGTCCCGCGGGACGACCTTTATTATTCGCAAACAACGTGGCATTCTGGCTCCCTAATTTGCAATAATACTAAATTATCCTATTTCGCAGCCGGAGACAGGCGGTAGACGGAAACGTAGTAGAAGAGGAGAGGAAGAAAAATGCTCTCGGGGAACGAGTCTTTTTATTACCCTATTAATCCCAACTAGCGCCTTATTTTTAAATTAACATTTTTATCTCCCAAGAAAACAAGCTTCTCTACCATCGTCTTTCCGCAGCCCCTTGCCCATCGCTCGCCCTTTGTTTTTTCACGCGTCTTTCGTCCCTTCTTGTCTCATTCTCCTCCTCACCAGATCCCTCGTTTCGCCTGCCATCTTTGCCTCCGACAGCACTCGTAAAGCACAGGATTATGGAGCTGAATTCTATTATCGTGGGCGGCTAGCGAACTGGAACCGGTAAAGAGCAGCTTTCACGATATCATTAAGTATGCCTGCAACACGATGCCGGAATCCATCGCATTCCCCATACATTAAAAGCAACAAACCTTCGAGATATCGACTTTGCGCAGCATATCTTGCTTTATAGCTAGCTTCAGACAACGTTTATCGATATTAAAAGAATCGTGATGAAGAAAACGAAGCTTTTATTTTCATTATTGAATTATGGTTGGCCGAAAGTTTAAACAGCAAAATGAAGTGATTCCTCATATCTAGAAAATATACGATAAAATTAATAAAATATAAATTATTAAATATAAAAGTTCAAAAAGCGTGTATAAATAAAATAATGATATACATTAAATATAATAATTCATTATAATATACATTAAATATTAAATAACATGTTAAATAAAAATAAAAATATGAAAATATAGTTCTCTTGAAACTTCTAACAATCTGTTCGTTTTCCCATGTCTACTTTGTTTCTTTTTCTTTTGTTTTTTATTATTTAATTATACTTTATTTTTGCCTCATGTGTAGTCTCTCTCTACCTTCTGCTAAATAAATAAAATCGTTTTAAAACTTTCTTTTCAAGCATACAAAATAAAAATTATTTCTATTTTAAACTAAAACACCAGAGAGAGAGAGAGAGAGAGAGAGAGGGGGGGGGGAAGGGACGGCAAGCGAGGGAGGGAGGGAGGGAGGGCGAGTAAATTAAGTTAAATGTACACAAAAATTAAATAATATGTAATAAGTAAATTAACGAAATAAATTTGAAAAGATATACCTTTGAACTATGTTTATGTTGTTATATGCTGATCACTGCGTATTGGGATTCACTGCACAACAAACAGAATGAGAAAAAAACAACAAACTCTTTCGCTACGAAAATACCAGTGGCCTGTGAGATACGCGAAACAATTGTTTAAAAAACAATCGCGTTATTGTATTTGCCGTTTTGCAAAATAATTTTACTACGGAGAACCGTTTCTGTTTGCAAAAGTTTGTTCTGCATGAATACGTCGTAGTAAGCATTGAAAAAGCTTTTAAATTCAATATATATTCTGATTGTTAAACGCTGACAAATGAAATACTAGGCTATACACTGAAATATCAATACAATTCTCAGGTTTTTATTGTAGACAAAATAATTTTATATTTACCAAACGTTTTGTATTTCGTGATACTAACAAGTTACTAAGACATATAATAGATATAATAATACATAAATTATTGATCTGTATTAAATACTAACAAAATATGCTAAATTAATCTGTAGAAAATGCAATAAATATAAAATTTTGTTAATTTGTATTATAATTTATATGTAAAAATATACGACAGTCACATCGTCAAACTTTAATTATGCACAAAAATATACGTAGTTGCGAAATACTGCGAAAATTCAGGGAAATGATATGCATATATCTATCACTATTTCGGGCATATTTATAGTGACCAGCTATGACGTTTGCGAGAAAACAGCCTTCGGCCACGTCCGAACGGTTAAGCCGTGGAATCGGTGTACCAAATTGGATATTTTCCGCGCCATGGTTCGCTTAGAGGGGTCGGCAGCTCGCGATGGAAAAATATCGTCGCCCCCGGCCAGCGTCGAAGACCGGAAACCTCGGTTTTCCGCGATTGGATCGCGCTCTTCGAATATTCGCGTATCGAGAAATGTTCAATTTCCGCTGGCAAAAAGTGGCTGGATACCTTTAATAGCTGTTTCTTGCTCTTCCGTTTCAAACACGTAATATCACCAGTGTGCGAAGGTAGCTTTAAAAAGCATCCAGCATAATATTGAGTATTAATTCAACGGCCTTTATTTCAATATTTGAATTCCACGTTTATTACAGCAGTCTTCCGGAAATTTTTTTCATGCAGAATGCACATATATAGAAAATCGATTGCAAGCACTGCTTACAGTTTTGATTACTTCTTTAATATTTCATAAGATAGGTATAATATATTCATAAATTTCCAATTTTACACATTTTGTTTAATTTAATCAATCATAAATTTAAAATAAATGCTTTAACAAACGTGCGGTATTTTATTAATCATTTATTTATAATTAATTATTTATTTATAATATATTGTAATATATAATATAATATATACCGCTTGATGTGATAACAAATCATCTTACTCTTCTAACATCTTTTTTCTTAATTCTTCTAACAACTATTTTCTTAATACTACTATAAGTTTCTTATACGTAGGTATTATACGGTATTTCTGATCCAAGCACATGCGTAATCTTCGGATCTGCCTGTTTTTATTACTCACCCAAATCGAACTTTTGGAAGTCTAATATATGATATTGCGTCAAAATAGGTGCCGCTAATGCTATCAGCTATTGACACAGCCGACAGACTGGCGCTGCTAAAGGTTGTGAATCTCCCTTCTAACTTACTATGGAGAAACTGACTACTGTAACAGGATTGATTCTAGATAGGCGTGTCGACAAATCCCCGATGCCCGCTCTTATCTTATAGAGTATTATTCTTACAGTAGCGTCATGCTGGCAAGCTGTTCAAGTCAAGAAGTCACTCAATTATTTTGAGTCTTATACAATATTCAAAATATGTTGTGATTATTATAACAATATTTTTTCACAACACCTCCACGGAAAGTTCGACTTTCTATGCCTGTAGAGCGGGACGAAAGTGGCCAATTTCACGTCAGCGGGAGGGAAAGTATCATTCCCTCCCTAGGGAGGTGTGAAAAATATCATGTGCACCACGGAAAGAAAGCTTTTTCAGACTCGTGTGATTGCCGCTCTCGCCTTCGGCTCTGACGGCAAACTTCACACTCGTCTGAAAAACGTCGCTTTCTCTTCCCTAGGTGCACAATATACTATTCCATACTAATAACGTCAATATTGCTGATATAAAATATAATGATACATATATAGGTAGGTAATAATGCATAGAGAGGTAATTTTTTTATAATGTACTTTTGATTATATTCATATTCAATATCGAATATATTATAAATTTACAAATATAGTAAGAAATTAAATATGAATAACAATAGAGAAAAATATAATAGTAATCCTGAAAAAGTATAATAAAATATTTTATTCTCAAAACTTACGCTATTGGATCGTAGTTTGGCCTCAAAATATAACTGAGGCGAAGGTTGGTTTGGATACCGCGTGAGTGTGGGCATAGCCCAAAGTGTTGATGTTCTACTAACCACCGCCATTCGTTTTCCTTGGCTAACTCTATATTAAATTCTATATTAAATTCGCCAAAATTTTTACTTTCCTTGTAAGATAATATATTTAAAATTGTAGTTAACATTCACCAGTTACATATTTAAAATAAGTGGATAAATAACTAAGGATTCTCGATAATGAAATTAACAAGAAAAAAAGGTGAGTTTCGCGGAAAATTACATTATTTCTAGACCACCCAAAACAACTTCCAGATTATTTGGATTTTGTTGTTACCGCATCGGCTCAGAGCAAAGCCGAAATATGTCCGCTTTATAATTATGTACCTATCTTATATATTATGCCTACCTTATTAATTAGTAATTAAAACTTTTTATGACGTTAACTTTCGCCTATTAACCGCGTTATACTCTTAAAGCCCTTTTACTTTACTTGTTAACATTTAAAATATCTTTTTCCTAAATTATTACATTTATTTATTATAATTTTTATTTATATTTTATTATTCATTGCAACAGAGAAAAGAATACAGAAGAAAAGATATAGAAGCAGACAATATGGAAAGGAAGAAAACCATATTTGAAGAGATGAGCGAGCAAGGCTTTGGAAATTAAATTTGTGCGACCATGTTGTACACTATGAATATGGAGGGTCTCGTTACTATACGTATTTGAGCATACACTACATGCGCAATATAGATATACTTCGTAACACTTTTCTCTCTATTTGCTTTTTACAATTTCACAATTTTTACACTTTCCTTCTTTTTTTCGCTATTTATCTGTGTATTTTGACTCCTGTGATCTTTAAATATCAATTTTTTATTTTATAATTATCGTGAATTTAGTCAGAAGAAGACCAATATATATTTTTGTAAAATCATATAAGTCATAAATCATTAAATTATCAAAATATAAAAATTTAAAAAGATATTAGAAAACTAATCATAATAATTATGATTACATTTATAAAATCTTATGTGTGGTTTAATAATAGAAATTCTCCAGAAACTATTTGGTTTTTTATTTTGTTTTATTATGTATTTATCCTTTTATTTTTAATAATTATACGTAAAAATTATATGCAGGAATTTAATTTTACTACGTTTTTGGTAACATTATGATTATTTAAGCAGTTATTTTTAAGTCTGGATTTAATTAACAAGCCAATTATATAATCCAAAATATAAAATATATATAAAATTACAGAAAATAGTGGTGAATTACAAAAAGGGATAAATGACGAGGCCACAGAATGACATGAGTAAAATCGAAGATAGTCATGGTAACAATGTAATGCGTAGGTATATCGAAGTGATCTCTAAGTTGGCCCTAGGCAAGCCAATAATTGCAAACAATTACTGTACATCTCTGAACCGATTTAGCACAGCTTCAGTAGTTCTGCTTACTGCTGTATAGTGGGAAAACAATTGTCCTCGTGATTCTGCGAGGTTGGTTCTATCTCTGCCTCACAATAGCTCCTCGGAGTTTAGGTAAATGATGGTAGTTGCCACGAAAATTTACTGACGCAATTTTTCGAATGCCTCCCCTCCCCTTCTCCCGCCCTTCGTCGTACCCCTTTCTTTTCGTCTTTCTCCGCTCGGCTTTTTTTCTCTCTATCACGGACGGTAGGAGGGTAAATGATTTCGGAGTAAATTGCTGTGTGGAGAAGGTTAGATTCAACCCCGCCTCCGGGCTACCTACCCTTTGATTCTTTCAACGTGAAACACGTCCATGCAGTTAAGGTACAACGTTGGTTCCATGAGAACATTGGAGGAATAGAATAAAGTGACTTTTTTCGGCCAATGTTTGAAGTAATGAGCAAAGATTCCAATCACACTAGTAGCCAAAGCAATAAAAATTTCTTTTCTCGTTAAACCCCACTCGTGATCGCACCTTTTATATTGTTTGTTTTTCTACATTTACTAACACTAACAATAAGTATATATTTTGTATATTTACTAAAACAATTGTCATTAATAAGTTTAGTATACGCTTACAAATGGCATCAAATTTTATATATTAATTTTTTTTAATTTTAATATTAGTAATAACTTTTTAAAAAAGAAAAGATTTTTAATGTGTGCATACTTGCATACATTAGATTGCTGATATAAATAAGTTGAATAAGTAATATGTAGGTTGAATTTTTTAACGAATGAGGTATCATCAGAATCCAGAAACTTCCTCTCGATAAATTTTCCACCTTTCTTGGTCGCTTTACGAGTGTTCTGAACTGATACGAGTATATAGATCTGTCTCTTTCGATCTTTAGCTTCTCGTGTTTTTTTTTTGTTCGTGCCCTTACAATTCTTTGCGATCGCCGCTCTTACAATAATATCTGCTCCTCTAGTGGGGAGGATAGATGTAGTAGCAAATAATGCGCAATTGATTTGATTTCACAAAAAGCATATTCTGCCATAAAATCTTCAGCGAATAGTACAAATTGAAAACTAAGCTACATGTGTTCTCCCAAACGAGTATATCACCAAATTTGATTGTTAGATATGCAAGAATCATCGTTCTGACATGATACAATATATTGTATATATAACATGATATATCTACTTTAATAATCTCCAACATACATCCATTCAATTGTTGTTTGCGACATAACATCTCTCTGTGTAGAATTACTTTAGCATCATAAAAGCTTAATGGTAAACCACGCAAAAAGATAAATACATATATTGAGAATTGCTTTACGATAGTTTGTCATTTACATGTAATCAGAAATGAAGTAAAAATTAGTCAATACTCTTTACTTTAAAAATTATTAAAAAATACTATTATTTTTCAAATAATAATCAAGGAGAAAGAAAGAGAAAGAGAGAGAGAGAGAGAGAGAGAGAGAGAGAGAGAGAGAGAGAGAGAAAAGTATTAAAGCATAGAAAGTTACACGAAAAAATATGCATTAAACCAATTTTTCAATATTGATGAAATATTATTTTTTTCTCCAATAACGAGAAATCAATGTCGAATTGAGTTAACTAACTTTGTTTCTGGACTGACACAAGCGTATTTAAAATATTATCAAGATATTACTTGTTGATATTATATTATAGCATTTATGCAATGAAGTATGTGATAAATAAAGCAATTCATATGCAAAACCATTTTATTATACAATTTGGCTAATGGTAAATACACATTATCACATTAAAATTTAAATAGTTTGTAGGCCGTACATAACGTTGGTATACACAAATAAAAGGTAACAATTTAATGATTTAATATTTAATGATAACAATTTATGATAATAATTATTTAAAACTTGACACCATCATGATAATATTTGAAATTAAAGGAAACATATTTTTTTCCATCATTGAAATGTGAAATATTCTCATGTAATCAATCACAATTTGCATACTATACAGATGTCACAGCATTACGGATAAAATTAATTGTCTCACGGCGTAAATCTTTGTTTCTCCTATAATATGAATTCCATGCATGCATCCCAGCAAAACTAAAATCTATTTTACATCCTAGTCGTCCTCGCATTTATCATCCTAAAATGTGCAACAATATTCGTTATTTTCAACGTACGGGCATTGAGGGCGTGGAAATTAATATGCAAATGAGCGGATATTAATTAATTATAAATAATGAGTAGGGCCGTTTAACTTACGTACGCGAGAGATTCGCCTCTTCAAGATCAAGTAATTTCGCAGGATGACGCATACCTTTTCTTGCCAATTAATAGATGATTAATTATTAGGATGAGACTTTGAATTTTCTGGTAACCTCCTGCCACTCCTGGTTACCACAGCCTGTTGTTCTGCCACTCGGCTTTGTAATTAGCAGGACTTTTGCGCTAGGCTGCACGGTCGTCAGATTCACCGTGTAAAAAATTTTGATGAGTTAATTGATAGATTACGTCCATACATGCTTTACACACGTATAGTAAATACTTTCTTCATATTATATTCTTTACTGTGAGTTTTATCTCATATGCCTTTTATGAAAAAGAGAGAGAGAGAGAAGGAGAGAAAAATTTTGTAAATAAAAATTATCACAATATTTTTATGACGCGGGACACAATGCATCACGTAATAACATAGTGTATGCGACTTGCTGTATATATGTAGAACTAGTTAAAAGTCTGAAAGGTGTTGAATGTGACATAGAATGTCCTGTACCTCCCGCATTTATCATGGTGCATCATTATCTCGCATGTACGATTGTTAAAACGGATATGCCTGCGTTTGTCGCATTCATATATAGAGAAGCGGCAATCCCATTTCTGCGATTTGTTCGTTCTCGGTGATTGCGCAGTGATTGCCACGTCACTCACGAAATCAGTCCGTCTGCACTCGCCAAATTAACGCAATTTCCAAAACAAACGGGTTTTACCTGCACTTCGCGTCTAGAGTACACATATAGCGCATAGGGTGCCTACGTACGGTTTAATTGCGAATTTCGCCGCAAACACTCTTCATATGTATACATATATATCCTATACATATATATAGGTATATAAATGACAAAAAATGTGTCAAATATTAATCAGTATAAGTAAAAATTTATGAATCAATAATTAAAAACATAAAATATTGACTTGCAATAACTATAACGACATTATGAATCGAAAATCGTTAAGAGTAAAGAAAGTTTGACGACAAACACAAGTTTGCCGATTAAATGTCATTCATATTTAATAGAATTGTATTGTAATAAATAAATTTAATAAATGTTAGAGAAAAATATTAATACAAATGTAAAAGATTGATAATGAAATACCGTCAATGAAAGAGGATCTGCAATTTGAGACCTAAAGCAAACTACGTTAGGTAATTTAAATCATGCGCATCACATTCCTCTCGATCTTCGATATTCCACCCTTGAATTCGCGGCCCGAGGCTTTCCTACCCTATATTTCAATCAGTGCTCTTGACAGGGCTCCTTCAACTCGATGTAAGAACCACTTTTCCTCCTGGCAAATTAATCGGTAAATTAACCATGAAAAATTAATATCTACGTTCTCCAAAGTCAAGTACTCTATAAAGTTGTCGGCACAATGTTGAAAGACTATCTAGAACCTTTAGATTGAATAACTAGATGAAAACACGTTTATTACGCTCACACCGCGTATATCTATGGATTGTAAAAATTAGTTATAAAATATTCCATAACAGTACAATAAATTTAAAATTTATCGCAAATTAAAAATAAGTTAAGATCATATCACTTAATTACATTTGATACATAACTATAGATTTGTTCGAAGAAACATTTGATAGATAATTATGTATTGATAAAAGATTCTTGTTTTCACGTTTTTTTCCTAAATGGAAATTAAATATATACTTTCTATGCCATTAAAAAAAGGTAAAAAGAATAATTTATGCCAATTAAAGAAAAATAATTAAAAAATGTGTTTATAGTAAACGAATAAAATAATTTAAAAAAATGTTTTTAGTAAAAAATTAATTGTATACTACATTTTCAAACAACTTACAATAATATAATTTTTTTTTTGTCAAAATTGTGTTAATTATATGTATAGTAAAACGTTACTTAATCTATTCAGAAATTTTCATTATAAACGAGAAGAAACACGATGATCTCATGACAGAGTAAATAATCTCGTTATAAAAGGCATTTAAGATGTTTTGTTTGTTGAGTGAAGGCGGTAAGGGGTATTAAGAGAAAGGATACAAATAAGAGGCGAAAGAAGAAAATAGTAGGAAGTGGAAGATAGTTGTTCACAAAAAAAGAGAGGAAGCATGGTATTCCCAACGAGACCATTGGAGAACTATGTATTCGTTGAAACCGATTGAAAGGCACTGTAGCGCGTGTCCAAAGGGATACAAAAGAAACGCCGTACCCGCAATAAAAGCTCCGCGTAAAGCGAGTTTTTATTTCGCAAAGTCGGACGAGCGACCCGCGGGGGTTTCTTTCTTTCCCACTCTAACCCCTTCTCCGTGTATCTTTCTTTCTCACACTCACACACAATCACCATTCTTCTCACTTTTCCTACACGCCTAGACGCTTCTCAATTCTTGAGTTTACTTTTTGGAATCCTGGACCCTTTCACACATTGTTTTGTTTATTTAGTTTACATCTGTATGTGTGTCTTCGCAGACGTAACTAAAGAACGCAGATCAAAGCTGTACAAGATAATTCAAGCATTGTCATACATCTATTTGTCATCTTTGTGTTTCAATATAAAATGAAAAGATTATGAAAAAATCTATTTGTTATATTAAGAAGAGAATTTTAATACAAAATAAAAAAGGAACGATCATGGAGAAACAAATCAATCTGGCGTAGAAGTCTGGAAGAAGTGACGAGTGGTAATAGTCCACGTATAAACGTCGAGAACATTTTGTATGAAGCTTAATACCCTATTTTACCGGCCCATTCGGCGGGCCGACGCGGTCCTTTCCCTGCTTCTCGAAATCTCTCAAATCCTTTGACAATGATACGCGTTTACGGCGCTTTGAGGGTTGATAGGTGGGCACGGTTGGAATCTCCCGGTTTTTGAATAATTTTACTAAATTGGTCCCATATGTATGAGCCGCTCCAGCGAATCCACAACTACGGGTGAGGGGGGGAGAACGTAATGTACATATATATTTTTTATTCCCGCGCGCGCTCTCTCGCCCCTCTTTCTACCGTCCGTCGATGCGCGGTCTTTTCTCGCTCGTGCGTTCCTTCCCACTCCTTCCCGCTGTTCCTTCGATCTTCTCCTTCCGACGCTCCTCCTGCTATTTCAGAAGCGGAATTTTAAAACCGCCATGTAGAAATAAAACAGGTTTATGGCCGACGCGAGCCTCTGCGCGGCTGGTTGCCTTCCAAAAATATAATGTCTCAACGGATATGTCTAACCCGCCGCATATATACATCCACCTATCGCGTTTATGATGCGCGGGATGTATTAACAAAATATTTCTTTTACGACTTCGGAGATCAGACGAGTAGAAGTGCAAACGGCGAGTGGAAATGCGTCTGGGTTAGGTAATAGCTTCTCCCATGCGCACCATATCCTCTTATGTTAATAAAAGCGCTTCTCTTTATGTTGCTTGGATACCGTTTTATATCCGGCTTATTCGCATCGACAGCAAACACAATTTGTGCAAGTAATATTATCGAATAATTTATGCGGTTAATCTGTTCTGACGTTGAAATTCAACAGCATAATAATAATGACAGAATTGATTACGCTATATTTCGAGTAGTTTATTTAAAGATTTGATATAAATAAAACTATATGCTAATCCTAATTGTAATTGTAAGAGGCTATAAAATAAAACATAAAGTCATGACATGTTCATATAATGCATATCCATGTAAAGGTTCAAAGTACATTATTGAATCGAAAAGTGATATACATATACATAACATAATTTCGTACAATTTGGAGATAAGCACATCTGAGTAAATATCAGCTTTAGCGAACTAAAGTGTCTCGTATTGGTTTGTACGCGTTATGTGTAAAATTGCATCTTTAAGTGGAGCCAAGTATGAAAATGCGTGCGAATAAACATAAGTTATTCACCCCAAGTAGCAACGTCTCCACCGTCTCGTTGATATCCTTAAGCAAACATGAAGACACGCAATACCATATGACCGAGACGACGCGCCGGAAATGGGAATATCTTGTGGCGTTTCCTTCTGAATTTCGATGATGCTTTCTATCATCGTACAGTATCCGTGGAAATCGGTTCTCGAGACAAATAGTCGCGAATATATGTAAAATGGAAATGGGGAAGGATTCGCTTCTTTCCCTAAATCAAATCGTTCAGAATATACGCGGTGTGTCTATATATTTTAGAACATTTAAAACTTACATCAAACAGAGTTTGGCTTATGTTAGTTTTAATGGAACAGGCAAGAAAGCAGTAACGCAAACAAATTAATATCAAAATGAACAAGAGCTGATGATAATTTAGAAAAATAATCATCTATTTTTAAAATATCGATTTGCAATCTATCAAATCTAAAATTTTAAATTTTTCTCACAATTTTTTTGCAGTTATCATTTACTAGATAAAAAATTTATAAAAATATGGTTTACACGCTCAGGAAACAACATCTAATCAAATTGATCCTAATATTTAGCATTCTAATGCTAGATATGCAATTTTTTATTTTAAAGTTTTTTTTCAGCGATATTTGGATGTGTCGATCTCCAAGAAATTCGCGATATAACGATGTGGTCAGATGCCCGCGGTTATTTTATGGGTGGCTTTTAAACAAAATACGAAGTCCGTGTAGTAATCGTTAAGCACGGTCGGTGTCCTACGTTTACAGTGGAACCTCATCCTTCGACCTCTCGCTTCCTTCCTCCCCAGCCGATCCTTCTGGTCATCCTGCGGCGAACGCACCGTCCGATACCAGCTCGACCCTTAAGAGCCCACTCCATCAAAAGGGTGGCTTTTATACCTTCTATATTTACGAGGGATGTTTCTTCTTCCGCCGCCGGCTTTCTCGCGATAAGAGTAACAGGCTCTGCTATATCCTTATCCTACCCTTATCCTTACACCACCTCGGTTGTCCGCGAAATCGAAGGTAAGAATGCTTCGATACGCATATTATACGGGCATTACCCCCCGCTGTTTATATATTCAGCTCTCAGCGCTGAGATATCGCACTTTATATGGCGGTCAAGTCAAATATAAGCAAAGACTAAAGATACTTAATAAACAATCTCTCGTGGAAATTAATCTGTGTTTAAATAATGTATTAACTTTATTAATTAATGTCACATGAAAGAGGATCACAGTGCATTAAATCGTGTAAAATCTATAGTACTTCGTGAGTATAGATACATCATCAATTACTAATGATGTTACGTGTAATTAATACCAACCGTCTATATACGTAATGATCACTATAAGCTCTATAGCTCTGTACATTCATATACATACATATACAATATACATACATTAGTCCATTTAAACCACAAATATTATTTTATTAATTTATAATTTATATAATATATCTTATTGCTTACATATTTATTAGTTTAGACACGAATAATTCGAAAAATGAATAATTACTAAAAATTACTAAAACTACACTTTTTGTTAGCTAAAATTCATTTTTATTATATTTTTTTCTAAATGTATATTTAAATAAATAGGAAATAATATTAAATTAATTTTGATTACAATAAACTGTATAGAGAGAATGATAAAGTGAGACCAATTGACAGCACTCTTTTGTCACCTCTCACCCCGATTTGTCCCATTCTAAGTTTTCTCTCCTGGGATAGTCCGCGTCTTTTAAGAAAGAAGTTAACTGTGCTGAATGTAGTGTTTTGACAGGAGAAAACGGATAATCGATCGTCGAACTCACCGACGCAGATACCCTTAACTTTGACGTAGACTGTTTCATATATCCTTTTAAGTAGAAAGAAATCGTCTTATTGTTGCTATTGCCGTATATATATTTAAACATTATTGGATTAAAACATGCACGGAAAGTATTTTCTAGTAGGCTATTCTAGTTCTAAGAAATATAATATACAATTTTATAATTAGTAATAAAACTAAATATAAAATTATCTCATAAATCACATATAATTATTACATAATTAAAATCTCATAAATTATATAATTATCTCTTAAAATATTTAATATAAAATAAAATGTAGAGAAAATAATAATCCAAATATAGCATAAAAGCCTCAAGTTTATTAAAAGCCGCGAGAATCAATATAACGCGCGTTATCAGTATAAATGATTTATCCTTGCTTACATTTCTTAAAATACATTGCATAGGAGGGTGAATACTATATGAAGAGGCAGCATGCTATCAACCTAATACATACCGCCATAAATTTTTTCCGCGCTCTCCTTTTTCGCATGGTTAGCTCTTTCGCGCTCATTGACTGCATGATTATGCAGTGAACTCGTGCCGCCTGGAAGGCCTGCATATTTTTATGCGTACCAGAGTTGGTTCTAGACGAGACGTCGTGAAGGGTAGTGCATAAAAGAGAAAGACGAAAAAGTGCTCGAAAAATATATCCAGCGCACGCTCTGTGCAGCACGGAGCCGTCGCGTTATCTTCGTTATTCACATTAACATAATCGCCGAAGCATAAAGTTCGCAAGAGCGATCGCCTGAGCCACACTAGGAATCGATTTCGGCACAGAATATGCAAACTAAATTACTCTTCTCGGTACCATAAGTTTCGGTCGTCCTGCGATATCTCGGGGCCATTAACCGAAATAGCGCGCAAATATTCAGCGATCAAATTACAAAAATCCGATTTTACATTCTCCCAGACGGTTCATTTTTTTCATTTCTAAATTCTGTGACAGTTAATGATATGTTAACAATAAGCTAATAATATGCATTGCAATAATTAAAAATATCGACGAGTAAATATGATACCTTCCTTGTACTCGAAAGAGTGGAAAATACCCAGCACACAGCATAATAAACATCAACAATTTGCAGACGATCCTTAGTGTGCGTTTAGTATATATAATTATAGAAGTAATTCATGAAAGTTCTTTTTTTATACCAATTCTATGGTTACCAAAAAAGCTTAAAATCACATTTTAAAGAAGCATTTAATTGGGGCACCACGGACATAATGTCGGCGAATCACTCTTGGTAACCGAGAATATAAATAGGGAACAGTGCAAGCCGCGTTACTTTACTCCAGATTTGTCTCTGTTCGTAGCGGGTTGCCTTAGCAAAATGTGTTGCCACGGATAAAAGAGGCTCGGCCGCGAATGGTACGGGGCAAAATGGAAAGCCCGAAAATGCGGTAAATAACGGGGAAGCCTAATGTTGCATGAACGCGATAAGCCCTCACCTATACGGCATGTATATTTCCTTGAGAAGATTGCAGTTACGCGACCGCCGCCTCGCTCGTGGTATCGAGGGAACACCATTCATCCGCTCGATCTAAATAAATAACAACTGATAGATGGCACGGGTCTGGTCTGGGTCGGCACAATGCTCTTGGAATTGTAAGACTCGAGAGTCTTACAATTCCAAGCGTCTGTGGATAGCGCGCAGTACGTACATAAGGCACAGGCGATTGCTGAAGACGTATAGGAAATGGTCGTTTCGCGTACGTACAGAGGGGAGCAACTCGCATTTCTCTGCGGAAGCCCGACGACAAATCGCTTTGACGTGGCTGTCGGTCGGAAAATTTCGCTCCTCTTGAGGTTACCACCGAGAACACACAATCACTCATTGCACGTCACACCAGATTTCTGTCACACCGATCTATTCGGTCGTTATCGAACATTTTGCCACGTGTTGGAATCTACCTAGCGATTAAATAATATAGCATGTGATATGATTCTATATAAATTATTTTACATTACATTTTGTAAACGTATTATAAATTTAATAGATATATATATCAACATGAATATTATATAAATACAAATATTCTCAGATTTTATGAATTGCGATGACAGTTTTCTAAAAGAGAAATGTCTATATAAAAAATATTTTTTACGTTTGATAGAGATTGATAATATAGATATAGAATAAGTATGATTGCTAATTTATATCTTGTCTTTTACATATAATACGTTTATCCCTTTTGGCAAATAATTGCACACGTGCAACTCTTCCGAAATTATCCGACTTTGATTCTTTTTTAACCAGATTATTACTTAGATTTGCATGAAAATGAAACTTTCATAGATGGGCAAAATTAATGAATTTTAATAAGGATCTCTGTGTCCTTCATCTTCTTCTCTCTTTTCTCACGCACACCGTATTACCGTCATCCTATTATCATGAGATAAATTAAATGCGTTAACGCTATTAAAAAAAAGCTTGACTTTATCGGCGTCTGCGTTGGCACCCTCCATGTTTAACTCGCTCATATCTTCAACAAGTTTTTTCTCGCATTCTTTACCTCTTTTGCTGTCTTTTATTTTCTATCATTAATATAATAATAATTGAATATCACCAAAAATACATGAGAAAATGCCAATTGCATAATCCGAACATCGATCTTTCCAAAAATTTCTTAGGCCCGAATTAATAGACGTTTCTCAGTTGTCAAGATCAGTCTGTCTTTGTCTCACGTATACCGTTTTACCATACGCGAGACAAAGACAGACTGATCTTGACAACTGAGAAACGTCTATATTAATTCGGACCTTATATAATAAATATAATCAACTTTAATAACATCTAATTACAATATGAGAATTAACTTCATAATTAATATCTAATTAAAGACTATCTAAATTAATTTTATAATAATTAAAGATTTCACATACATGCTAAAACAAATTATCAATTTATTTATGAGATAATCTTAATAAATCATCATTTATTTTCAGGTAAGAAGTTGAAATACGTTACACGAGGGATATAGAATGACTGCCAGTGGTTACGATCGGAAAGGTAGGCTACATTAATCTATAAATATCTCAGATTATCCCAAAGCATACTCTGCTCTGCTCAATTCATCGACGAGGCGACGAAGGCGCGCATTACTTTCCTACTTTCTTGGTCGATGAATAGGGTGATATATGGAGGGTTCTACAAACTGAAAGAGAGAGCGAGAGAGAGAGAGAGAGAGAGGAAGAGAAAGCAGGAGTGAATGTGAGCGGGATGGTTATAACGTAGTGAAAGAGAGATAGGCGGAGGGGGTGAGAAAAGAGGAACAGCAAAAGAAGAGAGAGAAAGAGAAAAGAGCGCGGGATGAAAGAGGATAGAGGGAGAACGCCAGAGTTTATAAGTTGGTAATTTGAGGCACGGAGCACGTACGCGGATCCAGATCTTTGCGGCGCCGAAATAAATCAGCCACCTACGTTCCCACCTCCTTTTCCTCCTTCACTGCCACGGCATTGCCCCACCTCCCTTTTCTCCGTTGCTTTCTTCCACTACTGCCTCTTCTTCTCCACCACCCCCCCCCCCCCCCCGTCTCCTCCGCCACGTTCTAGCAGCCCTCTTCTCGATCTTCGCACAAGCCCGCGGTTATTTATTCGAGAATTACCGTCGCTTATAATAAGCTCCTCTTTATTCTCCAGTGGCGTGGCAGCCGTGGCACTCACGGCGGAACAGATTTTACAGTGATTTAATGGAGCTCCCACGAAAATACCAGGCACATGCAAGCCGTATACCTCACGTACCTACTCATAAAAACGATTACCGGCAAACGGCATTGATCTTACTTCGTAAGCCGGTGAGGCCCTGTTTTGTCACTGGAACGGCACATTTAATACGGCGCGGCGCGGCGCTTCGGTTCCTTGTATCTCGAGCATCATTGACCTACCTATCTGTCTTGCTGCTATGCCATAGACGCCATAGAGTACAAAGGGAATGCACCCCCAAGTAGAGTAGTTAATGGATCTTGCATACCTTGTTGGGTAGATGAAAGCATATTTGTTGCAACTTGATCAACATTGCTATAATACTAACAATAAGTTAACTTTAATAGTTTCAATGCAAAATCTTTAAAAAAATTTAATTCTCAAAGAAATATGTGTCGTAGAAAGAGATTGCCCTTTTTTTTATCTATATTTATTATATCGATCCTTACAGATTACGTAAGAATTAGTTTTTAATTTAATTATTTATACATACAGCAATTAATTAATTTTGGAATGCCATATGTCGTACATTTATACATATCACATGTAACCGGCATTAACGAGAGTACTTAAAAAAATATTATGGACGTATAATTACGTAGGTATATACTGTCAGATACTTCAACTGCTTTTTTTCGGCGAGTGAAATTTAATAATCTATATGTACTGTCGCATATAGCGGGTTCATTGAACTCATCAACCGCTGCATGCCATGTTACGCGAATCCAGGTTAAAATATTACGTAATCGGATTTCAGTAGCAACTGAATTTTTCGTGCATTAGTATTATATAAAAATTTATTTATTTTATCCAGAAAAAGGGCGAACAGTAATCATTACTATTCTAATAAAACGCAAATCTGAATTCTTGTCTCTCTCTCTGTTTCTTGCGCGCTTCTCTCTCGCCGAACGCGGAGATAACTATAGGAAAGCTCTTCGATAAGAACTAAGATTATCCTGCGCGCGCATTGGAATCCACCCTCAGGAGGTGTGGTCACTCTGTTCTTTCCCACATACTATATCCCAAGATTTCTCTCAATTAAGAACTTGAAAGATGTGTGCAATCGTTATTCGATATTAAGTTCCAATACAGATAAAGAAATTTACATTTATTTAGTTGATTATCGCCAATAATTAATGATGTATCTTATATCAGCATCTATATATATCAGTAATTTTAATTTATATAAGATATCGCGACTGTATAAAATATGAAAAAAATAATGCTATATTTTTATAATATAGGAAAGTTCTACTCGCAAAGTATTAGTTTAATTCTTAGCTTCCTCTTTAATTAAACTTTTCTGTAATTATTTATTTACCGTCATCCTTGTTATATTTGTCAGTTTATGTTATAATGGCAATGTGCAAAGAAAGAACATTTTACATACGTTACTGTTACATAAGTCATTATATAATATTTTTATTTCAATTTTAAGTTGCCTCTCCTCAATATCAAACACACCATCAAGGTGGATGATATTCCATCCGATCGCAATTATGTATCAGCTTGTCCACGCGGCATCGCACTTTTGACAAGCACGGGTAAGCATATCACCGCGGCGCGGGTGCGACTTGATGAATGATGAACGGAAGACGAGATAAAACTTGAAAATCCGCTACTGCGGGCACCTCCGTACGTGGAGAGCGTCGGAGGCACAGAAAGAAAGCCGGCAGAATCCAGGGGACAACATTTTTCCGGGTATCGTGGTGGAAGTACGTGATCGCGCATTGAATCTCATTGGTGATAGCCACGAGTGGCGGGTAATATATCCAGTGCAGTCAAGCCCCTTCCTTCTCAGCCTCCACCCCCACACACCATCATCGACCCCCGTTCCGCGCAGTCCGCCAGTCCAGTGTCCCCGGTGCGCGGCCATTGTGCGAAGCTTTGTTCGAACGGTGACGGGGTCACATTAATCTGTCTCTCACCCCTTCTACATACCCGGCGCGTTATACGACGTGCATCGTTGTCCCCATAGGTACGGCGTCAACCCCCCTCCGCACTGTCACGAATCTAACCCTCGTCGAAGCTCAATCGACCTACCGACCGTACGATCGATCGATCCACGACGCGATACACTCGTCCTGTCTAATACTGAATAATCCCTTGCTCGTCACACGCCCATGAAGGGCTCAAGCCCTTAAATCTCGATCGCTATTGACAGCGTTTCGAACTTACATCGTTAACCTGAGCTGAGGCTTTAGACGTCGATTACGTATGCAAAAGTTCAATTATTACTTCACGCGTGGTTCGCGCCGGTTCATCAATTACTCGATTGATAATCATTGCAATCTAGGGCAAAACGTGGTGCAACAATTAAATTCCAGAAGCAACTTTCTTCATACTTACTCTTTTTTATTACATAAAGATATTATATTCTAGGATATCATTAAAAATATGTAAAAAAAAAATATAGAACATATCGCGTGTAATTAAAAGAAAAGAAAATGTTTGTACTTAAATATTTTGCTTGTCTGTAAATATAAGGTTTAGCACACGTAGAAATATGTGCAATTTAATACGCAACATTGTTACAAGTTTTATAAAAAATAAAAATTTATATTAGCAATTGAGCAGTAACTAACCATAGAATTAAAATAATTGTGGTGTATTTTAAGTCTTCATATAAAAAGTCACCATGGATTATCAATTCATCAGAATGAGTATATTCATCGTACTGACCATGACTATGTTGACCGACATGTCCGGTACATATATATCAGCCGTTAGTCACAGTCCAGTAACGATGATGGATTCGAAAACTTACTATATTGTTTGCATAGAAATAAACAAAATGAAATGCCTTTAATACAAGAAATCAGATGAAACTGCGCCTAAATGATGTGTAATACGCAAGATGACAAAAATAAGTAATCTATATGATACACGGTAAATTATATTTATCTTATCGTATTTTTTTATCTCAAATATTACATATACTTTATATATTAGTCATATATGAATTTATCATGATCAATAAATTTATTAATTTATATTCTTGATTTATTTTCAAATTTACTATTTTTTAAAACGGAATAAAATTGAGTAAAAATTTATATTATTTGATTGTATGAAATATTTTTTATACCTATTTTTTAATACACATATATTTATTTATATATTTTATTTGAAGTACATTTACAAATTATTTTATTTTTTATTATTAAAAATTTTTAATAATTAGTAATTCCAATTACATTATAGCAAAAGTTCTTATATGAATTGTATTCTCCACAATTAAATGTTATTAATATCCTCTCTTTTTAATTGTAATATTAATATATATCTTAATTATACTTAACAGCGTCATAGGTCTCCGAGTCATATATCTAATTTCGATTTCTCTCTACTTCTCTCTCTAATAAAAACTAAAATAAGCGTAAATCGTGTGCTTTATAAAGAAATAAAAAATGTAGTGTAGAGAATACTGCAATTTTTATCTTTTCTTTTCGATAAAATTCTCGATGTACCCAAAATTTATGGTGGCTCTTCGTCCTTTCTATCAAACTTAGAATCTGTCAATGTCACAATTTGATGGATGGTGAGCGAACAAATGACGAAATATTGCGAAGATAAACCATTCGCCAGTCATATCACAATATATTATTTTAGATGAACATTGATTATTTTTGTTATTAAGTTTTAAAATGTCTATTCTTGGCCGTAAATTTCCTGTGACGAATTACATCAACTTCGTTTATCAATCATCTTTAGAAATTAAAATAAAATTAAAGTCTTTCCGGAAGAACTACTTTTAAAACATTATGCCGTCGATTCAACTTGAAAAGTATTACATTTTTGTTATTTTCACCAAAATGTCTATAATTGTGATTAATATAACAATTTATTTCAATACATATGTAGTTTATATTTCGAGTTTACAACTTTTTCATTTAAAAATTCCGTATTAAATACAAAATATTTTTTATACAAACGTATAAATTATATAAAACGATTTCTGCGAATTACTTTATAATAACTAAAGAAAATAATCACGTGGGTCTACATATGTTAAAAACATAACATTCTAAAGTGTTTCTATTATACTCTAATCTATATAGTAATTCAGAGAGCTTGCCACTTAAGTTGCCACTTTTCCTTTCAAACTGCACTGTTACAAACTGAAAATAATTATGCAAATATATTCTATTTTAATTTAATGAACAAAAAAATACTAGGGGTGTTATTAGTAAAAGAATTTCGTCACGGGGGGTGATTTATCGGTTGTTGTGAGAGGGATTCGAGATCAAGAACTTACGTTGTCCGATGGTGAACGGTGCCTCGTCGCGCTTAAAAATATATACATCCGGTGTACGCGTACATGGATAGAGCTGGAAGAGTCACCTGTCCGCCACGAATGATTCCTTCGCGTTACACTGTTCCGAGGCTCAATAGAGACGCGATGGAAGGGGGTGCGTGCGCATTCCTATTTCGAGTTTCGAAGCTTCGGCTGTTGTATCGCGGCTGTATCGATTCATCCCCACTTGTGAACTTACCCCTCCGTGGTGGGATATGCAGCCAGTAGTCCATTCTTCACGAGGCAAATTTTTTAGGTTTGAAAAACGCCGTGTCATACATGATATTTTATAAATGAACTTATGGCTTTTAGCTAATGAATGATCCTTCTTTTCGTACGTTATTATCGTGAAAATTACTCGCATTTATAATTCTTTTAATAAAATATAAATTACTTTAATGAAAGAGATAATACTTTTTTATATTACATTTACTATAAGTTTATATACATATATATTTAAAATTTGTTTCTATTTTAGTATTTTTAATTTTTCCTGATATCTTCCTTAAATATTTATGAAAAAATTATATATTACATTTTGATACTAATAATAATAATTTCTAAAAGTCTGTCAAGTGATTGTTTAACATCGTTAAAAGCTTAAAAACTCATAATAAATGTCTCTGTACTTTAATAAAATAAACTTGTATTAAGAAACTAATTTCGATGAGTGTAACATGGGCTTGTATAGTATACTCCCACCCCGACCAACATCCCTCTCCACTAGGGGTATCGCATACAACCCTCCTACTACCCCTCTAACGCTGATGCTACATTCGTAGTTCAAGCTCTGCTCGTCGGATGACGCCAGCATTTGCTTTTTCAGGGAAACTTCTATAGCAAGATACACCCCCACGTTGGTAAGGTGGGCATTCTTAGCGGGATAGCTCAGGAAAGTTTGCGCGCGCATGCCGCGTAACAGTTTCGTATCTATGTGCAATCTTCGCTTCCTGAGAAACATGTAGGATCGAACGTAGAAAAAGAGGGGAAGAAAAGCGTGGGATATACGGATAGACGACGGGTCAGGGCGTAGGGGGTTGGAAAAAATAATACTCACGCCACGTACGGGACTACAGTAATTTTCAGAGCGCTCGTGCTCGGCTTGCTTGCAGCAGAGTAAGCGTGACTGGGGGCGATAGCATCGAGATCCCGGCGGGCGGATAAGCAGCCGCCAGCTTGGCCGTTTTATTTTCTAGTTTAAAATGTAAAATAACGGGAATTTCGCAAATTACAGCGGCGTGCGTTATTTGTACAAAGTAATGCGGCGAGCGTGCCCGATTCTCGCTTTCGTTCCCCCCACGTGCTGCTCCAGTCCGCGACTGATTTTACCTTTCCACCTGCGGGCCATCTTGTCGGTGTGATTGTCTGCCATTCGTATATAGTTGCTTTCGGAATTTTTACGCGGTACACGCTATCATTATTTTTAGGACTGAATTTAATACATACGTAGAAGATCTAGTACTGTTCATCACGGGCATATGAGAATGGAAACTTTTGTATTTTTATGCGAACTAACAGTTATAGATCTTTGTTGAAAGGAAATCTTCTGTATTAATTGTTATAATTCTGATATTTTGAAATCAAAGGTTATTTAATGTAAATGATGCACAAGAGACATCTTAAAATTATTGCACTTCAAAGATTTCTGATTATACCATGTTACTACACGCGAGAGAAATTTCACAAATAAATTAACAAAACAAATTAAAATTAAATACAACGAATATATAAAAAATAACATACATCAATCTGTCATTACATTTTATATTTGCTAACGTAAGCAATTACTAAAAACAATACTAAAGAATACTGATTGTTTTCATTTAAATAATTTATCGATGGAAATATAATATAGTAATTGACTAATTTATTTTTAGAGCGCCCATGCGCCTGTGCGATGTTATTATACAAATACGTAATATTGTTATTATATAAAATAAAATAAAACGAAAGCTAAACATCTCAATGCACCTGTATATTCGATATGTATTTGTTTTTCGCAAAGAGCTGCGAATGCACGTACTTCGTTGACAGGAATGAATCGCGGAGTTATGTGTGTTTACTCTGCACCCATGAGTTTCACAATGGACTGCACAATGCACCATGGGCTCCAACACGCATCTCTATAGCAATCAGGATCAATGAACAGAACTACTCCCGGTAGCCGCCGCAATATAGGATTGCGAAATATTTTATATGTTTTTTTTCCCTTTTTTTCACCGACGTTACGTACAACGTATGTACGTGATAGTGGAGATAGATAGAGTACCGGAGAAAGCAAGGGACGTGTCGACATGGATACGTGTACTGTTGACCGTATATGCATGTATACTTAGGGAAGCGGTGGGTGTTCGGGCTGGTCTGCGGAAAGTCACGCAGGGTAGTAGTGCGTGCTTCACGCGACACAAAACCCCCACTATACTTGCAAAATCCCCCGCTAAGTCATTACTATTAATAACCAGACAGAGAGAATACCACGGGCAGGGCATATTATTATTCATAATGATGTGATTCATTTCCCTCGAACCCCTCGGTAGCGTTTTCCCTCCTCCTCGCTTTCCCTGTGTTCACGCGTCTCTCTCTCTCTCTCTCTCTCTCTCACACACACACACACACTCTCCCTCTCTCACATTTCATCTCCCTGCCATGATGATACTTACTCTCTCGCTTTGTCTCGCATCTCCTTTCGTCATGCCGCGCGAATGTGTCTTCCGTCCTCTATCAATTCCAAGTTCCTTCCGCCGCATCCTCTTTACTCGGCAGAACTCCCGTAATCGTATTAACATGCAAATATTCACTTGCCAAGGCGTCGAAAATTGCCAAACGTCTCGATGCGCCGTACATATTTGAGAGATGTGATTTCGCAAGTGCGAGTCGCACTGCGTACTAAATTTGATAGCGATATTCTCCTAGCTGTAATTATCCCGAGTAAAGTACCTCGGTAGAAGAATTTGTGGCATTCTCTCTTTCTTTTGTAAGCAACGTATAATGTTTAAATCTTCACATTACTAATTTTACAAGTTAGGTTTTAAGTTAAATGATTCGACTCTAGTAATCAAATTTTTTTGTATACACATTTTTTTAATGTCATTGTGTTCTCTTTCTTCCTGTAATACATTTAAAAAAATTTGCATATTTAAAAGTATAAAAACTCTTCTTTTTGATATAAAAGTTACATCGCATAAGTTTTCTTAAATGTTAAACGATATTTATAGCATAGCGAGAAATGTAATTTTCAAGAACTTTGATTCATATTTTGTAAGTATTAGAAGCAAATAGAATACAACCTACTATTTACGTTTCAATTTGATCATGTAATGTCTTTTCATTTATTTTACTGTCTTTATATTTTTATTTTATTTCTACTTTTATGTTAGCTACCTAAACTATGTAAATGGCAAAATTTTCGGAAATTTTTGCCAAGAAAAAAAGAGCACGTACACCTTAATGGTCATGGATGAGAAAAAGAATGTTTTCTTTAGACGATATGAGTTAGATAAATCTAAAGTGTGAACACTTTCAACGAACAAGGCTGAACTTGCGTAAAAATTATTACGAGATTAAGTAATATTAGAATCATACGAACCATTAAAATTATCTATTCGAGTTACTTCTAAACTTATACATAACTTGGATACATAATCTTATCCTTCATTTCTGTTCTCTTTTTATTCGATGAGAAAATGCAATTAGGTAAAACAATGTTGAAAAAGGCTGCTTATTTTCATGTTTTATTTAATTATTTAGTACTTTTTCTAATTTGATAACAAAAGTTTATAAATTGAATTCTGAATCGTACGTTTGCGTTTGTACGTAATTTCAGTAGAAACGTAGAACGCGCACGAAAAGATCCATCAGCTTATACGTACAGGCGGGATCTTTACTTTCCACGAGTCAACGTTGCGCTAATTAAATCAAGCTGAACTACATTCCACTGAGCGATGACGATAAGACCACACCATATATTTCCGGAACACGAGTATTCCAGCGATATTCATTTTCGGTCGCTTTTTCATCACTCTCGAGTCACCATATATAGCGGGTCGTTACAGCAATTTATCATTCGTGCCTGTGACTGCTGTTTGATCAATGGAACACGAGATCTTGTCTTTGAAGAACGGTCGGCAAAACTGTATCAAGTTTGCCCTATAAGGGAAATGAATAAACGACGGTGGTTATGTCTCGAGAGGGGTGGCTTCGCCACGTTACCAATGTGTAACGTCGGCGTGGATGTAATGCCGGGCGCAATAGGGTTACGTAGCTATTTGCGAAGGGTACAGTACGGCGTGATGTAGAAGGGGTTAGCAGCTTAACTTTGCCTCCTTATTTCCCAACAGACTTGCTCGCGCTACCCTCTGCCCTCTCTCGCCCGCCTTACGAGCATTCCTCTTCTTGCGTCCCGTCCCACCCACGCGCACCCTTCGCACGCGCCCGGGCTACCTATCGCACTCTATGATTTACAACCAGCGACTCTCATCTTGTAAACAGAAACGTCCACGCTATTTGCGATTCTGTCCGCATCCCGCCGCGAATTTGCGTCTTCTTCCTGGCGCGTCATCGCTCAAAATTCATCGCGCGGTCTCTTTGTTTCAGTCGTATGCAAAAACGTTGGCGCAACTGGCGACGAAACGCTACAAAAGGGAAGTGTGCGGTGCCGTAGACATTCGTGAAAATTGAATGAATTGCTCGGGTCGGCGCACCGACGAAGTGGATACGCGTTTCGGCGGTGACGCGTGTTTTTGCTACAGCGTGATGTAGTCCTGACACGTGAAGCTAAGAACGTAGAATGCCGCCCACGTATGATTTAGTAGGGTAACGTGTCTAGAGACGAATAAAAGGGGACTTAGGTCGAAGACTATATCCTTCGTCATCAATTATAAAATTGTAAGTTTATGGGCGTAATAACACATTATATTATCATTCACTTCACTGTGTACATTTAAAATGTTTTAAAATAAAAATGTCTTAAAAAATTATTTATTTTGATGGAGTTATACATATTTGAAATGTAAGAAATCAAAAAATTTTTGCGAGATTACAAGAATTATAAAGTTCCATAGTCATAAAGTTTACTCCAACGAGTAAAACTTCAATATTGATAAAAGTTTCACACTCAAATAACAAGTTCAAGAAATGAAGGATTCGACATATAAAAGTCAAATAAGAAATTTGTTTCTCATAACATGTATTTCCGCTGCAATAATATTATCAACTAAAGTATAATATCTTAAAATTTATATGTAAATGCTTCTAAAAATAAGCGTAACGAGCAGACACATTCATTATTAAGATATAATATGTCAGTTAAACTATCGAACGTCTCTGCTTTCATGTAAAAAAGAGTCAACTTTCAAATGTATGCGTTACACTAGCGTAGAAAAGGCAGTCGACGGCAAGTAGTATTTTAGTTGAGAGTACCCAGGTGCCATACCACTAGTTGCTAAGTGCAAATAGTCAGCTTTGGAGAGGGCTCCGAGGTCCCAGACTTATTTCACGCTAGAACGAAAGCGGGATACTTCGGAACGCTGGGAATTCCAAATTCAGATCTGGCAATCCTACCGTGAGTTCATTGTTAAGCGTTTCCCCTTTCTCTTACACTCTCTATTGTGAAGTACGTAAAATGACGTACTGCACTTACCTACTTAATCAATGCGAATAATGTATGAAAGGTAATTGTACTGAAAATTGATACATCACATCTTTGTCAAAGAGTACTATTTCAACGCGAAATAAACACATTGTCAAATACAACATAATATGTATATATATGTTGTAGCACATATATGTATACAAATTTGTTTTTCATTTTTTACATATTGAATGTTTTATTTTATTCACAATAAAAGTATTATTTACAATTCCATTTAGATAACATTGTGGAAATTGAATAAAACTTGATTTTTTATCTCCCTTTTCTTTTTCCAAACAGAACATGTTACTTTTACGCACGTTTCTCTGATAATATAGGAATATTAAAAACATATAACGATTTAAACAAATATTATCAAAGTGGAATTAGAACAAATGAAATAAACTGTACGAAGCTAACAAACTTATTTTCAAAATAAATCCAGATATAATTTTAACAGATAGATGAATACTTTTAAAAACTTGTAAACTTCAAACAGTAATAATTGAAATATTGATTTTCTTGTTTACAAATTTCCCTACAGCCTGTTTTCCGTAACGACGAGGTACTATTTTCTGATCATAATTAAAATCGGATAACAATGCTCAAATTGGAGATATCTGACGAATGTTTTCCGTATCGCATTTTCGCAGAGGTAAAAACAGACCCGCTGTGAAAATGGAATCGGCTACGTTAAAGAGTAGAAGGACGTATCGATGCGGCTTGAAATGTGATACCCGGCGTCGTATTTCTCGGTGGATTTTACGTATGAATTGTTTTTAACCTGACGATGGTTATAACGCCAGTGGAGCTATCGATTTTGCGGCGTAACCTAATCACATACGCGGATTCGGGATATCGTAGCGCGAGCAGGGCTTTAAATGGGAGAATCGGAAAATAAGAGGAGGACAGAAACATCAGCGCGACAGAATGCAGTTGAAAGGTTACATGATCGTGCGATCGGGGAGCTATAGGAAAGGCTTGACTGATCGACAAAGCGTAACTGCACTCTCAAAAGGATGCCTTCGGTACATACCGTACAATATATGGGGATCCCGTGAATTGCGGAGGCGACGTTTTGCCTCTACACGCTGTATACCGTATTCTATAAAAAAAATATTTTTTCTCAATAACGACTTCTGTTTGAAGTAGCGCATGTTGTAGACTCAGCTTCAAGATCAAACAACACTGAGTGATGCGTAAACATAAAAAAAAGTTTTGCTGAAACTTGCTGCATAAGAAATACGTACTGTTATGTGACGTATAAATAGAATTTTTTTTAAATTAAATGTTTGATTTATATATTTGATTTGTATATAATTATTACAATAAATAAAGTTGATAATATGTGCTACATTTGAAAAATGTTTTAAGACTTTTTGAAAACAGTTATCTTTCTTTGTAATACTAACTGCTTATGTAAAAATCCGGAAATTAGTATAAAAGAATTAATAATTTAAAGTAAAGTAATTTAAATCGACTGTGACTGGCAATATATAACGTCTTTCCGATATGAACATTGAAAAACTGTGAGCCAACTTAATTTGTCGGATTCACACAGCACTTTTTCGGATCAATCATCGAGACATTATTAATTTCGACCATGGGTTTTGGTCAGTTGATGTAATTTCTAAATTAAATAGTTTAAATTTTTATTAAATTAATAATTTGTTTCAACATGAGTTCTAGTTTTGTCACTTCGAATCACTATCTTTGCCAGTTCGAAAAAATAAATTTTCCATTAAGAATTGTGTAAGAGATACATAGTACTTATTAAAATAATATTTTTGTACTGTATTACATTAGAGATATAATAATTTTGCTATTGCCGTTTATGTGACACATTATGTGTGTGTATATACTTATACATATACATACTCTTCTCTAGTTCAAACGTACGTTTCGATTTTCCGTGCCACTTGTCTCGCTTGTGAGTCTTCTTTTTGTCCAATTACAGTTTTGCCGATACTTCCCGACACGTTCGCGATGATTATTATCGGAGCGCCATCGATGCTTTGCTAAAAGTTGTTAGCTTTGCCAGTTCGAAAAAATGAATTTTCCATTAAGAATTGTGTAAGAGATACACAGTAGATACTTATTAAAATAATATTTTTGTACTGCATTACATTAGATTGTTAGTATACTATTACATATTCAATAATACGAATTATTAAAAATTTTGTAAAATTCTTTTTTGCAAAAAACATCTAACTTCTGTCAATGATAATCGAGGTACCAATTTTATTTTGACCTTCACCAACTCACACCTGATATAGCGCTCGCGATTATCCGCACTTTCGTGGATGCCGCGCATGCACGATTTTTTTTACTGCCATCCTTGAGATTGTAATTGACTCATGGAACAGTGAGCTGATGCAAGAAGTAAAAGAGAATCTAATCGATCACGTTGGCTAGGCGTTTAATCTACCATTCTAGCGTAGTGTGACAGCTCTGCTCGTTTCTCATTGCCGTTTTGCAGACAGTAGCAAAAAGTTTATAGCGCGGTACTAAAACAGTGCACGTAGATGCTCTATTAGAGCGTTCGAACGGAGGCTCAGTCCCAGTAATAATGTTAAACGCGTGGTAGACGTACTTTTTTCTTGATATTTTAACACGGGGACGTTTTGGCGTATAAAAACATACAGGTACAAAGTGTTCTGACTGGCAGTTTATCGTGTTATACGAGTTGCGCGGCAAAAATTGGAGACACACGCCAATTTGGCATATAATGGTGTACAAAAAATAGAAATCCACGTATCTCACATATGTAATCCCGTCGTTTTTAAAGAGCGTCAATCTCACAATAGTCGACAGTAAAAATTTCGGACAGTAAAAATGAAAAGAATTATTTGTAACGCGTCAGTAATTTGAAATTTAAATTTGTAGGATAATAATGACGTTAGATGTCACATTATAACGCTTGCCACGATCTATAATTAGTTATTATTCCTCGATAAACCTAATCTCGGTAAAAGGCGAGGCAAAAGTGCAACGAATCGATCTGAATAGCTGACAGCGGAACGTTTAATCTACCATTTTAGCCGCGAGCACGACAGGCTCGCTCGTTTCTCACTGCCATTTTGCAGACAGTGACAAAAACTTTATAGCGTGGCGTTAAACCAGGACACGTAGATGCAAGAATAGAGGTAGGGGCGCAAATGGAGGAGATTGCATTTGTGGTGAGACTTCACTGCAAAGGACATTTTCATATTTGTTCAGGAAACGCATGTTAATAGACCCAAGTGGCGAGTGCTATATAATCTTGCAGTAAAGACGAAATATGTAGTAGAAAATCATACTTATTTCTCAAATATAGCTAAAAATATTTGAGAGCTAATATTTAATTAAAATTTCTACACTCACTGTCTTGAATTAATTAAATTATGTATATGAGACATTCCGCAAACGAAAGGTTCTTTATCTAAAGTACTGATCTCTTTTTTGACAAAAATTTATGTGATAAATTATTATATGTTTACATTTAATGATTATGCAAAATTTATACGCAAATTTAAATAGTATTCCCCTATTATTTATTCATGTGCTATTATTTATAAATACGCGCGCACAGTGACACACGTTTAGTTAGCTATTTGTTAGACTCGTAAAATATAAAATTTATTCATTATTTAATGTTACGCGTAGAGGAGCAGTTAGGGAGCAGCTTTCAGTTTACACGATTTATCTCATATGTACGGAGCGTAATATCACCGTTTTCGTGTGATACATCCGTGCCACCGATACACTTACTAGCTGGCTCCCATTATAGCCAAAGCAGCGATGTTGGACGAACGCACGTAGGGCGTTAAACGGAACCATTACCCCAACCCGCTACCATTATTGCTCATTTATCGGTGAAAGCTCAGTGAAATTATTGGCAATAGGCTCAACGTGATACGATTCTCTATCTATTCATCTACTGTCTACATTAATCTATATGTGACTCTTGTTTCGAAACATATATTTTTCTTTATTTTATTTGATATTTTGCAAATTAGATTATAATATGATTAAATGATTGGAAAATGTAATTTAATTATTCAATCGTCTATATCCGATATAAAATCGCCTTTTGCAAGAAATATCAATTTTATATCAGTCGATATTAGATGAAACATATATCAGCATCTTTTCTTAGATAAAAATTAATAAGTGAATGGAGAAAAGAATAACGTTTAATTAATTAAACAAGCCATCACGTGCTATTATTACGATTATTGTAGAGAAAATGAATTGTCGGAACTAAACGGAGTGGAAAAAAGCTTTTGTTCGTGGCCCTGAGACCTATATTCTGTTTTCGTGCGATGCCGTGGCTATATGTGAGTTAGGTAGCTGACGTTAATCCCGAAGAAACGATACTTGGAGAAGGGAATGGGGACGGTGTTAAACGGAACCATTACCCAACTCACCGTCATTATTGCTCATTTATCGGAGAACGACTGCAATAACTGCCGTCTCCAAACTTTGTTTATTTACCGTTTCATGGGGAGATCTCAAATATTGTTAAATATGTAAAAAGTACTTTGCTTGGCATAGTTGCGAAAGCACATAACAACGCTCTTAATCTTTATTTAGGTCACGTTTAGTGTTCGTTTATGCACCGAGCGCGAAAAATATGCATTTGTGCTTCTTTCTGATTATTAATCGCGACTGTTTTTATTTATCGTAAAACTTTTAATATAATTTTATTACCTGCAAATAATACTAAAAAATCATCATAATTACGAATAATCTAACGCACACTTAAATAAATCTATTAAAAATATTTGCAGTAATAATTGCAAAAAGCGCAGCCTGAATTAAATCTAAGTGCTATGTTAAGGATGTTGTAACAAATATAATTGTTTGATTTGCACGAAGCTCTGAATTTGACGTTGCCAAATTGATTAGCACAAAACGTCATACTGAGCCGCGGTGACTACATTCGTAATGTGATTTTCTAATACGCTCCAACGCAACCTGTAGCACCGAGACTAACGCCGCGATTGGAACTTTCGAAAGTTTACGCTCGTAAACGCGATCAAGGAGGATTACAGCTCAGTAGTATTTCCGCCATGCGAATACAACAGAGGGTGTAACGTCGGGTTTGCGTGTTGCGCCCGACATGGCGCGATAAACGTTCGAGTACGCGTAAACCTGGCCTTATACCGCTGCCGAGCTTACATCTTCATACGAGCCGCTGCTACCTTCATTGTCGTACTCGAATCAATCGTCGTCAACGGAACTGCCGACATCACGCCGACACAAGAAATGATAGATAGGCATAACGACGCACTGAAAATAATGCCATAATGGACACAATGCTACGTTCATAAATAGTATTAAAAATAAAAGCAGCAGATTGATAAGGAGAATAATATCAAAAAAATCATCCTCTCTAGCATTAGCTTTATCTCTTGATTTTTATGTCCAATTAAAATAATAATTGTCGGTTAAAGGGTACACCAATATTTTCGATAATTTTCTTAAATAATTATTATAATTTGATTCTCAATAATTATATTTAACGTGTTATATAAATTCAAAATCACCAAAGCAATTTCACGACTATGAGCAATTATCCCGAAGAAAGAGGCTGATATTAAAGCAAGACTATTAAAAAGTGAAAATCGCCACAAAATACGAGAGGTAATTTATTTTAAATTACGGATAAGAAAAAAGAAAGCTGTCCCTCGACACACATACTCCCTTCTTTGATAATTTTCCATAAAATCGCTTACGCAAGTTTAAACCCTTGCATGATTGCCTACAAAAAGAAGCCGTGTTCGATAAGTATACTTTAAAAAACGTTCGCTATAACGTAAGGCCATTAAAAACTTAATGACACCTTTATCGGCAAGCCCTATCGCGTTACCTTCGTTTGTACAATACAGAGTACAGAATCGCACTTTGACACCGTGTTTAAAAAGTTTGCGAACGAATCGTCTTACGCGGTGTGTTTGACCCTATATGGCAGAAAGGGTTTTTACCCTTTACTTATGCGTATACGCCGACGTGTGCGCGATCCGCGACACGCACGCTCTCGCGCGAATATTAGCGCACGCAAAGCTCACGAACGACGTATGGCTTGCATAAGTATGTTACCTGCCGGTACGTAAGTCCGATAATTAACGAATATGCTAATCAGGCGAATAGAAAAGGAAGGGCCTATAATTAGCTCCGGGCGCGATACAACGGTCACGTTAATTATTCAGGCCTTGTTCTTTACGACCCTGCGACCAACTGTAATTAATTTTCGAATGACGTGACTGCAAGGAGGTTGCATCTATTAGCATTGTCGAGGTACCAGGTGACTTATGCATGTGACAGTTCGTATGTCTCCCGAGATATGTCGATACTCGATCACAATAAACACTACAAACTAAAAAAAACATTTAACAAGAATATCTTTAATGTCTGATGATATAATTCTTTTTAGATTGTTCACGGTTCGTAATTTTTTCGAAAAATATCCAAGATTTATGATGATTTAGATTAGTCGTTTCTAAATTTTTGTAGATAATAAATAGTGATATCTTTAAATGCAGATGTAATTCTGTTTCAAGATGTTTTTCTTATTTATAAACAAATTTAAAGTTTGATAAGAAATATTTCAGATTTATCGGTGTGTTTATAAGTAAAAACAGAAACGCGCATTTATACGCGTATAATGCTCGGACGTTTATGAGCAAGAAAAATTGAAGTAATACGGAACGAGACACATGCTCGTTTTTCAGATGCCTGTCCCCATATCTGAGCGCAGCACATCAATTTGACCTGATCTCTCTATCAGTCAACGCCCTTCGCTTTCTTCTATCATGCAATAAAACTGGAAAATCCTTACGCCAGCTTCACGTACAAAGTACGCACGAGCATTTTCTGCTTTAAATAAAATTTTTAGACTGAAAGATTCAAAGAAAAGATAATAGAAATTATTTTAACATAAAAACGGATGTTAGCGTTTTATTCACGTTTATATTTTTCATCATTTTGCATCATTATTACATTTATTACTTTTTAACTAATTCCATATAATACAAAAGTTACGAAAAATTCATTGTTTTTTTCTCTTCTTTCTCTTTCTCTCCTCTCACTCTACAATATAGCAATATAGTATCACAAAAACACACCCTCTTGTATTTCCAAGGGGAAACTTATGGAGGAACCAGCTTGAGTGGACAACTATTAGTCAGGGTCTAATTGCGCGTAAATAAAATCCGTTACAGTTACCATAGTTGATCCTATTTAAATAGCCAATGAATTTGCTAAAGAGACGTTTCTCTTAATAGTCACAAGGTTAACGTTATAATTCATTCTTTTTTCTAAATTATACTAAAACTAAAACTCCATACCATTTCACAAATATTACTTTCCTTTACCTATCTCTTTTCCTTGCTTTTAAGTAGTTTCTATTACTCATTTACTTAAAAGTTCAGTTTCTTAAACAGAAACTAACTCGGGGAATGGAAGTATGAGTACGTGCGAAGAACATGATCGCTAATGATTACAAACGCGCTTAATCGAAATGCATGCTAGTTTTAACAATATACCCATTAATGTTAATGCCACGTTAACAACGCAGGGGGACAATTTAGTGGTGACAAACAAAAGCGCGAGTCCACAACTCGGTCTGCAGCCGGCTCGTAATGATTATCGGAGATATTTAATTAATTAACATGTCCAGACCCGCGCTCGACTAATATATGATACCTATACTACTTGACATCGACGATATTACAATACATTCATTTCGCATTGACGGCGCATAAATGTACGTGCGCAGTGGGACGGAAATTGGCTGAGAGCAACGTGTATACGCATTTACGCGATAGAACGGGTGCGACAAAGAGAAAAAGGCGGAAAGGGATGCAGACGCTAGATAACGAGCGATGGGTACGAAAAAATGAGCGAGAGTATAGTGACGAGGCAGATACAGATGGAAAATGAGACAGAGAGAACGATCGTGCAGAAGAGCGATGTAATTCCAATTTTACGCACTAATCAGGCGCAACGAGTAATTGCAGCTTTAATCCTGTCGATAATTTGTTCGAATAATTAGCCAACGCTTTGAGTATCGCGGGAGCATTGTATGGAAGCGATCGACTTTTCATGACCTCTTCTGGTGGACATTTCGCACAATCGATATCCGTCAAAGACAGTTCTTTGTCAACGTTATGTGTGTGTGTGTGTGTGACTGGCATGGCAATCAGACTATATTTGACATTTATCACTTCAAATCGCTGTGATGCTATTTCCGCATTATAAGTTTATTTATAGAAATAGTTTTGTCAGTTCACTGACCATAGAGAAGACGAACAGAATTACTTTAGCAAGAAAATAATTTTCTATAAGTTTGTTCCTTTCTCTGTATCTACTCTGCAATAATTACATTCATATTTTCTTATATTTTAAACATATTTTCTTATTATTTATTATATCTATTAATAATAAAAGCCTAATATTTCTAATTATTATATTGGAATGATATTTGGTGTTTGGAGTTTGGTGCTCTTTTACATCCATAGAATGCCTCATTTCGATTTAATTGCAGATATTATTAATTTGATTGATGAAATATATTGTAGAGACGTTAATAGGTATATTAAGCTTTTCTATTTAAAATGGCATTGCTCCAAAGAAATTTGCAGCCCTCTTATCACAACGATTCTCCTAAAACGAAACTCAGTCGGGTCAAAAATTGGAAAGGATCTTACCGTAATACTTATCGCCCCTGCGTTAACCCCCATTTAATTCACGAAGATAAACTTGCAGAATTCTCTAAGGGTTAGGGTAGTAGAGCCTCATTTGATATAGCTTCGTCATTTAGTCGGAACCTCGTTATTCCGAAGCGGTGGAACGTAGCGGCGCAAGAGGGTCAAATCGATTCCCTTGCCGTTGTAAGACCTTAGTTAGATTTAGATTAAACGTAGTAAAAAAAAAGTCAGCGGTCAGAAAGCTACGGAGGTAAGTAGTTGGCAACTGCTCCCCCGTAACCGGTAGGGAGACAAAAGTTTCGCGTTTACGGACGACGGTACCGGGTCATTTGTTTCTACTTATGTTCTATCCGCAACGAGTGGTCTGGCGTAACGCGATCATTACGGGAAATGTGTTGATACCAAAATTGTTTCATTAACATTATATTGTTGCGTGTTGGTTATAGTTGTTTTAACGATCAACCCCCCACGTGCAGTACTTATTAGTTACGTTGACTGCAACTGCCGTTGAAGTCTTGTTTCACTGTGACAATGATGTCCAGCGCGATTGTCGTTTGTAGCAATTTCGCTTAATGTTACGAGAGAGGCTGAACGAAAATTCAGATGGAATAGCATGCAATCTTTCACACCACCTATCTGTTCGTGTACACTGTTAAATATTAAAAAAAGGATAAAATTTAAATCAATACCCTGAGTTAAATAACATTTTGTTATTTTTTTACTACCATGTGTGTTAAAATTTATTACTTTAACACGAAACAGTATTATTTTAATTAAACCTCTATTGCTTTAGTTAAATTAATATTATTTTCATTAAATTAACGACATTGAGTAGTGGCGACCTATACAGAAATGGTTAAAAATGACTCAAATTGAGTATTTAACACTACGAATTTAACAGTGTATGTATAATTTCTGACATTATCCTTCCAAAATGCTATACTATATGATTTTGCATACATTTCTTACAAATAAGTAACATTGTTTCTTTTTTTATGTAAACGCAGGACGAAAGTAATTAATGTTTCAGGATTCTCCCTCTAGCCAGCAATATCGGCCCTTGAACATACAACAACACATTGTACGTAACGCTAATCTTATCTCAAGTTATTCATATCTTCTGTTAGGTCAAGATGTAGTCACACTCTTACAGTTTCAGTTATAATCGCTTCGGATCCGACGATAAATCAAACTAAAGACCGGCTTTAGTAACGTATACGCTCATAGTTTCGCTTATCGCTGACCGTATCTACTGACAACCGACATCCGCAGTATAGTGCAGGAATTATCGAACTTACGCGACACATACGCCGTCATGACCACCTCGCCAATGGCTATCGCCATAATTTATCTCCCCTTTTAAAGCCAAGACATTCGTTCGTTCTTCTTTCGCAGATTCCTGCTTTTTTTTCTGCCGCGCGCCCGCGCGCGCCACGAATTATTAATCAAATCAAGCAATAAGCGCGTGAGTGTAAATAACGAGTCCGACGAAGGCTCTCGCGCAGGCTGACGCTCGGTTTTTCCTCTTTCGCTCCTCTGCTTCCTCTCTCTTCCGCCCACCCGTGTCTTTCCATTACTTCGTCCTGTTCCCTACTGTATCGCACTCGGTTCTACCAGCGGCGGTAGGCGCTAGGTGCTATGTGAGGGTGATTTGTCGCGGCGGATATGAGAGCGCCGAATGCCCCTCTGGACGCAATATTATTTTAAACGATGATATAGGAGGGGCGCGTGGTGCCACAGAAACCGCGGGTCGGGCCTTCCACGTACGTGGCTTAACGCGCGAAATGAAAATCACGGAAAGACGTGTATGCGAGCACGATGTGTATGCGCACGTACGTAAACCAGAACTATCATCATCGTTGTGTTGCCGTTGTCGTAGTCGTAGTCATTGTCGTTGTCGTTGACGTTGTCGTTGTCGTTGTCGTCGTCATCTTTGCCGATGAACGGCAATGTTCTTCAACCTTCAACTCTACGCTAACAACTACCACATCGTCGAAAAGTTGCACCAAATTCAGGTCGCGTATTTCGAAATACGACACGTCGCACCTTTCGGTCGCCTTTGCAGCCATCGAGGAAATGTCTGATTACAAAGAGGGGGCTACGACTTAAAATAACGCTTCCTGTTATTTTCAGTTGTAGCCCGTTATCTTCTTCTTTAGTCTTCGCTTCAGCTACAGAGTCGTATTCGATATATTTTATGCAAGATTTTAAATGCATAAATTACATATAAAGAAAAAAGAAATTTATACATGGTACATCGGAAAAAAATATTGCATTGTTTACTTGTCTATTTTATACACGTAAAGTGATAGATTATAGATAAAATAGCTGTACAAGAGATTACAAGGAAAATACCTACACATTATTACATTTTATACATATTACATTTACCTGTAACTTGTTGTATTTACTGTAAAATAATTGAATAATAGACAAAATTATATATAGCAAAATTTATATAACAAAATAGAAACTATTACTTTTATCTTTTACTTTTAACCAAATATTTAAAAAATATCCAAAATACTAAAACTTCTATACCAAAATAAAAACTGCTTCGAAAACAATGCAATACTTTTTTTCCGATGTACCATACATAAATTTCTTTTTTCTTTATATGTAATTCGTGAATTCTATTTTTTGAATTATAACTTCTTCTAAAACTATATTGACTTGATATCAACTCAAGATGTAATATTAAATGTATTATTTGGAACTAACTCAAGATGTGATATTAAGATCAAATATATTATTAAGAGATTTTTTTACGCTTGGCTTGAGATCACAAACTACAGAAGCACAAACTACAGAAAGAGAAGAGAACTACAGAAGCTCATCGATTATTCTAGCATCCAAATTTTTCTTCAAACTCCTAATGGGTTACTAAAAAAAATTTTGAGCTAAAAAATCAATTAAAAAATTAAAATAAATTAATTGCAAATAATTTAATAATTTAATTATTTAAGGTATTATCAAAAATATTGTAAATTTAGCCAGTGTTTTGATTTAAAAATATAGCCAACGCAACGTTTCAATTTCGGAATTTAAAAAGTATATTAACATTACATGACATACGATATTTACTTCTGTAGTTCTATATATTCGTATCTCATTAATATTTATTACTAATCTGTGCCAAAATAATTATTAATTATTTTATGTATAACGATCAATTACCATAATGGGTAAAGAAATTCTCTTGTTGCAAGATCACAGGTTGGTAATTAATGCCGTGAATGGACAATTATGCTGCGTAAGATTTAATGCACGATATAAGTTCATGTTACAGTAATAGTGCACATTATCTAACATTTTCATCCATATGGAAAATAGTAGCAATTACTTATTACCATAGCACGTTAAATATAATGTAAACGATTAATATACATAGGTGTTCCAACATTTAATTCCAATATTTCTATTCGCTTTCGACTAAAACTCTCGTATATCGGCTGATTTTTAACATTATAAAATTCCGGATATTATAATATGTTATGTTTCAAACACAGTAGGTATAACACAGAATTGGCAGATTATATGTATATATCAATATATAAGAAAAAATCTTAGTATATACATAATATTGTTTAATATAATCAATAACTTCTTATACACTAAAATAATAGCAACGTTACACATTTTGACCGTTTTAATCACGAAAGCAAACTTTTTGAATAGCAGGATATGTTTGTTAATTAGCAAGAAATTTTGTTATTCATTATTCTAGTTATACCAAATGTATGAGGATCGTGCAATATTAATGTAAGCTGCCATATCGTAATAAACAGCACAAAAGAGATACACCACACGCTAATATTACGTGAACCACCATGTACATATTTGCTGCAACGTGCCTGGTAATAAACTGGCCAAACTGGTTGCCCGCCGGCCGGAAGTTTTAACCGGAAGTCGCCAGATGAGTCTCGCGCGCGTGACTTACTTCGAATCACGGCAAATTGACTTTCTATCTAGCTTGGCTGAAACCTGACATACTCTAACACTAAAAGATTTTAGGGTAAGGTTTCAGGAGTGCAGAAAGCAAAATAAAACGCGGACTACTCGCGAATGGAAATGGAAAAAGATAGAAAAGAGTATTTTGGTTGTAGATGAATAGATCGACTAAGAGTTTTACTCAAGGTAAATATGCGATATGTATGTGTATTATATATATATGTAAATTTCAATAGAAATTATTTTTATTAATTGCACACAATTATAATAAATTTTCTCGTGTTATTACGTAAATATTGTATAATATTTTTTTACAGTATTTTTTAGAAATAACCGCACTAAAGTGATAAAGTGCCGCGAACTAGATTGCAATAATTTTAGTACCTGAATTAAAAGGCTATTAATACGGCATAAAATATTGACAAACGTTCTGTGTAATAATGTTATTAAATAGCACACACAAACTAAAGCCAAATAAATCGTTTTATAAAATACAGTATATATAAATTTAAAAAATGCTTGAAATAGCTCGACAAATTAAAATACGAATGTAACAAAGGCATGAATTTCGAGAGGATGATAAACGGTCATTTTTCTGCGTTGTTACAAGCAAAATATGCAAACCATTCGTCGCAATAAAAAATGTATGAGACATTAGAAAGAAGCGCGAATTTACCTCGTTCTTTGTATTTTCTTTCTGGCTTACGCGCCCGATTCTTGCTTACTTTCCTTAATAATTACTCCCGTAATATTGCAGGTCCGGCATACTTAGCGAAACAAGAAAAACGCTCTACTGTCAGCATAGTCTGACCCTTCTCAGTTGTTTTCTAAGCCCTACCCTTCGTCGCAATGAGGATATCGTCTTCTTTTCTTTTTAGCTCCAGTGTTTTTAGCGCCTCTGGTGTGGTCGCTGGCATTATACAGAATTACGAAATTAAGCCGCGCGTACTCGTATACAGCCGGTCTAAATTAACCCGAGTACTTTTATGTAAAGCATCCAGCAATGCAGCTCTTGAAACAATTCAAGCTTACAGCGTAAAACCGTGTGCGCTGTTGCCCCCGCTGTACTTGAAAATTTTGATAAACAACATGATGTGCTAACAAACGCACAAAGAATACGGAAAGTGTTACTGCGAATAGTGATAAACTATATTAAACCATAAAAACGCCACATCAAGAATGCAAGTAATTAAAAATACTATGCATGACATACATATTTAAGTAAATAGTGTCGTAAAGATTTAGAAAAAAAAAAAACTTTAGAAAAATGATATAAATATAAATAATAAAAAGCAAAAATGTACTTTAATGTATTAATTTCGAAAAGTTGTATACACATTTGTTTTTTGCCAAGAAATCTGATAATGGATTTTAATAGAAAAATATCTTTAAACGTTTCTTTTATTACCAGCACGCGCAAAAAATATCAGATAAATTGAGATCAGATATATTTTCTACATATATTCTCTTACAATGCGTGAACGACAGTGAGTAGCATGGCTGATAAGATTAATTTATTTCCAAAAATACCACGATGAGTCGCGGAACGGATAAGATCGCCGACGGTGCCACATCGATACCGGACGACAGCGGAACATATAGAGCATGCAGAGAGAAGCAGCGGAGCGCTCGTAACAGCGAGATAAAAATACATAATTTCCCTCGCAAATACGCCATCCGACTAATTATTATCCGTAAAGCAAGCAAAATGGGATTTTGTACCATCGCGCCATCGCGATAAACAATCGAGATACGTGGCGTACGTGCGCGTATGTACTTACGAACGAGCGGGCCAGGAACATACCGATAGATCGGCAAGTATCCGCGCGTTTTGTGCATCACGGCCGCGTATTGGCGTATGCAAAGCTTCCAATATTTGACTAGCCGAAGCTTTTGATTTATACGCGCGTCCAATAAAATACAGGCTTAACTTTAATGCCCGGAAACCGAATATATATGCGGCCTGTGTACGTGGATGCGTTCGCGTGACATAGGAGATACGACACAAGCAGGGATCGACGTACTTATTCATACACAAAAGAACATACGGATACATGCGCGCACGCACCTATCCCGTAGACAGTCTACCTACCTATCCACCTACCAACTTACCAGCTGCAACACAATATGGAACTCGCATCATGATGCCATTTACGAAGGGTAGATGCGATACGCTGCGCTCGTGAAAAATGATCGTCATAATCGTCGTACCGCCCGCTTTCGAAACGTCGTTTCGATCATTTCCGACGCGATCAATCGACACGATACGTCAAAGGATAGTGGGGATATGTTTAAGAATGCATTTGCGCGCATAGGTGAATCTATCGTGACTGCGAATCGAGATTTTGATGCGATGCCGCTCTTATTTGCTAAATTAATAGTATTGTACGAAAAATGCTTAACAATAATTAATATAGATAAATTACATAAGAGTAAATTATTTGTTTATTATGTGGACATTATTTTACATTATCTACCATATATAATTAATCCTGTTTAAAGTTATATACGTACACAATATAAGATGAGATAGATTGAATATAAAATACAATAGTTACACTGAAAAACCAGTATGGTTGGCACAACCCACAAAATAGTGACTTCTCCCGGAGAAGTAGTGGAAGCAACCATATGCGTTTGATACAGTAAACATACTTGTGGGTGTGACAACCACAAATATGGTTGCCCCAAATGTTACTATTTTATGGGTTGTGCCAACCATACTGGTTTTTCAGTGTATATAACACGTTTATATTCGTCGTTATTATAATTTATTAAACATTTACGTATATGAGAACTGAATTGAAATAAAGCAAAATCAACGAATAAAACGCTATAAGTGTTTCGACGTATAAAATACTGATGCGTGCGGCATCAGCAACGAAATTTGAGCTCTTTCGATATATTACACGATACTATTGTAGTACGATACCATTTTAGCGACAGAAAAGCAACCACGCACTTCCTCAGATTAATTGCGATCCTACGCCCGTGACTGTCATTCGAGAATGCGCTGCGTGTTTTCTTTGTTGTCGTTTTTCCCCTGGCAACGCAAACAATCAGAAACTGAAAACCGTCCAACGTAATCGAATACATATGCACGCGTGTGTACTTCAAAAAGGGAAGGAGAGACGATTTCGAAGCGGCTAACAACTCGGTAGCAGCTTTTGATTTTCGTCAGGTAGGATTCGGTCCGACGGATGCTGGAATTCGTACGGGAGAACCGATTGATTTCCGGGCTTAGGCAGGCACGTGAGTTAAATACGTATCAGCCCCATGGCTTCGGCAGTCTAACGTTACCTAACTTTCCTCGCTTCTTTGCACTTCCAATTCCGACTAACCACCTTCCGGTTGTAATCGGGGATTCGTCACCTACTGAGAATTCATAATAGACAGTAGTAATGTGATTCCTTTCTCTGTCTGATTCTATCTAAGAGTAATTTTGTTGATAAATACATTTTTCTATATCTACATTATTTTAAAATATTTTAAAAACTGATGCAGGAGAGAGAGAAAAAGAGAATCCGTAATATATCATTTTTTCTTACTCATTTTCTTTCGCAAATTCTGTTAGTCAAATCGTTTGGGGAAATGATTCATTCGACATGACTGTATATTTTCTTTTTCTTAAAGAACTTGTTTATAATTATATAACGTGCGTAAAATTAAAAAAATTAAATATCTTGTATTTTCTCATTACTCAGTATTTGCATCAACGATAATATTTAATTTATCTAGTTTTACATAGTAAATTTTTGTATATAAGTATATGTAAGTATATTATCAACATTACACAATACCGATAATAATTTATATATAAAATTGCATATTTCCTGGGGGGGGGGGGGGTTATATTATTAGATAAAATAATCTCCCGTAATGAAAACGTATATATTTCATTTTTCGACTTCATATGAACGATGGTTGAATGGAGTAGACAACGAGAAGAGTGGAGTAGATCGTCCAATATCGCGGAAGCTGAATGGAAAAGCGATGAAATATAAATATGGCACCCAAGGGAGTATTCTCTCCTACTTGAACCATTTCCTCATACTTTTTACCTGCTTTCACATTTCCACCTATACGTTTGAGTCAATATGCTTCTCAGCAAAAAGCTTCTCTTTATATAATTTTATGCATGCATATATTATTCTTCAATAAATAAAGAGCACTTATAATTCGCAGTATTATATTTGTAAGTCAAGTTTTATATATAATTATAAAGTGTATGTAAATGATTAACGTCAATGTAATCAACTTTCTTATGTACATCAATGTTGTATGTTTAGTGTATATTAATTTTATTATACTAATGAGATTTAACAAATATCTAAATGTAATAGCTTTACTTTCTTAAATTTATTTACTTAAAATTTTTATTTTATCGTATAGCAAATTGAAATTATTTTCATTAATTTTTCATGCTTACCTATTTATATTTGAGACATTTTTTCTGCTTGATAAAGCACTTGCCATTTTCTCAGCCCAGAAAAAATTAATTAACATTGATGCATCTCGATATACGAATTTGTATCGCGGGCACGTAGAAATTATGAAGAGTACGATAAACTTGTTTAAAGTTATACGCAAAGGAAACAAAACGAATAGAAACATATTTAATAGGAAGCATAAAGGGTCACAGCATACGCGACGTATCTTATTACTTTATCTCGGGGCGCATCTCCTCTTTCACGAAACTCTCTTGTTATTTTCGTTATTATTTCTGTGCCTGATGGAAAGCAAAGCTGAATGTACACGAAGCCTGAGGCTACAATCGTTGTACACACGGCTCTTGTTATGCGATATACGCCGTGTTCGTCGTCAAAGTACAGAAGCTTTCAAGTGACAGAGATATCTCATCGAATGAGAAATAACATGCTGCATACACACATGTATTTTGTTACAGAAAATAATCTGCGTGTTAAAGTATTACAAAAAAAGAATTCAAGTGTAATGTATAGTGCTTAATAATAACATATAATTTATATAATCTCTGATATCATCAAATATACACGGCTTTTTTAGAACTTGTTTATCACAGACTGTTGGTATATGTATATACAGTTTAGCATATTTATAAATTTTTCTTAACGTGCCATATATAAATTATTTTAATAAAGTATTTATACGCGATTTATACGTAGGTATATCTAAATGTAATTTGTATTATTGCGTATTGTTTAAAAAATATTACGAGGTAGATTTTTAAGAATGCAACGAGAATAATATTAATTTCGGTAACTTTCATTTACACATATTTATGGCGCAGCGAAGCTAGGAAATGCCTAATTCAAACCGACTTGTTCCATGTGCGTCTTGTATAAGATTATTGCATATCTTGTAGGACTAATACAGAGAGAAGGCTCCGGATAATGTCAAAATAGACGAAGAGAAAACGCATGAGTAAGAAGACGAGTATGAAGGAAGTTTGAAATCAAGAGTCAGGAATAACTTACAAGGTCGGTGCTCATGTATCTCCTTAACGAGGAGAGGAGCCCCCGTCGGAAGTATGAGAGGCACCGAAGAACAACTCGGTGAGGAACTCAGATTAAAATGAAACATCTCGAAAACTCTTCGCTATGTGTTTGCCAGTCGGATGTTTAATCGTTCCACGAGTCCGTATTGTCTTATTACAGTCAGCCTTTCAGGACATTACTTCAGCTTAAACGTTAAGCCTGATTTATGGGCCGGAGCTATTTTTGCAAGTTGTGCAAGTTGTGTAACGTGACGTACGGGGGTTTATAGTTGCAAACATAGATTTGTACCAATTATCCTATTCGCCGGAATGTCTATTACGTTTCTTGTAATGCGTCACGGCACATAGACGCATCCGAGGAACGAACACGAAATGTAAATAACAATCGGTTTCGTAAATCGCAAACAAGTATTGTGTAAATACATATATGTGATCTCTCATAAGCGTTAATACTATGTCAAGCAATCAAAATTATGACATATAGCAATGTGTAGATACTACATGTTAATAGCGTAAACGATCAATATATGTGTATCGTGTATACATTATATGTAACCAAATGCAAACACGTACCTATATATAGAATGTATATCGTACACTATGAAACTCATGTATACTCAGTATCTGTGACATCATGCATACATGTAAACATGTGTACATACTGTATATTCTGTGTATATACTCTATGATATATACACACTGTAAGCTGTGAAAATATTGCATAAAATAATTAGTAATCTAATAATCTTAAATAGTAAAATAAGTATATTGCGCAATAGTTTCAATTAAATGGCTCAAAGATGTCAGAAAACACTGATCAAAATTTGTTAAGCTTATTTATTTTTTAAAAATTAATATCATAATCAATTCAATATTTCACAAATAACGTTTGAGAATAGTAAGTCATAAAACACAAATATCTAGAATAATTGTCTTATGTTTATATGTACTATCTGAAAATTTGATAGAATAATGAAAATTTATAATAATAGCTCGAATAGCTAATTAATATGAAATTACAGGAATGATGGATTAATGTTGTGCAGTTATTTAAATGAGATCAAACGTTGAAGCAAAATTATATAGTAAATTATACATATTAAATGATTATACTAACATTATATTAGATATCTAAAATGCTTTAATAATTGACAATGGAAACTGTATTATGCCGTATAACCGCATTAATTTGACATTCATCTTTTGTAGCGAAATTAATATTTTATACCGCATTCTAAGATTTAAATTAATTTACAACTAATTGTTTAAATTCCAAATTTAGATGGAAATACCTAATAAAGGAAAAATTTTTATATGTCGATTTTATTATCTGTATCTATCTTCTAGTTACAAGAAATTTTTTATTTCCTACTATACATGCGTTCAAATCACAGATTTTTTAAAAGCAGATATGACTCTAAATTAAAACAACTGCAGAATCAGTTTATTATGAAAAAGAAATGCTTGGAATAACGCCTGCAATTCCTGCATGGAACACATACATTGGACGATATATCTACAAAACAGAACGAAATACTTTGTATTTTATTTCTTTAACGTTCAACCTTTCTTTTGTTTCTCTCATATGACGAAATCCACACATGATACCATTTTTAACTTCAGTTTGTATTCAGAGACGAGTGTCTGGATTTAAAGATTTAATATGTCGCAGCTAGGACAACATCTACATGACGCGGTAGACGCGGTAACCGTTGAATATTCATGGAAAAAAGCAAAAAAAAAAAGGGAGAACTTGCAAAAGTGGTTTCACGAGTGTTCAGCAATACCCATGATCGAGCGAGACTTAAAAACCAACAGATCTGTCTCTGACTCATTATACGCTTGATTATAAACGATGACCGTCTCGGGCTTGACAGCACTGTCCGTTTAAAGAGAAATATGACTCTACCTAATGTAAGTCAGAGAGAACAAAGGCCTGACAAAATGCAACGGGCGTTCTTCTCTCCCTCTATAGTCTGAAGTATAATTTCGCCTGCTGAAAGGCAGCGATCAAATTAAAATTGATTATCGCTGTCTTATTTTATTATTGCGATAATCGATTATACCATGGCTCATAACATCATAAAATTGAGCGTAATTTACAGTAAAATTGATCTCTTTACGAAAAAGAAGGTACATATGCTGTGTAAAGTTTTATTCGACGTATGTTTATATTATTGGAAATTGTCACAGGAAGTGAAACTATATGCTTCCATATTTAAGATAATAATTAAATAAATATATAATGTAATTAGTTATTTAATATTTCAAATGCAAATATGTTAATAAAATATTTAAGAATAACATAATGCGTCACTCTTATTTTAAGCTCTTATTTTTCAAATATTTTGGCAATAAATATTATGTTGGTAAATATTTCGGTGTACATTAATTAATTGGTATACTATTACATGCTTTTATTTTCTATATTATTTAGCATTCTTGTAACATCAAAATCTCTGTCGCGTAACCTCTGTCTAACCTTGCGTATAATATTAAAAAATATAACATATTTATTTATACGCGTATAACGAACCGAAATTTCACTCAAGCATGACAGAAGTCTGCCACTATAATGCTTGGCGTGATCTACCCTTATTAAAGCGTTACTTCCTTACGTACTGCTTTATTCCGGCCTTTACTTTGCATCGTTCGAGACACGTTTGGTCTGAAAACTTGGACGGTTTTTAATTTGCTGGCCGTCAGAGGCGATTCACAGATGGGCGGCACAGGCTTGGATATAAAGTACAGACGTTGATGCATTACGAGAAATTTGTTAGAACTCCATGACGCAGCGAGTCCGTCTTTTTTACGGACACAATTCAGCTTGCACCCCGTACAGCACCGTGATTCGGCTTTCATCTTGGGCCGTTAAAAATAGCCTAGTAAGTCGGATTTAGTAACAAAGGGCAAAATTATGTATGCATAAGATCACCATTGTCAATTTGCCGGTTAATTATTTAAACTATCGTGTATTGTATAAATCCATAAAAACTGTATAATAACTATGTTGATAAGCTTTTTTATCAAAGTCTAATCTTTAAATTCTCCAGATGTAAATTTTTTAATTAAGTTCATCGAATTGAGTTAATTGACTTCTCTCTACAATTGAATCGCGCAATGCCGTATTGTAAAAACACAAAAAATTCAATAGCGTATTTTTCATGAATAATACACATACAGATAATCTACAATTCATTTAATCGTTGGTGTAAATTAATTTTCTTGACTAATCGTTTATAGTTTTTTCATCGTTGCATTTTACAGTTAAAAAAAATACTGTGCGTGAAAGCAACGAATATAATATTCTTTTATGTACAATAAAATGTAAAATAATATTAAAATTATTTTACATTTTATTATCCCACGAGGGATAATAAAATGTAAAATAATTTTAATATTAATTACATTTCTCAAAATAAAACACTCCATACAAGAAAAAATATCTTGCGGATATTTTGACAACAGAAGGTAAATTGTAATAATTTTCAATTTATAAGCGGCTGAAAATAGAAAGCTTTCTGCGAATAAACAGATCCGTTTTCATGAATATGTGGAAAAGCCAAAACATTTTGAAACAAATATCTAGCACGGCAGGCAACTGAACATTAAATTAATTATGGATGCTTACTGGAAGTATGTGCATGCCATATACCAGTTTCGCCGCAAGGCATGCGTTTCTACATGTGATTTCGATTTCCCTTGTCAGTTTCCTAACTTCATCATTTGTCTAATTTTACGAATCAAATGTAAAACGTCTAATAAAAATTGTAACATGCACGCATTTGTAGGAACAATATGCGTAATTTTTAATCATACGGTTGAAAATTATGTAACAGCTGTGCTTTGTTCCAAAAATGTGACACACACACACACACGTACATGCAGTAATATTGTTTCGTACTTGATTTTAATGATATAAACATAAACGATAATAAAATAATTATATAATCAAAATAATTTTATATTTAATTTAATACGTTTTAAATGCAATTTCAATTGTTAAACCAATTTTTCAGAATGTGGTAATGTAATTTTAGCACTAAAAATGCTGTCATTTCCACATAGGAGTCGCTCACAAATGCATGCACGGATAAAACTATTGCCAATAAATCTTCGCGATATCGTGGCTGTACTCTTATTGTTTCAGTTCTACGAGTTACGGTGATACGGTGATGGGGAAATGAATTGTTATTCGATGTTGCAAAATGCAAGGGAAAAAAAAAGTATGATGCGACGCGAATGGACGGTGATTCATAGCTAGAGTATTTCTTCACGAAATAATTTGTCACCTCTGTATAAATGAAAATAATAAAAGAAAGAAAGAAGAAAAAAGGGCAAAAAAGTGAAATCCGAAGGGAAAGCGTGACGTAGACGGACTGCTACGCGATTGCTTTCACCGATCGATGATTAAAACCTAATGTACCGTACAAATCTGCAGTAAACCCGCCGACGCAGATGCAGTATCGACTCGGTGTATCGCCACTTTAGCATGCTGGAGCACTTTGATCATACACGTATCATTCGACTACGAATTGCTTGGAACTACGTAATTTCGTCTGCGTAGCCTTTTTCCGGGTATACTTTCACCCCACGACTCACCAACCTACCGGGCAATCCCTTTCCCACCACATATACCCCGCCTCTTTCGTCTAACCCACCCGCGGCCCGTGTATTTGCGCAACTTTTTAAATTTCCGGTCGCGGATTGCCTCCGCGGCTCCGCGCCATCCTTTCCCTCGTTTTCTTTTTCCATGGAACAATAAAGCGGACGCGGGAGCGCGCTCCACGCGATGCTTTCCGCGATAGGATACGATGCAATGCACGAGTTCCAACTCTGTACCTACCGCCGGATGTCCATTTCCCATCGGGCCGAATTAGAGGAAATTTCTCACTCGAACTCTCGCGTCAATGTACAGATGCCTTGATTGTTACCGATCGAATGTACAATCTGTTCCTTTGTGAAAACTTAAATAGCGCGAAATGGCTCGCTGTTTTGTACGAAGAAAAGTTACACTAGACATAAACTAAGTTGTTGTAATACGAATTTGTAACATTTATTAAGAAATTTTCGTCAAGTTCCAACTACGTCGCATATAAATATTTTCCAGTTTTATATGAACTGCATTAGTGACAATATTGTTATTCATTATACTTACGTAAAATATTTTTAATTTAAAAGATTATTACCACAAAATAACTCAATACTTATTTTAATTGTACAAGCACAATCTTTTATTTTTATTAACCATATAGGTATTTACAAATTGCATAGACTAGACATTCGTAGTACCTAGTATGTGTTAGACTTTACTTTACCGTAATGTATGTACAGATTAATTTACAAAGGTTATTGGAGTCTCGGGTGTGGCGCTATGCCAACAAAACTATTCTTTTCGACCTCCCGTGTATAATTTCCAAACGCACGACAATTCGCAAACGTGCCAAAAATAGGTACAGAAAAGCGAGTCATAAAATTTTATCCCTTCCTCTATATTTATCTTTGAAAATATAACGTTTCATGAATTATTACTGAATTTCTTCTGGCATGCAGATATTTCTTAGTCGCAATAAAGGGATTAAATATTAAAATAAGCAGCAATATTGGGTCAAGGCGTTTCAAATAACAGAAGAATTGGCATTTATTGTACCCTTTTACTTGTGATTTACTTAAAGTTAAATTGTCTTGATACGTCAATATAAATGTAAAATAGCTGTGATTCAACCTGTTTAATTATTTGCTATTTTAAATGTTAAAAATAAGTCAAGATTAAAATTCTAACGAGGTATATTGTGCAATTAATATAGGAACGAACAAACATTTACAATTTTGATTAATTGAAATGCCTTAGCCTGAGTTCAGTAATCAATAAAGGATTATCTCGAATACTCGATTTAATAAAAAAGTCTTTCACTAAAAGGAATTCACAAATGATCTATATTGATCGTGTACGTTTACTTATAAGATTTTGAATCTTATGAAGTTTCATGCCATTACCTCCGCGACTCGGATAAAGAACGGGGGCACGGAAGTGACTGGAAATGTGGAAAATTGTAAAAATACTTTCGTGCCGACGAAAAACATGGCAAAGTTGAACTGTAAAGCGAAACCGCATATCCAATGGAAGCGGAGATGACGCGTCTGTGGCTTCTCCAGCTCGCCAGGGGGGTTTTACAATCATGTACTATGCTAATCCCGGAACGTTACGCCCCGCATAAAACATAAAACTCACTCACTCATTTGCCCCCATCCACCCCGTTCCACTACTTGTCTACCCAGATCTTGTATCCCGTCTTCTTTCTCTTCCCTTTTACGTTAGCAATTTGAAACGCATAAGAATATCCATCTGGAATGCAAATCTCGAAAAGTAGTCTGCATTCCGTATAGGAGTGAAGTTTCGAATGTAATCGATACATAAATAACATTTGCGCGAATAGTTTAATTAAACTTATCGTGCCATTTATCACTCATTTTAGTTCTTGCAATTAGAAAAATGATATTTTATGTATATTAGTATAATATGTATCAACAATATTATAATTTATAACATAAAAATATAAATTTGATAAGGATCGCAATGTTTGAATAAAGATGCATGACGTGATAAATATTAACGCATCTAAAGATTATTGCTTATTGGAAAAATAAATGTATCCCAATCGCATGCTTTAATATTGTCAAGCATTGTTTTGTTAGTGATTTCGTATTTTCCGGTTTTTTATAAAAAAAATGAGAAAAGATTGAAGAAAATAACGCTTATAGAGGATATCCATAGAGGATAGGCCAGTTATTACAATTTCATTTCGGTAATTGTGCCCTGCGTGTGCGATTCAAAGTTAATTAAATTAATGCAACACCGTACACGCTCTTTCGCTTTATATTCTTGCACTAATATGTGTGTATGACGTGACACGTACACGTGCAAACTCATAGAGTACGTATGGGCATCTGCCATGGTAAGGGTATAATGTGCTAATTGGGTCAAGTGCTCCACACCGAAGTGGATAACAAATAAGAATGATAACGTATAAATGAGATAAACATAACAACTGTTGATTTCCGAATATTAAAATGTACTCGGAATAGCCGTGTATGATTCCGATAATCCAGCATTTGTGATTTTTTTGATAAATTCGTTTTCTATTGAAGGTATCTATTTTGCTATATTTAATGTTTTTGATAAATATAGCAACATATCAATCTTATTAATTAATCAATAATAAAATTTAAAAAATATAAAACATTAAAGACAATAAAAAACTGATAAAATTAATGCAATTTAGGATTTTAAATATTATGTCAGCAAGACAATCAAAAAGAATAAATTAAATCATCAATCGATGTTTATACATCTCGCTTACGAATAATAGGAATAATACAGAACCTACTCAATAACCACTCTTATGGAAAACATTTCGTTTCGTTATAACTGACCCAAGTAATATTTCCCTGCTCGTTAACTGATAATTGGCGTCCACATACGTTTTGATTACCATTAATAAAATCCATTTTGAAATACTCGGATTACCTGTTTTTGAAATCCAATCAACATTATTTTTTATTCCCTGTTCTGCGGATACTTTCTATGAGATATACGATTATACCGTTTAACAAAACATATTTTTTGTAGAATTTTTAGTCAAGTTTATTTAATGGAAAATACAACAATGCGAACAAGTAAAAAAAAAAAGGTTGGTCCACGGCGGACATTGTAACTCCTTTTATAATCATCTGAAACAAAAAAACCAAAAAGATTCTTGATTAGTATGAGTGTCGCTATAGCATGAACCTCCAGAAATAATTTATGTTTGAAAATGAAAAAATGGTGGAGGTTTAAAGAAAAAACTTGAATAATTTTATTCAAGTTTTTTCTTTAAACCTCCACCATTTTTTCATTTTCAAACATAAATTATTTCTGGAGGTTCATGCTATAGCGACACTCATACTAATCAAGAATCTTTTTGGTTTTTTTGTTTCAGATGATTATAAAAGGAGTTACAATGTCCGCCGTGGACCAACCTTTTTTTTTTTACTTGTTCGCATTGTTGTATTTTCCATTAAATAAACTTGACTAAAAATTCTACAAAAAATATGTTTTGTTGTTTAAAGCATGCCTAATAAGTACTAAAATCATTCATTTAATTATCTGCATTGGTATTGCCAAAAAAAAATTTATAAAAATAGCAAATTTTTCGAGCGTTCACAGTGAGACGACCCCTTAACATAAAGTTATAACATGAAGTTAACTAAAACGTAGAAAGTACCTATCTTGTTAGCTTTCATGTAAATTGTTAAATGTAAACGAATTCAGGTGAGCAAACTATTTAATTAAATGTATAATCGTAATTCTTAAAATATTAAATTTTCTAAAATTTGCTCAAAACTTTACCTATTTAAAACACAAAATATTTTTTAACTTTTTTATGTCATTTCCATAACAAACAAAGAAATAATTATGCATTCAGATTTTGATATAGCTTGGTATTTTATATAGGTACATATAATGACCGCACATAATTACGCGTACTTTATAGCACAGTGCTTTTGATATACAGCCTGCGTCCTCACTAACCAACTTCCGAGTAATTTTAGGAGTATAAGATACTTCGGATAACGTCGCGAATAAAGTGCAAATAAAAACGCAAAAATATTACAATTTTCATAAATAATTTACCAGGCTGCAGCACGCGCAAATAGACAAGCATTAACAAAGATGCTTTGCGTGATGCATCATATACAGAATAAAATCTTCAAAGAAAATAACGCTTTCTTCATTCTGATTTATCACTGTCTCTCGAGATACTATAGTTTGCCAGCATTAGTGGAAAAAAATCTCGTAATAATCCAAATACAACCGCATAAATTTGCTTACAGTTACATGTTATTGTATGCACTTCTCGCGCACCTTTTCTAACGATAGATCTTTCAATCAACTTAGAGATAACTATTCTTTAGCGAAAATATGAGCCGCCAATAATATTTTCAAGTTATAACCAAAGATAAAAGAATACTTCTTCGAAATATAAACTTCAAAAAATTGTAAAATTACATTTATTAGTTAATTTAGAGGATAAAGTTTAGTTTAATAACATTCTAATTTGAAGCTTAGTGATGAAAATATATGATGCAAAATATTTCAAAATTTTTGTAAATAATGACTTAAAATTAAAGGCCGTTAAAAAATAATATGCAAGAAATGAACATTCTATATAAGTTACGTATAAATACCATTGCATTATGCAAATTTATGTCATTATGTTCATTTATTACAAGATTGCATTGGATAAGTAATGTTAAATAAAATTACAGCAAAATTTTATAAATATAATAATAATGTACACATTATTATAAAAATTAATATTGTATAATTTGAGATATATTTTCCGTTTTGTACGATATATATTGTGAGATAAACATACCTATTTAACATGAAACATATGGACAGCGTACAGAATAACGGGTAATGTATTTATTTTATGAGCGGTTGCATATATGATGTAGATCAGAAAGCTTGGTTGTATTTTCATACTAATGCTTATTTATTGCAGCGAGTGCAAGGATTACGTCAAAGAAAATTTGTCCGTACATCTACATATAAATAATTAATTAACAATTAAATAGAATTTATGATGTCCATGATACGAATACTTATGAATTTTTTTATACATGTGTAATACAATATTTAGGCTTAGCTTTAAAATACAGGAGATATTTTATAAAAATAATAATAAATATTTTTAAAAAGTAAGACAAAATGCTGTTACGATTATAAAATTATAGATCTTATAGCAGTAAAATGAAACTCGATCTTAATAGAGAAAGACTTTATTATAACTTGATTATAAATTATAGAATATGCGCGATTTACCAGGAAATTAAGTATTGACTGATGTATCAAATAATATAAACATCACAACTCTAAGAAGTGCCTCTAAATGATGAAACTACTATAAGATTTATGACCCATGTTTTTACGAAGTATTAATTATTATTGTTTATCTCACGAAACAATGCCTTTATTTATTAATTCCTATTAAAAGCTTCTGTGAAAGAAAATTGAACTTTCATTTCTGAAACGAGGTACATTCTCGTGGATTCATTAAGAATCCGTGCATAATTAATCTTGTTTCCTCTTCCACTAACACATTCTACAATATTATTTCTTTTATAAAAATAAAAATACATTTTATTTGTTATTGAAAAATTTTTATTTAAAACTATGAATATATTAAAATTGTGTAACTATTTATTTTTCCATATTATATACTTATTTGTTTTTCTCAAAACAATCATTTTTATTTTGACTGCGTCAAATCATGCATATTCTACGTGGGAATAATAAATAAAAGCAAAAACTAATACATTGTTGTCGATTATAATTATCAACAATCGATGAATGTTGCAAAATATATTGTGAAACAACAATGTTCTCGATAAATCACGATTCGCAAAAATATATTATAAAACGTTGATCAGCAGCAAAAAATTTATACTATCATTAACAAGCATATATCATATACGCCAATACGCCATATGCGCGGAACTGGTGCAAAACTGATACAGTTTTAGTTAAACAATATTGCATATTCTGCGATTAAAAACATTACCGATAAAAAGCGAGTTTTAAATATGAAAGTTATACCTCTAGACAATATAGTGAAATTTTATGGCAATATTATCCTATATCTATATACGTGCAACACATAAGGTAAGACTTTATCAAAAAGAATATATTTATCTCGACAACAATTGGCAATTATACATAAAAGCTTCACAACGTTTCAACCCAGGATTCGTGTCCTTATCAAGTGATCTATCAAACAAATAAATATAGCATAGGGTCAAATAACGTCAATAATTTAAATTTAAAAAGAGTAACAGAAAATAAATTTCCTGTAGTCGAACAAAATTTAAGGAGCGAAACAAAAATCAATTACCTGATGATGAAAAAAGCCAGTATAATTGCCAATTGTTGTCGAGATAAATATATTCTTTTTTGTTAAGTATTATTGGCGGAACAAACATTGCCTTTTTGTAAGACTTTATGTATACAATAGCGAGTACGCAACCTTTGCTATAAGAGTGTTATAAGTGACCGATATTTTTTATAAGTTATTTTCGCGAGAATAAATGCTACTAATACAGACAAAAATCCGCCATACGGCTTCTCTGGCGAGTAGCATTAGTCTCTACGATGGACTAGGATGAAAGCTTTTGCCACCTTGGTTTTCGTAGTGTGCAACGCGAAGCTTGTCGGCTCTGAGACGGATTACCGATCTTCCTATCCGAGCTTGTCCTGCCTGTCTATGCGTGTACCATGGATATGTTTGGCACATGTGCCGATCCCGATTTTCTGTTAATCTTCGCAGCTGCGATGTGTCCACGGCGTCATGTCCTGTCGTATTATAGGATATTTGGGAAATGAAATTTGCTGTGGTCAAGTGTCCCGAACATTTTAGGTACACATATAAAACAGTATATTTCCCATATTACGTATAAAACAGTATATAAACTAAAATATCAGAAATTGCGTAAAGAACATGCAAAATTGAAATAGTGCTTGGAGTGAATTCACAGAATAAATATTGATAACACATGTGGTTAACGTTTGTATAGAGAAGTAAATAAATTTTATAAATAAATGTCTTTTGTTAAAAAATTTAATAATAAGTTAGTTTCCTGATATAAAAAATTATTATTGTTTACAGTTTGGTATTATTCTGCTAATATCGAATATTTTTAAAGGATGATTTATTCAGCGAAATGTGCAATCGTGTACCATTAAATGGGCGCTAGACAAGCTATCCATTTACAACTCGTGTACCGAGTTCAAAAGTTAAATGAGTTTGACGAACATAAAATTCCACGTGGATTTAATATGTATATGCTGCATGCTTTAAAAATGTATAAAAGCTTAATTAAATGCTCCAACTGACCTATGGTTGAACTGAATCGCAGCGAGCACTGAAACTTTTTATTGATATGGACGTCACATTTTCGCGGTATTGGAAAAAGTAGCTAAAACTGTAATATAACAATAGAATGCTTTCTATAAAAGTCTCTTTTTATCTATTTTTATTATAATAGATCGTTGATTTTGTTTGATATTTGCAACATAAATTTTAAAACCAGAAATATATCGTATATTTTGGATTATTGACATGATATTAAATCCCACTGTACTTTTAAATTCGCCTCATTTAGTTCATATTTCGTTTTATTTTAGTTTTATACGGATTCTCATGTATTTATATAATTATCTCGTATCTAAGAAAAGGCTAACAAATTATAAAAGATATCATATCTACATTGTGTGTAAATTCTTTTATCGCAGTTGTAATTTTAACTGCGCTCCACGCTGCTGCATTATATTGACCATAAAAGGCGTTTTATTTGTGTTGTTTACGATGACGTAATTTATATCGAGAAACTTTAAGAAAACACAAGAACCGCATATAAAGGAAAACTTATATTAAACCTTCTCGACAAAACTTACTTAGGCAATGTAGGAAAGAGTGCATAAGCCGGGCGAGGATGTACAATTAGAGAACACATTAGAGCACTCCCGTACCTCACGCTGCGTCGTGCCGCCTTATGTCACGAAAAGTCTCAACGTACCTTAGCATTTCTCCCGCGAAATGATACGGTGTTCATTGTCGTAAAACTCAAGAATACCCGAGAAGTGAATTCGGCAAAATAGCGTCTCACAAAGTTAAGCAAGACGTTGAGTATCAACGCTGAAATGGGTAGATTCTGGCACGAGCGTATAACATCTCCCTACTTAAGGATATACGAAATCGTACACGTCCACGGGTTCCGTTAATGTAACTCGACTCAACTAAAATCGTTCGTGAAAGACGAGTGCCAACTCGCGTTAGAAGTTTTACCCAATGCAATGTTCAGATCTTTCAAAACGTCGCATTATACATTTTATTATGTACTTACACGATCCAAGACATTTTCAAACTTTCGTAAAATTATTTCGGTAGCGAACACCCACGCGAGTTATCAGTTACCTAACAGTATCGTGCGAGCAAACTTGCGCAACTATACATATTACGTCTACAGCTCATCTACTGTGTGACTTAAATGCATAATCAATCGGCTTGAGAAATTTTAGCTACCTACTTTCATAAGTGGATTTGCGAGAAACTTTGAGAAACAATATTAACAATGGAAATCTATCGTAAGCATATAATTGTATGTGTTTATTCATATAATGTACATATTAGATATAATCTATCAATAATAACGTGACTTAATAATTCATTTACTAATCGATATGTCTGCATGTATTTGAATGCATTACATTGTGTAAATCCATTAAACTGTATAACCAAATGTGACGTTACGTGTTAATCAAGCCAAAAATAATTATACGTGTGTGCTCTCCCTATAATATTTACTATCATTTATTTAATTGTACGATCAATACCAATCATAGCATAAACAAATAGGGAAAGTAAAATTTCAAAGAGCCAAAAAACGTTATATAAAATTATTACTTCGTAAAAGAAGTATTGTAATTTTAACCCTAATCAGTCACACTGGGTAAAATACACCCCAGCGTTTTTTTGACTTCGGAAACGACCCAGTAAACCAATAGAAATGGGCCTTTTGCCGTCATCTACAGGTAGTTTTTTTGCAAATCAAACCTATACAGTCTTTTTAAGGAAGACTTAAACTACAACAAGATATTTTTTATTTTTTTTTTAAGGTCACCTAAAATTTTTTATACACGTGCAAACACACTGGGGTGTATTTCACCCCAGTGTGACCGGTACGGGATTCTCGGGAAGTGTGACTGATTAGGGTTAAAAGAAGTGTCGCCGTTTAAGTACGAACTTAAACAATTCGTGATTAAAATAAAATAAAAATATACACAGAGATTGATATAAATCATATATTACTTATAACATTTCCAACCATAAACTGCTAACGTTTATTCCTTTTTGTTCAATTTTTTAAACAATTTTTTTCGTATATTATTTTTATTTGCATTATATACGCATAGTTTATAATTACAAAATTATTAAAAAAAATTGTATTACTATTTCAATTTCTTGACCATATACATTCTTATATTCACGCGCGAATCTTAATTTTGAAATCTTGATGTTGGTGTTTATTTAGTAAAATAGTGCAAACAAGAGAACGGTGCCCATCTACGAACCGGTATGCAAACATATTAAATCGTTTTCCCTTAATTTAGTCGAGTGCTCGCTGCGTAAACTTAATTATCTCGGTAACTAGGTGCTCCTCATAACCGATTTACATCGTCTCTATACTTGTTCGAATTAATGTGATGCAAGTAATCTAACTATCTCCGGATGTTAATAAACTCCTGATGTGTCACCTAACTGACTTTCAAACTACCTGAAACTTGTATCCAATAGTCACGTGGCAGGGCAGAGACTTTCACATTTCTTCAGTCCATATTTAATGAATCAAAAGAAATGTCGAGCTCTTTCGAAAACCAAGACTGCTCTTCAGCAACCGCGCCACGCACTCGGAATTCAGTTAAATCGATCGATTCGACGAGCCGCCTTATTAATTCCGTTCGAGCGGAGCATCGTCAACCATTACCCTTTCTCATCGTGGATTAATGAGCTCACCGTCGTTATACGCCAGGCTGTTTTCTCCCCTCGTTCTTCTTGTCCGCGAACGGAATTTAGGTGATACGACAAAAGTTCGCAACGGCTGTGAATAAAACATGCGGCCAACGAAGCGACACCGGCACGAGTCGTCGCTGAATCAAAATTAAGTGACTCGAGTTAACGAACAAAGAAGGAACCGTCTGGTGAGGATATGGAGAAGGGGTGTCGACGAGGGACGAGGACGGGCGAGATAAAGTGTCGAAAGCACCGCCGAGATTACACACCGGCGCGGGTCCACTTGCACGCTGCGCTTTACATTATTGACAAGCTTGATTATCTTAAGCATACTTTGCGGCGTCGGTGGTTGCAATCTTGCCCCCGGGAGAGAATGGGAAGGCTTGCCTTGGGTAACCCAAGCTGCTAATATATTTATTAAAAACCTCGAGCGAGCGAGCAGCCCCGTCCGAGCTCCGAACTTATCCGGAATCCGCGGTGCTTTCTCTCCTTTTACCGTGCTAACTATTCTCTTCTTCTTACCGCACCGCTCGCTAAGCCGTCATAGCATTCACCCTTTCCTTACGCACTTGTTTCCCCTCCCCAACTTCGGCTTCTACATCAGCATCGATGCCGACCATGTACGAAATATAATCGCAGCTAATGCATAGTCGAGCTACGAGAAAATTTCGCCCATAAGCCAAATCCACGCAAGTTAGATATAATAATGTAGTCGGCTGAGGGTGAGTGTAAACTAACAATATATGCTATTAAATGCTTTAAAATTAACAATAAATTTTTTATAAATGTGCCTTATTACGCAAGAAATCTTTCAAATAACTTTGCTTTAGTTTAATTATGCACAGTATATTTTGTTTTATTATGCAAATAACAATTCTTTCCGTCATAAAATATAATTAAAAAGATATAAGGATTTCCAAAATTGTATCAACCTAATAAGTATGTATTTATCTGTCTATTCTTTTCTTTTCTCTCTTGTATCAACCTAATAAGTATTTATTTATCTGAGAAATTTATAATCTGTTTGTCTTATTATATATTTTGCATTTTAATATACATTCACATATATTTAACGAGAGCGAGTCACTTTGCAGTTTTTCAATATAACAACTCATCATGCAGCTTGTAAAAATTCGGCATTTCGGAGATGTTACCATTACACAAAATTATCACGAGCCAAAGAGATATACCCGGAAGCATGACGACCATACGATATTCATGCTCATTTGCAAAAAGCTTTTCGACAAACAGAATTTTAAAGTTCGCACTGCAATTTGGATTCAATTAACGATAGCGGCGCTTTCGCTATTATCCCGGGTGCCAATTATCTTAATTTTACGTACTTAATTCTGTTGTGATATAGAAAATTTACACCTTGGATCAAAGATTTGCTACCTTGAACAACATTATTATATTTTTCAGAATCACGCGCAAAAAATATATTTTTTTATGTAGCAAAGTACTGTATAACTTTAAAAAAAACATTTTTTAAAATAAAAATATTTTCTTTTAATAGTTACAGATTTATATTGCACATCAAAATCTATTAAAATAAGAGAAAATGCATTATAATTATAGTACTAGCGAGCGGCTGCTCACAATTGATATATACTACTGAAATAAGTGGAAGATACGGTAATAGACAGTATCCTCCACTGTTGATCTATACTATTGATAGTAAAATACCGCAATATGACTAACTAACAAACGTAAATGCAGTTTATTAGTCTCGTAATTCAAAATAAACTTATTTGAAAAAATTTTAATTCAAAACATACAACTGTAGGCCTTAATTTCGTTTCGTAAAATCGTAAGCAATGTATTGTCAGCTGTATTAAAATACCCAACTTATTTATTGTGATGACCAAATAGCGAGCCGGATATCCGACGAAGCTCGTAAATACACAGAATATCGGCAGAAAAAAAGCACAGGAAACAATTGACCCCTTCCTGACAAACGCGACGTATCGGCTTCGTTCATCGCGTTTTGCCTTGATCGCAGCCCTGCACGTATTGAAAACGTGCGATTGGTTGGCGGCCGCTCAATGTACTGTGGCACCTGGTGGCATAGCGCGGGGTGGTTAAGAGCGATCGGCCTGTATGCGGATAAAATCTTCGAAAGAAGAGAACGGCTATTGTGTCCTAAATCGTGCAATGGCTTCCCTTTCTCATTAAAAACCTTTGACTATACAATTATAGAAGGTAGCCTCAGGAAAAAGAGAAAGAAAGAGAGAGAAAAACAGGGAGAGACGCTTGACGTCTATATATGAAACAGAGAGCGGAAATGAGGGTGAGAGGGGAAATGTGAGAACTACATGATGCAATAGGGTAAAACGGGGGGGTGAATAAGAGTGAGAGAGTGCGGAAGCTTTCGTGAAAGCTTCGGCAGGCTCCGCCCCTCGCCAATAGCAAAGCACAGAGGTTTGCTTATCTTCTGGCGCGCCGGCCAATATCAAACTGACCCGGCCGCGCAGCCTCCAAGGTGGTCCAATCGGTAAACGCTCAGAAAAACGCGCTTCCACGCAGTCACGCTGCAAACTGCGAAAGCTAGTACAAACCGTATTTGAAAACTCGTTGCGCGCGATCGTTGTCGACGCACATAGAGAAATCTTCGCATGTTCTTTCTCTTGCATTTATCTTCCACTTTCTGTTTCTCTTTGCATAAAGTTTATTACCGATATTATTCATATTTGTATTCATACTTACATATTTATGTATAATCAAGTTAGCGCAGCTTCTGCTTTTTATTTATTGGATATTCTGTAGGAACATCTATCGTTGCATATTTTTTAAAATATGACTAATTTATTATATGTATAAATGTTTTAATAGCCGTATATATTTGTTTTTGGTAACAACTTATTTATACTTTATAATATTATCTAATCTTCGAATTTGTCTGTGAGTACTGTACCTATTATATATTTATTATATTATATTGATATTGATTAAATAGATGCATGCATTTCATATGTTAATAACGTAGTAATCAATAAGTATGATTTTCAATCAAAAGTCATCGATGTATTAGAAAATATTATTGAACAACAATAAATCATATGTTACTTTTACACTATAATAATGAAACTACATTGCATTGGATGTAACAATTGCATTATACGATATTCATAATTCTATCCCCGTTCCAAAAACGTGCAAAATTTATGTATTAAAGTTTCCCCTAAAATAGTATAAAATTATTAAAGTATGGATTTGCTCTAATTCATGCATATATTTTTATTGTGCATCATATTTGTACCATATTCAATATAGTTTCTTTTAATAACATAGATTAGTTCTGATCAAAATATATATATTACACAATATACATAAATTAGAATCAAAGGATCCACTAATCTCAATCAAACCTTGTAATTATATAACTTATGTACAACTAAATACAATGTAATATTTATTACTAAGAATAAAAGCATTACAATTTATTATTGTTTGTGGAGTAATGGTTCCGTACATTGCTTATAATTTAAGTTCCTTGAGAAGGTGATTTAAACTGATTCATCATGCTCGGGCGATCATACAAATTATTCTGGGTCGTTGAGAAACAAAGATACGGTCAATGCGTTAAAAACAAACGTTTCGTCGAATTAAATGTAACTTCACAGACGAGATATTTTCAGGAAATGGTTGTTCTTCCGGTGGTCTTCCTCTTTTTATAGCTGAATTTTCCGTAATTGCGATTGCAATACGAAGCATCCAATTTCATGGCAGTTATTTGTGTTCCTTCTTTTCAGAAACGATTTTATTAATGTATAACCGTCATATCTACACGATGAGAACATTTCTCAAATTGCGATTAAATCCATCTATGTGTTTATGATCAAAATCTATGTATTCAATTTGGTATCGTATTTTAAAATACAATTAAGTATTGCATTTCGATTACTGTAAATATAACCATTACGTATTGCAGCTACAAAACAGTTTTTTTTTTTTCTAGAAAATAACTATTTTATTTTTGCACGCCCGTAATTTACAAACATGAAATGGTTGCCATTTTTTAAATATCACTTTTTTATTGCTAATAGAAATTAGAATATCTGAAAAAAATTTATTATTTGCAAGAAAATTGATTTCTATAAATTTAATTTCCTTAATTTAAAGAAGTATTAGATAGATTTGAGAAAACATTTTTCTGAATTTAAAATATTTTCTCAAATCTACCTAATATTAAATAACAAAGGTTAATTTTAATTTTCTACCTAATATTATTCTTTGAATTAAGAGAACTAAATTCATAGAAATAATTTTTCTTGCAAATAATAAATTAAATACTCGTAATGCTTTGCAATAGCCTTCCGTATAGTTTTCTAAATATTAAAAATAATACATAATTATAATTAGTAAATTATATTTTTGGAATTTCTATAGATTATTTTAAATAGTATAAATTGAAATTATATATATTATATATTAGACAAACTAATTAAATGAATTGAGGACTAAATGCTCAATCTTTGCGAGAAATAATTTAGAGTGCAAAGGATCTTTGCGTCGCATGTGTGCAAGCTAAATTTATCTTCTATACACGCCGATGTAATAAAAACAAAGGGCACGTCGGTTATACGCACTGCAACAAAAATCGAAAAAGGTTCAAAGCGGAAGAAACTTCGAATACGAAATATCCACGTTCGAGACAGGCAGTGGAAACAGACAACAGAGTCAGCCGTGTTCCCGTAAGATGCATGTAGTAGAACTAGTACATGTACGATCGGGCACTAAGGTAACATCGTCGGTAGTTCATCCCCTACGCCATCTCAGTCGTATGCTCTCTGATCGAATCACAATCCTTTTATTACACAGTACTCTCGAATCCGTCTCGGTTGATATTCACCCGCGGTACGATTCAAAGGACCACACTCTAGCATCGTTGGATGCGCCTCAGAGATCTGTAGGTATGAGTATCGTATGACAACTTGCATATAAAAGGATATCCGTGCACGACAATATATACGAAAATACGATAATTGATCGCTAGTTTTTCTCAAGATTATAAGAATAAGTATTCCAAATTAATAGCAGACACTGCTTTGTGATATATCTGACAGCTGGTAATCCGTTTTGGTGCACATGACACAGTACGTAATACCATAATGATTGAAGAGTCATATAACAGAATTTGTAACATTAATCTGTACAAACGCACCGGTGAAACGATAAAAACTCGGATATGCGATTATCGCTATTTTGAGTATACGTGTATCATACGTTCTAAAATCAAATTTTGTTTTTATATGCGAAGTGAAAAAAAAAAATGTTTTATCAATAAATTTTATGAATGACATATAACTGATCGTGACTGAAATAACGGATAAAGTAATATCACATAACACGTTTACAATAGCAACATTTATGCCATAAATTGTTATACATGCATCTAGTTTGCAGTATAATAATTTCGTATTTATTCGTGAGAAGTGTTTGTTAAATATACATTTTACGTGATATTTATGTATAATACAAACTCGAGATCAATCTTCTTTCAGACTTTTTACTTGAGATATCTTCATCCGGCTTTCCGCACTGTGCGGTGACAAATGCTTGTGCATCTTATAAAACTAATTATGCATTTCCCGCTTCACTGTACAAAAGACGCGAGACGGCATTAAGACACGGAGCGTACGGTTGACTAGTTCCGAGAGAATAAAGACAAGAACGCAGAAGACTTCGTACTTTCGCGTAATCTCTTATTAAAATAGGACAGAGGGATCAAGAGCTGAGCCACGCGAAGGTGCGGTAGCACGAATAAAGCAAATAAGGAGAGGCAAAGACCGGCTGCTCAAGCGATGCAAAAATACGACATGTTTTTCTCATTCAATTTTGTAGACAAAAGGTTCTTGCTTATTCTGTTCAAGAGAGAGGTTCATATACAAAAGAAAGCTCTTTTCTCAGACGTTATCTCCTTCATTTGCTTCGACTAGTTAAAAACATCCCGTGAGATTAGAGATAAAATTTCTTTTTGTTTCGAGCATAAAAGCTTGTCTCGGACTGGAACAGCTAACATTTTTTTCGGGTTTCAGTATAGGTACTTACACATATACATATATAAAATCTATTATTTTTAATTCATACCCTTAAAATATTCTGAGAATGGTAGGACATAAATTTTTAGGAAATAAATATTCTTTTTTTACATTGTTCGATGTATAATTAAAGGATATAAATTATCGGAAAAAATCGTATTAATACGTATCGATACATTTTACCTGTTTACCCATTAATCTTGTGATGTATCAATGGTCATAAAAAATGTAAGGATAACATAATAAAGCGTTGTACATCATTTTAAACAACACTTCAGCTTTCAGCAAATAAATTCGCCTGATACAAATATTATTGTATCATATCATACCGTATCCATCACGTACGCATGAAAATTAACAAAAGATATTTCGACATAATAATGAAGCATTTTCTCCGTCGTCAATAATTTTATATAAAATGATGTTTGTTCCGGGTTATATTTTAAAATATATATTATTTTTCGATGTTCCAAACAACAACAATAACAACATATATAATTTAAAAATATATAATTATTTGTATGTTTTAATATCGTGTACGCTCTAATTAATTTTATCATTATTTTCACATTTATCGAAACCAATTTAGTACTAGTGATTTTACAAACTTACATTTTATAAGAAAATATGCGTATATGCTGAATACACGCATTTATGACAACGGTTTTATGGTAATCCATGTTATCATACAGTACACTTTTTTTCAAACAAGGTGATATTTTAAAATAACATTATAGATATGATACCTTCGAGCTGGTCCATTCTTATGCAATACCTGTTCTAAAGAATATAGGCATAAAACGACAGAGGTAGAACCCGCATGTTAGGCCCGAAAATTCTTTCGCGAGAAAAATTTCCATGGTAAAGTCTACAGAATCAGGGGAAGTAAGGGTAGGGACTGTTGAGAGGATAGGGGGCCGGGAAAGGGGGAAAGCGACGGAAGCATCTGGACAGACTCGCATGAAAGTTTAAACCGATGTTTTACGATGGCTTTTTGTTTCGCGTGTTTTATTGAGCAGAGGAGCGGATATTCACGTCAATCTCGCTCTCTTGCAATCCGCGAGAAGCCGTGGAGAGTACAGCGCTCTCTTTCGTTTTCTCTTTCATCCACTCTTCTCTCTTTTTCTTTTTTCTTTTTTCTCTCTCTCTCTTTCTCTCTCTCACACACTTTTTTCTCTCTCTCTTTCTCTCTGTCTTTCTCTCTTTCTTTCTCTTGGTTTCTCCCTCTCACATCAGCTCATATGTTATTTTTCTCCCACTCGTTCGTCTTCCCCTATTTCCATGCCCTGCCCGTTCTTCTTTCCGTCTCAATCTTTTACGCTTTACCATTTTTCATCAAACTTTTAGTATAATTTAAGAGTATGTACACAAAATATACACAAACGATAAAGTCCGACGAATGCTTTAAAACCATTTACCATAAAAGTTTCTTCTACAAAAGAATTTCCAGGCCTAACATGAAATTCTACCCTGTTGCCCTGTGCTGTCACTTTGTGTTTATGACATTGTTCAGACTACAGACTTTGCATGTAAATGCACAAATCTTCTTAGAATAAAAATTGCATTCTTCATGTAGATATGTATCTTTAAAAAAAACTCAACATGTTTCCAAATGACACATTCCAAAGGGTCCTAAAGATTGTGAATATACCCTGCCATTTATATGAAGCAAATTCAATTTTAGACGCTTTTGATAAAACGGTATTAAAACGTACCGCAGTTTCTCATAATTAAATTGTCTGATGTAAATGAGACCATTTACTGCCATTTAGAAATAACATACGGGTGGATGATAAAGCAATTTTCAATATAATTTTCAATGTAAAATCGATGTTAAAGGTAAAACGCGCGAAATTATAATAAAAACATATTGCTCTTTGAAGTTACTTTATCGATTATATTTATTTTTATCTCACTAACGATATATTCGTAACGTATTTATAACGACGGAACATTGCTTTCCATTATTAATTTTAATATTTCCAAATAAATAACTAGGATAAGATATTTTCCGTTACATAGTTATAATCTGGCTTGCGAAGTTTGTGTCAACTCTTAATGATATCATATTGCGCGCGTCTGACAGAGAAAAGATGATGGTTAGGAACTTTCTTAGTCTTTTTAAACTTCTCGTTTGCCCAGGTAGGAAACTCGTAAATCGATAGTCCCAAGGGAGAACGCTAGATCCTGAGCTGCGACGTACGTATCGAAACAACCATTTCCTGCTGATACCTCACCGCGAATGACATATAGCTTGAAACACGCATGATTTATTCCTATACGTTTGGAAATGATCGTCACCGTCGACGGATCGATATACGTTACTTATGTTGCAAAAGACATGCTGGCAAAATTTTGTCAATTTTAATATACATACATGTAATTGCATGATTAAGCTAAGTTTACCAAATAGAAATAATAAAAAAATCAGTTTAAATAAACTGCATTCGTTCGAATAGTTACATGACACTAGCACTTACAATTTGCAAGCAATTACAGGTATCGAAATATTAAAAAATAATAACTTTTTATTGCACGCGTAGTTATCTGCTAACGTCAGTTAACTCAATAAATAAATATAACATACCGTTTTATTTCTCTATACAAGTTACGAATTAATTGTAACAAGAGATAATTTTGTGTATAACTCGCAATAATTGGAATTCGATCTTCAGTTACTACGTATGCCAAGAGAAAATCGACTGAACGTCTTCGCAATAATACAAAGTAAACTAAAGTCTTTAATGGTTGTGTGACGAGAAATTAAATATTTTGATTATTATAAGTTTTTACGATCATAAATCTAGTTTTCCTACCATTTTAATTTAAATTAAATTATTGAAAAATGCAAAAAATATAAAAAAATATATATTCTCAAAGATAATGCATCATGCGTTACAAAAGAAGAAAAAAATAGTCCACAATATCCCAATTATAATACTTGAGAAGCGCGCAGGAATTTATCGTGAAACGTACAAGGCCAATATCCTTATATACGGAAAGGATTACGTGGCAGGATCCATGGCATGCGAATACGTGTCGCTGTGCACAAAGGTGCCGGCTGTTGCACGTGGCTTATACCCACGTATGCCATGAGAGACGAGTGACGGAGAAAAGATTTTTGGGGAAGGCGTCGCGAAAACGTCTCGGAGGTTCTCTGTACAACCACGTGCCTTCAAACCGAAAGAATGTAATTACTGAGAGGATCAAAGTCAGAGAAACGACGTCCGTGACCCGTCTACGTCGGTTTCGTCGTTTTCGTCCTCGTCCTGATGCGGAATTTAAATATCGACGGAAGTATTCGGCGTTTGACTCTCGTAACTGCTGCATTCGCCACCTTTTCCCCTCGTTGCTGCCACTCAAAGACTCGTTCGCTGCTGTCGCCTTTTCTTCATGTTAAAGGGCGACTAGAGGGTCGCGATGAAAGAAACAAAGGAGTTATCCACTGTCAGCATCTCTCTGGAAGGCCGTTAAAAGTACACGCAAATGTTTTAAAGTCCTCGATTTTCCTCTCTCTCTCTCTTATCCTGATTCCTTGTTATCTCTAAAACCTCGCTGAAGAAGGATACGTTTAAGACAGCAAACTTGAAGAGATCTATCTTTCCGAATGGATACTTTCACAATATTTTATTGATGATTAATAATATTCCGCACTAGTTTATAATAATAATACGTAGAAATCTCCAGTGCCACAATTATAAATCTATATACATAATTTTGACTAAATGAAGAAATCTCTTAATTCTTTCTAAATTCTATCTAAAGAAATAAAATGTGTTCATGCCAATGATATATCATATAAGACAAAGTTAGAGCAAAACGGAGCAAAATTAAATTTTTACATTATTTTATAAATATCTCACATTAAAAAATCAAATGCACAATCAGTGCTATAGTTGCATAAAATTATGTATGTATATTATGTAAAAAAGTATTTATGCATTTAATATATTTTCTTTCATTTTTCTCCAAAGATGAAAGAAATGCGTAGTCAGAAACATCAGATTCAAAACTATAATTGTAAGTTCCCACGAGAATCCAGACAGATAATTTTTACGAAGCTTAATATCGTCAACGTAATTACATCGTAATGTCATTATGGACAATCACGAACGAACGATATAAAGTTTTATTCGCAGACCCGTCTAGTGCGTAACTTCCTGACAATTTTTTCAATTATGTCATATTACAAAGTAAAACAATACTTTCGCGCTATAACACCTATCTTCGTACATATAAGCACAAGTATTGATTATATATTTCCAACAGAAAAATTTACTTTTGTACTTTTAAACGCTTTAAAGAAGAGTTATAGAGAAAATAATTAAAACTTGATAGTGTTCAATTGATAGCAGTAGGGAAACAAACTAAGCAAATAATTTTCTCGTTTTACTTTTACTATTTCGATACTTTCTCGCTTAGCAAAAGATTTTCTTACCTTAGTTGTATTTACTATCGTAGTTTGAAAGCCTCTAGTTTGCTATCATTTGTTATTATCTGATCAAATAACAATCTGGTAAAAATTTCGTTTATTTTCAAGCAGATTGAAGTCGATCAACTAAAGTTAAACAGAATTTTTGAGTTCAATTCCGAGACACAGTTCTAAAGTAAACTTTTGTTCTTTAACTTCAGCCAAGCAATAAATGACGATATATGCATTCTATCGAGCTTTAAACATACAAGCGGAGAAATCCCACAGCAATCTCGGTTCGCAAACAGTTTCCTATTCATATACATCTTATACATGCAAAGTAAAGTAGAAGCATCCTATAAGTCCGTAGGAAAAATAAATTTTACATTGTCGAATATTAAAATCGAAAGAATTCCTAGAAACAACACACTTTAGAAACAATTTACAATTTCTGAAATTTATATATTTTCGTTTATATTTTTATGACCATTAAATATGATTATTTGTTCTGAGTATCAAAATTGAAAATATTATGTATATGTATAACATAAATTTTATCAAATCAAATCAAATATCTTATTTAGGATAATCAGCATTATTAATAAATGTAATTATCTGGAATTAAATAATTACATTCAAAGATAAATAAACTTTTAATTTTATTTAATTATAAGACATATATCTTATCAAATTATTAAAAAGTATTTTTGACATAATTAATTAGAATCTATAAACGATGTCTGTAGTATTTTTAAAAGTTATTGCTTGAAGAACACTAAAGACAATCGAACCACTTGCCGAAATGCATTTTACGCGGGTCATCCCGCATCGTAAGATACGTAGATGTAGAAAACGCATTTCTCGGACGAAATAAACACTCGCTTCTCTGACTGCACGTGCACGTGGAGCGACTCTCGGGCCACGCGTTTAGAATGTTTCGCGAGACGAGGAGCCACTTGAAGAGGAACGCATTCCACGGGACGGGTGTTCACGATGAGAGGCTTCCGCCAAAAGCTTGCGTCAAGCTTTCTCGCTTAACCTTAGCGAACGCGTACGTGCTTTCTGTCAGGAATGCCTAGCGCATCGTTCGTCGTCGAGCTACCGGAGCAACTATGGCCAAACTGCGTTTTACGCGGGTCACCGAGAGTGTAACATGCAAAATTCACTCAAGAAAAAAGCATTCGCGTTTAAAGTCATTTTCTGTCATCTTTCCGCTTTGTCAGCACGATAATTTGCAAGTAAATTCATGTATTTGTGTTTTTATAAAACAATGAATTAAAAAATTCAATAAATGAATGAAATGCGTTTCATACACGTGCTTGGAGACACTTAGCAGACATAGATTTTAAGAACATCATAAAAATATTGCGTTAAAATTATGTAAATTGGTGGATTACGCAATTTTATAAAATAACAAATGTCGGTAAAATCAAAATTTTAACTTATCTAAACTTCACGTCGCTTATTAGTTGATGGATCTTTTTCGTTTTTTCGTAAATATTTGATTATTTCATTTTCTCCAAGGAAAAGTCACTTTCGTTTCTATTTAGGATTAAACGATCTTTAGAATGGGTTGAGTTGATGCATGACGCACGTGCGTATCGAGGGACGTACTAATAGAAAGTGATATATGGGAATTGATCTTTTATTATTTAAGCTATGGTCGATCTCGGATATGCATGGAATGCATATTTGCTAGTAACCTACTGTATACGAATCAATGTTTCCCTGAGGGGCGGTTGTAAATTTCTCCGTGAAACGAGGGTTGTGTTGAACGAAATTTCTCCTGCATACAACGTTGCCTAATGACCAAATAAATCAGAATATGTATGAAAGTACCGAAAAAAATACAAAAAAAAGTAATATTTATTTAAATTTTATTATCTCGTTTTTAATTCAATTTTTGGTCACCATATTAAAATGTAAAAAGTAATAAAATCAAACAAAATTAACTTCTTTTTATTTTATCGTAATAAATATTTTGTCTATGAATGTAACCAATTACTTTATTAAAAATCCCGATTAAGATCTGTCGCATTCCATAAATCATTTTTAATCATTTTTATATCTACATTAAAGCTGCATCGCGTAGTTACATTATATTTTATTAAACTTTATTGATGCTACATATCTTCGTTGACGATGTCTATTGTACAACTATATTCAGCGTTCCGTTAACCGTTAATATCACCGCATTAGCTGCTGGTATTTAAACTCGTGTACGAGCAATTATTCGTGATAGAGAATGCAAAAACGACGATCATCGCGTTTGACACTCGATTAAACAACGACAGGCGAGTTTGCAATTACAAACGCGAACAGGAAGACGCTTTTAAACCATCGATCACACATAGGACAGGTAACCAAATTATTGTCGAAATAACTACGATATACGTAAAAACTTCAAGAGGATTTGTGCACAACCCACGCTAACAATTTAGATAAAGGTTATGCATTTAATAATAAACAAAATAAAAGTAGAGAATAAAATAAGTGAATAGTCCATCATGCTCTTTCAAAACTCTGTGTTTAGCTCGATAAAGAATCTAGACGTGGTTTTTTCTTTTACAGCGGATCAGATTCTTATATTTATTTTTTCCACGTTTTATATCTTCCTCCCATATTTTATCCTCTCCCAGCCTTTGTACACATCTCTTCGACATATTCGTATATCCGCGATCGTGATTCTCGCATTCAAATGTATTCCGATAAAGAGCGGACGATCCGCGGCGGCGGACAAACCGAAGCCACTTTGGTCCTTGAAGTAGCCTGCAGACTAAGTGGGCGAGTGAGGCGGCTGTGTATACGGTAGCGGTAATACATAATAAGATATGAACGCGGAGAGGGCATGCGGCATAATCATATATCATAAGGTAGTGCGGTATGGCGAAGTATTCCTCCGTCTACACGGAGTGCGCACACCAACGGGATCACTATCGCCATCACAACCACCACATCGCATCCATATAGATACACGCGAAGACTAACCCGAGGAGAAGGGTCCTTCCTCTCGTTCCTCATCTCCCCCCCCCCCCCCCCCCCCCGCCCTCTCAGTCTCTCCTACTCTATATCTCGTGTATATTCCCTATCCGACCACCGACTGAAACTCCACCGCGGTGTACGCGTATGCGGCTAACACCCGCATTCGAAACAAACGCTCGCGCGGCCATGTGCACGAGGGATTTGGTACTGTTCCCTTAACTTTTCGAACAAGAAAACCGGAAGGAAACTTCTCGGGCGCCCAACGAGCGAGACACTGGAATAAACGGTTTGGTCAATGAATAAATAGAAAACCGGGAGAAAACTTGATGTACTAAAACGCTTCCGGATTTCGAGGCGCACACGCGTATCTGGGGATGCAGTCGTAATCACGGAGCTGTCCGATGCAGTAACAAAGAGCGTATCTGCCGTTGACTTATAGCCAATGCGGATAAAAAAATAGACACGGTCCTAGCTAGAGGCGATTTCACGGACACGTAACAGAATCGACAGAAAACTTTAATTGTATATATACATATATTAAAAACCAACTTTGTAGCACCTCAATATTTTCGTTATAAACGTAATTGTAAGCGTATGAGAATTTTTGACTCTAATTAATCTTTAATTTCTATTATTTAAAATTTTCTATTATTTCTCTCGCGCGTGCTTGAGATGTTCTATAAATTTCAAGTGATTAGTGTATCTTGTAATTAACATTTTATTATAAGCATTAAAACGTGCCAAATGAAGATATATCGATAACGCACTAGAGTTTTTTAAAAGCTTTATAAATACATTTTCTTATATGCACAATCAATCGATAGTTGCATGTTCCAGAATTTAAGTATTAGCGCTAATCTGTTTTAGTTCGTCCGTTTTAAGATAGTGGATCTATGTGATATTATATTTATACGTATCTAATTATTTGTAATATTGAAATTTTTTAAATTTAAAATATACATCTGAATATTTACAAATGTCTATACATATGTAAGTATCAACCATTTCCACAAATCCATTATCTCAAATCAAAATAAAAGAAAATTTGTCACTCACCGACACGATGCGTAGCAGCATGATTTGTTGAATAAAAGATGATCTGCGAAATATAAATAAATCCAAATTGTAGTAGCAGCCAAAATAATTAAAATTTTAAGAAAATAATAAGCGCAAAAAATAATGATAAATAGTTTTCACAACACCTCCACGGAAAGTTCGACTTTCCATGCCTGTAGAGTGGGACGAAAGTGGCCAATTTCACGTCAGCGGGAGGGAAGGTATCACTCTCTCCCTAGGGAGGTGTTGTGAAAAATTTCGTGTGCACCACGGAAAGAAAGCTCGCCTTCGGCTCGGACGGCAAACTTCACACTCGTCTGAAAAACGTCGCTTTCTTCCCTAGGTGCACAATATACTATTATTTCACAAATAACAAATAAATTAATTAACGAGAAATTACTCACTCCTTGATTGCTCTGCCGTCGCGTCGCCCGATGCCTTCCAGGAGTTCCAGGCCGCCTCATCCTCTCAGATTTCACTGTTGCACTCACACAACACTCGCTCGCGGAAGCACGGTTGCACGTACGAATTATTAGAATATAACTCTATGAACGCGCGGCATTTTGCGGCACTCCCGATATTAGTCAGACACGATACGCACAGAAATTCTTATATTGTGACAGAAAAATTATAATCGCGTAGAAAAAGTACGATTATACGATTCTATACGCTCGAAATTCGTAATATTTCGTAAAAATCAGAGGCAACGACTTTTCATACATTGTCAATGTATAAGCATTAAATTTATGTTATACGACAAAAAAAAACATTAAAATAGAGAGAGTCAATCATTATTGTTTGCTCGTTAATTAAACGCGTTGCGTATAATGTTGCTCAATTCGGAATCGATTTAGCGCACCTGCAGTTTTTTGAATAATCGAAAAATTTGAAAGTAATATTGGCATTTTTCATGTCGATATCGTTATATGAATTATTGATTATTCGATCGGATAAATCGCGCACTACTCCGCACTTTTAATCTAATTGTAAAAATAAATGAGACGTTACATTTTTTAATTACATTTAAAAAGCTCGAGACGGTATGCAAAATATATTTGACTCCACATATTGTCAAGGAAATAATTATTAAATAAGTATAAAAATAGAATTATAATTTACATATAAGTCCTAAGCTCCATTCAAAAGATCGCGTAAAATATTTGTTGAATAGCCATCGTCTCAGTATGCTTATAAATCAACAGTCGCTCAAGTTAATGATTCACGCGGTCCAATAATCTTTAATTAATAATCGAAACGAAAGATATCGTCTTTTAGCGCTTTCTCTTGTTCTTGTCGCGACCACGTTCCGAAGAGTAAGGGTGCACGTTTATGTTGGAGCAGTGATAAACGATAAGAGCGGCGATACCTACTAACAAAGCAACAAGAATAAATGCATTATATTTATATGTAATTGCGTTTATATGCTTCATATAAAACACTTACATATTGTGTACTTACAACTGTTTATATGCTTCATATAAGCACTTTCATATAAATTAATGCATTTATTCTCCCTGCTTTTCTTAGTATCGCCGCTCTTATCGTTTATCACTGCTCCAACATAATCGCACCCTAACCTCCATTCATGGTGTCGAGAAGTCGCGGCCCTTCCGAGAAAACACTTCGCGACACAAATAACTCACCTGCGTATGAAACGGAAACTTTCGAAATTTCAATGTACGCAATGACGGTAGACAGGTTACTCCGACGCGAGATTCACTCTCGGCGAGCAAGGAGACGCGGATTCGCCAATTCACTTGCGTAAAATGAGACAAACTTTCTATGATCAATGCGATATATCGATTAATTCGACGCCACTTGCGAACATCGAGATGATCGAGACGCGACATGGCGATCGACCGTCCCTCAATTCCGACACTCCCGGCACTTCGTTCGCGTGCAAGATTCACGATCTTTTTCCTTCTCTTTAATTATAAATAATTATAATGGCTCCTGCCTCTTCTTTCGGAACGCGATATGACCAAACAGAATATTCACGATAGACGGGTTAAAGAACGCGAGAAACGCGGAGCGGGCTGAACACAACCTATCGCACGAGTACCGTCCGCGACTATATGGCAATAGGAATTTGGAAAGAGTGTGGGGGGGGGGGGGTGGAGTGTGTACGTGCTAACGTTGCGTCAGAGGTTAGAGCGTCTCGCGAGGCGCGGGCGGCGCGGGCCGCGCGGGTCTTCCAGGAAATCCGTGGCCGAAAAACGTAAACAACCCCGCCGGCCCCCGGCGATCGGCGATGTAAACGGCAGTAGAGCAACGGCTCGCGAGCGACGCGACGCTTTTTAACTCCGTTCTTCTTATGAAATAATATATATATATATGAACGAAAACTGTTTTTCGGCGCGGCGATAAGTGCGATGAGCAGGAACGCGAAACGTATGTGTGATCCGAGTCTAATTTCAGTGCGCCGATATGCCGCGATTGTGTAACTCATAACGTGAAATTCATACGCGGAGTGTTTCAATATTACGCAAAGATGAGTTAATCCGTTTTGAATACATTAAAAGTAAAGCGTTATTTCGACCCAGCTGCACATACATATACATATAATTCATTTTTCGTGAAATTATGCGAGTTTATCGTTTTCACATAATACATCGCTAGTATTCAATGAAGCCAGCGCCGGTCGCCAGCGTGAACGTTTGACGAACGCATCTCCCCTTCCCTTCTCCCTTCCGATTTTAAACGGCTATATTCAATTCGATCGCGTAGTACGCAGGGTCGGACGACGAATTGCGGCCACGCACTTCTCGCAGTTCTCGGGTCTTTTTATCCGTCGGATGTGAATCTCGCGTGCGAACGAAGGTCGGGAGTGTCGAATTGAGCCGACGGGCGATCGTTTCGAGCGCGCTGATGGTCCGCTCGATCGCGATTAACGCGTCTTGCGACATTCGGAGGCGGCGGCAACGCAAAATCCACCTGTTCGATCATTGCATATGACGGATTTCAGGTATTCCGGTTCGACGATACGCAAGTGAGTCGCAATCGCTTCTTTTTATTCTTGTCGAAAATGAACCTCGCGTATAAGTAAACGGTTCGGAGCGTTGTTTTTTGATAAACGGTCGGTTTTATTATTTTTTTATATTACTTATTTCGTGCCGCGCCTGCTCCGCGTTTCTCGTGTCTTTTTGCCTGTCGAGAAGTTTTACGCGCGGACGAGTGTTCGGAGTGTCGGAATCGATAGGTGAATCGTCTCGATGCGTATATATGTAAATCCAGTTAATCCATATCGCGTCTCTCTCGATATTCGCAAGTGGCGTCGAATTAATTGATTTATCGCACCATAGAAGTTTTAGTCTCAAATTAATGAAAACGAATCCGCGTCCCTTTGCTCGCCGAGCAAGAATCTCGCATCGGAGTAACATATATCTCTATCTACCGTCCGTCATTGCGTATGTCCATACAATCGCGATTAACGCGTATAGCGACCGAGTGTTGATTCGTAAACGGAATACTAAACACTTTATAAAATAGATAGTTTTGAAATATTCTGTGTCTCGCGTTTTACATTTACTTCATCAAAGGTGCTACCGCATTCGCAATATAATTAATATCTGATTATAATAATCTCGATTTTTTGATGACGCAATGTATTATATCGTCCATATTATGTTACATTACATAATTCTGATAATCTGATAATAGGAAATTAATTCATTAATTGTGTGTTGAATTGCAGACGTTTAAAAATAGAAAATTACTGCAAACACTATTATGTTTGCAGTAATTTTCTATTCTCTTCTTTGTAAAAAAAAGATAAAGTACGAAAGTCTTGAAGAAGTTCTGCAGTACGAAATTTCTTACGAGCAAAAATATGTACAATACTATACTGCGCACATACATCTTTCTAACGAGATTTAGTTGCCATGAGAAGCGCGCGATTTTGCTACTCTATGCGTTTTAATTCTTAAACAACACTTTATCACGAAGTTCATACTTTTCGTAAGAACGACTATATTTAGAGTCATGTTTCTGTTAAAACGTTTGATCGTGTATCTCACAATCAGTGTCATATTCCTATGCGGCAAGTTAATCTTATTTTTGTGACTCTTCGAGTCCCACATATTACACGGGACATCAAAAATTCAAAGAGAAATAATAATAAATTATTTTGCACGTATACTTTCCAAAATTAAGGAAAATTTTACTTTTCCTTAGAAGGAAGATTAGATTTATCGTGCGACGCTAACTCCTTGGTCGAAGTTGATGTGAGATGCAAAGGATAGAATATTTCAAAGAAATCTATTTTACGAAGTCGATATTTCATCGAAATCAAAATTATATCAAAGTGAAGTAATAATGTCTTAAAGCGACAATACAACGGCTGGTAAGCGATCTTATTGTTTGTTTTGGCGGCACAGAACATGCCGGGGTGCGCGTACGCCAGGTTCTCGCTCGTATTGTCATTTGCGCGGAATAACTCGAGCTCGAACTCGAGTCAGGTATAGCGGCGGGAGCCGTTCCGTATGTCTTTACCTTACTTTTCGTACAGCGACAAGTACCAAAATACGTTCTGTGATTATTAAAATTAGCGTTTTATTAATTTCTGCGATTGACGACTCGTAAATGTATCCCGGGTAAAAGCCATTCATTTAAATAAATATTTCACACAACCTAATTTTTCGAACGATGATAGAGAAAGCACTACATAAATTACTATTTTATTGGCATACTTTTCTAATAGTTATTTCTTTAATAATACACGGAGTCAAATATATTTTACGTCTTGAAATTCTTATCAATTTAAATGTAATTTTGTTTATTATTTAAAAGTGCGGAGTAATGCGCTAACTATCGTATTTGATAATAAATGGTATAAAAGGTGCCGATATCATTTTCGAATTATTAAGGAAACGTTGTAGGTGAAACGGATCGATTTCGAGTTAAGCGCAACGTCACGATGTATTTAATTAGGAAATAAAAATAGTAATCGCGCGCGCGCGCGATTCTGTATTTTAATATTTCTCAACCGCGTAATACGAGGCATGTTTGAGCCGGAAGCAGCTAGTCGAGCGGTTAAATGTGATAGGCTGAATTCAGAAATAAAAATCAATCATATTCCAATCGCAGGCTTTTGCCAGCTTAAACGCGTTTATAAATTCAATGCTAATAATTTATGAAAAGTCTTCGCGTCTCTAATTTGCGAGATAATTATGGGTATCGAGCGGATCGTAGCTTTGTGCGAATATACTTTTTTTCGCGTATTTCTTTCTGTCTCAATATAAGAAAGTGCGCATCGCGTCCGATTAACGGGAGTTCTGCAAAATACAGCGTAATCGTCATATTCCGATAATTAGTATGTGCGCGATTGTAATTAACCGTATTTTCGCAAGTGTCGTACCTATAAGTGCAACAGAAAAATCTGAGAGGAGAAGGAGGCCTGGGAGGTATCGTGCGACGGTGGTCGGTGGAGCACAACCACGAGGTAAATAATTTATTATTTGTGATATTATTTGATACTTGCGAGATTAATTATTTACAAGTAATTTATGCGTTTAACAATTATTTTCTTTAAATATAAATTAATTTCGACGTTGCTAGAATGTGGATTTATATTTGCTCTTAATATTTCTTATTAAATAATTTCGCTGCTGTCATGCGTATCGTAACTGCGACAACACACCGATTTTATTTCAATTTAAAGTACTTAATGAATTTGTAAAAATTTATAAATGTACATTGGATGTTCAGAAAAGCGTTCAAGTTACATATTATTATAAGAATAAAAGTATTGAAAGAATAAGAAACAGTAAATTTGTATATTTTATTGTCAAATTTTTTTACTTGTGCCCACAAATAAAGAAAATGTATATGCTTCTCAAGATATACCTAAAATTTAATTTTTAATTAAATTCAATTACACTTTTTGATACGAGATTCATGTAATGACTCTAAATGCGGATTTTAATAATTTCCCCATTTTTATCATTTTCCATTTTAATAATTTCCTCAAAGTCTGTTGTTTCTTGTTTTTATGTTTTTATTTGTTTTGAATAGAATCAACACATTCACGCAGCGTCTGTTTTTTACCAATTCTTTATCACTTCGTACTGTTGTTTTCTATAAAAATTGGAAACAACAGTACGAGTAATTATAACTAGTGGGTTTTAATAATCAATGGTGTGTAGGAAAGAATTCTTTGTGCTAGATATGTACAAACTGAATGAAAAAGCTTTATTACTCCATGAATTAAATGTAATCATGATAGAAATGGTAAAATAAATTGTTAAGATTATTTAATCTATCTACTCTGAGCGCCAGCACTGATCAGGATAACTCATAAATTGTGACTGAAGTTCACAGTATCGATTTTATACAATCAGCGCAATCAGTTAATAATGAAGAATTGAAATTCAAGCACTATTGAAATTACGATTGTTATTGCGGTCGCACCGAAAGTGACATCATAAATCAAATTTCTGCTTACAGTGTATTGATATGTAAACGAAAAATACTTACCCTAACTGATTATTTTAACGATTAATATGTGCGACTCTGCAATTAATTTATTTTTAGTCAGTTAATTTAATTAGCAATTAACAGTTAATTAACAATTAATCTATAAATACGTCGGTTATTGACTCGCTTTTTGTCCGATATTAGACATTGCGGTATACTTATACGCTGCTGCGCGAAAAGCATTTTACAAATATTTGATAAAAATAATATTGAAAAATATGTAACTTTGTACGTCTTATTTTTATATTTTTCTTTTGCGCAATCTAATCCATGATTTGACGCGCGTTGACTCTTTTAACAAAATTTTTGAAAATGCAAAAGATTTTAATTCAAATAACGCGTTTTGCAAAAATTTGTTTATATCATAAATGGCCAATATTCCTAATATTAAATCATATTATATCTATAATTATATACAATTTTTTTTTATTTTCTTAATATAATTTTTCCAAGAATAGTGCCGTGTTATAAATTTCAGGAGAAGTTAAAGATGTATATGTACATTCTCTAGATTGGAATAGAGTAAATTTGCAAAAGTTATCTTCCTTGAAAAGAACACAAAGTGTTAAGCTTTTGCGAGAACACTTGGGTTTTTTTACGCTAAATAGTTGTCCATACACTGAAGAAAGGGTATAGTTATAATAACTTAGGCTTGGTGAAATAGTTTCAACTAAACGGTTTGGTGATTATGACAAAATAATTTGGTTAATGTTAACAAATTTGTCAACATTAACCAAATTTGTTAACATTAACCAAATTATTTCGTCATAATCACTAAACCGTTCAGTTGAAACTATTTCACCAAGCCTGGGTTATTATAACTAGACCCTTTTTTCAGTGTATATGTATGTGTTCACGGCGGTAAAAAGAATCAATTAGACCGAACCTAGAAACGAGCGAGGTCAATGTACCTCGAGCATTCCAAGTACTGATATTTACAGCGTAATTAACGATTGAACCGACACGGATTGTCACGGGGTTTACTGGGAGACCCCGTTCGCGAGTGTGTTTCTCGTAAGCGCGGAAAGTAAGCGAGTGTTCCGTAAATTTCTTACGATAGCATTTCCGTGACTTATTACCGCAGCAGGCGAGAAGCGTTAGTGGTGCCGCGTCGACTAATGGCGCCATGTGGCTAGAAAATAAGAAGGCATAAGTAAGAAAACGTTACAAATCCACCCCACGGTATTGGACGCTGCATCGGCCATAACGTTAAACGACAATATAGGACCGGCGCCCTTCGTCATGCGAAAGTCCGAAACGGCCTTACCCCCATTAAATGTACTTATATAAGATACTAGCCGGTGGGCAGCCAACCGCGCATCAATCACGATAATAGGACAATAAATATCCGACCGGCAGGCGACTGCCCCGGCTAAGATCAAAAGTGCAGTAGCTTGCAATTTCTGCCCGATTTCCTGCCGATATTTCGCTCGCAATAACTCAACCTTCACATCTGTAATATGTAATCGCTCCCCTATCGTGGCCTAAGCCTCGCATTAAAGTGTCACCCTGATCCATCCCCTTTCTTCCCCTCGGTGTCGAAGTACGCAATACTCTGTGCAACAGTTCGACAGTTTGCAGGCAAGATTTGTCGTTTCCTAGCATAGCTTGCCACGTAGGCTGCAAAAGGCAGAACGGATCTCACACTTGGCCAACCAGAAAATTCCCCGATTTTGTTTACGCGATGGTATGAAGGCGATAAAGAATTCCGATTTTCCTCGTGTCACCTCCATTCGTGAATACAGGAATGTCTCTTCAGATCATAGCAGCAGGATTATTTGAAATTGCTGTGAGGATTAAATTGAGTAAAACTAAACGACAGAATAATTAACTATAAGATTTTGGTTACTGATTAAAATTTTATTTTATTATCAGTGATGTAAATTTTAATTTATTCTGTTTTATTACTATTTTTGTTACCACCTTGGTTATCACATAAATTACACGTTTTACTTTTATCAATTTTTTCACTTACATTCTCGTGCATTTTATTGTTGCTTAAATTAAAAGCACATTAAATTATTCATTTTTCTAAATCTTATTAATTTACGTAGAGATCTTTAATTTAAATTATTAAACATTAATCGTATAATTTTCGATATTAGATTAAAACTTAGAATAGGTTCTTTGTAAAAACGTTATCGTCTCTTTGCGTCTATTTTTATTCTTTGTGTTTGAACAAAGATCTTAATAAAAATCAATTAAAAATATAGCCTCTAGACGTAGACAAGTAAATTCACAAAATAGTGCAGACTCGAGGTTGCTTGATGGGACATGAGGTATCGATAGTCGTCATTTCACGCGGCAGTTATCGTATAATATTAGGTCGACCTCGTTTTGCGAGCGGTTTATTCAAAACGAAAGTTTAGATATATACGCCTAGAGTAATACGAAAGTGGCGTATCGGATGGAAACTTCACCTTTTAATATATAAATATGGCAAGAGGCAGAGGTTCAGCATAAGGCGCGTGTGCATTAACTGTTCAAAACTACGACATGTAAACTTGCTTTTCTCCTCTATAAACCATAAAACAACGGGCTCTGGACCAGTAGACGACCTCGCACAACCCGCTAACTATTAAAAGTTGCAAATTGCTGCAGACACACTGCGGGGCCCCGTGTTCGTGTACTGGCCGTCTTGGGCACTCGCGCGCGTTCGTCCTATCCTAACTTACTTACTTACCAGACTTACTTGCTTCCTTATTTATACATATAGTCACTCGTTTACGTACTTATTCCTTGCTTCGTATTCCTTATCCTCTGCACTTTTCCGCGCCGCGGTTTTCCCCGTTAACATTACTTGTTCTTGTCACACTTGTTCTTGTACGCCCACACACACATACTTTTTCTTTCTGAAACAACTGGTCTAGCAGAAATCTCGAGAAGTGTGATTAAGCGTTGAGTATTAAAATAACGAAACAGCAGAGCAGATATTATTTCTTATCATGTAGATGTTACTTCTTATTATATTTGTTAGAATTTGACTGTGCACGGTGCGAACTACTAATTCCTGCCATTCATTTCACAACTAACGAAGCTATCAGCCAGGCAGAGATAATTTATATTCGGGATTGCTACATAATAGACAATAACACAGATTATTTAACTTCTGTACACACACCAGTGTTCAATATACTATATCCGGCAAACTATTTGCTACGGTTAGTTTACCGTTTAGTTGCGGCGTCCCAATGTCGCTTCCAAATATATTTTGTAAAATAGTTTACGATGCGCGGCTGGCTGGTAATCGTACAAAGCACCGCGTGGGCGTAAATGCTTTATCAAGCGGGACGGAATATTTTGCCTCTGTTCGCACATTTCGCTATAATTCGGTTCAATTATCATTCGATTATATCGATTTTCGAGGTATGTATTTAGCATCAGCGTACAAATGCGGGTCCGCGAAATTACGAAAAATATGTCCCGATGTCCGCGCGGAGACGCAAATCCCACGAACAGTTGTATCAAAAGCGTTATCAAAATCGAATACTAATTTACATCCATTTCTTCAGCATATTGTGAAATGCACCTGCGAATATCTAATATAATAAAGAATTTTTTTACTTCACTTTATAACAGAATTTCTTCGCTTTATTACGTACTGGTAGCTACACAAATTGTTAATTACGTCCGACTGTATCGTGTCAGTTTCATAATGAAATGTTAAGGCAATTTTATTGTTATCTCAGTTAAAAGCAAGAAAAAATACATTGAAAAAAATCTGGTAGGAGTTTCGCTGAATATAATTCGACTTGAATAATAAAGGCATGTAAAAAGAAAGTTGTCGTTTGGTTGTATGGTCTTTATTAAAATAACCGTCTTTTTAATTGCTGCGTCTTAAAGCGCTTTTTTATCACAGCCTATGCGCCAGTTTCATAAACCCTCATAATCCGAGAGAGTTAAATACCGTACCTGCCAGAGACTGCACGAACGACGCCGAGGGTCGACTATGCCGACGGCCAAGAAAATGAAAAGTAACGATTCAATATCAACGCTACGCGGGTTGCGTGTAGCGAATTAACACGTACTGATACGGCCGGTGTGTCGTCCATGTTGGTGACACCATTCTTCCATTAACCCTGTCTACATTTTCTGCGTATCGTGCGCGTGACTTTTATTATTCGCGTACTCGGCGTACTTCGGCCGTAACATTTTACTATTTCCTGCTTATATCATGCTCGTGAAATCTATCACATCCATTAATTGCCAATATAGGATTACGCAAAGTAACGAAATCGCTGAAGGATGCATCCTAAATTGATTTTAGTTGGATTAAAAATATATTTAAATTAAATATGAGAATACATGGTTAAGAAAAATGTGTCGATGAATTCAACACATGCTTTTATATGTGAATTTTCCCAGAGGGCTTATTAATTGCCAATAATATTTCATAAGAGACGTCGGTATTGCACAATCGTGCACTGTCTGAAAGAACAATACGTTGTCGATAAAATCGATAGACTTCTATCATTCGTAGCGTACTCTCTGTTAGAGTACCTTTTGACAAAAGAAGATATATCAAATCAATAATGGACGATATACGCGTATAATAGTTTAGTTACTCTTCTAAATTAACTTGGCTCTTTGCAAACGTTTCGTACGTTGCAAAATTCAATACAGCAAAACTTATTCCGCGGCTTGCTCGTAGTCCCGTCGCTTTTACGTATTTTCATTTTTTTCCTGGACCGCGATCGATTCCGCCGAAATGACTTTTACTATCTATCGAATATCTGCGACGTTATACGAGCGGGTACACGGTGATGCATAAAGAATCCAGTTTACGGCGTCTGTTAGGACTCGACGATACCCGACACGTCCCATTTCCGCCAACCGACGTCTTCTCCAAAGTGAAACCACTTCCTCGCTGCCGGAATCTGCAGATCCGATTTAGAAGTAATGTGATCGATTCTCCTAAGTTTGTCTAAGAAATTTCGGTGGCTCTAAAAGTCAATAGCAATGCAGAATGTGGATTTATAAAAACAGTTTACGAGTGAGGCAATGACTAACTATAATAGTTTAAATAAATTCTATTTAATACGATTTAATTTTCATAATTGTATTCATTATTGCTGACACATGATTATTAAGTGAGCTCTAACTGCTTTAGAATTAAATATCTCTTTCTATTTTTATGATTAGTCAAACTTAATTAGTTGTAGAAAACAATATTGTTTTCTATTTACTACATATTAGGTACTATATCAATTCTATTACCAACGTTTTGTACGCTGGATTTAAATTTAAAAAAGTAGATTAAGAATATTACAGTAAAACTTATTAAATGATGATATTAAGTTTAGCCTTTTGTAGGAAGAGTTATCTTCCTACAAAAGTTTTATAAAAGTTAAAAATAATATGCCGACGTAATTGGAGAAAACAATTTAACGCGTTAAGTTTGTCTACATAATATAAGATATCAATATTTTGTAAGCTTGCTGAAAATAGTGTCTGCATCACGTAGAATTAAACGCATTCTTTCTTTTTTGAAATGTTTCAGGAGATGAAAGTTAACTGGGCGACGTCGCCGGGTAACCAACCAAAACAGGACACGAGCAGTGAGTATACCCAGTTTTCAGATTTTCGTCTTTACACGAAAAATATTTTTAGCACCGTGCGTTTTGCCTTTGATCCTATACTTGCTCGACTTGTTGGACTCGCATACTAATTGGTCCGAGCAGAGAATTACTCTAAAAGAGAATTTTTTCGTCGCAAAGTAAAATGCATTTTGAGCTGATTGCAACATATATTATGCAAAAATGTTAGGTAAAAATATTGTGCAAAAATGTTAAGAAAATTTTATTAAACAATATCTACCATAATACATAAAGCAGTAAAGGGATCAACGAAGCTTGATTTGACATTTCCACACATTAATCTGGTATTTATAACATTAATGAAATCTAGCAATATTAATAAAGCAATAATATCTTGTTCACAAAATTTGTACTAGTTTGTTATTATCTAATTATAATTAAACAAAATATTATAGCTCATTTATCATTATTGCATTATTAATGCAATATACTTTTTTATGTGCATTTTCAACATATATTATCTATTTTAAAATATACGTCTCTATGAAATATATATAGGTACTTTTTATATCGTTACAATAATTTATTCTTATAATGTTTTTGTAGCACATATACAATTTTACAAATCAATTATTTCTTAACGCTACGATAAAAGTATAACTCAAAGCTTTGTAATCATAAAGTATATAGACTAGAAGTTTAAAACTACAAATGTTAATAACAAAAATCAGATTATATTTCCAAAAATATAAAAATGTTTGTTTTCTTACTTTATTATTATTTAAATTTCCATTCTCGGTTTAAGCATCGATATACTAATTTTGCAAAAAAAAATTTATATGTTGTGTATAGACCTCGGTATAGACCGTTTTATACATATCTCTGTACAAAACCATTATATGTTCTCTTTTAGTGATTATTTCACAAAAGCCATTATTGTAAAAAGATTAAATTAATTTACCGGCTAAAATAAAATAATTCAATACCAGTGACATTAAATTAATATTCTATTTAAAAAAAATATTTATTAATTGTTAATAATATCATTTTACTTTGATTTTACGCAACTATAATTACTCGCATGTTTAATCGAATAAAATATTAATCGAATGTTTAATGTCGGCTAATGTTTGAGACTCTTATTACCAGTTTATACATTGGCAATGAAAATCTCTATGTACAAATTTTAATGTACGGTAATACAATTTCATAGAACATATTCGAATCGTGTGTGAATACAAATGCTTTCATTAAAAGTGCTGTTTTTTTTTTTACTATTCATGACGACGTGTTGCAGTATTTTTACATAAAATAATTAATCTTTTATAACATATTAATAAAGTTATAACGTAATGCTTAAGTACTTAAAATAAAAACATGCTCTTGAAAAATATCTACATCTATATTTATGCATAGAAGCAAATTCCAAGAATCGTCACAATCCAACAAAAGCTATTACAGTTTCTACATTCGATTCAGCGCGTCGGAAATAAATTTTCTAGCATCTCGCAGTGTATAGTTTTCATCGTCTATATCCCAGTTTTCTTATTGTTATAAAAAGGAAATTGTTGGAACATTAGGTACCTATAAAAATGCATAGCGAATATAAATCAATCAACGCTGAAAAATAATTATCCATCGTGATGAAGGATAATTGTAATTTTATTTCTGGTTGAACAAAAAGTGCTATAATGTTTTATTTATTCTAATGTGTAAAATAAATTAAAAATATTATCTTATATAAAAATCTTATAAGCATAGTATATTGCGACATATTTTCTTACAAGTTTCATCGCGGATTTTTAAGTGCGCAGTTATAATTTTGTCGTAATCATGTATAATGTATTATTTCAACGTTTGTGTACGTAGATAAAGCATAGGATATTCAGTGAAATGGGACTTGGTGTAATACAGTTCCATGTATTTCTAGAATAACTTCTATACGCGTAAGGCTGTCCGGTACAGCGGTAGTTCGGGATTAAGCGTACGTCCCTTGTGATAATCTCTTTTGCTTCCTGTGTCTGGGATCCCCAGAGAATCAGCCATAAACCATGAAACCCGTCATAACTACTTTCTTCCCACGATCTCTGTACGCTCGTGCGCATAGGTAGGTTGATGTAAATGCAGATTATGTAATGCAAACTGGACGAATTAGGAAAGATTTTCGAGTTTTTTTTTTCTTTACAAAAATATTGTCTCCTAACGTTTGCAGGATGACAAGCATGACGCGGACTTACGTATTTGAGAGATTACCTACAATTTATCTACAACAATGCGTGAACGATACGAATGATGAACGAAATTCACTATAAGCTACATCTCCAAATCCGTCGGCATCGACTTTCGCGCCGCGGACCGGGCAACCTGAAATAATTTAACAGGCATACGCATGACGGCTAAATAAATATCACAGGAAGATTCCTCCCGCCATTCCCTGCTCGTTACACGTGTGAAAAGATGCGCGGTCGCGTCGTCTCTGTGGATGCGCCCCATTATATATGTACCGGCGGCGGTCGTACGCGTGTGCGTGCTTGAAATTCAGTGAGGGCGGCAGCAATATTTAACTCAGTCTGAAATTCCTCTTTTTATGGACTTGTAAAACCGTGACAGGCACATGGGACCCGATCCTGCTTCTCCTCCCTCCCGTCCTTCGTCCCTGTCGTTTTGCCCGCTACCCCTTGTTGCTACCTGCATCCCCTTCGCTCTCGAGCCCGACTCACACCCGCTGACGCGGTTAGATAGCAGTCTCGTATCTCTCTTGTCGTCCTCTTTTCCATCGCCGGTCGACAGTCTGCTACCGCGTACCTACCTACCTACCTTCCTACGATCACCTTCTTCACTTCCCTTTTTCCTTCGGCGTCGCTATCCACCCACGCGTACCTACCGGAGCACTCTTCTCGCTCGAAGCACTATTTCTCCTCGGCGACAAATGCAAAACTAAAACGTATTCTCCTCTCCTCTATTCTCTCTGTAAATATGCCGGTATAGCTGCCAGCATGGCCAGAGTTTTCCCTTCGCTTTTGTTTCCTACCGCCTCTCCCTCCCCGTCGCCGCGTTGTCTGCCTTCGCCGTCCTCTTCACGATCATATGTATACAGCATTCGGCGAATAGGTACAGGGAGAGGTGTTATGCGGCTGCAACTGGAACGACGGGTTGTTTTACTTTTCCGCGAGAGATTGCTAGTAAACTCCACCGCCGATGCACCTGTGCACATTTTGCGGCTCTGACTCTTACGTCGCGCTTCCATGTAGAAGTATGTTAGTCCAAAAGACTGCAATAAAGTAGGAGAGAAATCTCAATATGTATAAAGCATCCATTTTCTTCATTTTTTATTAGAAAATTGTTTAATTTTTGCTTTCTCTGAGGAAATAGTTATTGAGAAACGTCATTGTGTTTTAAAATTTGCAGCTGCGTTATGTATCAATGATTCTATTTCACAGTTTTTTTCCATTCATTTATGTAAATAGATATAAAATAATGCTATATTAGATTATCTTAATTTTATAATATTAGAACAAATCTTAATTTCATAATATTAGAACAAATATATTTTTTATTTTTAACGCGTTACTTTAAGTTCCAGAAATTTTAGTAATACGCTTCAAATTTACGTACAATTGAACATAGTGTCTCAAGTTTTACATAAAACTAGAAAATCGTACTATTTATACTGAAGAAGAGTTATTGTGTAACTCGTAAAGTATAAACCGAATCAAACTAAAAGATGACCGTTCGCTAGATTGAAGCACGTTTATACTTCATATCGGGAAACTTCAAATAATATTTCGCAGCCAAGTGTCAGAGATAGCAGTAGGTATTCGTGACGGATCGAAACGATATATGAATGTTTGCGGAATGTCTCTACGCGATGGCAGGTTGTATTAGTTTCGGGTCAGTACCAGCTGGTGGACTGTGACTTTAAGGCCGGTCGTTTATGCGAGTGTCATAATACGCAGTCGTGGGATCTAACGCGACGTATATTCCGCAAAGATGAAAATTTAGCGGCTGAAGATGGCCAGCATGGAAGCGTAACAAACGGCGATAGTACGAGCGGCGAATTGCGATAAAATATTTTGGACTTTCATGTCTTGTAATATATTTATCGTAGAAAGCAGCCATCCTTGTAAGTAAGCAGAGCTTCATAATTTTTACTTAAAACAAATAGCAGTTATTTGCGGACGTTAAGGAGTAAAAGATCTTCATGCTTTTAAGGAAAAATTATGAACTCCAGTCTCTTACGTAGATATGCGATTTTACGATATATATAGATAAATATACTATACATATGCGTTAGTATACATATATTCTCGGAGGGATATTTCGGCTTTGCTGAAATTAGCGATTCCCGAAACTTAAAGCGACAACATTCGCAATATGATTTGCATAATTGCAATTTGTGTAATTGCAATTTCAATTATCTCAATCGCTATGCAGATTTGCCTATAATCCCTTACAGTGATAGTGACCCCGATATTATAGATCAATTTCACCCAAACCCCTTTAATAGCGACATGCAATCTCCGCGCCCACATCGTTATAGCTACAAATAGATACCGACCCGCCGCGCAGATATAAAAGGAGGAAGTTCGGAAAAGAGAAAAATTCCTTGTTCCACTTTTTTTCTTTGATCGTTGTCGGGGAAGGTGCTTGGAGATGACGCGGAGAAAAAGAAACGGGTAGGAAAAGACGGGGGGGAGAGAAGAATAAACAAAGAAAGAGGATTGTGGCGAAAAGCTTTGGATTGAGTTTGGCTAGCTGACTGCGTAATCGTGCATCGTTTTTCCTGCATTATGAATTGCATCAGGGGATAATCGCGCCAGTATTTACGAGACTTTTCAACACAAAGGGGTTACACCTTGAGTTCCACTTCTCTATTCCGTTTATCTACGGCAAGGAGCGTTTACTGTTAAACCATAAGCCGCATGTCTTTGCCATTTACGTGCATTATTGCAAACTCTAGTATATTTCTCACATCCTCCTTTTGCATGTCCATTCGCTTACGCTTTAGTATTTCGCATTTCCACGATAGCATCACACCTCCTTCACATCGGGCTGCGTTTCTGCAGTTTGTATTTTACGATCCGCAAATGTAATGCATCGATTTTCCAATCCAGATCTAAATCTGATTCAGTCGCCGATTTATCGTTGCGCTAGTTCGATTGACAGATCACGAAAATATTCCTTAATACGTTCGAATAGAACTTCCAGAGAAAAAAATCCCAATTTACCAAAAATTCACGATTTACGATCTGTGCGGGGTCAATTGGTATCAATTATAACGGATTGCTGAGGTTGCTCATTTACATACGCGTTCTGCGAACACAAGTATTCTAATGTACATACATTCACGAGGAATCCGTGTTTAACTGGCGACACGATGCAGATCAACGGACCGAGAAAATAGGATGAGCCGCGGGAAACAAGTGCATCATGCATTCTCTTTGTTCACGCTGTTGCATCAAAGCTTACATTCAAATACACTCGTACATGCACACAACATACGCACAAATATATACACGCCCCTGCGTGCCACCCCCGCCCATTCCGAATCTTGTGGTGTAACGACGCTTCGTGGTGCATCGTGTGGCGAAAGCCCTGCCGTTGGCATTTGTGGGCAGTTCACGGCCGATGGGAGAATCGGTAAACCACGATGTGGTATCACATCGAGATCGAATCTTGCGCCAGCCTCATACATGAGCTAATAAGTATGAGGAATAGGTTCCGGTATCCGAAAACACAAAACCAAATTGATATTAAAGAGCCGATAGTAGCAGCTAAAAACGAAGTATTTGAAATAAACATATAAAAGATACATTATTGTTTTATTTTATTTGAAAAACTTTCACAAATTATTCTGCTCGTTACCAGAAATTGATTATTTGATTAATGAGAGGTAACAAAAAACTTGACATAAAAATATTATAATAACAACAATGGAAATCTCAAGGCAGCTAATTATTATTCGTATCTTTAAAAAAATATATAAAAAGAAACTTTTTTTTAATTTTGAGTTGTAAATTACAGTTTAAGTAATTACTCTTGCATTCATTTTATTCTTTTACATATTACGTGATCTATGAAATTATTAATTTAGCAATGTAACAATTACACAATATATATTTTTGTGGAGAATAATTGAATAGTCTTCAAAAGCCTTGTTAACGTTTAGTTTTTGTCCAGTTGCTTTTATCCAGTTATTTTACATCCAGTTATGCACACATTACATTTCGCTGATGGAAGGATGTAAGCATTAAAGGACACGTGCAAAAAGAAGCTGTTATAAACTCATTTTATTAAATCTTCTCTTCACGAGACTATTTATTCATAACTTCCCGTCATAAAGCTTTAAATAATGCTACCCTATATTAGATTTCCGCCCGGAGTAAAAGGGTTAATTAATGAAATACAAGAAACATGAAACCTCCATCATAGTAAAAAAAAGTGTATATATGTATGGTGTATATACGTATATGTACATATACATGTATCATTCTCTGTGTAATACCGTCCAGATGCCAGCCAATGTTTACCGCATGGTGAAACGGAGTACTGTCGCTTTGTCGTAAAAGCGCAGACATTCACATCCAACATACGCGCTGCTCGGTGTATAATCACAGATGCATGGAAAAGCTTACCGCATTCCGCACGTTTGGATGTAATTACCGGGATGCAAAAACAAACACGTGGAATTATTATATTTCGCTTCCGGGCGACTGCGTCCCGAAAACAATCAGATCCGCTCGCAATTTTTAGTCTGCGACCGTTACAAAGGAAGTTCGAGCGAGGAAAATTTGTTATTTTTCGCTCTCGCCTGAGCTTTAAGGATTATTTTCACGTACGCCCATCGACGTTCTGTTGATGGAAGGATACGCGCTTTAATCAAGTTAATGCAGCCACGCGCCCTATCCCAACCCTTCACTTCGCACTGCCGCCTGTACCTACGTATCAACCTACCTGCACGTGTACCGTAGGATGACTTTTATGCGAGGTACCTATACACTTTAGAAACGGTGCCACCGTGTGCCAACCGGAAGTTCGAACTACCGCTCGCTTTCTACGAGCACGTTTCTCGCAGATTGGTTCGAAGAAAAATGTTGGGCCAATTTTGAAGTCACTTTTTCAGCGCTGGCAAACGAGGCAGGGCCATCCTGTCGCGCTTTTGATGTCAAAAAAAACACACAACAACCGTGCGCTGTGCGTATTTCAACAAATATTATCAGACGTAAAGGGTGACGCGCTGCGTGACCCGAACGTTTGTCACGATGTGTAATCCGAATTTCGGCCAAATCGCTTACTCGTACGCGATGACAGTCGGACAATAAATCTCTGGTCGTGACGCATGTTCTCGATGGTAAAGATGTGGTAATGTATGAAGGACCATCTTTCTTGATTTCGACGAAATACTGGCTGTGCTCTGCAAAATATTTGTTTTACGCAACGTAATATATATGGATGATTGACATATGTTACTCACCGAATAGCTATAACCAATGATTTTGACGTCGTGCGATAGGTATAGTATTGTGAATCTGTATATATTACATTTTTCTATCACTATTTCTATCACATTATTATCAGCGTAACTTTTCCCCAATAATAAATTAAAAACTTTGAGAAAAAGCTAACACGTGATTTTGAAAAAGAAAACCTTTTGAACGCCGCTTATAAAAAAGAATTATGCATAAATGTGCTGAAACAATAACCAGATATAGAATACAATGAACGTGAAGTGTCAATAACTCGCCATCGTTAAAAGCACGCGCCGCATTGGAAACAACCGATTCGTTTGAATTTCGCGTAGTTTTCAAAACGTCAATGGATACTATAAAAAAGAGATTGCGTAACGTATTTGTGGTTGTTACGTGCGTTTTCACGCACAGCGATACGGGAATCGCCTTTTTTTGCTCGGCATAAACCCGGACATTATTTTCTGCGAGAAACGCGCAACGCGGTTTGAACGGTGAAAATAGACGCGCGCAAGGCTCGTCCAGTGACCGGACATTACTATGCTAAGAGTTCCCTTAGGAGAGTAATAAGGGCTGTCGTTCGCCATTGTTTCGCGACCGGCGCACGATCGCCGAACAACAGTGCAATATTCGATAGTGAGAATCACTGCAATCCCCTGTGTACGATAATTCAAGTACCGTGAATAAGGTCGCCCCTCTCCGGTCGAATGTACCACCATTTATGCTACACAACCGCCGTTTTCACCGCGACCCTTTCTATGCACACCGCAGAGGAAGATATGTCTTACACAATCCACAATTTAGCACTCCTTCCATAGTACTCGCTAAATATACTACAAATTAGAATTGGCCAATATGGAAACATAAACTATGAAAACTATGTTCAAACGAACAATTTTTTACTTCACAATTTATTTATTACTTTATTACTTTATTGCTTTATTGCTTTATTACTTTATTACTTTATTACGTACTTTATTTTTTATTTTACAATTTCTTAATTTATATGTACATATATATGATACATAGCGACATGCGTACATTTATAATAAATTTTAATATGAAAAACAGTTATCAATTCGTAAAGATATAACAATTTTTTACGTAAATATATATGTATACATATATACATACGCGTTTATGTAAAAAATTGTTTAATATAACTTTACGAATTAATAATTGTCTTCTCTAAATCAAGATTTATTATAAAGTATGCATGCACGATTAATTAAACGTACTAAATGAGGGCAAGTGATAATATGCGAGACTATCGAACTGATCTTGAATTAACGACAAGTGAGGAGGCCAAGAAGCACGTAAGCTTTATTGAGAGAAACTGCGAAGCAATTTACGGGAAGGTGTTCGCGCGTAAGAGCACGGCGATCACAATGTGAAATACGGTGCTAACGAAGAAATGAATCACGTCGGTGTATATCTACCTTACCAGATAGCCCGGCAAATAATTTTAAAATGCAAAATTCACCTAGGGAAAGTCTTATCCGTAGAAGAGGGAAAATTATTTTGTCGTGACACATGCCGGGGGAAAAACAGAAAGGGAAAGGGGACAAGGGTAAAGAGCCTGTAAACGATATGAAAAACAGAGTTTATGGGCGGTTATAAAGATTACGTCGCGAAGAGAACCCCGTCGTGCATGTACTTGCTTTTTCTTGGACATTCTCTTAAAGCTTAACGTCTTTTCGCAGCCAACAAAATAGGTATAACATCTGGTATACGCTCACAATAAAAGAAGTTGATAAGCAATCGTCAATATTACACACATATATTAGTTGATTACGTACGCAAAACAATTATACTGTTAATTATAACGAGCGGCACAAAATTACTCGATGTCATATTCCTGTACTTTATATGTAAGGAATTCTTAATTAAATAAAAATGTAATTAATATATGTTATCTGCTCATTACGATAGAAATATTTAATAACTTGCACATGAGAAACGAATGGTTATTCTCGTGTAAAAAGCTTCGCGCTGCATGGAAATGAGCGGAAATTTCCAGATATGTCATGATTGCGAGAAACATTCCTCGTGGTATTCTGATATGTGAGTTGCGATATGTAAAGTTAAAGAAACGATAATCTTTTTTTCGCTATGAATATGAATTGCGCAATATGCATACGCACTTAATGTGTACGAAGGGCTTAATTACTATCACAACTTTACTCGCGACAGTCTACCTAAAGAAAAAGTTTTATATCATTTTAACCAGCGAATTTGTGGAAGAAAAACCAACTTCCGTGTACAACTAATGATGATATACAACAACATGCGCTAGGTCGTACTATACTTTGCAAAAATACAATACTATACGGAAAGTATGTAATATACGATGCTGTTATTATAATCTTGCATAAAACCTATAAGTTAAGTTACTTTAAGATACGATCAAATTACATTGGATAACCTTGAGTAAAAATGCCCCTATATAACAGTAATGCGTAAGTTCATAAATTTTACTTTCAAATCAGGAAATTGCAGGTCCGCTTTTGCGATGCAAAATTAGTTCTGCTAGCATAATCTAGTTTTAACTTAACGATTGAATATTCGCGCAGTTCTTCATTGTTCTAGAAAAGTATAAACAATAACAGTAGAATTCTTGACGTTTCAATACACATATTAATTAAAGCTATTTACTTAATACAATTTTAATTAATTGCTAGGTAATTTGGTTAATTATGTCCCGCTAAAAGCAGATATACGCACGATTTTAAATTGCGATATTCTGATTTCTCAAAATTGCTGCGGGCAGCAATCGAAATGCCAATTGCTCATTCGGAAACGGCCAAACTGATGATATAAATTCGTATGCCGTATGCATGGTTAACAAAAACCACGTAGATGTTTTAAATAAACCACCACCGGCCACGCCACAAGCTAGTCCATGTTCCCGTGACTATTTCCCCGAAGTGAACCTGTGGATTAGCGAAATATGACCGCTTTAGGGGGAAGTGATGGGAAAAAATTTGCCAGAAATTTGCATCAAACTCAACTCGGTAAAAATGCAAATTTCATCGGGCATCGAACGTGACTCGTATCGAAAAGCGGTGGAAAGAAAAAACAATAAACGTATCTTTTGAAAATATCGACGAATACGTTTGTATACTGTATATTTGGTAAACAGTAACAACTTTTGTTATGTTGTTCCAGTAGAAAATAAATTTTGATTATATGCTAATACAGAACTTATAATGTTGTTAAGAATTATTTATTGAATTCGTAAAAAAAAAAGAAATTGGAATTTTTTACATTTTAACAAGATATTCTGCAAAACACGCGAATAAAAAAAATTGAATTGAATTATTATTAACTGAAACGCTTTCTTTACTCCAAAATTAGAAATAATTATTTATTACAATACATATATGATCTGCAGAGTTTTTCTAATTATTATCTAGATAATATTTAAAATACTTGGGAAATTTTATTTGTCCTCTTTGTCTCTCTTTTTTTAATAAAATATTCTTAAACATTTCTTTATTAACCATAACCTTATTGTTTCCTACATATCTGTTTACAAAAATTATAAACATTACCTATATAGATAGTCTTAATCGTGCGTATAAATTATTCGTTAATAATTACTAAACTGTTAAAAATAGCTAGTATTGATGAAGAAACGAAAGAAACGGCATATGTCTAGTTAAATCCTAAAAACAGATTATGAGCGCTTGTGAACTTACCTATCATTAGCTGCAATAAATTATTATTACGTCAACTACGTACCCTGATAGTTCATACCCATAGTAAATTTCTCTACTTAAGAGGCACTTTAAAATGCAATTCGGTTGATTACTCCTTTACTCGGCCGATTCGGTAAATCTCACATATGGTAATTAAGTACCTTCATCATTAAAAACTCGTGCACTGATCGATAACTACGTGCCAGTCAGCGTATATACATGCGATGGGCAGATAATAAGCACATACTCATAGTATATGGTTGCTACCAGATCGAGTACGATTAAATAAACCTTCATAATTAATTGAGTTTTTTACGGATAGCTGTGCTTAATGTCTAATACTTTTACAATGTCCGCTGATAGATAACTTTCGACGATTTCCTTGAAATATCGATTGCTAAAGAAAATTAGCCAAAGAAAATCGAAAGTAAAATCTCGTAATCTCAGATAATAATGTTCGCTTTCTTCGTTGTGAACTGCAATGGTTTACTTCAACACAAACCGCTTGAGTAACATATATTGAGTAATATTTCTATTTTCTTTTGCGTTTCTTCTCATACGTTTCTGACCGGCTACTCGTCTTGTATGTTCGAAAAATAATAAAGAATGGTTTTTCGTAACGATATAGATATATATTGTATATATAAGACGATATTCGAGCACAGCTCAACTGAATGCACTCCCTAGTGTGCGATACCGAGGCCGCCTCTCTCGCGACGATGCAGTGGTCGTCCTTCCTCAGTCTCCGCACGCGAATAGCCTTACGGCGGGATATTACGTACGTGGGATAGCTGGAAGCGAACCCTTCTCGCAAAAAGCGCTGCGTCGGGCGGGTAACCGAAGCTGGCAGCGGGGCCATCGTATCGCAATATCCGGCCGGAGTAACGACGGCAGCCAACCGAAAGAGCTTGGATACGCGGAGCCACGGGGAGCCGTTAGATCGCCAAGGCCCTTAAATTAGCAACGACGTAACGACGATAGGGGGAGACCGAAGTGGTGCAATTTCGCGCACAGACCAAGCGACCACGCTGGGGCGCACTGCCTCTGCTCTCTCGATATCGAAAAAGTATAAACCAGTGGATATGCAAATGCGCCTCGGAAGCACCGTGATGCGATGGTGGCGTCGGCGTTGCATCGGCGTTCGTCGACGCTTTCGTTCAACCACGCTGCCTGAGTCCTCTCCTGCGCGCACGGACGCACTCAATGGATGGATGTTTTCCTGGCATGCAAAGCCCGTCGTTTCTGCTTTTCATACAAAGTAGTGCGTAAGTCCGCGTACGACAGCGTACCCATCCAAAATATCCGTTTCTTTTATCCTTTTTCAGTTTCAATGCAGTTGATCGGCTTGGTTGCCGAATTTCACTCGTTGAACAAGATAGACAAGTCAAAATGCACATTTTGCATGCAGCAGCCACGAAGAGATTTGCGCTTACATGGAAAACATACCTCTAAAGCTAGTTAAACCACAAAATTATTTTTAAATATATAATTAAATTACACTGACAGATCCGTATCTAAATAAATAAATTTAAGCTAAAGATTCTGAAAATTATACACTATTTTGTATATTATGTGCTGTTAATGTACGAGATGATCGAGATGAAAAGAAATTGAATCGCTTATCAGCTATTTTATTTATTTTGGTTTATTTGACACGAGTTAAACGTTTGATTCCGACGATAGGTATTGACATATCAGTAAAAAACGTTATCGAAATACGAGTAGTTACATCGCCTCTTATTTCGCTCGTAAAAAAGTGAAATTATTATGCAAAACTATTGAAACTAGAAAAATTACATCAGACATTCGCACGACGTAATTATCGATGCAGAACATTTATTACTATTAAATTTCCTATTTGTGCAATTCATTAGTTGTCACAAATATGAGAATGTAATTTAAAACAACTAACGTGACTGAAAGATTTCCAACGACGCGGCTGGCTTTAATTAAACAAATTATAGACTTGTATCGACCGACACTTTCGCTCGTTTCCTTTGTGCATCGACTAGTTTGCTTCCGGCTCTTCCCTATACGCCGCGTGTTCACTTGGTGGTGTAAAATACTTCTCATTGTGATTGCGACGACGACGGTAGTAAAGTACATCTCGTCGGCGATAATTACCCGTACACGTCCGCGTCGCGAAGGTCGAGGGGAACGACTCGTATCCAGACACACGTCACTTCCATATGCCGCCTAACAGTGCAGCGCATTGCTCCTGGGAGGTCCGTAGGTCGGGAGGACGTTCCGTTTATTAAATGCATTTATCTTCCGCGCGAATAATATTTTTCTTTCCTTCTCTAATTGAGATGAAACGTTAATCTTAATGAGTATTAAAAATAATTTTCGGCTAACACGCCTTAAATACCGCGCGTTATCAGACGTCCATTCTCTTTTCTCTCGGAATAGGTGTGTGTATGTGTGTGTGTACGCATGTGTAACCACGCGCGTGTAAAGCGGACATAAGTGTAACCGCGCAGACACGCCTAGCAAAACGTTACAGAAACGCGCGTACGAGCATGCCGACGAGCGATTACATTTTAGGTATTAGTGTCGGTGTGCGACTCATGCGATTGTGTTTGTATCTAGCGACGCTGTACGTACGTACATCCGGATGATACATATTTATGATGGAACGTGTGCTGGGTGGCGGAATGTGTGCAACTAAACAGCGGCAGAGAACGGAGGGGATTATTTGCAAAGCAAATGGTGCGACGTGGTTCTAAGTGGCAACGGCAGCCACGTACGCGACTAATCTCGTCCTTTTGAATTTCTCGCCTCCGTCTACTTGGGTATCGTCGAGCTCGACGCTCCACGTTGTCTCGCGAGCGACAAGCTCTCTGACGCACGAAAGTAAGATTAGAATCTTTGAGGAGCGGTACCAGAGCTTTAGTCGCGCTTTACCCTCTGCGCTCTGCCTGCACGGGACACAATACGGCGATAATTGTGGAAATAAATAACGGCAGTTGTTGCGCGCATCCATTTACTCGTGCGACGATGAAACAACGTTCTCACCTTTCTCGCAAATTTCTTTACTCAATCCCGCATAAACGTCAATAATTTGTTACTTGCGAACGGATTCAATTTGTGGACTCATATACATAGAGTAAGAGACGTGAAATATAAGACAAATGTAAAAAAAGGCAAATGTATCTATGTAAGTAAGACGCCGGCGGAGCTACAAGAAATATGAATTTAACGTACTTTTCTTTAATAGTGAGCGCAACAGGTAGGTAAATACTTCAAATATGCGACGATTGCATGAATTTCAAGAACATCGTTCGATGCTTCAAGAATCCGGATTGCCAAGGGAAATATTGCGTCTTTTAGCCGATATGTACGCGACAGCGTCGCATTCGTAATACACCGTGAGTGAAACGCGCTACTGACAACTCAATTTTATGCTGCATACAATCTGTGATTACTGTGAAAAATTACACAATACTTTAATATGAAAATATCAATAGACAGCCAATGTAGATCATGAAAACACGCAATAATACAATTTTATATTACGTTTCACATGATATATAAAATTGTTATAAAATATATTTGGATATAACGTATCAAAATACACTTCAATTAGTCGCAGTTTAAAATAGTAAACGACAAAGAAAAAAAAGATTACCCACAAATCAGTTTCGTGCACGTGGTAACAAAACAAGTGATAAAAATCAACAAGCTGCAAAGTGGAAGTGAATAGGAATATCACGTTACACTGGTTACACAGTTGTTTCCAAATACATATATATTTTTTTGAAGACAATTTAATTGACTGGAGCTATAAATGATTGTAAAATAGTATTTACTAATGTTCCACATTGCAAGTTAAATTGCGAGATTCATACATATAAATCATGTTAAATATGACAATGTGATATACTCATTTTTGTTTTAATCAAATATTTTATTTTAATATGGCTTTAAAAAGCTTCAGTTAAGATAATAACAAACAATATAAACCCGATACATTTAATTAAATGTTCGTTCATTTTAACATCCAATTAGATATGTCAATATTAATTTTGTAGCCAATAAATCAATATATCCATCTTGAAGTTTTAACTTTTGAAATTACCGTGCATTGACATACGTTAACAGATCATTAATGTACATTAATATTATTATATTGTAATAAATGATTAAAGATCGTCGAAAAAACAGGATTGCTTCAATGTTGAGGTCTTATTTTGCATGTATCATGCATAGATGTAGCATATTGTTCGAGCACAGTGCTTGAATGTACTTCTATTACAGTCAATCAAGAGCTCAAATAAATAAAACAAAAACTGCGACAAACACAGTGATCAAAATTGCCAATGTAGAGGAAACCTTTTAAAAGCATATCTGTGTTGCAGTAACAAAATCACGAGTGATAGCGGATGTTAATGCACGGTCGCATTTTGGGTGTGCGTGCCATAATAGCTTTTCATAACATTCGGCAGAAAACCACTAGTGAAGGTTAATGCGCGGTAACTTTATAAATATATAAACCCGACAACTAAAATCCTCGCGCGGAAACATTCCAACTATAGTATGGCGCTCTGGTGTTAAGCGCAATTGAGTTATATTTCTGCAATGAATGCTGAATATGAAAGGGCGAAAAAGAAACAACCGTACAAAAGAATAAAAGGGATGCATCTACGCGTTAATCCTTTAAAATAAACGTAACATACAATATTAGAAAACAGATTGTCAAAGGTATAAAGAGATATTAAAAAAATAAATATTTCAATTATTATAAGTTAGAATATACTTCAACTAATACCGTTAGCTTGGATGGATTGATAAATTACGAGCCGTAATTGACGCCACCGCAAACTATTAATTCGCGGCCGCGTAAACTTCGCGAATTGCGCGATTCGGTACAGTAGTTACAGATTTTAATGCACGGCCGTCGTGACGGGAACAAGTATACATATCTGTGATGAGAACTTTCGAGTGTAGAACGTAGATGCGATACGGGAATGAGACATACGTACCGGGGTCATATGGAGAGACGGTAGGAAGTAAATAGTAACATCCTGATGTGGCAGAGAGCTGTTTGCTCTCGTCGCACAGTATTTAGAGCTTTAATGCGACCAGACTGAAACGCAGACCGGACTCGTGTACGCCGAGGTCGATGGAGTGAGCGGGTGTAATGAATAGGGTGTTAGCGAAACACGATGTAACTGCTAACACTGAAGCGGCTACGCGAGTACGTGCTGCGTAGGTATTGTAAACCACGTGGACATATAGCGTAGGTGACAGTTATATCACTGACGGTAGTTCTTGCTTGTAATAATTCCGTCACGAGTATCAAAGAATTAAGAGGCATTAAAGAGAATCACAAACTACGAACTTGTATAAACGAAAAGTTAAAAGCGTGTCCTGTAAAAGGACTTCATAAAATCAAACCAACGGATAATCTTATGAAATTAGTTAATATGTGTGAAAAAGTGTAAACTTATGAAGAAAAGCACGTATATATTTGGAAACTATATATTATATGTTGTATAAAGAAATGAATAACGATTGAGTTGAGCGTGAAAAAAGGAATCTTGTAATAAAAAGATAATAGTGTCAATCTTCATTTATACCATACCAATATTTCTTAACAAAATAATTATTTTATTTTTGGCACAATTATTGTACATGCTCGAAAGTCTTGTATTTTTTCTAGAGTCATCTCTATATAAATATACTATTAGAGCAATATATAGTAACAATACATTGCCTTTGTCTTATTGTGAATGCACGATGTTCCGTCTCCACGGCGCAGCGATCTTCAACAAAGTCAACATACGTAAATAATTCAAGCATCGGAGCGGCGCGATGCGCTTATGTAATCGGGCCGCTAGAAATCTCAAAATCCACGAGGAAAAATTATACTTATCTTCCCAAATGATGCACAGAATTACAAATACATATTTATAACGATAAAAATAATTAACACAATATAATATCCCGATATTTTACATAAAAAATATCGTGGAAAAAGAATATCTTTTTGTTAGTTCGAAGGAAATGTTTCTTTATTTAGAGAAATAACGCTCTTAACTAATGAACAAAGAAGATAATGATAAATAAACGAAGAAGATGATATTTAATAAATGCATATTAATTAATTTGTATGAAATTTTTTATTATATTACTGTAATATAAAACAAAAAGTAAAACAAGAATATGCTGCTCTTTAATTACGTGTACACACCAGATATTTACAGCACAAAATTACAAGGAATAATACAAAGCTCGTGAGGGAATGTTACATGTGAAAAATGACGTCTAGTTAGAGGCAACATGAAGGATGATGTTGGCTTGACAACTATGATACACGCATATACACATACGAACACGTACATATCCATTCTCTCTTTCTCTTTTCCTCTTTCACAGTCAACTGGGACGGAAGGGAGCAGCCGGAAGGAAAATGGAGAACGACTTTTCGAGCGGGCCCTGGGCACGGAAAAATTTGCCGTGGTTTCTCCGGCGCTAGCGTAAAAAGCTATGATAATAGAAGCGTAAAGAGGGTCCGGGGTTATTTCATAATTACAGACTGTACTCAGACGAGCGTGCATTATGCCCACCCCCCTTTCTCTATCTTCCTCTTTCTCTCCTTGCCCCCCTTCTTCGCCCCTCTCTTTCTCACTCCCTCTCTTGCTCGCCGGTATGTGCATATATTCGTATTACGGAATTAAGGGCAAAGGCTTGCTGGTAGCCGCGCGAAATCCAGGGAGAAAAAGCACTTCTTCCTATTCTTTGCAGTGCCTATGTTTCTTTTCGGCGACATCGTTACGCTCATTAGTGGGTTATGGGATTTCTCCTTAATTAAACGTATAATGACTTTTGCAACCTTATCCAGGTGCTTTGCCGTTGCACTCTTTGCGTTGTTTCGCATATAAGACAATTTGACTTTTTCCTTTTTCTAATTTGAGTTACATTGTAAGTGCAGAAAGATACAAGTTAAAATGCATAAAGGTTGTTTCAGTTTTTGTATCTTTTATTAATAAACTCGTAGTCATTTAATGTTTTGTGTGATTATTACTTCACTATCTATGCATTTATCAATATATTTTGATAATATAAGAATAAATATTTATAATATACAGAGACATATAATTGTATATAAATATACATATGCTATTATTAAATGATATGCTATTCTTTCTGTACAATTCGTTCTTTCAGTAAATTTTTTTTATTAAGCGGTATCCATAATTTGCGTAGAGAATCTAAGCCGATTTTTAATACTTTTTGAATTTAAAAAATTCAAACCTAAATTTGAGAAAGTTATAGCTTGCTAAAGTTTCTTTGATGCCGTCAACTTCAAAAGATGCCGCAGTGTCCCTATGACGTCACAGCACATTTTCGTGTACTATATTTTCTTCAATTTTGAAGATATTGCAAAAATTCAAAAACTTTACAAATAAAGTATGTCATGATCTATCAGAATATACTGTTAGGAAAAATCCGTGGAAGACCGAATTATGATATAAAAGAAGTGGTTAAAGTTTCTCCATTATACTCTTAGGGTCACTTCGACCAACTCCGATTAACTTTAATCGACGATTAACCCGATCAGCAATTTCGTCAACAGCAAGATTCGACTTTTAACTGTATAATGTACCTATATGTTGTTCTTTTTTATTTTTTTAACCTATCTCTTCGTGATTTACCACTTCGTGAATAAAAGCTGCTTTTAATATGACAAATCTTTTAATTTTTTATTTTCGTCGATTAAAGTTAATCGGAGTTGGTCGAAGTAACCCTTAATAATTAAATTAAAGTTTCATGCACATGAAAAACAACATGATTAAAATAAAAAATGAAATGTACGTTAAACGCACTGTATAATAAAATTTTTCGATAACTTCTATACATATAATAAAATTAATGTTCATCAGACATGAAAAACATATTCTTTCACACACTTTTATTGTTCTATTAATTTTATTATTAGATACGCATTTTATGATAAAAAATTCATATTACACAATATTTTCACTAAATGCAATACATGTTAGAGATTATTGCATAGCTTCTACCGCTTAAATTTTAAAAGTAAGTATATTTTTTTATAACAGAAGGTATAAAAAGGTCGCTGTCTGATTCATGAAATACAGAAAACTTCTGAGATCCGTTTCTTTATTTAGTTCATGTGGAATAATGCGATGCATGCGTAATCCTTTAAGCCATCGTCGTAGATCAAAGCGCGTTGCATGAGAATCAACCTACTCCAGCTCGATATCTCGAGCTTCTGGATTTGATACACGTCGGGTATCGCCGTAATCTACCGCTGCACTCCATGACGTTTGCGTCGAGGTTTCTAACGTTGATTGTAGACGCGGTGTATAAACACTACTATAACCGATAGTATTGTGGCATGACACTGTGGGTGAACGCACAATGAGACCGGATGCGTATACACGACCGCTCGCATATCCCATCTTCTTGACTGCTTGTAACACAATGTGTACACTTTGTGACGCTCGTAAAGTACGCGGGGGAGACTATTCTCTCTTCGCCAACCCCTCCGGCCTTTCTCCTGTGCGTTTCTCATCCTCTTTTCCTCGGTATGTCCATCACCAACCCTATTTTGTCCTTACATATCTCTCTGCGTCGTTGCGTGCTTCTAAAGTTACCTAGAATATTAGCCCCCCCCCCCCCCCCCCCCCCCCCATCCCTACATTGTCGTCCAAGCAAAGCACGATCGCGGAAGATCGACACTCGTATCGAGTTTCTCTCGAATGCCAATATACTCATTAAATCCGCGCGTTTCCTTTCGTGTAACCGCACACACGATCGATCGACCGCAAGAGAGGGTTAAAGAGGTTCAAGTACGCTTTGAAAATCGATGTCGGCGACAAGGCTAGACAGAAGAGCACTATAAGCGCCTTACCTCGCTTTTGGGGGATTTTGCGTAGAATTTTGATTAGAGTCAGCCGGGTATTTGCGTCCGTCGCCACGTGTTTACGAACATCGTCCAGTCGTTGATATTCAGGACCATCGTATTAATAGTGGATTCTGAATTCTGGCGCTAATACGCGGTTAACTTATTGCTGTCTGCTAGTTCCGTCAATGCATAATAAGAATTTGAAATATTTTAAAACGGTACGATATTCTAAGGACACTTAAACGATCTCGAAAGAATTAGGACGTCTTTTAAATGTCTTTACCACAACTTTCCAATGTTTGTTCAAAGTGGATTATTTTACTTCCTAAGATATACGCTTTTAAAATGTAAAGACGTTCGTATAAAATATATAATTTAGATTAATTATAAAAATTATAAAATTAACTATAAGTAAATTCGATAGCTTTAAATATCTTCGTGACTATAAATACTACATTTAATTTCAGATTAATGCTAAAAATTAGTCTTTGTACTTGATGCATAATCTTGTATAATTACTTGTGAAAAGTTTCGATTAACTTTCTCTCGCAGACAACGATACGTAATTAAAGTTATCCAATTTGAGCGTACGTGGTTCTACTACGACAGTCCTCATTTCTAAAGGAAGGAGTTAATATCATTTGTATATACGTAGAAAACTTATTCTATGATACATATTCTTTCTGAGCAGTATTTAGCTTCTTCTTTTTTCTATATCACAAGCAATATTTCGTTTAATAAAAACAACTCACATATTTTTTATGATGAACTAAAAGAATCTTTTTGTTGCAACAAGCTAAGAAGAAAAAATTTCACAACATGTAAATCAAACATATTCCTATTCATCTATTTTTATTTCAATTGACAAGAACAGATTTTTTCAATCAGAGGCAAAAGTCTATTTAAAGTTGAATATCGTATTAAATGATATAAGAATTGTATACTTTAGATTAGAATTTTGTGTAATAGCTAATAAAATTTTGTTTTTTTTTATACAAAAAATCCAAACATATCTATCAAATAATATGTTAAAACATTAAGGGCAAGTTTTTCAATAGTCGCTTAACTTCAATCTTAGCTTAACTCACTTGTCGTCTTTTTCTAATTATTCCTTTTAGAAAAAGATGAAGAGTGAGTTTAGCTAAACTTCAGTTTAAGCTACTATTGAAAAACTTGCCCTAAATAATTTTATAATCTTTTAATACTTCCAATAGAACAGTCATTAATTTTCTTCAATATCTTCAACAGATTTAAGCTTTTCGTACTGAAAAGAAATTTATTTCTTCTTCGTCTGATTTACTTCAAGTCTAAGTTAGCATATCTTTTCACATAGTTTTGTTTCATCTATAGGCGCCGTATAGGTTACGCTCTTCTTTATTTCCGATCACGTGCGTACATAAACGCGTCTATAATATGTCCATAGGTATGCGAAAACACCGCTGCATCACTATAATAGCAAGAAACTTGAGTGACGTCGCAACGTTGTGATATGACAATTATCTTTGACATAAATTTAATTTCATATCTCTGACATGCGTGGATCCCGGTGTCGCCAGGAAAGAAAAGCAAGGAAATACAGGCAAATCCGACTGCAATAAAACGCCAGCCAATATAATATGCGAATAAATGTTTTGTATACAGAACATTGCGTATTTGCATACAGAATATGTGAATACGAGCTATTCTGGCATGAGTTTTTCTATTCTGTTATAGTAACAATCATTAGTATATTATTTATTAAAACGATATGATCAGTATATGAAGCCAAAATTGAATTTGCGACAATATCTTCTTTCTGGTATTCCTCTACTGTGTTTTAGTTTATATATCAAATATAAAGAATATTGAAAAATAATTTTTTTTTAATTACATTCGAAATTTAGACTATAAAAAATATTCTGCAATGCACGCAATTTATTTCTCTTTTTGAATTCTTTTTTTTTTATATTCAATAATTGCTCGTTTAAATAATGTTAATTAAATGTATATAATGACACGAATAATAGTCTTCGTGTTTGGTGAATCGTGTTAAAGATCTAAAGTTTTCATTTAAATTTTAGTGATTGCTGGACTGGATTCGTGCAAATGAACATTAACGCAGTAGGGCTACCGAAGAAACGATAAGTTTAAGCGACATGCCGTAAAGATTTAATTATGCAGAAACTTTCGACTTAGCTATTATCGGGTGCGGCGGGATGGCACTGGTGATGTTATACCATTCTTGTAATTTCATGGGGATTTACTTGAACCGAGCAATTAGCATGCAATGTTACGTATACATTCGCGCGACGCGTACGAGTGAGAAGCTGTGATACTGAAACGTGGCCGAGAGAGAACGGTATAGCATTAATCGTGTAACAGGAAAGGAGAAGCAGCGCAGGCCGTGAGTTTGTTCATTTGTCATCGGATAATCTTTCTGCACACATCGTATAAAGATGTTGCATACGTCCATGCCGCTGCTGTTATTATTAACGCCTTGCTCCTTCGCAATTGCGCGAGCTCGTTATAATTATAATTAGGCAAGAAAAATAAATAATAAATAGATGTTAATACGAAAAGTCTATAGTTTAAGAGCACCTTTTATTGCCTGCAGTCGGTGAATATAGAACGGGATATGGCAGGTATTGTTTGCATAAAATGCGGGATATATGAATCTCTGTACTATTTTACTATTACTTATTGTGCCCAACATAATTATTTCTAGCTCATTAGCGCAGGCGGATTAATGAAATAAATAGAGTATATCTGACGTTATGTTATACTATTATAATCATATATACTATTATTATAGTTTCTCATAAAGATAAGATTCTTTGGAACTTTAGTTTGTTTTTTTTTTTTACGAACAATTTTACATTAATTCTCCTTAGTAAAAATAAATATATATGTACATTTGTTCTTACCTACAAATGATTCCTGCCTCTCTCTATAAAAGATATATCAAAAATATTCTCTAAAAGAGTGAGATATACATTGTTAATGATTGAAAAACCGCTACTTTAAAATAATCGTGTAAGATTAATTAAACGGAATATAAATGAACAGTTCTCTCTTATACGCAAACAGAAAAAAATTCTATTCATTGCGCGAACGGAAAAGTGTGAATGTGCACTCTCACCTAATTTTCCTCTTATTATGATCCACACTGTTGGAAAGTGGAAGAAACGAGTGGTCTCGAGGTATAAAGAACGAATAGGTAGAATACTTTGCTTTAACGTTTTACAACGCGTACGACATCATGCGTCATATTATGGACGAAGAGTGGGGCAAAAGGGTTGCTGGGAACGAGTTGGGGTAGGGGAGGGGGATGGCGTTTCATATTCATTACATCGGTAGCTATTTGTCACAGACTCGTATCGCGTTGAAATACTGGCCGAGATAGCCTAGGTCCCCCATTGCATTGTTAAAATGTCCAGGGAAAAAAGCTCTTCTCGGGAGAGGTGGAGGAAAAAGGAGGTAAAAAAAAAAAACAGCGTCGAACGATCATCGCTCATGAGTTTGGTATTACTGCTCGGCTACTGAATGTAATGAATGTCGTGTAATGAATCGCGCGGATAATCAGCTATTAGTAGATGCTCTATTTAGAATATGATTGCGAGTGGCACGGAAAAGTTATGAACGCGCTACATCCCCTACCTACATAACTCCGTCACCGTACAGCAATTACTTACTTCGATTCCTGCGCGAGGAAAAAGTGGGACAGACTTGAAACGCGTGTGGTATACGCACGACAGTGTGATCCGTCGCGAATAATTCAACTTTTAATAAGGCCGATTTATGATATGGTCGATATATCTGGTGGATGATGACGTAAATACGCCTTAATCGATGTATTAAAAGCAAATGTTATTCATAACAATGACCATTCAATCTCGCAGTTGGATCGCAATAAATCACGTTCATTCACATTCTATCGCATAGCACATAGATAATAAACATGGATGACATTACATGTAAACGTCTAATTACGCATTCTATTAATACGAGTATAACGTTATATAACGTTGTTGTGTACGCTCGTCAGCTTTTCGTAGTCCTAGAAGTTTTCCCTTCTATGCCTACATCCCGGTTTAAGGTAACTGATGTTGGCACTTTGCTCGCGAGATTAAGAAACCTGATTTATATTCATACATTCATCGATTATATACATATCTAGACCTCACGTGAGTCGAGATATTCTAAACAGATATTTATATGCACGGAAGAAAGGAAACTATAGGCTCCCCCCTAAGTCATATGTGCATGTGTGTGAAACACTCATTAACTTATACAATTCGCATGCATTTACACTTTTATGTAATGTATGCAATTATTGCGTTGCACTACTTGACAGAATCACAGAGACAGTGATATTTAAGAACACATTCTGACACGTGTTTAAAAAAACAAAGAATGAAACTTATTAGTTATTACCTACATGACAAATAGCTAGAATAAATAAATAAATAAATAAAATTAATACAAGAGAAATGCAATAACTAAATAATATTTAAAACCTTATCTACTAGTTTCTTAATTAAATAGCTCAATTATCATAAGTTATTCACTTCACGAAATACGAGCAAGGTAATTATTAGCACAATCCATAATCTCTCCTTTCTTTTGTCTCTGTAAAACGGAAGACTGTTCAGAAAAGCTTTGCGCGTTGTCTTCCCTTATTTCGCGCTTCAGGGAGGCTAATTATGCCGTAAAGAACATGGCACAGTGTGCCTATCAAGCGTACGGAATTAAACAAGTTAATCAGATTTCAAAGCAAAGTAGAAGAGATCGCAAAAATTGTAGAGATTCTTATACATTTCCAATTTTTTGGTTCTTTGACAACCATTTTTTAATAAATGCAATAAAACATTTATGCACAAATTTCAAAGACATAATTATTCAATTGATATTTTCCTGTACATTACGAAAAAGGAATTGTGTTATAAACTCTGGAAATCTTGCCTATAATATGTGAGTTAGTAAAATACGCAGTCAGAAAGATTTCCATGCTTTAAAAGAACATTAAAAGAGATATATGATAAACATTGGAAATGAATGGAAAGGAAATTTAAAAAGACTTGGCAGTAACAGCGTTTACAGAATTAGAAGCGGATTGGAAAGGGAATTAAAAAATAATAATTTGACGAATTCTCTGAAATTTGCGAAAGGAAACCCTGCGGATACTCGATTTTTCTCTACCATATTTGATGTAACACTGTAAATGTAATAAGGGAGGGAATCAAATGGGATTTCAAAGATAATATCTAAAATATACTATAAGAAAAAATGAGAAAAGAGAAAGCATGAGTCAGGGACTTAAGTAGATAGTAAGATGGGCGAAGTAAGTATTATGATTTGAGAGAACTTTCGCGGAAATTTGAGAAAATAACAGGATCTTGAACTTTTCTCCACATTGGCAAATTGAACGTTAACCAGTCTCGCTGCCGGCGGGGTACGAACGAGAGCGAAATAAAGGCGGAAACACCAAACATATACGATATGTTACGGGATAGGAAAGAATAAAAAGAGTAAAAAGGTATAACGTTGGACGGAAAAAATATAATTCGGAAAGCTTCCGGGAAAATTGAAAAAAACGGACAGGCGTACCGGAATCGCGGCGTTTTCACTGCGTGGGCGGGTTAGTTAATAACATGGCCAGACAAGCGTTCTAGCGGGACATTGAGGGGAAATACACAAGATATATATACAATATGTATAATATAGGTATATATATATATATATATATATATATATATATATATGTCGTGAGACTTGGGAGAAAAGAGAGGGAAAAGAAGGTAAAAGCTTGTGGTCAAAGTTTTCTGAGAGACACGGACTGTTAAAAAAAAACAGAAAAATAAAACGAAAAAAGGACTATAATTTGGGAAACCGCGAACACGATACACCGGTATCTGCTGGGAACCACGCGCAGTGTGTCACGCGTCCTGGTTTGGGGCAATGGCAACGAGGTCGCCGGATGAGAGCGGGCGACCGCGCGATGGGTTGGGCGCGCGGCTTGAGTGGTGGAGAGGTGGGTGTTAAACGCAACATTTTTCAGCAGATAAGTCACGTATGTTTAATTATGTATATTACCGCCTGTGGGGCTGAAAACCAGAGCACGACTGCCGCCGTCGCCGCCGGCGTCGCGTCGCGCCCCGCCTCTCGTCCCACCCCAGTTCGTCGTCGAATAAAAAGAGCAGATACGCGACCCGTTCGCCGCAATATTTTATTTTAATTATTAATTCCTCGTGTGCGTGGCCCATAGCAATTAGGCGACCCTGCAGGAATGCCGAATTCCGTGGTGGCAGAGACTCACAGCCCCTGATCCCCTCCTCATCGTCCACTCCGTGTCATGAAACTGCGCCGCATTCCCCATTCCCCCATTTGTTGTATTATTCGGACTATTCGGACCGATAGTAGGTGTTATGTAATGCGCTAACGTGTGAGGAAAAGGATGGAGATTCAGCGCGATCTTTAGCAAATGGTTAAGATGTACTTTAGCGTCCACGAATTACTGCATTTTTCGTCGCACGATACAAATTCGAGCAAAGAGGTCGAACAATAATCTTCTAATTTGTCTAATTAAGAATAGAAAGAATATTTATTATTGTGTTTTATTTATATAATGTTATTATATTGAATATTTATCAACTTTTATACCTTCAATCGCAGTTTTTACATTTAGAAATTAGAACAACTATTGCTCATATCTTACAATTAGTTGACCGGTATTTACAACACATGCGGCTGGTCATAATTACCTAAACATTCCATTCATCTACAATTTCAAAAGACATACAACATGATACGGTAATCCTACTGCTATTAGAAATCTTCTTTGTGCTCGCGTACACAGATCAAATTACTTCCGGATAGCACGAAAAACTACTGTGCTTAACCTCCCTTACCTTTGCCCCTTGCTGTCACTTTGCACCTCGCCTTAATAACCGGCTGCACGAAGCGCAGGAAAGGTCGCGACGAAAAATAATATAATGGCACGAGAAGCGAGCCGCAAGCATCGTTGCCGACGTCGCTTTGACGCCAGAGTTGCCTGTTGTCGCTCTGCTCTGCTTTTAATAATTAATATCATTATACACGCTCGAACGGTCAGAAGCAAAGCCCGCCATCGTGTATGTTATCTTGGATAGGTGACTGTTTATGACTGTTTAGCCGGGGTCGCACGCCAGATAGGTAGATAATAGGAGCATGTATATCCTGAATCTACGCTTGCCGTAGCAATAAAACGGCAAAAACTTTTCTCGTCTAAGCTGCTGTACACTCCCGTCCCTCTCATTCTCCGTTACTCACATGCGCTCTGGCTTCCTATCTCTATCTCACTTCTTCCATTGGTTTTAATCTCATCCCCTGTAATCAACGGTGCGTTATTATGACACGTACTGTTACAACCAGTTAGTATATGTCATATTTTTACATGTATTTGATATGCAAACTAATTAGCGTACATATTTCTGGATTGAGTTTATGTTGTTCCAACTGTAATTATAGCATTATAATTGGATAATGTAAATAATATCTTATCTCCTACTCTTATTTCATATTTTCTCTAGATTTGTTAGCTTTATTTGTTAGATTTATTTAAAACACAATTTCTTACGAGAAACTGTATAATATTTTGTAAACAGCAAAAGTATTAAAAATAGTTTAAAATACTTGGTAAAATTATTATCAGATCTTTGTTCATTGTACAAATTTCGGTTTTTATTAAAAATTGCAAACTAATATATTACATTCTTAATAAAGAAATTATCGAGATGTATAGCAATTTATTCAAATGTGAAAACTATTGTGTTGTTGTTATCAAGTTTTGTTAAATTATTATTATTATATAATTCTATGCATAACACTTGTTAAAGGAATTATTTTATAACCATATTTAATAAAAATTGTGTAATTAAATATTTAATACACAAAATAAAAAATAAACATTAGCAGATAATACCAAGAAGATTAAAGTATATGGGCAGCTCGATCGATTTTTCTCCACCACAGCAATAGAGAATCGAATCAGTATGGAAGAAACGATCGTACAGTATTAACTCTGCTGCAGAATTAAAGTCAATCTTGCCTGGTAAAATCGAAGTTAAGAATAGGGCATGAGCAGGATAGTGTGGTCGGAACAAAAACGAGAATAATGTAGTTTGGAAGTATAGTGTTATTGGCTACAGGACCCTTCTCAATCTATTGCCAATTCTTTGAATCATTAATGGCGTTAGGCCGACCTCGTCAATCTCCTACCTTTAGTATCAAGAAACATCGAAAATCTCGATTTTCCAGGATTGCGGACAATTTATCAATCTGTAAAAAATGTCAGCACATGAATACACGCCATAAAACACGAGGCGATAAGATGTACAATTTATAATTTTCGCTTATAAGAAGCTAAAACATTTTAAGCAAGTATAAAGTTTTGAATTTTCTGCGAAAATATATATGTAATAATTAAATATTTGTATTTAACAGATAATAATCATATATTGTTTATTATATTATATTATATTTGATTTTCAAAATTTATATATAATTTCATTCTTATTCGTTAACAATTCGTTAACAATTGTTAGTAAATCTGTATGAATTAGCACATTATTAATTACAATGTGATTATTAGTAGATTATTTATAATTTCGATTTAAATTATTAATTATACATTTAAATATTTCAGCGTTAAATTACACATTAACGTAGGTTAACAATTTTATCACTGCTTTATTTTAAATTCCGTAGTAAATCTCTCAAGACATTAGAAATTGCACATTAAAATAGCTAAAATACCTCAGGTGTAATTAAATGTTCCCAAAGTTTTTGTCGAGAGATCTACAAGTAAGCGCATCCAGATATTAGTCTACATAAAACGCATATTTAATTTTTATAATACAATTTTAAAAGATTTATGATATAACATAGGTGAGAGAAAACGAATGCAAAACTTTGCAAAATAAGTAGAGTGAAACTTGAATATCATAACCGAGTTTCATAACTTGTACTTCGCAAATAATTAACAATTTACACGCAATAATATCGACGGAAACATTCTTAATCAAAACTAGGGGACACTTTACGAAGATGACCCACTATAATATTTATGGTATTTATACTGCAAAATGTTATATACGAGGATTTGTAAATTTATTGCATATTCTTGTATACCATGTCGTAAATAAGAAAGGATTCGAACGTAAAAGCGAAGTTTTATGACTGCAGTTATAATCATGGCGCGTTCATTTCTCAAGTCTGTACGTTCAACTTCATTAACAAGGAATGAACGTATATTAATTTGCCATTGTCTGCTATAGTAAGAAAAACTGAGGGTGCTTCTTAATGAATAAGATATACGTTGTCACAAGCTTGAGTGACGAATATATTATTCATGCTAATTTTTAATTAAATGATTCTTTAGTTTTATTTAATGTTTGAAAATGGTAAAGCTTTATTACACAATTATAAATATTTCTTCTTTATTATCAAGTTTAGTTTAAGTTAGTATAATAGAATAATAAATGATTATAAAATTTTATCGAAACTTCGCTGGTTCAACACTGTTTCAACACCATTTTCAATCTTGTCGTTCAAACCAATGAAACCATGTAATGGAGGTCTGTGTGATAGAGAAGAGAAATGAACTTCCTGCAGCATTCACAAAGAAGCTCAATACGGCGGACTCATATGTAACTCCTGAGAAGAAGCTATGACACAGCGAGAAACGGACGAGTTATTTCATTCACGGATTTCCCATAAAATCAGAGTATCGAGAGGTTGGTGTCGCGTATTTAATAATGCAGCAACACCGGATGTTCGTAGCTAGCTATCGAGCCAGCGATACTGGGAGGGAGGGCGGAAGAGCGAGAGTCGGATGGGAGGAGTTCAACAGAGGAAGGGGTTTGCTGCTGGGGGATGGCGATGGGATAGACCAGATTAAATATTTCACAACGCATTTCCGCCGTTGCGCCCGGAGGGTGGTTTGGGGTGGGGCCGAACCAGGAGACTGAGGGGCAGCAGAAAAAAAGTGTAGTACAATTTTGTGCGACAGAAAACCCCGTGCACGCTTTTTGCCGGTTGAATATGGATTTTCGAATGTGTATAAGCTTTCCGGAGATTTCAGGTTTCATAATTGATAAAGAAGTTCTTGAATTCTGGGAGAAGAAAAGAAATACTTGGGAGGGAAGTTGAAGGCAGCGTGATTTCATAGCATAGCGAAATCGTGACTGAACTAGGAGAATCAAAATAAGAATGAAAAATAAAAAAGAAGGCACGCCCGGAGAAGAACAACAGTATATTTAAATAAAATATTAAAATATTGTAATTAAATCAGTTAAAAAATGGTTAAATAATGCTTTAAATATTTAACAATATAATTGGAGATAAAGACTAAGAATTGTATAGGTTTAAGCTATAATTCTCATGTAAATTCAAGACTTGCTCGTATTGGATCCCTGTTATACGTCGCCAGCTTTCTCAGAACCTTACTGGGTTGCACAAACTTAGAACCCACTGCCCTCTTGTCTACCGACAAGCGCGCATTAATGTAATGCCCCTTAACCTTACGAACGGTTAGATGGATCGTGTCGGGGGTGCTTTGTTGCGCTATGGCTCGTAATAAACGCGATCCGTTACCCGACAGTTGCTCACGTGCACGAATAGCTTTATAGATCTCGTCGCATAGCCGTTACAGACTCATCGTTCCTATTTTATAAACTTATAGTATCGCATTATTCGCATCAATAACGTACACTAACGAAAAGAATCAACACGATCAATTTCTTGTCATCTCTCTTCTGCCCATGAGTTTTTTTCATCTTGATCAAAAATCTATATAATCCATTTATAAGTGCCTGCCTTCTTTTAAAATCCATAATTGCATTATCAGCAGCATTTGCAATATTATTTAAATTCTAAAATAATGTCACATTTTAGAAGATAAATTGTAGCTCGAAGTAATCAACAATCCTTTGTTACATAACTTCTATTTTAAATATCCTCAATCGCGTTTCTCTTTAATAATAACAAAAAGAAAAAGGCGATATGATCGAGACAATCGAGACTTTCCGCATACTCACAATATACAAGATGATCGATAAATCCAGGGAAGTTGGTCACATGAAAAATCTAGAAATCCACTTTGTTATTTATGCGTTGGTTTGCTTGCCAGGATGCAGGGATACTTCTGCATGTGGGACAGGATTATCATTTTTCCTCAGTTATCCCGGCAAGGCTGCCATTACTTCTGAAGTTCTTCCCGTATGTTTCACTAGCTATAGATTTAAATCCGTCTTGTCCGAAGAAGAAAAACCAAAGTACACAAAGAGAAAAGACACAGGCGAAAAAAAGGTCAAAATTTATCTTTAATGCCGCATTTATATTGGCTGTAATTTATCGTTGATTAAGAATTAAATCTCCACGAGACGTGTCGCGAGTCAAATGTAACACTGCCTCAGGGCGTGTGGCAGCTTGGGATCTGAGAAATACTGATATTTCTTAATCATTAAACCTAAAGTATTATCTTCAATTATTAATGAGACATATGAACTTACATTCTATATGTGTGTTTACGTTTCGTTAGATCAGCGCTTATTTAACAAGATAAAACGCGAAATTTATTCTGTTTCTCTTTGCCCACAATGATAATATAGCACAGATTAATGATGTCGAATTGATTTCCGCGATTGTACTTTTTGCTTGCTTTGGAGTACATGTATATTGCTATGCGCATATGTATACTTCTCATTGCCTAAAGGCATAGAGATATATGTGCTTGATGAGAGTTAACACTTTCGACCAATAATACTTATAATAAATATGTACAGTTGATGTAGATTTCTCTTTATATCGCTAATTATCATGTAGGTAACTATTAAAGAATCTGTGACTTTTTTATTTTTATCTTTACTGACAAATGTTAATCTTCTATTTTATTCTAAAACTAAAATTTTATAAACAATATATATGTTAAGACCGTTAAGATATAAATCAATACAAAGGAAATAGCCATACACGGTCCAAGCTTGGATCTTAGGCAGCTCAATATAATTACTGGCTGGGGTAATATTTTTCGCAATAAGTTTTTACAGTGATTTTAATATTAAATCGATATCGATTTAATTAGGGAAGGGAGAGGGAATTTCTAATGTTCCAACAATAGCTGTGTTTTAAGTCCGACAAATAATCGGCGCGCAGTTTAATATGTTGGAAAATACGCGTATTAATACATATAGAAAATAATTATATTGAGCTGCCTAAGATCCAAGCTTGGACCGTATGGCTATTTCCTTTGTATTGATCTAAAATTTTATATTTGCAAGTTAGATAAAAGAAATCTGATAGGTGCTCCTCTCCTATCCGCTTATCTATAGTAATAGTTTTTATTCTGTTTCTCTTGAGTCAGCCTTATATGCCAACATAAAGCAATTATAATAGCGTTTCAAATTTAGTCCATGTAATGTGTCCAGACTATGGATTTTAATCAGATATGAAGTACACTAAATTAAGCCAGTGTAAGCCGAGGTATGCTAGATTATGTCAGACTATGACAAAGTTTCTATGCCACAGTAACCCTGAATACAGCATCGTAAGCTAAAGTGACTTCTCAGAGAAGTGTAGGTAAAATAAAGCAGCAATTTACTTTAGTTATTTTTATTTGGCCCATATAAATTGTAAGTATTATATAATTGATCGATTATAAATCACCATACAGTCCAAGATTGATTTTTATTAAAAACAGTTTTCTAATAAAATAATTAATCAATGTATTAAAAGTTACAATTTACAATAGGTATAATTGTCTGTTATTATTACATGTGTTTGTCATTGATTTTTATGGACGTTATAAAATAAAGTATACATGTTTCATAAAAGCAACAATTAATTTTATAATAATTATAATATTTTATGTAGAATTAAAAAAAGAAAAAGGATTCTCTTGCAGGTGCATTTATATGGGATCAATATTCGTTTCTTTCAATAGCAGTGCAATTCAGTTGTGCGCGGACTCTCCTATATTGAGGTGCTAATTGACGATTACGATCATCTTCACACGCGCAATTATGCTCTCCATATGTTTGTCTTCTGCTCACTTTATTTCGACTTGCGTACGCGAAACGAAACGTGGCCGTGTAATGTGCGAACTTCCACTTTTACGTTACTCGATGAGAAAGAACAGCACGGAACACTCGATTTTCGAGTTATTTGTTTAACGCGGGAGCTAGCGAGAGACTATAAGGGGAGGCAAAATAACAGAAAAGGGATACGCTGTAGAAGAGGTAGCTGTAGAAACACCGAGCGCGAGAAAAAAATTCCGAGCAAACTGAAATAAAGAGTGGCCAGACGAAATAGAGAACAACGGAACAACAAAAGTGAAAATTTAATGTAATAAAACAAGTGAATGTTTTATATCTATGTAACTGGCTTTTCCTCCGATGCGGTTCCATTTGCTTCGCCCTAATGGCTTTAAATAAATTATTTTTTAAATATTACAAAATTCAAATATAATTTATTTTTTTTTCTGATACAATCTGGGTGGTAACCGCTATTTTTGAGTAAATATTTGTTGGGAAGTTATAAATAATTTTTGTTAAAATTAAAAAAAATTATTGTGTTAAGCTTAAAGTTGTATAAAAACGATAGTTAAGTATAAAAACACGTTAATACAATTTATTCTTTTCCCAATTTTTTTTCCTATTTTAAACCATACGCAGTTGGGAAGGGAACGTTATATGAAATAATACTTCCAGCAATCGAAGATGAATGCGATAGACATACTATCCGCATGCGAATTCTTTTCAGTTTTGCTGGGAAATGAATGCAAAACAGTCCGACCACCGCGATAAACCGGTGCGTCGGATAGATCGAGCGTAGCATTCTCTGAAAATTTCACGTGCACCGGCGAGGTGAGGTGCGCACGGACGAAAGCTCGCACGCACGCGCATATTTTCCCAAATGCGTATCTCTTATTCAAATTGCATGGAAAATTCGGTACGACCGGCCCGGCACAATTTATGGACGGGCCGCACTTTGCGGCGTGTCACGGCCACTGGTCTGCAGCATTCGTAGCTGTAATTGGGATTTATGGGTACGCGTAAGCCTTTATGGTGGCTATGGCACCGCGTTTGGTGTATACATGTATTTGTTGTTGCACACGTAAATAAAGTGAGCATAAGAGTGAGAGGGATGGACGTCGATTTGCACGCAGTCATGACAAGCGTGGGAGAAAGAGAGAATGGGTCTATTCACCACGAGGCACTTAATGTTGCTCCAGCGTGAGCTTTCCCACGATCACCATCCAAAGCGGCGAGCGCGTACAGTGTCGCCGTAGGTAATCGATTTATCGGGTATGATTTTTGGACGTTTTTTCGCCCACGTCATCCGATAGAATAATTGAATCGGTCTGTGGAAAGGGTAAGTTTTGTTTGGCCATAACTATTGATTGCTAGATAAATCTCAGAAACGGATAGTCTTAGAATAAATATTTTTCTACAAAAAATGTTTCTTCACAGCTGTAGATACGTGTGGAAATAATAGTAGATTTTTAATGGAATTATAGTGCATTTTCTGTTATATATACGTACATGTACCGTGAATAAAAATGAAAACTATACGTTGAATGTTAAATTTTCGTGCATGTAATTGATATTTGTTATGACGTGTTGCAGAATACAAAATAATTTATGTTTGCAAGTTTTACATCAAAACGAAATGTAAATGGCGTATTAAGGATGTTCGGGCGGTACAGGCATATTTTCCCTGCTAAAAGTTAGGTTGCTTATGTACAATCAATTTCTAAAGTTAAATCACTTTTTGAATTTGACAACATTGCAAGGCATTTTCGATAGTGTGCGTGTATCTCATAGTCTCCTCATCTGTAATTGAGCGTTTGTAAGTACGTATTGAGTATGTATTGAGCGTACTTTTTGACTAACTTAACCTAACCGAGAATTTTTTCGGAAACATTATTTAAATTAGAAAAAAAACGAGTCTCCTAATGAAGCTAAAAATTGGTATAGATAATTATGTAGTCTTACTCGTTCTGCTTGCAAAATTTCATATTTTTTTCATCCTTTTTCACTGATTGTGAGATATAATAATTTTTTCTCATTTTCCATAAGACTACGTGCAATTTTATTATTTAATTTCTCAACAACAAGCTTCCTAAACAGCCTCAAACTTTGATAAAATTTTTTTTATGATGAAATCTACAGAATTTATTTGGATTCAAAAAGTTTTCATCATTTTAGTCGTAATGCCCAAACATCCTTAAAGTCACATATAAAAATTTTTAATTGTCGACTTTGCACAATCTGTCTTTATCTTTGGTCTCTTCATAAAACAAGGGAAATGTGACAATAAAAATGTGATGTTATTATAAGTAAAAGATTTATTAATAAAAGATTTTATTCCACAAAGATGATCTTTTCGCAAGCTGGATACGATACAATGTTTCGCCTATATCCGCGAGTGATAAACTTTATGCTTACAGTAGATTCGAGTTCTACATGTCGCTCCGTACGCTTACGAAGCTCCGCGCTGTTCGTACACGCCGCTTACTGTTGGAATACAGCTATGTTTGATTTAGCGCGGAATGTTGCCCGCGGCTAGAGCCGCCACCCAAGCCTTCCCAAATTACGTTTACATAAATGACTAACAATTACCAACAAGCTGAGGATACAACAAACACACGGGGCGCGGCCTCACCGGCCTCGCCTGGCTTGGCCTGGCCTGGCCTGGTTGTGGCCTAAGTAAAAACTCGTTAATTAATTAACCTCGCCCTTTCTCTCTGCCGGCTTTGTGAGCAAACACAGGAGCGGGTGTGGGAGGTTTACGTCGCAGTTGTAAAGGGAGGTATAGGGACCCGCTAAACTACTGGGGATGTCCAACCTCGAGAGGCCCCCGGCATGTTGTGGTAACCTGAGCCGACTAGCAGTCCCCTTTCCCCTTAACCCCTCCTTTATATACATCTGGAAGTCGTAGCTGCAATTCTGCCACGGCGAGCCCTATAGCGAATCCTTGCAGACTATTCCCTGCGTCGCCCTCGACCCCCACCTGCTAAGCCCGCTGGCATGGCCGGCGTATATATATGCATTATGTTCTCTCTAAGCAAAACATACCCAGAAGCGCATAGCCTTAGCTCCGACTTCGCGGTTACTGCTGCTTGATCTCGCATGGTCGATCTCTCTGCTCTTCTACCATCTATCCTATTCGCACAAACTCTCCTTGTCGCCATCTTTGTCCATGGTTATGAGAATTATGCTGCGGGCGCTTAAAAGCTTCGTAAACATCGAGCACGTGCAGTAGAAAGCTATATGCGGGTGAGGTACTGTTGGGGAACAAGAAAGGGATCAATGGTGGACCCAAGGCGGAGAACTGACTTCTGTAAAGACCGGTCTTATACTCGTCCTCGGCGGTAGATGCCACGGAATATTCCACAAAGGGTACTTTACGTTAATGGTACTGTGTTCTTTCTTTCTCTCTCTCTCTCCCTCTCTGAGAACCTGACGTTCTTCGATTTCTTGTTTTTTCCTTCTTTTTATTCGATGGAAATGATAGCAGTTGGTTTTGTCTTCCTCAACGAACCGCCCGAGGCTTCGACGAAGAAAAAGGAACGTCATTAGCTTACTAATTATGAGTCGATATTATTAATTATTATCTTTGCCTTGGAATTCGCCGCTTTAATGAATTTCTTCGCGCCGCGGAAGATAAAGTAATCTCACGCATGAGTTTTCTCAATATGTCTTGGAATCAACTGCACGAAAAAAGAAACTGATGGAACGTTTTATATTCCAGCAATGTTAGCAACATGCTGCGATATCTATAATACAAGAATGCGATTAATGCTTTCACCCACGTGGCTGCGCGATCATTTTATTCATCAATATATAATAAAGGCAGAATTGACATTTGAGTAAAGTGAAAGAAAGTGAAATGGTCTCTGTTTTGCCGCGGTAGCTCTGAAGGGTAACAAAGCGGATGACTGGAAGCGAGAGTGCGTTGTGGACAGGGAAAAAGCGAGAGAGAAAGAATCATCGGGTTGTCGCAAAAACTGTGACGAGTACGCAGGCACGGTATTCTCTGTAGCAGTCCGCATTTGCGTTGACCCTGGAGGCTTTCGGGAAACGAAGCGCGTAATTACACGCCCAAGGGCGAGCGTCGTTCCAAGCAGACCCCTAACTAACTCCCCGCTTACGTCTGCTCTACGATTCTCCGTTCCGTGCTCGGACCAATCCTGCCATCTCTACCTTTCTGATCCTTTGCTTCGTATAGTCACATATCTCCATATTTTATTTCGTTGTAAATAATCAATCGGGCCGATAGATGAACACAAACAGATAACGTTTAGTGTATGTATACAATATTTGTTTCGACACGGAAAAGTGACTGTTTTCATCAAAGATCAATTCGTACAGAATTGATCCAATAAATGTAACACTTTTTCAAAAATTATCGATCACTTATATTTGTTAAAAAAAGTTTTGTAAGCTAATCCACACAATAATATATGTAGGATTAATAAAAAATATATATTTACGCGTAATGGTAAAGATTTTTAATATTTATTATGATATTGCAAATAATGTATATATAAGAATATTTATATAAGCTTATTTCATGATAAACCTTTTAAACAAAGAGTTAATATATTAACATAATAAGCAATGTTTTGTTTATACATATATATTTTTATGAAATATAAATGTATATGAACGCCATTATCTCTCCATTTATTAAACATGTAAATAGATAGATAGATAGATAAACTGTTTATTTCTTGCCTTTCGGCATTGAAAGGGGGTATATAATTCCAACAATACAATTTTACAATAATACCATATCGCTATCGCAGCACACACTTAACAAAAAGAAACCGCAACTTACATAAAATACATAAAATTACATAAAAACCGCAAATTACATACTTGAACGCCTATTATACTACACCTGTCCTCTTATTCCCTATTATAATTTCTACTCTAAAGCGCTCTTTTGCCTTTGGTTCTGTTTTCAATTCTTATTTTAATAATCTTCTTCATCCAGCTAATTCTTTCTTCTTTCCCCGCCAGTAATTGCGCCATACTCATGTTGCTTCTTATCTCTTCCCTACATCTTTTTAATAGATGCTCTATTGTCTCAACTTCCTTTTAGCATATCCTGCAAAGTTTTTCCTCCTGATCTCGCCAAAAATTACTACTCAGTTCTTCGTTCCCGCATTTAAATCTCGCTATAATTTTCTGATGGTCTTTCTTTCCTGGTTTTCTTAAATACTCTGGTATCTCTATCGAACAAAGTTTCTTATATCTTTTCCCGTATCTAGAATCTTGTATTGTATTAAATTGTATCTGTTTCTGAATTTCTATATCTCTTTTAATTAACCTATCTATAATATCTCCTCCGCCCTCTCTTGTTCTTTTTATTTCCTCCCCGTACATACCGTTCCTGCGAAAGTACATTTCTCTGTCTATCTCCCACCTGGTTTTATTTTGCCTTGCCTTTTCTATTTCAATCAAGCATTCTTTAAGTATTCTGTTAGTTGTACTTTCCCTGATTTTTTCCTCAAATTTTACCGCTCTTTTCTCTGTCTCTATTCTCAGTGCCTGCGTTTTTGTTTCCTCCCTAACTATATCCCGGTGTATTCCAATCTAAACCTAACGACCATTTTATATATATATTCTGATATCTTTCTACTGTCGCATACTCATTCCACCCCAAAATTTCTGCTCCGTACATTAAAATACTCTTTACTAGGTGATTAAACATCCAAATCCTTCTCTTGAAATCTCCCGCAAATTTTCTTTATCCTATTCCCCACACCTGTTTCATAGCACTTATGGCCTTCCTAACCGTTTCTTTTATGTGTCTATTTGGCCTATTATTCCTTTGTAATGTATAACCTAAATATTTAAACTGATCTACTTCTTCTATTTCCCTACCATTCCAGAGCCATTGTTCCTTTTTTCTCCTCCCTCCTGTCTTCCTAAACGTCATCATTTTTTACTTTTCCACGCTTAAGATTAAGTCCCTTTTTTCTAAAAATTTCGCAAAGCTCCTCAGCATTTTCTTCATTTTGTTCGCGTCCCTCGCAACTAGTATATATCGTCTACATATGCCAAACTCCATAATTTCTATCTTCCTGTCACCAGTCCTCTCGCTTGTCCTTTCCTCAGCGTGTCTTCTATATCTACAATATATAAAGCAAATAGTGTAGGGCTTAGTGGGCATCTTTGTCTTACCCCTAATTCCGTCCAGAATTTCTCTGTCTGTATCCCGTCTATTAATACTGTATTGGTCGTGTCTTCATAAATTTCTTCTATTCTCCTGACTAACAATAAGTGATGGTTTATTCCCTTTTTCCGCATTATTGTCCATAATTTCTTTCTATTTATTCGAATGCTGCTTTCAAATCCGCAAAGAATGCGTACACTTATTCAATACATTATTAAACATGTATTTGATCATTATTAATATTTACGACAAACAGTTCGAGAGTTCTTTAAATTTGCATGACATACTTTATTAAGTGGAAAACACGAAACATTGATAATATAAATATATGATATAAATGGGTGAAATTATCTTTTCAAAAAAATATATTTTTGCTATGCAAGAATACCATAAGCGACATGAATCGTTCTGCAAGCACTTAGTCATTTTATATCGTTCCACACATTTTTGACGTCGATTTTCTTCTCCACTGCGGAAAACTCTTCCTAGGGACCAAAAGAGATAGACCGAATACCACTCGACATTTCTGATACTCTGGGCGATTTCGATGCTTTACATTCCAGAACTTATTCCTTCGCCTGGTTTCTTCACATACTACATATTTTATAAGTATCTCGCACATAACGCCATATCTGAGACGAGAATTTGGTAAAACAAGAAGATATATCTTCGTGCGCATTCAATTCGAGAAAGCTACGCAATAGAAAAATTTTTCATTTATTCGAAACAATATAGGTACCTACATTAAAATCTTGTCATGTTGTTTCTTTTTTTTTAACTAGTTAGACAGTTTATTTCAACTACTTTTTTTTAAGGTTATTTGTTATTTTCAGTTAGCATTTGAAATAATTGAATTAATCGCGCGGCAGGAACATCTTAATCCCAATCTTAATCTTGCATAATAGTGTCTTATCTACGGCATCCCCTAGATACTACAGCGCACGGTACATCGGGTATAATACTCGATAAGATGCTTATGTAGAGATCAGAAAACAGGTCTCCAGTGTTGCATCACGAGTAATATGTTAGACGTTACTTGCTTACTTTTATTATCTTCCGTTTATGCCTCAGGAAAATGAAATTTTCTCCGAGATGCCGGCGATTCGTCTTGTGGGATTAAAAAGCCCCTTAATTTCCCTAGCGGGGCCTCGGCATCTCACCTCTTCTTCAATAACACGTTCCACCATTCGCCATGCATCCACTTTCGGCTAGCTACACAACATGGCTAGTTTTAGTTTATCTCTTCCGACGTTGTATATCGCAAAAAATTTAGACTTAGGGCTGTGGACAGTTGTGCGAGTTGAAAATGGAAGAAAAAGGAAAGAAAGAAAGAAAAGCAGCGGGCTAATGCGCGCAGAAATTAAACAGAATTCTAGATGAAGCCTCACCGGAGTGGTGTGCGCTCTAACATGCTAATCACCGAAACACTCAGTTCTTCAGAAGCGTTTTCCTCTTTCCGCCAACGATGCTTATGAAATATGCAAATATACTCTGTCACTGTCCATTTCATTTCGTCAGAGAGAACTTTGGTATCAATATATTTTTAGAAAACTTCAGAATATATATATATATAAAGATATACAAGTTTTCGCTAATATCCCAAGTACTGCTTTAAATTAACTCAATAATAAAAAACAGAAAAGGTATATGTATATGTTTCCAATTTTTTCATTTTTTACAGAATTATTATTCGTTGATTATTTTATTTATTTCTTTAAAAATTCGCATTATTTTTGACACGCTTCTCGATATAATGCGTTCTTTCTTCTATGTTTTTTTTCTGTAGGTATATTCTAGTAGCAACAAAATTGACTTTAAAAGGCATTGTTACTATGAATAGGTCTAATGTTATATTGAAAAAACAAAAAAGTGAGCAACCAAAAAACTAAAATTTAACGTATATATTATATATTTTAAACAGCGATTAACCAGGCAAAAGTCGGAACAAACCAAGAGTACCGAGGGCATTCACTGCACTCTCGGGCTCCCCTGTTAATTAATAAAGTATCCGCGTAAACTAACAGTTTTACTACAGAGCTGGCGAACTTAATACAAAAGAAGCAGCCTTTGTTTCAGCGCGACGAAGTAACGAAGTCTCGGACAAAGTCAGAGTTAGACACTGGGCAGATTACTCGTTACATACTTAAAATCTCAACAACTAAAGAAAAGTCAGACTTTTTTCTACTATTCTTTTATGAATCATCGGTTTTTTGGGCCACAGTCCTCTCCATATTTTTCTATGCTAATATGCGAAATTCTGACTAAAATCATAGCACAATTCTAATGCAATGGCTCAATCAATCACGATAAAAATACGAAAACATTTTTGTATTTAAATAAAATTTTAATCGTATTAGGTACATTAAATTATAAATTAGAATCTATTATCATTTACAACAATGTTGGAAAACGCTCCATAAAATTACAGTATTACTACATTCTTTCTGACCTGAATCAGACTTCACAAAGAATTATAGAGGTAGCTAAGATGCATTTGTTACACATTTACAAAGTAACGCCTCCCGCGTAACTGGCAAGATGTATTCGGGAAAAGTAGCCAACTACTTTCCGCACCAGTTATTTCTCGTTCCATTATGGCTAGAACTAGAGATGCCTTAGAAATGGGCGAGCACGTATGCCCGCTAAGCGCAGTACTCAAGCAATGAAGGAAAGGAAGCCACTGAAAAAATAACTTTTTAATTCGGCCTAATGTCCAGACGGTTGGGAGAGGTTGGATTTATGGGGCTGGCCTCCCACCCTTAGGGTCGAGCTAGTGTTTACGAGAGTTCACCACAAGAATGTTGTCTACTACCCTTTGCTACCCTCCTAAATATTGCCCGCGTGTGTTACGTGCCGGTGCTATCGCTGCTGTTACTACTAGCTCTGCAGCCGTTACTGTTGCCGCTGCCAACGCTGCTGCTGCTGCTGCTATTGCTGCCAGCTTGTTTTTCGAGGCGCTTTCATTACGCGTACCGTAGTTGCATTCGCGATTAAACCGCTGAGTTATGCGCATGTGCATTTTTAGCATGCCGCGTTGTCGTCACTCGGTCATCGTAGCTTCTCTTTTTGTTTTTGCATACTATTTGTTTCGCCTTGATCTCACGACATAGTCACGCTGCCTCGAAAATTTCACGCGACGCGACGTGTGCAATGAAATTGGTATGTTCAATCTGCACACGGTCACTCAGAATTTGCCCGGTAAAAATTGTGTTCTCCGGTGGTTTACTCGCGAATGGTATACAAATGCGAAACTCACGATGACAGTTAAATTCTATAATACTTACTTCGCAATTAGAAAAAAATTAGGTATTACGTTATTATGAAATAAAAATGGTATTAATATAATATGTATGCATACATGAAACACACTTGTACAAACTGCTGCAATTAAAATTATTGCAGATTATTGGGTAATAATCATAGGACATGCGTTTTTCTGAATTTAAAACGCTGATAAAATGCTTTTTATAATCCGCATATTCATTTATAAAACGCAGGTTTAATTTTTTAATCATGGAACAAATATTCGAAATTTGAAAATATATTTTTATTGATGCTTTATTCCATTGCAGTGCCATACAAGCTACGATAACAACATATTTATTTAAAATTTACGCCGAATATTTTTCAATTTAATGAATATTAATTTGACTTTCAAAAATGCCTTAGGCATATCGTAGCACCAAGCAAGATCGAACATTGCAGTCCATTATTACTTTTAAAAACCACAGTTAAATTATTAAATTACCGTGATACCATCCTATTAATATCATGATTTCGAGTCACGCGTTTGGCAACAGACTCGTGCGAATGCAGGCGGTCAAAAGGGACCTAATTAGTAATTTAACGAGATAACAATAATGCACCCGATAACCGACAAAACAGCTGCGCCGCAATACGAACAATTTTATTGTTTCAAGCTGATCTTTCCTACGCTTGTTTATCGAAACAGCAGGTACAACCAATCCCTGTGTATGCAATTGTATATCGTCACAGCATTATTCATCCCTCGGGCGTATTTGACCGGCTGTATCCTAATGAACATTCTCCCATTCACCCTCCTCGCGCGACCCACGTTTAGCCCCATCCGTTTCTTTTTCCCTGCCATTTGTCGCACGCACGGGAACCGAGCGCTCTTTGAATTATTAATAAACCGGTTTTGGATAAATTATTCGGGAATGCCGACGGAGACCGATTGCCCCGAAGACCTACCTGGGAGTCGATATACGCTCAGCGGGACTATCTCGTAAGACCTGGGGCAAAAGGTGCTGCGTGATATGATAGGAACATAGAATACCAATATATGTCCATGTGTAAACACGATAGGAATTGGCGTTGGGAGATGGGATAGTGCGAAAATGACGATACACAGGATGCTGTAAGTGCGTCGTTGAAGAAACAGGATGATCGAGACGGAGAACAACGATACTGGTTAAAAGAAAGGTGTAGGAGTGCCATGGGGAGAAGATGCGCGAGAAATATCGATAAAGGGAAGATAGTCGGCTCGTCAGTGTCGTATGTACACCGTATACTTACACCGTGCAGCCATAGGATCCTACACGGGTATATCGCCATCGCTAGAAAGACGTAAGTGAGAGATATTTAATGTACCACAAAGAAAAATACACGGAAGTGTAATGTGACCCGATATGTATCTGAAATGCTCCCATGATATTGAATGAATACTGAAACTATATAGAGCAGCACGATTATAACCAGAGGAAGCTAGCTAGTTTGATAACAAAAATTGAATGATTGCGAATACAATATCTACTGAATAATTAATTGCAATAATAGAAAAGTTTTACACTTCTAAAGTTATGTCTTTTATCATACAATTCCTATTTTAATGCAATATTTACCATTGTTTAAAATTAATACAGATAAAAATGCAGATATATAATAACTATATTGCAATTGTTACAAAAAAAATGGCATATAATACGTTACTTTATTTAATGTCATTTAGGTGATTTTATAATGTTTTACTAAAATGTTTCACTAGCTAAGAAATCAGATGCTATGATTTTATTTATCTGATTTAAAAAATGTTTCTTTCCTTGACTGCAATTTCAATTGGCACTGCACAATCCCTCGTGGTGCTGAAAAAGAAGGAATAGAAAAGAACGAAACGCATAGATGCATATAGATCTATAAAGAAAGTACACCCAAGTCGGCAATGTTGCACGTACATCCCCACAGCTGCTATGCGTTTTTCTCACGAACATGTTGAGGCTATTGCTAAAATATTGCGGAACCAAATATAGAAAGAAACGAAAAAACCACAAGCAGGGGACGTTTCGAATGCGGGAAAAGAAAAATACGCGAGAACCACACGAAGGCGGGCGAACGTGCGTTGCCAGTGGCACAACGCGGTAACGACGGGAGTGAACAGAGGGGTGCACGTGGGGCGGATAGGGGCAACGCTAGCGAGAAGAGGGGAGTCGGGTAAGTTGAGTATACAAGTTTCGAACGACGCGTTCTTATTTTCTAAACAAACACACCGGCAGGACCCACCCTTCCCTTCGGCGTCGGGTTTATTTCGAGGACTCGTATAAGTGCACATACGAATAACCGGCGCGGGCGCAGGTCGGTACGCTACCGTATGTTTGCGTGTTTGTTTGTTGATACAATACGTACAGACACGGTGCGCGGCGCAGGAAACTTTTCCGCTATTGGAATTCGAAAGCGGGTGTATCGAATCCAATAATGAATTGTCAACAGATAATGCGAAAGGCGACTTTTCCATTTCGCTTTTCCGTGAGTTGTTTCTCCCGTTCGAATAATCTTTTTAAAACGCCCGACCGGGATTGCGTTTGATGGACTTTAGTCCGCTGGTTACGTTCTGCGGAAACAGCTCTGCGGCGAGAATAAAAATACTTCTCTCCACTTGCGCAACATTCGCATGCTGCGCGCAACATCCTCTGCTTCTAGCAGTTTATTTTTTGACGGCTCGGTGTATTAATTCGGATGCGTCGGACATTTTTCCGCGGCAGCGCACATTACGAATATCATGGCTAACAGTTTTGTATCGTCGGCAGAATGACGCAAAAGAGGCGGCGCTTGCCAAATGTGTGGTTGGAAGAGTGGAAGGTCATAATTTATGTGCGCAAAGTTTTGGTGCATGCGCACGTGCTAATTACTTAGTGCTTTTGTTTATTTTACTTGCGTTAACAATCGGAGGCCTCATGTAAAATGTAACAGTAATCAACAATAAACAACCTGTATAATAAGTAATTTAATTAATATTGATCAATGTAACATATAATAAACAAATTTTATCGTAAATATATTAAATAACTGCAACAAAATATATTAAATTAAGTAATTACAGTCTATTATTTTGATGTTTCTTTATATGATAATGATATACATATATATCTATATATATGTATAATGATGATTAACGTAATTAAAATTACTTTATAGTCTAAATAATTTTGATAATATAATAATTTAATATGCAAATAAATGATTAATTAACTAAAGACTCTCGATATTAAAATTAACGAGTAACAAGAAAAAGTAGTCTTTGAGAGTCAAACGCGATTAATGCGTAAGTTAACACTATGTAACATATAATTAATGATTAAATACAAATTAAAAATTATACGTTTCGGCTCTACTTTGAGCCATCTTCAGCAACGCGGTGATAGATAAATTAAATAATCTCCGACGAGCATAAGGTGAGTACCTATTTAAAAATTTACCAAAAAAATTTTGTCAATATTCATAGAAAACTGTTTCCGTTGTCTTTCTCAAGGCTTCAGTTTGTCAATCTCTGGACTTGGTTTGGTGAGTTTTCACTTTTCTTTGCCGATCAGTCCCAATTTTCATTTCTAGTCCGAATATTTTGTAGACTATGAATATTAGCAGAAATTTTCTGGTATTTTCTCTTGAAAATTACACTATCTCTATGTATTTAGCTTTTAAATACTCACTTTATACTCGTCGGACAGCTTGAGATTATTTAATTTATCTATCACCGTGTTACTGAAGATGAGTCAAAGTAGAGACGAAATGTACAATTTATAATTAAATTATTAATTAAATGTTACGTAGTGTTAACTCACGCACACAGCTAAACGCGTTTGACTCTCAAAGCTCACTTTTCTTTGTTACTTGTTAATTTAATATGCGTGTATGTGTTTAACAAATTGGAATAAAGTATTAAATATAATGAAAAATAAATTTTTTAATTTTAAACATATATTTTTGAAGAGTATGTTATACAGTAATAAATATATTGTATTTCCTTAAAAATAATAAATGCTTTTGCACAAAAATGTATCTGAACAACAGCATATTTAAATATTTTTTATCACGTACAATTCTGATGTTCGACTATCAAACTTTGCAGCCGAGATCCAAGTACTTCTCTACATCTACGTACTTTTTCAAGGCATTCAAGGCACATCAATAGCAATCGATTGAATTTCTCATCTTTCAAGTGGTTTAGAATTTCGACGGAAGAAACTTATACCAGGTGCTGGAAGCTACTTCTAGCTACTTTTGAGGTGAAAAGTCACGTTCGAAACGATATTTTAGAGTGCCATCTAATAATGGAAAAGACGTCATATTAAAAGCTGAGTAAATGCATATTCGATCATGCGATACCGCAGTAATGTATTTTCGCATGTTGCACGCCATAAATATCTTTGCGAAATTTGTAATTCTGACGTTACGCATTTAGCACTGTACCATAATATAAATAGTATGCAAACGTAAATCGCATCTTTAGTGAGATACTATATCATTATATGTACTAAATAAATATATTTTATATTTATCAGTGCAAGATAATAAATAATTATTTATTTATTAAGTACAATAAGTTTAAAACCGTTAAAAGTATAACTTTTATATCGGTGACAAAACATTTTTTAAATAATAGGTTAAATCATGATTATAGATTTTGTACTCGGTTATTTTGTGTAAGCTTGAGTAGTAAAGACACACACAAATAAGCTGTCATTTTTAATTTATGCAACTAACGTAACGTAATGTGCTAATACATTATAATAATAAATTAAGCGAGAATTATAATATATTTAATCCATTAACCGAACCACGGAAACTTCGTGAACCGAACATTCATATTAACAGTTTCCATATAATTGCGACGGCACGTGGCCGGAAATGAAGAGAGAAAACGGATCATTAATAACCTACTTTCTAATATGAATAACAATGCCAACGCGAGACAATGAACTCGGTGTAAACAGCGGTAGGATAGCCCTTTCTCAGTGAGATCGACGCGTGGTAGGTAGAGTGCCGCTATCCTGTTGTGCAATAGTCGATCTACGAATTAGAAAACGTTGATGTAAGAGTTATTTCTTGGTCGTCTTCAGATCGCGTAAGTATACAAGTTATAAATAGTACGTTCGCCTCTCGACTTATGTTATAAGAGTCAATCGTGATCGTTCGCTTGGGGAACAAAGAAGTCGGGGAAGAAGCGACCAAGTCGGCAATCTTATTTCACCCTGCGCGCGTTCGCAGTCGGGGATCACGGCAACGCGACCCATACATAAAAAGTTGCCAACTGCAACAGCCTGTGACATACAATGGCGTGCAAACAGAGAGGAACGTACGCAGAGATCAGGAATAAACTCCACTGCAGCGGCAGCGGGCGCATTGCGCAAAACCCCCTGACTAACCCACTCTCACCTTCTGACGGTTGCCGGCAGGAGAAGGGGGTGCGCTACCTCTTCTACCTACCTACCTACCTACGCTGCACCCTCATTCCCCTTGCACCCTTTCTTCCTTTTACCAGCGCGTTTTTCCCATATACGATTCGCTTCCTTCCCACCGCCTCATCGGCGACTGCCGTTTGCTCATTCGGATATAACCCGCCACCGCTCTCTATCTCTCATTGTCGCACCTCATCCAACCCCCTCACCTCTCACTTCTATTTTTCATCCCCTTTTTCTCGCTAGCCGACTTGTCCTTTTTTCGCGCTCTTCATACCTAATTGGGCATTTTGTGCTGCACCGTCCGAGATATTATCGCGGTAATAGCCGCACGAAGCGTCGGGCTACGGGACTCGCACAATGGTGCATTTCGGCGGGTACTACTTTGCCCCGTCAGCTCGCACTCGGTGTTTTTTTCGTTACCGTTCTCTTTGCGCCATGGAGATCAGATCGCACGTTCATTCGTTTGCTCCTCGACGCGTGCGCGTCGCCGGTAATCTTGAATATTCTGTCCACGAAGTCGTTTATTTTCCCCCGAAACATTCTTTTGTATTCGCGCGCGAGAAATATTAATGGTTTTTTTAAACATGCCATTCCAGGAATTAATTAAATGAGTTTAATTAATTTTATAGTGTAGATGTGTGAATTCGAAATAAAAAATGTTTCTGTCGTCGAATATGGGACATCAATGAAACAGACACAACCTTCTTTTCTAAGATAATTATAACAACGCCATTCTGCGGTCGTTATTTAAAAGTGATTAATAATTAACTATAAAGCTGAAAATAATTTAGATAGGTACATGCTCAAATGTATGTACTTCAAAACTTACAACTTCAAACCTGGAACTAAAAATTTAAATGTTCCATAAATTGTCGTGTTCTTTCAGGTCGACAATATTTTCACGCGGTAGAACCTTCACGCATTCATTCCATTAATATAAATTGTGGAGGTTCCCTCGAGAAAGCCTCACTTAGAGCAGTTGTATAAAAGAAAGTTTACCATTATGAAACTAAGGAATTTGCCCTCAGAATACGCCTCACATATTCTGTACGTTTATGAATACGCTCCGCTTTTTGTCGAAGTTCCTCTTGTACAATGTTATACTACAAATAATTAAAGAAAATTACTCTTCTTTTGTGAAATAATTTAATTGAAACGCGTTATAAATTAAAAATACTTTTGCATATGTTTTAATAACTCTACATTAGATAAAATAAATAATAGTATTTGAAATTTGGATATGTAGAACGAATGGGATAAATGTAAATAGATTAAATCAGAATTGTCTTAAGAAAGAAATGTATAATATAACATTTGTACAATTATTTTTCACAATGTATAATTCTTTTGGTATTTATAAGACACTATTTCTTCTAGTTCCGTAACAACCTACATATATTTCTAATCTCAGCAAAATATCTCGGGTAAAGGTGACTACTACAATGCGCCAAAGATCACCATTTTCAGGTAATTTCTCCACTATCTTTGGCATGCAATATATGATCGTCTATGTAGAGGCTCTCGATGTGTAAGCATTCGTTAGCATAAAGGAACCGCGGCCAGTATCTGACCCGTATCGCGACATTATCGGCCCTCTGGCACAGTCGTTAGCGTGGTAACGGTAATTGAACTGCTACCGAGAGAAACCAGTGGCTCTCACTTCCTCACAGTCGTTGCTGATTTCCTTGGAATAGTAATCCTCCGTTCGATTCTGTCTTGCACCCTGTATAAAATTGTCGTTACCGCCAGAAGACATTCTGAGTGATATGCGACTGCGTTAAGCTTAATCGAAGAACTAATCCGGACCCGCACAATCATCGGTAGGTACGGCGATTACATTTAAACGCCGAGGATAATCCGCGTTCCGTTTGACGCGTTTGTCTGCATAGGATATACGGTATGTTCCGGTAATATTGCTTGACCCCTATAATTAAAACGGCGATCGCGCTGTTAAACGTAGCGATAACTCACGTTACGTCTATAATATACCACATTATTTAATGAAATCAGTTTTGAGTGTCACTAATGAAATAACAGGGGTAAAATATTATTTTTTTATTATTTACATTATGAGACGTAAGGTGATCAGAATTATGTGTCTATCTTTAAATACAAATAACATTATAATGTTACTTATATTAAAATATTAGGTGTATAAATTAATTCTCGGCCCCTAAGTTTATTCGATGATAGTATCTATTTAAATTCGTATATCTTCCCCGCCGGGCTGTGTTCAGATTCCTTACTCCGAATTCGAGTAGAAATATTTACCCGATCCCGTTCAGATAGCATCCGAGTAAATATTTTTTGACTCGATAGACTGCGTAGTGCGTTCAGATCGCTGGGTTTAAATAATCGAGTTAACTCTAGAGTCGAATTCTTAACCTACCATTTTTCATCGGTCAAAAAGTTACTCTGCCTCGCCACGAATTGGTGAGAACGGAGAGAGGGGAGATTGTCCCTCAACGCACTACGCAGTCTATCGAGTCAAAAAATACTTACTCGTATGTTATCTGAACGGGATCGGGTAAATATTTCTACCCAAACTCGCAGTAAGGAATCTGAACACGGCCCCGTATAGTTGTTTTGAAGTGCCATCCTTTAGCTTCAAAACGAGCTATAGTACTTGATGCTGTTGCTAATATAACCTCGAGAAACAGTAGTGAAAGCAATGTCGTTCGAAAAGCAGCACTTGAGGCATTGCCTTCTTTTCGAATTCCAACTAAAAAAAAGTGCCGCTGAGACTAAAGAAATGATTTGTTCGGCCTTAGGTGAAAATGCTGTGTCTTATAGTACATGTAAAAAGTGGTTTCAAAACTTTCGGGATGGAAATTTTGATCTCCAGGATAAAGAACGCACGGCCACACACAGCAAAAGCGACCATGGAAGTCATCTCCAGCTTGGGTTGGGAAATTCTCCCTCATGCGGCGTATTCTCCAGACCTCGCCCCTTCCGACTATTACCTGTTCCGGTCGCTACAGCATCACCTTTCCGATTCGCACTTTCAATCTCCCGAGGAAGTCAAAAAAAGCATCGATGTTGAGTCAAAACCGCCATCTTTTTTCCGAAGTAGAATTCGAAAGTTACCTGAAAGGTGGTAAAAATGTATAGAAAGTGAGGAAGATTACTTTGAAGATTAGGTGATTACTCGTTCTTTTTTATAATAAACAACAAAGTTTCATTAAAAAAGCCGAGAATCAATTTATACACCTAATACTTAGCTTAATTACAAATATTTTTTAAATATTTAAAAATAGCATGTACGAAAACATGAAATTTTTTGTTATACTGACGTTTTAACTGTAAGACGGGTATGTTATGATCTTATATTAAGCTTATCCGTCTAAATGGCCAAGTCAAAGGTCGCCTTTCATTGAATTACGTTAAATAGTTCTATGTGGTGAACAGCTGATACCACGTAAAATAAATAATGAAAATGTAAACATAACATAAAACGTCATTTCGCACAGACTGCACGAATTCATTGCACGACGTTTGCCAGGTAAATATTGACTACGCAGGCACAGAACTGGAATGCTCACTGCGCGGCCGTAGCCAGCTTACGCTCATATTTCAGTTTCAAATGATTCATTTACAAATTTCCCCGTAATTTATACTTTCAATCCTATATTACGCCGCTTGCTGTTTTATATAAAGCATAATATTTCAACATTACTCATTTCACTCACAGAATTTAAAATAAATAGGAACTGCTTTATGACGCGATATAAATTTTCTTTGCCAAATTATATATTCACAAAAGTATAGAATAATCCATTGAAGCGATGTCTAAAATAGCATTAATTAAATTTCACAATGCTGGTCGACTAATTGTAGAAAGAAAATTGTAAAAAGTTATATCTATTGTAGCCACATGACTTGCTATTTTTGTGATAAATGTTATGCGTTTGTTCGAAAAAATTTTTTATAAAACTATATTTCTCGTATATTGAATACTTTTAACCGAATCGAACATTACACTCGTGATTTGTTTAAATTATGAAGCAGCGAAAGAACAATATATTATTTTTGTATATTATTTTTACTAATTTTTACAATATTAATCGTGAGGTGCGTATTTTAAGCAAGCGCTTTCTATAAAGCTCACATTTATCTGGTGTTAGACAAATTGCAGTTGAATTACAGCTGCACTCTCCTCTGATTTTCTCCTCCTTCGCAAATTCCCAACTTTAATATAATCCACTAAAATGAGAGTGGCAAAATAATCTTTTTTAATGACACTCAATCGATAGTGTTGCTGTAAGTAGTTCGGACGACTTTCACACGCATGTTCGGCCGTAGGATACAACATGTCTATCAGGTAGAGAGAGCGGACATTACGCGTGCTTAATGGGAGAAAGCTTGCGAATAGCTCGAGGAAACTTCGCGAAATATCACTCGGGTGGTCCCTAAACCAACCGACGCAATGGCCGGTATTCCTGTTGGAAGCGGAATAATATCAGCTGTAGGGGTAGCGTAGCAATTTCATTACCGTAACCACTGGGTACCCAGGCATTCGTGTGCAACCGACAATGCCCTGCGCGTTTATGAAAGGGACAGCCTATACGCGAGATTACACGACTGCTCAAGTATAGAGCTAGCTGCGCGGTTGCTAATTCACCCAAAAGCTGGGACTCAGTTGTGGAACGTACGGGCGAGCGAACCGTATCGAAGCAAGCGCAGAATTCCTAGTTGAAACCCCGTGTCAGGGATACGTTTACGTTCTTTGTACATGGAGCATGAAGCTACTTATCCACGAAGAAATGCTATCGAGCGGACCAACAAGATGCTTTTGACCACTGCCACCTTTTTGTTCCTATTCTACGTGCCGTGTTTATCGCGCGAAAGGTACAAAAGAGCTATTGAATTTCTAAGTATTATCATGCAGTATAATGATTATTATTTTATAAAATAATAACTTTTTCAACATTTTCGCATAATAAATAATTAAAAGCTATAACATTAAAGCTTATTTTTCAAGCAACATTTAAAATCAATGAAATTTTTCGAAAAAATTAAAATATTTGTCAAAATTTATTAATTTGCAAAGAATATTATTTATAAAAATAAAGTACGAAATATAAGGGAAAGAAGAGAAAGAATTATTCGGTGTTATCGTGAAGATTTCGAATATACAACAAATAAGAAAGAGCAGGAAGTGTAAATATTAATGGCTTATAAATGATGAATAGCAGATATCGCATGGACCATTTACCATAAAAAGGAGATAAGTAAACGTTAAAGTTGAGGGGGTTTAGCGAATAGAGAAGCTGTAATGAAAGAAAAGTGTACAGCTTTAATTAGGTTCGCCCAGACCGAGAACAAGCCCTGGGTTGACAAACTACTTTCATCCACTGGCGTCTTTCTGCGTCTCTGTTCTGTTAACTCAAGGCAGCGTTGTTTCCTGAGGAAACGTGGAGGGAGGGAATAGCGTCGTCCCCATCATCTGCTAATAAGACCCCAAGCTTTCTTATTTAGCCGGACCTTTTCTAGGAAGGAAAGGCAGTAAATTGTCGGTTCCTCTGTTTCGTTTCCTCGCGCCCATGAGCAAAACCAGAACCCAGACGAAAGTACGATTTCCACAGACAGGTACGCTGACGTTACAAGCCAACGGCAAAAATCGTAGTGTCTTAGACTTTACTTCTTGAAATAAATCGTGTTATTGAGTATATTTTACATACTTGTGTACCTTTGACAATATTCAAAGTTATATATAATTTAATAATTGTATTATTTAATTATTTTACTATTTAAAATTAGAACTTGGCATATTCTTCAAAATAATCACAGTTAGTTTCAAATAAACTTATTTTATGTTAGATTTGATTCATTAGAGAGACGAATTTATAAATGGTAATAATATTTCTTTGTAAGACGTATGAATGACGTACACCGAGAGAGGGAATAGCGTCGTTCCCATCATCTGCTAATAAAACCCCAAGATCTCTTATTTAGCCGAACTTTTAAGAAGAAAAGGCACTTTTTTTTCTAAATGAAGAAAAAAAATTTTGTTATATAATAGCTTTTCTTTTTTTTAAAGAAATAAAAACAAATTTTATTTTGTCTGTTAACTTTTATCAGTTGAAATTGATGCGACGTTTTCATTAATCAAACTGTTACTTTACTACGAAAGTAATTCTAACTACGACCTCAGCAAAGTTGGTTACATAACCAGAGAACGAGGCGACGTTTAACTCTCACACTAACAACGTCTCGTGGATACCCCGGATAAACCTAAATTTACTACCTACGGATGATAGGCGAGGGTTGTTACGAGAAACATATGCGGCGCGATGCCGTCACGTCAAACGTTACCGAACAAGTATATGCCAGAGTTCACAGGTGCACACGTGACCGAGTATATATACATATGTATAAAATACACACATATGCATACACACATACAGCAAAGCGGCGAGCTATGAAGCAACTTCCGTAGAAACTTCGTACTCGGATAATTGTTATTATCGCGTTGCCGGGTTAATTAGAAGCATCAAATGTAAAGGCAGACGAAGTAAATCTTACGAACATCAGTACATGATCCCTACTGTCGTCTTACACGTATATCACGGTCGTATGTCCACACATAAGTACGACTGTATATTTTCCAAAATTGCCATTGCAAAACCGTGCCGCACGAACCAGAAAACTTCGAATCGCACGAGATTGCAACTTCATCAAGACAAACGTTTCGCATGAAGCTACTTTTAGTGGATGGAGAGCGGTAAGGGCGACACTTGGAAAAGACGCAGGTCAGTCAGGAAGAGGGAGTTGCAACGAAAAGCTCACAAAAGAGAGCAGAAAAAACTTCGACGCCTCAGATGTTGAACACCGCTAAGTCTAAAGGACCTCCGGCGTTTAATAACATTTATAATGAAAGGAACCCGCCGACGTTTTAAGAGAAAATGAATTCCCGGTTACGTACGTACTTATGGAACGCGATTCCTTTTCTTTTTCGTCGCTTACAACGATCTCCGTCTTTTCTTTCTTTCTTCCGTTATAATGATCCTAAAACACAGTGAAGGACTTGACATTATTTATCTTGCAAGATCGATTATCAAACGGAACCTCGATGTGCTATTATTTTAATATAAAATGGGAGATCATATTACACGATGAATTTTAAGTACGAACTTGTCGTACAATAGAAACAGAATAATCTTAAGAAAATGGTTGTAGCAATGTGCAGCGTTTGTATGAAAAATACGAGTACCCTCATAATTATACGACAGAACACTGCTGCGTTAAATTATATAAACATTCTGATTTCGAACACTTGTTTTTAGAAGTGATCATCACAAAGGAATTTTATATATCTTTCGACATATTAAAAAAACTTTTTGATATTAAAAGCATCAAAACACTGTAGAATTTATCCACAAAAAATGAATTAGTTAATTTGATTTCAAACTTGTTAGATACGAAAAGTATTTTATTAAAATATTGAAGTTAAAAAAAAACTCTTGCGTTTGCCATTATTCAAAAAAGCTTAATTTAACGTAACACATTTTTAACTGTTTATCTGCCTCTATTTGTTTATTTATAATTTATTTATATATATATATATATATATATATTTTATATTGTAGTAATTCTAATAATTTATATTGCAAAAGAAAAAAATTGACAAACGGACCGAAAAAATGCTGAACGGAATGAACTCCACCTTAGTCTCTTTTCCATGTGCCATTTTCTTTTTTCCCTGACTTGCGACCTAGAAGACCCCAGGCGTCTGTGGAAAATATTTCATGTTCAGTTAATTAGCGTAAGACAAACAGGCCAGAGTTTCTGCTCAGACGTAGTAAAAAGTGATCTTTCTTTTTCCGTTACTGCTTTATTCTTCTTCACTGTCACAGTAAGGTAAATAATAGTGGCAAGACATGTTTTAATTTTTCATGGATCAGCTTTTAACATAGAAGGAGAAGCATAGACAAGTATCTCTTTCATCACAGTCGATGATTATAAGCGGAGATTTTTCTCAATGGTGTGCAAACAATAACATTTTAACAGTATGCAATAGAAAATTACAAAGAGTACAGTGAGAATACTGTAATCAAAAGTATAAATAATTTACTAAACTTATATATATGTATATAAATTTGCAAGAAGATAACACACATTTGCATAAAGTTGGTTATTAAGCAACATTTATCTTTCGTTTAGCACAATCACACGAGTGTCAAGATGCTCCAGTACGTTGATTAATCTGCTGGTTAAAGTCGTTTGTAACATATACGTGGACGATCGTTAGAAAATGGATCGTCATCTATCTTCTCCATTACATAGTGTTGATGCGACCAAGCGAAAGCTAAAGCGGAAGACCAGATACAAACGAATCAAGAACGTTTTGAGCGACGCAAGTTCCGTTTAGCGATGCAATGCGATTTTAGCTGCAACTAGGTCGAAATGTCTAATGTTTCATCTCGACGTTGCGCACGGCTGGAAATTACCGCGCCGCCCGAAGATGCGATCGCTGCAGCCAAGAGGTATCCGCGTGCTCCATTATCATGCAGATACGTACGCGCAACAATTCGAGATGGTATACCTGCAAGGACCACTCTCGCGGCAAGCATTCCGCGAGAAAGAGAGAGAGAGAGCGTAAATCGAGCGACGGGAGGGCGCGCAGGGGAAGAACGCGTTGCTTGTGGGTTCCCATGAATAAGTTGATAGAGTTCTATCGGACGTGGTACGCGGTTACGAATTAGTAAATCAGCGTATGCGCGATTCGGCCGATACTATAGTTGGTAAAGCAAATGTAAAGCCGAATCGCCGACCACACGGCCACAGTAGACCACAGTAGCATAATAACCGAGAGTAATGCGTGAATTATTGACTACTTCCTATCTTGCTACCATTTTCTCTCTCTCTCTCTCTCTCTCTCATTTCCCTCTCTCCCCCCTCTCTCTTTCTCTCTATAGATACACGAGCACATTTTCAAAACCGGGCACACGTATGCGTGCGCGCGTTGGGAGTCCACCTTTGTCTGCTATGTATTAAATGGTTTCGTACACGTAGATTAGCCGCTGTCTACCCCACGAACAGGGTTGTACGTCACGTGAGAGTGTATATATATATATATATATATATATGAATGTTTGTATTTGTCCCCATTAGTGTGTGTGTTCATGTACATGCGAGAACACCCACGGGAGAAGGGGAGAGTGACAGAGACACGGAAACTCTCGCACGCACGAGAACTAAGTTGTCCCAACTACTTGCTAGATGGATCACTATATCATCTTGGTCGTGATGGCACATCTATGCGTGCATGTCTTTACTTAAACGTGCACGGAAATCCAATAATTCGAAATTTTCTTACAAAGGACATAAGGTTTCTAGTCACGAAAGATTGTTATATTGCTCCTTTATAATTGTAAAATTCATAATTGTTATACCTTCATAATTATTAAACTTAGATAGTGAATGCAAATCAGTTACCCAGTATGAAATATAGATATACTACGTAAAAAGTAAAAGAATTAGAACTATTGTAACAAAGGAGATTTCTTTCGTTTGCTGATATAACATTAAGATTAATTTCTCGAAATTAATTTTTGCTTGTTAACTGTTCTCAAACATTTTTTGTTTGCGGAGTAAATTGCATGCGTTGACTTTTCCCCTCAGTACGTATTGATAGCCGCTTTATGTAAATATGTATATATATTTACGCACAGCGTGCTATCGGGCAAGATATGATAAGAAAAAGAACACAATTGTAGTATATGTATATCAGTACTTAAGAAAATATGCAAAATTATTGTAAGTGTATTATACCATCACGCAAAGTTACAATTACATAATATCTCGTTCTCTTTACCATGTGGACACGAACTTACTTTCAAAAGAAAACGGCGAGTGTAAGAAGCACGAAAAATTCAACACGCAGGTGAACTTATTACTTTGTAGACGGACTTTAGACTTCTTCCTTTTAATTGGTATAATATGTAAGGCAGCAAAAAAGGCTGTGTTACATTTTAGTAACTATATAAAAAGACACATTATCAGATTTCAGTAATAATAGAAGTTATACTTTTACTAGATATATCTTATAAAATATACATTTTATTATTTATAATACTTGACTTACAATTAGTTTTAAATTTAAATATACCATTCTAGTAAATCTAATAAAAGTAATAAATTACGTAACATTTAACATCTAATATGTCTATATTTATTTCTTCTTGACTTTTCAATAATTCTTATGCAAATTTAAAAAATAGGTGTTTCTCTCGCGGATCCAATTTACGACAAATTACTCATCTTATAATACGCAAAAGAAAACGATTAGAATTATCGTCCATAAATTTTCGTATATGTTCCAATATGGATAACCACGTGGACAAGCTGTCCCGTTAATCTTGAGGCTGACAGATGTGTGTACGCGCAATAGACGTATGAACTTCCTGCGTCTACTACAAGGCAAGTTGTAACCGATGTCGTCTATCAGCCCGATGGAGGAGTCATCGATCAAACGTAAGCGAGCGTGGTAACGACGGCGAAACTCTGGGAGACAATATCCCGACTCGAAGAGGCTGACTTGTTAAGCTACTATAACCATGGAACATATCGCGCAATACAACCATTAGACATCTGGAAATGTCACCATCTATAATCGATATTACAGATGCTTGCACAACGATGAATGATGTACTCGCGAATATTATTTTTGGCATTTAGTAAGAACCGCTTGCCAATGAAATGATAATCAAACCTTCGTGTTTTAATTTATATATAGTGTATTGATTGGAATATACATGCTATCTTTCTTTTTACCCTATTCTCTAAAACAATTGTGTATTTCTTTAAGTTTACTCTAAGCCGAAGTTTTGATAGATTGATATAATTTAATTTAAGCAATAATATGATTTTAATTTGAGTCAAGATTTTTTACTATATTTTTAGATGTTGGTAGAATGCAAAGTAATACTTTTGATAATTCAGAGTTATACGAATATAATAATCGACTAAAAAAAAGAACGATTACGCGGATTTATGAAAACGTAGGTAGATGAGTATAATATATAGGTTGAAATTTTTGTTATTTTTACATTTATTTCTATCTTTCCATAAAAAAATATTATGATGAAATTGCTCTACCTAGATTTTTGGCCTCTGACACAAAAATATCTACATATATTACTGCACTTTTTATTTTGATCTGCATACACCTACGTATTTTACCGTAGAAAACGTGCGTTTTTTATATGAATGACTGTCAGATGCCGCAAATAAAGCGCGCGTTATTTTTACGTCAAGCGCAAAATACAAAATTATCTTCTCAGAATCCATGAATTTTAAATTAGTCTGTAATATAAATATTCAAAAACTGTTAACAATTATTATTTTTATGTTTGTTAAATACTAATTAACACTGAAATTTACCGTAATTTTTTATATATTCTGTGCAGTATTTAAACTAAAAATTATATAATAGCCTCATGCTTTGATAGCATAATAGCAATACCTATACATCAAGTGTAAAACGTTATTTTAAACTCGGAATAAAAGTAAACAATTATTTCTAATGCTAGAAAATGCTAGAAAACAATTTAAATTGGAATAAATCAATTTGAATAAAAGTAAACAATTATTTTTAATGTTAGAAAACAATTTAAATTAAAGCAAATCAATTGTAACGTCTAATCAAGCTTTTAATGTTTTATAATGTCTACATTTTGACTACATTGAATAATTTTCACTATTACTTCACCGCCGCACTATACGATTAGTCACTTGTTATGTATATTGGGTTCAGATAGAAGCGCTTTCCAAAGTAGTTAATCTCAATCATTGCACGTGCAAGATATCTATCCTACAATAATGTATTCGATGGTATCTCATTGGTAATTAGACACGGTGGCAGTTACATTAGTCGTTATCCTAAAAGGGCCGAAGAAGAAATGATATTTGTCCATTCTTGCAAAACACTCTCCTCGTTGATCGCGGTAGTTGGTAGAGCGGCACTTTGATGTACTGTTTCCGGCGGTAGATGGTAGACAAGACGACGGCGGTTAGACGGATAGAAAGACGTAGCACACAGAGGTTACCACGTGCCCTTTGGAGAAGGCCCGGCACGGGCCCTAGGACAGAGACAAGGGAGAGAGGGAGAGAGCTAGAGAGGGAAAGACTAGAGAGTTCAAGCTCTTAATTAGCTGCAATTACTGCAACATAGCGATGTCGAGCGAATCGCCCGAGGCTCATCCTCCGTCCTTCTATCTTCTATCTGCGTGTATTATAAGCCCGACCCTCTCGTCTCTCGCTCTCAGCTCCCTCCATCACGGAACTTTACGTTTCCCCATCGGTTCTCGCTTCATTTTGAAGCCCCATCTGCGGTCTTTCTTCCGTGAAAGAGCCAATTTATGATGGAATTTAAACTAATGTGCGGAAAATAAAAATTGCTCAGGCCACATTGTTGTGCTTCTGCCATGTTATCTGCAATCAACTCGGCATTAACCCTGTCGTAACCTCGCGAATATCACAAAACGAAAAGGACATGAAATTGTAATCTTAAGAATATATGAAAAAAAGCGAAGAATTGCATTGTATCCACCGGCTTTACGCTATTTTATCAGGTTCTTCGTTACTCCAAGATAATGAGAAATCTTGTCTAGTACAACGTAACATGCTACTTTAGATCGATATTCTTCGTGGGTGTAGTAATAAGGATAATAACATAAATAATGTAATCGATAATAATATATAATCTTTATTAAGATATCTTATACAATATCCCGCTGTTTTGCCTAAACTACTTATTGTTAGTACAAGTTAACATTTTTCAATAAAATTACTTCTTTTTTTGTGCAGGTATATACCGTTTACTCTTCTGTGTTTACGTCAATTTATTTCAAAATAAATTCAAAGCAAACAAGCAAAAACAAAAAGTAACTTATAAATTTAAAATAGAGATAATGAAATATCCTTTATAATTTATAATATGTCAAAAGCCCCTTTGTCAAAGGAAAAATATACAATTTACAATGTAACAAAGTAATCCTGTATGGAAAAGATTAATAAAAAATGGCGTTATTGTTGTAATAAAGTAACAGCAAAATCTGTGTCCCAATAAATATCAGTTGGTGTAGATTCCTTTTTGGCAATGTCTCATGCCAATAGTTCATAGATTCTCTGTGCTCAGTATCGCGTCACCGTGCGTTTCGCATGTCACTTTGTCCCCTACGCCTCACAGTCGGCGAGTACTGCGATTGCGGCCACAAACGGAATTATTTATAAGCTTGAACATGAGCCAAACTCGTCTGCAAGCCACCAAGGTTTCACTCCTCACAGCATTTTCCTATATCGATGCTGAAAGTGCAAGATTATATTATTTTCTTTAGATTTAAATTCAATTCTGTATTAATTAAAAGTAGTTTTCATGGAAAACTGAAGTTTATTGCTTGACAAACTTATAAAGAATAATTAGTTTTGTATCTTCTAATATCACGAAGTATGGAACTATGTACCATAAAAATCAATTGTCAGTTAATTATCATTTACAAATTTCTAAATATGTTATAGAAGAATTATAGAGAATATGATGCATTATTTTTCGTTAGCCAGTATGGAAATTTGTGAAAAACTATAGGTAAGTGAAGAACCAACAGAAGTAGTTTATATTAGATATCTAAAGAGCTTAAAGATAAATAATCGTATCTAGAAGAAGACTTTCAAATTCAGCAAATTAAATAAATGTATTAATGGCTTACAGGAATTGTAATTTGATATTAAAATTGCGGAGACTAAACATTGACTTTCCATTTAATCACATGATAATATGCTTTATGATTTCACTTGTTTCTATTTATTATGAAATTACATGAATAAAGCGCATCGCGTTTGCGCCAAATTACAGAACGGTTAACTCTGTAATTAGCGACAATACCAGAGATTAAATACAGGATGATATCAATGTGCACGATGTTTTAAAGCTTCGTTATATGAAGCATTTCGAAACTTTTCATTAATACCACAAATGTCATTTTAGACCATGCATGAAAACATGAAATTACCTCTTGCGTATATCAATTGATTCGAACGGCTACGTCGCAAATACGAAATGTAAACGCCAATAAACTCATATAATTTCGAAGCTTAATGAATATCGTCTAATTATCAACTAGCAAAAATAACAACCTTCTCAATTAATTGCAAAAATATTTTTTTACGTAAATGTTAGACTGCGCATAATGTGTATGTGCGCACACAAATATTTATTCGCATATAAATTGATAATTATTAATTATCGAGATATTTTAGTAGTGTTATAGTACTACGTTTATACAATAAGACATCTGAAATGCAATTATTATTTGTACCTATAATAATTCTGTGATTTTTTCGAAATCCTAATTTCTTCTCGATCACAGCATCAGACAAAGTTATCTTTTATGTTTATAAGAACCACAGGCACTTATAAACTTCCGTTCCTCCTTACAACTTTAATCGAGAAGCTCTCAATAAGATAAACGCAACTCCTGTCCTTGCCCTGCATCAATGTTACCGAAAACGGAAGGAGAATCCTTTCAGTATTTGGACGAAGCTTAGCATCGCAATCACCCTAGTTCGATCTGCTACCAGCGAGTGGCGCCACTTAATGGATCAGTAGATACAGACCGCATTAGGTCAGACTCCACACTATTCCATTTCGAACGCAATAAAGATATTGAGCATTTGACATAGCTTTGCAAGAGAAAGGAATTTGTTCTCTGAAATTGTTGGAATATTGAAGATCAAAATGAGCTCTATTACTGTAATATAAAAATTTCTTTATTTGTTTTTGTTTTTTTCTACTTTCAAAATTTAAATGCAAGAAATGCAAAAAAAATATTTCTACAAATTAGCTTTATAAGAACTTGAGTAAAAAGGATTTACCCGATTTACACAATAGTATAGATTGTGTGTTATACAATTATACTAGTATATATTATACTAGTATATATTATCTATAATTATTTTATTATTTATACTATAAAATGCATTTATAGCAATTAAAGTATATTTTTTATTAATTGATAAATAAAACAATTACAAGATACATTTACGTGTACTTTAAAAAACTGTAACATACTAAATATAGACTTCACAACTTAATAGATATTTAATTAACGAAGAAACTGACTTTCTTTGTAATGTTATGTAACATTTTATAAATATATGCAAGGTAACATTATTGCATATATACAATTATATATATATATATATAAATGTAGTTTATTTGCACGCAAAATGTAATCTTAGCAAAATTTTTTCTAATGTTATTAACAATACGGAATATATTCTTTAATTTATTATCTAGTTTTAAAAAACAAAAAAATGCTATCATCCCAGATAGCACAGCTGATCTTTATGAATTCAAGAAGATTAGCTAAAGATCTTTTTGAATTCATAAAGATCAGCTGTGCTATCTGGGATTAATTTATTTTCCATATTTTATATCAGATATTTTTCAAAATATACAATTTTCGTCATGTTCATAAATTTTAAAATAGTATATTAAGCGTAAAGCATAGCAGCATATTTTAACTAATTTATATCTTTTCAAAGATGAGTATGTTTATTTGTAACAGTCTCTTGTAAAAAATGGTTTTATTGTAAAATTATATATAGTGCTCCAAATCATGTAAAGTATTTGATGCAAAGAATGCATGATGATTGACAGTGCATACAATGTAATATAGTTAAATATGACAGATATTCAGAAACGTTTGTATTATTTTTGAAGTTCTTGTGATTCTTGCAATATGTGTCAGACTACAAAAGTCATATTGTTAAAACAGATCTCCTAGTTTCATATATACAAATAATCTTTATATACTAAAGAAGAATCTGTTTTATTGAAAAAATAGAACAAACAAATCAAGTTAATTGTCTGTTCAACATTTAATTATTAGACAAATACACGAAAGTTCAATAGATTTATATTTAATTTCTCTTTGTAACAGATTGATATAATTTTATTTTTTTTTATCTACATCTATACATTTTGTATTATTGTTATTGCCAGTAAAACAAAAACATTTGTAATAAAATAAAATTTAGAAGAGATTAATTTTCGGTTTATTAATCAATAATTTTACAGATTAAAGTTTTCTTTCTTCAATTCCAAAAAAGCATTACATGTATATAAAGGCAATTCTTATATAAAATTACTATTTACTTAGAAAAGTTATCATAAAATTAAATATATTAATAAAAATGTTGAAAAAGAGAGAGTCGATAATGATAAAAGAAGAAATCTAAATTCTGAATAAATAATATATATATCTTCAAATTTTGAACGTCGATTATTTTCAGCAATTTTTTAAATATCGCGTTAATATTAAAGAAGGAAATTTTAAATCTGCTCGGTTGACTTAAAAAAGGAAATTACTGCCCATGTTAAAGTTAAAAGTTGATAGACGTTTGCTTAAAAGAAATATATCAAAAAAATATGCTCTAGTAATACCCGGAGATTGATTGACGTTTAATCTAGACGAAGTACATTGCTAGTGAAAAATTAAATTGGCGAAAAATATCGCTAATAATTCGAGACACATCATCGTATAGTGCTACATTGGCTCCCGCATCGAACAACCCTTTCAGCGTGGCGGCGAACGAGCGACTGCTGGCTCGCGTCTTAGCTCGTGCGATTCCGCGGACGCTCGGGAACGCCGGCGCCTCTGGGCGTCGCGACGGCGGGCGTCCAGGGCTGGCAGGCTGGCAGGCAGGCAAAGGCAGGCGTCCCTTCGCGCTCACCCCGCCAGACGAGTTCCGACTCTACGCTCGGCCGGACGTGACGTAACGCGCGTAGCGTGGAGAGCGTAGAGAACGACATCGCCGTCGTTGCAACCACCTACGTTGCCGCCGCCGCCACTGTTTGTTGAATTCCCCCGTGCACGATCGTCATCGGCAACGTCAGATATCGGACAAATCTATTCGTTTTGCTGTGTCCTACATAAGTTGTCGTCGGTGACGCTTATTCGTGGAGTTCAGGGCACGCGTATTTGACAACGCGACGCGCGCCGCTACGCTTCGCACGCACAGACGCCACCGCACGCAGCAGTACCGCGTGCGCCAGCACGCTTCAATCCTTCCCGTAGATGAACCGTAGTGCGCGAATAACGTGAAGGAGTAGGAGGAAATTGTTGAAACGAGAGGAAGGATTACACCATCGGAATGGCACGTGAATGAAGAAATAAAAAGATCGTCGAACTTGATTGCTGAAATGATCGTTTTGCGAACTGTGCGCTTCGATGTTCGCGAGGAAACTATCGAACACTGAATTCGAAATCGTGAAGTTTCTGCAGTTTTTATAGATTTCGCAAACATAATTTTGCAAGATCACTGTTTGCTTGCCATACCGTCGTCTAGAAAAGTCGAACGCAAAAGTTCGACAAACAGTTTTGAGCAAAACGAGACAGCGGTAAATGTTAACCGCTACTTGAAATTCGAGATCCATGATAGTGCGATAACGTGATCGAAGTAATGACGCGAGAAAGAAGAGCCGCGACGATCTATATAAACGACGCGATAGATCGTGAGGCGTAACATGCGATGAGCAACACCGTCTTTTATCGTGGACGAACGACTACATATCGAACGTCTTGCAGTGCGGATTCGCAAATAATACCAATCGAGTGATGTCATATTCGCGGGGACACTAACATCAGTGCTCGATCAACCTCTTAATCACGACCGTATATTCGTTCCTTCAATCGTCAATTCATTGACGAAATTCCGCGGCGCACTCGCGATCCATTTACTCCGCACGCATTGCTGATCATCTCTCCCCCAATCCGATCACATTACGGATCATAGGATACTGATAGAGATCGCGATCGCGTAGCGCGTCCAGTGTCACCGTCACCCGCGAGGATTTATTTCGGTCACGTGACGAAACTGCGCCCTTTCCAACTTTCACCACGGCGAGACAAATTTCACGTCGTAAAGATGCTGACCATGTCGACCTTGATGATGCCCACGACGATGACCACCATGACGAATCCAGGCCCGATACCTGCACACAGCGTCCCGCAGAAGCTAGAACCACCTAAGTTGACTGCAGCTACGCTCACCCATACGCCAACACCCGCCAACAAATCAGGTGCCACTTTATAAATTTATTTTGCACTGTTATTTGAGCGCTGTTCTAAAAAGTTAGGCTCGGCCTCATTATTTGTTAGAACGATACACACCGTTTAACTCAAGAAGACACATGAACGTCATGTTTATATAATTGCTATTAAATCGTCTAACTTTAATCGCCGTAAAATTATAATCTTCTTTATTATATATTAAACGTTTAAATACAGCATTTAAGTTTAAATTTTTAAAGGAGAAATTCGTGATATTTAATTTAGATTTAGACGAAAGTGAAGAAGAGTAAAGAAAAAATTTTGATGAGATAAAATTTGAATTTTTTAATTATAAATTATACTAATCATTAACTATTATTATATAAACGTTAAAAACGCGCATGAAAATTTCAAGAAATCATAATATATAATGCATATTTTTCCAAAATACGTACATAATTACAACAGAAAATTTCTGTTATAACGAAATAATCGAGCGAAAGATTCAAACAAAGATATTTTTCCAATTTAAACAATATAGTTTTATTTATTTTGGCACATTTTCTGTCGGGTAAAGTCTGCAAATTGAACGATTCTTCGATACATATTAACGTGTTATACTTTTCTGTAAAGCTACGATCATTCCGCGCTCCAATTTCGGCCGTCTATAAAAGAAGTGCTAACTTCTCTTGTGGAGTGAAAGGGGGAAGGGGAGTAGAAGCAGACCAGCTCGGTCGCCTGTCTTCCGCATTGAAATTCAAATGCGCGTTGCAATCTATCTGTTAACGATCTGAACTATTTTACAACAACTTCGTGATTGATTTGAGCATTTAAAAAAGCGAATCTTTTTGCCGTGCGCGCTACGAGAGCTGGGGCTCCCGTTAATTTGCCTCGAGGTAGCAGACGTTGCGACAACATCTGCAGGTAATAACCGCGTCGCGAGCATGGCATTCAAGTCCTGCGATTATCCGCCGATTAAAAATGCATAATTGCTATTAAACCGGGCGCGAAGAAATCCATGGATGGCCTTGGCGTCGCTCCAGAGCCCCGTAAACGCTACTCAAATGGCGCTCAAGCCAGAATTTTTCTCCGTTCAAGTAAAAACCTAGGCAGGGGAGCGACCGGCCGCACGAGCCGGATTGGCTCCGCGCGTCCGCGCGCACCGTGTGCCGGATAACATCTCTCGCTTAGCCCTCCGACGCGGAAAGTCGCGATAATATATCGGTGACGCAGTGGTACATGCCCTCGCACGCGGCTGTTTGCATACGTGTACGTAATCCTTAAGAATGGAATACGTACAGCTGCCAATAGGGCAATCCCTAGCCGCGCACACTTAGCACGTACTAGCAGTAGTTACCGTTACATCACGAACGTACGTGTCATGGGAGCGTAACAAGGACGCAGGGTTCGCGGCACGCCGTGCCACGTATACTTGGCCTACGTAGTATGCGTGATGTCGGCTACGTGAGCGAGGGTGGACACATGCAATTTATCGAAAATCACCCGACATCACGACATTTCCCCGTGCGACGATTCGTACCTCGCCCCATTCTTCGAGGTTCAATCGTTACTAATTGTCGGCGAACGAAACAACCCAAAGCGGATTCCAGAGACCCCGCTTCTCAAATCTCTTTTCCTCCTAACCATTACGAATTTCTCTCCTACTGTCATTCCTTTACGAAATACGTAAACTCCAATTGTATTTGGACAATTTTTTACGAGCACTAGTACGTTTGATACCTGGAAAGACTGTCGTCCGTTATTTACAATACCTTTTTACAATAGGCGGCAAGGTTAAAGCAAAGTAACAAAAGAAATAGAGGAAAAGAAATTGAATATCTCAACTTAACTAAATTAGGGTCCGGTTTCAATAGCATTTTCGACATCGAATGACTACCCACAGGAAAAAATAAACAAAATTTTCTAGTGAAATCAGTTGCCTCGAAGAAATTATTTTCTTAAAATATACAAATGTTTTTGATTAAAAAGCATATAAAATACTAAAAGCTTAATATTACTATTATTAACTAATTGAAACTAATATAGGTATTAACATAAATTGCACAAACTTATTTTAATTAGTAATATATAAAACTTTGCTTTAATTAGATCGACATGATAATTAAAATAATTTGTAAAATCAAAGATTGTAATAAGAGTTATATTTTTCTAATTGCGACAACATATTTATCTGCAACAATATATTACTATAATGAATATAAAATAAAGGATGCAGATATGAGGATGTGTAATTATAATATATGGCTCACAATGAAACTTTTAACATAATTTTAGAACGATTAATCTAAACAATCTGAAAACTACGTTATAAATGATGGGTTTTGCGTCAGGTGGTACTACATTGTACCTCGGCGTGCCGCGAGTCACATGGTGCAATGTAAGTCGTAATGTTAATGGTCGTCGTGTCAATGGTCTCTCATCGCAAACTACCATTAGTAAAGTAACTAATGCTCTCTGATTATGTAAATGCAAACTATGGAACGCTTTTAATAATGCCTTCATTTTCATGATTAGCAAGTAAAAATTTGATAAAAATATATCACTTGATAATTGAAGATAAAGGTTAGCATCGAGGTTAGCATTTATACATATATATATATATATATATACACATATATAGCGACAATTTAATAAAATATACAGTTAAGAAATTGGCAATAAATATTTATATGAATTGCATCAATATCGTTATTCGATATGCACGACAACATCGGTTTTTCTCTCGCTCGATATCGAAAAGGCTTTTCTGAGACAATGATTTTTCTGAACCCTCTAGAAACTGGTGGATGCGCACTTCCACGTATAGATCCTAGCACCTAAAGGGTAAGTGCTCGTAAAGTTGTTTGTCTGCTCGATATACTGTAATAGCAAGGAGGCGGCCATTAGTACGTGAAATTCGTTTAAACGCAATTCGCAAACGCCGTAGTCCACAAATTGAATTGCGCAAAGGTTCAGTCCTTCTTACTGTCAATTTGTATCACAAAATATTATTTCGGAAGTGAACAATTGCCGTAAGCGCAAGCGATTGCGGAAAAAATACCTTTACAATAACAAGAATTATTGGATTTTGCAATGTAGTATTTCGCTATTATAGTATAGTATTACACTATCAACTTTAATCATCTATCCAACTACGCTTTTTTAGTTAAATAAATGCCAATAAAAGTTACAGAAGGTTAAAATAATGAACAATTAGTGTCCGAAACTACTTCATTGACACTTAGTAAAGAGCAATCAATTCCTTGTTTCAAAAATAATAAAGCTAATTTTCGAAACATTAGCAATATACGCTGCATTATTTAATATTCATTCGTCACTCAAATCCATATAATGTTCCAAATTTTGTCTTTAGCCAGCTCTAACAGTCGTGACAATCGATAAATTGATCCATGTCAAACATGGCTCGATCATCAAACGTCCCCGTGCCCCAAACTAATTTAGTGAAACATGAGAACACACGTAGGTCCGTATCTCCGAGGAACACTTGAGAATCCATCATCGCATACGTGCGTGAGTGCACGATCGGGAAAGAAGTGGCAAACGAGTAGGCAACAAGAGGCAGAACAATTCTTCCAGATAAAACGGGAAGTCGACGATGGCTGCGCCGATGAAAGCGCGAGCGATGGATGGCTTTAGCTTCGGTTTCCTGACGAGGTTACCGAAGTTTCGTTCGCAGATTCAATTTTAGTTGGCGCGTCAGCCCGCGCCACCACCATCCGCGGCTCTCAATGCCACGTAGGTACCTCACAGGGGCGGTTACCAACCCTCCTTTCTATATTCACCCTCGTGTACCCGCGCGGCCTCTCATGCCAACTATCCGCTACGGGGCCACTTTATCCGGCTGCGCTTAAGTTTCCGTGTTTTCCACGCCTGTCTTTGATTGCGACTTGTTTCGATCTCGCGCGGAGCATCTTTGATTCCAGAAGTGACATACTGTCTGACAGCCTTTAGGATTGTGAGCGTAAATCAATCATAAGAAATATAATCTATTAAATTGTACATTATCGATTTAATTGTATGAGGAAATTACATATTTCGGCAAAAATAATCGTTTATTGACGTAAATTCTGGAAAAGTTAAGAAAAATTGCTTCTATTATGCATTGTAGATCAAATAAAACATGCATTAATTATGTTATATTACAATTATCTGGGTAATTATTAGAGTGTTTACTTTATATAGGTATGACAGATTTCGATGGATATTATAGGAATAAATTATTGCAATACTAATCTTGTATATTATGCATGTAGCTTTTGTGTATATGTTATTGATAAACGTACTGTAGAGATAATAAAATCTCGATGTTAAGTTAAGCTAATGCTTTCGTTAAATACGTCGAAATGAGAGATTGAGTTCTTCTCTTTGTTACGAACATTGTTAACAATATTATTTTATGATATTAACTCATATTATTCCATTGTCGGAATAATTGACCACAAATACGCAGATGTTTTAATATCATGCAGTTGTTTGTAGTATTTAGTCGAGGATTGGAACCAGTAGATCAAAGCATACGTGAATTATTTGAAATTTTTTTTCTCTGACTACTTCATTTTACCACCAAGTATTATACATTTAAATAATCGCAGAAGTGTAATAATACCTTTCATAATACCGTTGAATTATCTACATATGAGAAATACATTTAATTTTTAAATGTTATAACATGTGCTATCCCATGCTATTCTTAATTTTTAAAAATATAATTATTATCTAAAGTATTCATACTGTAATCGATGGAACAATGAGTCCGAAAAGCATTATTATTCGCGGAGCACTATACATATATTGTCTCATAAGAGATTAGTCTGATAATTTAAAATGTTTTCATCTTCCTACATCTTTCTCATATTACATTTTTTACTTAAATCTATATTTATATCTTTTCGATATACATTATATATAATATAAATTACTTTTGCCATAATTACATATAATATATAACTACTTGAATAGCGTTTTTCTTTCTATAAAAAATCATTTTATCAATTTTATTAACAAAATAAATAAGGCTTAGCAAATTTCTTATCAAACATTTATTCATTGCTCTTTATAAATAAAAATTTAAAAATAAATTGACATGATGTACGCGTTTAGTTACATTACAGTTTACATGCTACATCACGTCAATCTCTCAGATCAATATATTACAAAGGCAATGTATTACATATTCTTATATATTTTTGTGCGGAAGGCTTTCTTCTCGTTTGCATGCATGTTACTCATTTCTAGAAAACAGAAATCGAAGGCGTACTATAAATTTGCATAAACTTCTGACAAGTTAAATTATTGTCTTATATCTCGCGAATATTGGTTTCGTAGCAAATATTTTAGACAAATATTTAGAAATATTTTAGGCAAATATTTAGACAAATATTTTAGACAAATCTTAATTATACTGCGCTATTATTCCTTGATGCTATTGCGATCAAGGAATAATACAGTTACATCTAATATGATCCGCTTAATACATTGATTAGTTGCATTGATCATGAGGAAATCTATGTTATACCTTACGTCACATCTTATGCATTATTAAAAGAAAAAGTTTGTGAATTTTGTAATAATCTAGTATAGTAATCTATTTGAAATTTCTTACAGTTAATTAGAGAAGATGCAATTTTCGGTCGGGCTGGATGTTGGTAGCCTGATAATAATATTTTGTGGGAATTTTGTGTATACTTTTTCCAACTCAGTAAACTGCGCGCTGATTAAAAGACGCCCGTCACGGATTATAGGGAGATCCAGGTTCGAACCCTGGGGTGATATTTTTTGCAATAAATTCTTTACAGTGATTAAATAGGATGCTTATTAGCATCAAAAATCAAATCGATTATTGATTAAGTATATATGTGGAGTTACCGTTCCAACAAAAAGCTGTGTTTTAAGTTTTAAGATCGACAAATAATCGACGCGCAGTTTATTGAGCTGGAAAAAGTATACAAAAATCAAGTAGAAATATTATTATTAGGCTATAGACAAGATCCAGCCCAACCGAAAATGGCATTTTTTTAAATTAATTGTAAGATTTATTATATCGGTCCTGTTTTACTTTTAAAATTTCTTATGTGTATATTTCTATATAAACATACATTTTTATATTCTCATTATTTAACATACAGACATTTAGAGAGATATTCATATTTTAATCTTTTGAGGTCAACAAATTTCTTTGTCTAATATTTTTGTTTAATCTTTTAATACTTTGACTCCTCTAAATTTAGGTTACGGTGTAGTAAATGTCGATATCTGTGATAAATTTATGGCAGTAGGATCTATTCAAATGGATGACATTTCTATTTGGCACTACTTTGAGATATCAGCTACTTCTCGAGCGCGCGTTGTCTTTTTGCATGTGCATTAAGGAAAAACCGACCACCTCAAGTATCTTTCCCCGAAAATACCGGAGTCATACTTCATTTTCTGCTGAGTTGGGCATAGAAATGGGTATTTTCCGATTCCCAACTCGACATGATAAATATGCAAATCGTGGTAACAGTTTGCTACAAACCTAGCACTGAATATTACAGCGATAACTCTCGTTTAAAACTTATCGCTAAATAGAATACGCGTCTTACATATCGTGTAAATTTATATGCGTTGCAAGTGACACTTACAAATTGTAGAAGAAAACTATTTCTCTCCCTGACATGCGTTCCTTTTTCGTATCAACCAGGTGTACGATGTACCTATACATATATGTATAATATTATACATCAGTATACATATATAATACATACACATACATACACAGATCACAAACATGTCTCTATCTCGAGGTTCGTTAATTACTTTCTTATAATTGTTGAAAAACACGGCTAATCTATCAAGCGATATCGTGCAAATCTGGGCGATTTAAAGGGAGACTGAAAAACTTCCGTCCGCCGTAATAGAATGAGAGCGAGAGGCACTCGGCTAACGACATTTTCGTAGCCCCAAATGCGTCGCAAACGAATTGGAATCGCGTTGCAAAATTGATTATCAGTCTTCCTCCGTGGAGATGGCCGGGAGCATACCACGAGGTACTCACTTCGGGAATAACATTTTGCCGAGCGGCGTAACGACTGATCCGTCTATTCCCAGTGGCAACGAAAACTCGTAAAACGGTACTTGGAAATTCGCTGCGCCAAGTTAAACTTGATGGAGACGGAGGGGTATGGCTGCGACTACTGCCCATGCTACCGCACTGCTCTACACCCGCCCAGTCGTACGGATTCTGGTATAGTCGTGACCCAGAGGACCGAATAGCTGCTGGTCGTAGTCCACCGATGGGATGCGATGCGAAAAGTCGAGGCAGTACCTGTCGCGGCCAAACAAGTGATCCGGGCGGCGAGAGCGGGGTCAGGTACCGTGGGATGAAATGATATTGTTTTAGCTGGGAACGAGTCCGCTGTCGGTGCTTAGAACCCATTTTCCCGTAAAAACCGAGCGCGGTAATATCAAGCGGACTCGTACACTGCTCCCTTGCACCCTCAAATGGCGCGCTATGCTACAGAGAGGGAGATTGAGAGAATGAGAGCGAGGGAAGGAGGAAGGGAGAAGAGAGGAAAGACATTGTCGCGGACAAAGAGTTCGAAATATTCGACGATACCTACGTATACGGCTCCCAAGGGAACGAGGACGGCAATACTGGCGACGCTGGGATACATAGAAGAAGCATCGCGGAAGTGGACGAAGTATGAATCGGAATCTTCGCCGAAATTCTCTCCTTTCTCTACTGTCCGTTTCAGCGTGAAGTCTCGTAGTACACACGTGGAAAACCGCATGGGTTTGCGTGCAACTTGGCTGGTTGCCTCGAATGGCGGAGCAAAATCTGACCCCCTTTCACCAAGGGATAAATCTAAAATTTGGCATCAAAAAGAGTCACCCGCGAAAGACGATCCGGGGGAAAAAAGGCACATGGCAAAATTCGATCGACGCTAAACGTGTATTATATTGGACGGAAAATGAACACGCAAGTATATTTATTCACTACTGTTTGTGTGATTGCTGTATCTAAGAACCTTCCGTGATATTGTATGTTGGAACTGATAGTATCTTTATTACCGAAACATCGTTGTTATACATGACCTATATACAGTATGCTCCAAGAACCTCGATCTGAATTTTAATGAGCAATTTTATATGACGAATTTGAAGTTAATCTTTTCTTAACTTTAAGATTAGCCAGTATTTATGGCTATTTCTGAATAATTCAACATTACATATTTTGATTACATTAAACTCTGAAAAATTAAAATTCTGAAAAAAAACAAGATTAACACGATATATGACTTACTAATTATAATACAAATCCGCAATTAATCCATCAATGGTGTTTATATTAAATGATTTACAAAATGATGAAACATTCTCTATATATATAATCTTTCTTTCTTACTACACAGACAATTTTTAAATTAAAAATTTCAAGATGAGTATAATACCAATGAAACCATAAAGTCGAGTAATCTTCTTTTGTGTTTTTAAAAGAAACTCATTACATATTCTCATTATACATACATTTCTACAACAAGATATTAAAGCAACGCAAAAAAACATTTATACATTTTTGCTAAATAACTATAACTTTATATCTTGCTCGTTTCCGTTTTTCGGTAAAGGAAAACATCAAACTGCGTGTAATCCCGCTCGTCGCTTAATCTTTAGCCTTTCCACTATAACAAGAAAAACACATGCCTAAGACTACACTACTGTCAATATTAGAGAATGTTTCACAGGAGTTATGATTAATAAGTTCCTTCTTATGTTTTACCGTTCGGTTAACGGTAAATACTTCACCGATTCGAAAATGTCAAACTGCTATGGTATCTATGGTGTGCCAGCGCTTGGCTGGTTGACTGGTTAGCTGGCGCGGCGCTGGTTGGCTGGGTGACTAGAGCACTCCCTCGTACACCTACCCTATAAAGCAGCAGCTGTAAGCCGGATGCGGAAGTCGTGTTCGCTGGCCAGGTCGAGTTCTCGCGCCTCGAGATGCACGACCTACCGTAAATCGTTTGGTTCGACGTGCCATCGAATCGACTGCTCGAGTGACCAAGTGTTGTACAGTAATAATAACGCCAAGATGCTTTGATTTATATAGCAACTGAATCTTACCAATATATAATTATTATCTACATTTCTTCTTAGGTAATCTTGCAAAATTATTCTCTCGGAGTTGTCTGCGTTCCGCATTTATAAAGAGGAATATTTCATTGTTAACTTTAATTAAGAAACACCGTTCCATATATTTGAAATACTTAGTATAAAAAGTAAATTCAGAGAAATATATTTAAAAGTCTGTAAAACGCGAAAAATAGCATTGGAAAAAAAATGGTATTTATATTTACGCATACTAGCTATTTATACATATTTTGCATCGTTTAATAGAATATTTAAAAATTGATGATAATTGTATATAAGTTATATATTTTAATTGACGTTAATTGGCAATAATATTATTAATAGAAATTTATTTTATCAATATGCAACATTTAATTTGCGTCGGAAGCATCGTTAAATACACCTGAATTATTTCGTCGGAAAAACAAGTGGCAGCGAGTCAATATTAATTTCATTAGTTTAAACTTGAGTGTCATTGAACCGTTTTCCTCTACTAATCGCATTTCGTATCGAAATCCATTCGACATTTCTCTATCGAAGGAATATTCTATAATTTGAGAAATGTGTAATCTGAACTGTGATTTTCGTTCTAACAAAAACTGTGATTATATGTGACGCTCTGTAGATTCTATCTACTGCTGCTGTGAATAGCTGAGAAATATTACAAGCGCGAAAACTATCTCTAGCGTAAAATTTGCTTTAATCGGGAGGTCGCGTGTCGTTCAAGGGTTGTTTGAAAGGGCGAGCATGGATAACGTACCTCTTCAAAGCCCGTTGTCCCTGCGCTAAAACGCGCCATCATTAGGCACGTTCACGTGCCGATATTTGAAAATTCATTATTGTCGTACGCGTCTCTCAATGTGTGTGGGGATGGAGCTATTTCACAGAGGGATTTTAGGGATATTTCTCCTTTAGGGATATTTCGCCTTTGTCATGATTACCTCCGTGCAAAGCCATTTAAAGGAATATACAATTTATTCACATAAATATCACAAAGAATATAAGAAAATCTGTTTTAGAGATAATTAATATCTTACACTATTACATAATATATATTTAACCTTGATTTAAAAATTTTACATTTGTTTTATTATGTACTTCATTTCTGCCTCTCTTTTAAGAGATGTAAAGCGCAATATAAATTCAGTAAAAGTAACATGCAATATATTAATGATCTATATCTACACTCTATAACTGACGCGTAATTTATTTCACTTAGCTTGAATTATGTTTTAATTTTTTCTACTCTTGTTGCAAACTTAGATCATCAGATGTTTATAGAATCCTTTCAATGCGAGGTACGTTATTTGTCCAGAATATAACTGGGCCGCGCACGTTATGAGGTTACCAAAAATACACGTTGCACAATATATTTATTCATACAGTATTGTCACCACTTCCCCTGTGTGCCTGTCTCGTTTGTAAACGAAGAACGTATACCTACCTGCGTGCGCGACGGCGCCTTCTTTATGCATGTTGTAAAAACTTGTCAGATAACGAATACAACGTGGCGGTTACTCCAAGCGACGGATATTGCATTCGCTGTAGTAACAACCAAAGTGGTTGCTCGCATTAAGTGCGTTTTACGGTCGTGGATTTAAAAGAGCGGGTCGCGGTAGGCTGATCAATATGCTAATATTTTGATGCCTCTACTTCGCTCGACGAATTAAATTACGTTCTACGAACGAGGATAGAGGAGGTAACGGTAGGAAGAAAGAGCACAAAATGAGGGGGTAGTGAAACGAAGTGCTCGACGTTTGAAGATAAGGTAGATAGGTATTACATAAGATACCACTTAATATTATAGCACATTCACCTAACGCGTTACCAATTTTACATGCCCGAAGTGAAAACAATGACGTATACTTGTATACCTATGCGACAGGAAATTTGATCTTTTTACATATTTGTAAGACGTGCATAAAAGTAAGTTTATGCTTTTCTGAGTACACATTTTTTTATTATGCAATAGAAATGCGATCCGTAAAAGTAAAATGCATGATGGACTTCAAGTAAAAAATAATATTATTTTGTAAATTATGCAAACATTATAAAATATTATAATAATATATACGCGAGAAACTAATATGTTATCTAAACTACTATGTTATAATAAACTTAACGATATATTACATATATTATGCATGATATCAAGGTCAGAAGTAATGACATATTTCTTCTTTAACTGCGCGTATACACAAGGACTAAAGCAGCAAGCGTTGAAAGTTTTGAAATAGTTTGAATTATCCAGTAGGTATAACTTTAAAACCACGACGTACCTCGCGGTTTAGCCTTTAATACAATGCTTGTTGCAAATATGTTCATAAAAAGATTTTCTGTTGACAGATTTATATATATTTAGAAAGATTATTTTTTAAAAGAGTAATTAAGCAAATTACTTAATTATTAAAACGATAAAATATTTATTTCTCCAAGAAAAATGTAAAAATTTATATTTGCATCACATGTATCAATCAATGTAGGTACCTAACTAGATTGTGAGTAAGTGATTCAGACAAGGTTCTCCATTAACTAAACAAAAATTGATTTCTCTTACTTAAAATAATTGATAACATTGTTCAATTATAACAGGGAAGAACGCCTTATAATGTAGTTCAAATTATTTCCGTAAAGTTTGCAACTTCTAAACTTCTGGAGGAGTCGATGTCATCATATCTACATCATCCTCGCAATTATCCGAATTACGTCTCCAGAGACGGGTACTTTTTCGCGATCATACGCGAAATACAGTATTTTTATCTGATGCACGCAACCAAATTAAACGAAGATCGTCTGAGTCTATCGAAGTCCGATAGGTTAACGAGCAAAATTTATTTGCGTATTTATTACTCTCTACGGGCGAGAGGATGCTATCTTCATACTGCATTATGGTGGACTTTCTTTCGCGCGAAGCTTACCCTCGTTACACGTATAATATCCTACGGATTACAGGTACACTTTCCGCGTGGCGTGTTCTTATTAAAAATTTTATGTCGCTACCTTGTGCATCAGAATATGCGTCGCATTCTCTTCCGTGACTGCACCAACGATTCTTGAAGCTGTTGGACGAAGAAGTGCTCTTACTTCACTAATAAGATCTCGTTCTCACAGACGAAGTTACTCGTCTACTCGCGTATCTGTTGTTTGGAAGTGTAATTTACTCTACACGATCCTTGAAAGGGACATACAAATTCTCAATGAGAATCTACAACGTAGGGAAGACATCCGAACTATTTACGAGTTCTATAATATTCCACCTAAAATTTCATGGAAGCTTTGGAAAGTTCGTTCGCCATTTAATTATGATAGCAGTGAATTCAAAGCAACTATGTTATACATTGCACGTTCCAATCTCGACAACTGTTCTTAACATTTTAGAAATTTCCGAACCATTTATGGATCTTGATGTGTTAATGCGAAATGGGCTTAACGCAAATGCATGCAGAGGCTTACTCTGCAAAATGGGACCTATGGAAATTCGGTGGAATTGAATGAAAGATGACACAAGTTAGCGAAAACCTCTTTCGCGAGAATGAATTTGGGTGAACAACTCGGTTATTAGATTGGAACTGTGTGCTATATCCCAAACATTATAATAATCTAACAGGAGGTTCTCTAGATAATCTCAATAAAGACCTACTTATCGGAGAAAGCACTGTGGATTCATCGTAGACGATGCGAAGGGTTACGAGAAGAGAGGACAGAGAAGTCGAGAGGAAAGAAGGAAAGACAGGACAAACTGCCTTTGGATAAAATATAGGTACTGCTGGCGCATCATATTATCTATCTATAGCTATCTTCTGATTCTCCCGGAATAGGATGAACCGTATGCCACGAAAATAAATATGGCTCTCACTGTGTAATGCACTTAGTCACCATTCTTTCGATTTTCTCTGCCCTCCTTCTTTCATTGCCGTTTTCACCTCGGTTTACTATCGCGTGCGTGCGGCACGATGTAAAATCCGGTTTCCTTCATGATCGTGCTCAATTACTTTTTTTGCGCTTAAACCGGTCAAACTTAGATAAAATACGAGATTACATTTTCACACATTAACCACTCTATCTTATGCCAGTTTTGTCTATATCGATATTCAATTACTTTCTATTTTTGCTTTGTAATTGAATGTAATCGTATAATTGAACATAAAAAGAATAAATAAAATAAATCTTAAGAAAAATTTATTATCTTTCTGTGCTGTATGCTATTTTATGTAAATGTTTATACAGTTGGTCATATTATATTATCACTTTATATAGCAAAGTACATTCAAATATATAGGTATATGTGTGTGTGTGCCAATGTTCAATGATAATTAATGCGGGCTTACATATTAACAAAAATAATATCACCGTATCTTTATGTTACATTTAATACATGCATTCACGTTTGCACATCAATGTGTAATTTCAATGTCATCCGCGCGTTATTTCGACTGTGCAGCTCGCGCGATCTGCAGTTTCCACTTGGGAACATTCGTGATCGCATCTAGATCGTCCTTCCGTTCCTACGACGACGCCTCGTCAAGAAATGTTATATCTCTAGATCTTTGAAAAAGACTGCAAGCGATTTCGGAGAATCTAAAATTCTGACCCGAATTCGTTGTCGAACGACGTACGTGTATAGTGTCGAGCGATCTCGTTGGCAAGATTGCGAGCGGGGTCAGTAAGCGTAGCCAATCAGATTTACGAGGCAGGACATATCATAATCGGCTTTACGACAATTAGTCACCGTCATCCTTCTTTCACCTGACGCACCGGCCGCAGCCGTGCAGTGATGGAAAAGTGGTAAAACTATCGTAAAAACTATGGCGCGATATCACGCTCCTCCGTATGTCGTTGATTTTTAAGTTCCAACGACACGCCCTAATTTATATTGATTATTTATAGCTGTTGGTAGAATGGAATTTGCAGGAACCGAAAAACTTGTCGAATTGAACCGTAAAATCGGATGAATTTGAATCAGGCGCTTTGATCAATTTGGGGAACGTACATACACGTATTTCCGTAAGTTACAAATGTGACTGATAAAATTTTAATTTACATTTGTAAATGATATATATTTATTTCAATATTTATTATAAATTACAAATACTTCTAAAGAGCACAAAGCATGCACATAAACGATTCTATATTTTTTACCTAAATACATTTAAAAGAGGCGCAAGTAGCGTCTTACTTATTAGTAATAAGTATTATTATATATATATGTCACGTACGTGATCCTTCTTTCTTGATTCTTCCCAAGTCCGCTACCCGCATTTCGCGATCGGGATGCCATGGCCGGCGGAATTCCCATGCGTTTTTTCTTCTGTTAGTTCGAACGAACCAATCACCCACCCAGCTCTAGGGAGATGGTGGGTGATGGGCGAGGTGGTAGAAGCGGGAGTGAGTCGGGATCGATGGAGATAATGCCTATTACTCCTAATGCGAAACTCGCTCTTCTTCTATCTTTACCCCGCTCTATCTTCGATCCTGTACCCAGTTTCCCTTCGCCCGGCCGCCCGTTCCGTTCTCGTGGCTCCTCGCAATCTGTAACCAATGCTCAATTACCATCTCCACTGACTCCATTTTCGACATCTTTCTCTACTCGTTGTCATCGTCATTGATCGGAATTTTGCACTTGTTATTCAAACGTGTATTACCCGTAATGTCAGTCAATGATAATTATTCAATTTTTATATTAATATCAAATAGAACACTAAAATTGATATCAAGTTACAAGAAGTAAATTTCATAGAGAACAAGGAAAACTTTACGAGAATATAATTTACGTAATTATATTTTGTTACTGTTTATTTTACAATATATTTTTTGTAATGTTGTTTATCTTATTCTGTGTAATCATACAAACGGAAATTTTTACCATTAATCCGAATTGATGATAAATTGTAAAGATTTCTTATTTAATTTGAACGACTACCGCTTAACTCGAACAGGAAGAAAAACCCCCCTTGTTTTTCTCCAATTTCGCCGACGCCAACTTTTTCCATTTACTTTTACTTTTCCAATCGCCTCATTCACTTTTAGAAAACGCGGAGTATATTACAGAAACAAAACGAAATCGCGCTGAATACACCGTAGCAGTAAGTTCTGTGGGCGCAGTAACCTGTTGAGTGTATTCGCGTAAGTGGTGAGTAGTGGATACGTATACGTGCGAAAGTCTGGGGATGAAGTTTCTGGGGGAAATACAGGAGCGAGACATCACGCTCGTGAGAATTGTAACATACGAACGGTAAGTGTATTCGTACCTAAGAATCCGAGAACAATACATCCGCAGAGCTATGCGAGCGGCCTTGTAACGACTTCGAAAGACATTTATGCAATCCGATATGAAAGAAGCGCATCCTCGAGTGCAACTGGTGGTAAAAAGGGAGATAAATAAAATATACATCATCGAAGAAATATTTTTGAACGCTGGGCGAGAAGAGCAGATAGAATTATGTAGTTTTTACTCGTTATTGAAATCTTTTTTAAAGTTTCTATCGTGAAATATTTTTTGCATTAAAGTCAGTTAGTAAAACTCGGATAGTAAAACTATTTCTATATATATATATATATATATTATTATATATATAAGAAAGTTGTAGTTATAAAAAAGTTTTTCTTCTTTTATAAGCAGTTAATATTTTCTCGTATACAAGAAAATATATAATAAAATCGATACTAGTAATGATTTATTTTACTATAAATATCAATAAAATCGTGAATTGCTCTAATATTCTTCATTTTATCTTCACATTTAAAAAATTGTCATGTTAACCACTTAAGTGACGATTATGACATGTAATATAATCGCAACTTTTAGCCATTAGCCTATATTCACTGCCTGCCCTCATCAAGCCGATAAATGCACCTATGACATTAATTCGTGATCTCATAGTCTTTCTAACGATCATGTGGCAATTAAATGCATCGTAATGCGAAGTGGCCCTCGAAAGTTTCGAGATACCGTGCTGATATCGATTTTAGATACTGGATATTAAAGATTGTTTTATGATCAGCTTAGTACGAGAACGGTGTAAACGTCCCACGCATAGATTAAATCATTTAAAATGGTGTAGATGAGAGAACTCTGTTTTTCCAAAATATGGAGCGCTGTTTTTGTTATTCCTTTATTATACCAATTTTGTTATACACGAACTAGCTATATATGATTTCATATTTTCGCTGCAACATGTCGAAAAACAGTAATTTTATCTTTATCCGATTACATCGTTTAAGTATCTTTTGTGAACGCTACGCACGAATGTTCCGATCACGTCTATATTTCGCGATCATAAATTACATCAACTCGCTAACAGCACGCTTTGAAATTAGCGTTGTAACGTGGTCGAGCGTTGCACCGGGGAATAACAATGTCCCCGGCTCACGTGCGCACGTGTATTTATACCAGGCATTGTGTGCATCTAATTTCGGAACAATGTTGACGTCATTTCCGTTTTCATTTAATCCGCTGATGACTATATGAAATGTTTGGACATTGCAGATCATATATATTAATCAGTATGCATTTATGATCATAGCTCCTGCGACATCAAAACATCTGCGAGCAAGGACATAGCATGTTACAAAGTTTGCCGAGAAAGGGGGAGAGAGGAAGAGAGAGAAGAGAGAGAGAGAGAGAGAGAGAGAGAGAGAGAGAGAGAGAGAGAAAGAGGGAGAGAAGGAGAGAAGGAGAAGAGAGTTGATTAAAATAATATTTTTATAAGATTTCCTCCGTGATATGCACTTCTTACATACCTTTTTTGCAGAATTTTACTCTTGCATATTCTAGGTAAACGTATTTTTAACTTTTATAATTTTATAAAAGTTGCTAATATGTACAGAAAAATAAACATTATCACGTTTCTACTGCAGAAAAATTGTAGAAAATATCAACTCGCTGATCTTTAGTTATACCGTAGCTAAAACATAAGCGCAAACATATGTCTACGAATGAAAGACTCGACGCTTGTTTCGCGCGCATCGCAGACAGTTCAAGATCCGATTCGCGAAGTGCCGGTGAAATTAGCGCTCGCGTGGTTAAACGTTTCGCGACGGAAGTAACAATGTGCGTCCGCGCCCGATGCGCCGACAATCGTGCTTGCGACCGTGGTATCGGTGCACGTACCTACGTGGCATTGTGTTGGCCGTTAAGCATTTGATACGGCCACCTTCCTGTCGCGCGTCCCGTCGGTGCTATTGTCGCCGCCCGCGCCGGTGCGTTCGCGTTGTAACCGAGTCGCGTTGTTTCTCCGTGTGCGATACGATCCGATACGCCCGTCGCCCGTGTACCACCGACGACGAGTGTGTGACGCACGTACGAAGAGCGGCACTGAGCGGCACTTAGAACTGGCGTGCATACTGAAGTAGCCGCACGAAAACGAAGCGACAAGCCCGACGAAAGCGGACGTGCGTGTGAGTCGAGATATGATAAAATGTAAAAACGAGATAAGGAAAAATATATAGGAAATACGAAGTAAAACTGAATCTCGAGAGAGCGCGTTCGCGAACGGCAGAGTATGAATATATTTCATCGCTGAAACTCGCAAAAAATACTCCGGATATTCTCGTCGAGATTATTTCAATTCGTTCAATAATTGAAGAACATTAAAGTAAGATTATAAAAAAGTTGTAACATTATTATTATAAATTTAAAACGTGCATTAGACGAAATAAAATATTAATTAGAACATTAATTAAAGTATTGATTAAATATTTGTCGTATAAATTTATAATATAATAATTTTTCACTTTGTGTGTAGAGTATGCTTCAATATATATATAAAAATAAAGTTGTAAAATCGTCTTTCTATCCTATCTAATCTAAAATGTACATTATTATTTTATTTGATGCAAATAGTCTTCGAGTAAGAAAAAATTTTTTTATTCATCATTACGTACAAATGGAAAAGTTTTTATTAGAAAACTTTTCATTTTGCGATTGTCGTCTACATTTAGAAGTATTCAATAATAACACGTGAAAGAACGGAATAGAAGTTAACTTACATTGAGACAAAGTTAACAATAAAATTTGAACACGATGATCTATTTCTGCTTTACTCCAACTTGATATTCTCGTATTTTTTTAATGACTCACTGATAGAGCTCTTTGCATTTTCATATTCTACTTTTTTGCACGGTCATTCTCTCATTTATGCCACTCGATAAAAACAAAATAGAAGAAAAACCGAAAATAATACGCGCTTGCCATTGGTTCTTTGTAATTGTTTTGTCATGTCTTTGTGTTTGCATACGGCCTTATGCACATAATGTAAGAGCGATAAAGCGCAAGTGTGTGGGATCCGATGACGGGTTGTTCACGGACGCTCACGCAGTGCACCTTCAACCGTTCTCGTAACGCGAACGAATTGATAAAATTTCGTTAGTCGCGAAGTCTTGACGGGAATCCAATACATCGATGATACGAACCGCGTTCGTAGTTCGACTTTCGCACGTCTCGACCGTGAACCGTCGCAGTTCCATCCGATAGATAATCGATTCCGATAATTGCGCGACGCGATAGCTCAAGCATGACCGTACGACGATGCCTATTGTTTGCAGAAGCGCAGGTTTCAGTTGGTAATGATCAGCATACGGCGCGTGTGGTGTGGATACGGCGATGATGACCATTTGGATAGAGTGAGCGCGGTGTGAGAATGCATAGGGAATGCGCATAGAACGCATCCACATAACTGGATATGAATGTATTAATTATTAAAGACGGGACAGACGACCGAACGCGGCGAATATAAAAACATCGCGGAACAAACAGCCGCGGAACTTGTGAATTATTTTTGGGCTGCAATTACATTTTTTATATGGCAATCCGATGTTGCGACTGCCCACTGCAACAGTCGTGCGCCGCCACAAAGCGCATCTACTATTCGGATCGAATTAATATTGCCTGTTTCACTTTGAATATAACGCATGTTAAAATAAAAACCGAAATGCTTTGTTGTCAAAGAAACTATTGAAATAAAATATCGCTTGCTGCAAAATATCGTAATTTCAGATAACGATGATTATTGTTTCGAAATCATGGACGTGTTATTACATTTTGCTTCAATAGACTCTTCCAGCTTTTTATTATAGCGCATTTTTTTAAATACGCATTTGTAACCCTTGAAACTCGTTAAAATTGCGCTACTTTTGCAGCAATATTGCAATGCAATTTATGAATTTAATTGTGCACACCGTGATGAAAAACCGGATCTCTTTTAAGAACGTAAATCGTTTTAATACAGCGTGATTATACCGCATTTATCAGTGAATACGATGATAAATTTCAAAATATATGTATTCATATAACTTGTAATCTCTTTTAGCATTTTCTACGTACGATAACGATTAATTTTTTTGACAATTTTCGAAGCGATTTACGGATAAGAAAAATATGTAGGCAATGCGAATAAATAACATTAACAAAAGCAAAGCTGCGTTAACAAATAGGCGGATTTATAAACAGTAGCGTTTCAAGCGTTTGGCTCATCGCCAAGGTACTTAAAATTTGAACAATACGTAACGCCTCGAAAATCGATACGGACGATTCATAACTTTGCATGAAACGTGCATCTTAATTCTAGCTCCTGTTACTCTCAGCAACAAGATTAAAATGTGCTTAAATTTATAAACACGTTAATATGAAATTTTATCGTATAACGATGTAAAATTGTAAACACTTTACTGATACTCTTAGCCAGCTTCCCAACATTATACCCTTATTATTAATATACATATAACTATTATTATATCACACATTGTGTGTTTTTTTTTTAATTCTTTTTTAGGAGGATATCAACTTTTTTATTCTAAACTATTGTGCTAAAAATTCGTGTTAAACAAATAGATAATTGTATTTTTAATGATTCTTATGCTATGAAATAGAGTGATAATAATTTAATATTGCGCTTTTTGTGTTTTTGTGAGTAATTTTAAAAATTCAATTATACGATTAAAGAATCTCAATTATATAATTATTTGTAAGATATTTTATTTATAATAATGTGATAGAACATATAATATTTCGCGCCATGCTAGTATCTGAACCACTCTCAAAGTCACGAGTTATCGAATTCTTAATACATCGATATATTTATGCATATTTAATAAGTAGTTTGCTTAGCGATAAACTAGCCACGAAATTGAGCAACTAAATACGACCCGTTTTCGTCTATTGTTACGTAGCACACGTATTAAGTTTCCGGGAAGCACCACGGCATGATAATACATATCGCTGGTAGAGAGCAGTTATTCCTTTTGTTTCAATATCAAAGTCAGTGCGCGACGATACGCTCGGCAATTAAAAACTCAGTCAAACACCACGTATCTACAGTTTATTAAACACAACCATTCCTTGGTGCTACGGAGAAATTCAATTTCGTCCCTGTGAGGCTTCGCGTAGGATTACGAGATCGCGAGGCTCCTATTCGGTGCAATCGGAGTTCCAACTACGTAAATGGCACACGAGCACATTTTTATCTAGCCGCGACCGCAGCGTGCAATCAGAGAAGCGCCCGTTGACTCGTGACGCTTCCGGTTCAGGCTTCCGGTCCACGGAACCGCACCGTTTCCGTTCGGCTGCCCAGCCCACCGATCCCGACCGCCAACCGTCGTGGTATATCGGGGCTCCACGTTCGAGGAGCGGTATCGAGATCAGTGCTAACGCTTCGTCACGAGAATGCAAGGACGGAATATTTGCGCGCGCCCGGATAATTAGTTCCAAGTGGTATTCGCCGTGGTTGCGGAGAATCGAATTGCCGTGCATGTGATCCGCGAGTAATGTCGGTTATTTAACCAATCGTCCGAGTTGACGTGCAAGATTAACGACCGGTTCATTGTCTTGAAAAAGTGTGCTAATCAGTGCTTTGATTATATCTTTTTCGATATACGAAGTAACTTCATGTGCGAGAAGAAAATTGCAATTTATTCGACAAGTGTTTGAATTCTATGGAATCAAAAAGAATAGTATTAATGAAGCTGACGTTAACATAATAATTAATTAACGTCGTCGGAGTAATTCCATTAAATGTACATTCTTTTTATTTTTATTTTTTTTTTTTGTAAATTTGTGATGTATATTTATGAAAAAAAGACTCGTTTACAATTTATATTCAACGCTCGGAAGCTATATCTTCTCCAAGCTTTACAGCAAGATACTCCGCATTATCCTTAACGAGAATGTGAAATTCATGCTGCGGGATGATAACAAATGAGGCATGCATGATCGCCTCAGCATCCACAGTCGCAGCAGGACGAGGAATTTATTGTGAGGACGATTCTAGAATTAAAGATTGCAATGATCTAGTGCAACGTTTTCTAATCTCATCGGAGGTTCAGCCAGATAATTGCGGCCGATCATTATTAAGTGAGAGAAGTGGTAATCGGCGCGCCAGGTGGATGCGGCTGTATCTGTGGCCGTGATACGCGAAAATGGCGGTTGCGCCCGGTAAGAATAAATTGAAAATGGGCAGTGCGGGCCGATACTACGGTGCTTATCTCATCTACGACGTGGCAAACTCATGCCTCGCCGCCTTGCACGCCAAGATGCCTCCTCCGGTCGTCGTCACGCGAACCAACCCTCCGTCTCCTGTGCACGTCCAGAACCCCCGTAAGTTTTCTTCGTCTTTTCTATATTTCTCCGTTTGTGTGACTGGCGCTTTGGTAACGCGATGGCGCGGATTGCAGATGTTCGATTCCCTCGATTTTCCTTGCGTTTTAGCAATTAAATTTTTCTCCCGAGATGGATCTCTTTAGAGATGGATTAGAGATAGATTTGGTGAAGTGTAATAATGCAACGGGGATATTTCAGACGAATTGTTTTCCGGAGTTCCGCAGTTATGATGCAATACTGTGTCAATAATTCGAAAAGATTTATTTTATTTATTAAATATAATGAAAAAAAGGCCTTGTGAGTAATGTAAACATTCTATAAATAAATATAGAAATTGACTTTGAAATAAATTATATGTAGATGAGACAAGTGTTATAAAAAGACATGTTCTGAGGTCAGCTATGAGATATTAGGTGCTGGATACAAAAATAGCCAAATCGTTGCTCATCGTTACTAAAATATGAGAGCTCGTTCGGATAGTTAATGGCAGGATCTTTCTGGTTGCATGTTTCGAACCGATTAGGTCCAACACATTTAAAAAGAAAATGGGAAGGAGAATATTAGTCGAGAAAACGTGTAAAAATAAAAAATTTTAGCGGTTACGATCTTGTTAACATTATCAAGACTTACCAGGCAAGAATTGCCTATCGTTTTGTGTTAACAGCTATAATATCGCGCATGTATATTAGCACTCATGGTCAGACCATGCAGCGACTATTCTGGCCGAGATACATGAAACTATATTTCAACTAAACATATTTACGTATAACATTTATTACATTGCGTTGCATATAAGCAGAGACACATAATTATATTATGCGGACTGAGTTACATTTAGGATTACAATATTCTTAATTACATTAATGTAACACGAGAATGCCTGTGCTCATAACACAATGCCATCGCATTTCCCTGCACAGTCCAGCACGAGATTGTACTTGCATTTTTAACCCCGGGGTAGATAAAATCTAAATACGGCGTTTCTCTCTCGAAAAATTCGAATCAATTTCACGTGGTAGGCGAGGCGCTGTACGGTATACTAAACAGTTCCACGCCCGTTTCCGCACAAACGACTTTTAAGGTAATATCGATAACATTAAATATTCACTACCCAAATACGTCCAAAGCTGATGTCTTATTCAGAGAAATAGCGGTGTAACAGCGTGCCTGCGAGTGCGGTGTACATTATTCTCATAACCGTATGCTGCGGCAATGCGTAGTAAACTGTTTTCAATGGCGAATATCGCTATACGTATAATATCACGATATAAACTAATACTGATGGTTATAAGTATATAACTCGAGGAAGACTTCTTTATAAATAACTGCCGATCCCGTGTCACGGGTGATAGTAGCATGTTTAAGGAAGAATATTCTTTAATATTGTGCAAAAACTTTTAGACTGGCAAAATCGTAGCTTTTTTATATAATGTTTTTAAACGTTATATTGTCATTCAATATCTTTGATGAGATATTATATAAATAGAAGAATGATATTTACATAAATAAAAGACCGAAAACAAACACACGATTTTAATAATGATAAGTTCGGCCTGTTAAGTTTAAGGGATAATGTAATGAAAAAATTTTTTTACTTTAGTAACTTAATAAGTCACCTGTCGCGTATATTTATCAATATCTGTGCGGTTAACGTATATAAACGCGTCCCTTATTCGTTGTTTGAACATTGATATCTCGCGCTAACAATTTTTTTTCCTCTTGACATCCACCCTTGTCAACGATACCGGGTAGCGACCGATAATACGCGACAAACTCAATAATACATCAACATCCGATATGTCGGGCCGCGCTTTCTCCCTCTACCATTTCTCCCGACACCTGCTTTCACGTCTCTTGTCATATTTTATTTTCTTCCTTTTCCTTTATACTTCCAACAGTCGGCCAGGTAAGGAAGTAAGAAGGCATAGATGCCGGCGTAAGAAAGGGTGGAAACACCCTATGAGACGGGATAGCGTGTCTGTTTTGATTTATAAGAATTCGCCACGAACCCCTAACCCACCTTTCTAAGTCTGGCCTCACCCCCGGGCTCTCATAGATCGAGCTAGATCAACCCCCCACCCCCTCGACCTATCTCGCGCGTGAATAATAGGCAGATACCCTACTACCCATCGCTCCACACCAACCTTGCCACGATTTTCTCTCCTCTCATTCCCCGCCGCTCTCTATCTCTTTCTCGCTTTTTCCTCGCTCTTTTTTCATTCGTTTCTATCGCGTCCTGATCGCGCACCGATCGTTCTTCTCGCGAACGACGGACGAGCTTCATCTCGTCGCTGGTCAATGAAACGATCTATCAACGTTTGTGCCAGAACAAGAACTGTTACAAAACATTAGCGAGTCATGAAAGATTTTGCATCGCCCGTTTCGCGAGGGTATACACGAATCGGGGACACGTCATCAATCTTTTTACTTCGCGCGCGTCGGTCCGGTTCCAACGCGGCTGGAGATGAGTCGTGATATCCAAGAGAAGACGAGTCGCGCTAATTTGCAGATGTCGCGCTTTCACATTGATAAATAGGAAGTATCATTTCGATTACTTTTATTTTTTGGTAGAGTTACGTAGATCTGTTGTTGCTGCTTTTCAATTGGACGAAGATTTTGTTGCATAAGAAGATGTATTTCTATTTTGAAGAAAGATAAATGAATCCAGAACTTTTATAATAGATTTTTTATTCTGCAATATTATTAATATTTTTTATGATCTTTCAGTTAAAAGAAATGCAAAGATATTGTGTTCTTTTATGTGTTCTTTGTCTGTATAGACTATAACAAATATCAAGATCATAAGCATCTAATCTTTTATAAGAAAATTAATTGTATTTTATGACGACTTAAGGTATTTTATAAAAATAGGATGAGAGAGATAGAGAGAGAGAAAGAGAGAGAGGGGGCCCTGGGGGAGAGAGATCTGTCATAAAGATGTATTACGTGAAATTGAAATATAATTACAAGAATAATTTAATTGTAAGACTTGCAATTTGGAAGAACGATCGCACGTTTGTAACAACTTGCTACACTTAATAATCAACTGCGTACTGCGCATTGAAGAACACTAGAAATGTCTGCAAACTTTCTCAATGTACGTTTGTCGGCCTACTTATTTCCTCAATGGGAGTTTTTCACAGCGACACACCCTGTCGTTGCGGTTTGCCCGTCAGCTTTAATCTACTTGTGATTATTATACGTCTCTAGAAAGGCCTACTGCCCCAGCTCAATCATCGATTATTACAATAACAGTAAAAGTGATTTTATACCAGTTTATTAACTTTCGTTAAAAGCGCAATTTATATATAATCTCGTAAAAGCAAAAGTAAATAATTACATTAAATATAATAATTTTACGAATACACACATATATAACGTTTTTTTGTGGGAATTTCAGATATAGCGCATTAAGCACATAAAAACAAATAAGAGATTATCTACTTCTAATGCAAAGTTAAAATAGTATATGTCATAATATCATATATTTTAGATTTTTCTACGTAACCTCTCACAATATCTAAATGCAGATAACTTTACCGTATGTACAAATGTTCACATTTGCTGTTTCGCGAAATCTCATGAAATATGCTGTGTGTACCAACGTTATTCAAGGCGAGCGCAAGCGCATCGTAAGTGTTACCATATACGCTTAATTATTCACGGGCGCACTCGTATAATTATCGTACAATTTCTCCGCAATATCGCACGTACTATCGTTATTCGTGCTGCGACCCTGCCATCGGCCAGTGTCATACCTCCGAACGTGCAATTTTTTTTTTGCATTGTTCTCACGAACGCGAGGTGTACATCGATCGATTCCGCGTACTTACAGCTTTAGAGCTTGCAGCCTGAAACAAAGTGCATGTGACATATACACGTTAACCGAAAGGCAGGTGCATTTTACGTGTCGATGTAAAAGCTGAATATTTTTGCGCCATTAATTAAACGAAAAGTGGGGTCAATAATTTTTACATACGTTGTGTTTTTATTTTAGTTTTATATTTAATTTTTCTTGTTTTAACATTAATTTTGTAAATACGAAGCGATATCACAAACATCATGAATAAAATTTATCACTTAATTTATCTAATTTATTAATAAAATTTATCTAAAATTGTTTATATCGTACACTTGTTTATACCGTTTGGTGTTTGATAATGTATGCGGCCAATAGACATTTGTCAATTTTGAATGTATGTAAAATTATCGATTGCAGCAGGGATCAATGTTACGTGTACGTCATGCAGAATTCGTTGGTATTCAGCCTGTTATTCGCGTACCTTTATCTTAATTAAAACAGAAAAGTGAGTCGTGCAGGTCGCTCGTAAAGCATCTCGCTTGATTATAGAAACAATACCTTGTTAACCTCCCACTAGCGATCTGCCAATCATGCCCGCAGGTAAGAGCCACTGCCGTGCTGCTTAGACGTCCGGAGACTTTCACGGTATTTGTGTAATCGTTGTAATCCCTCTGGATATCGGCTTATCATAAATGCAATAAAGATATCGTCATTGCCATCTTTCGCTCACGACCTGATTATGCTGATCAATTCATAATGTCAAGAGAATTCTTTTGTATAAGAGTTCTTGTCATAAATATTATTTATCAAACTGATCGAGATTAAAAGAGCCTCCTTTTTAAAGATTATATCCGAATTTTAACTAATATTTATATTATAAACGCAAAAAGATTAAGAAGTTACTTTTTACGTTTCCATCTGTATTTTATGCATGTTCCATACATTTATTTCATACATCCATTTTATATTCTAAAACTACATAAAACTTCTGAAAATTTATTGTTACCAAATAATAACGGCAAGGGCTTGCGATTTAGTTGCTATGTATCGCTCTGTACGTTTTAAAATAACAATCCAATTTCCGTGCAGGAACATTTTATACACATACTTGCAGATATTTGTGAGGTCAAGCCCGAATTACTCCCCCGGGGAAGCCCCCTAGGTTACCTCTTCAAAATTGCTTTGCATAACGTATTTGTGTAAGATACAAGAGATTCTCCAAAAAAATTATTCCCCCGTTAAGATAAAAAGAGCGGCACATAATATTTCTTCGTTATTACTTCCCAGCATCGGGGTAGAAAAATTCGAAATTCACGGAGAACACGCAGATTGTCCTTTTATACATCGTCCACACATATAACAGCCGTTCCCGGGAAAAACGCATCATACATTGAGGTGATAAAATAATGGCATCGTAAAAATAAAAGCATGCGGCACGTATCACACTAAAATTGACAATATGCATGTCGGCAAATGATCTTGAATGTAACGGTGCGAACACTACAATCGCGAAGCTACTGTGAAACTGTCGTGTAACATTTTTCATATGGAGATCCATCGAGATATTATTACAATATGGGTAATAATTCAACATGTAATTCACATTTTAGATCAATGATATTTATGTCAGTTATAGAAGTTCTATAGAGGGTGCTAAAATATATATTTATAGCGCGAAATATGGTTTTTGCATATTTATACAAAATAATATATTGCACATAAATGAATATATATATATATATTATATATATAAGTAGAATTGTGTTATGGCTATTATATTATTATAATTAATAATTTTATATTACACGAATATTGTAATAATTATTATTAAATTTATCACAGTTAATGGCTTTATAGCATCAGCATAATATAGGTAAGGCAGTCAAATCGTTCATGTAATCAGCTTTGTACGAAAACGTGCTGAAACTTATATACCACTTTTATTTACCGAATATTCTTTTACCGAGCACACGAAAACAAAATTTACGAAAAGTTATTCATCCGAAACAGTAACGAGAACACGGAAGCCATTTTTCAATGGCAGAGTTTTACTTGATATAATGGCAGATCGTTGCCGGGCCAGAGCTACCGTTCAGCGGTTTTATGAGATGTGAAATTAAGCCCTTCTAACTGCCGTCGGTCATTTTTTACATCCAAAATAGACCCGCGGCGTCCTTCTAAAGTTAGTACGTATCGATGCGGAAAATCAATATCGTTTTGAGAACCCGCGACTAGCGTAAACAGCAAAATGTTTTGGTATGCTAAATAGAAACTTTTGTTCGCGTATATTGATTGATGCCATTAAAATAGACACTGCAGTTATTGGAACTACAATTAGTAAACTTTGTACTTTCACACGGATAATTAATTATAAGCTACGTCTTGTTTGACGTCAAATTATAAAAATTCTTTTATTTAACTCCATTAAAATATATTAATTATTATATACTATAGATAATAATAATTAGTATAATCTTTAATTTGATTTTTAAATACTTAAAGTGTAACACATTGTTTGATGAATATAATTTTTATTCAGTTATATTTAAATTTACTTCTTGAAGAGCTACAAAAACTCGATTTGTACACGTCACATCTTTCTTACTTTCGCACGAGTATAAGTTAATACATATGTCGTCTCTCAGTTTCTATTTAATCATAATTTTTCGTAATTATTAAAGAAACTTTTAAGTAGGTAGTCATTATATCATTCGTATAAATTTGCTACAACAATCGTGTTTTTTAATATAAAACACAAATCTTAATATTCAATCAAACAGAGTAAAACAGTTTTTGTAATTAAATTTATTTTATACAAAACTTAAAGAACAACTTTTTTGATACGACATTCTCCAAGTCGGATTTTTGTAAATCCTTCGTTTATCAGAATATGCTATTTTTCTGACAAACAAATCCTTTTTAGTAATGCGATAAATATTATTATTGCTTACATTATGGGCTCAGTAAATTATTCCATAAAACGTTCATACTCTTAGAATGTGCATGTCAAAGCATCAAGAAACGCTGATAGGTTGGTTCATAACATATTCTACCTTTGATATGTTAAATTTTCTGTCACTCCTCTCTCGAAAACAGATGATATTTCTTTCGCGTTTCGGTTTTCGATTCTCTTTATTCCGTTAAATTCACTTCGCGATCACTTCATTCTTTCGCCATTCCCCTTCGCGCCCTCATTCGTCCCTACTTATGTTCCCTCTTTCATCTCTTCGTGAACTTAGCGAGGTCTCCTATAGCTTGCTGCATCCAGCAGATTCGTTTCCTTGCCCTAGCTGTTCTTACCGTCTCCCAACGTCTTCGCTTAATTACCAGCCGTTTAGGTCTTAATTGTTAATTTAGCGCGTTACGTTATTCTTCGCGATGCTCGTTAAAGGTGAAAATGCGGGTCGGTTTCGTCGCAAGGAGGGGAAATGAGATTTCTCTTGAGAACCGCGAAACGGAAACGAGAAAAACAGCAGCGGACTAACAAAAAAACAGGAGTGGGAAGGCTGGCGCTTTAACGCGACCATGTCGTTAATGGAGCATTGTAAAATGTATAGAGCGGAAATATAACTACGGGTGTCGCGATAAGAATAGCAAGAAGATAGCAGGTTTACTACTGGATCTTTTAACAAGTGCCGCGACCCACACGGTTTTGACAAACTGTCACGATTACTACGTTCTCGCGCAGGAAAGTACTCATAATATCTTATACATTTCTTCTTTTTCTTTCAAATGTAGTCTTCAAGTTCAACTTTAATATATTTCATGAACTCGATACAGTAAAAGCGTTGCGCATAACTCGAAATAAATAGCTATTTAGGATATAATTTAAAACATTATGCATATAATAAATGCATCAATTTGTTAAATATTTCTATGTTGCTTAACAAATTTTACGAAAAATCACATCTTGGTAATTCCAAAAATTCAAAAAGTGTGCGCTAGTTTTAAGAATCCTTGTTTGTCAAGTTACCTAATATTATGAATTCTCCACATCGATGCACCAAATAATTCGATCACAATTTTAAAATTAAATCCACGTCTCTCTAGCGGAAACTGCACGTCAATGGTCAAGGTCCTCTCGTTAGACCAGAAACATTATTTTCTCTATATATTTCAGGGTCGAGTAGGAACGGTAGTTTCTCGCCCTTTCCTCCACTCTCTTTTACCTTTTTCTATCGGCTCTCTTTCTTGTTCCTACTTCGCTTTCTCCCTGTATGTCTCTTTTCCACTGACATTCTCTCGCTCTCTTTTTCCCTTGCAAGTCCGAAGATAAATATTTCGGTCACGTAGTACCCATCGTTCTCTCTCAAATGCCGGAGCTTGCAAGCTACGCGCTCAGTGCACCGCTCTGAGTGATATTTTGCTATTTAATCCTCTCTCGATGTTCAGCGCGAGTTCGCGCTCGTTCTCTTTTCTCACGTTTCCCATGCCCGGCACCGTTTCTCTAATTTTCGGGGGAAGACGTCTCGGTTCGCCGTCATCGGCGGTCCTAGCACTTTCTGCAGCATCAAGCGATCCACCAGCTTTGAAAAGCCATTCCCGACGGTGCAGGCAACGGCATAACCATCCACCTTCAACCATTCACTCTAAATCTAAACGAGGATAGCAGCGGCTTGGTTCACAGGTTACACGAGTGACCCGTCGACGATTTTTCTTGAGCAAATCCCTGGTCTTTCCTTCCACTCGTGGCATTCGAGCAAGCTTGCCTCCCTTCTTCTTACTTCATTGTTATCTGTCGTCATTGTCATTCGTCGCTTCAGTAATTCTCTCAATAGCTGCATATAACAGATTAACTCGTCTTTGTCGATAATATCCAAAAAAGAAGCGGCTTCTCAACGCTCATCGATGCTATGCAATTAATGTCAATTGGTTCCGTCCATGATGTTTTGTTTCCTTTCCATTTTTATATTGAATAAGCTAAAATCGAGAAGTAATTGTTCTGGACCAATAACTGCGCAACATCCGAAGTGAAATTAAGTCTGCGACTCGAATTCTAAACTTGAAATCGGGAACCAAGCTTTATTATAGAAGTTGGTTGGAAACGCGCTAAATCACAGGACGTGAGCACACATGCTCGTATGTATGTGTTCGTATTGATCTTTATGCGTTACATGAATAAAGTTCATGATATGAAAGCGGAGCTGTATCCATACCTTTGTCTACTTCTGTAGATATGAATGCTCTAGATTAAAAGAGAAATCGCTGCTTTGTACATGATAATTTATATCCAAAAATTTTTATTCTCTTTTTCAATGTCTTATATTACTTTATATCAACACGTTAATTATTTTATTGACTATATGTTGCCAGATTTTTGTCATTTGAGTCTGCAGCGTAATTTTAAAACAATATAGATGTTTTAAAATTACGACAAACGAATGTTTGTTCTGATTTGCTATGACGTTACATTTCAATAATGGCGTGATTAGGCTTTTGCAATACATTGATCTTCTGACCCTTTGAAGTTTTTACAGTAATACTTCTCTGTCAGTTAAAAGACATATTTTTTTTTTTATAAAATCAACGAGGCGGCATTCTCGCGAGCCACCATTCTTTTAACCTTTAAAGGTCGAGCCAGAGGAGCATGGAAGAAGAGAGAGAGAGAGAGGGAGAAAGAGAGCGAGAAAGAAAGAGAAAGAGAGAGTAATTACGTGCGGGGTCGACTATGAGCACCTTAAATTGCTCGGATGCACATCGTGATGAGCGACGGCCGGGCGCGGGGAACTTTATTAGCAGCGGGTCCTATTTATAAACTAATAGTGATTTATAAACAGCGACCAAACAATGGCGCGGTGTGACCATGAATCACCGCGCAGCCCGGTGAAAATCGCGGCGCGCTGCCGCGGGCGAGCACGTTAAGTCTTCGTGGAAATTAAAGAGCTTTCGCGAAAATTACGAGGGACATAGAAAACCGCGGCGCAGTAACGTCAAGACTTTTGCATACCATTTGCAACAAATTACGAAAGGAATGTTGAAGTTTGGACAGTTCCAATTTACTCCGTGCCGCCTGACACGGCCGTGTGCTTTGGATCTTTTCCGCCAGTACTAAATGTATTGAACGAAACATATCGTAATTTGGCAAGCAGAGTCAGACAGGCGTTGGTTGCGCACGAATAGTCTAGTTATTCGCTTAAGGGCAAACATTGCAACAGATGCAATTTCGATTCCATGCAGTTATAGGCACACAGAAACAATCTCTGAATATTCTTAACGATAGAAAGATACATAGACGTACAAGATACATTTTTTTCATATTTGTAGTATCGATATAAGTGAATTCATTACCTAAGTTTCAATTTCTACCATGTGTTGAAGCAAAGAGTCTAAATTTAAATCGGAAGGTGTGTGTAGCATAAAAAGTACAATAAAAAGTTTAAAACTTTTCGAGGAAGCTTCGCTATATAACAAAACGTAGAACAACAGTATGTTCTTTCGTGTATCTTGCATAATATACATATATTTGCATGCTATAGTCTTTCTTCAACGAATCTCTTTTGCACGCGTAGCATACTTTTCAAGACGTCTTTTCACAAGATTCCTGCCCTATAATTTTACCTCTGAATCATAACTTACATAAAATATTAGCAGGTTGCACGATGCGACGGAAGTTGTTAAAAACTTCGCTTTGCTTGAAGTTAGACGAAAAAAAATTGTTTATTTATATATGCTGTTGGAGATTAATACATAAAAGAAGCTATTTTTTTCTTACTTGCGTATTTACCATGGATATTTCGACATTTTACGTTACGGAAAAATTGACTTCAAACTGATGAAAGAATCCGTACATAAAGTTTGTCAATCTTAATCAAGATCACCCAGTATGTTCGAATTGCGAGCAATCCAGCTACGGCCAATCTTCACCAGTAAACGGTCAAATTCGAGAAAAAGGAGAAAGCGAAGCGGCGAGGACCCCGTGCACCACGTTCGTTTCCCATCCCTTCAACTCGCCACTTTACCCTTTTTATTCCACGAGATAGATAAACGGCGTTTCGTGTCCCTTGGAATAACCGACTGCGATACTGCGGCATGAAATTGGACGACGCTGTCACAAGAATCGCATTAGTCGTCGGGCGTAGCGTGCTGGAAAGTGCGCACACAAGCTAATTACAGGACAACACGAATGCCTCTAATTACTTTTATTCCAATTCCAACGAAATTTGTTGGAGCGGGATTCCCCGCGGACGTGTATATCTATAATGCACCGACGATGGCGCGTACGGTGTAAGTGTATAACGTACGCGTCTGCATGCGCGTACCTAGCAGTGCATGCCTATCGACCACGATGGTCTCTCGCTATTAAAATTCGCGATCGGGAATAATCCGCAAATTGATCGAAATCTCGATGACAAAGCAGCGACAGCGTCAGTTAGTAGTTTCATAGGGTCGTGGGCATGCATAGTCGTAGCATGATAAAACCCGGTCACCAAACAGAGAGCTGATTTCTATCGATCGAATCGGTATACCAGTCTGCTGAATTGCAATTGTAGTGGAGTAGATCACAGAGATAGGAAGGAGTACCAGAATGAAGAACATAGTAAACAAGACGACGCAAGCAAGGGATATATGGTGCTGATAAATCTTTAACTATCCTGATTATCGATACGGCGACATAATATAGTCCATATTTTCTAATAATGAAAACGTAGGCACGAATAGTTGAGAAGAAATACTAAAAGGGAATACAGGTCGCTCAAAATATCGTTCATGCAGTTCATTGTCACAGATTTATCATAAAAGCGTACACACAGAGAGAACGATGAATTACAAGTAAAAACGAAGTAACACTTTCAGTGTAACAATTAATTTTGTTTTCGGAAATTAAAGTCATTTCTGATGGAAAAGAGGCAGGAACATTAAAGAAGAAGTTACTCAGAAGGCTATCTGAAAATAGAAGTCATTCACCTTTGGAGCGACATGGCAGACGTCTTAAACGAAACTGAGATACTGATAGGATACTGGGAAAGCTGGTGCTCGCGCGGAATTGCTTTACTCTTCAGGGACGACAATCCCGTTCGTCTCTCTGGCATGCAATCGAATCATTCCTTCCAGATCAGCACCGGCCATCTACTGTCTCTACTATTAAGCAGTTTGTTCAACGATTTGGATCTATATATTTGCGCAAGCGAGGTGCAGATGGGATCAGTTTTCAAACCAAACATACTTTAGTCCCTCGCATATCATCAATACACAAGAAATAAGAACAACACGCAGCTTTCGATCATAAACGTGATTTGACAATATAATAATTATATTTAATTTCTGTTATATAATTCTTAGGTTTAGGTTTAATGTGAATTTGAATGTTCAAAGAAATTCAATGTTTCAATTTCAATGTTCAGAGGAATTTACCCTTGACTTCCCCGCTGTAAATGGTTCATTTTATACTTAATTGGCACTTGCCGCGAGAACAAGATAAAAGAAGCGCGATTCAAAGGAAAGTTAAATTAATACGTGTCGCATTAACTTGTAATCAACTTCATTTCTTTCACGCCCCGTTTACTTGACAATCGCCCCATTTCGTTTAATGAAATTATATCAACGTGAACATTGTCATTAATTATGGCTAACTTCCGCAAACAAGTTTAACGAGTAATTCGATGGCGCGGTATTAGCGTGTGACGTATGAAAGGAAAATCGAACGAAAATATACGGTAGTTCGGCCGGCGAGCAGTGAAAGATCGGCTTTCGTAGGTCTAGCGCGTTTTTGTAAGTCTGCGGTCGTCTACTTTACGTTGGTCAAAGGAAGTGCGCGGTGAGGTTGCTTTTTAGCCCTTCCAGTTTTTCATCACAGGTTCAAAGAAGATATTATGTGAGTAGAAAAAGAGCGAGAGAGAAAGAGCGCGCGCGGAATGGTAGTCCATTCCTTTCTATCCCGTTCAACTGCCCCCAACCGCTTTCGCGCCGCTCCTTTCTTCGGGTGGTATTTGAAAACACTCCTGCTCGGAAGCGGGGCTCGGTAAGTGCGGGCTGGAAACTTTGATAGGCGGCCACCTAACCGCCTTAGCGGGTTGGTAATTCAAACAAAGCTAGCCCCGTAGTGAACCCGCCGGATCCATAAATCGGTAAAACGAGAGCAAAACGCGTAGATTGAAGAAAGTTGGAGGTAATAGATAGGGAGGAGTGGGCATCCTACGGAATACCAAATGAGTGAGGATAGACGCCACCCAGTCACATATTCTGTACCTAGTGTCTCAACTCTCGACCTTTAATATCCCTCCATCCTCATCCGCGATCCTTCCATTCCCCGTTCAATTCCTAACCGTACTATACGGTATTTCTTCTTCGCGAGCTAGTGAGTCGTTTCTCTTGAATATTCTCAAGTTACCTAATTCTGCGCGAGAAATAACTGAATTCGACTTGTCAAAGTCACTAAAACTTGCAACAGACAAATAACGAGTACGAATTTTATGATTTTATCTGTGTGTACTGTCTGATTAGCTTTTCTAAGGACTAACGATATAGACAAACATGATTTGCAACATCATAAAAATCGAAATCTGTACATAATAACGAATAACCAATGACTGCTTGAGAGATTAATATTATATTATCGCACCGATGCTGTGTAATACGATTTCGACTCTTCAACTTTACGGCCGAGGAAATTTGGATGAGATTTCCGCCGAGTTCAGTGGGATAGAACCTTATCGAGCCCGCGAAGACAGTTTCCAGCGAACCTTAAGAACTCTGGAACTAATAGCTGTGAGGACTTAAGAGGAAAGCTAGACGAATGAACGAAGTCGTGAAAAGTTTCGGATGGTTGTCAAAGTTCGTCGCGAAGTCGAACGATGAACAGGAAATGCTATGTCTAATTGTGGGGCAGTAAGGAAATGATTGTGGCAGATAACCCTGACCTTATTTCATTTTCTTTCTTTAGTGTTTAGCAGCTTATTTTTAATTCCAGTATGACAAGTATTACGATAATTGACACAAGCGTACACCCGCGTTCCTTTATAATAAGATAATACTACACTTTCCATTATTGGGTATCTATAATGTGCGAGATTAGAAGCCAGTTATATGCTATCAAGGTTAGTCTTACCATAATGACATACCGCTAACTACTTTGATAATACTGAATCTACTCCTCTTATTGCTCTCCGGGCTTCACAGAACCATCTCACGTAACGTATTATAAAGGTAAATTTGATGGAATTTGATTAGAGAATACTAATAGATAGTAGATTTATTTCCAATTAATATTATAAGTCATAATTATCACAGCATAATCTGCTTATTGAAGCATCATATTTACCTTGTACAATAAAACAAATTTTTTAAAAATAAATGTATAATAAAAGTTGTATTTTATTTATTTCATTATAAAATAAATAGCAGGAAAATGCAGTAAAAAATATATATTTACTTAATTCTTTATTGTAATTTGGGGTGTTATTTAAAATAATATAACAATATTCTCTTGTACAGTAATATTTTGTAAAATTATTTGCACACCAAATAAAATTTTACGCGTATATTATATGATTATCTCTTATTGCAAATTCAATTACGTAAAGAAAGAATATTAATGATATTAAAAGAATATTTATCAGTTGATTTTTATATATGCCTTGGAATTTTACTCTAATTTAATTTTTGATATAACTGTCCATATATAACGATGATACTGAAAATGATACTTGAATTACCACTAGTGACATAAATGTAAAGAAATAAAAATTGATGCTATGTCGCTGCGAGAATGCGCATAACCTGAGCACCACGTAGACCATCATACGACGCATCGGACGCACCAGCTGCACTCACGTGCTCGTTTCATAAATTCTCGTTGGCGTAATTTGACTCACTGCATTTCGGAACTCTTTTATTACATCGTCAGTTCAAGAGCACTCCGCACAGATGCGCGCTTGATTTTTTACGAGACAGCGTATTGCGTGTACCGTATCTTTTAATTACGCTTAAAAATACGACTCATTAGAAAAAAAAAACGAGCGAGTAAATTATGTTATAATCTTCATTTCTATATTTAATTCTTATTTATTATGATGTTTCGGACAATAATTATCTACCTATAAATTCGAGTCTTACTTATAAATTGTATTAGATTTCGGCAAGAGCTATTTATATTTTCTTTTTAAAATTTTCTTGAACTTTACATGGAGTTTGATGAAAATTGTCCTCCTTAAAATAAGCTGTGAATTTTATCATTTTGTTAACATAATGCGGAATTTTATAATCATTCTTTTTGCTGTTATTGAGAAATGTGCCAATCTGTACTAGCGGTATAAAAAATATTCATTTTTATCCTACATAGAAACATATCGTGGTGAGCTTTGCGGCGAGTGATATTCGACGTTAGGTCATTAAGAGTTAAGTAGGTAAAAGATGTATCCATGGCGCGGTAGTGAGTTCATATATTACGCCGCCAATCTTTTTAATGCTATAACGGACGTGAAACGGTCACGAGAAAGAGCGTGATTTTCAACCGAGCGACTACACGGCGGAATGTAATCAACCTTTACTAATCCCGGGAAACAATGCAATAATGAAACTCAAATATTTTAAAACTCCGCTACCGCCGCCGACCGGAGAAAGCCAACGCGAATGCGCTGTAACGCGTTTGGGGATGGGCGCAACGTGCATAGTAAATGGATCGACCAATATTTGCGGGCTTTTGGCAAACAATCAAACAAACAGAACCTGCACGCCATGTTCGAACTAAATGTTAGTTAGCGCAAGTCAGGTGTGTGTCATTTCCATTAGTGGTGGTCGTGATTGTGTGGCTGTAACGTGCGCCATCCCTTGTTAGTCTCCGAGCATACATTATCCCGTTATATACTTAACGTACGGGAGCTTTAAATCTGTGTATGCACAATGTACATACGCCTATGCCTTGAGCCCCGCTCTCACAGTTGCTTCTTTTACATGAGACACGCTGTTGATCTCATTTACATTTCCTTGCTTGCATCGCAGCAAATATTTAACGAATATGAATGGTCCTCTGTATCGCATGTCACTTGCTATATGTGTCAAGTTGTTGTTTGTAGTTTGATTTGGAGTTATAGTGCGCCTATAGGCATTGCAAATATAATAATTATATACATGTAATTGTTTTTACATATATTCTTCTTAAAATAATGACAAATTTTTGCTTTACTTGTGTTTTTTGAATATATATATATATATTTTTTTTTTGATATATCTCAAATATATTTTTATTAATTAAAATATCTTTTTGTCAGAAAAATTAATCTACGCAAAAAAGATTCGATAAGAGGTGTTTACTATTTTAACGTGTAACAACTTAACAAGAAGCAATTATTTGTTTCAAGTAATAAAATATGGAACCAAGTAACAAATTTTAATGGATCATAGAGAAAGCTTTTCATCGTACATAAGCAACCTGGACCATTAGCAACGAAATTTCTTCTTCATTACGCGCAACTAAAGCCAGAGCTTTGCCATGGTTCAGCCATATTTTTCTTCCGCGCGGTGTAATCCGTCCGACAGATTGAATCGTCACGAACGAGGCGGATGTAGCTACGTGGAGAGACAGAAACCTGGGAACGACTTTGATAAAGTTACCGAGCGCCGTCCAACAACACGCCGCATCAAGAAGGAACTACCGATAGTGAGTGTCTCTCATGCGCGCGCCAGAAAGTTTATATCGGCAACATTCGGACACACGGCCGGGTCTACGCGGTTTTCAATCTCCGTTCAAAAGCTGATGAACATGTGCTCGCTCCGCGCATATATCATGGGGTTGTAAACTTGTAAAGAGCAACGCTCCGGCGCGGCGCGGCGCGCAGCGTGGCGGCCGGTGTTCTCGTTTCGCGTATTTACGAGAAGCACACATCGCGCTCGTATCCTCGCCGCCCACGCCTATTCACATAACTCATCGTCCGGTGACCCATATCCAACTAATTTTCAGATAATTAATATTTCAGTCGCGGCTTTGTTACGCGCGAGTTAATTTCGATTTGGCCACGTTTCAGTTTCCCGCAGTTCCTCCACTGCGACCACCCCGCACTCGTCCCGCGCCGCGCCGATTCCGCGCTCGCCGCCTCTGCCCGCTTCATCCTGCAGCCACCCTATATACCAACCCCTCATCGCCGTCGTTACCCCACACGGCCCTCTCATGACCCTCCTACCCTTTCCCTTCAGTTAAGCCGTTTCCCGTGAAAAGCGCCGTCCAACCAACCGTGCGCATTCGTACGCGAAGTGCGTGCATAATTTATTTTCAGCGTGCTTTAAAGCTCCAGGCACGCCGAAACGACCGCCCTGAAACGCTCGTTGGTCAACGATCTTGAAGTCCACGGTATCGGTACATCGCATGTCGATCGCTTGTTGTGTTTTCATTCGCGTGATACGATGAAGGAGGAATAACAATTTCGCATCTTACCACGATTCGATCGATTCACGCTATTACGCGCGGTAGGGATGGCTATTATGTTCTCGCGGATTTTCCGCGTTCTAGGATTAAATAAATGAGCGATAAAACGTTCGCGGCGCGATCGGAAATCCGCGCACAAAGCTGATCTTTTAATGGGTCAATTTAATCGCCATAATGCATTGTAAATAATTTTAGGATAATATTCACATTTCTCTGGTAAATATATTTTTGCAATATATGCCGCGTGATGAGATCGTATATTGTAGTTTACAATATATATATTTTCACGTTTGCAATAGCGAGCCATGGATATTATAAAGAACATGTGTCAGCATATAGGGAAATGAATACGCGATGGGAAAAAAACTACATAAATATTAACTTTCATATAATTTCATTAATATATTAAAATAGGAGCGACTCTCAATGAGATAATTAAAACAATTGTTTGGAATGCAAATATGTGAAATTAAAGACAGAATTAAATAAACGGTTCAATATAAAATATGACTTCAGTAATTTATCATTTCAAGGAGAGAAACTGTTATATATAGAAATTTGCATCATTAATATCTCAATGATAAATTTATTATTAGCGCGATTAAATCGACGAACTTTAATATCAGTTGAGCTTTCCGTTAATATAGTACAAATATCATGGTCAGAAAATCGCTGCTCAATATTACACATAGCTATCGCTTGTTTATACCTCTTCCTGTATGCACTCCCCCTGTTATATGTTTTGCAAAATATACATACGCAATATTTACGAGAGAATAAAATGTTTTTTCCTGTCCGTTGAACCGTGCTCCGTTGTTTCATAAAATATCAGATTTCTTCTGTGCATTACCCAAATGCACGTTTACATTTATAATCCTACCATCTTTTGGGCATTTAACCATCGTGAAAGTTACAAAAACATAAGCGGTATAAAGATTTAAAAAACATTTCTCGTCAGTTTATCATAAACGCTTGTTAGACTCTATTTGCATATAAAATATCAAATGGAAACAAAAATTATTTACCAAGAATACAAGAGAAAATATCGAGAAAACAATGCGTCAATAATACATTTATTTATGGACTCTGACATTATAATAATATATTTCTTTAATATATTGACAAAATAAATGGCAAAGCTGAAGATTGGAAATTGAGAAATAGAAGATAAACTTAATAATGATTTAATATACGTTTAATAAATATTTCAAGAATAATTTTATATCGAGAAGAACAGTAATCAGTAACATAATGAAAATTTCCACGCGATATATTATATTTTTAGGCATATAATCCAAGGAATAATTTGTCGCTTCCTACATCGGATTAATTGATAGCTATATTATGCACGGATTTGCTAGTGTCATTGTATCCTGTTTATTATTTTAACGTGGCTAATGGAAATGCAAGCACTGAACCGTTAGCAATCACCGATTAATGTTTCATATTGAGTATGTGTGTATATATAGGAATAAGCCATTCTCTTGTGAAAGAGGCTTTTGTGCTTAGATCATTGACTATATGTTGAAAATCATTATTTATAATATTTATTTAATAAATATATTCCATTGAACTTATTCATTATTATTATTTATAATATTAATTTTATAAATATATTCCATTGAATCTATAATTAATTTTAATAACGAGAAATCGTCAAAAAAAATTTTAAAATGTTTCTTAAATCTTTTTATTCTTATTTTTATTAAAAATAAAACTTTGTGAAACAAATGTGAAAAAACCATAGTTTAGACTCTAACCAAGGCATTAAGAAATAAAAATTTATCTACAAAAATTTGTATAACTGACTACTTGTCCTAGATTTGTAAATGTTTCTGGCAGAGATTTATATTCAAGAACTGAAGAATATTTCTCCGTTGAGAAGGATGAAAAACAGTTTCGAGGAACAATACATTCTCTAACTAAACTGGGCGCAAATTCATTCCCTTCTAATATCACGGAAACCACGTTCATCTTACCAAAATATTCAGAGAATAGCTAGTCGTAGAGTGAGACTGTGCTCGCCGGGGGTTGATGGCTCAGGATTGGGTTGGGAGTCTTCGCGTCACCAGGAAATGGCGACCGTTTCCTCTCCGTATCCTCCCTACCGTCTCTCTTCCCGCTGAGAGTTTAACTATGCAGTGTTTCTCAACCTTGCTCTTCCTTTTCTTAAAAAGACTACGAGTACTTGTCCATGAAACCGGATCTCTTTTAATTTTCTTCTTCTTGTTACTTATCGTTCGCTGCAAAGTAATAAACATGAATTTATCGACAATATTGATTTTTTTTATAAAGTAGGAAAATATCGAACCTATTTTACTGTTTATTGTGTCTCACAATCAGTCATTCATTAAAAAATATTTAATATATCATGTAATGCATAATTCAAGGATAAAAACATTTTAAATATACGTATATTTTACTAAATAAAATATTCTAAACTAGACGCACTTTATGTAATTTTTAATTAAACAAAAACACACACATTATTAAAAGCATCACAATGCAATGGCTGTAAGTTTAGTTGAATACTTGTCATTATGATACAGTCTATGAAAATTATTCTGTATTTACTTTGGTGATACGCGCGAGATTTATGATAAGAATGTGAAGGATATATTTCTGAAGATTATAAGTGCCATTTATTTCAGAAGAGTTATAAGAGTTTGGAAAACGATGAAATGAGATTTTGGTATAAATAGCTATACGATTACTGATATTTTAGGAAGATTTTCAGAGTTCATTTCCGAAATAAACGTCTGGATATCAGACAAAATAAGTTACTCATTTATAACTTGCTGTCTACGAATTCGTACAAAGTACAAAACGCATATCTCATCTGCAGGCAATGCGCTCGCGTTCTCAAATACACGCGCGACCAGGTGCTCCTCGAGCCCGCTCCGAGAAGATACTACGTACGGCGAGATAGACGCGGACAGCTATGAATAAATCCGAATGTACGACATCTATAGATGCGTCGAACATATCATGCATGTATACCGCAGCTAGGTATTCGCTTCTTTACTCGCGTCGATATTGCATATCGGAGCACAATTTCTCAGATCATTACATCTCGGTGGGAAAAGGAGAGGAAAGTGGGACGGGGTACGTGTTAAATCATGCAACCGCCACCTCCCACCCATCACCAGAATTCCCTTCGTGATTTTTCCGTGTCGTCGATGCCGGCGCGACCATACCACCGAAGGGACGTACAAAAAGGCAATCCTGCTAGGACGGCTACGTGTCGCTGAATTTAAACGTCTGCTTAGTGGGTGTCGTGCATTGTTGTCGCCGCATTCGGATCAACATGTCGTGTATATCGTGCACACCGATATACAATTAACTGTATTGACGCGTTTGTTGGGCGAAGTCTTGCATATATATTCCTATAAATTTCCTATTTTGTACATATTACCTATTTATACATAGCACTTCCCGCGCGATATTGAAATGACAGTACGGTTGTTTAACTTGATACATGCATTTTCTTGTCAAAATAAAAGATAATAAAATAAACGTGCACAGTCTAACGAGATATCTGATAATGCATTTATTAAAATGACGTATTTTTTCCAACTCTCTATCCATACACTGCTTATTCACACGCTGAAGAAATATATATCAAAAAATAAGAACATGCAAGAAATACACACTGAAATTATATTTTATCTTACTATTCACATTGTCAGTTCATGGTAACTTTCTGATTGTCACGGAAATTAGTACTAATATGTAGGTGAGATTTTAAACACACATTGACATATCTATGTATACATCAAATCAACATTGTTCTTGTCTAATATTTCTTACTTCTAAACGTATATTCTCCCGGTGACTCACGAAGACAGCTTTATTGAGAGCTATAGGAATCGGTCGTCCTACTTCAGTTTCTTCTATATACTGTCAGATACTATTTCGTATAAAATGTTCTTCGTAAAACAACATCTAGCGAAACCTATCTAACTCCGTGTATTTACGACCATCCGATCCACACTGTTTTTATTGAAATGTATCACCCATTGTGGTAACGGGTGATACGGACTTTGCTCGTGATCGTTACCACTAAAAAGGGATGGAGTGAAAGAGAGAGAAAGAGAGAAAGAGAGAGAGGAAGAAAGAGCCAGTGTAAGATTGGATTTCACGTTTGGTTCGAATACGTACCAGTCGAGAAAAATCGTGAGCCACCGTTCCGTCTTACTCAGCAGACATCTCGAGCATTCGCTTCGGAAGGATACATTGGTAGGTACCTCGGTAGGATATAGGTAGGTGGGCATTATCGAGAAGGGAGACCGATCGAACCGTTCGAATCGAATTTTGAAGAAACGACCAAACGCGCTTCAATGGCGCGAGAACCGTGCACTATGACAAACACGGGACGTAAGGTGGAAAAACCGGTGGAAAGATGAATCTGTAAAACGACGGCAAGCTTATCAAATCGTCGAAGACAATAGTCTTGGGACGTGTCAACGGACATGTGGAAATCAAGTATAAAATAACTGCACAAATATGAAGTCAGAGAAATCGACTAACAAAGAGAAATATAATGCCTCAATAAAACAGTAATAGATATGCTGACAAAATAGATTTTAATAAAAATGCTATGAAACGTATAAAATATTATCCAAAAGCATAAATTGTTTTGACAGAAGACAGAAGAGATATAAAATTTTGCTAACAAAACCATGGAATCTGAAGATGGTACTGAAGAAAAAATTGGCTTAAATTAAAATGCAGAAAAATTAATACTACTATAGTCCCAAAGACAATGATGCAACTAATGCAATGCGAATTGATGAATATACAGTCTGCTCCTGTGAAGAAGACGCAGATTCCAGATTGATGGTCAACGAAGTCCATAACGGAAGGAACAACTGATGCGAGAAAACGGTAAGAGGACAGGTAAGAACCGACCAAGGAAAGGACTTGAGTTTGTCGAAATCAGACTAACTTAGCTTAGCGCCGAGCTTCCGAGAGCATCGACTTCATCGATGGAACAGCCAATACCCGACGGGCTGCTGGCTCCTGATTTCGTTGGCTGCTGCGGGCCGCCTCCGCAGCCCCCAATAAGCCGAAAGATGGGAGCAAATATTGGCGGGCGGCAAAGTAGGGCGGGGGGTTTGCTCAGGCTGATGCAAAAAACGTCGTCGGAAAGATAAGGAAAAACTCACGGAAAAACCGAATCGCTTAGCTCGTATTAGGAAGGACAAAGAACTGATACAGAGCGAGCGAGTGCGAGAGAGTAGGATGGTAGGCGAAACGAGGGAGGGGTGGAGAATGCTGGTGACGCGAAAGAAGTTGAAGGACCGTCGGTGAAGCCAACGGAAGTGGCAGGAGGTTTCTCTCCTGGGATAAAGAAGACTAGATAGGAGAAAGGAAAAGACTGTGGCTGTAAAAAAAGAGAGACTGAGCGAGTAAGCGTGGGAGGTGCGCAAAAGATAAGAGAGAAAAAGAGAAAGAGATAGTGATAAAGGGGTGAGGAGAAGGGGGAATTAGGACAAACGGATAAGTAGGAGAGGTGAAAGCGTCGAGTGCGCTTATTTGTCTTGACACGAATTTATTTTCCCGTCTGAAGAAACCCGGGATGACGCCGCCGTCTCTTGCGCGCGTCCCGTGGGATACTTATCCCACTTTGTTATGTCACGAAGTCCCACGGTGACGAGGAAGACACATCATTTTGATGCGAGAAGTAGGCAATCTGCAATCTTCGGAGCTTCTGTTTTGATAATTGTTTGATATTGCTTAAACATCGCATTGACAATCTTGTTGCGTTTATTGCTGACAAAGCAAAGTCTATTGCTAGTTTGTGCTTTCCCTTACTTTCCACAATAGATTTAATAATATTGATTTAACCGTCGAAATATTATGATACTTGATGTCAAACCATTAATTTTATTATTTTGTTTGGACGCATAGATTGAGACAATATTACATTGATTGTATGAATTCGGTAATGCTAGCAATAATGTCTAATTGTAGTTTTCTATTTGTAAAATATATGTTCATTTATATATATTTTCTACACATAAAGAATGGCTTGTTTTGTAAGACATTTATTGGCCCATCCACGTGGATCTAAAGTTCCGACGGCCATCGTGTTACGTGATTTTTCTTGTAAGCAACTCGACGGAGACAGATCGCCCTCGTAATTGATGAAACGATGGCAAACAGCGTCGAAAAAGAATTGTGACACACACGGTTAGCAATCCGTCTTACAATTTCACGAGTAACTTACGCATTTACACTTAAGTAACTTACCTGACGTGTAATGTTAAAGTCGCTGTGGGATTGTCTTCGACACGAGAAATACAGCAAGTGAGCATGTTTTACTCGATGGATACATTCGCATCGTAGTTATCGCGATTTATCATAATGCTAGGGCCGTATGAAAGATACATTAAGATCGCCAGGCAGTGAGCTCTCGCAAAGTTGTACTAGTTCCGTTTCGGATGAAAGCGACCTATGATACCGGTAAGGTGGACCACGTCTTTCACATTTTTGCCTCGAGCGGAAATGTACGAGCTTCGGTAAAAGTGGCACTACTTCAAACGAACTGCCTAAAGATAACCTGCTCTCTTTGCCCGCGGCGCACACGTACTAGCACTATTTTTGCGACGGCAAAACGAAGCGTATTTCAGATTTTGCAATCCCGTAGTACACCTGCTAGAATCTTTGGAGCGCGCTACGTAATCTAATCCTAATAAGTCGGCCTTTAAAAAGTTTCACAACTCTGTCAACGAAAATAAGATAACTTTACGGATGAAATCAACAACTTTTGTGCTTGCTAATAAGTTTTATGACAATAATGCTATAAATTATTGTATAGTTATTTCACATACAAATCTCAAAGATTAGTGATATAAATGTTAAAATCAAGCAACTACATTTTTTTATATAAGTTATATATATACTCCTTTCCCCATATTTAATGCTTTGGAAACTTCATTAGTGCATTAATTAAAGGAGAAATTAAACATATCTAGATACAAAGAATACAAAGAAGAAATCAAACGTCTAGACAATGATATAATAATAAAAAAGATCTAATGCATGCGCGCGTATGTAATAAAATAATAACAGAAATTATTCCATTCATTATTGATTAAGAAAGATATTTCTTTCCCCTATACAATTATTGTTATACATCATATTTCGGCAAAAAATAAAAAATTTTAACAGGGAACATGATCGGACTTTCGATAACGGATTAATTATTATTCGTATCCGAGAAGTGAATGCACGTAGTACTTTTGCTCGTTAGTATTATGATCGTTCTCCTCGCGCGCGCGCGAACCGCCTATTGATTATCGTACGTCTAAAGCTCAGGGATCACATGTCATCTGCACATTAATGCAAACGATAGAATACGTATCACACTGAACTATGCATATACATATATACATTGTTGGTATTAAAAACCGTATACTATTTTACAAATCAATTACGTATCAGATGTATTCTTACATGCTCAAATATAACAAATAAGTTGTTTGTTTCTAATTTAATTTATTAAAACACAGCTAATTTATTTTTCTTATTAAATAAATCCAATCAAGAGAAAAAAGTAGCTCTCTTTTTTCTTATAAAAGGAAATGAGATTAGAGTGAGAGAGGGGGGGGGGGGAAGGAGAGAAAGATCTTGTGGCTTATTATAGCCATATCTCCAAAATAGCATGATATTATTAGACTATAAAATATGTAACAGTATATATTTACATATTTAATGGAATGGATCCGGCGTGATCGAGAAACGACATCAAAATTCCATCGTCGCCCGCATAATATACGATTATCCTTGCCATGATCGATGCTTTCAAAATCGAGAACCATTCATGCGGTTATGTAAGAGGAAATCGAAGGTCTCCTCCATATTCGGCAGCACTCGAACTCTGACCGAGAGCGCGAGTCTCCGTAATTACGGCTTATCCGTAATCGTGACTTCATCAGGCATCTCGGCACGTGGATTTCGAGCGATGCCTTGCTTGATTACTTATCGGTTGAATGAAAACGTCTATGCTTAAATGGGCCCGAAAAATAATATATATGCGTTTACACTTTTACGGCAATGCCAGCGTCGAGTGCCGAATGAAGAACATTCGACACAAGGCAATAAGTTTATAGTGAATAAAATGGATGAATATAAAAAAAGTGTTTCTAGAGCGGCCGGTTAAAATATGTAAATACATGAAAAAAAAACATCGAATACGAAAGAGTGTATAATTCCTTTTTATAATTCTCTGTTTCTTTGATATAAACGATATATCGTATGACATAAATTTGATACATAACGTGAACCAGATTCTGTATATAAATTATTTCTATATAATTTATCTCAGTGTGGTGACTTTTTAAACGTTGTAAATATATCGTGCCTGCAATGGATCTCAAGACACATTCGCGGCAAATTACTTCTCTTTGACCAACTTCGGCCATAACAGTATCCCTTCGCATTCTACGAGCGCATAAGAGCTTGTTGTATGCGTTATTTATGGAGCTTTGTTCCTTTGCTTCCATTTTTTCGCTGTATCTCTATGAGCGACCAACAATACCCGCCATAAGGCGAAAACGTAAAGGACATCAAAGACGATAAAAAGGTTGGAACTTGATCGCATCGGAGATAAAAGTCATGTTTGCCGTTGATATGGGTAGACGGTGGGTGAGAGTAATCTCCCAATTAAATCTTTGTTGTACTTTCGGATGCGCAAAGTTCTTCTTGTACCGAGCCGCCATAAGCCTACATAGGATTTTCCAGTGAAACGGAGGTAAGCTTGTAAACTGTATGATTTATGATTCACGGCGTATCTGATATTTAAGCACGAAATTTGTATTTTGTAAAAGATATTTTTGACTCTAGCTAAAAAAATAATTAGTAATTATCTCAACAATATTATTATTATTAATCTTTGACCATTATACGCCCTCATAAATATAAATGCAAATTTCGTTTTGTGCAAAAAGCTCGAATATGAGGGATATGTTGAGCCACGCATGTCAAGTTAGTGATGTATAAATGTTTTCCACAGATGTCCAGTTATTGGACGTTTCGTACTGTCGCATCGTTTCATTAAAATTATATACAGTTTGCTGCCCGCAAGTGCATAGTTAAATGCGAATCATGCACACGCACGTGCTTGCATACATACACCCTACCAGCCGGATCGACTCCAACGTGGCTTTATTAACGCTCTTTTTACGAAGATATGCTATACGTTTATTTAACGGCCGTATTCGACTTGTTATTTATTGCCATTTATTTCATTACTCCGGTTATTGAATTTCTCAGTTATATTAATGAAATTGTGACGATCAACGCATCCGGGTCATTTAATTACCATTTCTAGTTTGCTCGTGTATTTATGGCGATGGTATTATTAAATTTTCGAGTTCCTTCTTTCATTAATAACTAGGTCAAGAAGTCCATTCGGATCAAGAAGTTTACTAAGCATCCACAATTGCTTTACTAGAGCTTTATTCGCATTCCATCTACAATTTTAGGTAGTTCATATTTAGCATTATTTATCACACAGTTCCTCTGGCCTCAACTATGCGATGCATTAATACCTAAGTATTTTATATCACTATACAGTGATTATAAAAAGTATTTACCTCGGCATTTACATACCCTATCTTGAGTAATTTTTACTCCATAGTAGGTAATTATTTATAAAGAAGAAATTTTGCAATATAATGCGTTTTATACAATACTAGTTTAACTAAAAATAATATTCTGATAGAAAAATATTGCAGTGTTTTATCCTTCTGTTACGTCGAAAAAATTATTATAAAAAGGTTGGGATATGCAAATACTTTTTTACCCGCTGCATATTTATAAAGATAAGCAAACATATTGCAAAACAAATGAGGAGTGTACTAATAAGGGGTGGTATTTTCTAACAAAGGAGATTAAAGCTATAATTATGTGGCCTTTTATGGAGATTATAGAGCCGCAATATCGTCTTTCTTTTCATTTGCAGGAGACAAACATCTGATTATGTCGATGGCTATTGCAGAATTGATCATCAAAATCAGTACGTGATAAGAGAAACGTGACATATGTAACATTTATACTTATTCTGAAATAAGCGGTAGGCGTTTTGACACTGGTAAAATAGTGATACCGTACGAGGAAGCCGTGAAAAGCACACCCGCGTCTTATAACGCTTGCATTGATCGGGCTAGAACGCTTACGGCGAAGCTTACAGGGAAATCGCATTAAGTTTAGCCGCGACGCAATTCATAATTCCATTATTAACCCTCGCGAAAGCGGAGCGCCGATGGGTCGCTTTGTTCGGCTTTAAACGAGCGGTTTTACGTTATATCCGGCAGCTTCCTAAGCTGAAGCCCGAGCCCGAGGCGGGAACGGCAAGCGCTCGCTTCTAAAAGATCACAAAATCTTCGTTAACTTTAGTAGCTGTATATATTCGGGACTTCAACAGAACCTTGCCACTTATAATCATTTCTTCACCGTATCGTGAAGAGATGATTCTATCTATAAAGATTGACTTGAAATTTTTATTCTTTCCCATTTGTTATTCATATTTGTTGAACGGATAACGTCTGCAAGGCAATCGTAATTATTTATTTAGCGAGGATATCTGTTATTTATTATTATCAGCAATGTGCCTCGAAATATTGATCGTTAGAAATACATTATACATACATATGAGCGATCACAGATGACATCAGTAATGTAATATTTATTAATAGCCGTAGTATTACTTCAGTATGTGATGATTACGACGATATGTTCATGATGTTGCAAAGACTAACTATACTACATTATAATCATGTTTATAGTTTAAATGCGTGAGCGTATATTACAGAAAGTGTTATTTTTGTATCAAATGATACACCCACACAATATAATATTATCGAGCATATAAAATTAGAAGGCGAAACCTCGAGTTGAATTCTTTTATGTTACAGGTATATGCCACTTCTCACGTTTTACGTATAAACAAATGCGCACATTTTTCGAATAAAAAATTTTGCATCTTAACGCGCGAAGTTTTGCGGGTGTTATTAATGCAACGCAAGTTTGCTCTATTTCGGGTCATTACTTTTATATGACTATCCTCGAATCGGAGACTCGCTTGAGTGTGAAATAATGGACGAATTATTCTCATTGCCAACGATTAACGACAATTACCAAGATGATATTTACGTCGCATTCATAAACGAAAAGTGTTTTCATAATCTTCAACGTTATTAAACCTTCAAGTACGAAGTTTATCCAATGTTCGTCATAATTATTATAAATAGTTGAGGCGTGTTCGAAGATCTTATCTTAATGAATATCTGAGATAATTCCTCAGTGAGATGAAACAAGATAGTATTGTCGAGATACACATATACTTATTTATTTTCATGATGTTTGTTTCGATTAAAGAATATACATTTAATGTGAGTTGATTACAAATTCAAACTTAATGACAGGGTAAATAAATTATGAATCTTTAATCGAACATCGATTTTAAGCTTGCAATAAAACGTGGGTGCGATATAACGGTTAAAATTCGAGTTCAAACAATGGTTTCTCGCCTAGCGTATCGATTAACAAACGTTGTAATTAAGGTAACATGAATATTCATATATGTATTATAATTGCTGAAATAACATACAACGATGTTATCCGATGCTTATATTATAGTAATAGTATTTCTATATTTGCACATGTGGATCGATAAACTATCGAAGCTTTAAGGGATGAAGATTAATATTTGAATAATGCTTAGCAGTAATAATAAGTTTTCGTAAAGACAATGTCTATTGTATTTTTAACACATTTTAACAAAGGAGTTTTGACTTTTGCTCTTCTGTTCAAACTGACAAATCTTGCTAATATATTGGCAACTTTCTGAATATATCAATGATAATTTATTCAATATTTAATTAATAATTTTTCTAATATTATTAGACTATACTTTATTAAAATTTAATAATCATAAGTTTCTTGCTACATCAAATATATGTGAATTGAGATAAATATCCATTATCACTTTCTACCTGTCACATCTAAACTTTAAATATATAAATGTATAATACATATATATAATTGTGATTGTATTTATTATATTTTGACGAAATCTTGCTTCACAATTATGGAAAAACAAAGAAATATTATCTTTCCAATATCAATGCCAAATCAAAACATATCAGATGTTTATAAATCATGAATCGCGCGTTGATAACCGATAAATGAAAGTGTGGAGCCGGGAGATTATAAAAGATTATCTAAACCGCGGAGGCGTATATTTGAGCAAACAGACATCTGCGCACGAATTCGTCTAACCGCTCCGTGCCCGCTCTCTTTGCCTCAACGCGGATTCCATTTTTTTCCCTCGGTAAATCCATCAATTTGAAATGCAGACGGATGGCGCGCTTGACCGGCGGAAGGATAAAAGGGGCGGTGGGAGAAACGAACCGTGGCTGCAACCACCGGGGTTGTTGGATAGGTAACGCTGCGTTTGCAGGTAGGAAAGGCGAGTAGGAGGGTTGCTAGCCAAGCATAGCCGTACAGTACAAGCAAGCAAGCAAGCAAGCAAGCAAGCGGGCAAGCTTTCACTATAGAATGCATTGAATCGCACCGAACTAAAAACAGCTTTCTGAATGTTTTATATACAAGACTACACGACCGAGACTCTGCAAGCCCTCTCCTCCCTACCATCGTAACCTACGTACGCAATCCCCTTGCGTTATCAAACTCCTGACTTTATGGTGACGCGACTCTCCTCTCTGTCTTTAACATTCCTGCTTGTCGTCTTTTCGTATCCCTCATATTCGCTTCGGTTCGGTTTCATTCTGCGTCGCTTTTCGCATTCTGCAACTCACTATATGTGTGCGTTTTTACATCACTCACCGGCTCACATGTTGCAATGTCAAGCATCTCTGTTAGCGAGGTAACGATAAATAGTAAATACACGTCAGTTTCCGCAATTGGTCGAATAATTTCATGATATGTTTACGAGAATTATCTAACGAGAAACGTCGGAATATTAATTAACTACATATTATTTTTGCACGCCGTTTCTGCCACGCATACAATAACCATACATTTAAACACTATATTTGTTTGGGATGTACCGTAAAGCGAGCAAAATGAGGTAGGTTACATACACAAATAGTTCTGATACTATATAAACGCAGAAACTTGCATTGTTTACTTTAAATTTCATTCAGCAACACAACTTGGCTCTACTGCGCGTGTGTATGTCTCTGTCTTTCTCTTTCCCTTTCACCACCTCATTACCCTTCCAACTGCTTCCTCTTACCTACCTACTCCCCTTCGTTCTCTATACCTCACACCACCTGGCGCGTTGAAAGTTTCGCACTGTGCAGTTTGTCACAGACCCCCGTAGCTTAGGCTGGCAGGTGCGCTTACCGCGTATATAGGTATGGACCGCGGCTCGCTTGCGATTAATGGAAAACGACATAAGCTCCGCTGATTCCGCCATTCTTGCCGCTAATGACCTCGAACTCCGTCAGAAGGACGACGAGATCTTCGTTTCACTCATTAACGGCAAATCCGTGACGGGAAGGGAAATCCGCCGTACAGATGGAGTACGATACGAAACTCACGAAACAAGATTCCAAGAGAGAGAGAGAGAGAGAGAGAGGGTTTATTTGACGATCCGGTGAATTACGTCCCGGAAAGTAGAAGCACCTGCCCGGTGCGGTAATAGCAACAATTTATTATCCCCCGCGTGCTCGGTACACGCGGGGGATTTTAATGACATTAACAAGCAGATAAGGACCTTAAACGCGTGCGCCAGTCATTCGTCGCCATTCGGAAGATCATTGATCCCATTTGAAATGTTGCTTTTACCACACGCACGATCGTAATACGCGGTATTAAATTACTCTCCGCTGTGCTAATTTTCACCGATCAAAGTTCGCAAGTTGTGCAGATCTGTGACACGTAATGCATATATAGTTTGATTAAATTGATCTTCTCCCTCGTGACGTAAGATCTGTCGAATTATACCTTGTAGCACAATTAATAAGAAGAGTTTCATCATTCTCCCTATTAAAGAATAACATTATCATAATAAATTTCTAACGTACGACCTAAACTGCAGTTTATTGGAATCGTCGAGAATAATTCGTGTATGAAAATTCTATAACATTGTCATTTCTTTAGACATATATAGATGTAACCATGGCGATGTATTACCATTAGCTATTAGCGATGTAAGACTTCATGATAGTGCATATCAGCGAAACACGGGCCTGCCGGCGTTCTATGATGTACAATACTGCGACATAGTACCCAATTATAGATATCCCATTACTGAACTTCGATGCTTCTGTATCTTGTTTCGTTGTATCTGTGTAAGATACAACGACGATATGTGATGTTACGGTACTATCATTGATGCATATGCGCATGTACCGAATCAGTCGATGGTCGATGGAAAATGACTAGGGAGGTCAATGACAAATGCCAATAATACGATTGCAGTTAAACGACATTGTTCTACAATAGATTCCATGATAATAGTATTATCATTGTAATATTATACATAAATGCATAATTAACTTGAATATAACGTATATGCACGTAATATAATTGTTGCATATACAGCATTACGATTAGTAGTTGTATACTATTTAATAATTCTAATTTTACATTGGAAATTATATTTAATAAGACTAATTTGATTTATAGAGAAAGAGATTATCTAGAGAGAGGATAATAAATGTGCTCATTATTTGTCGTAAAGCAGTTATGTAAACTAAAGATAAATTGAGAACAATAAATTATAATTGAATATTTATCTATGCTATATTGTTCAAAATATTTAAATATAAATCTACTTACTTTTCTGATACTTATATCGATAGAAAAACCGGTCTTTGAAAAAATCTAAAATTGATTAGATATTATATACAATTGAGAATTTATCGATGATAATAATAGTAATTACCCTAAAAACGATAGTTTCGGAATAATAATACTGAAAAAGTTGATGCCTATAAATACATACGACATATCTTACAGAAACGTGCGTGAAATGTTTCGATATATTCCTAAGCGATTAATAAATATACGGCGCGCTACTGCTTGCTTGCCAAACTCGAGTGGCTTACTCGAACGAAGCCAAAACCTTCTCCCTTCACCGAGTTCCATCAGCAATCCTTACCCTCCCTTCACGAACTCGCGCCTTACTGCCGCCGGTGGTTAGTTTTCGGATATGGGTAATAGTAATTCGTTTCAGTTTCGGCGCACGGAGCACCGTAGGGTGGGTTCCTAAATCATCAGATAATTACTTTGGTAATTAATTACAACTCTGTTGGGCCGTGGACCCACCAGCCACGCTAGTAGTAAGTAAAGGGAGAGAACGAGAACGTGCCCCACTAATAAACGAGCCGTCGACGCGCCTCTCGCTCCTCTCGCCGACGTGCGCTCGTCGCGTCCAACCCACTTTCCATTATTCTTCCTATTATAAATCACTCATCAACTCTTTTTAACGCGCTTCCTCTCTACCACCGTTCCTTCTCGCCGCGCGTCGCCGCCGTTGCCGTCGCGCAAGAAGCGAGAAGCTGTGCTCAACGTCGCTCTCACGGATCACCTAAAAACCTTCACCGCGAGAGGAATGGATCGCTCCTACTTTGACTTCGATGACAATTATACTGTTTAATGGACGATACGAGATTACCAGAGATATCAGATTAGTAGGATATATTTCGAAGACTGTTTTATTTGACTTAGGAATATTGAAGATTGAAAGATTTTGTTAAAATGATTAATAAATCTGTTTTCCTGTTTTAATTTAATTTCAGTGAAAATCAATACTTTAACATTAAAATATTTATAAGTTTTCTTATTTTGATACTTTCAATATCTATGATTTAAAAGGATATACGTTTTATTCAATTATTATTCATTCTATATTTATTCATATCTAAACCATATTACTGATAACGTATTAACGTTAATTATAAGATATATTTAAAACATAAGAAATAATAAGTTAAATATCTGCAAGATGTAAAAAATGAAATAATATGACACATTTTAAAGGGTATATACCTATTACACAAAAAGATTAAAGACGCGCGCGTTAACTTCGATGAGCAATCATTCAAATATCGTACAACCATAGGTTTGCAAGTTTGACAACACAGATCGTGGAAGTTCTTTGAGACATCGTGACAACTTAGGGATTAGGGCTTCAGTAGCGAGGTTTATAAGATACATCTCAATCCAGGAAGTTACCAAGCAGTCTCGGTACGCGGCTACTAGCGCTTACATAAGTTTCTAAGTTGGCCGTCCATTAGTTAATTGTGGTTTCCGGATCAGGATTCTGCCAGACATCGCGTGTCTTTACGACAAATTGCTAAGAGAAAGCGGTTTAAGAGCGTATGCCGCCGGTACACTATGGCGGAGGTGGAGTGAGAGCATGAGGGTTGAGGGTAGGCCGACTGAAGTGATGTCGTACGCTGGGGTAAGTTTGACGATCCCCGCATACCACGTTGCTGATCAATGCAAGTAATCAGTCTTGCCGTGAATACCCCGACATGACAGCGCAGCCATCTCGAACTTCACGACGTTGCTCTCTGTTCTCAATTTCAACCTCCTCTCATCGATGACCCACCATCTACCGTTACGCAAACTTTTCTGATCGTTCTAGTTATCGAGGCACCAAAGAAAGGACGCCCGGGACTCGCGAAAGCTGCTATCCGTTGTTATCGCCGTGGGCGCAGACTTCCACTTCTCTGAAAAAAAATTATGATGCACACTCGTGGGTATCCGAGAGAAAATAATGGCGATTTATTATCCAAGAAGATTGACGTTCCATGCTGTTAACGGTTCTGGCGAGTAAAGTCACGATGGCGGAAGCTCAATGCTCCGAAAGACGATATTAAGTCTATCATTATTCTTTAACGTTTATCTGCTCGTTTAAATAGCCAAAAAATCTATTCGATATATTAATTATGTAATCTTTTCCCTCTCTCTTTCTCTTTCTAAATCTCTCTCCAATATACTCTATTTTAAGAGAAACTGATCAAGCGCAACAGAATTCTTGACACGCGTTGCCATATGTAAAAGAAAACTTTAAATAAATAAACGCTTACGGTGAAAGGCAATACTTGTCTTCACCGAAAATCCGATTTGAGAGAAATGTGTTCGCATGGAAATACGAGAAACCCTCAAAAATATCGCAAGCTTGTCCTTTCTTCGACAGGACGAATAAACTGGCAGTGATTTTCCATCGCGATGAATAAATTGGTAATCGAGTTATCGGGATTCGGAGCCGATGGGGGTGGAAGAAATTCGAAATCCATTCAGTCAAAGTGGCAATGCTGGCCTCGGCTACACCAGCCGTGTCAGAAAACTCACGCCGATGGGGATAACGCCCTCTCCAAGACGATAATGTTGCAAATTTATATTCCGAAGGCGATCGAGCAAAGCTGCTGAATGTGCACTCTTGGCCGCGACTGGTCTGCCCTTCTCAGAATGCCACTCCCACCCCTTCTAAACCACTTCTTTCGCGTCTTTTTCTTCGTTTTCCCTCGCTCCTTCTCGCCTTTCATATCTTTTGTGCATGCCATACAGCTCGATGATGTTCGACATCTTGTCGTCAATCACAAAGTGACAATCAATTTTTCATATTACAATTTTCTGTTCTCTGCAGCTTTCACGATTCTCGCCGCAGCAAAGCAAAAGCGAGTACTACGATAGGACACTTTAACATGCTTTCACACACATTACCTTGTATATTTATACATTGCTGAATTTATTGAAGTTTTTACGTCTTAATACGATTATTAGTTTATATATATATATATATATTAATCATTATTATTCTTTCTAACAATAGCATACCGTGTAAAAAACTTAACGCATTTGTGCAACATTAGAATTTGCCAATCAATTTCATTATTGCATATCAATATTTTTGATGAAAATGGAATAAAAGGAACACTCCGATTATATGAGTGCTTCCTGGTTTTCAAGTACAAGGCAAACATTCAGTTCGGTCGATCCCACTTATGAAACTAGGATCCAATATATTAACTTGAATTCAAAAACTCAAGTTTATATTTTCGATTGAAAATTGAATTGTTATTAATGCTATTAAGAAATAATGTTTAGATTGACATTTATATTTTCATAAATTTTTGAAGATTGTTTTATCTTTCTTTTTTTTCCTTTTTTTAGTAAATATGTTTTCAAGTTTTCCTATTGTACAATCCTTAATTTATATTAAAATCTTATTCTAAGATCAAGTTTGCATTTAATTTTACAAATCGCAGTAAGATGCATAAATATTTCTCCATTTATCGAAAATGTTAATTGTAGAAAACATAAAAGCAGTAAACAGTCAGAATAGTCATTAACGCTTGCGCGCGGTTTGTAGTAATTATAAAGCCTGCAGCTCATATTTACTGTAAGTAAGGTTAGTCGCATCAATCTTCTTGGAAAACAATCAGTTCGCAATTAGTCTTTCTGAAATGCTGCCGCGTATTGCATCTAGGCAGCCATACCTATTTTGCCTACTTCTACGTATCCGCCAGGTTACATTGCTTTCTGTAGACAGTAAATGGTGCATTTACACGAGTCATTTATCACGTGATATTTAGCTTGGCAGCGTTTCAGTTAACTTTGAAATTTAAGTCCATACTACGGAATATTATTAACGGTTTAGCAACGTGTCATTTATCAAATCGCTTAATGGTAAGTATTAATCTTCTCTCCTTCGGTGAGCAATAATACGAAAATGGTATTACTTCGTAGTAGTTATGTTGTTGTTACTTGTAATTAAGTCCTATGGCGAGCATTAGAATTTGATGATCCGTGATTATACCTGCTTTATCTTAACATATAGTAGTTAGTCGCTTAGATGCATAGATTCTTCTACGAAAGGTACGATATATAGAATATGCATATTCATATAAATTGAGCGATATGATGGTGTTTTATATTTACGAATGTTAAATATCTCAACAATTCAATGCTTTAAATGCAATCAAATAATTATTTGTTTTTTATACAGTAAAAAAGAATATATATGTATACACATATGTATACACTTATTCTTTATATATGTATAATATATACACACGTATATTAATATATATTCTTATAGGAATATGTTTTTACGATTGTTATGTCTCATATTTGTGATCTATGCTATGATTTCTGTTGGTGTATCATTTTGAACTATCACACATGATCGTTTGTATAGACTATATCTCAATGTTGATATACCTAATAACGCCGGCAGCTTCCTGTGTGTACGGATATTCTAATTATACACTCGTCATTCACCTATATACACGTCGTGCTTAAACGCGACCACTCGAGAATTTCCTCGCAAAGGGAATGGCCGACAGTGATGATTAGTCTTATGAATAATAAACCTGTATAAATAGGCAAATAACGCGAACTCCGAATCAATCGATGAATTAAACCTATTGTTTAGATCTAAATGTAACATTAACCACCGACATTAAACATTTTGACAATATACCGATCCTTTCCATTTTTAAATGAATAATGGGTTATTGAATGGATTAATCTAATAAATAAAATAAGAGATCGCATAGAAGGGACAATATAAAGAGAGATATCTTAAATATTACATCGTCGAGTATTTTATTTATCGTGGATAAACTGCGTCGATTTCACGATCCAACTCGTTCGCCCCGTTACAGTCGTCGCCACATCTTTCTTCCCGATCTACTTTTAGTAATTGAACGCTGCTTAAGGCATCATTCGACATCCACCGGCAAAAAACCTCTCTTGCCAATATCTCACCGACGCCGATGCGTCCGCACGACATCCCGCTAAGCGGCGTCCGCAAAAGCTGCCGTCGGTGGTTTCTACGAGTTTTTAGCCTGTCTAGATCGATAGGAACGCCCGAACCAGTGTCGAAGGGGCTGTTGGGAGGATGGTATGAGATGGGCGTAGGGAGGTGGGACGGGTGCGAATGGGTTGAGAAGTAGTGGACGCCACTTTGTGCTGCATCGACATGAATTTGTATCCCTCCGGAGCTGCCGGCCACCATTCTCACTTCTCTTTCTCTCACTGCTGTGTTCTCATCGACGCAACCCCGTGCTCTTTTTCTCGTTCTCCTGTTCGCTCTTCGCCGTCCCGCGTCATCCCGCCCCCGAAAAGCTCCGGCAGCTTGCGGAACCCAGCCATCAAGTAAAAATACATCACGTTCGGCCGATCCCAAGAGCGAGTCGACACCCCGAATATCAAGAGCGATCCTTTCAGATCAACGTGCCATCGGTTTAACGATTTTCCTTTTTGTCGCTTTAGCTGCGCAGGTGATTTTTAAAGCGACCTTCGGGAACGGTGACAGTAACACGCTCGAGCTTTTTTCACGTGTCACGTATTTGCTCATGCGAGCGTACCACTGGCCGCAGGCGTGCCTGGACTTTATCAAACGATGAACAACCAGCAGTAAGATACCGTATTAAATGTATCTTATCATACTCAGGTGTCATTAATACATAAGACACACATGTGTGATTGTAAATAATTTTAAAGTATATATTTAGCCAATTTTAATCGTTGAATTTTTTAATTCGTAACATTTAAAAAGTTGAATTTTAACATATTAAAAACATGTCTTAAAATTAAATTAAATATTGCAATTTTTTTATAACTGTGGTAAAAAAATAAAGATCTTTTACACTGCATATATGAAAAAAATTACATTATACACATCCGAAGCGATGTTGACAAGCCTTGTATTCTTGATTACCACTTCAGGACAAATTTTACCTTGTTCTAGGACATGGTAAATTCTTGTGATGTATAAAATGCATGAGTTTAATAGCTGCATAGCAAACACATTCTCTACATCTCAACGCGAACACGCACCGATGTGATTACGTCTGTGTACACATGCGAGTCATGCACAACTGCAGAATTCATATTGTTAGTTAATTATTTCCAATGCACTAGTTGCATTGTCCCGCAATGCAATCTAGTGCATACGGGAATAACGCGTTTCTGTGCATACAATTATGACATTATTATAATATTATGATATAATATATCTAAAACTGGGCACCGCTTTGCGTAGTCATATTACATATTGCCGCGGAAAAGTTTGCAAATAAGGGATACAGAGAAATGCGGATAAATAAGCGTTGCGGGAAACGCCTCCGCTACGCGTAATCAGAAAATGTACCACTAACCCATCCATTCACCTTGTTCATATCTCAACTTCCTCCCCCCCCCCCCCCCCCTCTCTCTCTCTCTCTCTCTCGGTCTTTCTAGCTGTTACACAGCGCTGTAAATACATATGTAGCGATACTTAATCACGTTTCACGAAAGTTCTGCTCATAGCGTCGAAGCATCCTATCGGTTTGTCACCCGAGGACGATGCCATTGTGTAACAATACTTCGGTATAGTAACTCGCCGACACCCTTACTTGCTAACCACCTCTCGGAAACCAACCTTTCCCCTCCCCTCTCCGAGTACCACGTTCCCCGGTACTTGCAGGTTGAATACGCTGGCGGATAGAACGTATCCATAATGCGACGAGCTTAGCGCGCGCGTGTTAGGATCGTCCCGGTACAACCGGGCAGATTGAGGCTTAGAGCAACGGCAAACAGCATCAATTTGGCATCGCGCCACCACGCGCGCTGATGGATACACGATAGGTGTATATGTGCGTGTAACATACAGACGTACGCTACGGAAATCCTTACGCACACGCACTTTAGATGCTGTATTGTGCAGACCATTTAATTAAGCCGATTCAATGTAAACGAGACTGGACCACGGTAACGTTCATCGGCAATCATGCGATGCTCGTTAACATCGCTCTCATTTCAAGCAATTTTCTATCCCACTTCGATAATGATTCCATAACGGCCGGGTATACCTGTGGAATTAGAGGGGCTCATGGCTGCAGCGGTCGCGTATTGGCTTTGTGACTGTTGACGGGTAAACTTCTATCCGCGCACAGGCAGCGCGATGAATAAAACATGCGGGATACGGTTTACATTTGGCTGTGGAACTAATTGTGACGCGATAGGCGAACAAGCTAATCATTTATGAGGCTTAGGCATCTAACTTAACGTTCGCTTCTCCGTAGAATTGTGTGTACGTAAACCGTGCCGTTTGTGCGACGCCGCTGTTTCCCACGGAAATAAGAAAAAATTGATTCGTGACCGATAAATTCGCTTTACTCGTAATCATAACTCGAAATGCTCCTTTCAACTAAGGATTTACGTTCCCAGCACTTGTGTATAGGTACATTGTACGCGCGTTATGCATCGGTCGCAGCACGAGTTTCGGCTCTGGCTGGCCAATGGGTCACTTCGCCTAACCGCTGCCCCTCTTGAACTATTTAATTAAGCTGATTCCACACACAAGCGAGAATGAACAGGAGAAACACATGCGGGACTCGCGAATTCCATTTGTGCGAGACGATTTCACGCTATTGTTTCGTCAATATTCATCATCATGATTGTACGGGGGATGGATAGGCGCGGTGGCAATGAAAATGATCGGTGAAGGTCTGCTTGGGGAGTATCGACGGGCAAAATCCGACGTGCAACGTAGCAACGGCAATTCGGTCGCTATCTACGCTCGTCTAGGGACAATGCATCATGCATCCCGTTGCTGCAGGTATACGCCGGTGAACCTTGCACAGCCAGTACACACCGGCTGCAGCACAGTTTGAGCTATGCATTGGCCAATATGTCGTTCATCCCCTAAATCACGACGATTTACAGTTGAGCCTGGACGCGCTATCGATGCCGGCTCGTGTATACGTAATCTACGCTCTTTCGCCTGTCACGGGACTGACGAAATAAAAACTGTTGGGAAAAATTCGCCGTGCGTAACGATTCTGGTCTTCCCTTTGCTGTGACACGTTGCACGCCACCGAACAAATTGCTTATATTTTTGCCTACCAATCATGTACCAAGAGTGACCCAGCGTGTCAAAGATGCCACGTGTTAGTATTTATTCCTTACCATTAAAAAAGTTGCACAATCATATGATTATATATGAAATACATTAATAATATTTTTAAGCTGGTCAATTATAATGATTGAGCTTTATAATAATCCGCGAAAATATTTTTAGAGAAAGTCAATGTAGTTGCGAATACAATCAATCATAAAATATTAGTATTGTGCGTTTATCAATGCACTTTCAATTCGTGATATGAATGCATCAAAATAATATCAAATGTCTCGGTTAATGTATTTCGTGTATCTGCCACAGATGACTAGTGCGGTAATAATTAAACTGACATACTCCATTATATTTTATTCATTATTTTGTTTAGTTTAAATTCCACATATATTTCTTATTTTATTCAAATTCATGACATATATTTTTTAAGATTTTTTTTACATCTTTTATATAAGTTTATGTTAATTAATAATGTAATTTTTCTACAAGACTAATGTCAAATTACTTATAATAACGTAAATAAAAAATTAAAAGGTTAGTCGAATAAAAGTTAAAAACTCGCGTTCTAAAAAATGTAATGATCAACCTAACTGATGGTTTATACCAACGGCCAAAACTGATAGCGGAATATGTTGCCGTGTACAGGCAGTAAATTAATCTTTAATTAAAAATTCGATTTATCTCTTCTATTCAATTCTATTCAACCGCCGACGTGTTATGGCAAAATATTCGCTCCATATCACCCTGCCTATCAGTATTAATCAACTAAAATATTCACCGCAGCGTATTTTAAAAGTGTCTAGTTCGTACATCCTATACATCGTGCATTCGCGCAGAAAAATCCTTGTACCAAAAGCAACAGATCTAAAGTACCTGCGGGAGACAACCCGGTTAAAATCCCGATAGAGAGTACGAGGCAGCTGGTTATTACCGACCACGAAAAACAAAAGAGCGCGAGCCATGCTAGTAGAGGCTTATAGAAAAAGGGATTAGATCAGTGGTGAATATAAATGTATGTGTACAAATTAATCGTTGATTGAAAGCAACTCAATCAACGTTACTTTGTTTTACTAAAATTTATAAACCATGATTCTTTGATTCGATATTCTGTATGATTTTATCAAAATCATTAATCATGATTATTATCTCCGTCTTTCTTGCGCGTTCCACATGTGTCTATTTCAAGATGTATCTTATTTATTATCTAGTCATGTTTTTGTGACAAAAGAATGCTTATTTAACATTTTGTTGATGTTTGCATATTATATGTTATGGCAAAAAGATTTTACGATAATAATCCAGATACAATAAAATTGATACTTCTCGATTCGATTAAAATATCCGGGGAATCTGATTGGAAATTATATGTGTACATATCGTAGAATTACTAAGATAGCGAGTTGGTTCTGGTAATCTATATTTCATATATATTATAGAACAAAGATGCTTCCGCAGGATTTAACAGGCGTTTATATCAATGTACTTATTGTATACTGCAAGGCCACGAAATGGCTATCTATAATCGGGAAGATATGCAAACATATAAATATCAGCTTATAAACGTAGATATTATGCATTATGGAACTTAATATCACACTGTATGTATATTCTCTCGATAACTCAGACATCTATTGAAATACGAATCTATTGTGTAATCCAACTTAGGTACTCTATTATACGACTTCAATGTATATTGCGTTGAAGCGCGTTTCACGCGTATTTATTAAACACGCTGTATTAATTTGTTGCCGTGAACTAGTAATTTGCATTTTTGTCATCGAACGTGTCATAAATTCTATTAGGAGATGTCGGTAATACGATATGATAGCATCGAGAATTGGAATTCTTGTCTGGGAACATCTCCGTGATATCAACGCTCCGTTATATAGAACTCCGATAGCGATATACGATCCTCTACGCGACCTGTAAATAGACTATAGTAGAGTTACACACCGATACTATCTCACCGGCCTACCATGAAATGATTATTAAGCCGTATTACACATCTAGTATTGCGCGGCTATTAAGCGGCCGACAACGTTATTCACCTTGAGCGCGCAAGTCTACGTTAAATACTGTCAAGCTTAGGAAATGTAATTTGAAAGTGACATGCACACCAGGAAACACATATGATGACATCTTTATTTATATTCACCAGTTAAAACAATTAAACGCAACCGAGCACAGGATAATGTACGAACGACATTCGCATCAGCTGGCTCGCATCAGCTGACTCATATTTTCTAGTACTAAGCTGAGTTGAAATCTTACGAGCAGCACGTGCACCCGAAAATACCGCCAGTTCTGAAAGCGGTCATCCAAACCGAAATTCGATTGTGTTCACTTCGCTAGGTTTTCGCCGCATGGAGAATTAATAGACGTTTCTATTGGCGGCACAGGCGCCATCCTTGGCCGCAGGGCATATTTTCTCTTGTGCACGGAAGTGCGTGCAAGTCGTACGGCCCGTTTCGAGGTACAGTAAATCAACATTTCACCGTTGTCCCGCGAAATTAAGGAAACCCTTGATCTACGGGCCATCCACGCTCGATTCCTGATCTATGGCGTGGCCTGGACTTTTGTATGTCCACCTCCACATTGTCCCGCTTCAATGGATCTCACTACCGTGCCCCGGTCTCGCGCTCGTATTCGTTTCTTTCCTATTTTCTCTCCATCTTTTACCTCCGAAACTGTCGAGGGATCTATTCACGTTTCCAACCCGCGTGAAATTGTCACGCAAGAAACATGCCACAATTTCGTGAATAAATTTAAATCGAGTGTTACATAAAGGATGACGTTTTCCTTATAAGGAAAATTATTTTATCTTTTCTTCATATGCTGTGGATTCGTAATTATGAATAATAATTAATGTTATATATTTTTTTAAAATAAAATTTTGGATTTGTTCTTTCAATTACAGATTATATAGCTAATATTTAGAAAGGATATTGATGCATATATATGTATACATAGAAAATTGTGTTCCACATTTTGTTATTGCAATTCAGCTTAAATTTAGAGGAAGTCTTATATATTTTACGTTACGCACATATGAAAAGATTTAGTCATAAAACGCAACAAACAAAATAATTCAAACTCGCTAGCTATCTTATTCAAGAACAATTTAACTTAAATTTTAATTGAATAAACTCACGTACAATTTATTATATTAATAACTTTTTAGTATACCAAGTCTGTCTGATTTTATCAAATTCAATATAATTGTGTTTTATATAAATCATTTGACCGTATTGTCTTTTTAACAAAAGATATTCAAATTATACAAATATATTTAACACAATACATAAAATTGGCCGTTTCCAAATGTTAAATAAATAATTTGTTGAGAGACTACTCTATGCATTCGAAATATATACGAAAGATTTTTTCCAGTTATGCGCGTATTAAATAAGGAATTCATTTCGTAAAGAAAATCAAGCGACACGCTGCATGCAAAATTAAACGGCCTTCCCTTATTATTAGCTCAGCATACTTTCCCGTATACAACTTGCATACACACGTCGTAAACATGCAATGTGCATACGTACACGCATGGCACGTGGACGCTGCTTCTATCGCGATTTTAGTAACCTTATTTCATAATTCATCAACGCTTAAGCGTGATAATATGTCAGGATCATGATGATGACGGTGACAATAATGATGTTTTATATCCACTATCGAAATTACGTCGTTGTCGCTCACATCGATGATGGAAGTAACGCTCATTTCAAATGAAAGCATCATTCTGTCGGCTGGTAGGCATGTGAAAGGGAACGAGAGAGAAATGGGGAAAGAGATGGAGAGAGCTGCAATAATAAATGGCGCTCCATTAGTCCCACTTTATTGAAAACCGTGGGCCACGTTTTAACCACCAGACGGTGGGCGAGCCGTGACGCGTGACGTCATCATCGGAGATCCTTTAATGCTGGCATCTTTTTCATGCTGCGCCTTTTCTGCATTCACCCGGGCCATATTTCAACAAACCATCTCCCTACGAAATCGGATCTTGCCAACTATTTACTACCGGATAATATCGAATTCGATGGATTTTGTGAAATTTCGTTGAAAGCAAACCGATTCCAAAACCACTTTCGTGTAAGATCCCTTTTGGTAAAATTACGTGATATTTGATCTTTCTTGATTCACGGGAAAGATTCAATCTTTTTAATCCTTTTGAGCTGTATGAATGCGATGCTTCCTGAAAAATTCAGCAGACAAGAAAAATGCATGGATAATTTAATCAACTAAGAAACCTGCAGCGTGGATGAAAAGAACTGTGTCAAGCAAGACGTTTCATGAAATTCTGCCTTAACAATATTTATCAATAGCAAAGAAACCTTTCTTACTATCAGAAAAAGACGCTCAAGTATCAGAATATTCATTAGAATTATTAGTACGTAACAAGAGTTTTAATTGTGAGTTTATAAATATATATTTGTCATAACATACTTATATATTCATATACACAGAATATTAGTACATACATATTACACTATATCTTTAAAAAACAAACACTTGTGAAATAAAACAGTTTATATCGTAAGCCGTAACACACGCAACATCTATCAATATATTCGATTTATTACTCTGAATGAAAAGAACAAGCATAATATTTTAATATATATCTACGTTTATTAATTAATCAAATTAAAGGCAAATAATCTCAATTTTATCCAGGACTAAATCTTAAATCTCAAGAGATGTCAAAAGAAACTTAGTTGTTGATACAGTACGATTTTATGGGAATCTCGGACATCTATAGGCAAAATAAACTTTGATCAATTTCCTGTTGATATATCCTAATAGCGCCAAGATCCTGGCACGATGCGATGGTGTCGACTGACAATGAGTTGATCGGGAAGGAAGAAGATGATGAGGATCGGACTAATTCACGAGAATCGACCGCTGTGTGTGCCCACCGGAACCTCCAACCGGCAAGGATAGGCTATCAAACCGATTGTAATCAGACCACCCTCCGTCTCCGACAGTCCACTTCTATTTTACCCTTCTATATACTTTCCAGTGATAGCATACTCCGTTCGGAGTAACTGATGCCGCTGGTAGAGACCTTCCGGCGGTAACTCGATTTTCGACTACTCGTCTTGATCTATTCCTACATATCAGCGTGAATGAAACCGTATCGAGTCGGAGAGAGGATGTGGATAGGAGAAAGGTGAAACGAGAGACCAGAGAAGAGGAGCATATTTTATCGAGCCGATGCGAGGCTGTACCGCAACGCCACGACGTGCACTCGACCGCACGACTGTATGCGAATCGATAATTTATCCCCCCAAAAGCTTACTTCGCACACCGTTTCGTTGCACTCATCCGACCGACTCTAACCGTGGAATCGCACAGATTTTCGCGAGAGAAAAAAAAACGACATGTGTGATTAACGGAGATTACTGGCGCTTAATTTGATAAGGTGATCAAATTAATTTATTTAGAATAAATGAAACACATCTTAAAACATACAATAAAACCGCACAATTAAATGAAATAACTTATCAAATTAGCATCGTAACAAACCGGCAAATTTATCATGCCTTTCGTTGGATAACGTAAATATTATTTATTGCTATTCGATAATATCATTATTTCCAAAGCGATCACATTATCAATCGCATCTCAATCAGTGAAGAATATGCAAACGCGTTTAATAAAAATCCCGTTTAGTATCGCATCCCTGTATCAGAACATTTATAATCCAACCTTATAGAATAACATTAGCGTATAGGTACGTCGTGTCGTTATACGAGAGACTGGCTTGAAAATTCGATGCAACACTTCACAAATAATAAATGTTTACGTAATATTATTTAACATAACATTATTCTGTAATCAGCCATCATTACAAATTCTCATTTTCCTTCTTCAATGAATAACGGTATTGTTCCATGCTATTACCAGGGAGTTTTACACATAAAAACCATGTAATGATTTATAATTAATCGTTATATTTCCATAAATTCACGGATTCTGTTCTTCGGATTGCAATATAGTCGATCGTACAAAATGGTCGTGATTAATAATTACTTATTAATAGTTATCCCCTGTTTCACGTGTTCCACACGATCTGTAACATTTGTTTAAAAACAGCTACAATTAGTAATTATTTATCACCGCTAACCGGTCCGTATTCATGTGGGGAATGATTTAATCACGAATGTGTCTTCATCAACCTCTATTCTCCGACGAGTTATTTTGAAGTGTCTATCTTAGAGGTTGCATCTTATGTATTATGAAAGACCTTTGATTGCCTGAATAGCATTCTCGCGCTAAGAGTAATTTTCCGCGATGTTTCATTTTCTTTGTATTATGCCAGATGTTTTTAAACGGAATCATAACGCTGTTAGCGAAGGAAAGTGCGCATTAACAATTTAATGAAGAGATATTCTCAAAACAATTATACATGTTATTTATTCAGTGTATTGCGATTATAAATATAAATCTTGCAAAGTGATAATATCTTACGTTAGAAAGACAATATAGTCAAATGGACAACATAAATTACATTAAATTTGTTAAAATTTAATGAATTAATTTTGTTAAAATCGCATCGTGATCTTCTGAACGGTTCTTTCTTTTGCTTTTACGTATAGATAAATACAATAATTTTCAAATGTAAATGTCACAAAAACACATTAATTACTCCTTTATCAAGTTACTGAATTTTTATCTACATTTTCGGACTATTGATAGCGGAGCTTAATCACAGAGATATATATTTTGAACCATGTATAACGAAATGAATATTTCATATTTAGTTTTGCGTCCATTAAAGCTCACGGTACACTCGTTGCGGAAATTAATAATGCTGAATATAATCATTATTATTTTCGATCGCAATTCTCTCAGCAACGAAAATATATCATACTGTTTTTTTCCAACAAAATGAGGTCTAATCATCTCCTTTTTTTGTTTCAGAACACTATCACATATTTGTTGGGGACCTGAGCCCAGAGATCGAGACACATACCTTAAGGGAAGCGTTCTCAGCCTTCGGAGAGATCTCGTAAGTCCTCTTAATCTTGCTCATTAAAGACGACTTACCGTTCTACTAGAGTTATATGAGCGATAATATAACGTCACCATAAAACGATAACATAATATCACTAACGACCTCTAAAAGATGCAAAGTAATCTAATCTTGGATCTATAAAAATTGATGATAAATTTACATATTACTCTTTCCTTTTGTTCGTGAACCTAGTTAATATAAATACATAATTAATTGCTTAATAAAATTTTATAAGACACATTAAATGTATAAAGAATATTTAAGAAAACGTATTGGCATTTATGGTAGTAAAATGTAGAAAATAGTACATTTGAACATCATCAAATATTTTAGCCAAAAGATATTTTTGATACCTTTTAGATATTTTTCATTTTTATATACTGTAAAAATATCAGTTAAAAAATACTGTAAATATTCTACATTGTATAAGATATTTAAGTTGTTCAAATATGTCCCATGTTGAAACAACTCTCTTTATCCTATCGAAATATGTATACGTCATAAATGCAAAAACAATATTTATGTAGAAGACTCACGCGCGAGTTTTGCGACACTCACTGTTGCGAAGTCACAAATATCATTCACAATCTTAACGCTTCCGGAAATGCAATTTATAAAAACGCAGTACTAACCCACGGCTTTACTGAAGAAAAGCCACCGCGCTGGAAAACGTCAGTGCCGACAATAAATAGACATAATCAAATCCCTAGAAGTTGCAATAGAAGGAAATCCGGAATATTTCGTTTTATCAACCGGCTTCGCAAGTTTATTACACTTTTAACGACCTCGCCCTCTCGTCCTAACTGAGCTGTTTTACGAGTTTCCATCATCGTCCGACGTTTCACGATGCACCGACGCGAACAATAATAACGCATATCTCTGCGATCGCGCGGCAGCTACCACGAGTCCTGTGACCTTGCGCTCCGTTAAACTCGCCGGTCGATAGATGCATGACGATAATATCGCAAGCACCGATACCCTTCGAAGTCGGGCTCGAGCTGCGAGCTGGAGGTGAAGTCGCGTCAATCTCCGCAGTCTTGATCGATTGTATTGGTAAACCAGTAACGCTAAGCCGTGTACATTTATGCAGCAGGAACCAGCAGCGGAGCTGATTTGACGCGCTCCTACAGATAACATTTAAAGAACACAATTAATCCTCCGTGATTTCAGCGCAATTGATTGATTATGGATGGAATACTCGAATGTTCGCTTTTTATTAAAGTATTGTCAACAATTTGAAATAATAATTGAACATGAAAGTCTAAATATTATAATTTTTCTACTTTTTAAATATACATATTTAAAACTTTTGATAATTATTTTTGTTATATCAAGTAGACACAATTAAAAATACTTGCAGGTATAATTTCACGTGATCATGCTCTCGAAATATTCAAATAATGAAAATCACCTTCACTTGTAAAAGTAAATTATCACATACCAAGGATATTCGTGGTAGTCTAAGAATAGGCATAATCAGTGGCAGAACTTCGATTTCGCAAGGAAATTACTTGAGCAAAACAAAAGGAACATATTGAGCTTGCATTTTGCGAGCATGCGAAGTGTCAGTAAGCGCGCGGCGCGCTCTACATCGATTGTATCTGCAAACCAGTACGTTACGCCCTGTGATTTTACGTGACGAAAGTCAGGGACAGTATCGCGATTTCGCGCCACGATACTTCGTAAAAGAAATGGACGAAATAAATGTAGTCTAACAAGTACTTGATGTTATTACTTTGTTCGAACGTTTGTTTTGCACTAATATTCTCTGAACGAACATTTGTGTTAATAATAACTTATCATCTCGGTCTTTATCATCTCTCTATATCTCACGCGAATTAAGAATCTCGATCCGTAAAAATCGTAAAGGTAGAATCGCTTCTTCTGAAGCATAGATTTTCGTATCCGTTTTCTCGTGCGGCAAGAAATCTCTATTCGGATTTCGCATCCTGATTTATTCTTGGCTCATGCAGATGCATCCACTTCTGCGCCCACAAAACTTCGCGAGTATTTGCTCGATAGAGGAAAAAAAGGGAATCGCCGAGCGAGGTATCGAAATTTCAGATTCCAATCTAAACTCGGCCTTCGTACGACAACCATGTTCGGGTAGCGAAACAGCTGGAAGTAGGTAGGTACAGTTTGCGCCGTTTGGCACAAGGAGACGGCAGAAAAATGGGCCCTCTCTCCCCTCTGGAAAAATCGATTCAAACTCGCTCTACGAGTACCTAAGCCGCGCTTTAAAAAGCTAGTGAAAAATTGCCAGCGGTTTTCCTCTTTTATTTTGTTTTTCCCCAGCCCCTTCCTTTTTCTCTCCTCTACCAATGCTCCTCACGCCTCTTCTGTACTCCGTTCAACGCTCCTTTCTCCCGATCCCAGGTACGCTCTTCCTTGCCTCAAATGGTTTATCCCGGAAAGGCCTGCCATGCCGCGTTCCTTACGCGATAAACATTCGTGATTAATTATGTTCTTAGTGCGATACATCTGATCGAGATTGATATTATACCACGAGAAAATGTTGTGTGCGTATAGCCAGTTTATATTAGGAATAACAAAGGCAAGTCTGTTCAAATTTCCCTTTGATACAGCGTCGTTTGACTTCCTACAATAATAAATGCAGCTCAGAACAGCGAGTTATCACAAATTTATATCGATATTCCATGCTAAGCAATTTCACGATTCTTATACATGCCGGTCAGCGTATTTCCTTCAAATATGAATAACGCCATGCTGGCGAATATCGCTTGCCAAGCGTGAAACGCGGTTTAGCGCTTCTGCTTTTCGGGCAAACCTTTATGAATATTGCACCATAAATTTTAGTTTTATATATATATGTATATAATATGTATACATGATATATACATACATATATATATTTTTTATACATGCGGGTGACCCATCATCGCGAAATGTTATCATGAAATATGTGATCGTTTTCTTTATGTCTTGCATAAACTGGCAACGTGAGAAGATTACTTATATCTTTCCCAAAAATACACTATACATATAATCATATCATTCCTTAATTAGGTATAGCAAGTTTTTGCATAAAAAAGTACTAAAATCCTTATATATTTTTTTAAAAAATATTTAAAGTATTTTATATTTTACAGAGCATAGCTTAAATCATGTAGCAACCTAAATAATTTAACCTAAAGATTTTATAAGTAACTAATTTTAATTTAATTATTATCATTGCCTCTCGCGAATTAAATTACATACCTGTTTATACATTTTTAAAATTAAATATTGTTAGTCAAGATATGTTAAGACAGAAAAAATGTATCGTTAAAAAAAGAAAATAAGATTCATGGAAAAAATAGTTTAAACTAAAAAGCCCAAATTAGGATACAATTTTCCAAGGCTTAAATACATATATAAAATATTCTTTCGTGTTATATATAGTATATATACAAAGCATAATTATATTTAACAATGGAATTTAATTACAAATTGCTGATGCGCCCGCTATCAATTAGAAATTTTAACAATGCAACTTGAAATTTTAACCACGTAAATTAATTATCGGTCATAATTCGCAAACGATGCAGCATCGAAACATAAATCGAAGCTTTAATCAATGTCACAATTACTGATAGTGCAGAGTAAAATGAGAATGCTTTGAAAGACATATTAAAATGTGTTTAATGATGATGACTTTAACTCTTTTGTTCATTATTTATATAATCGTTTGATATGCTCCCATTATATAATATTGCATTATGCGATAAAGAGTAATTATTGTTCTCTCTCTCTCTCTCTCTCTCTCTCTCTCTCTCTCTCTCTCTCTCTCTCTACATATAAGAGTATGTATCGAAACTTAGGGATAGGGATAGCTATACTACAATGCGCGACTACAATGACTACAATAGGAAAGGGATTTCTGGAATAGTCCATTCACGTGAGTGCGACAACTTGCTTCAACCTATGTCCACATTTGCATACGAGCACATTGTACTTGCACTTTGATTGCTCAGATTCGAAGTAACCGCCAGCATCAAATAGCTTCGAGTGATACAAATTTAGTGATGTTTTAACACATTTATACATTTCATATATAAATCACTGTACGATTATGTAGGTATCATTATTAATATGTCAGTCTTTATTATCAAATTTATAAGTATAAAATGAGAAGATACAAAAAATAAAATAAAAGAAAGAAACATTTTATATATACGCTAGTAATCTTACATATAACGTAAGATAAAATTAATATATTAAATTCTTCTAGATACTCTAATGACTAATATGTCAAGTTAAAAAATGCTGCGACACAAAATTGATAATTAACTCTTTTTGTTATTCAAATAGTGCTATATCTTGTGAAAAAATTAATAACAAATCAAAGAAACGTTTTACCTAGGTCGGAATACAATACAACGTATATTGGTCACTCAAAGAAGCAATTCATGCATGTTGCTCTCAAGATCGCCCGTTTTGGGCATTTCAGTACAGCGTTAGGCCGTTAGTGTCACAGCTTGATCTCAGCGGAGAACCAAAGCTCGCTTTCAGGTTTAAATGGTGGTTAAGTAAGCTGCACGGTCGCCTCGCTCTTCTCAGTTGCCCTTTGCCAATATATACCCACCATCTAATATACACATTCACGCCGGGACAGGCGTGCTGCCATTAAACGTGCCCGCACACTCGCGCATGCAAACGTTACTAACACATTTCCAGAGTCCGGCGCGCATATCCTAACTTATGATACACGAAGGCGTCGTTATAACCGGTCTCTCTTACGCTTTCGTATCACTTCTCTGCCACCTCCTTCGTCCTACCATTTCGCACGTCCACCACCGTTTCCGCCATCCAGTTTTAATCCATAGATCTAGTAACGGAGAGCGCGGAAGGAACTAGCGAGCGCCGTCGAGACCGTCGGCGCAGTCTGCTTGGCAAAAGTATAACGAGTAGTACCCGGCGTGTCCCTGAGCAGCGCCGTGCACATTGCCGTATTCGAGATTTCGTTATTAATATTTAACTACAGCGGAAAGATTAAAAAGTTTTAGGAATTTTAATATAGCCGTACCCCAGGGAGTCGTTTCCATGCTGAAACCTGCGCCAGGCGTTCACACGGACGCCACTGCGGCTGCCACGTGTGCGTGCATGTTGACGACCACATGCACCGTGCGAATGCGTATACGCGATCCTACATGTGTGAAAGATGCACGCGTATGCAACGCCTATATAGGATGCATGAGCGCCGTGCATGCACGCGCGAACACATTGATATTCGGCCGCGCCGTTTCTCACGGCGCAGCGAACAGAATTTTAACGACCCTCGTTATCAATCTCGCGACGAGCAGGTCTCGACTGACCGACCGATCGATCCCGATCAGCATCACGGTATATCTTGTTCGTTAACGCTCTATGGAACCGAAGCCCATTACATATAGTGCCAAGTATATCGTAGACGAAACTCGCAATTTGATTTGCGTTGACGGACAGCGCGTCGACAGGCAGCGCGTCTGACTGCGAACGTCTGACTTATCGGTCTTTCTCCACTTAAGACGTATCCCGCCTCGCCGTGCCGCGCCGGGCAGGCCGGGCTGTCGATCGTTCCTGGAGGTGCGCAAATCGTATATAGCTTTTGCGAATTACGTCAACCACGCCAGTTTTCTATTGATCCTAACGTATACAACCTCTGTTTCACCGAGGCATGCGTTTAGCGCTTATCGTACCCTTCACGCGTGATCTACCATGTATACAACGTGCGTCCGAATTAATATTTCGCTGGGCGAGGTTTCCAACATGCATAACTGAAGAGTTTAAATGTCGAGAGTTCACACGGTGTTGTTTTGTTGTTTTGGCCTTCCTGAACGATCTGTTAAAATGCTACATGCAATGCGTATCCCATGGAAATGTGCCATAACATAATAGATTTAGTGTGTGATTGTCGAGAAAGATTAAACTTGATCCATGTACATGATGTACGATAATATTTTTGAAATCAGAATTTTAGATCAGCGATAATATTTTCTCCTGTGACTAACGAGAACGGGTCTTTTCCAAACAAAAAATTTCACAAATATCATGGACAAATAAGTGTATTTAAAACGAATGTATTTTGTTAAAAGTAACATGGTATTTTTTTTGAAAGATAGTAGGTAGTATAGAAGTACATTAATGTGTTCTTTTTTACTTTTTGTTATATATATTATACCTAAGTGCACTTCCAATCATAATATGTTAGCTAATAAAAGCAACTGACGTTGAGGTAACCTTTGCGAAAATAAATGATATCGATTATAACATATGCGCGTGTGATAATACCTGTTTTTTACTCTTCGTAACATTTAGAGTAACGTGACTTGGCTACTTTAATCTTTCTTAGGAAAGATATCGTAAATAACAAGAAAACTATTTCAGCATAGTGACTGAAGTTATTTATTCGTCGCGGTAACTTCGCTTATAAATTACGGCGAAAGCTTCGCATGTAAGAGTTAACACGCCGATAATGATCGAAATATTTCGCGGTGGCTTTCCTTAAGAATTCGTCAGTGCTATTTATTCTTCGACCCGGAGCTATAAAGAAGAAGCGTGTGAGATAGCGTCGAAAGGATAAAAAAGCATGATTGCTTTACTTTGCAGATCGTCGCCGTCGGTCCGAGGGTAAGCGTAAAAAGAAGTGTTAGAGCGGGAGGCGGTAGAATGGGAGAGGTAGTGGCAAGGGCGGTTGGAAAAGTTGACAGCCTCCTAAAGTTTCGACACCCTGTAGGGAAAGAGACGGCTCGATTAGTTTGCAAACGACCGTAACTTTTGCTCGAGATCTTTATCCGTAAAAGTACAGACAACTTTCTCGTAGGCGGCGACGGTGGAAGGGGGGGGGGGCGGAAACAGGTAAGGGATACGGCTGGTTCAATTGTAATGTCGGGACATAATAATTCAGCTTTCACTGTCCCGTCCGGCGTTATTTTTTTCTCCTTCAAGCGCGTTCTCGTTTGCGCGTATTCTATACCTCTACCGCAACGGCAGCGTGGCACTTAGACTTCCTTGCATTAGCGCAAAGTAACTTCTAACTCTACCGTAATTTTTTCAGGATTATCAACGCGCACGTGGTCGACATTCGTGCTTGTCAGCCAAAAGCTTTTTAAAACTTCGTGAGAATAGTACGGAAGCGCGTCGCATCTAGAGATGTGCAAATTTTATGCGACAAAAAATGAAAAAGTTTTCAGAAACGGCATATAAAATGTCAGGTTTTTTTTTTGCGTAGGGCAAACATCGTTACTGTGATTAATATAATTCGATTGTCGCTTATGCAATCTCTCTTTCCCTCTGTCTCCTTCTTTAATGTCTATTACCAGATGCTCTCATCCATTTCATTTTCCAATGCACATACCGGCTCTTGTACTCAGTCCGTAAGAAAGACGAAGGGGATCAAAGCAACGACCCAACGAAATAGCTTACCCCACCGGATATCGAATTTCGAGGGTGGAAGAGAATTATTACTTACGAGCCTCTCGCTGGCTACGTACTTACTTACCTTCTTATTGGCTATCTGAAAGCAACCGAACATTTCTCATACCGGGTAAACTCCTATTTACTCGTCGATACATTTTATTCAATCCTAAAAGTAGCGCGGCTCTGACATAAGCGAATGCCAGGAATTACGCCGAGTAGGTATGTCAGAGGAATTCTGAACCCGCATAGCGCTTACGCTTCAGCGGAAATTCCTGAAAATGTTACGATCTTCAAAAATCTTTCCCGGTGGCAGACGACGGCGCGGCGCGGCGTCGCGACGACGATATCCGTTTCGCAATTTTGTCACTGTCACGAATTCGTGCTAATGACACCAGATGCAATTCGCGCGTACCACGCCACCCAACAAAGGGTTTAACGTTTCACCACTCCATCGCCCGCGTTTACGCCGGCGCAATTCTTGCCCGCGCAAATCCACGCAGATCCATATACTCACGAGTGTTGCGAATGTGCGGTCACTTGATTTATTACCCCTCAAGATTATCACTCCCTTCCTGGAGCAGAAACCCGCCTCTTCTCTGACCTCTCAGTCTTTCTTCCTAGAACCACCGTTACTCCTCTGAGTGGTTTGTGACTTCCTGCTACGGTTTACGGAGCGAGTCTACAGTTCGGAATTCTATGCGGAGACTAGAGAATGAACTTATAGATTAAGACCGTCCTATAATTCATGGATCACCGATAATCCGCTGATAATAAGCATAAAATTTTCTAGCCGAATGGATTTAACAAATCTTGCTAACATTAAGCTGTAACTTTTAATGGTATTATAGCATTGTATTTTCTCTTTCTTTCTCTCTCTCTCTCTTAACTCGTATATTTATTCCTATATTACAAATTTTCTACAATACATATTATATTATCAACTATAAATCAGGATTGTTCATGTCTATAAAACTTCAATCATAAACAAATAATAATAAGTAAGAAAGGATTATTCCTATATATCTCTCGAAATAATCCTGTTCCTATCTCATCACCTCACGCGAAAAACTTTCACATGTCAATCTCGTTTTATCCGCGATAAATCCGGCGCGTATATTTCGTGCTCTAACAAATACATATGGTCGTTTCTTCCCGTATTACCCGTACGGTTGCCCTTCTGATGCACAACGATAGCACGAGCGGCAGGACTACGTCGTAGAAAGGGTCGTGGAGAGCGATATCCCGTGAAATGATTCAGGGAAGTCGCCGAATAATGCGCCTCGCTGGTTCGGCGGTAGGCACTTAAAATCCGGAGACTGGAGTCCTCGGGCTCTGGCGTCCGGGGATTCCATCCCGGATCCCGGTACCACGGTTATAGTAGTAATAGTAGCCGGTCGCTAGCGACCGAATCCGTTGAACGAGCGGTGCACTCGGACTTGAGACGTTGTCAGAGTTTAAATCTTACCTCCCTTCTCGCGCCTCCCATCGGGCTGCACCGGCGGGCGGATGCCCCGTTCCTCTTTATTCCCTAACTCCCTCGCTCTAGAAGGCAACCGCTTCGGTGCTCTCTGCCTCTACCCCATATAGCCCCTCGACAAACTGACCCCGTAAACTTAGCCTCGCCCCAGTCATCTTTCCCAACCTCCTCTTACGTCTCAACCGACGCTTCGCCCCTCGGCAAATAGTCAAAGAGAATTCAGTCCAACGAAGCTGTGACATAGTTATGACCGCCTTTAACGTTTCTATAACGTGCCGTGTGGCATTCGAAACTGTCTCGCCTACCGTGCACGGCTTCGGAAATCTAGTGACCCTTGGCGATCATCATTTTACTTACTGTCTGAGAAAGTGTCAATTGCACGCTGACTCGTGTAACGCGTCGAACGGATATCAAATTCGCATTTATATATCTTATCCTGATGCGAGAAGTGCGCGATTTGCTGTTTTTTTACTATCTTGCGCAAAAAGAGAAATTAATAAATTATACAATCAATTTTCTCGCGCGTTCCGCCTGATGAATTTAAAACACCATCGCGATCTTTAACGTCTTTAACGTTCCGTAGACGGCGAAGGTAAGTACAGTACCTTCGTACTTTGCAAACTTCTTTCGGCACGGTGAACTTTCCTTCACTTTCCCGACTTCGTTCGCAACTTTCGAGATATTTCGCGTAAGCATTGCGCAGCGTCAGACCGTTGCGTACGGCTTTCGAGTAAACGTCGGAGGGAACGGACTATTCTTTCCATAAACAGTTTTCCGAAGAACTCAACGGAGATGCCGTGAGCGAAAGAGAGATGATTCTGGAGAAGTGTAATGGCTGACTCCTGCAATAGGAAGTATTCGGGATGTCGGATGTTCGGGTGAACTAGCCAAGCATATCCGAGGTGGAGGGTTTGGTAGGTAGGTCAACGGGTATGAAATTTCAATGAGGCTGCTACTCTACGTCGCCACGGAAGAATTCCCCCGGCGCGCGTATAGTCCACCAGGGTTAGAATTATGCTTAGAGTCTGAAATATCGAGCGACGGAAGAAGGGCGTGGAAAGCGGCGTGAGAGAGGAGCGAAACGGTGACGGGAGAAGGAAAAGGAAGAGTAGAGACAGAGATCTAGTAAGAGGCTGCATCGTGCATTCTCTTTGTAAACCCTGCTAAGGATCTTCCTGCCATACCCTCGCTATCCCCTTGCACAGATAGAGAGAAGATAGACTCGAAGTACATCCAAATACAACCCACGTACGAGTCTCGCTTTGAAGCTCAATATCTCGTTTGCCAGGAATCGAACCTGCCGAAATCAATGTCACGCGCAAGTCTTGTCCCGAAGCTCTCAGTTTCATTATCTTCCGCCTATAACTTATTTGCCATTCAAGTCACTTGACGTTCAAGATCGAACAAGTTAATGTTTATACTTTGAAACAATCGTCAAATTTTGTGGCATGTACCTTAAAAGACATATGATAAATTAAACAGAAATCAAAATATAAAAAAATTGTATTCCCCAATCTTTTTAGTAGTACGTATCATGGACAGTTATTAAATATCAGCGAAGCATGCATTTGAAGGCGTTAATTTGATATTTTTCAAATTAAAATTAGATAAAGTTTGAACATTCTCATTTTAAGCACGCTCATGTTATTACGCAAATATGAAGTAAGAAGAAAGTAATGCATAAGAAGCGATAAATAACATAGAAGCAGAGAATAAGTAGAGAATATGAAATCTCAACTGTACAGTAAAAAATCTAGTGTTCTAAAAAAATGCATTGAATTAAAATCAATCTTTGCTGACATTTATCAATTTAATATTATTAGACATCACGCAAATGTTAAATATAAAATCACGAATTGTTCAATATTTTACTTGTATATTTCCTCATTTTAACTTTAATTTAGAGCCACTACATAAAAAATAAAAAAAGTTTATGAACATGATTATAATAAATAAAAACCTTCAACACAAAGAATTGGCCACTATGGCTAAACAGCACTATAGAAGAGCACTTTGCTCATTAACTCATAAAAGTATACGTTCATAATGTACCTATATGCTTTCCTGCGAGTAGGCTCTTCAGGCACTTTGGTCGCTTTTTACTTGCTACTATCTTCTTCAGGCCTTCCGGCGGTTCCATCTTTTTTCTTCACAATATATAAGCTGTTTTCAGCAAATTTCATGATAGATGTGTGATGAATTTAGAAATCTGAAAGATATAGATTCAATAATTTTTAGATGATAATTGTTCTTAGGCATGTTCACATTAATGCTTTTACTGTTTTCTGAAGATAAAATTATATTAATACGATACATTAAGACTTTGATTTTTATTCAAAATTTATTTTATAGTTGCTTAAACACGATTTTTCTTTCGTGTAGTACCTATTAGCAGTAAAAAATGCGCGATAAACTAGGAACACCCTGTATATATGCACGCACGCGCGCTCGAAAAAAATAACACAACAGTCTCGGAAAAGACAGGAAGGACTAGGGTCAGTATCCAGAACTGTCTGCTACATCAACCTGCTGTACGCCTCAAGAGAGACGTCGCAGAGAAAGAAGTACCTTTGAAAGTGTGTATATGCCGACGCTGGGCCTAAGTAAAATATTCAACTCACTCGACGGTACAACGATATGTATACGTTCTCTCTCATCTTTTCTCTCTTCTTCCCATTCCCGGATTCTCCAATGGACAGTTCTTCTTTTCGGTCCTCGGTACGAATTCGACCGAGTTCGGGTAACTTTAAGAGTTAGCGATGCGCGATGAACTTTTTTACTTGGTACTTCCGTGTTAACGGACAACGCGAAGCATTGAATTCGAATTTGCGTTTGACTTGGTAGACTTAATCTGGACGAATTTCACGAACAGTTTATATCCGTGAAACGAGGCGATGATAGTATAAAAGCGATATTGCTCGGAGCATTTTCAACGACTATTCCAGCAAGAAGTAATAAAGATCATTCAGGGTATTATTTATAGAAACTTTTATAATCTATAGGCATTCTACTAATGTCAAAAGTTTAATTGAACGGATAACGATTCTTACTACGTACAGCTATCAAAAACAATAATACATAAATACATAATCTTATATACAAAATATGTTGCGTGCCATTTATCACAATTAGGATTTACTAATCAGCTTTCTTACGATATATATCACTCAATTTATTGAAATTTTATTTGCTGTTATATGTTTCTGAAGCAGCTCTTTGTCAATATAGTTGCGAATTGGTTTCTTCTTCCTGGATGATTGACTATAGAATTTCACATGACATACGAAAAATGATAGGAGGAATGGATATATTTAATAACATAAGAAAATAAAGTATTTTGGCAACATTGGACAGCCGATGAGGGTCTCCTACGTGAGAGATCATTATTTATCTCTCAACAAGCGCGACGAAACTAAGCGATATTAATTTGTCAGAACATGACAGCGGTCTTAATAAATACAAAACATATTGTATGAAAAGATTAATTACAAAATGCAAATAAAGTCAACTATAATCTCAATAATTTTTTAATATTAAGTACATTATATCACATGTTAAAAACATACATTATATATAAACTCTTGAAATAATTGCGCCTATAATAAAGACTAAACGGAAATAATTATGAAATAATTCCGCTTACTGATATTCATCAGTTTTTGGTAACATAAAATAGGTCCCGCTAAATGTTCGCATTCACGAAATCTTCAAGGTTATTATGCAGCACTACGAGAGAATTGATATCCGAACAAAGCTGAACGAGAGGTATATCACATTCGGTATACAATAGGAATGTTTAGCATGCTAGTATGTCACGATATTAAATCGGCAATTCTTTTCCACGAACGAAACGGCAACCGCAACCGGCTTTCGCCGCGGCCACCGCAATACTCGACCAACTCGTTCGAACAAAGGCACTTCCGAAGAGAAGTCTACGAGCGTACGATGCGGAGGAGCAGATAAAGGTACCGATGGCGAGCCGGGTATTCACGATCGGACGTAACACGTAAAACGATGCAGCACCAGAAACGGCGGCCTTTCTATGAAAGTGCCTTTCCCCGCTTTACCAATAACGCACACTTCGCGCTGCACACAACTGTAACCGACGCGACTATACAGCAGATCGGGTAGCGAGTAAAAGGATAGAGAAAGCAGCTGCGACGACTAAGGGACATGGAAAGGAGAAAAGCGAAGAGCGTTTGATGGTAGAAGGATGAAAGAGGGAAGAAGAGGGAAAGGCAACTCTTTGAAATACAACCACGATTCGTATCGGCTCGTTGGTCGACCGACTGGTAGCTCGAGGGGTTGAGACGTCCAAGCATCAGGGGAGCTAGGATACGAATATTTAAATGCTGAGGTATTCGAAAAAGCTCTTCTTGGATACTAACTATCGACGTGGAGAGAGCCTTGAACGCGAAATAGTTGCAACTCGGATCTCTAAAAAAGCGGCCGAAATAAGAAGGTCGAGAGCCAGGAAAACAAAAGAAAAGAAGGAGATAGATGAAGTAAGGCAGGCAGGTGATTGTGTGATTGTTTGCGTCTCTCGCTGCATGTAGGAACAGTCGCGAATATCATAAAGATGAAAGTGAGATATACCTACACTAAATGACCTGCTTATACTTCCTAAATCTTACCTAAAACTTTATCTAAATCTTCTACTGTAATTATAATGAAATAATCATACTATAATATGATGTATTGCTATTAAATTATTTTATCTTTTTCTTTCTTTAAATTTAATTTTCTTGAAAATATTATAGTATAATGATTTTTTTCATTCGTGGCTAATAAATTGATCAATTATATCTAGAAGTTGAAACATATCTAATCATTAAAATGAAAATTTACATAATCGACTTATAAGGAGAAAAGTTTCTAACTTGATGTTGTAACAAGTAACGCTATAGGAATGTACGGCTATGAAACTCTCGTTTTGGGCAATTATTTTGTCCTGTTTTCTGTACAAACTTATTTTTGAACAAGAGCTTTATATCGCATCTTGTCTCAAGCTTTTGGCCTTTTCATTCAAAACAGCGACAACAAAAGTAGAACAATACTTGTTACAATTGCTAGTAATATTAATTACACTACGTCACGGAATACGAATATTAGAAATTCTCAATGCTAAGATAATATAGATATAATTATATATGTATAATATATGAAGGAAAATGGTATGCCTTGATAATGATAATAAAGAATTCATATAAAAATTAATATTTTATTATTTGCTTCGTGAGAGCATTATGAATAATGATGCTATGGAAAAAGTAAATTTTGTATTACATTATAATATTAATTACTACCATAGTGGTTAATAAATTACTGAATTGGAACAATCAGAGAGAGACGAAATATTTTTTCTGAATCTCAGAGAAATGTGACAATCAGTCATAATCGTACGATTTACAGCAATGTTACTTTAATTTCTTGTAATTCTCTCAACTAGTTACAGAAACGTTTCGTTAAGAGAGATTGAGAGAGTGAAAGTGAGAGTGAGTTAGTACGAGTAAGTGAGTGAGTGAGTGAGAGAGAAAGAGAAAGAAATACAATAGATATACATATAGATATACCTACAATATACATACGATGTAATAGTAATGTAATATAATACAAATATACCTACATATATATAAACGATTTTATTTCGCAGATGGTATGTATATATTGATTTCGACATTTTCCAAGCATCGGAAAAATGTATGAAGGTACAATTAGTTTGTATAGATAACATATATGTCAAGCAATCATTATTGCAATATTGCAATCGGAATTTTATTATACCGAAATGTCCGATTTTGAAATATACAAACTGTAATAATGTTCTCTGATGCTGAACCTTTTTCGTCTTCATTCTTTTTGTTACCACTACGGTACTACTCACATTAAGATCTGAAGCACCTCATCTAGGTCTCTCTTGGAAACTGTACAATTTTGAAGTGCAACGTTACCCATTTCACCTTCTTCGCAGTGAAACGTCGGATGTATCATACTTTACTAACGAATTTTTGCTGACCGTTACTTCCTATCGTATTGCATGAAATATAGGCCAAAAATTTCAATATCCATAAATCTATGAGAGATTATCTCATATTTCTTGTAAATCAAAAGAATGACAATTTTATTGAAAATAATATTAAATATTTTTTTTAAGTATATGTAATAATCTTGATAAATTGCAAAAAGCAAATAAGATCGTGATAATTAATGTTTATGAATTACAGTCGCAAAATTTCTGCACATTTTATAATTGCATATAAAACAAGATAATTGTTATAAATTTTATTTACTTTAATAATTTTCACAAATCTAATATATTTTTTTACATATTATTGTTGATGATTAAATAAAATTATAAATCCACCGAACATTAACTAGTATATTCCATTTTCACAATCAATGATTGTTAAATTACTTTGTACTTATTGATCAATTTTTAGAATAATATGATAACGGCTAAAAACCGATGCTCTCCAGAGAATCACTCTCTCTAAATTGTTTAACCATAATGTTTCACTAAATCCCTGGAGTTCCATCGAGGTATGGTTTATTATTACAGGTATTGCAGTATATAAAAGTTTTTTCATGATAATATTTCTCCGAAGAAGACGCGAGGAATTGTAACTGCAACTTTCTTGATATTTTTAATGTAATGGTTATTGAATTTGACATATATAAATAATTAAAATAATTCTAGTATTGATTTTGGTTTATATTGAAGTTCAGATTGTGTACATTATCTTATTATTAGATTTGTTAAAATATTGAATTAAATTACAAAGTATCTAGACACACTAAATAAAACATAATAAATATCTTACATATATACTATTATAAACACCTATAACTTTCATATTAAATGTCTACATAGATTTACGTGTCTCTATTATTGTTAGACCAATTAAATTCAATTAATTGCTTATGTTTGTGTTACATTTAAACCTAATATATTACCTAATAAGTTATTTTCTGTTTTCATATTTGCGTATATCAAAAGTTACACACCCTAAATTTCATAATAAAAGACGCAAACCTAACGGAATTTATATTTGTACCTCATTTTCTACGATGACGAAGGCCGCCAGACGAGGGTTACGACGAGTAGGCGGTCCATAGTAGATATAAACTCATATTTTGGTCACTCCGGCGAGCTTTAATAAAGAAAGCTCCCTTTCCACGACGCAGACAGGCCGATGAGAGGCGGTGTACCGTGAATCGCTATATAGATACCCGTAACTGTCAGTGAGCTACACGGTATACTTCTTCGCTATATATGACATTCCATATACATACACATAAACGACATACATAAAAGGGAAGAGGGTGGCCGAAGGACTAGGCCGGAGACGTAGCAGAGAGGATGGGATAGGATGAAGTAAAGAAAGAAAGCAGTACTGAAATAGCACGCGAGGGAAGAAGGATATCAAGGCGCCGTTGAAATGAGGGTGAGGCGTTGCCAGTCATAGTCGAGATGACCCATCCCCACAAAAGGCCGCGGGTTTGCAATATTAGTTTCCACATTTTGAAAAATCCCGTCATCTGACGCGATTCCGAACCCTCTTATATCCACGCGAACCATCGCTATTCTCCGCACCCACACATCAGCCCTATTTCACACTCGCACGCTCTACGCGCGTTTCAACCTATATTGTTATTTGCATACCCGCCACCCGCCACGGTTCTGCATGAATATGGATGTGGATGTGGATGCTCAACGTGCAGCCTCGCACACTGAAATTTCGGCGAGGTCTTCGTCGGAATTTCGGGTCGTAAACGTTCGTCGTATTATACGTACACAGGTACGTAGATCACATGTATAGCGACGTACAAACGCGTCCCGGGGCTCTGTCGAAACGCCCGCTGCTTTTCGCGTTTAACGGCCGAGCGTTTCCTTTTACCGTGATCTTAGAACGAGGCTCGAAAGATACGGAAAGCTCGCTTATCAAAGTCGTATTAAGTGTATTAAAGAGACCATGACTATATGCTTCCGTATGTAAAACAAATTGATATCTTAAATACAAATTAATGTTTGATTTGCAAAATTCCTAATAATAAGCGATAAGAGATCGCTACGTCATTGCTCTTTCTATAATCTTTTTCTATATCTCTTAATTCAAGTTTCTGCGGGGAATTTAAATATTTTAGAAAAGATTGAGAAATGTAATCATGCTTTAATTTTTACATTTCTATAATTGAATACTGAACATTGAAAGATTCGGTTTTATTTATTTTGCAAACTTTTTACGCGGATTTGCTGATCGTTTAGTTGAGGGAAATGTTGACCAAACTTCCCGACACATGAAACTTGCAAGGAGAACTTCGTACATTATCTTTTTTTTTTTTTGTTAACGCGGGGGAAGTCCTGCATAGGACTTCCTCCACCCCCCGGGGTGGAGGCGGAGAGACGTGTCAGATTCCTACTGACTAAAACCCCCGCGGATGGCCATTCTTAGGCGTTTTGGGAACACACCGGGAACGATCTACTGCATTACTACCGGTGTGTCCCCCGCCTCTTTAAACTATCCTTGGCCGGGGCCCGCGCGTGCCTTTAGGCATTTACGGGCCCCGACATCCCATGTATAGGGATGCTTTCTTGTTGCGGCAAGGAAGGGCCACCTCCCCCTTGCCGCGCCCCCTCGGGTGTTGGTAGGGGCAAGGTCGAGGCTCGAGGCTCAAGAATCCCCGCTTGAGCCCCGGCCTCCACAGCCTTCAAGAAGGGGAAGTCCCTTCCGATCAGGAGGGTTCTTATATTATCTGAATAAAATCTTTATGCTACTATATTATAAAAATATTGAATTGTGTGTGTTTATATTTTAATAATACTTGTGTGAGAGATACTAAAAAAATAATAAAAGTAAATGAAATTATTTCAACATTTGCTAAAATAATTTTTTCTATTACATAGCTAGTAAGGCTATTAGTTAAAGAAATTGACAGATTAGGATAATTCGTTTTACAAGCGATAGAGTAAAATGTCCGTTTCAAAAAAGAATTGATGATAACGAGATGATAACAATGGCTTCGAGCGTAATTACGAAGAGCATAGTGCTTGTAAATCCATTGTTAAAATAAAATTTTAACAAGTAACACTTACAATTAGTCTAACCGTTCACGCGAAATTTGACTTAATTTAAAATATGTGATTTAAGATGCAGTTAGAACGGTAAAAAATTTTGATGATATACGCACGATATAACTCCTAAAATTTATGCAATTACTTGGTTTATTTTTGTTTTTACAAATCTGTATGATGTGCAATAAATAACAACTAATAATAGTAATAATTTTTATGCATGCTTTTCCTTCAAATATTATCGCATTTTTATATTTTCTATATCAAATAATAATCAAAAATGATAAATTTAAATATATAAATAGATAAATGTCGACGGACTCTCGAAATGAAATTAACAAGTAACAAGTAAAAAGGTGGGCTTTGAGATTGCAACGCGCGGTTAACAGTGCATAGGTTAATATTATATGAACCTTTAATTATTAATAAGACACATAATTATACATCAGACGTTTCTGCTTTGAGTCATCTTCAACGATGCGGTAACAATTAAAATCAAAATAATCTCATGTTCTCGGACGAGTTATAGGTACGTACTTCCAGATTGGATGGTCTAAAAGCAGTGTAATTTTCCATGGGGAAATCCAAGTGAAATTTGGCTAATGATCATAGTTTATAATATGATCGAAACAGAAGTAGCAGTTAGAGCCTGATCGGCAAAGAGAAGTAAAGTCATTTACCAAACTAATCCAGAGAACGCGAGAGTAAAATTTGAAGTCACAAAAACATTGAAAAGTAATATTGTACAATTCTTAAGCTGAGTTAGTCGATACAATTGAGAACAATACAGTCAAAGAACAGTCATGAGTTTAAAAATCTTGTTACTTGTTAAATCTAAATAACAAATAAATAATAAACGCGAGAATAAACGTGTTCTGAAAAGCCGTTGCATCCGAGGCGATTTTAACAATTTACCTAACCTATGACAGTTGTGCGCAGTGAAAAAAAATACAAGATACTGGACGGATTGATGTTGTACACGTATGTACAAAATTAATTGTGCGCACGTTTACCAAATTCAGTTGCGTAAACTGGTCCGATACACACGTCGGAAAATAGCTCGTTTGATCGCGCGCGCGCGAAAATTGTGAAACTGACTGACGACGCGTTAGTTTTTCAACTTTCCACACTCTTTTTCAAGAATAAACGTTTACGAATTACATTATTTGTGGCATAGTACTTATATCAATAGATTACGCTTCATAATTCAAAAAACCACTCTTGTTATTACACAGAAAAGAGTAATGTTACACGTAATTTAAAATAATCCACTTGTGTGATATCTATATTTAAATTTATGCAGCATAAAACATTCTAATGTAAATATATCTATCCATTAAAATATAAATTACAAAGCATGAGAAATATATTTCGATATAAAATTTAAAAAAAAAATTTTACTGGTATTTTGTCGTTCTCTTTCTTTTCTCTCTCTCTCTTTCTCTCTCTGTTTCTCTCTGATGTGATATAATATATTGCCCTTTTCTGAGAATATTCTTTACCACTATCTACCTTCTCTTTGAACGTTCACACGGTCAGTAGTATATTCATATTTCAACTTCAAGAGCTACTCTTACTTTATCCCTGTTTCATATTTTCGTAACATTTTAAGTTCTCTCCCCGAGGGCTTGCCCAGAGGGCATTCAAAAGGCATACACTTCATTCCACTCCGCTTTATTCCATTGTTTTCCATCACGACTCAGTTCAACTATTCTCTCGGCTCGTGCATATGTTTTTCTGATGTATACATATACATTGCCTTACCAATATATTCAATCTATCAAAAAAGAGAAGATTTATTGAATACATTGTATTTTTCCATTATTTTTGTATCGTAGTATATATGTTTAATTGAAGTTAATAAATAATAATATCGCTTCGTATAATGCGTTTTAAACATCATACCAGAGTATTTCTTTTTGCAGTTTGCACAGTCGTTTCTCTTCATTTTATATTATATATATGTATATAATTTAATTTAATGGAAATAGATATTTACACAGCATGGAAATTTGCACGGTAGTTGTAACCTAACTAAGTTGTAACTCACGGAGATATACCCGCAATTATTTGTTCATGAAAAGCATTTTCAAGCGAGTCAGTTGTATTTACTGTACATGAGATATGCGATAGAAATGGATAACTGCAGTAGACTGTATTTATTTATTATTCTTAAATTTTATATTTGAGAGAAACGTAAAAGAAGAGACAAAGTTTATTTTTTTTCTATTTGACGTAAGGTAATGTAATGTATGTCAATCTCTATTTGTATTTAGTAAGATATATGTACATTTTCAATGATTGCCACATTCTTAGGAATTCATATTAATATTAATATCACATATATGTAGGACTAAAATTTTGCGCTGTTCTGTAATCTGGTAAGAAATTTTTTTTTTTGCTTCAATATACTTACTCGCACAGTCATGAATCATGCCGTCAGCATATGTTAGGAAGGTACTGTCAGAATATATGTTACAAAAGTACTACTGAGATCATACTGGCATACATGAATTCCTACCTATCAACAGGTTGAAATAAATGGAGCCGACATAAAATAAATTGGTACAGGTATAAGTATATACGATGTAAGGAATATGGCAGTTTCAAATATTCAGATTTATATTTCAAGGACGACATTAAGTATGAAGAGGCTAAGCATATTGATGACATAATTAAATATTTATAATCTTTATGAATATATAAAGCGTTATAGATTTTTAAGAAGAAAAATTTCTGCAGGAAAGCAAAATCAAAAGAAAACTATAACACCACTAGTTATTTAATAACAAAAAAAACAAAGTTTATTTAATAATAAGAGATTATTTCTATTTACATATTTATTAAATTTGTAAAATCTAAAATAAATTTGTGTCATTTATAAATATTTCACACTTATTCTATTTTAATTGTATAATTATTTTATAGTAATTACACACATTTATATATATAAAATAATTATATCCCTCGTGTTATATTATATATCATTACTGATAATAGGGTAATCTTGTTCCATGAAAAAAAAACAACGTTGCGTCATTGAATAATCGTTTCAATTCCCAATTTTCACCTTCACTGTGAGTAACTGAGCGTAACGGGGTAGAATTTACGTCGACACAACACTTACGGGTAACAACGTTACTTCCGGATATACCAACCGCGACGCGTTCAGTTATCCCTGCCCGATAGTTTTTTTTTTGTGCCACCGTGTATCGACATATATTCGAGGCGCCCGATGCCTCATGTAACAATTAGAATTGCGGGTGAGTTTGGGGCTGACCGCGACAAAGCGTGCACCAGCGAAGTATTGAGCCGTGTATTTCACAGTTTCTCCGTCCCTCATGTCCAGCCGCGGCTCTGTGTTACACAGTGACATTCACAAATGGCACGCACACCTACACCCTTCGCCCTCCGTTCCGGCCTTCCATAGCCCATTCGCTCTTCCTGCAATAGCGGAGAGTTTGCACAGCTATATAGATATATTTGTGCCCCGTCGACCGTGCGCGCTAGCCCATCTGTACCTACATAACTGGAACCAATACCAGTCCTGAAACGCGAACTGAAACGACTTTCTCTCGCCGAGAACACATTGGCTTCGGTTCTGCATCGCGCCACAAACACACGGGAACGCTCAAATGGTTCGAAGCCGAAAAATCTATGGCGCCGTTTAAGCATAGCTCAACGTGTCTGCGGATCGAGCCATTCTGAACGGGATCACGTCACAGAAAGCTTTAATGCAAATTCATAAAACGCTAGGAACATGTGAAGTTTATGGAAGCTACTTACATTTGTCATTGGATTAAGCGACGAGTTATGGGAACTACTGATATTCATTTATCGGATTTGTATGATATAGATATACAGGAGAATTATGTTGTATGTTTCTGCATCTTTCGAGCTTAAGGATTCTGCACTGAGGATATAATTCTTTGGCACCTAATGCAGCAATGTTTCGAAATTAAAAGAAGCATTTAGATAAATTATTTTTTAATTGAGAGGTCGTGCATATGTGTATGTAATGTGTATGGGTGCGCGAATTGTGGAATTTATTTGCAGCTTTATTCAACTCGGTTACGCATACTTTGATAGTCCTCTTTAAATTCACGCGCTTACACGTGCTCCGATATGTGTACAACAAACATCAAGTTATTCTCAACACTGGGACTGCATATATCAGAAGTTACTCCACTTGTGCGAATCGCATACGTGCACATCTTGAAACGCCGCGCATGGAAGTGCCACTTTGTGCCACTTAACTTATATCCCATTCTAACATATCGCTTCATTTGTCAACGTTTCTTGTGGGGCAATCGATATTGATTTTTGATAAGTCAATCGATCGACCCTCTCTATTTTTAGATGTGACATCGTTTTTCACAGGAGAATATTCTTATTCCGAGAGCAATGCGTCAGAGACACAAATCGGCCTAACCGACCCGGCATCTTATCTACTCAGGTTAGCGAATTTGTCACTATTCTTTTCTACACTGATGCACCTTATATAAGATCACGATATGCTGGGTACGAGTTTGAAGAGATCAAGATTTGAGGGTGATTTACAGAGGACGGCGAATGAATGCGAATCTCTCGAGACTAAAGCTACATCGTTCCATTCCTATGGCGACCCTCGATCCTGGTTTGTTTCAATATAGGTACCATACCTTCCTTATGCGTTCTGCTAAGAGCAACCCTGCTGTTGTGTTCCAAGTACACATCCACGCTCTCCCTTGGCAGCACTTCCAATCTTCTTCGCGACATTTATGCCTCTCAAAACGTATTGCCGCAGAGTCGTGTAAACCGATACTCGTTTTACGACAGAAATCTATTCGATTTCGCGCGTACGCACGTCCGCAAACGCGAAAACTGAAATTCCGACTGCGCGTGATAGAGCAGAATAAATGTTTAGATGTTGCAAAGCGAAACACACATACGAAGAAAGCGCAAAACAATAATGAAAAAATGCATACAAATAAATAAATTTTGATAAATATAAAGCTCTTCTGTGAAATAATAGGCCTCATGAATTTGTCAAACAAAAAATTTCTCATAATTTTGTATCAAAAGAAAAAAGTTCTAACATTTTTTCAAATATTTATCAACATGACCATATAACATTGAGGATCGCATTTAAACATGACAATTCCGAAAAAGAAATGCCAAATACTTAAAACGAAGCTTTTTTAAAATCCCATGTCCCCGTCATCGATTTTCGTTTGTAATAGAATTCAGGTAGCGCCATACCTTTTGCGATTCAGCAGGCGCGTAAACGTCAGAGAAGCTCGGTGGAGAATAGCTGAAATCTTAATCTCTCCTACGTCCCGAGTAAAAAAGGAACATGCATATTCGCTCTTCGCCCTGGTCTCTCCGCAGACCTCATGAAAAGGAAAATGAATCGGGAGTCGCTTCCTAGGGTGGTTCATTTTTCCTTGTGGATTCGGATTAAAAATCTATTATTTATGCGCCTCGTATCTTCTCGCACTTTTAGGTATGGTCTTCTCTAAATTGTTCGGCAAACGAGCTTATACATCCACAATCTCCTGTATCAGCTTTTGTATGTCCATTGGTGTGTTTTCTGAGCATAAAAAAAACGGCTAGGCGGCTGTTTAAATCATGTTATAGTCTCGCACACGCTTGCTTATAAGATATTCACGCTTTTATTGTTATTAACACTTCGGTTAAGAAAGCGAGGGTGTTGTAGGAAGATATACTATGTAAGCTTTGAAAGCAATTCGGTCTTCCAGTAAATTTTTTTTATTAAGCGATATCCATAATTTGGGTAGAGAATCTAAGCCGATTTTTAATACTTTTTAAATTTTAAAAAAAACTTAAATTTGAGAAAGTTACAGCTTGCTAAAGTTTCTTTGATCCCGTCAACTTCAAAAGATACCGCAGTGTTTCTATGACGTCACAGCACATTTTCGTGTACTATATTTTCTTCAATTTTGAAGATATTGCAAAAATTCAAAAAGTTTACAAAGAAAGTATGCCATGATCTATCAGAATATACTGTTAGGAAAAATCCGTGGAAGACCGGATTGTCGTCAAATGTAATGAGTTACTGATGATGTCTATTGAAAGAATATAATTTTTTTATTAACACTACCAATGATTTTAAAAAAGTCAATATTTTTTATAAGCCTAAAAAAAGAATTGCATATAATTTTACATTAGTGCATGATTTATTTCCTTTCTTATTAATTGCCGCTAGTAATTTCTTATACGCTGTTTCATTTCTGGTAAATATTTTCAACAGTTTGAGATACTTGTTGGATTATTTTAAATCGAGTTTCTTTGCTTTGTGCAATAATTTTGTGTGGCTTTAATTAGCTGACTAATTAACTCCGAATGAGAAATTTCCAACAGATAGATCCAAGATACTGAATGAAACGTGACTGGTAACGCAAATTGGCCGACATTATTCAATGAACTTACAATCTGTCTCGTTTCCACGAAAGTCATATTACAGATTCCTTTCTTTCAGGACTTAATTTAATTAAATGGCACTCTCTTAAACGACAAAATTAACGTGTACCGCTTTAACTTGAAGGTACGATCACAAATTGTCTCTAAGTAGATGGCAAACTGCCTCTCCGAAGATAATAATTTCCCGTTGAGACCAGACATAACGCCCGTGTTAATTTGTTGTTAGCGACCTCGCTCTTTAGCAAGTTGTCGAGGACATTATCGCCAATGTAACCGGAACTAGTTCGAAGACATAGTGGACAGTCGTTGATGCCGGACCGGGCAACAAGCTATTGCCTTAGCCGGCATCATATACCATCACGGCTAAGAGTTTGGTATCCTCGAGTTATCGACTCCAGGGAGCATGGTAGAGAAACTTGACGAGTTTCGTATATAGGTTGGCTGCATTGGATGTAGGTTGAAGTGTAAATCAACCCCTGAGAACTGACGCTCTCTCCGCGTCACTCTTGCCCCCTCATTCTCTTTCCCCATTGCGGCAGTCCCGTCTTGTTCTCCCTCTGGCGTGCGCTGTCGTCTATCAGCTCACACCTCTCGCGCGCTTCTCACCCTTGTTACTACCATCTGCCAACTATTTCGACGATATCGAAATAACCTGACGAAATTTCCACTCCCTTTCAACCTCTCGTGTTCGCGTCTTATAGTTTCGTTGATCCGTAGCAGCCTCGGAGCAACCGATTTTCCGTCGCGCGATTCGAGGAAAGAGAGAGAGAGAGAGAGAGAGAGAGAGAGAGAGAGAGAAATAAGAATAAAAATAAGTGAAAACTAGAAGAGGGAGAGGGATAGGTTTGTGAAACAGGTAGTCAGCGATAGGAACGAACGAAAGCGAAAAGGAGATAAAGAGAGGACGGATATAGGGTCGAAGGATAAAACTAGCCACGCTCACTCCGGCACCAGCGGCGGCTCTTCGCGGTTCGAATGAGTTCCGCTCTTCTTCCTTCCGGTCGACAAATTGAAATCGTCAGACCGGGAAAGCTCCACCGAAATCCACGTTCGTGAGGAAGGCGCCAGGCGGCAAGAGTGGAAGAAGAATCGAGGAAACGAGCGGGGAATACGAGGAGAAGACACGAACGCCGGCACTGGAAAAAGAGAGGTAGATGCCCGGTGTTACGGTAGTCGGAGCACGAGAGAAACAGTGCGGGTGCGCGGGGCAAGGAGATCCCGGGAACAAGCGTGGTCCCAACGTGGTCGTAACTGGCGATGTTGCCTTACCGGACGATATTTCACTCCGTAATTATCTTAGCGTGCAACGCGATAGTGCGAGGCGGCTGCCGGTATTAATGCTCGCTGATAATGTACCAATAGTGTCCTAATGTCCCGTGCCGGGAGACTTGAGTAATAGACAGGCCAAATGCACTGTAGCAACGAGCCGCCTAAGGTATTCGACAGAGTGGATTATTGCTTTCTACTATATCATTAATGATCCGATACATCATATCTTTAAAGGAATAGCGATCGCCGTTGTTACATATAGCGCATCAGTAATTATGCCCATAATTTCTCGTTGATCATTAAACATACCGAAATTTCTCGGTAGAATCTTTTATTCAACTATTATATTACAGCTGAAAATTTCTGCGCAAAGAAAACGTATCGAAAATCATCCCCGATAACTCGATTACATCTCATTAAATTTGCATGACCACTTTACTCAATTAAATGCGGAAATTGCCAGAAGTCTGAGTTAATCTGATTTTAATGATAATACGATTCTGTAATAACTTTATTACACATTAACATCACACATTAACATGTCTCGAATGGTTTTATTTTACAGACGCAATTTTCTTTCTGATTTTAATATTCTAATGTAGTCCATTAGATAATTATGAAAAATACATACGAGTATATCTTAATGTTTTGTCTAATTTATTTATATCGATTATATTAGTAATAATATATTTACAATTTATATAATATAGTTTAAAATATATAGTTTAAATTTTACAATATATGTGTGCTATCATAGAATATGATATACGAACTATTATAAATAAAATCGAGAGAAAGAGAGAGAGAGAGAGAGAGAGAGAGAGAGAGAGAGAGAGAATTGCGATTGTTGCCAGAGTTATACAATTTATACATACCAACAGTTATTTTACGTTTAAAAGTTAAAAAATTATGAATGTGTAAGCAAAAGATAGAGTGTGAAAGAACGAACAAGAAAATAAACTGCTCGATGGAAATGAAACAAGAGTAGAAAGAGATCGCAAGAAAGACAAACGAAAAACAAGTATACAAACTTTGCAATCAAAAAGAGACCAGGATACAGTAGAAGAGGTTCAATGCGAGAGAGCAGTGTGAGAATGAGAGAGAGGGGGAGAGAGAGAGAGAGAGAGAGAGAGAGAAAGGAGAGAGAAACAGAATACGAGGGACGGAGTGAACAGTACACACCGCCGCGTAAATCTGTGCAAGAGGAGCTGGTACCGCTGCGTGCATGTACGTGGGCTGTCCGTGGCCAAACAATGTCTGTCCGAAACAGCCGCGATTTCTCTTATCGGGCATTCAAACGCTAAATAATGGTGCAACCAACTTCTCCTTGGTCAACACCGACAACTCGGCCAGTCGCTTGTCCGACCAGTGCGCGACGGCACAAGCCCCATGAGTAGTGAGCAAAATTTTACATTTCCCCGCCGTACGTGCAACTCGGTGTATACGACCGATCGATCGGAAAACGTGACATTAACAATATCCGTTGTGAGCGTTGAATCTATTACTGCTACGGCAAACGAGATTTCAATCCCACTGTAATTAACCTTTCGAAATCTAAATTTCGAAACAAATAATATATTAAAAAATAATTTGTTCTGTCACTAAGTCAACTGAAAAATCTTAACATTTGTAAAAATCGTAACTACTCCGATTTTATGTAAGAGACTAAAAGAGCGTTTTATTATTCACATATATTACTGCAAATTTATGAAGATTTAATTACTTTATGCCAGCAACAGACGTACGCTATATCTTAGTATACTGACGCTATATCTTAGTATACTGACACCATCGTCTTGTGTACAAGTATCTGAACAGGCGCTCAAAGTTCCACGGCTCTCATCCGAAGTCCGCCCTGTCGATACTTGCCTCGCATAATTACTTTAGTGAACAATTTTCACTAACGGCGTCTGCTTTCGTGCGATGTCACGCACGTAGAGCGGGAAGACATTTGCACCCTATATCATGTAAGATCGTGAAACGATAATGAGAATGGCAGGGAATGGAAGGCGAAGTTACTGGAAGGATGCTGTAGCGGTAGCGGTAGTGGTGGTTAGCGGACATCCGTTGAACACATATTTGGTCTGGGATCAGAGAGAATAATCCCCGGGATTACCCCTGGTTTTCACCTCCAATCGTACCCCCATCACTGCCTACATTCGAGCCATCCGCTCATCCGATCGGAATATCGACCATGGATTTAAACGCCTTTCTGCCGAGCCTCGAAATCTCCGGATCGACTTTGGATTTTGTTGGAATGCCACTAGAAATTGCTATGGATAGCTTCGTCTGGAACGACTTTATAACTACGTTGGAAATTTTAAAATGATTCGATCACTGAAAGCACGTTTGCCAAAGGTGTAAAAATCTTTTCTTTTATAATATAAAATCGGTTTTTTTTTTTTTGTAAAAATTGTCTTTCCAATTCCAATACGAATTAAGGTAAACTTGTGGTCTGAAATATTATTTCCAGATCAGAACATGTAAATAAAAAAAAATTTTTTTAATATATCGTTTTAATATATTGTTTCTTCAATATATTATGTCAAAGCTCCATAATATGTGTGTAGCTAAATATTTGGTATTTTTATTGATGGTAATTACAACATGACATCGATCAGTAATTTATTAATAGAGTAGCATTTATCTTATGATGACGTCATTCGAATACATTCGAATAATAGATAGATAAGATACTGAAATAAGTAACACGATCACAAAATAACTTATCGGTTGATAAATAATGGATATTGACGATCATGGTTTTTCTTAACGTCCGCATCGATTATTCCATGATGCATCACATTTGAAGGAAAAAAATATTGATTTTAGAGTGACCCAGTTTTTTTTTTATTTCTTGTGTGGGAAACACAGTTCATCAGTTTTTTAAAAGAGAATTTAAATTGAACGTATGTTGATTGATTGTATTAAGAAATAAATCTCAATGTAAAGCCTTTCGCAATCTCGTATAATATTTACAGCACTTTACGAGGTAAGACCCTCGGCTAAACGACTAAGCTATTTTTCCTCCATCTGATAAAATCTTCCATTCTCTTCTTCAATTCGCTAAGTCAACCAATCTCGACCACAGTATCCCGTGATTCAATCAAAGTTACCTGTTTTGAACCTACGGTGGGTCGGATAGAATAAACATGCCGCGAATCGATCTCAAAGATTATATTAAATTAAAAGCAACCCCGGTCCCCCGCGAATAGCACGCGGATTCGCGTATAGTACGCCATTTTCAGGGGCTTTTCGACGAGTGTACTGGAAGAAAATAAGACGATCATACGTGCGCGCGCGGAGCGGTCGCGTCGAATACCGTCCTTCTTGGCCGGAGAGAAAAAAGGGAATATCGTCGGCGAGTAAGAGTAACCAATTTCCTTGCTCTCGGGGGAAAAGGAGGGCGCGGAACGAGGTAGAACGAAAGACGAACGGCGCCCGACTTCGCCGATAAAACGAGGAGGCGGTTGAAACGAAAATCCCCGAACGCGAACGGGAGAGAAATGTGTTAGATGCCAGGCTATTCGTCCGCGCTATCCACGAGGATCAACCCAACAACGTGCTGTTAATTTCTAAAGAGTCCCGGTGCCGTGCGGCAACGACTTCTCTATAGCGTCCCGCGATTTTCATCACTAGGGAATAGCCCTGGCGCCGGACTGCCTGAAGAAGATGAAGGTATAGGGTGCACGAGAAGAGGAAGGTTCTCGGAGCTGCTAGATGTATACTGTAGGGGAAGAGAGACTCGGGTCGATACCTGTTGATACTTCGTTCAAATAAAAGTCAACTTGTACGGCGAGTGGTTTAAAAGTCACACACACGCGCAGCCTGGATAACGTGCTCTTTACCCCTACATCCGCTTTTCTATAGAGTTTCACGGCAGCGGCTGTAGTTTGCGGAGACGAGAAGGTGGTCAGAGAGAGAACCGGTATGGAATACACGGGAAGTTCGAGCGACTTTTGTGGATACCTTTCGCAGGAACGTCTGTTCCTTTTGCCATTTTATTATTTTAACGCTCCTGATACCAACACATCTGCTTTTCTTTTCCTCAACGCGAAATCGAGTTTCCTCTCTCTAATGGAAATCTATAATACGTTACGATTGAAAATCTACTGGAACAAGATTCGTATGTAATCTACTATGCTTTTTTTTTCTTTTAAATACACGTAAATTTTTATTTTTGAGTAAATAAAATAAATATTTTCTTGGCATATATTTCATCAATGAATTGTAATTCCTGCACGAATCCAAGTGCAAATTTGGTCCTGAAAATGCTATAAAAGAGTTAACTATATGTACTTATATGCGGCGTCCATTACAATTGTGTCTCTCTTATCATTGATCTGTCGTGCTAATCAGATAAACATGTTTAGTAATTCAAGAAGGAATTGTTATATCACAATGCCAATTTGCCTTCAGGGGTTAATGTGGCAATTGAACGCAATACAATACATGTAGAATGCACTAGTGATTGTGTGTAATCATACGTGCCCGTGAAGCAATGTCAATAGTTTAAAGGATAGTTAAAATGAAAATGTTGATCTGCACTCGTTAAAGCAATCATTATTGAGTATCATTTTTTATCTCGGAAAAAAGGCTTGGAGCAATAATAAAAGATACTTGTTGGTTATTGTGCGTCACTTAGTGATGCATAATAAAGTTGCTAAATCCATTCGTAATAAATGCGAGAATTATCCTGGACAGGAGATTTTACCAGTGATCATAATTTTAAATTTAATCAATCTCTCCGTATATCCCTCTTTCAATTAATAATCCACCGAGTAACGACTACGTCTCGAACTGAATGTCGATATCCGCGAGTTTTTGGATCGATCCCTTAATCGCTTCCTCTGTCAAATCCACTTCTCTCAATTTACGGGAATTGTTGCAGCACTTAATTCGCCGGACAGTTTTCCCCGCAGATGCTGCCTGCTCCACTTCCTCTTATCCTTCTTCACGCAGGACGAGGAAGGCGAGCTCTGTGCGGGCAAGTCAACCGGATGAAACTCATATTCAATATGCTTTGATCACTTCCCCACGGAGATCCGGGATTCACCCCTCGGCTACGAAGGATAGATGCACATCTTCGTAGACCGCACTGATATAGGAAGGATTAAAATGCAACCAAGCTCCGTCTCTCATTCTTCGCCGCTGCTTCTAAAGCATTCACTATCTTGGATATTAAAACTGCAAAACAATCGCAATGCCGAGATGAATAGACTATGTTGATGCAACGAACTCCGAATATTCGACGATATGTGTATTGTCGTGAGTGTCGTGACCAAAAATCATACATTGTGTGCATGAGGTCTCTTCTGTCATAAATTTTATGTGAAAGCGGATAACGCTGACAGAAGACAGCGTGAATTCAAGTTTGCTTGAATAGGATTTACATTCAACCCTATATTTTTTAATAAGCTTTACATATATACATACGCTGTCGGTTTCCTATATCAGTGTGCTACCTTTTTTTATTCTTCTTTTCCAAATGGCACATGTATATGATATATGTTTATACTAAAAATTTTATTGCTGATATCACGTTTGCTAGAAATGACGGTCTATAATTTACATGTTTCGGCTTCTTCTGAAAAATTTATGAAGACGGTTTTTTTTTATGAAACCTGCATCTGCCAGAGAAAAATCTTTATTTTATAGCTCATACATAAAGTATATGTGATAAACGTATATATATGTATTTAATTTAAATGAGTAAACTTGAATTAAATTTTTGATACATCTTAATAAAATATAAGTAGATGTGTAAGACACTTATAAGTTTAGGACCAGCAACATTATAATTAACAAAAAAATTATCAAGAAAGTTCATGAAAGAGAGAGAGAGAGTGTGTGTTCCTTTTTCACCTTTGAGTATAATGTCAAGCGAAAATTGCACGCACGTAATATTATCGAAAATACTGCATCTTATCTGTAAAGTTATGTAAAACTTCTTATAAAAATAATTTTTACAAAGAAAATCTCAACAGTTAAACATTATTCTTAAGCTTTTCTTAGTAAAACTTATTACGGATATATAGAAGCTGAAGTGGTGTTGACTATTCAATTGCTCGGGCATTTTGCCACGGCATCCTCATTAAAAATAATCAATATTACGATATTAACAAATGCCCTCGCGGCTTTACGTGCTGCCCGTCGTCGTTGCGACTTCACCGCACTTTCCTCGTTTCCCTCTTAAAAATCAATACGCCACACCAGTCACACCACATCGCGGAATTATAGAAGGCACTTTTAAATGCAGCACGTCAGCCCGCAGATTCAGTGAAAATAAATTATACCGTTCGTTAAATCGCTAGTTGCCGAAGCAAGAATGTTATGATATATGAGAATAATAATTTTTTAATTTCATTTCTTGTACTATATATTGTACAATACCACGCATATTTATCATAATTTATATAATTTTTCTTCGTCTGATTGTGCATTATTTATGTTATCATATTCTTTTTCTCCGCAATATGTATATTCTATACGAATTTCAATCTCGAATTTTATCGATGAACAGTAAATCACGCGCTTTGGCTATTCGTGCATAAATTTATTGATGCGCCTGTGCGGAAAACTACAGATGAAAAACAATACGGAAGAAAAGTTTTTGAACTGTGAATAATACGGGATTCAAAATTATGTCCATTGTTTTATGATGACGAAATTCATGGATGGGAGCGAAAGCGGAGAATTCAATTTTCCGGGGCGAGAATTCTGGCACCCTCTGCAATCGTTTCCTGAAATACACTCTACGTTGACTGTGAAAGCGCGAAGTAGACAATTTTTCTCTTTTCAATAATCTTTTGAAATTCTCTATGCACTTGCATCATTTATCTCTTTTACAAATGACTATTTAATGAGAAACTTATATACGTGAACATATTAGTATATTATTAACTCTAACTTATAAAAATATCTTGTAAAATATGAAAAAAAATATATATATATATTTTTTATAAATAGATTTTTGCAGCATACTTACAAAAACTTTATTAAGTAACAATACGATTTAATCACATGAAAGTGAGAATAATTTATATAAAATGATACATTTAATCCATTGTGTTAAAACTGCAAAGCCAATTAATTCTCATTAATTCGCGCAATTTTTGCCATTTGTAAAACCTCTTTTGTCCTGCGCATTAATCGTCATTATTCTCCGGTGGAAAAATGCCTAGGATTCAGTCGCATCTCGTGGCGCAGCATCGGTGTCGCCTATTTCGAGTGGAAATTGTCGGTCCGCGGGTCGACCCAAATAAAAAGGAATTGCGCATAAATTAATTCGCCGAGTCGACCGGGGAGTCCTTTTTCTTCCGCCACATTGGAAGAGCAGACACGTTAACTGGCGGAACCGAAAGAAGGGTGGCTGACGCCCAAATCGGCTAGGACCCGTTTTGGTGTGGTAGTCGGAAGTCGGTGGTGGTGCTGGTATGTTGGATGTCGAAAACGGTTCAGGTCGAAGTGGAAAGGGGCGGTAGAGGGCGAACTCGGTGGGTTGGCGGCAGGCCATAAACCTTTCCCCGCGTAATCTGGATAGCTTTATAGATTTCTAATAAAATAACGCATTAAATCAGGCGCGGTTCGACTGATTGGGCCACCGAACGAAATCGGGTCTACGCTCGTGACGTGCACGTATTGCAATCGAACCGACATTTATTATCCCGTCCAACGACCACTAAATATTGGATGATCTTCCGCACGGATAGAAAGCACACATAAGTGCTCGGTGAAGGTAAAAACGAAGGGTTTCCTGGATGGTAGCAGATGTATCCAATGTTCGAACAACATTCATTGTTCAAATTTTGTTTAGGAGATAGACGACTTGCGTTTCCGTGTTTACAGAACATTTCTTATAAGCTAAATACGGATTGAATTGCAATTTCGTAAGATATCTTACCCGTCATATAAAGCTGCCGATGCAAATATTTGTAGCTGTCTCCTATTTTGCAAAATTCACATTTACAGACAGCTCGATAAACATTGAAATGTAAGTCGTATATATGCGGATTAGATATATATACACGTTATTGGACGCGTAAATAATATTATCGAATATAGATTAAAACCATTATGTATATTTTACTTGGATAAAGTAAAAATATAAAAAATACAGAAGTAACAAAAAATAACAATAAATTGTTTTAATATGCAATTCAATTCATTCTTCTATTTGTCCTCTTGTGTAACGCGTTTTATTAAATCGCAGTGAGCGGAGAAAAATTTACATTTGCTGCATAGGTAAACACGCGATATTTATACACATGTGTATGTTTCAATATTATTGAAGTATATTTATAGTTGTCCGTTATTATAAACATAAACCTTTTCCATCCACATACAAATACGTTGCAAACTTTTAAACAGAATTTGTTTAAAAATTTCTACTCAATATAGAGGAGGTAGGTATTGGCACACTATTTGTTATATCAATAGTATCATTATCAGAAACGCTGAATCTATACTGATTGAAGCATTTCGCACATAATGCTAATCAGTACGCTCCAATGCTAGTGAGCATCAGCAAAATTCCTTGTACTCACATGAAACATCAAATAGTACGAGCGACAGAAAATTTGAAAATTGGAAATCATGTCTGTTTTAATTTTAAAATAGAAAGAAATTGAAGAAATTTGTCTTCCACCTCTTTTCGTTTCTCTTTCTTTTTCTATATCTTGAAATTAGAAACTCACTTCTTTTCAACTATCTTAGTTTGAAAACATAATCTTATTGATTTGACGACATCAATCAATAACTATCGCCTAACACCCCGAACCTAATTTTGAATTCTTCTTGGGTCTTAAGACTCTAAACTGGTTTATACTTTAAACAAGAAACTTTTTGTTTGCTACTTAAATTTGATCTCATCATTGTCTTACCCACCCAAAATTGAGTTCGAAATTTTTTCGTTCAAACAGAAAATGATATCCTTTAACGATGTTTTAACGATCACCTGTTCTATACCTTCATCAAGGAAATTGAAACAAGACAAGATTTATCTTAATGAAGCTTAGATTCCTCTTCTCTTCCTTTTTGCTTAAATTGATAAAGTTTTGGATAAAGTTGAAAGTAGCGGTCTAAGGTCATTTGTAAATCGTTTCTTATATTAAATATCATTCTAAGTATAAAATTAATAAACGCATTACAGGATACCTACTTTTATATTCATATAGTATGTACTACAAGAGCATGTAGAAAGAAATTAATATATTCAGTTGTCAAATTCTTATTTGCATGGTTAGAACCTTCGCCAAGCGGAATAGCAAGTTGTTCATAAGATTCGAAGTCGAGAACGATTATCGTCATACTACTCAAGTGTGAATTCACTTCAAGACGAAATGCACGCGCGTGAATGGATGAAATAAATTCCTGTATCAAGATTCGGATAAATGCATTCCAAGCCACGAGCACGCTTGCATGGAATTCTACTAAGAACACGATCCATAGTTCTTGTTTTGCTGTTATATCTGTTCTGAAATCGGTCGAACGTGCGCTATACGAAATTCTCAAGAAAATCGTGAATATACATTTCTACGTTGTATGTAATAAATGTGTATATTGAATTCAATTATTTGAACTTACATCAAGTATCTCTACTATGACCAGTTTCACCTTTTACTTGACAAGCTTAAATATAATATAATGCACATTTAATATTTTATATTAAAAAAGATAACTGTGTTTCAAACCTACATATTAATTAAATATATTAAAGTTTTATTTTATGCACGTTCAATCGATCATTGATATAATTTTATAAAGTGCAAAAGAAAGTAATATCTATTATATCTAAGTGCGTAAATCAAGTCAAACTGCAATATCCTACGTTAACTATCATGTTTTAATCAACAGTTAAGACGGAAATGTCGATAGCCTTCTCCGTTCGCAATTTCAGAAAGACATAAAGACTAAGTTTGGTGCGAAGTTTTTGTTCTTACACCTATGTCTAAAGCAAATACGATAACTGGGAAAACTGCTATCAAGTTTAATAAGAAGAGCTTGCGAGACACGGACACTATGTGATATCGTATATTCGATTTCTAGGATTTGTTTCTTTTAATATCCGCAAGAATTTTCTTTAACGCAAAAATAATACCATGACCTTTCGCAAACGTTCCAATTTCGTCGGCTGTATCTAATAATTTTTGCACGATTGTTTTTGCAAGAGCTTCGTACACTTTTCGTAACGTTTCCATAATCGTTATAACTGTCTACACGTTACTGTCAATATATTTTCTTGCATAAAATGTTTCCATTTTCAGCCAATAATTGCGTTCTACTATGCAGTACAATAGAAGGATTACATGATTATTTTGGTCAGATATTTCTAAATATACATAGTCGGAATGTAAAATTTGTTGCAATAAATTATTATTTACTTACCAGTATCGGAAAAAATTCTCAATGCAGCCGAACGCTTTCTTGCTCGATCTAGCACAATTTCAGTTGACGTAACTTCAAAGCCGCCTAATCCTCTTAACGAAGCCATATCGGGAGGGGGAGGAAGACATTGCGTCCCCTTGTACTTGCTATCTTAACCCTTCGTTATTTAGGCTCCCCTCAAAGTTAACTCGAAGGAAGGAGGTTCTAAGTTCACGTGCCGCAATCCTCACTCGTATCCGACTAAATGCAAACTTTCTCGTTGTTAACTCTCATTATAGTAATTTACTTTAATTACACAGAAAAGTAACGCACAACCACCACTTTAATCCGTAACTACCACTTGCCTACTTATTGCCCTTTTATGATTTAACTAGACATCACAGACGCGCGCTACGCGCGCGCTATTTAGTTTTAATATTATATTATTACTATTATTACATTACACTACTACATTACACTATAACCCCTTCATATATAATACACAAAACTGTCAAAATATATCAAAATATATGATGATAGAAGCTCACGAAGTAAGCACAATGAGAGAACCAATCGGCATTACGGAAAAGACACAACAATAGACTTTCCATGCCTTTTTCAGAAAGGGAGGATTAGCGCAATGTGACTCGAGGGACTCTGAAATTATTATTTTATATCCTGCAAAGTATATGAATAAATTATTACAAGATACGTCGTCACTAGAGTCACAATAAAGCCGGCGGACTTAATATCCTCGCAACGTCAAACGATTTCGTAACTAATATCGCGTATCACAACACTGCTCACGATACGAGCTGCCGCGTTTGAAATTTAATTATGTTTACGAGACTAAATTATGGAAATCGCATTCACGTTGAACACGCGCTGGACGTTTGTTTATCATCGACACTAAACAGTTCGTCTCTATTCAGGGCAATGATTCACATTGGAAATTCTGTAAGCATTGGGAAGCAACATGCGTCAAGAACTTAATTTTTTAAGCCTTATTGTACGAAATACATGACACAACTACTGGCTACAAAGAAATCTACAGAAGACAAATACACTTGCGATTGCCTATTATCATATTTAGAAATGCGATAGTGTGATTCCCAGAAAGGGAAACAAAGAAATGTGGCAAATACGATAACAAAATACTTAATTTTTCCCAATGCGCAGTTGTACAATATTGATCAACTAGAGTCTCTCTGGCTCAGAAAATAAGGTCACTAGCAAATTTTAACCAGATCCGTTGAAATACTTTAATTCAGCTTATGTTTTTAATACGCCTAGTGTAATACATATTTGAAATGTTGAAATATATATACATGAAAATGCGTCTAAACTTATAAAAAATTCAATTCTGCAAATGTACAAATCTGCTCTCATTTATATTCCACGTTCTATGAAACAGTTTCATAATTTATAACGATTGCAAACACTTCGTTCATCATCGTATAAAATGAAAAATACGTCAGCAAGCTGCAGGTAGATTTAATAAATAATCCGTACAAGATAAAATAGTGTAATCAAAAACAAGCAACGAAAAAGTAAAGGAAATAGAGATTCTTTTCATATTTCAAAACACACGGAAATACCGGGTGGGCTAATAGCCACGTTTGAGTGCCGGCCATTCGACAGCGTGCAGGATATTGCAAGTGTTACAACACGCACATGCACGTCACCTGCTGATAGTGACGCGTCTGTAAAACGAGCGTCGGCAAAATGCGTCACAGATTCGTCGAATACACGCTTGCGCAACTGCCTGTTTTCAAATTGTATTTCGTGCTGAATAGACAAAATATATGCACGAACCAAAAGTAAAATCAACGTCAGAATTTTAGACCCTGGCATTTCTACGATCACGTCATTGAAAGTGAATGATACATTTCGATCTGTGCAGCATCTCTTTTACGCAGGAAGATTTTGCTAATGAAATAAAAATACAAAATTAAAAATAATTAGATGATATAATCTTCACTAGCTGGAAATTCACGAGAATATAATTATAAGCGGTGTATTCTTGTAGTCTTTCCGGCCGGGCTTGATGGAATAAACTTATTATCGTGATCAGTAGATGTGCCATGCAGCTTATCGATTGGAGAAAATACTCGAGCATTTACCATTCAGCCGGAAGTTTTACTCGACCCGTGAAGAAGGGCTACGAGCCGCCATCGTTGCTTGCGCCACGGCGTTTTATTATCATATGTTTTTGCTCCATACTTTTATCGGATGGCCCTCATAATATCCTTAATATCCTCATTTCTATAAATTTTCCTTCTCTTCTTATTTATTACTCCTTTTTGTTTCTTTTTAGTGTTCAAATTTATCTAACTTATTTTCTTTTCGTATAAACACAAATACGAAGAATAAATAGATTTTAATACTTATATGTTAAGACCGTTAAGATATAAATCAATACAAAGGAAATAGCTATATACGGTCCAAGCTTGGATCTAAGGCAGCTCAATATTATTTTCTATATGTATATTAAATACGCGTATTTTCCAACATATTAAACTGCGCGCCGATTACTTTCGGACTTAAAACACAGCTGTTATTGGAACATTAGAAATTTCCTCTCCCTTCCCTAATTAAATCGATATCGATTTAATATTAAAATCACTGTAAAGAACTTATTGCGAAAAACATTACCCCAGCCAGGGTTCAAACCTGGAATCTCCCGCATTCCGTTCGGGCATTTTACCAATTCGACTACCGGGGCATGTGGTAATATTTATCGCAATAACCGAATAACAATAATTTGAACGTCTTTCATCGCAACGATTTCACGTCGCCTGAGAAAGACGTTCAAATTATTGTTATTCGGTTATTGCGATAAATATTACCACATGCCCCGGTAGTCGAATTGGTAAGACGCCCGAACGGAATGCGGGAGATTCCAGGTTCGAACCCTGGCTGGGGTAATATTTTTCGCAATAAGTTCTTTACAGTGATTTCAATATTAAATCGATATCGATTTAATTAGGGATGGGAGAGAGAATTTCTAATGTTCCAATAATAGCTGTGTTTCAAGTCCGAAAGTAATCGGCGCGCAGTTTAATATGTTGGAAAATACGCGTATTTAATATACATATAGAAAATAATATTGAGCTGCCTTAGATCCAAGCTTGGACCGTATATGGCTATTTCCTTTGTATTAATAAATAGATTGTTAATAAAATTTTGTTAATCCCGCTAGATAACTATAAATATTTGTACAATATTTTATACCGTGATAATATAATCATAATATGATATCCCATTCTAAGTTATTACAAAGATTTCAAGTATTATCATAAAGCTGCACGATCTTTTAATGAAATATTTCATCATGTTAATTCGTCAATATTGCGGTATATTGGTCTAAAAATACTAACATTGTGATTGTACTATAATAACTGATAGCGCTTTCGGCGAATTGTAACTGACGAATGGATTATACGTGGATCAATTCGGATTGAAAATTGCACACATTATACACATATCACGCATCGTTGCAGGGAAAAGACATAAATTACCGATGCCTGGCGACTCGCCCGAACGAATTCGGCTCCGGCGAACTTTGCAAAATAGCGCTGGCGTAATCAGCGGCGCGTTATCTGCCCTCGCCTACAAACGCTCGGTGTTGCCTTTTGTGTGGGCATTGAGAGAGAGAGGGGACAGTCAGGGAGCAATAAATATGTTATTAAAATTACCATAACCTCGCACGCTGGCAGGGTAAAATGGCGCATTTTGCAGTTAATTTTCCGGTTATCTAGGTAATAATCTCGCTTACGGCAGGGCCGGTTAACCCTTTGGTTATAGGGGTGACTATCGCGAAAAGGGGATGAGAACGATAGGGGCGGAAGGTAAATCGGGAGCAGGGGTGAAAAGGGGCTCAGTAATGGCCGGTGCTGATGCCGCGTGTTACGTATCGGAGACATTAATAAGCGGTTTACAGCGACGAAAGTAGGAACGGCATGCCGTGGAGGAGTTCAGTGGTGAACATTTCCACAACGAGCACGGTTTCGTTCGACGCGATCTCAAAATCGAAGGAAGCTTTGCTTGTGGGACCCTCGAGGGCTGTTGGGTGGCATCGGTGCCAACACGACTTTGTCTGAGACTCTGTCCGCCTCCACCCTGCGCCATCGACCCGACCTATCCCATCGACAATTAGCTGGCTCGGTATTGAGTGCACTTAGTAAGAATTAAGTAAACTACATGGTCATGTCTTATCGTTTCCATCAATGTGCAAAATTATTTTTATGGAGAAATCCTATATTCTTATCTTATATAATATTTTCGGTGAATTTTAAAATGGCAAAGCACACAAAAATATTAAAAATACGCCAATTTGTGCCAATTATAATTTTACTACAGATATCAATAGACACCTATTGACCACCCATCGCGCTTTACGAAATCAATCCGAGATGAGACTAGGGTGTCTACCATTAAAGCTATATTAAAAGAAAATATACTCGGAAGTATAAGAAGGCGTTAGTTTGTTTCTGGAAAGAATAAAGTTCTCTTGCTACATTACTTAAAGTCAACAAAGTTTGTGTAAACAATCGTGCCACTTGATTGACTAGCATTACGCTAAAATGCTGGTCTTTAATGCTTTATAAACACTCTTAACCCTGTTGATAGTGTAAACTTTAACCGGTTTGGCTGGTTATGCAGAATGCGCATTCCTGCCTCTCGTAAATACGCTATTTGAACAAATTGATAATAAAGCAAGATATAATAATCGATGTTAAATTTAAAGAGAATGTAATATTTTAGCAATCTAACGAAATCTTTGATTTAGGCCATCAGAATTTGAAATTAATCGATAATAAAATGTCAGTCTGCTGAGGTTAGCTCTTCTGCTATTCATAATCGAAGAGAGAGGAATAACTTCTTATCGAAAATATTTCAACCTCAAGCCGTGAGAGGGTTATAAATTCATAACTTACATCCCGCGGGATTCATTATACGAGAAGATAACAACTCCCGCTAGCATAGAAAATTGCACTATACCACTTGCTGCTTGAACTCGAAATATTTCCGATAAAGGCTTTCCCTTGTAGCACACTCCAAAATAGTGTATAGTTATATAAATAGAGCAAAGAATGAAATTTGTGCTCTGAACGTGTGACACTTTATCTACATTTATAAGGTAAAATCTATGCATAATATTGTATATGCTGTGAATTGGTATTTTTGTACATAAATTTCACACATAATGAGAGATATATATACACGATTATATGAAACTTGTACGATATAATTGTACATTCATGGCTAATAATTAAATCGACACATCCGACCTGATTTTCTCCTTGAATCTTTCAATGACACAACATCAATTTTTCATCATAAAATGTCGCGTGCTTTATAAATGTTCTACTCTACTTGGTATTTCTATCTCTTGTAAACAGATAAGTTGTTATTCCCTTGATACAGAAATCGATAAACGGCGTCCGAGAATAGCGATCAAATGCTGATGAACGATAGCACTCTGCAGCGATTATTTGTAGGTAGATTGATGAATCTGTTCCCGCGGACGCTCATACCCCACGATTCCTCTCCCCGCTCGCTCGAAAATGGTGTTCTTCAATCTTCGTTGCCCGGGCGATAAGGACCCAGATCCTACGGTACAAAGATTTTCATGCTGACGCGCCATTCCTAGCGCCTAATTAATGAGTTTGAATTTTTCCGGCGGCTAATGGAAAGACTGCCTGCGCAGCACGTAGTCAAAGGAACCGACACAGTATGAAAGATGAAAAAGCGGTATCAAGGAATAGAGGTTAATACGCGAAAGTTTCGCGGCTTAAGGATATGAAACTGATGAGGTCGTGACACGATTTCGTCAATTCACCATCCTCTTTTCTCTGCTCCTCCTGCCTTATCGAAAATATCTTGTACGAAATAAGAACGCGGGGTGGAACGCTTGAACGATCATTGATAGAAACGTATAAGGCTTCGACTGATGGAAATAAAGATTGCTTATTCTTTACGACACGCATGTTTGAAATGTAGAAGGTTGCATGAGAGATCTTAAAACTGCAGAACATAGTAATTCAGTAACGTCCATATTCATCTTGTGAAAATTATACAAATGTAAAACACAAAATGTATAATATTGATGATACAATATTTAAAATTATTATGTAAAACGATTTATAATATTACTAACGTAATTATTAGCTAAAAAGATTTAGTTAAGTTAAGATTTGCTATATTAGTACATATAGAATTGTGAATTAGATTATCCTGCATATGCACAATTTATTTTATACAAAACTTAAAAGTGTTAAATGCTTAGCGCATTTGTTTAAAATTTGAATTTGTGATTTTGTCATTATCTAAAAAAGTTAACTCTCTCGAACGCAGGAAAAAGCAAAATCGCGAATAAAAAATTTCATCAATGTCTGATTTTCATGCTAAGTAAACTGGGAAAAACTTTTGCGGAGTAAGATTCAATTATGATATCATCAAGTACATTTAAATGTTTCCAAAATAATAGAATAGTATGTATGGAAAGGGAATAGCATGGATGCAGAAGGGAAATGGCGCATTAGCCAAGAAAGAAAGTAGATGAAAAGGAGATAGGCAAGAGGGGACGCGGGAAAAGATACGAACAAAATGCGAAAGGCAAGGAGACCAGTTTAGACTTGTTGAAATGCACCGAGCATTCTGGCAAAAGTACGGTGTTTACGAACAGAATACGTCCAGCAGGAATTACAAACCAGCAATTGTTAAGTAAATACTGTACGAGTGAATCGCATGTTAATTATCAAAATTGGACTGCCGGCCAGTAGCTTTTATCAATCCCGGGAATTTACTTTGCGAGATAAAAGAAATTACCACTGGGAATTTTACAAGCTCCATTATACTTGTTTTAAGATTAAAGAGAACAAAATCCAGAAACTTGTTAAACGATTGAACTATGTGACTTGTTTAAAAAGAATTAAATCACATTAAGAAAATTACTTGCAGAAATGGAACGGAAATGGAACCGTAATCAATGCGATAATATATTTAAAGTCTTATTATTATTATTATTATTATTATATGAATGTCATCATGACTATGAATTGTGAATGCATTGTTGTTCAGATTGAGTAACACCGCTTTTAAATAGTAAAAACATAATATAATTCTATTAATATAATTAATCGGAATGCCTTGGAAATTCAATAATTTAAGAAAGTAAGCGCTTATCCGCCAGTATAAATGTAACAGATATCACCTATATAAACAACGTAGAATCAAGATTTCGAAATTGATAGAACGAACAACAAGCCTGCAATCTTTCTGCGGATTACGTCCCTAGCGCGCAATTTGAAACATCGACACACCCCATCCTTCCATTCTCGCGTCTATCACGCCCGACCTAGTCGACGGCAATAAATCTGAACTTACGGTGTATCCTTGGATGCAAATTTCCCTGCAGCTATAGAAATTTCGTAACACAATATCGCCATTTCCTTTCTCGCGCTACGTTTTCTGTTATACATATACATACATAGATATAAAATATATATCTATTTAAGAATGTAAATTATATCTTACAATCAATTTGCTCATTATTTATGATATGTCCCACTAGCTACATTATTGATGTGGAGAAATAAACAATATTATATAGCAACGTAATTTCGAAAGTGATAGACTGATTGTGAGAAATAACTTATGCGGGATTCGTCATATCGGATACATGTCCAGTGTACAATTTGAATCATCGCCCCCCGCTCTCCAATCCGCCCGCGCAAAAACCTTTTCTATCCACACGTCCATCGTGTTCGACTGGCTCGATGGCAATAAATCCAGACTTACTCTTTATCCTATCGAGGCTTTGCCCGCCAGGGTGCGAGCCTCTGGCATTGTCGCGGCTATATCACCGGCCAAAACGGACGAGAGGAACGGCGTGTCGTGCGACAAGACTCGACGGAACCTGAATTAAATTCTGAGATTTATCGCGTCAATAACCATGCATTAATTTATGATTTTTTGCGGTGAGGAACGTAAATCCACGGGGCACGCCGTCGCGCCAATTGTTTCGCTCTACGTGGCGGACCAGCCAGAGAAATGGGCATAAAGAGGAAATGGCAAAGGGGAAGAGAATAAGCGCGCTATACGGAAACACCACAACAGCTCAAACCTATATCGATAGAACCGGCGCGGGGGTGTAGGTACATGCGGCGTGAGCGATGTATGTAAAGTGTGGGTAACAGCGTATGCGGGCGACTAGCGGCGTATTCTACATCTAACTTATATTGACCACTCAACATTCCGAGCTCGTAAACTAAGTACGACGTTCTCCGACCGTTCGGGACAAAAACAATCGGAACATATCGCGGTTCCGAAAAGCCTTTGATGTCGTGCACGCGTATCACCACGCCGCGAGGAAAAGCATTGTCAATTAAAATTATGCGTCCACATTTGTTACTTGCAGCATAACCCCGCTAAAAAGTTACGTTTGAAACCTCGTTTGAAACGTACGTCGCTTCGCCGACTTACAATTTATTTTCAATAAAGTTATCGATTGGTGAGATTCGTCGTTCAGAATTCACCTTCAAACTTTCATTCGTTTCGTGATTTTCCTTCTTGCAGCAAGGAAAAGCCGGGTTTGAAATTGTTTAATTACTGCTATTAGTAATGTTTCGCATTAGTCATTATAGATTAATTTATTCCATATCATTACTCATTAGGGAGGGTGTACACATGGTACAAATTTTTTCTCACTCTTTTCGCTTCCGCCCAGATACGTCCTTTGATCGATTAATCGTTTTAATTACGGGCGAAACCGCGGCAGGTGTGCATTCAAATTGATGCACAGAGTGGAAGTACCGACTGGCTACAGCCTGAAACGCGCGTAATTCCGCCTGCCTTCTCTTTTATTCCCTTTTACGTTCTTTTCTTTTGACAAACCTTCTTTGAAGCCTTCTCTTCCCAAACGAGGTCGTCCTTTTGCTTTTTTTTCACCGTCTATTCTTCGCTTTCCATCCGCATGTATCACAGCGAACATCGTTTTTGCAAGACTTTTCAAAACATAACACATTAAATTGTTCCACGCATTATGCATTTAATGACTTATCTTCTTAAAGCTAAGCATGGCTTTCAGTTTGATAACAAACTGAGTGGCAAAAGAAATAATTTATTCAAATAGAATAGAAGCGCTTTAATGCAATATTACTATGTAAGTTTTGTCTAAGTTATCGAATTTTCAATTTGTTAACGAGCAATAATCATGCTTTGCTATTTGTAAAATGCACCTAGCATAAACGTCTAGATATCATTCAACGAATGAAACTATTTTCTAATTACTTGCTGCTCTTCTGCACTTAATCCATCACAAACGAGAAGATAAAGGAAGAGGATCAGTACTGTCATCTTCACGCCAGCAATTTTTTTCTACGGGCAATTAATTCCGTAGTACGTGAAAAGTATCATATATCAAAGTTCCGTCGTTCCGTCTACATCAATCACCGTACATAGTTGATAATGGGTACCGCGCGACGTAGTCTTTTGAAAATTTCCAATTGCGCGGCGGTTGAAAAAAAGTCCAGATAGCCGCCGGATAACGGAAGTGAAAGGAGAGATCGGTATATGTGCGGTGCGGAATTTTATTCGCGGCGCATGCCACTCCGCTCTATCGGTCGAAAGGATATTCCCTCGCCTTAAGCTCCCGCCGAAACGACTGCAGCCTCCAGGGCGTTCCAGTATTCCTAATTTTGTCCGCCGGGCGCTACTGGAATCTTAATTATGAGGAAGAATTCGTCGAGGGTGGTCCGCGCGGGCAAACCAGTCCCAATTCGCCCGACAATGTCACCAGTACTTTTCCAGAGGATATGAGCGTTTCAAAATTTAATTGCGCATGAAACAAATTGAAGTCTCTTGCTACGAGTACTGTAATATTGCAATAATGAAGACATAAACGAGAATGAATTCAAGAAAAAATAGTAAATATCATTATACATTCATATGTGCATTATCTTGAAGTTTTTAACGAAAAGAAAACTTGATTAATATATGTATATATAATTTTTATTAAAAATTAAGTAATTATTTAAGTTATTTAAATCTTGGCATCAGACGCAAGAAGAATGTCAGATACGAATTAAAATGACAGAGCCCTTAATTGATAAATTCTTGAAATAATTAGAAAGGAGTGTTTTAACTACTGAGTTTTTTTATATTTATAAGATTTCTTGATTAATTTAATCTTATTCTTACTCCGTTTATATCTACAGCTTATCTTACCGAATATAATATTTATGTTACAGAGATTGCAGAGTCGTCAGAGATCCCCAAACCTTAAAGTCCAAAGGATATGGATTTGTTTCGTTCGTCAAAAAGGCGGTAAGCGAGCGATATTATTAATTCGGTTCCTTTATTTAAAAGATAGGAAATTTAGAGTTATATCGTAGCTGAGATAATAAACTGATTCCATCACATGAGCCTTAGCTACGATATTCAAATTTTGCACAAGACACTATCGCATTTAATTATGCACATTTATATGTTAGAAGTAGATTAATATATAATATATAATCTTGCTTTAGTTAATAAATTATTAACTTTTAATTATTTTTATTTTTAAAAAATACAAAGCTCTGATTTATTAGGGACATATAGCTCTTAAACATAAAATTTTACAGCTCTGTTATTCATTCATGTTCTGTTTTTACAGCATGAAAAACATTTCTTTTTAGTAATAGAAATTTCTTTCTATTTAAAAAGTTTAATAAGATAAGTCCGAGTATGTATCAATCGATAAATCTTAACTACCAAAAATGTACTTATTCCGAATTAACTTCAGGATCTTGCAGATTTTACAAGAAAACTTTATACATCACGTTCTCTTGTAACGTTCTCTTTTACCAGAATGTGGCCACTTTCAAGAAAGTCCAAAAAGCAGTCGTTCTAAAGAAGGCTAGAGCATGCAAAGCACGTCAATTAAAACAACAACGTTTTTTAATTCCATTCCTAAGAGATTATAATAAAAAAGAAAATAAAAAATTATCTGGGCACTTGTGTGAGTAAAGAAAATGAAAGGGCTCGATGCATTTTATGTAAATCAGAATTACGGTAACATAACGGCAAAGTAGATAATTCCCTTTCGAGCAGCATTTTAATTATCGCATTTAACTCCGATTGTCCCCAAAGTCGGAAAGAGCGCGAGTATCCCTCAACGATAACAACTGCGAAATCACATCCATCACTCTCGCAGTATGTCAAACTTGACGCCGTCCGCCCGGCTTTCCTTGATCAAATAAGGAGGAGGGTCCGACCGTCACGGTTTACAACATCATTTTTCGGGGCTAAATGGAGAGTGGCCGGAGTTTTAGTGTGACCCGCCAAAATCCGCGACGTAAATCACGGCGAAGTTAGATGTACGGCTGAGTAAAAGAAGGCTTTCCTCCGTTTATGGCGGGGTTATTCGTCGAGGCGCCTGCCCCGAAGGTAGACCCTCTCTCCGTTTCCCCTCTGTTTTAATGTCCTATCGATCTGGACCACCGCCGGCACCTGCCTCACACCCGCGGTATTACTATTGCCGAAGTATAAATTTCCCGAGTGTCTCCGTTAACCTCGAGGAACACGCGAAAATTTCTCCCCTTCCCTTCCCGCCACTATCCCCCAATCCACCGACCAGTCCCACCGCCACTATATCCTTCGACCGTCGGATACACGTATCTAAATCGCGAGCTCTGATCGTCCAGCATCTAACATCCTGGCTCTTTTAAGACGTACGACGAAATACGAATTCCTAGGATTCTCGGTTTTTTCTTTTTTTTCTTTTTTTGGAACAGATTTGAACTCCCAAGTACTGCGTCTAATAAATACCTACCGAGCTTTATAATGTCCTGCTGCGTGCTCCTATACGTTTCGTGTATCTATACATATACAACATTCATCACAGGTGCGACGATATGTTAGTACTGGCAACCGTTCTCTTTACACGTGCACGCTGGAAATTGATTTATGATTCGAATGTTCGTCTTTCAATGAAAATACATAGCGGTAAACCGAGATTCGTTATTTCGAAAAGATATATTTATTAATAGAACGTTTTCAAGAGCGAATATGGTACAAAGTCGATGTCTATTCAATGCGTATTAGATGGATCCGTCATATGTAATCCAAGCTCTGCCCCTATTACTCACCAGTTGATAGCCAGTGTGTACCTACTTACACATACTACGTAAGTGCTCAGGTCGCTCTAGTTACTGTCAACTTTTGTTGCTTTACGGCATTTGATCGATAAATCGTGCGATATTATGACTCACGACCTTAAATACACAAAAGCATGCTTCCATTCGCATAGATTTGTATTCTCCCAGATAGGTAAACGAAAGCAATTAGAACGTCATTTACGGCGCCTTGGAAAACGGTGCCTTCGTATGTGTTAACGTTATTTTATTTACGGCTGCAGTCAAAATAACGGATGCATAACGGCCACGTTGACACGTGGCATTGAATATACGGACAGCCATGTAAATAAATAGTCTTTATTTTTTGACGCAATAGAAATATCGTATGTAGCGAGTCGCAGAATTTTTAAAATAACAGGTCATATTTTTATTTAGCCATACAGTTTTTATTAAAAATTGAAACGTTACTTAAGTTTTCTGAACTGTACGAACGAATTAAATAACTAATTTGAAACGTTTCGAAGAAATACTGCCTGGAGTTTTGCCCTATTATCTTAACAAATATGAGATTAAAACATTATAACATGTATGGTTTATATAATAACTTATCTATCACTTATACTGTATTAAAGTTTTAACAAAATATTATTAATAAACCACGTCACCATTTAATCTAATAATTTTTTGTTAAATACGAAATTATAATACCTATATAATCGCTTAATAAAAAAAACAGCGTTATTAATAAAAATGCTAACAAGTTTGATTCATATATACCACAATTTGTTAAAAATACTTGTACCTATACATTTCATTAACAATAAGAATGTATATCAGAGCTTGAATGAGAAAATTTGAAAATAAAAAATAAAAAATCAATAATGTAAAATATTAAAAGACAAGCTTAAAGAGATAAAGTCGATTACAATCAGGCTTTGTACAGTTTGTTGGTGCAGAAGGAAGTTTCGTTAAGGCCACGTAATCCGACAGCGCGTTACTCCGTGCCGGCGCATGACTTAATAATGCGTGTAAAACAGTTGGGTGTCGGTAAGCGGCGCTCCCGTCTGTCTATAGCATCGCTGACCGCAGAAGAAATTCGATTTGATGGGTGCTTGGACAGCTCAAACTGCCGGCCGGTGGAAAATGCGGGGTGAGACGGGAGAGGCGACTGGCTTCTGGTGGTGGTACTTCTGGTACCACGTAAACGCCCTGGTCACGCCGGACGGAAGGAGGCAAGCGGCGGTGGTTTTCAGGGGTTGCGGGTCGAAGAGGCGTCGGGATATCGACCGAAGTTTAGAATCGGCTTAGAACGGGGCATTCGGTCGCCTGAGCTCTATCTAGGCTAACCGCGCGAATGTGCGGCATCATATCGGGAATGGAGATTCGAATCGGAAATACTTTATCTAGCGGGGTGCGCGACGAGGGATATAAGGAGCGTGGCAGAAAAGCGCAGAGAGCCACTGGCTGAAGCGTAGCCCGCGCCGTGGAAGAAAGTAACGGCTGGAGATGAGGCAAAGGCAAAGCCGAGGACGCCCCGAATGGCGCAAATGGCTGAAAGTAGAGAACGGCAGAGGGTAGACTGCGCTGCCGTGGAAACTGGAAAGAGGGAAAAGACTGTAGGAAGCTAGAAAGAGGGGGAGAGAGAGAGAGAGAGAGGTATCTTCCCTTCGCCTCTCATACCCAAAGAGCTTTTCGAACAGTAAACTTTTTCGGGGAATTTCTCGTGTCGAGAATATTTTTAGGTCTCCATCCTCTCAGCCATCCTGCGGATCTGTAGGTCCGAATACTATCGTCACGATACGATGTCGCGCGAGTGTATGCATACCTTTGTGCGTGTATGTACATACATGATACAAGCGATGACGTGTGCCATACTGTAATATCTATTTCTCACTACGCGCGTTGCGAATATCACAGTGATGCGATTTCTTTACCTTTTTCATGAGTTTCGTGATTAATATAATAAGATTTTGTTTCTCGTACGAATCGTATGGTGAACATATAAGAAGACGGATTGGATACCGCCGTGAAAATCGTTTCAGTCGAATGTCCATGAATTGTGCAAATAGCTCGCACCGCGTAGAAATATGTATACGTCGGGGGTGCTTTCTCGTCTTTGCCGAAGGTGTTCCCAACCCTTCCTCGAGAATCCAATGTCGCAATGGAAAATGTCCCGGATCGCCCGAAGCGGTTCACGAAAATCCGGGGAATCAAGAGTGCAGTCGATCGAATAAAATTTCAAAACGTATATTAAGTTGACCTGGATCGAGGGCCACGCCGGCGGGATACCGCGGCTGAATCAACAATAAGTCGCGGATAATATTGACGTCAACATACCTGTTGGTTTTATCCGCGGTTTTGCGTGTGAATGCGGCGGCACATCCTCCCGCGTCTCGCGCGGATGCCGTCGCGGTTCTTACGACGCCCCGCAATTGTTGTTATAGACGTTGCGAGAGACAATAAAGGAGCTTTCGCAGAGGCACTGCGCGACGACGCGTATTTTCATTCGCCTCTCGGTAAAATCCCTTAGAAGCATTCTGTAATACGTAAATACACTCAGTCCTGTCTTTTATATAATTATTATTTATAATTTTTTATTAAATTTACGTTAATTACATGACGAGTTTTACAAAAATATTGGTTATTTTCTTTGTTTTTGCGTTTTGTATTATACATTTATTTGTATGTTTTAGCGCGTGTTTCAGGGACATAGCATTGTAATGCAAGAATTTTGCAAATTTAACTGTAATCGTATCCATTCATACGCATTCGATAAAGTGCATTATAAAATAAAATGACCGTTTTCTATATATGCAAAAATATTTTGTATTTCCGCCTGAATGCTTTTTGTAAAATCAACGACTGTTTTGATCATAAAAAGTGAATTAATAAACGATGCAATAGCATAAAGACCGAATAAAATTCGATGCATTACTAAGGTGTTGTAAAAAAAAGTATTTTATATTATAAAATCGAAAAGCAGCGTTGCGGAAAATAAAAAAATAAAAATTGTTTTTTAATATATAATATATATTAGAAATATTATATATAACGAAGCAAATATTAAACAAATGTTTGCAAAATTCAACAGAATTATTACTATCAAAACTTATGCAACCTCCTAAATTTAGTAATTAACAAAATTGTTTCTTTTCTGCTTTTAACATATGAATTTCGCTATTAGAATTTGCGATAGAAAATATTGATTTTTCCTGTTGTCTTTTCTCAGGAAGCAGAGAGTGCCATCGGCAACATGAATGGCCAATGGCTCGGTGGCAGAAGTATTCGGACAAATTGGGCCACTCGCAAACCTCCCGCACCTAAATCCGAAGGTAAGTGCTTTCACATACTACGATCAAAAGTTTTGTTGCATACGAGAGTGTAGCATAGAGCATGATTATTATCGTGATAAATGGTTTTCTTGATATAGCAGGTGAAAGCATTTAATTATTGCCGCAAACGAATGCAGGTATAATTCAATGTGTAGGTATTATGTGTTACGTAATCTCTCATCTAAACAAAGTAACTTTTCTGTCAGTAAGATTTCTTATTTCGCGTTATTTTCTAAAATTTTACAAAATATTGTATATAAATATGCAATACAGAGTTCGTATTTACAAAAGCGGATATTGTCAATTATCGAAACGTAAAAATTAGAAAATGCGATTATGAGAATTTCACATGCTTATCTAAAAAAAGCATGTTAAGTACAAGTCTTCGATGGCAAAAGCTGAAAGCAATTTTGACAAGTCAAAGTCAGCCCGGCGAATAGAATATCGGTTCAATTTTGGAAAAGAAAATCAAAGGGTCGATACATATTTCCAAGTGCTCCGTCAAAGCGTTATATTTACGTCCACAGCATGCCTCGTCATGAATACCAAATCGGCGCTGCTAAATTAAATATCGCGCTCGTCGGTCGCGAATGCGGAAATTTCGCCGACGCAACCGGAATTCGATTAGGTCGGCGAAATTCTACCGCGCACAAATGGATGCGCACGGTCGCGTTATTCTGTGGAGTTCGAAAGGTCCGCCTCTTGTGCAACACTCGGTGAGTCGTTCGCACAGAAAGCTTTCACTGTGCCATTCAGGAAAGCTCGAAACGGCTTTACCACGAACGGTTACTCTGCAAAGCGGGCTCTACAAAGGCAGCACTAGCTGTTCGAGTGTTTGTTAATCGATACCTTGAGATGGACTCAAGAGCCTTTTTTCAATGGACCGAGGTGGAGGAAGGAAGAAGTTCTACTCGCGTCGTACTATCATGTTCCCAGAGTACTGAGATTGATTTCAAAGCCTGGCGAGCGACAGTATGGACCTTGTGAAAATTTCCCGTAGCAATGGGGGTCACAAATATTTTCTTTTCTCTCTTTTCTCTCTTCTAAAATGCGTTTACTGACGGTAAGTCGTAAATCGCATTTCAAAATGCACCAAATTGAAATTACCAAAATACGATTCTAATGAAAAGAAACTAGTATAGCCATCAAAAATATTGACGAATAAAGGTATATGCCGTATGCTGATAGAAACGTTTAAATTCTGAAATTTATGATACTGTATTTCTATTGCAAGGAAATTATAATAAGTATAATAAATTTTAATCAAATATCTAGAACAAAATATTTGAATTGCAAAAGGGATAAACTATCTTTGCTTATGCAGCATCATCGCGGCCATGAATGAGTTGAAACGTTCTCTTTCGCGATAGTAATTACTTGTATAATTAGGATGGTTTGAGACAACGGTTGGATGAAAGCCCTGGCTCGGTAGGGATAGTAAGAATCCAATTGAAGTTATGAACTAAACGCATAATGAGCTTGGAGGTAGCACTCCGAGGCCCCAAGTAAGTATTATTATATTATCATAAGCGGCTCTTCGTCGCCGAGTCGAGGACTCCATCGTCCATCCTCCGAGAGTCACCCCCGACCCCTCGGCTAACTAATTTCATTCCGCAAGTCTTTAATTAGTATTCGTCGCGGGGCGTCCAAACTTTTTCACTAGGCGAGGGCTTGCAAACTCGACCTACCCGGATTGTTCACCCGTATTTGCATAGGCCAAATTCGCAGAAAGTACTTTCTTGCTGGCCACCTTTACGTGGTTAATATTCCTCGACGAACGTACCTTAAATTTCTCATAAGAGAAAATAATAGGTTCGTAGAGAAGTTACCTTGTTCGCGCCTCCTCTTGCGCTGTAAACATTCAGCTCTCGTGACAGTTCTTAAGCACGGATATACGTTTTCGCGATTAAAAACACAATCACGTGAATTGCATTGATTTATAACTTTTACTTCCAACTTTATTGTTAGAAGTAAAAGTGTAATTTACTTTTACTTCTAACCGAATCTATATGTAGAGTTTCGCAGTAAAACCCTGCATCTCGCTTGGTTTCAATATTTTGTTCGTCTCATTTCTATAAGCAGTCACATCAACATAATTTAAAAATTTACTTTTATTTTGACTTTCAAGATCTTCTTTAATATTAAGATTTAAAAATTCGCATCTTATGTGTTTCTTCTAATTAAATTATTATAAAGTAGTCCAAAGAATGTCAATTATCTTGTAACGGATAATTTAAATTCTACTTCCAACTCTTTAAAGCAACAAAACTGTATCTTGTAGAAAACGCGCTCGTATTTTATGAAACGTTTCCGTATAAAAAAAAACCTGTGTAAATGCAGATAAATATCAAAAATATCTAATACAATCTGTTTAATCACACATATGATTAAGTATTAAATTATTTAAAGTAATATTTCATATATCGACTGGATTACTAATTTAATTAATAGGAAAGTTTGGATCTTCTCTAAATATATATCAAATCTTTTCTATTCTGGTTTTTGCTGTATTATAAAATATTTAAGAAGCTTTCGACACATGTTCAAAGAATAAAATATTAAAACCATTATCTATTTAGGACCTTTTACTTTTTACGTGTCCGAAATTGTGCAAATACATAAAACATTTTTAACCAAACAACTTTGTATCTTTTTAATAACTAATTAAAAATGAATAATAGTTTATTTAAATACTACTTTCAAGTACGTTATTCACATTGAAAAATACAAAATCATATTGGCAATCTTACGGAACTCTAACAAAACTCTCAAACTTGAGTGAACGACTTGGCACGCTTCAAGCAAATTCTTACATTGTGTCGATGGCCAATTGTATACCTACAACTAAGACGTATGTACATAACGACACTACACACTTCAAAGTCACCATTTCGCATAATATCACGCTCCTGCTTCGTGGCAACAGTAACTTCTTTCAATTGCTTTACAAGAAAAGTTAGCAACACACAAAATGTCATAACTCTTTATAGAACGTCTATGATAATTCTTGTAACACACAACCAATTTTATAATAGATCTTTATAATGGAAATCTCCCTTAAACAGACGTCAGATAAATCCAAAATTACATATTTAAAAGTATGTAACAGTTAGATTAAAGAAATACTTTTATTACATTTTAATATTATGTTAACATTACTATGATATATAGAATAATTCTATTTTTAAAGTAACTTTTTGATAAATTAAGCAACATTTAATTAAACCATATTATTCCTGACAATGTATTGACACACTCTTCAATTTTATATAAATTCTTACAGGATTAAACAAATTTAGAATTAATCTGTTTTAGCCCATCCATTTTAAGGCGATAAATCTATGAATTGTTATATTTATGTAATATTTTTTATGCTATCAATTTTTAATTATACTTATATTATACATAATAACATAACAATTGCCAAAGAACCATTACCTCAAATTAAAATAAAGAATAATTTAACACTCACCGGCACACGATGCGCAACAGCGGAGTCATAACATAACTACGTTGATCTGTAAAAAACAAATATATCCAGATTGAACGATTGACATTTAGTAAAACAATCAATATCTTTAAAAATAATTAGGTACTGCGCGCGTTACTATTTAATTTTTCTAAAGAAAAACCAATATTTTCTCAAATAATGATATTGTAATAAATATGTCGTTAACATTTTTATTTAAATATTTTAAATTTAGGTATGTACCTATTGTATGTTTTTTCCTAAGCAACGATAATTCTTTTTTTTTTCTTATAAACTACGTTTTTCTTCATATGTTGAAGATCTTTGTAACAATCCATTAAGAAGGAGATTAATCCTTTAATAATGAGATAAAATAACGTTCGATTAAAAGGTTCTGTCTTTCTTTCGTGCATTGTTTTTTACGGCGCATATCAAGCGATGTGTATCAATACTATTTACTGCAATATCAGAATATGGAGCAGGCAATGCGTGAATTCGCCCACCTGCGATAAAATATGATATCAAAAGCTTAGACGGGTAAATAAGTTCGAGCGGGACGATAAAAGAAAAACAACGCGCCGTAGAAAATATCGAGAAGCACGGAGTCCAGACTACACGCAGGCGCGCCCACGAAATGCATTCAAAGAAAACAGAAGAAGTCTCGAGTGCAAGTTTATTGGCTAGCGTTTTACTCGGCTGAATTACACGCGCGTGGTAGAGTTTATATGATACCCCGGACTTTTCTGCTCTTCACTTCGGTATCTTTCCAACAACGTAACGGACGGTTGCGCCAGCTCTCATCTGCAAATCCAAAACGCGGTGCACCATAACCACCGTGCTAGAGCTAATCTGCATATCTCAACGAAACGAGAAGACGTTACAGCGACTGTATCGAAACTTGAGTTATACTTCAACAAATATCGACAAGGCAGGCATCACACAAATAAACAAACGGAATTGAGATAATTTGTTTGCCTCGCGCGCGAATATGAATAGGATACCTGTACGCCACAAGGAGAAACGCTCGAATTTTAATTGTATTTATCTTATAAATGAAAAGCGCAATACAATCTTAACAAGAGGATCGAGTATGAGCAATATATATTGTGTTTGTGTGTGTGTGTGTGTATATATATGTATACGTATATAAATTCTTGGTTATAATATTTTAAAAGAAAGATAAAGAAGCGAAAAGGAAGTTAGGGAATAGTTGGATCGTGCCAGCATTTAATTTGACTGAGTCCCGAAGTTATCCGGCAACTAGGCCAATATTTTATAGCCATGGCAATTAGATAATTTTGCGGTCAGGCAAAAATATGATTGTTGGCGTGTGAAAGGACAAACTTGGGTACGGGTTAATGTCGAAAGTTTGTATCGCCATCGGCATCGGACATAGTCGAACTAGGACTTGCGAAGGTACCAAACGATGACGTACACATATTATCCCGATGACATGGTGTATCACAATAAATACAGTATTCAATTCAGATAAATTTCAAGTTTTTCTATTTTTCATTTTATAAAATTTTCGCTTTAGAGAATTGTAATCAAATTTATTTTATTAAAAAATGTATTTAAAATTTATTTTTGTTATTTTAAAAAGCGACATTTGTCGCTGAAATATTTATTTTATAAGGATATTCGTTATGTCATGATATGTCCTGAAGAAAAATATGGATAATTATAAAATTAAACAGTGAAATGCATTAAAATTTCATGATTTTATAAAACAATACAAAATTTTCGCGTATTTCATAAAAATAGTCACATCGTATTACACAGTACATTTTATTATTAAATCTTAGTGCATGAGCTGAACGCGAAATATATTTTATTACGCATAGCCATTTTGTATGATTATTATCTGTCTTCGTTATTAAATAACGCAAAATGTATGCACCGCATATAAAATTTCTGTACACTAAACAAACAGCTTATATATCTCAATAATACACACATTAAAGGTTGCGTTATGTGTGTAATAGAATATATGTAACAAAGGAGAAACAGACCAAATAAAACGTACTGGCTAAACTTTGGCTAAGTATGCATATATTATGATTATAAACTATACAAAAGAATATTTTTTTATTATAAATAAAGTATCTTATATTCGCTAAATATGGAAGAGATGTTATTAATTAAAATTTAAGTTAATAGAAGATAGTCACGAATGTTACACAACATAAATTGCCAATATATATTACAAAAACAATTTCCAATAGCATATATAACAGCTCGTATAACAGCTAACTCGAAATATAATATCATTATAATTCCTGACACGATCATTTATAATCTCAATTGTACTTATGCACATTTGTGGACGCATTAGATTTTACACCACTATTTGAACACATCCATATAATGGAGAATGCGAATGAAGGTACGAAACGAGATAGAATCCTAATAGTGCAGCGCCGAGTGTAGTCGGTTATTCTCGATTTTACCACAACGATCAGATTTTACAAATATTCTCCATTAACGCTCGGAATTTTCGTCTGTATGTATAAAAGCGGTAGAACTGTGTGCGAATTCTCGTTTAAAACGGATACTTCACAGCGTATACAACCAAGTGAAATAGAGATCCGCATAATTACCATGCGCATCGATATCATATTACGGCGCGTAAATATCCATCTAATGTTAATACCTCGTTATTTCAAACGTTGTTAGAGCAATATCGCGGAATCGTCGATGTCTCGCGAACGGCCGGGAATTGTGAGCGATATCGTCGTATCTAACGCAATCTTAACGTATCGGAAGGCTAGTCCATCAAGGGTGACGGGTGGTCGACGTGCAGACATTGAATAAGCAACGCAGTCCGTTTGCGTGGATTAAGCGTCGAGTCTTGTTGGAAATACATACGGCACACTTCCCGGCACTGAAGTGCGCAAGTACGCTCGTGCTAGATAGGGAGCTTACGATACATTCTCCGGCATCGCGGTGCAACAGCGTACGCCGTATGCGTGCCACCGGTCGATCCGGACTGTCTACTTGCAGGTGGTCGTCCCGTAGTTAAAGCGGCCAAGACGTGAGGGTCGGCCGGCCCCTTTAAATTCACCCTTCATCTATCGCTTGCCTTACGATCTTAAATAGGAGAAGGGATGCCTCTTATCGCGACGCGGACCTTAACACGTTGCCACTCGTCAAGCTTCTATTACGAGGCTGTTGTCGACGCTTTTCTCATGATCGATAGAAGCCGAGTTCAGACAGAAATCTCCAACAACTCGGCGAGTCCTCATGGAATGCTCGAGTATTAAATCATGGTATGCTCTGTATTAAATTACACGATGATCTTAAACTCACTCGGCTCGGGATGGGACTAGCCGTTGGATGGCGAGTACGTGTGGCTTTTGGTTACAGACAAAGGGAGATACTGTCTTAGGTGTTTCACGTCTCAGCTTGACGAAAAACCTTTCGAAAAGATTATTTTAAATCAACATAAATTATTTAATGCAGTAGCGTAACGTCTAAAGCACGATAAAAGCTGAATGATTTCCTTTTGTTGGCAAATACAATACAAAGCGATGTCCCAGCAGTGAATCTTTGATATCAATTATCGAAGAATGAGAGAAATGACATCATATGCCACGACTGATATTCTATTGGTTAGCTGTTTTAAAGTGTCACGGTTTGATGAAGCCGCGCGAAAATCAAAGGCCAATTCAATTAAAGGTGTTCCATGTTTGTGATTTTCTCCGCGACATATCCGCAACCTATCCGCACGATCCATCCCACATGATTTAAATCTGCATCCGACGAGAACCGCGATCACTGGTGTAGCCACGTACGTTAAAAATCGTTAACAACCGATAATTACTTTTATAGCTCAAGGGGCGAGTCAAGTACTCTTCTCTATCCTCCCCTGGGTGGTACGCCATGTTAAGTGTACATCGTTGTATAAACGCATGTATGCGCAACACTACAGAAGCTGGATGAAACGTCAACAAACGAAACTACCAACCAACAATCGCCCAGTACGTTCCGTACGTCCTCCTACTCATCCCACCCTCTCCTTCCTGTATATCGTTTCCTCCTGTATTTTCCGACCGTCCATTCTCGCTTTAGGCTGTGAGAGTAGAGGTTTCTGCTTGTTGCATCGACGGCCAGCCGGTCGGTTGTTCCGACGAGAGTTTTTGATTGGCTGCCCGTATCACAACAGCCCGCGGCTGGGCGTACATCGAAGCAGCATGAATAGTAAATTGGTTGGAATTGCCGTGGAACGGGAAGTTTATATCCCTTAGGAAACGAGCCATAGGACGCGTGTATCCCGTTTCAAAGCATTATCGCACTCTTTGCGATCGACCGCGACGCGGATACATCCTTCCTGCACGAACGCAGAGAACCAATTGACTTTGATATCAAACTGGTAACGTGATTAGTATCATGTCGTTCGGGATTATCCATCAAACTTCACGTAACGCAATTTGCAGAGTCTAAAGACCTTGACACAACCATAACATGATGGAAATGGATCTTATCATCGTATTTCATGGATATGACACCGGGCAATGCTGGTAATAACTAAACATAGACTGGCAAATTTGATCATGCTCGATTGCCATCATAATTGATTTGAAGGATTGAATGCAGTAACATGCCAAATCACGTAGAGCACATTTTATAGGCAACAAATATAGAGAGCCATCAGGTTTATACTCCCTATACAGTTTTTAAGCTCATTTTTTTAATATCTTTATTCTTTGATATTATTAAAATATTTAACAGAACTTATTTGTTAACAGCCAGACTCTATCGTGATTGAATGGCTAAACTCTATTGTAATTGAATTTATAGATGAATATTGATATAAATTAATAATCATGAATGAAGTTTGATCAGTCCGAAAGTTTAGCCATGTTATTGCCCCAAACTCTATATTAATTTAGATTAATAAACATGGTCTTCCATAATCGATTCGTAAATTGTTACATTTTAAGCAATGATTATAAATTGTGCAACCAACCAGAGCATATCCATCATGCATATGCACCATTATCATATATGAGCTGCATAGATGTACATCCTAAATATCTTGTTTATCCGTTCAGATATGGCGTATACTAATTATCGTGACATAATGTATTAACATAACATTGCGATGTTAAACATCGTCATTTCGATTAAAGGTTATATATGAGTAATAGTAGCTGTTCTCTGGTTTAATAATCATACACATATATGCACGATGGCAATTTATAGTCCTTTCAAATTGCTAATGGTCATAATTATAAACAAGATTAATTAATTATGTATTATACGAGTATTACGTTTCTTGTCCTATTTCTTCTTGGCAAGATTATCATATGTGCTAAATCGGTTTTTTTTTTATATTACTCGCACGATTTAACTAATCGAAGGATGCCCACAACGCTTGCGAGCCTCTCGAACAGATGAGCCGCAATTTCTTCTGCCCCAGTATCTCCGGGTCACTCTGACTTCCTGACTCGATAATGCGGCGAGATGTGAAACTTTCGGACAGAATACGAAATCCGCGCGTGATACGAATTAAGAACGCAGCCGTTTGCAATACGACGTAAAGTCAATATAGAAAAATGCGATATATTCCATGAAAGTTTAAGAAATAGACAAGGCAGTTGTACCGTGTATTTTGTATAAATTGACGGAAATTGGAGGCTTTGTCATTTACAGTTGATCCATGGCGAGGTTGGGACCCTTAGCGCTGGTTTAAAGCCTTGACACGCTTTTCGCTCTTTCCCTTTTTCCGATTCTTTTTTTGTTTTTCTGACGAATCACAAGATTCGAGAAAAATCACAAATAAAGACATATCGTTAGCGATAATAGAGACGATAATCTCTACCAAATCTGATATAATTTAATATATTTGCTATTAGAATCGACACTTTTTTATAGCATTTAAAGTACTAAATTTAAATTTAAATTGCTTTCAATTTTTTTTCAATTTATAATATTAAAAGCCTTTCTACATCTGTATAAAGTATTAATAACATTATTTCAAGAGTCAAAGAGATCGATTTTAATATAATTATACAAATATAATTAGTGCTATGTATGCTTCCTCTATTTTTCAACCTAAGCAATAAGCTTATATTTTTAACAGTTATTGATTACAAAACATTGAAAGTCGATGAAAACGACTTATATCTTTCATTGTCACTATAATTGCTCCGAGTTCGTTCTCAGTGACCCGTTTCGAAAGAGGTAATGTTCCAAGCCAGACTGTGGATGTTACACTGAATCCCGTAGGTATTGTTCTGAGGAGTACCCACACTTGAGATGTATTTCGCACAAGAGGCAACGTATCCTGGTCGTGCATCTCCTCTTGGCTGTGTGTACTAACAGCAGTCGGTCGTTGCAAGATCCATTTGGTCGTTAAAACACTTGGTCTTTCCTATTGCACGTCCGCAATTCAGAGCTATTCGGAACAATCTGTCGTATTGATTATCCAGGCGTTCCGAAATTCGTTCAAATAATGAAAATGCGACTCGGGGAAAGTATGGATTTTTAAGTTGAAATAAATATTAGCGCAAATATAATGCACGTTAAAATACGATTTCGTTTCAATCGAGCAGCATCGAATGAGCCGTTTAGCACAGTAAGCCAGAATACATGCGGAAATTAATATCGATGATTGTCCCGGGAATAATAATGGCTATGTTAGTTTTCAGTACAAACTCCTTTGTTTATTGCATTTGGTTAATTATACTGGAGTGTTTAAATACCAGAGTAAATAAAGGCAAATTATAAGACACTTTTAGAGAAATAAAATAAAATAAAAAGAATTTTATTATTATTGAAGTTGTATATATAACTCCATGTATAATGTTATTTAAATTAATGTAAATTATTTTATTTAACTTACAAAACTATACAACGTGAAAATCAATTATAAATGTTGTGCGTAATTATAATGTACAATAAAAGATGCATTTTGCTTGCAAATAAATTCTCGATTTATTTTGCTAGAATATTAAAGATATTTCAATACTATTATTTAAATAACATTAAATATCTTGTGAAGTGCGTGTATATGTCATAATATACATGTTATATATGTAGAGACTTATCTGAATGGTTAATTGTGTTTTTTAAATCGTATATTTAATGATGAAACATATAACCGCTGGCAGATTATCTCTTTGCTGAGCGAGTGACCAAAATGTACAGTAATACCCCCGATTAAAAACATTCTTTTTATTGTAGAGATTTAAACAAATGAATGATTAAATTACATTTGCAAGAAAGATACATTTTGATTAAAAACAAATTCTATACCGACATAGTCAGCAAACAAGAGTGACGGTATCTTACTAAAATTAGATTTCCGTAACTCAAGATCGATCGAGTTTACTCAAGAGACGGTGTACGCGTATGCCCTGCTTCAATCCCAAAAACTTTGACGATTATACAAATCGTGCCGATAAACCTACTTCGTCCTCGCGCAATTTCGCCTCCGGATTTCCGATGTAAATCGGCGCTCGTTTGTCCTCTCGACGACGTCTACTTCAGAACGATTCGGCCAATCAAGATCATACATCACTTTCAAAGGGCACAAATGCATGAAGCGAGCGTGTACGTTTTTACATATGAATCCACCAGGGAAAATTATTACGGCAAACACATGTGAAATATAGCACTATGACAAAGCAGAAATTGGAAGGACAAACAAAAGGGGAGAGAACCCCGTTCTAGATTAAAAAATTATATGTACTGATATTAAAACCGAAGTTAAAAATACGTAGGCTCAAATCAACATTTGTGATATATATTGATTTATTGCCTTTATATATTTAATACAAAAAGACAATGTTGTCAACTATTTTTCCAGTATATGTATAAAATAGGCACGTTAGATAAGATCGCTGCCGTACATGAAGAAAAGGGAAATCTAGCATAATCTCCTTCATATTTCTTTTGTTATTTATATGTTTATGAGTAACAAATAATGTAAAATAATTGATTAGAGATGGAAATACGAGAAATTCGTCGGAATTTCAGTCATCTCAACATTTTTCTCTCGAAATCCGCCATAGTATCGCGGACTAGACTATCCAGCTCACGTAAAACAGTCGCAATTTCGCGGCCATTTAATCGTGAAAGTGGTCGAAAGTAAATGATGGTAGACAAGCGCGCGGGCGGGATAAGGCGGTGATTTTAGAAAGGGATGAGCGACGTAGGTGCGAGAACCCGCATGGAAAGATAGATCGCCGGAGACCGAGCACACAGGAAAAAGAGTGAGAAAGAGACTCAATGTTTGTAGTAGTAACTCGTGAGTAGTTGCCGAGCGAGTCACCGCTGCAACCACTAACCCAACCCCGATTCCTCGACCAAGCAATCACTACTATCAGCACCTCGGAACCAAGACCAATCTAACGGTAATACAGTTGTCTGGTTAACGTGTTTTTACGAGCATCTCGGCGACACGGTCTTCCGAGCTCGCGATGAATATGACAATTGCACAATGTACACGGACATACGTTCACGATAGAATAAACCTCACTAGCTGGCCGAAATCCTTGCGCGTAATCCTGTAAGTGCATACGTATCTCGCTCGTGCTAATCTGCAATGCTATATATTCGGATACAATATTCTCCTTCCTCAGTTTTGTTTCGATAAGGCGATAAGATCGCGCGCGCGTTGAAATAGATCATAATAATTAAAATCTTCCCCTTACATATTTTCTGTCTTAATTTCGTATTATGAAGAAAACCGATCGCGATATATCATTACAAACTTGTATGCCTGCTCGTTACGAAATTTGATAGGGCCATCACCACATATGAATTCGTTACGCGCACGCTTTCGTTCACGCATAAATTGCCTCCTATTGCTCCCTCTGGTATACGGTACAATCGGAGCACTGATCCGAATCATAGTGATTTTTACGGAGGAATAACGGTACGAACAGCGTGCAACTTGAAAGCCATGCGCCATGCTGACCCATAGTAAAATAACGACAGCCTCGTATGTAAAAGCTCGGCGTATAATTAGCCTCGCACACGAAATGAAATTCCTGAGGGCTGCCGCCTGCTGCGAACATACTGCACAGTTTGGCGGGATCAGGTTCGGGAACGGAGGAGGTGCCGAACACGTCGAGTTTAGAGGGTCGAGGACGAATGGAGGTGTGCGGCAAGGGGTTGGCTGGATCGGTGGTAACGGAGGCAGCGGCGCGGCGGGTGCCGTCTGCGGAGGGTGGCGAGGGGCTTGCAGAGATGCGGATCGAAGGTAATATAGGCACATAGGCGAAAGGCGGACGAAGGTGCAGAGAGAGGATTGGTTTTCCCGTTTCGGCGAGGTGGGAGACCATTTCGTCGTCGAGTGCGGAACGCTGTTGAACACCCCCGTGGCTCTTTAAACGTTCGGATCAGTTTCTCTCTCGCTCCGGAGATCCGTCTCTATCCTCGTCTCCTCTCCGTATCTTTTTCTCGCTCTTTCTCTTTCTCTTTTTCTTTTTTTTACACCCGGCTTAATCTAAAACAGCTCACCTTTGCGTCTGCTTATCTTCGATTGTGTTCCTTGCACCGTTTATACATTCGGTCCTCGATCCTCGCAAAAAACTCACGTGGCAGATTATCGAGACGGTTCACCTAATAGGATGATTCGCGACTGATTGATCAAGTAGGAAAGTAATTCGCAAAAAATGTACAGTAAAAAGATATCGAATTCCGCATCTCTCATTCGTGCTCGTACGCAAATACGTAAATGTTCCAAAGAAAATTTAATGAAATTGTTGGTCCTTCAGATAGCCGCATATTAATTACAAGCGTTATCTCGGTTGAAAGACGCAAAACCGCTTTCATCTTCAATACCACACATTGTAGCTACGTATAGCGGCGGTCCATGTATCAAGGCTATACACATTCCACACTTCTAATTGCATGATTCCGGATGAGCGATATCATAAACCGTGATTTATACGCGTACCAACAGGCTTCCAGAAATGTTTAGCAATAAAATGACGATTAAGACGAATTGATTCGAATCAGGCGTTATTAATGCAGAAACCAAGAGTGTCTAAATACACACGTACGTATTGGACGTCTTTATCGGGGCCGCCAATCTATTAGGACAAGTCTGAGAAGGGAGAAAGCTCGAATTTATGCGGCGACTACAAATCTTGGCTTGGCCCGACTCGGAGAGAACGAGAGAACGAACTAGAGGAGGGAAGCACCAGCTAAACTCGATTCTAGAAACTAACTCGAGCGCCGAATATCACAGTGATTGAATACGACGAAAACATCTCGATTAGAAATCCGTATTTCGTCGCTAAAGACGTTCTAATTTTTTATTTCTGCTGGTTATTTTAGTGAAAATTTCCATTTATTAGTATATACTAATTGCATACAAACAATATGATTATAATTACTCTTATTTTATATTTTTTTTATATGTACATATTTATCTGAAATTATATTATAAAAATGTATGTATAAATATAATTTTATTCATTGGCTACTATATTATCTTAAAACAAAGAATATAAAAAATAAAATATAAAATATATATAAGATCGAACAACTGTTCGATCTATTTTAACTTCAATAGGTCTAAACTATTCAATAATGCTTCTCAGTTTTTGAAACAAAATGTATTAAATGTATCGTCACAAGTTACAATAGAATATAAAAATTTAACAGGATTTAATACAGAGTAAAAAAGTGAAACTCGAATAACTTTCATTAATTATATCATTTAAGTTGCATGATAATACAAATGGAAATTTATGTATACCGGGAAAGATATACTGGCATGACTATAGTACAATAATTGTGATAGAAGGTATAGGAAGTACAAAACAAGAGTCATATATAATAAGCAAGTAACCCTTTCGCATAGATTTGGATGCTGCTCAAACTTCAGTGTGAGCATGGGGTTCGAAGTAAAGCTTTTCTCGGAACGAAACCGCCTATCCCAAGATTATACGGAAACTTTAACGGCCACGGTTACTCAGCTTTCTTGGCAAAGTATGGCAGCCGTGGTTTAGCTCGCAGGTTTATTAGTCCCGATAATGTCCCTGCGGAGAACACGCGGTCTGTGTTTACTGTTAGAGTGTACTTGAAGATATAGACTTTAACGTGGTATATGCCCTTGCAACAAATGTATTTGCATTATGCGTTTCCTTACGAAACTTTGATTTGTGCGAATCTATACAATATTCGTATTTCCGAATATGAAGAACTTGACACCTATTTATCTTTGATTGCATGATCTCTATAATTTGTTTGACTCTTGATTTTCTCCTTATATATTTTTTATGTAATTGAATAACTTATCCTATAATATGTAAGTAGCTTGAAGTAAAAATAATAACACTTATTGTTAGTTATATATGTAATTGTATTTCTAAATATTTATTATAATATGTAATTATTTATGAAGACAGATTTTAATTGATTTGCCAAATTTTTAATGATATTATTATAAACATATGTAAAATAATGTGATTTAAAATGATTGTATTGACAACATTAGAGTGTAAAAAATATTTGTGATGTACGAGCACGTAAACTTGAAATTAATTTAATTAGCTTTAATTAGAGTTTAACTTAATTAAAACTTAATTGAAAGTAATATCATTATAACGCTATACATTTAAGTAGATAGTAAAAGTAATAACTTACACGCAATCTCATCGTGCGTCGATATACGGTTATACTGTCCATAAAAAGACGCATCGTACAGTTTATAGCGTAATCTTGAGAGATAGGAGAAACTGGTCAGGAAATACCCAGTTTTTGTCATTATGAGGAGATCCATTAAATTGTCGTTAGTGCCGTAGCGGCATAAGGATGTACAAACTATCCTCACAATGGTAAGCGAGTGGGATAAGAAGAAAGGGAAAAATCCATTCAAACGTAGACTTCATTTAATGTAGCACATTTGTACAAAGCCCTCATGATCGAAAGCATTTGCTCCGCCATTCTTCATCTACCTTATTGTATCGTGAATTTACGCTTGACTAATACCTATATCGAGTTCTTCGGCGTACAAATCTAACGTCAACTCGGTTTGGCTCATTTATCATTGAGCAAGACCTCCACTAAATCTCTCAATACTTTTTTTAACAGCCCTATTGCAACAAAATATTCATTTGAAAGATCAAAGATCGAGAGCTTAGAAGCCCTTTTAACATATAATATACGCATTACATAAAAACAAAGATCAACCGATTATCAGAATACTGTCGATAAATGCTTAATGAACAATTATTTCGTGCAAGACTGTTTACTGCAAATATCGCAGATAATTGTCATGACACTCATAATCAATTCTATTGGAATATATTCCATACGAATCGTCGCTACGTTATTTTTTTTGCACGTGTCGTTTTAACACGGATATTTTGCAGGAGGATGATACGTCAGGAGTTAAGGCCAGTAGCAAAGAAAAGAGAGAAAGAGAAAGAGAGAGGTGGTGTGAACATAGACAAGTGTGTAAGTGTACTACAATCAAAGCAAGTTAGCTACGAACGTTATCTAATTTACCCTTTATTCAAAATATGTTTCATACTTTTTTCTTACTTCTTACCTCTTTTTAAATAATTATACTTTGCAACCTTTCAAATACCTTTAACATTATTATTATATTTACTTATCTATGTTGTATTTATTACTATTATAATTATTAATCATTCTCTTATCTTTCCACTTTCACTCTTCATACTTTGTATACATTGTTGCGTGGAGAAAAATATCAGCACTGCTATATATCACTGCAGCTGTAAAATATTACGATAGATCAACCGTGGGAATATAAAGCAGCTGTCATTTCGACACTAATTACACGTTGATTTAGAGTAATATTTTATCGCTCCAATTTTTCTTCGTACACAGCCGTTCTCTCTTTCGTCCACATTTTTTGAACACATCGTCACATTAATAAGCGCTTAGAATGAAACAATAATAAACGTAGCATTATCAATATCACGTGTACATCCAAATAAATTCCATAATTTTTATTCGTGAATAAGTGTTTCTATTCATGTTTTGTTGTAAAAAATTTTTTCTGTTATCTATTTAAAAATTACGAGCGAGTGAACTGCTGTTTATAGTATAACTAGTGGTATTCAACTAAATTGGTAGACTTGTATGATGGTCTTTTATGTACGTACATACATGTATACCGAGAGAGTGCGCACCTCGGAACATATGCACGTATATGCGTATGTATAGTAACGTCGTTCTAATATTGTTAAAATTTTTTTATGTCGTAACGTTTTACAATACAATTTGTATACATTGGCTTTAATATGCATGCTCGTATACTTCCCCTTGTTTGAAAAGTCTCATCGGACTTAAAATATTCTAAATTGAATGAGAAGGGTATTAAAGGAATACGACAAAGAGAAAGGTACGGCAAGAAGAGAATGAGAGGGGAATTGTACAGTGAGCAAGGTAAAAGAAAATCGAATCTTCCTTCACTCTTTTCGCTCTATTTTTCATATTTCTCATTATTTAATTTTTCACTCTTATCGATATTTTTATGTAATTTGGTTATTATCATCCGAGTGAATCGGTGCTCAGATTTCTTATAAGAGAAATGGAGTTGGTGATTGTATGCACAACGTTTCTCCATCAAATTTTATCCATAATACCCCCATTTATACTTCGTGTATTTCGCATTTCATTACTTTCTTGTACTACATGCAATTTTTCTTAGTTTATGTGCACCACTATATACGTGCACACTTTCTCATTCAATATTTTCCCCATCATGTTCTCCGCTAATGTCATTACTTGTTGGGAAAAGATTCTAACAATATCTATTTATTAATTTAAAATTATATGTATAGATAATTAAGTAAACACGCAAACATGACTTAACAATCTAAGGCAGATATAAAAAAAGAGTAATAAATACATAAAAAATTAATTGTGAAATTAAATTCATATATATCTTATGAAACTATGTTGACTCTTGCAATTTTTACCTGCAGCATTATTTTTTTTTAAAATCTAATATTGCTAGACATATATCCAGGCACGAACTTAACACGAACAATGGCTTAAATAATATAAATGGCGTTTTCAATACGAGTTTACTCTTGTGAAGTTGTAGATAATGCAACAATAATCCAAATAGGAAACGGACAAAGTATTTGTGCGAGGGGAACCAAGAAACCATCCATTCCGCTCAGTTCGTCCTGATTTACATAAACCACTAGAAAGTTACAAATGCAGCGTCAGTTCGAGCATTGATTATTCAAATATCCACGGATGTCCGAGAATAAGAAAAAGGAGAATGGCCACGGGGACAGCCAGTGTCCACTTAGTACCCGCTACCATGAATTTAGTCGGGACGAATATTGGCGCACTGCTAGGGTGACCAGTGCCAACGAAACTTCAAGTACCCGCGTTATTTAAGGGGGCACGAGATACGTACATTCGAGTTCTATCGTCGACCACTGGAGATTCCATCCGCCATAAAACGGAGAAAAGTGGAAACTTCCCTTTCGGGAGAAGGAAAGAGCAAGGAGATATTGCGGAGGTCTAAAGCCATCGTCCTTCCTTTTTTTTCTTTTCTCACTTCAGTGTTCTGAACCTTTTTTTTACTTAAGGCCGGAACTAACGCGTCCGGACTCCAACGCGGTCGGTAGAAAATTTCGAGTTTACCCCCGAATTTCTTGTTGATCTTTCATCTCCCGGCTCTCGGGAGCGGCGAGTTATCGGAAATTCAGTGAAGTAAAAAGTTACTAGATTCGCGCGATAAATCTAGTTATTCGATCGCCAAGTGGTTCCCGCTAGATAAGAATAAAGTTTCACGGGAATACGCCGGAGCCGCCATTGACCTGACGTATAGAACTTCGATTTAGGCACGTCCACGTAATCAGCTGCCTAATGAGCCGAATCTAGAACTACAGGCTGTTTCCGTAATGGCGGATCTTCGACCAGGCACGTCCGAGGGATCATAAATCACGGATCATTTACGAAGAGCGAAAGTGACCTGACAGAACCAGCAAATTTGGATATTTTCTTGTCAGCCAAATTCTTGTTTGATCCATATCATAATGGATTGTTAGTCGGTGGAAGTTTAAAGGAAATTCCTGCAGAATTTTTAATAATGTGTAATATCGTTGCTATCTACGCTTGCGTGCTCAATACTCGAAAGTACTTACTTACTTTTATTGCCGCGCGTAAACTGACACATAATTTCTGCAAGCGCGAAAATGTCGAACTTTAAACATATCGACGATGTGTGATTGCGACTATAATACGTCGGTAAATAGCGTTTTCAAGATCGTGCAAGTCGTGCAATCACGTTAGGGTTGGGTACATACGTATTAAGACCTTACCGTATACGACGCATGAGTCGACCACTTAAAATGGAAACGTCGAGAAAGTCATGCCCGAGGGATTAAATTGGAATATCGCACACTCAGTGGAATCAAATCAGTTTGAATCGGTATAGTCCAATCTCGAGGAGAGAGAGAGAGAGAGAGAGAGGAATATTTCGATTAAAATACTATAAGAATTCGCAAAGAGGAAAAAAGGCCAGCGTTCGAAAACAAGCTCGACTATACCTGAGAATTATAATTTCTTAAAGTTCCTTTTTTTTCATTGGAATTTTAACATTTATAACATAATTTTATTATTTATTGTACAAAATAAAATAAAGCATCAAATTATTTTGTTTTTGTTAAAAAATTTTGTGAGCCAGTACCTTGTTTTATTTTTATTTATACTTACATTTTTTTAACTTAATTTTATATTTTAATTAATATACGAAAACTGTCACTAATATATGTCAATATTTGAGAAATTTATTAAAAAATTTATATTATTTCCTATAAGTCATTAATTTAAAACTTGCCACTAATTGAATGACATTGGAACTTACGTCAGACTGATACAGCTATTTAAATGCCCAATGTAAATGTAAATACAAATCTACGTATAACGATTTTATGTATTATAGATGACACTGTTCATTTTGATTCTCATTCGAATATATATTACATGTCATATCAGAATCAATCAAAAGCTCAGTGTGATAAATTTCGATAAAAATACGATCGTATAGTTATTCTTTCACCCAGTATCATTCCACGTCCGAATCGACTTCATCTTCGCAATCTTTCTTTGAAATCTTTTTTTCTCTTTCATGGAATCCACTCCATACGAAAACCATCGCCATAGATCTACAATAGCTCTTCAATTTTTCAACCAGATATTCTCGATATAACCGCTTCAAAACGTCGGGAGCAATTCTTCCAATCGATCCCCGATATCTTGAATCTCGATTTCTCCTCTCGCTCTCTCTCTTAAATCTCGAAAACTACGTCCATAGCGCGGACAACTATTGACAGAAAAGCAGTGACAGCTTCTCGTGTCGCTTAAAATCCAATATAAAATTAATATTCTGCTGAAGGCAATTTATTACAGTTCTAAAAGGAGGATATGAGATATAGATCCAGCATCATCTTAAAATACGGTGCCATATATTCGTTATAAGAGCATCCTGTGTGCCAGAATAAATTATTTATAAAACGATTAGTATATATATTTAAAAATAGCTTTTGTTCTGAGACTTTGTCAGAATTATTTATTTGCTTTTCAGTTCACTTATTTTATCCAAGTCAAAATTATATGTTCAGGCATCTGACAATAAACAGATAAACAAAACGATGATGAATTAACACTTTTTAAGGAACCAAACTTCCCATAATTGATAAGTTTACTTGATCGTAACGTATAACGAAAAACTTTGCATGTTCTGAGTAGGATTATAAAACTGCAGCAGTTAGACATACAGATAGACATATCTTTTTTGAATGATGATATGATTTATCTGCATCTTGACATAAAATGCTTGCTAATTTAAAGATTTTGTAAAATAATTACACACACATACACACTCACAGTATAATGTATATAATGTGCATAATTCTTAACTCAACGATTACGATACAAATAATGAAAAGATAGGTAGTATATAATCTGTGTACAGCATAAACGTTTAATTGCGATGATATAATGTACACACATTTATTGTATATTGTGCTATAATTATAAAATTACACGAATTACGATTTTCGCGCAAATTTAGTTGTTTAGTTTCTCTTTGATAAAAGGAAATATTAGAAGATTTATTATATTTGACAATTATATTATGAATTACGTTATAAATACTTAGGGAAATTTTTAATTTACTTTAAAAATATCTTTTTCGTAATGAATAAATGTAATTATATGACTCGTAGAATAATATCGCATTAGTCAATTACCGTGTCGCGATAATACATTGATTCGTTACATTTTGTCGTATAATAATTCTCAGCTATTAAGTTGCGAAACGACCGGCGATCAAAGAAAGTAGAACCGTAAAAAGTTCACGACTTCGCAAGCGCCAGAAGTGCAGATATTTCAATCTCTCTTTTTGCGAAATAAGCATTCTAGAACAAACAAAATTTTTTAAAGCCGACCATAGGCGGTGGCGGCGACGGAGGCGGGCAAGCTGCGCCGACATTCCGGGAATACTGAGAATAACGTTCACCAAGCAATAAAGAGATAATGCCGAGCTTTGAGAAAAGAAGAGAACGTCCCCCGGTAAGTTCTTAACGGGACGTTCCGCCGTTCTGAAAACCTTCCATCCCCGAACGAGGCAATTACAGGCCGTGGTTTACCGGTCGCGTTTACACCCGTAGCCTGCTTGAACCGTATAGGCTAAGCCCCCGTACGATCGTAAACTTAGCTGACGGGATTCAACCTCTTTGGCATTGGCGTTCGATATCTCGAGCAGCTCTCGCGTCTCGCTCCGACCACACCGTGAAACCCGGTTGACCTCTTTCGTAGTATCAGTAAAAGTAATGCCGCGGAGGAAAGGGGGGGTGAGACAAGAGGTAAAGGATATATGAGAGATCTATCGCGTTGGGGGAAGTAGATACTTTCAATAATGGCTTTTCCAAGGCCCTACGTGCGTGTTGTTTCTTATATTGCTATCGGGATCGTATCCGATCGCCATTGAATGTCGCAAACGGAATAATCATTACATTGTGTGCTGATCGTTTTTTGATGAATGCCCGCGTAACTGTACTCCGCTTCAACGCTGCTCATTCTTTGTACGCCAATCATGACTACAAACGAGCAGGAGTTATGCTTTCAGCAACATGACTGTGCCGCATTGATTGATATCAAAATAAACGCTGCGATGGGGCATGCACAGCAACTATAAGATTTCCCGAAACGTTTCCTTGATCAAGAAATAATTTTGTTGCCGTAATTTACAACATTGTCACTAATATTTGACGCGTAATAACATCTATGAAAGCAGCATCCCATTTTCAGAATTTTGATGTAATTGATAGAATTTTGAATTAAGCGCAATTGAGGAAAATTGGTACGTTGACGTCGATTAAAACAGCTTGTAATATAGTGGGCGTTGTATATAATATATATCTAAAGTAAACTTATTAAACTTCTCTACACAATTTTGAATTTTATATTTGCTAAGAGTAATTAATCTCCTGGTGCAAACAAAATCAACATCAACAACTTGTAGCAAATATAATCTAAAAATTCATAGCACAAAACTCGTTAGCTCAAGCCATAATTGAGCTCTCGCAATAAACTGTTTTTAAACTATTTCATATTTTTCCATATTACATTGCGATGTGTAAGAATTCCGTACAAATTTATAAATATTTATCACTATATTTCGTTATGAGTTTATGTTCTGAGTCAAGAAAAAGACACGTACCTAACAATTAATATTCAGGAGTCATAGCCACGATTATTAACGCTTGAACTAGTTTTCTTAGACCTCTCTCAACAGGTTATAAATAAAGATTAAAGTGTATCATTTTTTTGTCTCACAGCGAATGCAAAGCCGTTGACGTTCGATGAAGTTTACAATCAAAGTAGTCCGACCAACTGCACGGTATACTGCGGCGGTTTAACCAATGGTTTAACAGAAGAACTCATGCAGAAAACTTTCTCACCCTTCGGATCCATCCAAGAAATTCGAGTGTTTAAGGACAAAGGCTATGCTTTTATCAGGTAAATATGCATTTTATAATGATTACATTAAAATATATTTACAATGTATAAATATTTTCAAACTTGCCCATCGGTACTTAATAAATCGGCATTATTTAGGAAATCGCTTTTAAAAGAAAAGAATTTCAGAAAACGTTTACGAATAAAGTTTACGCTTATTAAATTTAAATTTAAACTTATATGACATATTTTTATAAAATTAGGTTACGCCTATATATGTATATATGCCACGCATGGATATATGATTATTAATTCTTCGTTGTAATTTGTTGTAACAACTAAATAACCATAAAATCTAAATATTTTTAACTTTATAATAAGATTGACTATAGAATCACATTGCCACGATATACCTACTAATTATTTTTCGCTACGTTGTAGCTTTTATAATGGTGTCATGGAAAATAATAATTGCTCTACTTATTCTTTTTTGTATTATAAAGTTAGCACGATATTCGCAGATCGCATTGGTCAATTCATTAACCTTTTGCGCGGTCTACATAATTTTACATGTTTACGAAAATAGTCCAGTTAAAATTGACTGACAGCATTTATTCTTGTTAACTTAAAATCAACCTTCCTTAGATACTGTTCTAATCCAAAATAGAAATGCGCTCAGATTCTCTACTGATTTATTTAATAGTTTACGTTGCTTCAAACAGTCTGTTTCTGAAAAATATATGTTTAATTAAAGTGATTTCAAATATTCACCTGTTTTTGTTACGTCAAAAATATATACAAATTTTACTTATCTACAGCGGAGTATACAATGAGAATTTAAGGCATAAAATTTAAGTTTTAAGCATGCCGTAAGAAATTGACAAATCACAGTCGAATGTGAGAAAAATATTTGACTGTGATTAGTCAATTTCTTACGGTTTAAGGCTTAAAGCTTAAATTTTACGCTTTAAATTCTCATTGTTGACTCCGCTTACCACAGTTTTTTCTTCTAATAAATGAATGTAAGGTTCACGGGTTATTTCTCTATATCTTAATGAATTGTCGTAATTAAAAGTCGTTTTACTCTATCGCCGTTTAAATTACAAAATGATTTATCGATCACCAGACTCCACAAAGAACACTTAAGGCCAATTCTCGTGAAGAATTAAACGGAATTAAACGGAACTTTAGTATGAAACCCTTGAAACCATTTCACTGATTATATAATCAAAGTTCGTTAATTACCGAAGCTTTTTACTGCCTTATAAAAAAAGGAATGTAGGACAAAAACTTAATATATTATTATCATACGTTGTTGTAAATTAAGACAAATCTTAGTTTACGTATTCCTTGACGTATATTGTAATAATAATAACATATATAAATATTTACTTTTACTATCCTTTTTTTTTGCTTAAGTATTCAACGCATCCGTGTAATGAAAATGTAATAATATTTTCCAGAATATTGAACAAAAATATGTAATTATTTTTATTTCAGTTTCTAGAAATAAATGTGTATTTTAATAGAGCGTATGTTTTGTATAAAGTAAAATAATAATCAATTGTCAGGGAAAGTCATATCGTTCTTATTAAAATCTATTATTTAACCAATCACCCTCAAGCCATTGCATTACGCTAGATTGCCATACATATATTATGCATGGCTGATGATATGCTTACACCGACTGTCCGGATAAATTTATCACAGAATCGAACATCTGGCCTAAGGCCAATCAGGTAGAATCATCGTATGTACACAAAGGATTACATTTGCATAAAGTGAGTGGATTTTGGATTTTGAACGTGTAATACAATGATTATAGCAAAACTTGAGAAAATTTTACTGAAAATCATGCGCGATGATTGGTACCAGCGTAATGCGAATCATCAAATGAGATTTTACGAAATATTAGGAAATCGTATATGAATGGCGTATCAATACCCACCGTCGCTTGTGATTTATGGCACGAAACGCGAGAACATGTCGGGTCAATGGCAGCATGTCGGACTCATCAAGCTCGAATCGTGGCCATTTCATTAATCTACCCATTACATTCGCACAGATCATATATTTCAGTTCGACTTCCCATACTGACAAAATCAACTTTATTATGTTTCAAAAACATTAATAAAGAATTGTTAAATTCTTTAATGAAAGTCATGTTTTGTCAATAATTTTACGTATACCTATAGAAATAAAGATTAATTACAAAAATTAAAAACTGCTACACACTACACAGACGATCGTGTCAATATCGATATTTTCAATCCATAAAAAAAGAACGTAACAAGAAATCAGTTAAGCATTTATATCTGCTGAAAGCGAATTCAGCGCTCTACCTTAACGACAACGAGAAATCCGTGACCTACCTCAGAAAAGACTGCCGAGAGAGTATGAGGGTTGCTCTAGAACGAGCGATAAGAGAGAAAGAGAAAGAGAGAGAGGGTGAAGCCTAGAGGGAAACAGGGATGGAAGAAGGACACAATAAACCTTCTCTTACGTATCTTCCCCTCTCTATCCTTTATTCTCCCTCGTGTCCGCTGCTCGATATCCTTGTCCAGCCTTATCCGATACGATGGCCTCTACCGTTTCGTATGTCTGCCACAGTTCCGCCACCCCTGGACAATGTCCGTCGTTCAGATATCTTCCGTCTAATTGCTCTTCCTCCCTCTGTTCTTCCATAGCGTGGAACCCGGAAACGAATATCTCGGGATGACGTATGGACTTACTGCAAGGTACAGCGAGAAAGCAAGACGGGAGGGTGGATAAGGGAAGGAGGTCTTTTCTTCTCGGGTGAAAGAAAGAATCTTATCTGCCGCTGGTTATCGCTTGAGGTACGGTCTTAGAGAAGGGGGGGGGGGAGGGTTGCTGACGATGACCATCGCGTTCGTCCTACTCAACGATCGTGGATGGAAGCTCGATAGATGGGAAGGGGCAAACTTATGGACGAAGTCGCCATTGTGCAATCTCGGACGCGAACGTTAAAAGTGACCTAATCCTCGATAAATTCAATAATTCCCTGCCAACCTGCCGCCGAATTCATCGTGCTCTAATCAGATTCTCGAAAACTCTAGTCCTCACCCTCCCGGACAAAGTTGATCAAATTTATCGAGAAGTGATGGATACATTGAATAATTGAAAAGCGTTGTGCGCTAGAATTAATATTCTATACTTAAGTTATTATGTAACAGAAATGACAGATATATGTCTCGAAGCAACGAGAAACACGATATAAATACTGTCAGACAAATTCAACATTTTGTTCTCTTTTTTATGTTCCTAATTTTTGAAATATTGCTAGAAGAACATGATAATGAAGTATAAACTTTCTATATCATGTATTGTGATAACAACATATACATTTGTTCATCCAAAATAATACTGTTTTAGCAAACTAAAAACTAAATCTGCGTAATCAGTGTGTATAGAATTTAACATTGAATGCCTATCTGGAGTAATCTAAATTCGTCGAGATTCACAATTACCGTGCTCATTCGTGCGCGCAATAAACTCGCATAAATTAAACTGCACTAGTCGCAAAGACCATTTTGTTAAGCTACTGTAATAAGATCCGGTTTAACTTGTGGCAAGAGTACCGTATTGCACCGGAGATTTTTCTTTTTGCACACACCATCGCGTCGCGCCAACACCAACATTGACGTCGAAGGACACGTCTTAACAAAAGACTTGAATCCCCGTCTCTTTCGATTTCAGGTTTTCTACCAAGGAGTCGGCCACGCACGCCATCGTAGCGGTACACAACACAGACATCAACGGCCAAACGGTAAAGTGCAGTTGGGGCAAGGAGAGTGGAGATCCTAATAATGCTCAACAAACTGGACAGGTAAACGCTCTCTATCTTTTCCTTTTATCCGCTCTACTAGAAGGACAGTTTCGACGTGAAATTCCACCCTCCGTGTTCTCGAACATTTACATCGCTGCTCGTATCAAACCAAGAGAATTTTTCTACTTTATTTCATGAATAAGCATTGTCGCCGATTTTCTTTTAGATGCAATGTATGAAAAATAAAAGCAGCTGCCTTACGTGTATCAGCGAACATGAATCACAAAAGCGACTATATTACAGAGAGTCAGAATTGTTTGAAAGAGAATAGTATATGTTGACATTAATATCAAATCTAATCTTCAATATGCATGTGTCAAAGCGATGAATGTAGAGCGACAGATTTCTCGATATAAATATAAAGCTCAAGCTTGCCGTTGTTATACGTGTCACTGAAACTGAATAATGAACACTCCCGTCTCAAAGAAGTAAGAGCGTTCAAAGAAGGAAGTAGTTATCAGATCACGACCGGTTCCTTTCGATTTCACGCGGCTAAAGTGTCTTTGTCGGTATATCGGTATATGACATGAAAGTCCGGCGAAAGAGTAAAGGCGGAAACGGAGAGAGGACAGGGAATCGGGCAAGATTCCGGTCTATTCAGGTGCCTCTTCGAAGTGTGTCGGGCCGGGTCTCTTAGCAATTAGCTCCGTTAGGATGGGTAGGTACGCCCGATCTGGGAATGGTACCCGAAGTACTTCCCAAACCCTCTCGCACTCCCCGATAGTACTTCCGTGCATCCATCCACTGCTACTCGGCCCGTGACATCGCTCTAATTGATCTCTATTCCCATAACGCGCTTCTCCCAGAGGAGCTGAGATATCACGTTAGTACGTATCCTGCCATACCCTGTTCTCGTATTCAACGGAATCGAACTAGTTTGCGTGATATCCCAGTTCATCGTATCGCTTTAATGAAGAGCATAATAGCTGCATATTATTTCCATAAACCTCTTAAAAGCAAAACTACCAAAAAATCACTGTAGTTTTTAAATATCCCACTCGACAATGACCACATCATTCTCTTGATATTGTTTCCCCACATTTGATATCACGAGTTTTGGAGAGAAGAAAACTTTAATATTATTTAAAATATTATTAGACGTTCGGCAAGTAAATTATTGTGAAAACAGAAAAGAAATATATTTTCTTTTATCATAAAAATTAATTGCACACGCACAAAGAACAAATTGTATATTTTACAAAATTTATATTATTTCATAATAATTCAGTAGAATAATTTGATCTGACTTCACATTGTGCACCATAAAAGAATGAATGAGTTCACGCGAGGAACAGTGAAATAATAAAAAATAATTTACGTGACGGCAACGAAATGATCGCGTTGAAATTCTCGCGTCGCCCATTTCAAGTGAACGACCACACAAATCTTCGACGGAACGAAATTACCATTCCTGACCCTATCGACATCGTTAAGTATAAAATCCAGACAATGTTCTTGCTCTTTTCTATTTCATTGATCTTTGTGCTCTTTCAGGCGTTATCGTCGGCGACGTACCCATACTACGCGGCGGCGGCAGCTGCCGCCGCGGCGGCGGCGGGCGTCGCGGGTGTCGGAGGCGTCGGTGGCGTCGGCGGTGCTGGACAACTAGGATACTGGTATCCGCCCCAATCTTATCCCACGACAGCGACACAAATGCAAGCTGGTGGCTTTCTTCAAGGCATGCAGGGATACACCTACGGACAATTCGCTGGATATCAACAGGCGCAATATATGGGGTAAGCTTTTCACGCGAGATAGGTTCCTCTTTTCCGAAAACCAAGTTTTCGACGACGGAGTTTTAAATAATCGGAAATTTAAATGTAACATGAATATATCATTCCTCCATCTTTTTGCGGCACCGATAGGTCATAAAACAATTCGGAAATTTTTGATCGAAATAACTTCAAACTGCATAACTTTAAAAATTATTAAGAACATATAATTATTCATAATTATTCATACAAGAATATATACTGTTTTATATTGATAAATTTATCACAAATTTATGTTGATTTTAGAGATTTATCAATGTGTGTTATTATTTTAAATAAAATCATCTCATAGTCAATATAACACAAAATATAATTCTCTTCTTAGTTTTCAAACATTTATTAATTTATTTATTAATTGCAACAAAAAATATTAACAATACAATATTATATAATATACTTGCGACACGAGAAATGTTAATATTGTATCAAGCAAAATACGAATCCTAGCATTTGTATACTGCTTTGTAAAATTATACGATTTGACAATTATGCATTTTTCACAAACATAGAATGGGAATGGGTGCTGTCCATGCTGCTGGCACAGCAGCAGGATGGGGTCAGGGATTACCTGGGGGACCACAGTTACCACCACACCACGCCACGACGGTCACGGCACCCCCAGGAGTGCAAGCCGCACCCCCGCCACCACCGCCACCGGCACAAATGATGGCCTACCCGATGCAACAGTTCCAGGTAACCATTACTTTATCTATCCCATCTGTACACGCGTGCAAGTGTGCGCCGTATACTTGTTTGTGTGATGTTTGTTGGCTAACACTGGAGTGTTTCGCTTTTTACATACTTTTGCATCTTGCCCCTGTTACGTCCAAAAGCAATTTCGTCGGTGCCGGTATTGGCTTGTAAATGTTGCACGTGGAAATTCAATTCGACATCAAAAGGATATCGAAAGCATGTGTCGGCAGAAGAGTGCGCATAGTATATATGTGTATATATATATATTGTCGGTGATCTTAGAAAACCTCGTAAACTTGATACTTGATATATCATTCGAAAGACCGAGCGATAGAACATGCTACGCTTCACCAGGAAGAGTTTTGCACGGGTGGAAACAGTAAACATAGCTACAATAACACGTATGATATAATTAGCTACACACACATATATTCGGTATAATATTTTGGCTTGAGTTAACGATATTGCGAGGTTACGGGAGCAACCGCGATATGCTAATTTCAACAATTTATACCAGCATTATTTACGATAATTACATAACGTATGCAAATAAAAACTTGCATTTTCTTATAAAATATATTACATATCTTATAAATTATATTACAAACTCAAGTATGTTTTTTATCAGACTAATAATAAAACGCGCGTTATATTATTAATCTTCAATTTCTCCGTTGCTAATTTAACCCACAAAATTATTCATTTGCCATAAATAAATCGTTTGTTTAATAATAATTAATGAGAAATAGTGCTGTGTATGAATAAAATATCAAGATCATATATGCTTGTGCATTAAAGCTTACGATGCTTTTTTTTTATAAACAGAGTTGGGTAAAAGACAGAGAGAATATAATATTCATTATATTTTATTTGTATACAATTAGAAGTTATAATAAGATCAATAAAATGGTAAGTATTCGTTAAACAGTGACATAATATGTTACCCATCTCTACTATGTACAATTATGAATAGATGTACTTTTCGGCTAATTGCGAAAAATGCATCAATTTTCTCACTGACAAAAATGCTTCATGGCAGCCGTGATTGTATTATGATAATTGTGTGCAGAATGTTTGTAGTACGCATGTCTAATATATCCACATAAGTAACAGCGAAAAATAACAAAAACTTTATACAGAATTATTTCTATTATCTTGTACCGAATTTCGAGAGATATTAATAGAAACTGAGGAAATAAAAATTACTTTAGTTTTTTTATCAAAACATTTAAAACGATGTTTGGTGTTACAACGGTATTCATGAGATTAATAAGACATCATGTTACGCTAAACAATCATGTACCTCCTTATATAATTATCTTTCTAACGTAATTTTTAATCCGTTTAACACGATTACATCTCTTACTAGCAAAGTAATTTTTATTTTTTGTACACCAAACATTGATGAAGCAAGATAGACTCGCTTTCCCGCTCGACACCTGGTTATAGGAGATTGTCAAGATTTAGTTATGTTGCAAAAAATTGTGGTTCATGGTAGTGAAGTGAAATATGATACTTATCGTAGTTGTTGTCCAGAAAAATACACCTCGACCATCTTGCTTTCTGCACAGAATGCACACGTAAGAAAGTGCGCACTGCACACAGGCACATACGCCATCGCTAAAAACGACACTACTATAAAAAAATCTGGAATATTTGAAAAGAGATCAGGGATGGCTTCGGGCAAGCGCAGCGAATGCATTTCAACTCAGCACCGCTTTTAATGCCCCGCGTTCTTTTTGCTTCAAGAACAATTTCTGAACTTGACAACTTGAAGTCTCAGAATTGAGAACGACTATCTTAATTTAAAAGCTCGCTAAAAACTCTAGTCTGAAATTTTCAAATTAACTCTGCTGTTTCTTTGTATTTTCCTTTCCATCATTTATTAAGTAAATAGAAAAAAATTATTTAAAATGTTTTAATATTTTTTATAGTTTTATGTTTATTTTATGCTGATATATATTTCTGTTTATTATCCAAGTCTGATTTTTTAGCTAATTGTGTAAATTTTAGATGATTGAATTAAACAATATAAATTTTTTTACATGAGGTTAAAAAAACATACAGTTTTATTTTAGTAATTTCGGCTTATTATATTATAATATAAAATAATGATAGAAAACAACGCATTCATAAATTTATGGAGTTGAAGAGTAAATCGGGAGATCCTACTTTAGAGAAAATACAGTTATTGGGGGAATAAAAGAATAAGTTTCCTGATCATCAGAACTAGTAGAATGTTGAAATACAGTAAAACTGAAATAAATTAAACTGAATTAATGAGCGAGTGTCTGGAAATTCGATTTGTTCACTAATTTCTTTCATCCGCTTAATTTAACGTTCCATCAAAAATCTCTCTAAATGGATAGGAAAAGGTAAAAAACCAGTAACAATCGTAATGTTTCCGGTTTTTAATTTAATCGTGTGTCTATTTTTCGCATTCTAAAAAAACCAACTATGCCAAAATATATATTTAAACATTTTTCCACACATACACAGCATTTCCGGAGAACTTTAAAATGAATTGCATATTTAATAATAGCGTAAAGAAAATCTTTAGATTATTGTTACCAGAAAAAGTACAAACAATTTGAGACATCGTAGCATATTGTAAACGCTGTATCGATTTCGGCTTTCAGTCATTAATCTGCAGATGTTTGCAATGCCAGTAAAACGGCCTGTACATATTATATATGTATATATACTTATACAAAGATATATACATATCACGTAACTATAGTTGTTTAGTGAGTCTTTTGTACATATCGCACATAGAACGGAATAAAAGTCACGTACTATTGCTCGTCTATCGAAGAAGATATTTCGGTGAGGAAAGTTAGCTCGCTTTCGCACAAATATCTCTTTCCGAAAAACCGAGTTCGCATTATATCACTGCATGTCAAGCGAGATACCACTTTGAAAGTTGCTTGAAAACTAGCCACCAAAACCATCCTCAATTGAGAGAGAACACGAGTTCGTAGTAACGGTACTGATAAAACAATGAAAGAGGGATGAAACATGGAAAATATATCGCCACCGGGATAAATTGCAATTGACTTCCCGTTTATTTTGCTAATATTTTTTTTTGTTACGAGAGAGTTACAAAGTTTTGCGTTTGATCGTAGGATCTAAGAGAACAAATTTATACACGGATATTCGCAATTTACAATCATGAGCTAAAGGCTGCGAAGTTATGAACATGCAAATATTCCCGAGTAAATTTGTACACCGTGTATTAAACTTTAATGTGCAGCTAACAATACAGAAAGTATATCAACCAATAGAAAATTAACAAAAAAACACAACAAAATTAAGAGGATCAATATTAAAAATGAATGTCATAAATATCATATGGATATAAAAAGCTATAATATGCTACTCTCCACGTAGATTTAGACTTGCATGAATATGGAATGCGAAATGTAGACATTGCATGTATTATGCTTCTTGCACTTTATCTAATTCAGCTCGAGTATCCCTCTGGAGTGCCTTTCTTTTCTTTCTTTACTTACTTCTATAAAGTTTTTATAACAATCCCAACAAATTGATTAATTATTTCGAAATAAAACGTGACAATTTCGGTAAATATTTTATGATTGCCGCGTTATCAATTGGGATAAGTTTATGATTTATATATGGTTTTATAATCAATGCATTATTAGATATAAATATTTCTTTTAAGATCAAATATACCTTATATGTGATAATATATTGTATTCGGTGTTCTTGTTGCTCACTATCCAGGAAGGGATGCTCGAAATTTTCAAAAAGACTATCTTTATTTACATATTTCGGTTCGCAGGCACAGTGATCGCTACCACTATCATCGCACGGCCTGGCTTATCCTTTCTTTCGAATATCAATTAGCATCAAGATAACTGCATCTACAACCTGGCTCAACCTCGTATTCAGCCTGAAATTACTCGTTGCAGCTTATTTTTATGCAAAAGGATAATATTTTCGTCGGAACAAAAAGGAATGGAAGAAAACATGTAAGAAACGAAAGCAAAATAAAAGAGTGATATTTGCGTCTATTCTATCAGCATAACAATTTATATTTATGATATTCGATCGTAGATTTCGTAGTAATCTAAACTTGATTTATCTGATGACGACTGAAAAATTTTCAGTAATTAGGTCAAGACAACTCATTAATCTAATCTTGCAATTACTTCGCTATCGTCGATACGCTTTGAATTATAATACAAGTAGTTTACTATTTGTATATTATATAATTATTATGCGGTCTTTATGTCCTTACTACTGCGCCACACGGTGGAGGTTGAGTCATGGTAAAGGTAGATTCAGATCGATTAGAATCCATGTAGTACGAGAATGTGAGAAACTGTTACGGAGAAACGAGAGTGAAGAATATGAAGCAGAAGCGAGAGAGAAAGAGAGAATGAATGAAAGAGAGAGAGAAAGCAAAAGTTAGAGAGCACATAGACGAGCGCGAAGACGAATGAAAGAGAGGGAGAGAGAGGACTATATATTGTCGAGTATATTTCTATTACTTTCTTGAAATTCGGACCAAGATTTAACCAGCGTTTGTGTGTTCAAATGGTAAAGTGTGTTCTTGGTTGCGGTCCAGCTAGCGGATGAGGACTGGCTGACGCCTAGCCTTCTAGTGTGATGGTAAGCAAGTACACCCCAACAGGAACAACTTCTACAGCAACAACAGTTACCACCACCATCACCACCATCATTTCCTCCTCCACTACTACCACCACCTCCAACAACAACAATAACAACATTTCCATCATCATCGATGCACAATCGACCGCGACAGCAAAAGCAGTAGAACTCATGCCACTTCCGGCTTGACGATGCGCAAGTCGAAAGGCAGTAACCACGAAAAGCAGATAACACTTGCTTAGTAAAAACGAAGAAACAAAGTGAGAAATAAAAAATAGTGATTAAGGATCATAATCCTAGGTAATCTTGCGCAAGATGCATCCAATATCCCCATTCCCCCCGTAAGTTTTCACGTCCAGTGTAAGAGAAAAGAACCGCTACCGATTACTAAGCGGAGATACCTCTCGTCCAGTCTGTAGGATAAATCTAGCATCTTGCTCGGCTCGAAGAAATAGATAGCGTTTGCCGTTACAGTAGTGTGTCCGAAGCTTCAATACAATACAAATCCGGAATACACGTGAACAAATCATTCGTAATGGTCTGACAGTGTTTTTTCTTTTAGCGAAACTGGCCAATTACGCATATACTATGTATCGTCCAGCGATAATGAGTACATGAAAAATACGAGTCCGCACACGTTCAACGGGATCGTGGTTTATCACCATTTTAACAAAGCGCATAAATTCCTTGATCCTCTCTACGAAAAAAAGAAGAGTGCCGTTAGATCGCAGGATACAGATTCGTTACACGGATTCATTATTTTTGTAGTTTGGGCTTAACAGCGAAAATAATAACTCAAAGACATAATGTCGAAAGAGACGCTCACGGCCAAATGCGACGGCCGGGGAGCGGCTACGGTGTATAAATGATAAATACAAAGATTAATCGAAGCATACTCTCGTGAAGATATATAAATATATAAATATATATATATATATATAAATGAAAGAATATATACATAAAAGAATAAATATTATTATAAACAAAATTCAACAATTAGCTAGTTAGATAGGCATGTTATATTAAAAGTTATTCGAGGTCGATTCGATATTCGGCGGCAAGGAGGAGGTGGATCTTGTGTATATTCAATAGCGCAGCATTTTTACGGGGATAAAATAATCTTCACCCCTTTGTACAACTCGCCCGTTTAAAAAAAAAAACCACGGGAATTACTGCTGAATCCACGTATCTTATCCCATTTCCACTGCAAAAAGATTCGTATTTCGATCAAATAAATTTATTTATAGGATTCGTGGCCAAACGATAATTCACACATTGAAATCTTTGCAGGCAATTTAGTATCCGTTTTTATCATTCGAATCTGTCTTTCGGGCGCGACATATAGACCTGTTGGATACTTTTATAAAACAGACACGCCGTGAGAGGCATTGACGAATTAGCACATCCCAAACTGAGAAAGTGGCGAAAACGCGAAAAACACCGATCAGATCACCGTGGTTTTTAAGTAAACGTTAGATTTTTATATAAAATGACTATGTAGAACCAAAGAAAATCGAGATTTTGACGTTTAAGCAATAAAACGTTAAGCTAAGGAAGAAAAAAGGCAGCCATCAATCCCTCCGTCTCTTTATAAATCAATCTCGCTGCGTAAAGAACGAGAGAATACACGAATTCTTAACAACGAAAAAAAAATAATAGTAATAGAATGGACAAGGTAGATAGAGGAGACGGTGCGTGTTTTAAATTGTTCGGTGAGCAGTAAAACGATCACAATATCCTCGTTGTCCCGAATTTCGACTTGACCAAATTGATACAAAAGAAAGACGAGACCGAAACTCGTATAAATCGTGAACATGTAAGCAATTGCATGAGTGCAATCGTACATATGAGAGAACGCTAGAGGAGGAGGGAATAGAAAGTATGAAAGCGAAAAGAGAGAGAAGAAAGAATGAGAGGGAGAGAAAGGGTGCGTGAGGAAAAAGCCGAGCGACGAATAAATTGCACAGCACAAGCAAAGGACGAGGAAAAAGGGGTTAAATAATTCGTAGATAGACATATTGCACAAACAGCACGAAAGTTAGATTAGATGAATTAAGTTTTTTTGTCCACGCGTGCCCTGTCCGCGCGGCAGCCGTTTAGGATCTTGATTGTACATAATCTCATCATCGACGTGCTCCTCTGCCATTAAAAACTATCCGCTTGCTAGGAAAGGATCGGCCAGAAAAAGTGGGACGAGAAACGAATCGACGAGGTGATAGCACGAGCAGTTTCAATACTTGAAAAGATGGGAAGCGGCTGAAACTTATTGCAACCCGTTTCCGTTATCTCCGTGCTCGATCGTTTGTATCTCCATCGTCCTGTTTCTTGCTCCTCGTATCTACTGCCTCTTCTTACCCCTTCGGTTTTAAGTACCACAACTCATACTCGTCGTATCGATAATATCTTGTCCTCGCGTTTCCTTCGAAAAGCGTTCATATCGGAGCAATGAGTAGAACCGGGGAGTGAACTTATATATAGAAACTAGTGCAATTAAAACTTCAAGCCCTTAATCGTCAAAAAATCACAAAAAATAATTTTGATTCGATATTTCTGTTTTTGAGATCTAAAATATCAATTTTTTGAAAATTATATATTGCATAAAATTCTTACATTTAATCTTTCGCTGTGTAAGGCTCTAAAAGTTATAAGTCTGAAACTCTAAAAAATTATATATCTTGCAAATAATGTATTTAAAATCCAATATTTGATATGAATCTTCAATATCATTGTTCTCGTTTATATTGAAAGAGACTCACTGTTCAAAAGCATCGCCCTTTGTAAGGTGTAATGATTCGTCTGATGTCTCTATCGAGTATCACTCACGTGACATATTCCGTGGATACATAAAATATAATTTTGCTCGCACGAACAGATAAAGACGACAAGGAACAAAAAGAGGAACAGAGAGAAAGAGAGAAACAGGTTCGGTTAGATTAAGAGGCGAAGAGAGCACATCGATGATGACTGAAATAAAAACGAGATAGGATGAGCGATAGACGACTTTGGTATTAATCAAAAGATAGACGGATCGTGCTTTAAGCGAATCAAAAGCGTATTCGACGTTTCTCAATCAAAAAGATCAATGATCAAAGTACGGCACACACGAATACTCGAAACGTAGCGAAGGAAGTAGAGAACGGCACAATCAAATCTGCCCAACATCGCATAGAGTTTAGATGTTTTGTGATGAAAGTAGAGAAAGAAAGGGTGAGAACGAGAGAAAGAGAGAAAGAGAAAGAAAGAGGGAGAGAGTGTGTGCGTGTCTGTGTGTCTACCAACGATCCGTCGCGATTGTGTCAACCAGATAAAAGAGTGATTTTCCCGTGAGAGGAAAGCTCGACAATAAAAATCGCCACATTTTAGCGTTTTCAATCGCGATGAATGATTCTGATATAGTAATTTATACATAAACAAAATTAAGGATAATAGTGTTGCCGCTATATTGGCTGCATTTTTGTCGCCTTGCTCTTATTTGATTTGCAGCTTTACAAAGAAATGTAAAAAAGAATCATTATATCTGAGTTCCAGTTTTGTATGTTTCAGAGAGGATCATCAAAAGATATGTTAATTTATTTCTAATTTGTGTTGTTGTTGGTATATATGTTATTAGAAACATATTTATTCATACATACGTTCAATTACTTGCACATAATTTTCTTACTGAATGCATTTAGCTTATTCTAAATTTTATCATGTCTTTAGTTTAGTACAATATATGAATTATCATGCACGATCGCACGTGATGTAAGCGCGACCACGATTATTTCTTGCAGTTTTTGCATGTTAATAAACATCGATTTTATAATCATCTTTCGATTCAGTTTTATCGTAACCTGCACCCTGAAAAAAAATTCGTGACTATAATTAAATATTATTCTTTCATTGTTTATCTTTATAATGTGATAATGTTATCGACAAATATCTAACAAACTATTAAGAAAATTAAAAATATCAGAGAGTGTAAATATATTTACAATAAAATGCAGGTTACAATCGCGATTTGCAAATTTTCATATTATTTAAAATTTTAGCTTAAAACGAAATCGTCATGCTATATATAACCGAATCTCGTTTTCTAATAGAAATTGGGTGACTAGCCTCGAGGACACGGCACGAGTATGCAAAGAGAAAGCAACAAAATTATAAATAAATATATATACATACATATAAATATAAAAATGCATATATATATATTATATATAAATATATATACTTGCGCGCAGCGGCGGCGAGGGCTGTTATTTTCAATCGTCGTGCGTAAAACAAAGCACTGTGCGTGAAAAAGAGAGAAAGAGTTAGCTTTTAAGGAACGACATGAAAAAGAACATATATATAAGTAAAAAGAAAATATCGTGTACATTATTAGTTAGGCAAAAGAAATAAAAATATAGGTTATTTTTGTGAAAGGTGGAACGAGCGAGGGGAGAGTGGGGGAACAGAGAAAGATTGTGTGGCAAGAGGGACCCAATGGCAGACTGTAATACGAATTATGCAATAAGAACCCGTTTGCATCTGTCAATCAACTCCTGTACAGTAACCGGGAAGCGTTTAATCGATAAAAGGATATTAATTGGATTTGACACACACTCTACTTTTACGTTCCTTATGTTCCGCCCAATCACTCCCCTTATCGAATTGCTCACTATGCACTACGACTCGATTCCACCTTCAACAGAGAAAAAGTGAGGGATCCCGTATTCTTTCAAAGAATCAGCGTGGATATCCGATCTTGTAAAAAGTATTTAAAAAGAGGCGCCTTAAACATGAAGGCGTGTGTATAACTTGATGTAGTCCTGTATGTTGTCTAGGACATATACCGAGTGGAGTTATAGCCGATTGAGCGAATTGTCGCGTTAAACAGGAAACCAAAATGTAGCATAAAGTGATAGATAGATAATTATTAATGTAATCTGACCTGAGGTAGGCAAAAAAATAACAAAGGGGCAATGGAGTCGCGGACGGAAACGACGGATGACGGGGAAGTGTGAAACGGGGCGAAATAAATTGTAAAAAGAGCGGGCAAACTTGACGAGAGCCACACCATAGGGCAAAACTATATAGCAAAAGAGATCCGCTTATGGTACCTAAGTCATGGACCCATATTCGGGAAAAGGGACACGCGCGCGCATACATACGAGGTGTAAAACATGTACGCGTATGTAAATACACACAACACCAAATACACAAAATGCACACAGCATACGTGTAGAATATAGCGACGAGAAACTTAACAAAAGCTCTAGACGTAGTCTAGTCTAATCTAGCTTGTCGATCATTAGGTTAACGAAATAAAAGCGTTCATGAGGGATAGTGCAATAACTAATATCCGCAAGTTATACTCAGCACTCTTATACGGCACAAATGTCAGGACACGTGTATATGCATACACCGAAAAACAGATATTGACATGTATAAACATATATACATGTATACACATACACACAGAAACGCGTGCTGCGGCTGCTGCCTCCATCCTTTGTCCGCGTCCTCAACTCACAGTTCTCAGATTCTGCATATAATCTGGCAATTGGCGTGACTAGAAAACGTGATTCAGACCATTTCGAGATTTTTATTATCGCATTGTTCAAGCTTTACAGAAGCTCCTGGTTATCCAATCCTCATCGAATTACTATAAAGTCTCAAGTTGCAACAAAATTCAATGCGTGCCTTTTTTTTCTTTTTCGCTCCTCGATTCCTGTCACGTAGCGTGTTTCCTCTCTTCTCTTAGTATCTCGTAACGGGCACTATGTCTTCTTCATCCGTGCGTCTCCTTCCTTGATGCTCTCTTACTTGTTTCCACGATTGTCCCCGATGCCACCGCATATAAGTATTCCTCCGCCTGAACAGACTTATCTCGCGGAGACTTACCAAACGATAGTCGACAATCATTGAAGAAACATACATTTAGAAACTTGTACGTGTTCTTTTCACCGAGGGCTAGGTATTAATTATCGTCACCGACGTGTTTGCACAGGTCTCGTGCAGGCAATGGACAGAGGAAAGTGGCATCGGACTTTGGGAAAGTAAGAGAGCAAGGAGTATTAATTGCCTACGATGCTATCCTATCGTGTTCGTAATGCTTTTGCCTCTCGCAAGTGTACCACAAAACGTGATTTTGATATCGATCAACACGTAGGTACCGCGATGCACACACAAAACATATCATCGAGCCAATCAGCCGATCCTACCACTCCCAATTAGGAACTGCAATGAGGGATGTGGAATGCAATTAAGCGATTGATGCTTCAAATTACTCAAACTGCAGTTGTGCTCACAAAAACAGATTTTTTTTCTCTCTTTTCGCGGACTCTAGAGCGGTGACGCTTAGGAATGAAACTTAGCCGATCCTGTAAAATTTATTGCATACTAATACATTTGTTTCGATCATACAAATTGCGTGCGTAGCAATGACAATCGTTATAATTTACTTCGATGTAATCTGAACGTGATATCAAGAATAGTATTCATGGGCTGTGTACTTAAATTAAGATATCGTTTTAGTTTCCATTCATGATTACTGAATCTTCGCACACTTCCGTGAAACTTTTTATAACTTTCAAATATCTATAAATGACAAATTGGTAGGTACAAGATATAGTAAGTTATTGGAATTTTTAGCGTTTTAATTAACATACAACATAGGCATATCAGATGTATTTTTTACTGGAATAATTTCATTGATTGTTATAGAAAAACAAAGTTAATTTTATTCTAAGAAGTACTATTCTAAGAAGTACTATTGTGTGTTTTTTAAAACTAAATTTTAAATCGTAAATCGCAACTAAACGCGTATATATTTTCTTTCTAACCGAGGTGCATTTAACTTAACTATTTATATTTAGATGCCCCTCGAGAATCTAACATAATTCTTATAGCGGGACGAGGGCAGCAGTCAAGCCAAATTGGGATACTTACCGATGCAAAGCACCGTGGAAACAGCTTAGTATTAGAGCAAGAACGTTTAAGAAAAAAAAAAGCACAGTGAAAGAAAACAAAAGTAGGAGCCGTAAGCATAGATACCGAGCATAAAACATAAAGTAATGTATGTATATAATCATATATATTATACAAGAAAGACTACAAACAAGACATGCGCATCTATATATAATACAAATATGTATATTATATATACATATATGCATATATATATGTGTAAGATGATAACATTAGCCAACAGATAGAAGCTATAACGAGTATAAGCTTAACGAAGAGAAGAAGGGAGCGAACGAATGCGGATGCGCGGCATATGTAAATGCGCGCTCCGTGACATACTGTGTTAAATACCTTTAGTTGTAAGAAATAAGAAAACACATTGAGATGTAACTCGTAAGAGAAGATAGATGTGGCTAGCCTGTCGGACCCCCTGTGCCCCCGAATATAGATACAAGTAATGTATGGAATGATAGCGGGAGAAAAAGAGAGAGAATGCATGAAAGAAAGCGTGTGTGTGAGAGAAGAGATTAATAGGGCGAACATGCGAGGAAGAAATGGAAGAATACGAATGTGTCAGATGGCATACAAGGAAAAAAGTGGGTGAGAAAGCGTGAGAATAGGAAAGAAATAGGGAGAGAGAAAAACGAGGTGTAGGTATGCTTCAGCAGAAAAAGCGTTAAGAGGTAAAATTTCAAAAAGAGAGTACGATAATTATGATCGCGTCCGATTCATACAGAGATTACGACGTTCCTTCATTTTTCTTGTAGCTTTTCGTACGATTTGACGAAGTATGCGTTGCGGGGCCCCGTAGATATGGCCCTTTTCCCTAATCCCGATGAGATACGCGGCATATCACTTACGACCGTTACGCTAAGAAGTTAGGTGCCTTTATCCACTTCTTTATGTGTATGCATTTCGGTAAAGAGGACAACGAGAATACTGAAAAAAAAAAAAAAATTGCGAAAACGCGGACGATCGGGTGAAAAATATAGTCATCAGTAAAACATACACATATTGTATATCGCGCATGAAATGGCACAGCGGAGCTCGAGGGAAGGGGCCGGTATGACATCCATCCATCGTGCATCGTTCGGCACTGTGCTCATATTACGAAAACAGCCACCGAAATGTTGGCACGACGAAACCAAACGGCAACAAGCGTCATAATAACGAAAGCGACGGGAGCGATCAAGCGCTCGCGACTTAAGTATACTTCCGCGATTAAACATATGGCCCGCGGGGTCCCATGGCAGCCTCGTTACATATTTAAGTTAAGGAGCTGGAAACGGCTCGAGAGCGTCACGTCGAACAAGAGCCGTATAATGTATATGTAATTTGCAACGATGCGTGACGGCGCACGCACAAGACAACAATACACAAATCACACGCATGCATGTAGAGAGAACGAGAGGAGCTGGAGCCGTGTACTACGCGCGCGGGCAGTAGAGACAGACATGTGTATGTACACAGGTACGGTGGGATGTGTACGCTTGCAGAAACAATTTTCACACAATATACACACACACAACACTATCGCGAGACGCCCTGGGACGTGCGTAAGAAAAAAAGAAACGTGTATAATATTATATATACATAACATAGCATATAAAAGTACATTATAAATAATGATGAATATAAATAAAAATATATATAAATACTATGGAAAAAGTAAACAAAGTATAAATATGAAGGAAGTATATAAACGAAAATATAGGATAAAACACGCATAGGCTTAAGAATACAAGATATTATTATGATGATGTATGGTTGGTTTATAATGTAAAATATATTATAGAAAATGTATATTGTGTTATTTTAACTTCCAATCAATCCTGCATCAATCCTTAGAATAGTATATAATTGCTTGCTTATAATTCTTGATGTATCCTTGATATCTATATTATTTTTTTATTGATTTGGCAATATATATATGTATATAAATATAAATATATAAATATAATATATTTATATCTATACATATATTTATTTTGATATGCATTTGCAAAAATGAGAAAATTGAATTTACTAATAATTTTACTACACTGAAAAAAAATGTATTATTTGCAAGAAAATTGATTTCTATTTTAGTTTCCTTAATTCAAAGAAGTATTAGATAGATTTGAGAAAACATTTTTCTTAATTTAAAATATTTTCTCAAATCTACCTAATATTTCTTTGAATTAAGGAAACTAAATACATAGAAATCAATTTTCTTGCAAATAGTAAATTTTTTTCAGTGTATTTTCCTCTCGTCTGTAATTTTTGTGCGGCTAGAATAATTTAGTAGCAATAATCTTTCCCATCTGTTTATATGATGAAAACAAAGAGTATTTAACTCTAAGTACAAACAGCGCGTAACAATTAAACGTTTGCATTCAGCAGTAATTAAACGTAAACATCGCTCGCATCGATAGTAGCCGCGAGATATAACGGCTGTATGCGCTTGTTCTGCCCGTTAAAAAAATAAGGGTTGAGCACCACAACGCGGGTAATTATACAAACGTGGCAAGCACGAAAACGAAGAGGAGGAAATATACGCACCATATATACGAAACATTAATCGAGAAAAAATGGAATTATAATTCCAATTTTTAGCAATCGCATTTTATAGCCTTATAAAAATATTTATATTTATCTTATAATCTTTCAAATAATTTCCACACGATATATATATAAAAACTTTTATATACATATATGTATATGTATAAAGCTTAACGAACGTTGCCTAAATTGACAGGAAAGCTATTCACGAAACATCGATAAGCGTTATAAGAGGTGAAGGACATAGTAAACGATTTGGCCAATTTAAACACCGCGCATATATGGTATCACATATATTAGATATATTTCTTTAACGTTTCCTGCATTTTTTAAGTATTTCTGACAAACGCAAGAATGTTGAAAACTTGCAATGCATGATATATATTGTCTAAATGTATTTCAATGATTAAATGCACTCCAATCTCCCCGTAATAATAACCGAATAATGTGAGCAACGATACCTGAAATTGAAAATAAACACTTGAGCTGACGATTTTCAACAAAGTTTGTGCCGGGAATCGCAACTGTGGATGCAATGCACCCTTTGCGACGCAGTCCCGTACATTCGTGCGCACCTGTACACGTTTCTGCGTAGACGGGGGATCGTGCGTGTGTTGCGTATAGCCGGTAGATACAGCCGCGCTTAATTGCGAGGCAGGGGTGCGATGCCCGGTTATTTTAGCCCAGACTGACAGACGCGCGGACATGACAGCCGAGGAAGTCCGAGCTCCCTGTTCGCGCCGCGTGCGTGCAGCAGCAGCATCACAGTAATGCTCAACCACTCACATGTCGTATTGCGCTAATCATTTTCTTGGCAGTTGCTAATTTTGCCGGGCCGGAAAACATCGCTTCCTTTTTCACAAAGAGCTCACTTTCTCGTCGCGTTTTATATCTTCACATTACATGGGATAATTTCAAATTTGTTTTGAAAAACTGACAGTAGTTATAATACTGCGATGCATGTGACGATAAATATATTGAATAAATATGCGGACAATCACTTTGTTCTCTCAGCATGACAATATTTTCAAATATAATAATTACAAAATAAAAATAAAATAAAAAATAATAATTTGGTCAATTCCAAAGTCTCTATCATGCCTTACATAATTTCATGTTTGGATGATGTGATTGAAATGATAATTATTTTCAAATTTCGTGTACTATATAAATTGGTGTCATTTGCTATCATTGACGAGACAAGTGCCGTTACACACATAAGATCACACAAGTCTTTCTAAAGGAGATTGTTTAAAAAAAGAGCTGCAAATTGATATCACATTCACAGTTGCAATATGCAATCTAATTCTTAAGAAATATATAAATTGTGTACCTACTTCAAGATCTTTAATACGCAATAAATTGAAAAAATGCATAAATGTATAATCCGTACACAAATCTTATAAATTTAAAAACATGTTTTAATTATCAACAAAAAATTACTATAATGAATAGTAAGAAATAGCAATGTATTTCTTTAAATTGCCAAGATTGCCAAGCTAATGATTACAAAAATTTGGGAACCTCTATCATTCGGATACATATTCACCAATATACACGTATACATATACGATCTATCACGTATCTTCACATACATGATGTATAGATAGGCGCTCGTCTCTCTGTGTGCGGCTACACACGCACGCAGATCTCCGTTAATACATCGAATACCCAACGGCCGTACAAGAGAATAGCGTAGTATAAAGCATAAACTACAATTAGTGGTAATCCGCGTGACACGGGCATGGCACCCTTTGCGCATATTAGAGCATTAGCTACCGACTCATACGAGCGAACCGTACATCATTTCAGGACGTGCCCACGTCTACTGGCAAAATCGTTAAATTTACGAAGAAACACGACTGACCCGATATATAATGAATGAATATATAACTCGTTTAGCATGTCACTCGTATCTACGCACGATCATACGGATCATTTCATTATTATTATTATTGCAGGATTTTATATATTGTCAGTTGTGTTGATCACTAAATTTGCTGAAATTTATAAAAAAAAAAAGAAGTAATCGCGAACAAACTAAATGTTAAGATAAATTTGTGCGAAAAAGGTAGCAAATTAGGTATGCTTTATTAGAAATTGATGGATTGAAGACTATTATATTCTTATTTGCATCGCAATTTCGTGATTATTTGCTGCTTCTAAGTTGAGAAAACTCATTACATCAATTACAGTGATAAACGGATCTCGCGAATGTGGTTGGTTAATGTGGTTCTCGCGATTATCGAGACGTTGACGGTACATCTTATGCGGATAAGGGCTCTGCGAATTCTGCCACTTATCTGTACAGTCAAAGTACGGGAATGGGAACACCGCAATTTTACGATTTTGCGGAAATAGATATGGACTACAGTCAAAAGCCAAGTGAGGCAGAACACGATCGTAAAAAAAGGAAAGGTATCAGTATCTATTCTGGAAAGGTGCATCGTCTGCAGAGTCTGTTTTAAGAGAATGAAAGATTCTTGAAATGTAAGTTCTTTTTCTAACAATAAGATTTGCGACGTAAAATTATTGAAAATTACGATTAATCTTGCCCTTATCAAACCATTATTGATAAGAAGTCGGTTTATGCGATGCACTAATCGCGATTACATAACTGCAGTATTTACATATATTTATTTTATGTATATCTCTATAAACACATAAAGTTTCTCTAAAATAAAGTCGCATAGATAAAGCAAAGTTTTTATGAATCATAACTTTTTATAATAAAAAGAGAATGAATTAATGCAGGCATATCACCATAGTAAAGCAAGGAAATTTTCTTGTGTAAAATGTGCAGAGTTCTATGAATCATTGCATTGCATTGTATAAAATTTTTCATATAAAGATTATGCGTGTATAAAAAATTGTAGCCAGTCATCTGCATGATTCAAATCACATATCTTTTTACACGAAATATTGTCAGAAAAAGTTTGAAATAATTAAATTTACCTTGGAATGAATCGCATAGCTAGAGTGAAGTTCGGTTTTACAAACTATATATAGATTCAGGAATTGGGTGGTACGTTCACGCTAGATAACCTGTTCCATATCAGTTCCAGTTACTTTGTAGTAATTTGCCTAACAGATAGCTATGGCGTAACTTTTACTAGCGAATACAAATCAAGCGACCTGCATGAGTATATATCCATAGTTGAAAATTTAAGTTTGGATGACCAGACATTCTGGTTTGCGATAACGTATCTTCTTTTTTGTGATATTTCCGAAATTTCTCACAGATTTTCTAAATTGGTTCAGATTATGATCTGTTATTACAATTTTAATCTAATACATTTTCTGTTTACTATCTTTTTTTGTTCAAAATCCAAAAACTTAGATATTGTGTTGAAACAAATACATGTACAGTAAATCTTACCTATATTTTTCAGTTTTATCATATTAATTTATTAAAAATTTGTCGAGAACAAATATTATAGTTTTGCATGATATTATATTACAATATTTTGTCAAAAGTAGATTTTGTCTTTACTAATATTTACTTCTTTCTTAAGAATTTTCATGTGTAAGTTTTGTACAAAAAAATAAAAGTCTATGTGTTTTTAAATATATAACGGTAAATATTTGACTTTTTTATTTTTTATATTACATAGTTATGTGAAGTTAAAGGTTATTAATTTAAGCACGTTTTTAATATACATTTTTGACGCAAAATTATGAAGTGCTTCATACAAAATCTGTAAACAGCGCGATATATGATTAATGCAATATTGGCGCGGAACGAGCGAATAAAACGCATTTGCAATATTTTATCGGTGAATATAAAACATTTATTTTCAGGATAATTATTTATTAACTGTTGCACGATGTTAATCATCACGTATGTTTATCTTCTAACAGTGATAATCTCCACGGTTATCATAATATGTATTCCGCTGACAGTAGAAATAAACACGTAATATCCCATAGTACCGTGCAGCGTATGTGCCAATTAAGTCTAATTGATGCCTAACCCGAACAAAGGAAATGCGGTGCGGAATTCCAATTCCTTCATTTCAATCAACAGAAAAGTTTAGAGCAACAGCCTCGGAATGAAGCAAATGTGGTTCGCAGAATTGGCCTCATCGGTCACCAGAGAAGCGTGGAACAGCGTAGTTCCCTCTGCCATTCTCATTTGCGGTTGTCGGTCCACTGCCATTCCGCCGCCCTCGCAACCGCTTTCGTCCTTTACACCTTCGTATATTTCGTTCCAGCAACATCACGTTACGTTGTAAGTCTCCTCCGAACGGCCGTAAGATGCATAGTGATTGATTGTTCGGTGCTTCGATGTACGCCGAAACTATTGAAAGTGGTCGGAAGGTCGGAATGGACGGTTGGAATCCATAGCAATTCGATTCTCACGCAATATACCGATTAGACCATCTTGCTACGACGCAGACGATGTAATTACGTAATAAAAGAATTTTGAATGTGCAACATTTATCATGCCAGCGCATTCTGGATTCTAATTCATCAATTAATCTATATCACCAAAGATCTATCAATTGATATTATAATATAAATGTGCCCTTTCTTTTCAAATATTAACATAAACATTATTTTGAATAAATAAATTGTTATTTAAAAATAGTTTTCTATATACGTAGTTTATTTTTTTCCTTTCCTCATCCTCCTAATTCTACTGTGGCTTTATAAACTTGACAAGAAAACATTGTTTCCAAATACTTAGATATATTATGATAATAGATATATTGAATTATTATTGGTAATAATAATTAAATTCTTTCAAAAGTTTCTTTATTAGCACGATTAAATAAAAAATAAGTAATGTCTTAAAAAGATGTTATAAATCCAAAAGATAAAATTTTGTTCTTTATATATATATTGGTTTTAATATAAATTTACAATTAAAAAATATTTAAGGTATTAAATTACAACCCTTGATGAGTTCCGTAAAGCGTATAAGCGCGCATTTTCTATAGTAAACGTTACGTATGCTAGGTATAGATAAATGCGCGTATATGCGCTTTACGGAACCCAGGGATAATGTACTCTCTCTATTTTGATTTTATACTATATTAATAATTACAATGTTGAAGGAGAATATAATATAAATGGTGATGAAATAAATATCTCTTTCATAAACGTGATGCATACGTGCAGAATCAATAAAATGAACAATCTATTGTGTGCATATATAGTCTTTCAAACTTGAAAATCTAGCCAAGAGTCAATGTGTGCCAATTACGAAAAGCTATCTAAATCTCCCTCAAGGGCTTTTCTCGCTCTAAAGGTGGAATGATAAGTATATCATTAGCAAAATAAGCAAGAGAGTATCGAAAAGTACCTAATTCGAAAAGTTATTAATATCCATGCACAGAATATATAGACCTTATAGACTATAGAAAATACGCTATATGAGAAGCATTCAATCATTTTCATAAATTATATATGTATAAATCTATAATCTAATCTACACCTATATCCACTATAATTTTTGTTTAAACCTTAATTTGCATTTTATAAAAAATTATATTCATGAATCCATGCATTCCAACTAATTTCGTATAAATATATCTCAATATAAGCTAGCATATTAATGTAAGTAGACAATTAAATCAGAGAAAAACTATATTCAAAATTAAATATAGAGTTTTTAATTGTATTCTGCATGAATCACACTATTTGACATATATATTTATATACATATGCATATAAGTATATATTTATATACAATATACATATACATATACATATATAGAGTTGCACACATGGAGAGGTATAGTAACAAACTAGGGAATTTGTAGGGAATTTGTCCTTGTTCAATTTTCAGTAAGAAACAAAGATAGAACGATGCTGATGTGTACCCGAGTGAAGTTTTTGAACGCAGTTAAGGCTACAAACGGGACGAGGAGATTTTGAAGTGTTTTGGATGACTTGTGATTACCCAGATACATTTGTGAAAATTAATGATCACATAAAGAAAAAACAAAATAAAAAATTATTTGAATATATTTAAATTTATTTGAATAACAGTAAACATATAAAAGAGATACTGAATTACGTTATATAAACTGAACTTTCCTGGCTTTCATATATTTGCGAATTCTGTAATTATTATATGTTTCATATCCAAATTGTCTAATGTCTCATGCTTTGTTGCAACAATAGATACATTGCTTAACTTGTGCTGAACTATAATTACTAGTCGATCTCAAATAATTTTTAATTATTTTTAATTTCGAAAAGTATCTCTCGCCAGACGCAACTGATACCGGTAATGTAAGTAAAATTCTTAATGTTATTACTGTGTTTGGGGACGTATAGAATAAATCATTTTCAAAAAGATTTTATATAAAAAGTAAAATATTATAGGACTCATGCAACGGATTTCGTAGAAAATGCAATTTTAAAACTTTAAGTTCATTAAACAAATCAATTCCGTCAATGTCCCGATTTATTTTTTCATAGACAAGATAAGTTACTGGGAGCTTTCCAGCCTGCGACACAAATCGACACAAGTATCATTCGTCTTTGTTCAATATGTTCAATATGTATCCAATGAGCAATAAAGACAGAATGATACTTGTGTCAATTTGTGTCGCTATATCTGGAAAGCTCTCACTATTAGTTTGAGATGGGGCGCATATAGTTGCTTAATTAGTTCAAAAGGATTTCAAAAATCTGTGTTGGTATGGAGACATATGTATGTACCTTTGGTGTTAATTTTATATATAAATAAATATAAAAAATTTCGTGATTATTTGAGATCGACCAGCAAGTTCAGTACAAGTTAAAAAATTTATCTATTGTTGCAATAGAGCATGAGATATTAGACATACAATTTGGATATGAAACATATAGGTATATAATTACAGAATTCGCAAATATGAAAGCCTGCAGGAAAGATCAGTTTGTATAACGTAAGTCAGTACACCTTTTATTGGGATTGGTGGTTTTGACGTCACAAGGCAAGATGGCCGAAGAGAGTAGGCCACTTAGCGCACTTGGCCTACAATACGACGTGTGCGCGTATTGGGATTGGCGGTCGTAACGCATTCGTAACGTCACGAAGGCAAGATAGCCGAAGAGAGTAGGCCGCTACCAGATGGCGTATCGCAGACAACCAATCCCAATATGTTTACTGTTATTCAAATACATAAACATATTCAAATAATTTTTTATTTTGTCTTTTCTTTATGCCGATTTGGCGTCCCTTGATGATGCCGCCCGCGTGCAGTGCACGCCCTGCACGCCCGCTTACGGCGGCACTGAGTAAGGTTTCGACCAATGGCGTTGCTCAATTCGACCGTCCGTAACCGTAACCGGCCGAATCGTGCAACGCGATTGGTCGAAACCTTACTGTTACTGTTACGGAAATGTGTGTGTGGAGGCCTTGTTTCAAACAAAATAAAAATAATACTTTACTACGTAACAGTAAAAAGCCTCGGTGTTGTATAGAATTTAATGAACACGTTTTCAGCAAAGCAAACCGTTGCGTCTTGCGCCACGTAGTACTCGAGAGTCTCGAGACGGGATCTAAGAGTATGAACCAATCATGTTCCAGTACTGCTTAGCGCATAACTGCGAGAACTCTTTGTTGAATGTGACCAATGTTAAACCGTATGCACGGCATTGCACGGTATAAAGAGCATTTTAATGATGTTTAACCTTAATTCTTGTAAGATGCTTATATTGTGAGAATATCATATTTACACGAAATAGTGGACTATTATTACATGAATATCCATCGAGTGAAATAAAGGTGGAAATATGTCTTATTTAACGAGGAAAGAAATAGATGAAATGAAGCCGCAGATCGAAAAAGCGGTTCATAAATTCCTTGGCTTCAGTGAGCCAGCAATTGTTACTACCGCTGTAAACTGCATCACTTCTGGCTACGATAAACGTAAAACTGCAGGTTAGTAATAGAAAATTATACATATCGACTTATTTTCTATGATTTTTATTATTAAGCCCATTCTACAATAGCCGTAAGACGTAAGCAGTAAAAATTGACCAACCACAGTTATTACGATTATTTGTGAACTATAAAAATCCTATTAATCAATACCTTACTGCATACTCTTACGGCTATTGTAGACGAGCCATAAAGCAGATCACATCTATTACGCTATTTCATGTATACTTAGAAATGTGTATGATTCTATATAATGCGTTAAACAATTTTTTGTAGACAAATTATCGGCTTTATTAGAAGACAAGAAAGCTTCTAAGTTGACGGAAAAAATATTTACGATATATGATGATACCAAAGCATCTCACAAGAACAAGAAACGATCTCATCCTGACGATAAAGATAAAGACAAAGATGCAAAGAAATCGAGATTCAAAGATGACGAAACGAAGAATGAAAAACCCATAGAGACTCAACTTTCCGCAGATAAGGTATTAGAATTCTGTGTATAATATCTTAATACTGTGAACGCTCCAATATTATAAGCTTATTTCTTTCGTATGTTTCTAGATAAGGCAAATGATGGCTGATGCACAAAGAGAAATAGAAGAAAGAAAAAGAGCTTTAAAAGCAATAAAGCAGGAAGATGTCTCTGCAAAGCCCTTGTTTAAAGGACGTGATACTTTACCAACAGTAGGAAGCATGTATAATCAAGGCCTATTGAGTAAAACAGATTCGGATAAAGCACGGAAATTAGCTGCGTTACAAGCACAGATCAGAAATAAGTTAAATTCAGGATTGCTTGGCAATGTTAATGTGCCAGATAAACCAACTCCCTTAATCTTGGATGAATCGGGTAGAACGGTAGACATAACAGGCAAAGAAGTGCAACTTACTCAAGTAGTACCTACGTTGAAAGCCAATATACGTGCAAAGAAACGGGAGGAATTCAAGGCTCAACTACAAGAATCAAAAGGCCCGGAAGAAATACAAGATACTCACTTTTTTGATAACAGAATAGGTGTAAAACCAGCAATGCGTGGTAAACGTGCGTTAAAGTTTCATGAACCAGGAAAATTCCAACAATTGGCAGAGAGAATGCGCATGAAAACACAATTAGAGAAATTGCAGAATGAAATTAGTCAAATTGCTAGAAAAACTGGTATCAGTTCAGCAACCAAATTAGCTCTTATCGCACCTAAAACTGAAGCCCTTAGTGAAGATGTGCCTAATATAGAATGGTGGGATTCTGTTATATTAACCGGTGGATATCCTAATGAAAAGGAATCGACGACAATCAAAAATTTGACTATCACAAATTTAGTAGAACATCCAACACAAATGCGGCCTCCAAGTATGTATTATGCATATATATTTTTTGTTTTATTAATAGATATATATAATATGTATAGTTAGGAATATATTATTTATATCGTTTCTGTTAGGAATATATTATTTATATTATTTATATCGTTTCTGTGATTATTTTTTTATACAGCGGATCTTTTGAAACCAGTATACATGCCGGTATTTCTCACAAAGAAGGAACGTAAGAAATTAAGGAGACAAAACAGACGAGAGACTTGGAAAGAAGAGCAAGAAAAAATTCGATTAGGTCTAGAACCACCACCTGAGCCGAAGTTGCGGATCTCGAATCTCATGCGAGTTTTAGGAACTGAAGCTGTACAAGATCCTACTAAAATTGAAGCTCATGTTCGACAACAAATGGCTAAGAGATTAAAAGCTCACGAGGATGCGAATGCAGCACGGAGACTCACCGCTGAACAACGTCGCGAGAAAAAGGCGAGAAAGCTTAAAGAAGATACTAGTCTTGGTATACATGTCTCTGTTTATAGGTAAATATCATTATATATATAACTTTGTTGTACACTTATGGATAATAATGGATATATATATATAACCTGATAATATCTTTACAGAATACGTGATCTTGTTAATAATGCTTCAAAGAAGTTTAAAGTGGAAACTAACGCGAAACAGCTTTATCTTACTGGCTGCGTAATGCTGTTCCGAGATTGTAATGTTGTCGTAGTGGAAGGTGGAGCAAAACAACAAGCTAAGTACAAACGACTGATGATGCACCGCATTAAATGGGAGGAAGACATAGTGAAGGATAATGATGGGAATGACGTACCGAACAGATGTGTGCTTGTCTGGGAAGGGACAAGTAAACAACGGCATTTTGGAGAAATTAAGTTTAAAGTGTGCCCAATTGAAAAGATGGCTCGGGAGCATTTTAAGAAACATCAAGTGGAACATTATTGGGATTTAGCCTACAGTGGTGCAGTTCTCGATAATACAGATGAAGTACGCTCCTAAGATACAATCTTGTAAATTAATTAAACATATAATTATAGCTAATAAATAACAAATAAATAACTTCTGTACAACTTAATAAGATTATTGAAATGAGAAATAAAAGATGTAATCATAACACAGCGGACATAAATAAAAGTAATCATTGTTTCTCAAAATCTACTTATTTACAGTAGTTCAGTACAATCCTATAACGAAATCTTAATATTGTAATTATAGTATTTTACTATCAAATTATATTATTTCAACATTTTTAAATTTATTTTTAATTAAACATTAAAACACCTCTATTGAACAAAAACAATCATTCTACGCGTGACATACTATCATGATTTATTACCAAAACTCATTCCGTTAATTTACATGAAAAAAGCAATAAATGCAGAGATGCTTACGACTCTTCATTATCCAAACGAATCGCAAATGGTGTCGTCATAAGGAATTTTAATCCGTGAACGACATCGCAGTCAAGCCCATCAAGTGCGTGAATTAGCATAGCGCGCGCAATGGCGCTTGCGATGCCTACTGTTATAACATTATATATGCAAAAGAGCATGCGAGGTTCACGCATACCGCGTTGCATGCACGAAGGTGCGAACGGAATATTCGACCTTGAAATAGCACCTTCAACCGCGATTCCCAATAACGTAGCCGAGGAAAGGCGAACCTTGGTCCCGTTCGTAACACTAATCCAGCAGCCGCTATTGCTGCAGCGATGAACTTTTACCAGCCGTATACGTGTTATACTTCGATGCACCGTGCACCATTGATGCACGTGCGTTGCTGCGATCCTGGTTAAACCCCACTCCAGGATAGACCGAACGGGATAGACTAGAGTTTTACTTTCGTTCGAAGCATCATTCTCAGTTCAGGTTTACCGCTGCGCGTTCTCGCGCACATCGTTTCTCGCGCGTGCGGCTCTTGTGAAATCATTCGAGGCAGATGAATGCCACCGCGTATTAAGTATCCTTCCCGGAGTGATCCCTACGTTACGAGGATATCGCGCGCATTATCCTCAGAAAGATGTTGATCCCTACTAAAAGCATCATTACCAGTGGCTCGCTCGTCTTCGTATTGCGGTGAGTACTTTCATATTATAAATCTCGCGAAAACTTTATGCTATTTGTTTAAATTTGTATTAATTTTATATAAAATATAACACGTACTATATAAGTTATAATTGAGTAATAATATATTCTTTTAATGTTTGCAAAAAATATAATTTTTTGCGATGCGTATATCGAAATAAGACGAAATTTAATTACAAATTATAACTTAAACAAAATGTACTCATTTAATGTATCATATCTTTTGTTTTATTTTTGCACTATTATTAGATGTTAAATAATAAATTTATAGTTAATAAAAATAGATAATTTTTACAAACAAAGAAATATATTTTAGAAGTTCGATTAATTTCGTATTTCTCAGTGATTTAAAAAAATTACATGTGATAAATATAAAATTTAGTCATAAGTGTTTGTTTATAAATTATCGTTTATTTCGTAAGACGTAATCGATCGGCAATTTATCATTGTTAAGAATTTATCATTGTTAAGAATTTATCATTGTTAAGAAAATTAAAGAAAAAAAGAAAGGAAGAGAGAACTTGTTTTCCGTAGCATATAAAATATAAGAGTGCATGTAAACACACAGAAACAATATAACTTATATAATTGAAAATTTTCTCACTGTAGATTCTGTAAGATTATTACCTGTTTCAAAACCGGAGGGGTTGATTGAGCGTAGGTTGTTAGTTTGTTACATATCGGATAATTAGCTCATACGTTCTAACCCAACGGTCGTAAACAGTGAAACGGCAGCGTTATGAAACTTTGTGAATGCGAACGTGTTGAAGTCTTTGGCATAACGATTTGTACTCGCAGTCAGTACGTTTCTCTCGGCTCGTTACTTCATCAAAGGTTAACTATTATATCGTGCCGACTCATTTAGATCTGCACAAATCGACCTCATCACGTGGGCGACACGAAATTAATTGTTTTATAATTATTATAATTTATTGCATACATAAAGCAGCACCTCGTACGTATTGTGTCAACAAAGCTTTGCATCACATTTATTCTGTACGTGACACAGAACATCTCGATTACAATCTCTGATCATTATTTGATAATATGGTATTTTAAGATAATTATTTGTGTGAGTGAAAATCATGAATATATCAATCATGATTTTCCCGTTCCGAGTAAATATGAGAATATACAATATACATAATATCATAATATCCACGTAAAGATTATCGCGCATTGCAGTCTTTCACCCAGTTACAATAGTATAGCTGGAGCAAATACTATTAAAAATAGTTGAAGCAGATTGAAATCAAAAGACTTTGATAAATTGATTTTTTAAACTCAGTATGAAGAGGTAACATAAGCCTAGCATTCTTTTTTGTTATCTTTAACTCCATACAAACTTCTAAGTTTAAAAAAAATTGAGAACTACGATGTTCTATTCAGAAATGATGTACTTAATTAATGATCTTTATATGGTTGATTACTGTAGAAAGGATGCATCACGCCATTAATACTTTAATGCAATGTAATTGTATGTAATCTACTCTGTTGATTCTATCGGTTCTTCAAGTCATCGTAGATCTTCCTCGCTTTCGTATAAAGTGCATGCTGGTGTTCTAACAACATCGAAGTTCCGGGTCAATAAGGAGATTAACAGTTTAAACATAATTGGTCGAGAGTGATCGATCTGCGTGTCGAAGTGATTGTTTCCATCGATTCACGCGAACGCTAATCATGGGAATAAGAAGATTACGCAAAGCCAAAGCGGTCGTAAAAGAACCAGGAAGAATCTTTAAATGTCAGCCCCATTCGACCTCCTTTTAAGATCTGTTCTGACCATATGCCATGCCGTAAAAAATGGCACAGTCCTAGTCGAGAAAGTAGCCCGAGATAGATGTTCGAGTTGATGAATGAAATTGTTGCGGTAAACGCGCGCAATGAACAATGCCTCTAATGTAACGGGGTGAAATGCCATCGCGACGACAAGGTCTCCGGAGTTCATTACGATGAATTATGCGATAAATTACGAAACGCGTTTCTAATCTCTGTAATATCACGTGTATATCAATTTTGCTGTCGCATAGAGCAAATTACGCGGGATCTCGCTTGCTCTTAAATCTTGCTATACATTAGCATAGATCACGTAATTTCATGTACAGTAGGTAACTTTAATAAGATCTTATCGAAATCTGTATCTCTAACGTAATTAAAACGCAAACAGTGATTACTGATAATAGCGAAGTGACATTCTGCAAAAGTGGATAAACCAAATCCGATCTATTATCTAGGTCGATAGAGATCAGTATAGCGTGTCCTTCAAATTTGCATGAGTTTCGTAATAGATAATATAACAAACGTGCTTCTATACTATAGATACGTCTCGGTTTATTTGCAGTACGGATATGCAAATACACGTCCGCAATGTCCAATCCCATAATTGCACTTTCAATGATTGATTGTAACTCATCATTGCTAAGCTAGATAATAATACAACCATCAAATTTGCATAACGATTATTGGGTAATAACGAAGCTGTACCGCGCAGAACATAAGTGCATTCACACAAGAACTCATCTTTATTCGAAGGCGTAACTGTTTGCCACGATGGCACTCGGCGGCACTACTTAAGCTATGCATGGATAAGTGGGTGTTTTCTATCTTTAGATTACGATCCGCAGATTCCTCGCTCTAATGACACTCATTGGAGCTACGACCTTGCCACCCAGGATGCTGCACGATCTGGATAAGCGCACGAATCTCTCTATGGAAAGATACAGCCAGGCGGAACGAACGATCCTGAACTCCCGGACGCACCTCAATCGAGGCTCGCCGTCCTGGTTTCTCGGCGCGTCCCACGAGATGACCGAGGGCGCACAAAATCTCTCGAGAAAGGCTCTGCGAATCGAGACGATGGCGGTGATGCTCGTAGAAGCACTCAACATGTCATCGAAACAGGCATCTTTAGTATTGCCGACGGTGGCCGCCGTTCTCTGTCCGGACTCGCCTAGCTTTCTACGAATAACATCCGAATGCAAAAAGACAGATGTCCGTTACAGGACACATACGGGTCGATGCAATAATCCGTTGCATCCGACTTGGGGCGCAGCATTGGAGGCTTACGTGAGATTCTTGCCACCGGAGTACGAAGACGGTGTCTCCTTGCCCCGTATGAAACTGCCGAGCGCGAGAGAGGTCTCCTCGAAGGTACATGCCGGCGGATTGGACCTTAAACATCCTTATTTGATGGCGCTTACCGCGCTTTTCAGCCAGTTTCTTGCTAACGATTTGGCGCATACGCCCAGGATGGAATTACCGGACGGCGCCAGACTCAAGTGTTGTGATGTTGATTACGAAAATTTTCATCCGGAATGCTTTCCGATCCGCGCGGAGCGGCCAATTGGATGTATGGAATATTCGAGGTCGGCACCGCATCCAGGAAATTCGTTACAGGTAATTGTGAATAAAATCTTTATATAATATGTTTAAGAAATCTCTTAGAAGTGTACTTCTATGATTTCTTCATATTGTGCAAGAACTTCGATCTAAGCAAAGCCTTTTGAGATATACACGCGGATTATATTGTCGTTAGTATAAATTTGAAAGTTAATAGTGCTTTACGTATAATACTAAGAATAAAAAAATTAGTTATTCATGAAACCTGAATGTATAAATGATTTTCATCGTAAAGGCATCAGTAAATGAGAAAATAAAAATTTAATCTATTATAAATTGATTTTATAATTTTAGATATTAAACGAAGAATGCATTTTTTCTTTTTAAATAAAAAATCTAAAAGATATTATGTAATCTCTGCAAAGTTAATCATTTTTCGATAAATATAATTGATAACGTGATTTTGATTCCTCTTCCAAAGTTCTATAGTTTCCGATACGTTTAAAAAAAAGGCGATTAATTTGCAGGGAGATTCACATATATTATATATTAGATATCGTTATATTAGATAATTAGATATATTAGATATCGTTTAATATAGGGTTGCAAGTTGGGTCCGCGACAACAGATCAACCAGGCATCCTCCTATTTAGATCTATCACCGCTTTACGGTAGTTCCGAAGAGACAGCTAGAGCCCTACGATCGGGCGAAGACGGTTTGCTAAATACGCAAAGAAAGAACTTGCCGATGGCTTCGCCAAAATATGAAAGCTGTAGAAGCGTAAACAAGGCATTTCCATGTTTCTTTTCCGGCGATTCCAGAGTAAATGAGAATCCAGGTCTTACTTTGATGCACGTATTATTCTTACGGGAGCATAATCGAGTGGCTGCAGAATTGAAACGTTTAAATCCTCATTGGGACGACGAGAAATTATATCAAGAAGCAAGAAGGATTGTTATCGCCGAACTGCAACATATAACTTATAACGAGTTCGTGCCTGTTATTCTCGGAGAACATGCCCTCGACAGGTATGTAATGTTTTTTATATTACATTGAATTTTTATAAAAAGCATGAACATAAATAATCACTAAAATTTTTTCGTTATAACGAAATCAATATATAGCATTTATTTGAACGTTTAAAAAAGTTGAAAAAGAAGATATTCTAAGTAATCGATACGCGCATCTCACTACCGTGTATATCTTAGAGTTGTATCAACATCATGTTCTTCAATATTCGCAATAGTTTGATGCAATAATTTCGTAAAGGATCTTATCGTCTGATCTTTCTAATCGCTAATACATTGCTATTTCATAAATTGAGCGGACATTCTGATGGCTCCATTTAGTGTCCAACACAGCTTCTTATACGACGGATTACAAGAACTAATCGCAACAGCTGATGTATGCGATGGTAGATAATTGCACGATGTTATACGAAAAGCGTGACTTTATTTCCAACACTACGCGCGTGTATTAAATCATATTTTACATAATAGCATGTCGGAATCTTACAACAGATTATCTTTTCTATATTGTTCGTAATTTTTCATATAGCGCGATGACCTATATAGATCGATGATTAAAATAATTATCATCGATAAACTATCGATTATAATTATTTTAATATTAACTCAGAACAGTACTTTTTTCAATCGATTCATGCAATGACCACGCTTGAAAGTCTCAATTGATCGAGCGCTTTACTGACAAGTCTCTGAACTTTATTGTATTCATTCGGGTATTCTTTAAATGATGCCGAATTGTATACAATGCGTCGTACAAGAAACGTGACGCAACGAAATTACATCATCCGCCCCCGTACTTTCCATGACACAACTCACAGCCATACACGGTACTGCGTGCGTTATCTCTTTTTGTTACGTGTGCGAAGATACGGCTTGCGCTTGACACAGCGGGGCTACTTCCGCGGCTACGATATTCGCGCGGACGCGACTCTCTCGAATTCGGCGGCGTCGGCCGGACTCTTCTTCGTTGCCGCGCTGACCCCGAAAACCCTGGACTTGGTCGACTCACGATCGGCGCTCAAGTCTGGCGAAAGGACCTTATTGTCGGCCTTCTATGCGCCGCAGGAGTTTTACGAAGCTGGCGCGATTGATCGACTGATCGTTGGAGCTACAGGTCAGTTGGAATTACTTGATGTGGTTGTGGAACATCGCGTGATTCGATATTTTTATAAGATGCGAGGAGAATTTATTGCGTGATGTACAAATATAAAACATATAATAAGTGGAGAAAACGCATATATATTTTAACCAAAAATTTTCGTGAAAAATTTTAGAACAATTTTATAGCATGTTTTAAAAAGTGATTGAGTTGATCTCACAAGTGTATATAATAGCTGCGTTCGGCAATGCAAATCTGAGACATCGGAGTGCTCTTTTACCTTGCAAATCATTCGGCAATGCATATCTGTTTGCTCTAAATCGGAGAGTATTTTGGGTATAATAAATTATTGAATGAGAGCTATAATTATTTCTTTCAATAATTTATTATACCCAAAATACTCTCCGATTTAGAGCAAACAGATAGGCATTGCCGAACGATTTGCGAGGTAAAAGAGCACTCCGATGTCTCAGATTTGCATTGCCGAACGCAGCAAATCTTATTAATTTTTTTTTTTTTAATATGCACGCAAGAAATGTAGAATGCTAGAGTACCTACGATAAATCTGTAATGAACGGATTCATCATACATACAGCGTTTCTCAAACTACGTTTCATTATTGTAATGCTGTCATAATGTGCAATTATCCATCTAAGATTTCATCCTTCGTGTTATGATCCATAAATTAGAATTGTATCTTGCATTCACTTTATACTTTAAACGTGAACTCTTTTGCTTTTACAACATCGTAAGTGTCAAGTGAATGAATGTCACTCAAATTGCGCTTCAAGGAGATTATACAATACCGGCAATCAAGTCAGTTATTCTTCTCCCTAAGATGGAAATCAATGCAAGTACCTGTCACGTTCCCAGGAACATTAAAAAGATAAGGGAAGTCATCTTAAGTGAAGGGAAATGCACCCGCTTAATGCGAATACGATAGATCTTCTATTATGGTATTTATATACGTTCTAGTCAAGCGGAGATACACTTGCATTACAGTTTATAACGATAAGAATGCCGTTGTCTCGAGTAAATTGCTTAACTGTGATTACTATTGTCATGCATCGCGTGCATGTACGCTTCTTCAATTTTCATAAAATTGACTTGACTTTTTATAAAATATTCTTACCTTTCACTTTTTCTTCAAACACAGTAATGTTACGTTTTAATAAGAATATCGCGCGAAATAAATACGATAAAGGGTAAATTTTCATTTAACACTTACGTTGCTTCTTTGAAACTAAATACCTGCATATATCGTTATAAAATTAGATTAAAATTAAATTTAGATAGAGAAAAAAGTTCTCATCACACACATACATCAGTAATTCGTATTAAAAATCATAGTCTATCGTTATCCCATATAAAGGTGAGCTATCCAAGAAAAGACTATGCGAGAATTTCAACGTAATCTTACAAAAGTTCACGAAATAATATACTTCCATCTTCGTGTGAACAATAGCGCGTGAACTTTTTAATTACATTGCGGAAAAGAATGTAACATCAGTGAAAGGCACGTTGCAGTCACAATGTCTTTTTGCGAAATTTTACGAGTTTACGTGATTTAAGAAACGCAATGTAAAAGGTTGATATTAAATTTTTTGGATATTTTAAAACAAAATAACGCAAAAATCGGGTTCCATAAAACGTTTATTTGCTCCGTTTGTGCCAACTATTATACGGGAGTAATTTGAAGTAAAAAGAAAAGAAAAAAGTTCGGTTTACTGCTTCAAATTTTATATTTTACGATGTTATTTTGTAGAACGATCCTACTTCTATAACTTATCTACAATTAGAATTTTTTCAAAAGCATTACACGAATGTTACGTATGTATAAGTTTTATAAATTGTAACGTCCATGAAAACTGATGATGTGGGCAATGTTCATAACTCTGAGAAAATTGAAGTTAATTTTATTTACTGCAGTGCAGAGATAGCTTTAATTAATTTTTTCTCTTTGTTTACCCTTGTTTCTCAAAACTTAAAACGTTCAAAAAATCAAAATCTTTCCTATACTATTAAATTTTCTGACATCTATTGTCGCGATTTATTTTTGCACGTTGTCCTATGAGAACTTGGTTTTAATGACGATCTAGGATGCAAGATTTAATTTCCGCGACAGCGGGACATTCTAGGAAGCCTCTGCCTCCGGGCTTAAACGAAATACTCCTGGACCGATACTTCCATGACGGGAAGACCGACGACATAGCCGTGGATTACGCCGCACAGATTATACAACAGGGAAGAGATCACGGCTTGCCACCTTATGTCAGATGGCGAAGTTTCTGCGACTTGCCGGATCTCACTGACTTTCAGGATCTTAAAGGCACAGTGACCAAAGATACTATCGAGAGACTTCGAGCAGTCTACAAGTAAGATGAAATATGGGGTGAGATATAATAATAAAGATCGCCATATTTGAATTCGCATTTCTTTGTGCCATAAAATCAACATCTCTCTTTCTTTCTCATCTCTCTTTTTATTTTTCTCTTTCTCTCTCGCGATTTAAAATAAATTATTCTGTTATGAGATTTTATAATAATTGTTTGATGTTATTTTTAATTTAAAAAATTAACATATTTAAAAAATTTTATTTCTGTTTAATTTATAGAAGTGTAGGGGACATAGATCTGGTAACTGGAGCACTTTCGGAAGCACCAATATCTGATTCTGTTCTGGGACCAACGTTCCTTTGTTTATTAGGACGGACATTTCGAAATATTCGTCTAGGTAGATATAACTTACAATTAGCATTCTTTATTATACACTCTATATAAAATAGGTTTGTCTGAATAATTAGCTTGAAATAAGATATTTAGAATTTTATTATTTGACATTTTTTTATGCAGGTGACAGGTATTGGTACGAAAATGGACATACTCCTGGTTCATTTACGATAAGGCAGTTGGAGGAAATACGAAAAAGTACAATGGCACAAATTTTATGTCGCAATGGAGATAGGCTACAATGGATGCAACCGAGAGCATTTATTCTAAAAGATCCATTCCTGTAATTATATCAATTTTTAAATATAAATGTCTATAAATTAAATTTATTAGATTTATAGACTGATTATGACACGATTGCAATAATATTATTGGCTAATAGCGTCTCAATTTCAAACAATAAAATATTAAAATTTTAATTTAATGTTTTTTAGGAATGATATGACAAATTGTACGATTCATACAAAAGGAGCTATGGATTTTGCAGCTTGGAAAGAAAGGACAGATATAATTTAATCTAAATCTCATATTCGATCGTCGAATTTTAATATTGCTCATATTAAATAATAATATTGTTCCTGATTACATTAGAGATCGTATGTTTGAAATCAGCGATACTCTAATTGTTATTCTTATATTGATTTGGAAGTTCTGTTATTACTAAAAAGTTATTGATTAGAAATTTGCATTCTTCATTTGATTTCAGATTTATAATTAAAAAGATTCATTAAGAAAAATTTTCCCAACATTAAGTGAATATTATTAGCAATTAAAAATAGAAAAGAAATTCGTAGTATTATCGATTCTATTGAGAGAAATTTAATTGAGATGATAACGTGCGTAGAGTTTTAATACCTCATGTAACAAAAAGAAGAACTGTTCATAATGATCTCCATCTCATTTCTAACGCACATTTGTTAATACACGTTTTGTTGTACTACTCGTTATAATTTTATTACATTATATTGTTACTGCAGTTTCGAGTTGTCTAAACTTTGAGATTACGAATGCTTTTGAATCGAATATATTCGGATTATGAATATTCAACATAAAAAATTTTCTAAAAAATTTGTAATTTGAAAAATTAATTGTAATTTGAGCACGTTATGTATCGAGTGTGTGTGTTATAAAGTATTTATATATTTTAATTATATAGCAATAACGATGACGATGGAGTAATATACTGAAAAATATATCAAATTCATGCGAATACGCGAATAATTCGATCGATCGAATCAAAAATTTTTTGTAGTATATATAATGGCCTGTA